>CM064338.1:11392938-12707938 GCA_032595735.1 Pelochelys cantorii | reverse complement strand
GTAGCAAGGGGGTGTGAGCTACTCGCGCGCTCTGTAGATTTTTCCCCCAGTCTAGGAAAAATTCTTCGCTCCCCCCGCCCCTTCTCGGCAAGCAACACACCTGCCTGCAAACAGAAGGCTTCAAAATCAATATTGTATTTGTCACTTTTCGGTCTCCTTTTTCTCTCTACAGCCCCGCTTGCCACTGCAGCGAATTGTGGATTTATGGAGGAAAATTAGCATAAATTATTACCAAATCGGGAAACGTGTGTGGTCCTGCTTGTGGGAAAGGAGGCTATTGCGAACCTTCCATGCAGAAAGGTGGTCCGGGGTGGGCTTCATGGGGACACTGAATGGCGATTGCACGAAATAGATTTCCATTGGCTTTGCACATTGATATAATTGACTTATGTGTATTTTATACAGTTTTCCCAACACTTCCCCTCCACTCCTTATTTGAATTAGGCTTCAGAAAAGCGTTTGTTTGTTTTAGGTTCCCGCACAATGGGCATTGATTCACTTCGCCGGCAGCCCCTCTGCCCCTCCTCCCACCTTTCCTGAAGCTGGTTGAAAAGGGGGAACGCACCCCCCTGTAAATTACACTTAATTCCTTCATTTTAGGGGGAGCGGGGGTGTATCTTCCCAATCTGGCGTGTGTTTGAGGCCGAAGATGGGACAAAACTTGTGTACTAATTAAGGGGGAATCACTCTCCTACCCCGCTCACGTCCTTCTCCTGTGAGATGCTTTTACCCCTTGGAAAAAATCTGGCCACTCAAAAACATACAGCATTTGTACTTGGAGCAACATGTGACAACAGAAGCCGATTTTCCCGGATCTTCATAGATTTATGGAAAAAGAGGGATTGGGCAAAAGTATGTCCCCCTTTGGATTGGCGTGTTTTAATGAACTCCACGTTACCTGGGAGCAATGATTTCGACAGAGTGGCCCTCCGAGATAAAACAAAACAGGGCTTTGTAAGAAGAATTCTAAAAATGGATTTGGAAAGTGTTGGGGGGGGGGGGGGAGACGAGAGCGGAGTTCTCCCTTGTTGTCCCAAGGGGCTAGGAGGAGGAGTTTGGGCTCATTTCACAGGGCAGCCGCTCCCAAACTCTAGCGCCCATTTATCATGACCTCTCCCCCCAATGATAAAAAAAGTTTGGGAGTCCTTTCCCCCCCGCAAGCGCCATTTAAAGGAGCCACTGAAGGGCTCAGTGTGTTGTTAAAACCAGACCGGGTAAGTGTCAAAACATTGATTCGCCCTGGTTTCCCGATCTGGGTTTAAAGGAAGGGGGCAGCCACTCACTAGATCCCTAGCACACAACTCCGTCTACACTCGTCGGCTCCCAGCCGGACCAGAACAGGCAGCCCAAACTTAGCACAAAACGCCTTGCGGCCGGCGGGAGCAGGAAACGCGAGTCCAGGGACTATGAGTGCTGACAGACCAACGGACGGCGCCAGCTGTCCCCTCCTCCCTGGCGTATTTTTGCTGAATTAAGAAGGTGACATTTTTCCTTTCCTCAAGTGCTCCTGCGAATATTGGAAAACGTGCGCTCGCATCTCAAGCGGGCGCGCTCCGGCTCCGCCGCCCCCTCTAGATTAATGACTTTGTGTAAGCGCCTAAATTCCTCATGGCTAAATTACGTTGTGATGAGTTACTGACCCGCTCCGACATCTGGAGCTGGGCGCCCACACCCCAACGCACCTTTCGCGCACAGCCCCTGGCCCGCCCCCCCGTGACCATCTTATATGATTACAGTGACACACATTAGCTCCGAGTTCCCTCATGGGACAGGCGCCTCGACAGCCCTTCATGCTGCAGGATCAGGCCCAAACCTCCTGAGCGCTCCCGTGGGCCGCCATGGAGCTGCGCCCCTGAATAAAGTTTCCGGGATCCGGCCCTTAATAGAAAGGACCGTGCAGTCGACTGTACCGGACTTGCTCCGATTTGGACACCACAGTGTGTGTGAACATATCCAGCCACACAAAGCTGTGTGTATAAGCACATGCAGGCAGGCTCCAGCATATTATTGCTAACCTCTAAATGCACTTTCCCAGTACAAAACTCCTCGAGTTGTGCTAGCTTGGAGATTAAACAATATTTAAGAGGTTAACAAGACAGATGGAATAAATAACCCCATGCTTGCGCAGCACCGCGGACAGTAGTGTAAACGTCCAGTCTGAGGTTTGCATGGTTAGAACAGGAATATGATTAAACACTTTTTTTAAAACACAGTCACAGCTGTTCCTTGTATCGCCTGGGATCCAGTCAAATCGCCACAGGTCTGAAACCAAACTGAGAGGCAATTTACATAAATCAGACTCTCCAATATCTAAAATAACCCCCGGGGTTTTCTTCTCCATCCTAGCACAACTTTGTCAGGACCCAAAGCGTTGGTGGTAACCAAACAAACACTCGTTTCTAAATTTCAGGGGAAGTAGATGACAGAGTAATGAAAACTTCGACATGGTTGTGAAGCAGGGCCCCAGCCTAGCCTTTTCATCGGCCTAGCCCTTTGGAAACCGGGCTTGGGCTCCGTTTGATTTGGCAAAGAGAAAGTCTCTCGTTAAAGGAAAGAGCCGTGCCTCGAGTGAGCCAACAATACAAATCAGATCACAATGCAGAACAAACAGAATACCCCAGCCAAGCAATTTCCATGTCAAACATCCCACTGCTCAGCAGCTCCATTTGTAAGTGTGAATTGCAGACTAAGCTCCCTGGCAGAGCCCACCGAAAGGGTAGTGCATACCTTCGCACGCACACGGCTACTGGGTGCCACCACACTTCCATTCCGCTCGCTGAGCCTTTTCACCCCGCGCCGGGTCTTCACATGGAAATGATTCCTATTGGCCCAAGGTGCCCATGTAAATAGGTGTAAATGAAACCAGATTATGCCTTTCTTTCAGCCCCCCTCCTCCCCCGCTCCCTCCTCCCAAGGCGATTGTCATATGATAGCAAAGAAGTGGCACATTAATGAAGCGCCTCTACAGGGGTCTTTTCTGCTCATGTCACCACATAAAACTATCAGATGGTTAGAGGAAGGACATGGAGGCAAATCCTTAGCTGCTCTCGGCGGCGGCGAAGCGACCGAGCCCCTGCCCGGTTCCAGCAGCCGCTGGGGGTGAAGGAAGCCGAGCCGGGATTCCGCCTTCCCAAGAGAAGGGAGGGGAGCGAGAGGGTCCCACAGCCCAGCCTCCTCCGGACTAAAACTAAGCGGAGCGGCCGGAAAGGAAGCGGGAGGGCTCGGGCGAGGAGACCTGACTCCCAGCTGCATCCCGGATGCGGACTATCAACTTCCAGCAACTTTAAGGTGGGCATTGCTGGCGGGGAGGGTCCGCTCCCAGCCCCTGCTCTTGCCCTGCTCGGGGGGGGGGCAGCCCCTGCTCTTGCCCTGCTCGGGGGGGGGGGCAGCCCCTGCTCTTGCCTGCTGCAGGGGAGGGGGGCAGAGAGACAGCCGAAGTAACTCAGCGGCGGAGCGGAGGTGAGCTCTGGCGTAGGGGGCTCGCTTCCCCCGGGGGCTGGAGGGGTTTGGGCGATTTTACCCGGGGGGGAGGGGGGGGGGAAGAGATCAGCTCCGCTCTGTCTCAGTCCACCCCTCCCCGCACACGCACGCACACACACACCGGCCCGCTTTAAAGCCTAGCCCGCCTGCCCCCCGCCTTACCCCGCTCGCCCCTCCGCAGATCTCGGCGGCTCCCCAGCTACGATGCCGCGCCCGGGCCGGAACACGTACAGCGACCAGAAGCCGCCCTACTCCTACATCTCGCTGACGGCCATGGCCATCCAGAGCTCGCCCGAGAAGATGCTGCCCCTGAGCGAGATCTACAAGTTCATCATGGACCGGTTCCCCTACTACCGGGAGAACACGCAGCGCTGGCAGAACTCGCTGCGCCACAACCTCTCCTTCAACGACTGCTTCATCAAGATCCCGCGCCGGCCCGACCAGCCGGGCAAGGGCAGCTTCTGGGCGCTGCACCCCAGCTGCGGGGACATGTTCGAGAACGGCAGCTTCCTGCGGCGCCGCAAGCGCTTCAAGGTGCTCAAGTCCGACCCGCTGGCGCCCAGCAAGCCGGCCGAGGCGGCTCAGTACCTGCAGCAGCAGGCCAAGCTGCGGCTCAGCGCGCTGGCGGCCAGCGGCCCCCACCTGCCCCAGATGTCCGCCTACAGCCTGGGCGTCTCCCAGCCCTCCGGCTTCAAGCACCCCTTCGCCATCGAGAACATCATCGCCCGCGAGTACAAGATGCCGGGCGGGCTGGCCTTCTCCGCCGTGCAGCCCGTGCCCGCCGCCTACCCGCTGCCCAACCAGCTGGGCAGCTCCCTGGGGCCCGGCTGGCCCCACATGTACGGCTCCGGCATGCTCGACACGGCCGCCCCTCTCTCCATGGCCGGCGGCGACTACAGCGCCTACGGCGTGCCCCTCAAGCCGCTGTGCCACGGCGGGCAGACTCTCCCAGCCATCCCGGTGCCCATCAAGCCCACCCCGGCGGCCGTGCCCGCCCTGCCGGCCCTGCCCGCGCCCATCCCCACCCTGCTCACGAACTCGCCCCCCTCGCTCAGCCCCACCTCGTCCCAAACAGCCACCAGCCAAAGCAGCCCGGCAACGCCCAGCGAGACGCTGACCAGCCCCGCCTCGGCCCTGCACTCGGTAGCCGTGCACTGACCCGGGCCGCCCGGACTGGCCGCGCCGCAGCTCGCTCCCAACTTTCCTCGGAGTTTTCTTCTCCCTCCGGAGAGAGAGAAGAGAAAGCTGCCGGCGGGAAGCCGCGAGGTTTGCTACCCTGCTGAGCGTCTTGGCTTCGCCTCCCAGTCCTAGGGGCTCCATCCCGGGGCAGTGGGTGGCTGTCCCGTAACTTGGTTGAAACACTCGGAAAGTGGCTGTTATTGAGGTAGAAAGTGCCATCTGCATGGCTAGGTCTCCACAAGTACTTAAGGCACCTTCCCCCCTGAAACTACCGCGGGAGCGTTAGACATGCCTGTTTCCCTGCCTTTGTCTGGGGAGAGCAACATTTTCACCCAGGACCTGCCTTTAAAACCATAGAGAGTGGAAAGGGGGAGGGAGGTACAGCTTGTTTTCAGGATTGTTTCCAGCTTAGCTGGATTTTGGAAACACAAGTGTCTTTTCCATTTAAAAAAAGCCAGGAGAGTTAAAAGCTTGCAGGGTTACAGGAACCACTTAGCCAGATGAATTCCTATTTAAAATGAACGTTATACATGGAAAGCATGAAACAGGTCCCCAGAACTTGAGAGCCTGCCAGTTACCATCCTGGGCTGAAAAGTTCCACTGGCTTCAGCATTGTGTGTGTAGGGGGAGTTACACTTCAGCTACCGATTTATGTACAAGAATGTGTATTAAGTACAAAAGGGCAGGAAACCATGCAAATGGCAAGCCACCAGTTCACACTGAAAACGTATATTGTTTACAAAAACGCCTGTTCTAATGTAAATACTGAACTTCAGTCTGTCCTGAGAGAGAGAATAGGTCCTCTTTTGCAGTACCTGTTGTAATGTGGCTGTTTCATTTTCAGGTGGAAGAGGAGGGGGAGTTATTTGTGTGTTAGCCTTCTGATGACTTCGAGTTTTTGAAAGTTATTTATTTTTGGTTTAAGAAAATTAAAATTAAAGCAAGAGAGACAAAACAAATCCTCTGCCAAGCAGACAACCTAAGGTAGCTTATGTCAAGCTGCTCAGGTCAGTGGATAAGAGCAGGGCAGCACCACAACAGGGGAAGGAAGGTATTGTTTTCTGTTGGAACTTTTCAGACAAACAGAGGGGGCTGGGAGGAGGGAAGGGGGAGAAAACACTGTAAATGTCTGTGAATAGGAATGATTATAAACGTGTAACATGCACTTTTGTTTGCTTATATCCCTTTCTAGTTTTAGATAGTTTGCTGGAAACCGAACTGTTGTGAACTGCTTAAGTTAAGACAAACAAAATGTGGTAGTGTTCATCGCAGCTGTAAAGATATTCCTTTTTAACATTTTCCTTGTACAGAATGAGCATGATATTTTAAATATTGATGTTCTTGTTCCCAGCATGCGTATTTTAAGACAAAAGTTTAAAAAAGGGAAGCGTCTACGTTAAATTATGAACCTAGTCGTCCAAATACTATTTTCTCATTAAAATATGTAAATTCAGATTTACTCTCTTATTCGTCTTTTTGAAGAGTTTGTACCCGGAAAATAAGAATATTAGTTTAGGTGGGAAATCCAATATTTCAATTTTAATTGATATACATACATTTTTCACAGGAGGAAGAAAACTGTAACTATAAATATAATCGTTTAATAAAATACAAAAGCTTTCTATATAAGGTCATTCTCACATGATTACCAAATGGAAAAATCAAGCTACAGTTAATAAACTACACTAATATCTATAACATATGTAACATTCTATTTATACATGTCTGTATGTGTGAATTATATGGCTACTTATAAACTGTGTGTGTGTGTGTGTGTGTGTGTGTGTGTGTGTGTGTGTGTGAGCGCGCGCGCATGCACATACACGGAACAGGAATAGACATTTTTCCTTGAATAACTATAATAAACGAACCTTAGCAATACTGGATTGCCATTCAGATTTCAAAACATTTAACACACTGAACTTTTTAACACTAGAAACATCAGAATTTTGTAATGCAAGAGGTAGATCAAAATATTTCCAAGCCTCCATATAAAACAATGCATTCATTCTATTTAGTTTTGAGTAAAATCTCAACGTATTTTAGCTGTCAACTACTGTTCTTTCTTCATGTATGTTAACATCTTTTAAAAAACAAACCAACCTAGATTACGAACATACAGTTTTATTATTTTACCTGTAAATTAACAGAATTTTTCTTTGTATAAAATGTAGTAAGATAAACAACTTTGAAATCTGGATTTCAAAGTTTCCAATGCGTTTCTTTTTAATTTCTTTTTAGGATTTTGCAAAGATTCTGCATAATTAAGAATTTGGAATTCAAATTAATGAGATAATCTAGTAAAACTAGTGTGTTAACGTTCAAATAATGTAGTTACATGACAATAAGATACTTAAATACTTATTAAAAAGTAAATCGACATTGTGTTCTAATGAACCTAAAGGATGCAAGAATGCAATGTAAGTGATTTTAAAGAGGTACATTTCTATGGGTTTGTATCTGTAGATACAGACATTTGAAAGAAAGCCCCATCTCCCTTAAATACATATAGAAAGGTACTCGGAAAAAAGTTTAAGGTTAATGTAGAGCATAATTAATCCAGCTGCGACTTTTTTTTTTTTTTTTTTTTTAAGAACGGATCTCCCACACGGGGGGGGGGGGGGGGGGAAGAGGAGAAGGTGGAAAATACATGAATCATTGGGCTGATTAAAATGCATGAAGCTGCTAAAGCTTGTCAGATGGGGGACAACTGAACTCATTCATCAAGTCCAACCCACGATTATATCAACACGATCAGCTAAAGAAAGCATTCACAACTTATCACCAGATCAATGGACACAAAACTCGACAAACTTTTCCGAAACAAGCGATGACCTACATTTGCCTACGAGTTCTTTACAAAAATAAACAAAAAACAAACAATTCCAACAGTTTAAAAAAAAAAAAAACAACCTCGGCGAGGAAGTCTGAACTCCAATGAGAAGATCCAACTAGATCTAATTACATTTGCAGTGTAATTTGAAACTATACAGTACCCCGGCGGGATCATGATCAGCAAAGTTTACACCTTTACAATCTTTCTGTTTTCTATCTACATTTCTAATCCGCACTAGAAAAGGACCCGGGAAAAAGCCTTTAAAATGTTTCTTTATCTAAGCTTTAATCATATTATTCAATGCCATTTTTACATCTGCCAACAGGATCATAACATTTTGCCACATGCAGAGTTTTCTTTGCCAATAACCAGCACCACCTTTCATATTAAGCTACCAGGAAGAGACCATAACGAGTATTGACAATCTACGTTTTCACAGTAAACTCGCAAGGCATTCTTTTTGTTCTCTGCCTGGTAAAGGGTTAGATGTGTATTTCAAAGGTTTGCCATAAATAAGCAATGCAGAGTGTCCCTTGAATTTACTGCTTTGTCTTGTTAAATCTCTAATGGCTCAAGTCCAAAGTCAATAAACTCAGATCTGAAATAAAACAGCAAAAGACTTGGGGGGGGGGGGGGAGGGAATGAAGCACACACCACAGGTTGCCGAGCTGGAATCTTGTTTGGAGACTTTACTCAAGTGTGATTTGCAATTATTTTTGCTACGGATACATTTTAAACGAAGTGTATTTTGATGGAAAGGGCAGGGAATTGCAGACAAGAAGCTCTCTTCTTGTTTTAAAAGAGTACATTCCAAGTGCTTGGCCCTTGGATTTTTGCTTCCTTTCAATGCGTACGTTCCGGATACATTCTAGTCCGTATATTGCTTATTTTTTGTCCGCTGTAAGATCAGGCTCCAACCCAAGCGGACCAAAAAGAGACAGGATCTTTCTGACACTTGTTTTCTTTACACAGTTTTTAAGTGTGGCCTCTGATCGTGTTTTGCGGGGAAGACTCACTGCAATCTTGCCAGGTAGTGGGGGGGGGGGGGCGCGTGGGGAGGAAGGGCTCACAGAGAGCCCTGTAAGGGAATTTCACAAGCAAAACTCTTTTTTTAAAATGCTCCTTAGGAAAGTGAAGGAGAACTTATCGTCAATTTCAGTGCAGGATTATCTTTAAATCTTAATTGTCAGGTTTTGTTTTGTTTTTTTAAATCCACCTCCATCAAGAAGGAATGCAGGCTGTGAAGCCGTAGAGGGGCTGTATTTGTTTCTTTTAAAACTAACAACAAATTATCTAATTAATATGTTTCAATTACAGCATGAAAAAGAGAGGCTTTGGACCGCCTGCAGTGGCTTTACAATAGCCTCAGAGCCTACGATCGGAATTTACAATAACTTCACATCTGTTTCTTTATTCCCCACTTTTCGAGTCTAAAACTCCTCTCGAGATCGCTTCACACCATGGCCCAAATTATGAAATATGTCCCTTTGCCAAAGGGGCGGGGGGGGAGAGGAGGAAGAAAAAGGACAAAACTTTGTAGATCGAAGCTTCATTTGCAAGCTAGCAAGTGAAAGCCCCATTGAAGAGCATTAAACAAATATATTAGAATTCTGTCACTTTATGCAATTGAGTAGATCAAATAAAGGGTCCCAGGCCACTTCATTCACTCTCATTCACTTGAATAGAAAATGCAAAGAATAGCAAACCTAGACTGGGCCACCGATGTAGATTTAGCCCTTTTTTTCTAAGAGACAAAAAGGCTGAATTTTCACAAACACATAGCTGACTCGGGGACTAGGAAACCAGCGCTGAAACCCCTTTGGAATTTAAATTCATTTTACCTTCCTCTCTCGCTCTCATTTCTGTGGGTCTGTTTGCACTACAGTGCTGTGGCGCTCCCCGCGTTTGGGAAACAGGCTCAGGGGTTACAAGCAGGACTGATCAAGCCGAGCTATCAGACAGGTTTGGAAATACGAGTCGTATTTAAAAGAGGGAGGGAGGGATGGAAGGGGGGGGGGGAGAAATCAACTTCTGCTGGAAAGCTGATTAAGCGCATCCTGAGAAATGCAGCAGTTGCGTAAGGAACTTGGGCAACGGTTTAATTCTATGGCTGCAGATCTCAGCTCAGCTGTTTCACTCGCTTGAGAATAGTTTATCTTGTGTGTGTTGTATCGATTGACACGTACGCAAACGTGTCTGTAAATGTTCCTCGCCCTTTGATTACCCCGCTGCCTTTTCATTTATCAAGTTAGAACTTTCAGATCTGGAAACATGAAAACTCCCCTAATACACTAGCAAGCAAGCAAACAAACAAACACTCAAGGGTCGGACTGTGATCTCCCTTATTCTGAATTTACAAGAGGGTCATTTATAACTCGCTTTGCGTTACTCCTGATTTACACCAACTCCACTGGGTTTTAGGTTCACCCACTCTATGATACATATAACTGTCCTGGCTATACAGAAGTCTGCAAAGAAAATATTTGCATTGTTTAGCACAGAGAAAAGCCGGCTCCGAAGCATGCATCACCAGTCCAAAATTGCCATATACCTGCAACAGTTTATTACATTCTAAGCTGTATTCCTGTATTTTTCAACTGACTGCAGGTGCATTTTGTTTCAAAGATAGAATGAAAATTCAGCTTGCATAACTGGAGGTTGGATGTTTTGGGTCTTAATTTCTGGATTTAAATTGGGTTATCTGTGTTTGTAGCGTATGTGGCAAGGGAATGTTAAACTCAGAAATAGGAAATGAAATATATACTTTCTGAACTGTATTTTCTCATTTCTTATACAGAGGAACAGAACACTGAATTAGTCTGCAATCACAATGAGATACAGCGACATAATTACGTTCTAACTAGAAATTTTCTAACTAAAGGTCATATCTTCATAAACGCCATTAAGAGGGTCAAAATAAAGGCGGTATTAATATTAAACAATATTTCACTCCCATTTTGATTTCCTTAGTTAAAAACTTAGCTAACAGCACCGAAAAGCTGCATTTGCAGTTTTTAGAGGAGAAACGCTCAGACCACACACAGTCTAAACCTGATTCTAGGGATTTTGTTTGTTTTGCAACACAGTTCTCTCTTACATTTGTTTATTTTCTGAAATGTTACCTTTGTTGGTAGCTTTACTAACCAGACAGCATGAACAAGATTCCGGTCTGTTCTGAAAAATATTGACACCCCAGCCCAGATGTTCTGTTTCTCACACCACATCTATAACCATTGCCGGAGAAAGCTCAAGCGTTTGAAAGGTTAACACATGCCCTCATCTATAGGCTCTGCTAAATAAAAGATCTTAATTTTGTGCCATTTAGAAGAGCCTTGGTATTTATTAAGTAGTAACTAGAGTATTTTGCATTAATTAGAGCAGCTCCTTAGAGAGACATTACAGCCAAGACTAATTTTACATCACTGGAGAACACTACACCCATTAACTCTCCCCCACTAAAATGGCTACAGACAGTAACACCACTGGTCCTATTTGTAAATATTAACTTATGTGCACTTTTTTCAAACTATGCAATCAAAACCAATCAGTTAGATAAGGCTTGGTTTTGCATTCCATGCAGTTGGCTGGGGGTGCATAAATAAAGGATCAGCCCAAATTGCGGGGGCCTCTCCTTCTCCCAGTGATGTCAGCAGCAAACACCCCATGTTTTTGATGTGCTCAGACCCTTTGCTACTTCTTAACAATTCAGATAACATTCAAAACTTAACACAAAGCTTGGCACTTTGGATCAATACCTGCTCAGCTGAGCAGCTCCATTGACATCAGCCGCATTCCTTGTAAGCAAGGTAAGGAGCGGATCCTTTATAATAGCTCAGAGGCAAAGCAGTGCATAGAATCATAGAACACTAGAACTGGAAGGGACCTTGAAAGCTCATCAAGTCCAGTCCCCTGCCCTCACAGCAGGACCAAGCACCATTTATATCACCCCTGACAGATGTCTTTCTAATCTGCTCTTAATATCTCCAGTGATGGAGATTCCATAACTTCCCTCAGCAATTTATTCCAGTGTTTAATCACCCTGACAGGAAGTTTTTCCTAATGTACAGCCTAAATCTTCCTTGCTGCAATTTAAGCCCATTGCTTCTTGTCCTATCACCAGAGGTCAAGAACAACAATTTTTCTCCCTCCTCCTTGTAACACCCTTTTAGGTACTTGAAAACTGCTACCATGTCCCTCTCAGTCTTGGCATACACCATTTTTCTAAACAAATTTTCCACTGTAGTTTGTGCTAAGATTATGTGAATCACAAACTTCCGACAGGTTAAAAAGAAAGGCGTTAAACATCAAAACTTTGGATAAGATGTTCCTCTACTTAGAAATAAATGTAAAAAAGCCCAAGAACCTCCCAAATGAGATGGACAAGTGAGCTTCATACAAGTTACTGTATAGCACACCAGTCATGAACAAAGGGTGTTCATGCAAACTGGAAGCGTCCCACTCCCACACAATGGCAAATTCTGTAGCAAGGGATCATGGCCTATGGAAACATTCAACAAACTTTTCAGAGAGGTGAAGGGCAAATGCTAACCCCATGTGCTCATGGCATCTGTACGTCCACACAGCTGCAAACCCATCTGCATTTTGCCCTATATTTCGGCTGACACCTACTGAATGCTGATCAGAGGCACATGACCTCATAACTTGCAATTTTTCTTCCTAACTCCTCCCACATTTCTTCCTTTTCTGGCTTTGACAAGCCTGTGAAATTCCTCCAGTGCCAGCATAAGGCACTCCACCCGCCTCTCCTCAGCCTAGGGCCAGTGAACGAAATGTCACAAGTGTGTTCCCATCCCATATATTGGAAAGGCAAATGCAGCCTCCTTCTGTGCAGGATGTTGGAACCAGGGGATCTGCATAAACATGGATTCTGTGTGTGACGGACCCAGGCTGGCCCACAACATTTTGGCACCTGAGGTGGGGAGCTCAAATAACGCCCCCATACCCCCTCGCTTGAGCCAAAACTTTGAAAGGTCTCAATTCTGCCTTCTTCCTGTTCTCCTTTATTGGGGTAGGTAGCAGAGCAGTACCATGAGAGGAGTAGAACTAAAAACTTAAAATGCCTTCTTCAAAAATTTTAACACCTAACTTTCAAACGCCTGAACAGCAAATGTAACTTTTCTTGTCTGCACAGTAAACATTGGCATTTTTATCTGTTTGAATAATCAAAGCGGTGCTTTCCGTGCCTTCTTGGTTGCAGAGATTTGAACTGCTTCCTGAAGGTCCACAGTCTGGGCCAGCTCATGCTCTATTGAGATGGTTGCAAGGCCGACCAGTCCTCCCTGTGTCATTGTGGAGTGTAGATGTGGTTTTTATTAACTTCAGCTTGGAGAAGCTGCGTTCTCCACTGGCAACTGTTACAGGAAGTGTTAGAAGTATGCGCAGAACAACAAAAGCATTTGGAAAGAAGGTGGTCATCTTATTTGTGCACATATATTCCAGAGCAGCCTTTGGAGTTGATCCTGCTGAAATGTATCTTGAAAGGGTTTTCAGTTCATCACCTAAATCACTCGCATCAATATCGCGCATGTCATCATGTGTCAACACTGTCTCTAGTGCCCTGTATTGCTGGTGTAGGTCTTCTTAGGTATAGTGAGGAGTTCTAGAATATCATACAACATCCCAAATATACCTCCGTGTTCCCTGAGCTGCATGAAACGTTCTTCAACTGACCGTATTGCACAATCTAGCACCCGGTTAAAGAAGTCAACTTTGAATTGTTGTTTGGGGTCTCTTATGGGATTATCCCATGCCTCGTAATCAAAATGTCATCTTCGGTGACTCTCATATTCTTGAATGGGTGGGAAAATAGCTTCAGTGTGAAGTTCCTCTGCCAACTTCTGTGCACTCTTCAGAACGTTTTGAAATCCCTCATAAGACAGTAGGTATGACTTTGCTTTGTCCAGTTGTTCCATTGCTCCAGATATATCAAGGTCAACACCTTGGAGTCTCTTGCTTACAACATTTCAAACAGTATGTCATGTGACAACACTAAGCCTCACAGAAATTTGAAGTTGTGTGTGTTTCTGCAAAAGCGGTGAGGAGTCCTGTGGCACCTTATAGACTAACTGAAGTGTTGGAGCATAAGCTTTCGTGGGCAAAGACCTACTTCGTCAGATGCATCTGGTGATCCCATTTCCCTCTGCCACTGTTCTCCCACAAACAGTTTCTGTCATAGCATTATCCTCCATAATGGCAACTATGGCATCATCTATCTTCCCAATTTGGTGTTTGATAAAGCCTATCACCTCCACTCGACTTTCCCATCGTGTGGCACTCAGTGGTTTCAGTGTCAGAGAGGATGTTCCCAGATGTTGCTTCAAAATTTGCCATCAATGAGTTGATGCGGAGAAAAATACATAGATGCTTTGAATTACATTACAAAATTCAGTAGCCTCACTAGAAGCTGATGCTGCATCACTGACCAAGTTCAATGGATGAGAACTGCATGGGACAAAAAAAGCTCAAGGGTTTAACTCTCGGATCTGTGTCTGAATTCCTCTGTTCTTTCCTCTCATGTTGGCACCATTATCGTAGCCCTGACCTCTCATGGAAGATACGGGAATTTCAATATCTGACAGCTTTTTTAGAAGTACATTTGTCATACCAGCTCCTGTAGTATCATCAATGTCAATAAATTCTAGAAAATGCTCTGAGAGCCACCATTGCAGGGACCTTTTCACTCGGTTCTGTTGTTGTTACAAAACGCACCATTATAGTCATTTGTTCCGTATGGCTGATGTCAGGTGTGCAGTCCAGAACAACTGAGTAATATCTTGCTGACTTCAGATCTGCCACAATCTTCTGTTTGACTTTTGTTGCCAGGAACTGTATGATCTCATTTTGAATTGTTTTTCCAAGGTAGTGGTGTGTGTACATTTCTTGGGTGGTGACTCTTCTTAGATGCTCCTGGAGTACAGCATCCACCTCAGCCATCAGCTCCACAATTTTTAGGACGTTTCCATTGTTTGGCACATACAGCTGATCTGAAGTGCCACGCAGTGCTTGCTACCCAAAACCTAGCACTCTCACAATAGCAATGAGCCTTTTCAGAACATTTTGTCAGTAGAGACTCTGATGTAATCTTCTCTTGATGCTTATCTATGGTGGCCTTTAACCTTAGTCTCATCTCAAGCTCTTTCCAGCTATGGAATGCTCTCTGGTGATTTGCTGTCTTCTCATGGCATGCCAGATTTCTAGCCAGATTTTTCCAGTCCTTTGTTCCTGTAGAACCCAATGTGGCCGGAACATTAGACTGGAAGAGTCTGCAACAAAAACAGTATGCGGCATTCTGGGTTTCTGAGTACTTAAGCCATGGCCTCTCCACTTCGTCACCATTGGGGATTTCACGCCTGTAATGTGTTGGATGGAAACTTCTATTTTCATTGTCTTTGGGGGAACATGAAGTTTTTCCACTTGCTGTGGCCCATGCAGTACAAAGAAGTCCCTCAGGCTACCACTCAAGTGGGTCCACAGTCATGGATCCTCTAGACTTAAGGAACTAAATTCAGCAGCAGCTGTTTCTTGCACCTCCACCACACTCTTCTCTAATCTACACTTTTCTTCAGGAATGTGCATGGTTACATCCATTTGAGATGGAGATATGGATGCTGCAGTAGCTGCCAGGTCACCCGCACTCTGACTAACTGGAAGATCAGGCATCTCCTCACCACTCACATCCTCATTGGGGCTGGAAGGCTCACCGTGAACATTTAGGTCTATGTATCTCAGGAGAGCTCCTTCCTGGTTAGATAGAAAAGCTTCCTTTGCTTTCTTTTTTCTGAATGCTGCCCCACAGGGGCATTTTCTTCTTTTACTCATGACTGCTGTTCTGGGCCAGCTATAGTGGCTCAACACTCAATTGAAGGGGACAAATAAGCAGGCTGGTAGCAGGACCTGAGTGAGGGAAGATATCAGCGTCTTAAGGGCCTAACTGGCTCCTACTACTTCAGTGACTGCCTGTTCTCCTCAAGTGGGTTCAGGGAAGCAGCAGGAAACAGGAAGCTCACTGAGAAGCTGGTGTTAATCAGTCCAGGCTCCTGGGGGTGCTCGAGAGGTATATAAGAGGTTCCTCCTCCTCTCTCCCCATTTGTTATTCCCTCTCACCTTTACTCCTGCCTGCCTATTATGTCTCTTGTGCCCTCCTTCCTCCAGCACAGCACTCCACCATCTCTGTGCATCTAGAGCAGAGAGAATACATATGCACTAGCAGCAGACAATTTTCTACACTCTGGGTCCTGGTGGCACCCCTCCACACACCGTCTGGCACCTGAGGCAGCCACCTCAGTTCGCCTCATGCTAAGGCCAGCCCTGGATGGACCCCCTCCCCATGCTTTATGAAATGGACTTCTGGACATGAATATACATAACTCAAAGGTGGTTTGAGCTAATTATTTCATGTAACCCATCCATCTGCATGTCATGATCCGCTGGTTCTTTATCTTTCTTTGATGTATGTATCATTGGTGTGTGTCAAATTAGACACATGGAGTGGGGAATACTTGGTGGGTTTCAAATGTGTGAATTAGACACATGGAGCATGTTACCCAATTGTTTAACAATCTTTTGTCCTTCAGCTGAGCAGTGGTTGGTAGGGAGAAAGAATAGGAAAGCAGAAGCCTTGGTCTTTTGGCTACTTCCTTCAGGTGCAGCCCAGCCAAAGACCCCAGGGTGGCAAGACAACCCCGGTTTGGAGTGGTAGCTGGAAAAGAGGTTTTAGGGTGCATTTGAACTGAGGTTTCAGTGTAGAATTAGCCAAGCGGTTGTTTCTTTTGATTTGTAACTTACTTTGCTCTGCTTGTTCTCTTATTACTACTTAAATCCTTCTGCTTGTACTTAATAAAATCATGTTTCATTTCTATCAAACCCAGTGTAAGGATTTTTTCCCGGGGGGAGGGGGGGGAAGGCGGGGGGAGAAAACCAGTGTGCACATTCCCCCTTTCATTGTTAAAAGTGGCTTACCTAATTCTTTGGAGTCTGATCCCATCTGGGGAGTGCTCTTTCAGGAGGCTGGGCCCTAAACTGCACTCTCCTTGGACTTGAAATGGTTCAGTGTCTGTACTGCTTCTCAGTGGGGGCAGGGACCTCAGCTCAGGCCTTTGGCTGGGGGAGACCAGCAGAGCTGGCCCAGCAGGACCAGGAAGTGAGGAGCCCCAGAGAGCAGGATGGCTAGTGGCAGTGGCAATGTCAGCACCCTGGGAGGCACCCCCGAGGGGTTGCCTGTGACCACACCCCATCACACTGTGGTCTGTCCCCGTGAGTTAGACGGTCTTTGGCCCATACCATTATTCAGTGAGTCCTTAGGCCCCTCTAACAAGAGAGTGTTGCACACAGCGCTGATGTGTGCAAGCACAACGATGAACAGGAAGACATATTTCAGTCCTCCCCATCCTAACTTATTGCCTATGCACTTTGGTCTTAGCCAGGTATCTAACCCTTTGTAATTATTGGGCTGAGGATTTCTTTTCCCCAGGGAAAGGGCGCAAGAGAGGGGGTTTGGGGATACTACCTGCTTTGGAGACATTATTTGATTTTTACCTCTGTTGATGAAAACTACAGTATGCACCATGGAATGTGAATTTTAATGGATGTAAATGTGCCCACAGGCTGGAATGGGCACTCATTGAGTATTGGTGTATTTAAACAAATTAAATACACTTCTATGCCATTTTTCCTACCTCTATGCCATTTTCAGCCATATCTGGAGCCTCTGGGGAGAAGATAGGATTTTTCTGGAATTAACTGGGCAGAAATGGTGCCACCTTTTATAAGCTGAAGATGTGGGGTGGCTGGTTTAAAAAAAAAAAAGCAGGTGTTACACTGGCAGACCAGGGATCAGCTCTTGCCAAAGCGTTAGACCACAGCTAAGCACTGACAAATTCACTGTTGGAAAGCTGTTTGTTCCACCTGTGTGTTAGTTTGGTTAAGACAGGTATTAGACTTATTACCAAGAGATTATGAAATGCTTGTAAATGGCTGCCTGCATTAATCTCACTTATAATTTCTTTATGAGCAGCTATATGGTGATATCTAACTTTTTGCTTTATAATTGTAAATAATGTTTGCTCTGAAACTAGGAACCAAGTCATGAGGGATCAGTGGTACCAAAAGACACGCTGGTCCCCTGGGCAAGATGGGGGTGGGACCAGCTCTGCATATCTGTAAGGTACAGGGCCTTGAGTAAAAGGGGAAGAGGACTAGAGGTTAGCCTCCCCCAGGCATCCCTCAGCATTGCCCAGAGCATGCCATGTGGGGCTCTGGCAGCAATTTAACAGGGCCTGGGGCTCCAGCCACTACTGTTGCCACAGTAGTAGCGACTGTGGCCAGGAGCCCCGGTCCCTTTGAATCACCAATCCCTGAGGTAGTTGTCCCCTTTGTACACCCCTCCCCCACATAGATAGGCCTGTGAGGGATTGTCTTCTGCCCATCAACAAAGCCAAGCAAAACTAAGAGTGATTGGGGGACATCCCAGTACTAAGACTTTGTTAGTTGCTCTTGCCTCCATGAAGAGGCCACATACAAAAGGGCTCATCCCTTCAGCTTCAATTCTGGAAGAAGGAAACAAAAATATCTGACAAGAACATTTCCCATCTCTTTTTCAGTTATGACTCTCCCAGGGCCAGAGCTACAAAACAGCCCCAGAGATCCACAGGGTCAAGCTGGGTTAGCCCTGCCAGGCATTCAGAGCTGACAGATTAGTACAACTCTGCCATCTTTTGGAACCACAGCTTGTAACTCATTTGTATCAATACACTTGCCATCTTTAACCTTGCAATAACTGACTCATTTATTTCCTTAGTTAATATCCTTAGTCAGTTTACTCTAGGACTAACTGCAAGCATTGTCTTTAGTGGGAGATCTGATTACAACGGACCTGGGGTAAGTGACTGATCGTTTGGGACTAGGAGAAACTTAAATACTGTTGAACTGTTTGGTGTAAAGCAGCCATCTCTCAATGAGTCCCTTTTGGCAAGGCAGACCGCAATAGCCAAGAGAATGGTCTGTGACTCCCTGGTAAGACTGGCGTAGTGCATTCAGAGTTCACACTGGCTTGTGGGTGGGTGAAATCTAATTACAGAACATGCAACCAGTTTGAAGGTCTCTGCCCTGCTTCTTGAGGAGTCTGCCCTAAGGCTGGCACTCCAGTTGTGAGCCACTCGAGAAAGTGACCCAGGAGATTTTCAGTCATTCGGGAATTGTCACACTTGACCAATAGTCCATCCAGCCAAGTACTCTGTACTGGACAGTGATGGGTATTCCTATGTGTAAGAGGAAGGTGTAAAGACACCATCATCAATAATAATATAGATCAGGACAACACAACTTTGGAAGCCCAGGGGGCCACAGTGATCCTCACAGCATATACCGAGGGCCACAACTTAAGTGTGGTTGCATATATATGCAAATATATTCAAATCTCTTTTCACACTGACAGTCATGAATACAAAGCACTTTCCACAATGCCCTGGTGCTCCTGACACTTCCTCCCTGGGGGCTAGAAATGCCGACACCCTGTACCCATCTGTTGCAGCCAGCCCATTTGTCTGCATCTTTCAATGCTCCCCCGTCCTGGGAGATGCTTCGCCATTCTGGAAAGCGTTCCCAGTGGAGGACATGTTCAAAGGATCCCACCTGTGGGCCGTGTGTTGAGCCCCGTGTAAACCCAAACCCAGGGCTGGCCCACAACATTTTGGCACCTGAGGTGGGGAGCTCAAATAACGCCCCCATACCCCCTCGCTTGAGCCAAAACTTTGAAAGGTCTCAATTCTGCCTTCTTCCTGTTCTACTCCTCTCATGGTACTGCTCTGCTACCTACCCCAATAAAGGAGAACTAACAACTTAAAATGCCTTCTTCAAAAATTTTAAACACCTAACTTTCAAACACCTGAACAGCAAATGTAACTTTTCTTGTCTGCATAGTAAACATTGGCATTTTTATCTGTTTGAATAATCAAAGCGGTGCTTTCCGTGCCTTCTTGGTTGCAGAGATTTGAACTGCTTCCTGAAGGTCCACAGTCTGGGCCAGCTCATGCTCTATTGAGATGGTTGCAAGGCCGACCAGTCCTCCCTGTGTCATTGTGGAGTGTAGATGTGGTTTTTATTAACTTCAGCTTGGAGAAGCTGCGTTCTCCACTGGCAACTGTTACAGGAAGTGTTAGAAGTATGCGCAGAACAACAAAAGCATTTGGAAAGAAGGTGGTCATCTTATTTGTGCACATATATTCCAGAGCAGCCTTTGGAGTTGATCCTGCTGAAATGTATCTTGAAAGGGTTTTCAGTTCATCACCTAAATCACTCGCATCAATATCGCGCATGTCATCATGTGTCAACACTGTCTCTAGTGCCCTGTATTGCTGGTGTAGGTCTTCTTAGGTATAGTGAGGAGTTCTAGAATATCATACAACATCCCAAATATACCTCCGTGTTCCCTGAGCTGCATGAAACGTTCTTCAACTGACCGTATTGCACAATCTAGCACCCGGTTAAAGAAGTCAACTTTGAATTGTTGTTTGGGGTCTCTTATGGGATTATCCCATGCCTCGTAATCAAAATGTCATCTTCGGTGACTCTCATATTCTTGAATGGGTGGGAAAATAGCTTCAGTGTGAAGTTCCTCTGCCAACTTCTGTGCACTCTTCAGAACGTTTTGAAATCCCTCATAAGACAGTAGGTATGACTTTGCTTTGTCCAGTTGTTCCATTGCTCCAGATATATCAAGGTCAACACCTTGGAGTCTCTTGCTTACAACATTTCAAACAGTATGTCATGTGACAACACTAAGCCTCACAGAAATTTGAAGTTGTGTGTGTTTCTGCAAAAGCGGTGAGGAGTCCTGTGGCACCTTATAGACTAACTGAAGTGTTGGAGCATAAGCTTTCGTGGGCAAAGACCTACTTCGTCAGATGCATCTGGTGATCCCATTTCCCTCTGCCACTGTTCTCCCACAAACAGTTTCTGTCATAGCATTATCCTCCATAATGGCAACTATGGCATCATCTATCTTCCCAATTTGGTGTTTGATAAAGCCTATCACCTCCACTCGACTTTCCCATCATGTGGCACTCAGTGGTTTCAGTGTCAGAGAGGATGTTCCCAGATGTTGCTTCAAAATTTGCCATCAATGAGTTGATGCGGAGAAAAATACATAGATGCTTTGAATTACATTACAAAATTCAGTAGCCTCACTAGAAGCTGATGCTGCATCACTGACCAAGTTCAATGGATGAGAACTGCATGGGACAAAAAAAGCTCAAGGGTTTAACTCTCGGATCTGTGTCTGAATTCCTCTGTTCTTTCCTCTCATGTTGGCACCATTATCGTAGCCCTGACCTCTCATGGAAGATACGGGAATTTCAATATCTGACAGCTTTTTTAGAAGTACATTTGTCATACCAGCTCCTGTAGTATCATCAATGTCAATAAATTCTAGAAAATGCTCTGAGAGCCACCATTGCAGGGACCTTTTCACTCGGTTCTGTTGTTGTTACAAAACGCACCATTATAGTCATTTGTTCCGTATGGCTGATGTCAGGTGTGCAGTCCAGAACAACTGAGTAATATCTTGCTGACTTCAGATCTGCCACAATCTTCTGTTTGACTTTTGTTGCCAGGAACTGTATGATCTCATTTTGAATTGTTTTTCCAAGGTAGTGGTGTGTGTACATTTCTTGGGTGGTGACTCTTCTTAGATGCTCCTGGAGTACAGCATCCACCTCAGCCATCAGCTCCACAATTTTTAGGACGTTTCCATTGTTTGGCACATACAGCTGATCTGAAGTGCCACGCAGTGCTTGCTACCCAAAACCTAGCACTCTCACAATAGCAATGAGCCTTTTCAGAACATTTTGTCAGTAGAGACTCTGATGTAATCTTCTCTTGATGCTTATCTATGGTGGCCTTTAACCTTAGTCTCATCTCAAGCTCTTTCCAGCTATGGAATGCTCTCTGGTGATTTGCTGTCTTCTCATGGCATGCCAGATTTCTAGCCAGATTTTTCCAGTCCTTTGTTCCTGTAGAACCCAATGTGGCCGGAACATTAGACTGGAAGAGTCTGCAACAAAAACAGTATGCGGCATTCTGGGTTTCTGAGTACTTAAGCCATGGCCTCTCCACTTCGTCACCATTGGGGATTTCACGCCTGTAATGTGTTGGATGGAAACTTCTATTTTCATTGTCTTTGGGGGAACATGAAGTTTTTCCACTTGCTGTGGCCCATGCAGTACAAAGAAGTCCCTCAGGCTACCACTCAAGTGGGTCCACAGTCATGGATCCTCTAGACTTAAGGAACTAAATTCAGCAGCAGCTGTTTCTTGCACCTCCACCACACTCTTCTCTAATCTACACTTTTCTTCAGGAATGTGCATGGTTACATCCATTTGAGATGGAGATATGGATGCTGCAGTAGCTGCCAGGTCACCCGCACTCTGACTAACTGGAAGATCAGGCATCTCCTCACCACTCACATCCTCATTGGGGCTGGAAGGCTCACCGTGAGCATTTAGGTCTATGTTTCTCAGGAGAGCTCCTTCCTGGTTAGATAGAAAAGCTTCCTTTGCTTTCTTTTTTCTGAATGCTGCCCCACAGGGGCATTTTCTTCTTTTACTCATGACTGCTGTTCTGGGCCAGCTATAGTGGCTCTCAATACTCAGTTGAAGGGGACAAATAAGCAGACTGGTAGCAGGGCCTGAGTGAGGGAAGATATCAGCGTCTTAAGGGCCTAACTGGCTCCTACTACTTCAGTGACTGCCTGTTCTCCTCAAGTGGGTTCAGGGAAGCAGCAGGAAACAGGAAGCTCACTGAGAAGCTGGTGTTAATCAGTCCAGGCTCCTGGGGGTGCTCAAGAGGTATACAAGAGGCTTCTCCTCCTCTCTCCCCCTGCAGTTCCCACTGTTTTCTATTATTCCCTCTCACCTTTTCTCCTGCCTGCCTGTTATGTCTCGTGCCCTCCTTCCTCCAACACAGCACTCCACCATCTCTGTGCATCTAGAGCAGAGAGAATACATATGCACTAGCAGCGGACAATTTTCTACACTCTGGGTCCTAGTGGCACCCCCCCACAGTCTGGCATCTGAGGTGACCACCTCAGTTCGCCTCATGGTAAGGCCAGCCCTGCCCAAACCGCACCACGGGCCACAAACCAACGGGCTGCTGATAGAGGAAGAGCGAGCACCAGGCCCGCTGCTGTCATTTTTATCATGGACTGAGTTCCTCAATTGGGCAACCAATGGAACATGCTTATATGGTTTCAATACATGTTGTGACTAAGATTATTGTGAAAGTAGTAAGATAGCTTGGCCTTTATTTATTGAGGAATTCTTCAAAAAGTTCCATATAATAGATATGAACTTCTGGGGTGAAACACTGGCCCCATTGAAACCAAATGGAAAATTTTCATTGACCCCATTGAGACCAAGATTTCATTCCTGGAGCTTTTCCAGAACCTTCAAATTCTGAGAGACCAGACATGCATTTCAATTAGCTCAAGAGTCATGGACAGCCATTAGGTATGCCGAAGCCATTGTCACACACGTTAAACCTGGAGGTTCTTTCGATGCTCAGATACCAGGGTGAAAAGTGACAAAGAAGTGCCTACAAATAATTACTGTGACGTTTAGCTTCTAAACAAGCACTTCATCTCATGATAATCTCAGTGAGATTATCAAGTCAACTCAAGCATTAAAACGTTTGTAATGACAAACTAAGGGAAACACAATCCAACATTTCAGGGTGCAGACCTGCAGAGGTCATGAACGGAAAGAGGAGAATTTTTCCTTCATGCTCAGCACTGAGTAACTGCATAGATGCAGTTTTGTTCTCATTGCCTTCCTTGTAAGCATCATTTATCTATCACCCCTGAAGTTTCAGATAAAAACATTTGTTGACCAAATCTGTTATTTGGTATGATAATCCTGTTTCTCTCCAATTATCAACATTTTACAGCCAAACCCACCAAGAGAAAGACCACAAATTCAGTACTAGGATTGCCAGTTGGGGGGAGCCCATAGATTCTAATCTTGCCAACCCCAAATATTAAAAACAAACAGGAGCCTGGCCCCAAACAATATTGAGATTAGATTACAAGTAATTAGGGTTTTACAAAATATGTCAGGTTGTTTGCCGTCTGGTTTCTGTGCTTCTGGTGCATACATTGGTCAGGCATTTCCCAGCAACCATGAGGTCTAAAAACTTTAAAACATAACCATCCTAAGATGCCTTATGCATTCCCAGGAACTGTAAGTAAAATATATTTAAAAACAAAAAAATCACAAGTGCTGGTAATATTGGGGTTGTTTTTCTTCTGAAACCAGTGTCTTAGTAATAACAGGCACATAGAGAGCAGGCAGCAGAAGTGGTCACAAGCTCCTACAGCTGAGATGGGTTAATGACATTAAACCTAACAATCTATGCTAGAAACTTATGCTGGTGGAGCAATTAGGTCAGGTTATATGGTTTTTTTTCTTGCAACATTCTATACTGGCAAACACAGGTGCAGCTAAACAGGCACAAAAGGGTTTGGCTTGTATAGCTTGGGGAATGGATGTAATCTATACTGGCAAAAGCTGTGTTTTTTCTAGAAGAGCTTGCCTCTAGCTAGACATCTATACCAGCAAACCTTCTCGAGAATAGAGCTGGCCTTGGGGGCCAGAATCACAGGGTTGGCTGTCATTTGCAGACAGCATCAACAGGCCAGTGAAGGATTTCCCAGGGTAGGCTTGCTCATCCTGTTCAGAATCAGACACAGTGTGACTAAGCACAGCCTGTCTCCATTCCACCCCCAGCTGATGGGAAGTAGGACTGGAGAGATGGTTCAGAAACACCTGTTCTGCAAGGGTAGGCACATAGCTGGACAGCACAGCCCAGATAGTGGGTACAGCCAGCCCAGGAAGGGGCAGAACAAGACCATGGAGCTTCCTAGGCAGACCTGGATGGAGCATAAAGTTGCTACTCTTCTCTTCTGACACCGGAGAAGAATAAGCCATATTACCCACATCTGCTATCCCCTATGGTGAATGCCTCCAGTGATAGCTGCCCTGCTGCACTTGGCCTTCCTTCCACCCCCACAGATGCCAGTAGTCGTCTTGGCCTGTAAACTGTGTTACCGTATTGAGAATCCCACTGCCATACATTAGTTTTGACCAGGTGTGCCTTTATGGATCCATTTTCCTCTAGGTATATTCACATCACCAGGGTCTGTTGACACAGCTCTGCTTTTGAGGGTTCCTAAAAAACCTCCAGAGACTATCCACTATCTTTCCTTATGTTTCATTAAATCTGTCCAACCCAGGTTACTCTGGAATGTTTCTGTGAACTTGAGGTCAGCCTGTTCTACAGGCATTCCTGATGAATCGCCAGAGGCACTTACTGAATGTTCAGATGGAGGTGCTCTCAGAAAGCAAAACCAGTTCCACCCGTGGTAGTCAAACCATAGCCAGCTTTCTCCAGCTGAGATTTAAGTCTCTGAATAGCATGCCACAGAACAGAGACCAGTTAAGAGGGAAACACTGATTTGAATTATAAAACAAATACATCTCAAAAAGTGAAAAAGAACTGGTCTGAGCTCAGACTGTCAGATCAAATGCCCTCCCCCAAAATATTTACTTTTAATTAGAATCAGGCTCCATATGCAACTACCCCACTATTGGGAAGTAGACAATATACAATAGTCAGAGAGGAAGACATATCTGCTAACTTGTGCCTGAAAGGAACCTGTCTGAGACACGGCATCTCCCAGTGTGTCTTAACACAATTTCCAGTATGGACACAACTCTATTAATGTAGAATCAAATGAAATAAAAATATTAAGTGAATCAACATGTTCAATAGAATCGCTATGGATAGTAATTCCATGCTCCAATAATAAGAAATTAGCAGTAGGGATATATTACCGACCACCTGACCAGGACAGTGATACTGACATTGAAATGCTGAGGGAGATTAGAGAGGCTACCAAAATAAAGAACTCTATAATAATGGGGGACTTTAATTATCCCCATATTGACTGGGTACATGTCACCTCAGGAAGAGAAGCAGAGATAAAATTTCTCAATGGCCTAAATGACTGCTTCTTGGAGCAGCTGGTGCAGGAACCCACAAGGGGAGAGGCAATTCTCGATTTAGTCCTGAGTGGAGTGCAGGATCAGGTCCAGGAAATAACCGTTACAGGACCGCTTGGGAATAGTGACCATAATATAAACAACATTCAACATTCCTGTGGTGGGTAGAACACCTCAGCAGTCCAGCACCCTGGCATTTAATTTCAAAAAGGGGAATTACACAAAGATGAGGAGGCTAGTTAAACAGAAATTAAAAGGCACAGTGAGTAAAGCCAAATCCCTGCAAGCTGCATGGAAACTTTTTAAAGACACCATAATAGAGGCCCAACTTAAATGTATACCCCAAATTAAAAAACATAGCAAGAGACCTAAAAAAGTGTCACCATGGCTTAACCACCATGTAAAAGAAGCAGCGAGGGACAAAAAGGCATCTTTTAAGAAGTGGAAGTCCAATCCTAGTGAGATAAATAGAAAGGAACATAAACACTGTCAAATCAAGTGTAAAAATGTAATAAGAAAAGCAAAAAAAGATTTTGAGGAACAGCTAGCCAAAAACTCAAAAAGAAATAACAAAATGTTTTTTAAGTACATTAGAAGCAGGAAGCCTGCTAAAAAACCTGTGGGTCCCCTAGACGATCGAACTATAAAAGGCGCAATCAAGGACAATAAAGCCATTGCGGAGAAACTAAATGATTTCTTTGCTTCAGTCTTCACGGCTGAGGACTCTGGGGAGATTCCCAAATCTGCACCGTCCTTTGTGGGTGATGAATCTGAGGAACTGCCCCGGATTGAAGTGTCATTAGAGGAGGTTTTGGAACAAATAGAAAAAAAACTTAATGTTAACAAATCTCCGGGACCGGATGGCATTCATCCAAGGGTTCTAAAAGAACTCAAATGGGAAATTGCTGAACTATTATCTGTGGCTTGTAACCTATCCCTTAAATCGGCTTCCGTACCTAATGACTGGAAGGTAGCCAACGTGACACCAATATTTAAAAAGGGCTCTAGAGGCGATCCGGGCAATTACAGACCGGTAAGTCTAACTTCAGTACCGGGCAAATTAGTCGAAACAATAGTAGAGAATAAAATTGTGAAGCATGTAGAAGAACATAATTTGTTGGACAAAAGTCAACATGGTTTCTGTAAAAGGAAATCCTGTCTTACTAATCTATTAGAGTTCTCTGAAGGGGTTAACAAACATGCGGACAAGGTGATCCAGTAGATATAGTATACTTAGATTTTCAGAAAGCCTTTGACAAGGTCCCTCACCAAAGGCTCTTGTGTAAATTACATGGCCATGGGATAAGAGGGAAGGTCCTTTCTTGGATTGAGAACTGGTTAAAAGACAGGAAACAAAGGGTAGGAATAAATGGTAAATTTTCAGAATGGAGAGGGTAACTAGTGGTGTCCCCCAAGGGTCGTCCTAGGACCAATCCTGTTCAACTTATTCATAAATGATCTGGAGAAAGGGGTAAGCAGTGAGGTGGTACAGTTTGCAGATGATACCAAACTGTTTAGGATAGTCAAGACAGAAGCAGACTGTGAGGGACTCCAAGAAGATCTCACCAAACTGAGTGATTGGGCAACAAAATGGCAAATGAAATTTAATGTGGATAAGTGTAAAGTAATGCGCATCGGGGAAAATAACCCCAACTATACGTACAGTATGATGGGGGCTAATTTGGCTACGACAAATCAGGAAAGAGATCTTGGAGTTATCGTGGACAGTTCTCTGAAAACTTCCACGCAGTGTGCAGCGGCGGTCAAAAAGGCAAATAGGATGCTAGGAATTAAGAAAGGGATAGAAAATAAGACCCAGAATATCTTACTGCCCCTGTATAAAACTATGGTACGCCCACATCTCGAATAGTGTGTACAGATGTGGTCTCCTCACCTCAAAAAAGATATTTTGGCCTTGGAAAGGGTTCAGAAAAGGGCAACTAAAATGATTAGGGGTTTGGAACGGGTCCCATATGAGGAGAGGTTAAAGCGACTGGGACTTTTCAGTTTAGAAAAGAGGAGACTGAGGGGAGATATGATAGAGGTATATAAAATCATGAGTGGTGTGGAGAGGGCCGATAAAGCAAAGTTATTTATTAGTTCCCTAAATAGAAGAACTAGAGGACATCAAATGAAATTAATGGGTAGCAGGTTTAAAACTAATAAAAAGAAAGTTCTTCTTCACACAGTGTGTAGTCAGCCTGTGGAACTCCTTGCCAGAGGAGGCTGTGAAGGCTAGGACTATAATAGAGTTTAAAGAGAAGCTAGATAATTTCATGGAGGTTAGGTCCATAAAAGGCTATTAGCCAGGGGATAAAATGGTGTCCTTGGCCTCTGTTTGTCAGAGGCTGGAGAGGGATGGCAGGAGACAAATCACTTGATCATTGTCTTCTGTCCACCCTCTCTGGGGCACCTGGTGCTGGCCACTGTCGGCAGATAGGATACTGGGCTAGATGGACCTGTGGTCTGACCCAGTACGGCCATTCTTATGTTCTCCTTAAATATTCTCTGTAACATATATTTGGCAATAATTATAACCATCTGTGGGCTACTGGCTCTTGTAGTAACCTCACATCATTCTTTGGTTAGCTGTTATCAGTATGTCTCACCTGGGAGGGGTCACTGAAATTCTGTGCACCAATCCTTCTGCGAACTCCAGTTGACACCAAGAGGTTCCTGGGTCACAGCCAGCCAGGAGGCAAGGGGGTCCTACCAAGATGTGCAAAAGCTCCAGCCCCCATGATGGTGTCTGAGCTTGTGGGATTTCTCTGGAGATCTCAGAACACCTGAGGTCAAAGTCCCCTGACTCTTATCCAGAAGGTGGGGGGCAAACTATGCAATCCCACTTCTTCCATTAGGAAGACAGGAAGGAAACTACCTTGAAACTTCATTCCTAGAAAGAATAGATATTGAGCAGAAAACTAATCATCCCCTTGGTGGATGAATCCTTCAAAGAGTCAGCAACTCCTAAAACTCTTATACTCTTATCCAGAGTCCAATAACCATCATGAGTCATCACATCACCACTGTATCAGGTCAGAAGGCACATAGCCCTCATGAGCCCTTACTCAAGAAGATGTGGGAGGCGGTCCATAAGGAACTGGAGGTAATGTTAGACATGCGCATGATAGAAGAATCACACAGTGAATGGCAAAGCCAAATAGTTGACAGACACCAAATGGGTTCATCTGGTTTTGCATTGACTTTAGAAAAGTAAGAGATATTGCAATTCGATGCCTACCCAATGCCACGGATCAATGAGCTCCTGCAGAGTTTGGGGAGCCAAATTCTCATCTACTTTCAGTCTCATCAAGGGTTACTGACAGATCGCTTTGACGCCAACCTCACAACTGAAGATAGCATTCCACTCCACACACTTTCGCTTATACCAATTTTGTGACCATGACATTCCTGCTACGTGGGGCCTCCTTTCAGCAGCTTATAGATGTCGCAACCACATGGACAGTGTGTAGCGGCGCATATTGATATCATCACGTATAGCACCAGCTGGGAATACCACCTTCGACACCTCTCTGAGGTCTTACATGCTTTAGAAGCAGCAGGGCTCACAGCCAACCCAACCAAATGTCTTTTCGGGCAGAAGGAAGTAACCTACCTCTGTTATATGGTTGGGGGATGGAAAACAGACCACAGGCACTACAGGACTAGCCTGCCCCAACAACAAAGCTACAAATACAGCAATTCCCCACCTAGCTAGCTATTACTGGTGGTTTGTGCCAGACTTTGTGACTCTGGAAGCACCCTTGACTGACTTGACAAGGAAGTCCCAACTACAGAAAGTCCACTGGTCAAAGAAACACGAGTCAGCCTTTCAGACTGTAAAGGAATGGCTGACCCAAGAACAGATCTTTGCCCATCTCAACTTCCAGAAACCCATCATTCTGCAAATGGATACCTCTGAGATGGGAATAGGAATGGTACTGTCCCAGGGGGAGGCTGGAGAAGAACACTCAATATTGTACTAATGCTGAAAACTGTTCCCCAGAGAAACCGGTATTCCACCACTGAGAAAGACGACTTAGCTGTGAAGTGGGCCATAGATTCTCTTAGATATTACCTTTTAGGAAATATTCTGTCTGGTTACTGACCATGTACATATTGGTAAGAAACCAGTACACAACTAATGGTACTTATCCCTACACACTTAACTTCCAAATAAGGCACCACTCTGGGAAGGGGCACATCAATGCTGATTTCTTTTCTTGACTGGAGGGCAGAGAATGTGACAGTGGACCAATGCCTGGTCAACTCTTGAAGGGGAGGATGTGTGGCAGGACACTCTTGCCAACCACTTTTCAGGGGAGGGTTAAACCTGCACTGTGGGCTGAAGCCACCCCCCTTCTGCCTTACTGGACAGGCGTCAAGTGCACTGGTATAAAAGAAAGCAGCTCAGCTGGGGATGACTACCAGAGAGGGAGGACATGCATTGCCTACTGCAGACAAGTCTCCACAGAAGCCCAGGGACAGAAATGCTGCAACACAGATTACAGGCAGGACATTCCCAGAGATCTCACAGGGTTCAGAAGCACCAAAGACCAGGGAGATCAGACAGATGTCCAGACAAATAGTTGCAGGGACAGGGGCAGAAAGTAGCCCAGGGGAAAGCAAACTGGTAAGTGAGCTGACGCCAGGAGTCAGTATATTTCAACTGGAACTTTTCCCTGTTGACCCAGTGGCTTGAGCTACTGCCACTAATAGGGGCCTGGGCTGGGGTCCAGTGGAGAGGGAGGGCCTGGTCCCCGCTGCTGAGGGATGTAACTCCCCTCCCCCATCTCCTGCCTCTAACCAGGGAGCTTCACAGCCCTGCCAACCAGGGCAAGTTTGACTCTGGCCATTGGACCCCACAGCACTGAAGACTGGGGTGAGTTTGACTCTGACCATTGGGCTGTACTGCCTCATGACTCAAGGCACACATACAGACACAGGCTGGGAAGAACAAAGTCAGGAGCTGATGCATGGTCTCCTATTCCCTAAGGGAGACGGGCGCACACATTGCACACTGGGCATCATCTTTCCCCACCATGTCACACTTAGTCACAAGTAAACTCAGCTTGAAAAATGTACCCTTAAAATTTACCCCCCTTTTTGTGCTTGTTTGTTTTCCAAATAAACTTGCACTTTTGAGTCCCCTTAGATAATTCTGATCTCTATGCAAGGGTGATATCTACCTACATACACTCTGGAAGTCTCCACACTGTTGTCAACACAAAGTTGTCAATTATAGATATGACTTAATAGACTTAACCTGAGCTGCTATAAGCTCATTGTTAGCTCAATACATTCATTGTGTAATGGTTTACACCTAATGGTGGAGATCAACTCTCACACTGTTGCTGTAAATCAGTGTTTCTTAAACTGTGTTCTGCAGCACACCGGTATGCCATGGAGAACAGAGTTCAAAATGGCTTCCCTTAAAGGGACAGGAGATTTTTTTTGCTCAATAACTCCCCCCCAACCCTTTTTTTTGGGGGGGGGGGGCCTGGCTCAACAAATCCTTGTTGTTCCTCAAAAAAATTGGTGTTCCTCGGTCTTAAAAAGTTTAAGAAACACTGCTGTAAAGGTTCTTAAAGTACTGCCACTGAAATCTGACAATGAAGACTCCATGATCTCTCTCATTGTCTTCAGTGGGAACAGTATTAGGCCTTAATTTTGTAAGTTCAAAGGTTCCATTGATTGAGATAAAGTCAGATGGGCATCTCTAGTGGGAGCTTCAAAACTGTTCATCATTTTAACTCTGTGCTCTCATTTAAGTGAATGGTACAACTCCCATTGATATCAGCGGGTACAGAGGTAGGTTAATAAAGGAGAGGCCCTGACCAATCTCTTCCCTAACTTTTTAGTGGTCTAATTTAAACAAACAGCCAAACTTTTTAACATCGACTGTCACCAATCCTCAGGCTTGCCTAACATTTTCAAATGAGCCAGGGAGGGTTTACCAATCTCATTGCTACCTTTAGGCCACTTTTGTAACCCTTTGCTTTGGAAAAAAAAAAAACAGGCTTTTTTGTGTGTGCACGCATTTCAGAAGTGTGGGTTTTTTTTAGAAATATTTTGTTTCTCTGGCTCATTGTCATAACTGCTTCGGATTCCCTATTTTAATAATAGCACATACATAATTTGTCTCACAAGGAAGCACAGAATGAATTGTCATTAGTGTTAACAACTTTGGCTATGGTCTTACAATGTGAAAATTCTCTAAGAGAAGGGTGACTTTGATGCCAAATCTTGGGCTAACTACATATGAAATCATTTCATTCAAAGCCACCGTCAACGTTCCATTAGTTAGCAATAAATCACACATTAAAATGATGCAGCAAATCATCTCTTCCCTTTTAGTGCACACGCAATCTCTTTGGGACTGGCCTATTTACAACTGCTATGATGTTTCTCAGGCTTTGAGCAGAACACAGAATTCTCCTTCCTCTCCCCCCAAAACCACAAAGCGTACAGAGCTTTTATGGGGGGCGGGGGGGGGGAAAAATATGATTTTTTAGTTAGTCTTTTCCAACATTTTTCGTCTCAAGCTCTTCATCTATTTTTCTTTTCATCTAAATTTAGACACCAGCTAGATCTTGAAGAGCTCTAGCTGGTAACAAAGAAATGGCTTTAATTCCTATAAGATTCCTCATGGTTTATGGCAACCCATTTAACAGGAAGCTGGGCTTTGTGTAAAATCAAGTCCTTATCCTCCCCCCCTCCCCATGCTTTCTTTGCATGTCTACAGCTGCTGCTGGCTTTGTAATACTCTAGCTTTGCCATAAGACTCAATACCCTCATTTGGAGGAAAGTCACTGATTTGAATCCCACACAAATTTGCTCTCCTCTCACTTTTATCGTTAAAATGGTTTACATCAGAGAGGGAGTTGTGAAACTGAGCTTGTCTACATGAATTATCGTACTGCAAGCCAGATCGCCCATCTACAGCACTAGCTTGCCACGCAGTAACATTCCCTGTGGACACTGCTGCAGCACAGTGCGGGTATATCTACACAGCAGAGCTTAACTCAAAATAAGCTACGCAAATTGAGCGATGCCAGTTGTCGAGCTTATTTTGAAATAGTGTATTTTGAAATTGGGAGCATCTATACTTATTTCGAAATAGAGCACTCTTCCTATGACTTCCCTTACTCATACAATGAGGGGTACAGGAGTAAGCTTAACAAGTCCTCCAGCTTGACAGTATTTTGACATTATTTCGAAATGACTGCCTGCTGTGTAGATGAGGACTAAGTTATTTCAAAATAACACTAGTTATTTCAAAATAATGCTGCTGTGTAGACATATCCTGAAAGTCCTGGAAGCCATGCTTTGGCAGGGTCCACACTGGATGTTCCTGTATAGCAAACTGGTGCACTGTAGCTTCACACCCTGGGTTGCAGCATAACAACTCACTGCATTGATAGGCTCCGTGTGTCACAGGGTAAGGTGGCCCTTTAAGAAAGTTGAGCTGAGCCCTCATTAGTGACTAATTAGTTGCCTCCTAGCTGGTGAGATAAAGCCCAAACACATATATGGGGAGAGCCAGTGGCTATTAGAGACTCTTGAGAGAAGCCCTGGCTTTCTCTAAAGGGTGCAGTTAGTGTTAAACACTGAGCTCAACATCAATCAAAACAGGTAAGCAAGGCATATAGCCTCTGTCTAGATCTGGCAAAGGACACATGCTGTGTAGGCAGAAGCCCTGTGAGGCTTGCCTGTCTTGATCGATGTTGAACTGCGTGTGTTGGAAAACTAAATGCATCCTCTGGAGCAAGGAAAGAAATGGACATGACAACTTGCTCAGCTGGTTTAAGATTCCCATGTGAATAATTTTCTGTTTCCCTCATATTGGGTCTGTATCACACAGAGTGTTCTCCATACACCCCTTGTAATAACTAGTATGCAAGCAACCCACTGGTCAGTGTGTGTTATGCCTTCCTTGCTGTGCCTGATCTACAAAGGATCAGACTCTGTTGTAGCGTCTAGCTAAAAAGACTAGATCTGCTTTCAAAACTAGGTGAATTTTTCACAAAGGGAAGTGCAGGGGGAAATCCTCTTCAACTGGCTCAATGTAAAATAAGAAAATAAATAAGAACCACAGCTAAAGTCTTTGGAATTGATTCTAAAGTGTCTAAGACACAAATGTTCTGAATATTTATGACACCAAATATTAGTTGTATGGGATGTCAAATAAAGACTCACATGTTTCAGCGGAGATAGCTTTCTTATTTTGTCATGAATATGGAGCTAGCCTTATTAATAAAACAAAATGTCATAAAGGAAAACAAAATAGACACAGAAGGTCCTGCTATGTCTTTTAGGGTTTGTGTTCTGCTATCTAATGCACTTATTATTGATGCTCTTCCCTTAAATTATGAGCTTTGGGAAAAAAGGAAAAAAACTTGTGTCACATTTAAACTAAGGACAAATAAGAGACTTTTAAAGCTGGATTGCCTGGTTTTACATTAAGCTACTATACAACACATTTTAGGATCATACACATACTTTATTCATGTATACAACTTCCAGAATCATCTACTGGGGTATCTCCTTTACTATGGGCAGGTTTTATTTATTCCTTGATGTGTGGCTGCAGAATTTCAAATGGCATTTGCAACTTGGCACAGACCTATGGTCCAGAATCTAAGATTTCTCTCCTTTCACTCGCTTCCCCCACTGACTTATGTTTCTAGACAACATGGGTTTAAAAAGAAAAAAAAAGCGCGTGCAGATAATCTACTTAGGCAGGTTTACTCATTATCTAGACCAGTGTTTCTCACCTTTTTTTTTTTTTTATTAAAATAAAGTACCCCCAGTACCTACAGTTTTCAGACAGGTTTTTTTCCCCACCATTGTAACACATTTGTTTAAACAACTTAATCGTAGCCGGGTGGGCGATGAATTTTTTGGGTGTAAAAAGGACAAAAATAATAAAGCGCTATAAAAAACTTAACACAAAAATTCAGTTATCCAAATTTCAGTTGACGTACCCCCCAGACTCCTCTCAAGTACCCCTAAGGGTACTCGTACCACTGGTTGAGAAACACTGCTCTAGACCATTCCTAGTGTTTGTCTAACATGCTTTTAAGAATCTTCAGCAATGGCGATTCCACAGCCTCCCAGTTTATTCCAGCACTTAACTACCCTGAGATGTAAGAAGTTTTTCCTAATGTCCAATTTAAACTGCCCTTGTTGCAATTTAAACCCATTGCCTCTTGTCCTATCCTCAGAGGATTGCTGAGATGGGAATCAATGGAACACAGGGCATTAGGCAGGATCTAGACACACTGTGACCCCCTCCACCTTCACAAAACACTTAGTGGCAGAAGAGGGAGAGATGCTCCGTGGTTTAAGCAGTCTGAAGTGCACTACACCAAATCAGCCTGTGAAACTAGCCCAGACATGGCCAACAAAGCACTGCAATGACAGCACTTCAATGTCACTGCCCCTTTTGCTCCTCTTGATTGGGGGCCCTCTTGATTGGCAAGGCCACCAATTGGGGGGTGCAAAAGGGGCAGCTGGGCCCAGGGCCCCTGGGCACCATTATCAGAACAGTGGTGGTGGGGAGTCTTAGGCCCCTCAAAATTGCCGGAGCCCTGGAGCTTCTGGCTGCTTCTTCTGCAGCCCTGGGGCTCCTGGCAGCTGCAGCAGCAGCAGCCATGAAGGTCCAGGGCTAGCTGGGGAAGTCTGGGCCCAGTTCCCCTTTGCACTGGAGGCCCTATCATCTGGGAGCCCACAGCTACCCCTCCACACCTTGCTAAGGACCCAGCATACCACCAAGTCCCAGCAATTTCATTCACCTGGTGAACAAGCTTTTGTGAATGCCCAACAGTGGTTTCCCTTCAGCACTCTAAGTGGTAATGTAACTTTCCTGTGCAGAACTCTGCCAGTCCTCTTGAATCTCTCCTGTCTTCCATTACACCTCAAAGATGGTTCAACTAGCATCTCAGCTTCTGGAGTATTCTAGGCATTGTTTCATCAGGCCCTAGTGAAATAAAGCATGTGGACTGCTCTATGCATCTTAACGTGCTCTCATCTCAGACAGTGAGAATCAGAATATTGATTTCTACCTGTAGAGAAATGCGTGAGGTTGTAATCAGATATATGGGACCCACACATTCAAAGATCTTTTCCACTTCTGGAAAAGCCTTTCCCCCCTTAAAGTAAAGCCATAAATGAAAGGCAGAAGTGCTTGTGGTTCCCCAAGCTAAGCAATGCAGAACTTGCATTCCTTTGTGTGAAATCCATTGCATTGCCGAGAGCTTGAGTAAAGATCTATGTACCATTTAAGCCCAAGAAAAGGCAAAATTCTCGCCTGAGTCAAGCCCTGGAAAGAGGGGTTAACTCAGAGGGAAGGGGGAAAAGGAAGAGGTACTACGCTCATGGAGCAGCTCTGCAGAAGTTACTTCTGAACAGTACCTTGTGCCTCCCTAATACAATCTCACCACCAGCAGGGTAAACTCGGGTAGATACTCTAGTCTAGTACCACTCGCACTGGCTCTACCACCATATACCATCTCAGAGCCTAGCACTGGTAGTTCATGCTACACAGATGGCATTATTGATGTATTATTAGTCTTATAGTAGTTCCTAGGGGTCCCCTAATGAGAGCAGAGCTTCTTTGCCAACACAGTAAGAGACGGTCACAGGTGCAATTGGGAAAAATACCCTCGAACTGCCTTCTCCTGTTTAGAACAGTCTGTGCTATGGTTGAGGTATAGATTTCTGATTGCAGGTATTTTATATTTTCTTCTTTGTGCACGCGCAGAGATTTTTTTTTTTGGTACACTATATAAATTTGAATAAATAAATATATACATAAGTAGGCAAGCTGGTTTAATTATCGGAGCACAGAGGAAACATGGCAGTTGTTTTATTATCATTTCATGAATGAAGTGAAATTCCGGTAACAAAATGTCAGACCTGCCATCTACTCATAGTACACTTAGGCTGATGACTTCACCAAGAGTTTATTATCCATTATCTATATTATAATCCTTAAAACATATGTAACTGCCCAGTTACTTAATGACAGTAGAGTTGTACAAACACAATGTATCTAGCTCATGAGTCAAATGTGGTGTAACGACAATTTGTCGAGGCAGAAAATGTTATGTTATAGGCAACCCTTTTGTACCTGAATTTTCTATGCATTTTCATAACTATAGACTTGATTTTGACACAGTGGACAAAATTCACCCCATATACAGAGGCCACAAAAGGCCAATGTGACCTGAGGAAGTATTTTGTTTGAGATTCATAAGGAACTTCAGTGAGGCACAGGCTTGGTGTAGATTCTCTGTCTAGGAGTAAATTTCACCCTGTAGAAATAAGGGGGAGCCGAAGGGGGAAGAATCAGGTTCTATTGTTTTTAATGATTATGTATTCTGGGCATGATAATGATGTAGTTTCATCCTAAGACTCTTCCTATTTTGTTTGAAAGAAGGTATTAGAACTTAGAGCAAATCCTGCAGTATTATTTTCCCCTATCATCATTTTTCCCTGTTGCAGAAACCCCAGTAGAAATCCGCAGTTAAGTATAATTGATGGGCAGGAACTATTAGAAGATACTACATAAATGGTTTAATTTACGTTAAGGTAAGAGCTACAAAGCAATATGCAGCATGAATATGGTAAATTTCTTTAATGTGATGCCTGTTTTCATATTTGTACCACTTGGGTTATCTGGGAAGTCGTGACCTGTTTAATTATCAGAAGACTGATCCCAGAACTTGCTGGGTTTATTGATTTTGAAAGTGACAAATTCTTACCTCAGACACAAAGAAAACCATAGAGAAGAAATTAAAGCTGGATTTGTGTCATAAGATTGAGCCCCTATTGACCACAACAGAAGTTTCTATTGTGGACTAATCTGAAAAACAGAGCCCCTAGCATCCTGATCTTACATTCCTGAAGAGGGGCATCTGAAGTAGTAGGTTTTACCCACAATACCGTTTACATGTTTTGTTAGTCTTTAAGGTGCTACTAGACTATTTGTTGTTTAAGTTTTTCCTTACATTCCTGGCACACCAGAATTCCCACTACAATCAATGGGAGGGTTCACAGATACAGCCAAGATAGCTGGTGCAAACCCGAGCAGTCTACATAAATCAATGATGTGCAGGGCTACAGCCAGAACAAGCTGCAGAAGACCACTGAGAGACGTTGCCAACAAGAGAGCGGGAGCTTTGAGATCCCAGGGGAACAAGCCTGCCTGGCTCAGGCCTTGCAGGTGGTTCCTACAAGCTCACAAGCCTTCCTCCCCCAACAATGGTGCAGTACACATGCATTTCACTTTGATCATTACAAAGGAAAAAAAAACAAATTTTAAGTTGAAATCAGAACACATTCATCTCAAATGCAGAATTCAAGCAGAAGAATGTCTGTCAAATGAAAGTGGTTGCTGAGGTAAGTTACACTTAGGGGTTTTTTTTTCCCTTGTGAAAATTAGTCCTCTGAAGTCATTGACTTCGATGGGACCATTATTTGTTGCACATGAAACAAGCTGCACCCAAAGCTGTGTCTGACAAAGAAACATTAACTACCAGTAGCACTTGCCTATGCAGACCAGAGTAGCCAAGAGGTGGTTTCCCATAATTATACATTCAAGGGGAAATCTCTCCTCTGGCAGCTTTTGGCACTAGGCACCAGGTGTTTGGAGGTCCTTGGTGCAGCAGACACGCCTACACACAGTGCTTGTGTGAGCCTTCTGCATCTGAGTGAACCACTCCATCATGGAAGACGACATTGACTGAAAGGTACCACAAATGGACCTGATCCTAACCTTTGCTGGGCTGAAGATGGTCTTGGGGTTCAAACAATGCCCATGGGATGCCCCCCCAGAATTGGGCACTTGCTATTTGTTTTGTTTTTACTGGAAAATAACTGAACTCCCACCCTGAATCAATTTAAAATAAACACTGGATGTGACTTTGCTGGTGTGTCTGTCTTGTGCATTTGACCAATAAAGACGATAATGTAGACAAACTGTGGACTGCAAACTGCACTATCCAGCCATCTCTCATTACTATGCAAAAAAAAAAAAATCATATTCACAGCAACTGTCTCATCTATTTATTGTTTGGTTACTCATCTGGAAATTTTAATACTTTCTTCAGGGGCAGGGGCTGGCAATAAAAAAATAGATCTATATATCAAACCTTTAACTTCCAGCCATCATTGTGTGCCATAATACAGATGGAGTAGCTATCAGCTCTCTTTACTGTGTTGGTTTATTTACTTCAACAGAGAATACAGATTTAAAGAGGATAAAGTACCAAAGTCTACTTTAAAGTCACAGTTTCCTATTCCAAAGTCCAATTTATTGCAAAAATGGATTGCACATAAGTGCATCAAATGTATAACTAGTTAATTCACAAAGATTAAAACACAGTATTGACAATCAAATGTGAAGCTATTATACATCCTGATCCAGCAAAGCACTTAAGCACATGCCTAACTAAGCATATGAGCAGTCCCATGGAAGTTTTCAACAGGAATACTTGTGTGGTTAAAGTTAGACATATGCATCTGCTGATTGATGCCTCAGTGTTGTGACTGGGATGAATTTGATATCTAGGAATGTGCAATATTTTGGTTCGTCTACACCCAACTTTAGTCCTCTCATTGCTGCCATGAAGTTAAGCTTCACTGGTAGCAGTAACAGAAAGGCAGTCTGTGTAGACAGGCCTCCAAGCAGCCACTGGCATTTTAACCATTGTCATCTGGCTAATATTTCACCTATTGGACTCTGGGTAATAACAAGCAAGGAGGGGACTAAGTTTCTAAAACTAAACACTTTCTTTTTTAAGAGAGCTACTGACAGCTGCTATTCCGGCCATGTGTACAGATACTGGCTTCCTGATGCCTCCTCCAAATTCTTCCCTCCTGCAACCTTAATTCCTCCTTCCAAATTCTACACAGGCTGCTACAGATATGGAGATCTCCATAAAGCATGGAGCAGGTCCCAAGAGCTCTTGCTGCTGCAACTGTGCACTGTTCAATGATACACAGGGCTTGAAGAGCTCCTACGGATGTCTTAACTCTTAAGGCACCTGCACCTCATTTTTCATGGTGCAGCAAAACCAGAATGCCCACATACACACGTAATTTTCCTTATTTGCACGCTTGACGCGCATAGGGCCCTAATCTTGCAAACAGTTCAATACAGAAAGATCCCTGCATTCAAACAGAGACAGATTGACTTCAGCAAAACTAAGCAGTTTCAGAGGGTTTCCCCTGCATGGAGCTCTTTGCAGGACTGGGGTCTTAGTGAGAAACACATGCAGGATGCACTGCTCAAACGTGACATACAATTGCCAAAGGCTCCTAAGGGAGTCAATTCAAAATATTTTTTACCAGAACACCCAGTCACTGTTAGTCAGTCAGGGCGAGTTTGCTGGTACAGATCAGCTTTCTATGGTGAAGCACCAAAAATATTTTAAAAAAGTCTCCAAGAATTTTAACGCAATGAGCATATTGAGAATATCCCCCCTCCCCCAATCAAGGGCACAATTTATGGGTCCTAGGGAGGCAGCAGTTTGAACCCCTGGATTTCATTCTTGAGATCTGCTTAAAGCCCATGCCCTGACTCCAGAGGACAGAATTTGAGCTGCTTGAAACTTTGCCTTTGAGGCAGGGAATGTGTTATAAAAAGAGGGAGGCAGGTGATTAAGAACAACAAAAGACTGGGCAATCCAGTAATTTAAGGATTGCTAGATCATGATAATATTGCTGGGTACTTCACTTAAAGACAGGAGTGGGGGGGGGGGGGGGTAGAAGAGAGAATAGGAATGATAGGAATGAGTGTTGTGCTTCTAGGATTTGAATTTGGACCAGTACTGTTAAACTTTTAAATGTTCTTGAAAAAGGGGTGAACAGTGACTAATCCAAAGCTGACTGCAAACGGATCTCATAAAACTAGGTAATTGGGCAACACAAGGGCAGATGGAATTCAATGTTGATCAGTGCAAAGTTATGCATGTGATAAAATACAATCCCAACTATACATACAAAATAATGGGGTCTGAAATAGCTGTTACCCCATCTGAAAAAAGATATATTGGATTTGGAAAAGGTACAGAAAGGGCAACAGAAGTGATTAGGGGTAAGGAACAGCTTCCATATGAGGAGAGATTAACAAGACAGAGACTTTTTATCTTTGAAATGACTAAAGAATGATGGGGGGAGGAGGGGAGAATATGTTTGAGGTCTAGAAAATCACCTTCATTAACATAACACAAGAAGTTCACCTAATTAAATTTATAGGCAACAGATTTAAAACAAATTATTTCTTCACATTCAACCTGTGGAACTCTTTGCAAGGAGATGGTGGAAAGGCCCAAATCATAACAGGCTTCCAATAAGATCAAAGTAAGTTCATGAAGGACAGGTCCATCAATGGCTACTAGCCAGAATGGCTAGGGATGGTGTCCCTAGCTTCTGTTTGCCAGAAGCTGGGAATGGGTGACCGGGGGATGGAGCATGATGATTGCCTCTTCTGTTTATTCCTTCTGAAGCACCTGGAATTGACCACTGTTGAAAGACAGGATACAGGGCTAGAAAGACCATTGGTCTGACCCAATATGTCCATTCTGATGTTTGTATATAGATCTGAAATGCTGTATCCCACTAGATCCCACTCCTCTTCCAGGGCTAAGAAAGAGTCCAGGAGTCCTGATGGGGTCTGTCTCTCTCCACAAAGTTAGTAAAGTAAGAATATACATTGAAATTTTAAGGCTAACCAGTGCCCCTTAAGTGACTTGCCACAAGATGTCAGAATGTGTTAGTGATAGAGCTGAGTTGGTCTAATATTTAATTTTTTCTTTTAGATAGGAATTAGATACAATGCTCCTGTCAGCTAACTGCTAAGCTGTCTGCCCCCCCCCCCCCACAAAAAAAAAAAAAAAAAAAAAGGAGAGTTTTCCAATGCCTTCATAGCCCCTGGATAGAGATGATGCATGTGTGGGGGGGGGGGGGGAAGGGGGAGGGAGGGCAGAAATGGATAGGGTTGGTCCTCCCCCCATTTGGTGCTTAGCAGTGTTACTGAGAATGCTCAGTACAAGACAAAGCCTCTGTCCTCAGTCCATCTCCCCCCCCCATGCTCACTCTCTTCTCTCCCCTTGCCCGCCCCCACCCCCATATCACAGCATGCACAGGTCAGCCCCCTTACCCCCACAAGAGTCTGAAATGGTGCCCCTGCCCCCCCATCAGCTCATATACAAAGACAGCTTAATAATTTTGATTTAAAACTTTCATAAAACAACAACAAAAAAAATCAAACATGGAAAGCAAACATTTCAGGAAGTCAAAAGCAAAAGATAGTTTCCGTTGTAACTCCCTATTGCACAGCTTCAACTTCTGAGATGCTATTGCTCTTTCAGCTGCAGTGGGAGAGACCTCATAAGAAGCACAAGGACCTTTGTTCTTTTTCCCAAGCTACACACATACAGTTTGAAATGGTCACTGTGCAGTGTTTGTATAAATGATACCAAAAGTTTTCAGAACCCTAAGAAGCACTTTCCAATTTTATTGGCGTAGCTCTTTAGAATGGCCACATGACCAACAGAGACTGACATTTTATAAGCAGGCTTGGAAAACTTCTTTTAATTTGAGCTTCAATGGATAGACATGTATTTCCACATAATTCTTTTTTTAAAAATCAATTTAAATTTCTTACTAGTATAAAACAAGAAAAAAGCTCCTAACGGTCATCTACTCAAAAGTTACTGACTGTAGAAATGGATGTTTGTATAAAGTCCATAAACAAAATCAAATTCACAACATTTTATAAAATGAAGTCCTTGATTCAAGCACCTGCAAGCTGTGCTATGCAAGATTATCCCTGCATCCACACAGAGCCCTAGTGACACCAACAATGCTGGCATGAAGTAACTTGCAGGACTGGGGCCTTAGTTTTTAAACTCTGAAGCAAGGTCCCTGTATTCCTTTGCGACTGGAAGATGGCTAGCACATTTTGGATGCTACTGTAAATGTAAATTAGTAATAATAATTTTTAGGCATAATCAGCAGCACAGAATATTAAATTCCTTGCTAGAGTCACTGACGCACACACTTTATTACCTCGAAGCGCTTTTTAAAAAAACTGTTCACTTTCTGCAATTTCTATTAATAAATCAGACAATCCCTATGTTCTTGAACAAATTCATACAGAAAAGTGACAAGAGAAAAACATGCTATCACAAAACACTCACTCCATAAGGACTTCTCAGTTTGTGATCTGCTCAACACCTTCAAGAGATGATCTGGGGAGCTTAAATTCATAACTTTGTTACTTTTAGCTTCTAGCTGTCTCGGTGGAGATCCTGGTTTTGTGCCTCATTACAACAATTTGAAATACTAATCCTCCTTTGTCCTATGACTACAGAGGTGTTAACTATCCACTTCAATTTAATTTTCCTCTTCATTTTCACTCCTAATTTCCCATCTTCATTTTCACTCCTAATTTTTTCCCAGTGCATCCCACCTGCATAGAGTAATTCAGGATGCTCTGCAAGTATCAATTCTTTTTTACAAAAAGGAAAGAGTGTACCCCATGAAAATGTGTCACGTTCCCCACAGTAAATTCCCTCCATAGGACCCTTCCCACTCTAATGGGAAATTCAGACCATGTAGATAATTTAGACCCTTATTCAGTAAGGGCACATCTACACAGCCAGGATAAAGCCAAAATAAGCTATGCAGCTTGACCTACATCAATTGCGTAGCTTATGTCGAAATAGCTTATTTTGGCTATTAGCGCTGTCTACACAGCAGGAAGTCCGAGAAAGAGCATTCTTCCTCTGACTTCCCTTACTCCTCATAAAATGAGGATTACAGATGTGGGAGTAAGAAGTCCTCCAGCTCAACATTATTTCGACATTATATCAAAATAACTGCTTGTTGTGTAGACATGCACTATGATATTTCGGAATGTCGTCAGTTGTTCCGAAATAATGCTGCTTACATAGCGTAAGGAGCCTAAGCATTCCTGTTATTTCAGACTTCTTACATATCCATTCCAATTTTACAGTTGATATTCTGGGGAAATATTATATTGTTAGATTTGAGTTTGGGGTTCTTCAGCTTAATTTCTTTAAGAATAACTAAAGTTTCTCGTATGTAAGAAGAACAGCAACAGCAGTCTTAAGTTGCCCACACTTTTTATTAATTTTGCTGATGGATAACTACTGAGCTTTTTTAATGGGATTTTTGTGCGGAACTTCCCACAAGTTGGGGACACGACATCAAGACCATTCCATCCAGATAAGGCAATGCTACTTTCTAAGGAGTGTCAGCTTTAGAGACTCTGTGGTATGTAAAATACTGGATATTTAAGCTAATTGGTGATTTGAACAGGATTTTTCCCAAAATTGGCTTTGGCTAAGTGTGACTATTTGAACTTCACTGGACAAAGTTGCATGGCTCCAAGGTAGGCCTCACACCTGGCCTTTCTGAAGATTTCAGAGGGAGGCATTGCAAGTTTGAATAAGCTAGTTCACAAAATGAAACAAAGGATAATGAAGCCTTTGCCTCTTGGGTCCGGAAGCCAATTGGGGAAAGCCTGACTCCTAACACTCTAAGAGATCAGTCAAGACACGAACAGAAACAGACTACACCAGTCTTTGACCAATTTTACTCCCTTTGAAGATTCCCTTGGGGAATATCTATACTACAGAGGAGATCAACACTGCCACTGTCAATCTTCTAGGGGTTCAAATTAATTTGTCTAGTGAAGACATGCTAATTCAAACTGAGAGGGGCACTTAGTCTTGCTTCCACTAGGAATAAGGGAAATTGAAGGGAAAGTGTTCCCCCTTTGACTTCCTGCAGTGTAGATAGTGCCAAAAGTTGAGTTAAGGTATTTCGATTTCAGCTACTTAGTTAACATAGCTGAAGTTGCATATCTTAATTCAACCTTGTCCCATAGTGTAGACATATCCTTATTGAGAAGCAATGGGCCAGCATATCACCATCACTTGGCTCCTCAACTACAGTTCTTGCTCCTGTTCCACTAAAGTCCAGAAGAGTCACAGCTAAGAGTTCACAAATCCACTATTATCTTATTTTCCCTTTTATCTATTTTTGTCTTTTGTTTTGTATTAGTGGAGATACATGCCAGCCTTTTTGATATGCTCTGATTTCAGGATACCAATGGTTGGCTGCGTGCATGCCTGTGTGAGAGAGTATCCATGCAGCCCACACAGGGAAGGCACTAGAAAAAGGTTCCCTAAGTTTAAACATCCCTAAATATTGTCTCAAAATGATATTTATTAAGTTCGGTTTTTGAGAGTATCAAGACTTGAAACTGTCACCAGCAGATCCTGGGAGTGCAAAGAAAGAATTATCAGACTTCTGCATGCCATGAATGGGCTGTTCACAGTCGTATATATCTATGCTGGAGTTTGGGGGGCAGCGGGGAAGGAAAGGGTAAGCCATCACACAAGATCTGAAGCCTAGGGGAGGAAGATTTATAATCGACTCAGATTATCGTTCAGATACCAGAGAAATTTGGTTTTGGTCTGACAATATTTAATCAGCTCCAAATTACAGATTTGGTTGACTTTGGGTACAATTTCTTTAGGGGTATTTAAAGTCATGTGGACAGTCATCTCCTTGACTCCCTTCTTAGAATTTATAATGATCAACATTTTGTGGTGTTAATCTGATGATTTAACTAATTTGATTATTTAACACCAATCTAATATTGAGACTGATATATTGATTTGACCTTGCTTTGATTGTTTTATTGCTTTATTTTTAGTAGTATGAGCTTTGGCTATGTGTTAGCTAATAGCTATATTGGCTAATGGCCATATTAGCCAACAGCTTAGCTTTGGTGATATGTTTTCTTGATTTTTTTCTTCAATAATTTGAATACAAGTTACAAAAATATTCTTTCTTTTTCTTTTAATAATCAATTGCAGTTAAGAATGCTTAAGGTCCAGGGTGGATACCAGCCCACCAACAGAGCACCTGAGCAACTCCCCTTAATTAGAACATAAGAATGGCCATACCGGGTCAGACAAATGGTCCATCTAGCTCATCACCCTGTGACAACTTCTTCAGAGAGAATGAACAAAACAGGGCATTTTATCAGGGGATCCATCCCCTCTCATCCAATCATAACTTCTAGCAATGAGAGGTAGACCCAGAGCATGGGATTGCATCCCAGACCATCTTGGCTAATAGCCACTGAACCCAGTTATAGTTTTGGCTTTCGCAAAATGCCCTGGCAAAGAACTCCACAGGTTGACTGTGTTGTATGAAGTAGTATTTCCTTTTGTGTGTGTTACGTGCCTATTCACTTTCTCCACACCATTCATTTATAGACCTCTTTCATATCCCTTCATAGTGGTCCCCTTTCATATCCCTTTTGAGTCATCATCCCCTTTCCAAGCTGAAGCACTAGTCTCTCCTCAAAGGGAAGCTGTTCCGTCCCTCTAATCATCGATGAAGCCCTTTGTACTTTTTCCAAATCTAATTTATCTTTCTTGAGGTGAGATCACCAGACCCATTTTGTGAGAATTGCCCTTTGGTTCTCACACGTGCCCCCATATCCTTGTATTTCATAGCATTATTCTTCTAAGGAAGGAATGTGTAGACACACAGACTGACACATCCAACATATTCTCTTCTGAAGTCACTGTAGCACCAGTGAACACAGCACCACCACCAGACTGACTGGGTCCTGCAGCCCTACCAAGGAGATATTCAGCTACATCTATTTCTGTGAAGAAAGTGCAACAGAAGAAGCAACAGATCAGCACACTCATTTGTAGCCACATGTGGATTGTGGCTAGATGTGAATATTTCTACTGTTGAGTAATGTGCCAGGGACACAATAAGAGCACCAGAGGATTGCTCTCTGGACACATGGAGCCAGAAGCTGATCACTGCTATAACCAAGTGCATCAGGTTTAGCTGAAAAAAATACTGTTCTCTGTTTCACCTGGATGAATGTGGAGTAACTGTAGAAGCCAGTGGGTAATTCTCACAAAACTGTCCTGGTCACCTCATCTCAGGAAAGATAAATTAGCTCTGTCTTTACATGGGTAACTGGCAGAACGGCAACCATTTGTCAAACAAGACAGGCTCTCAGGTCCCCCATGTGTGTTCCCATGCACATGCTAATTAGAAGGCTTTGGGAGAGTGTGTGTATTATATATTCTTGTTTTCCTTTTTCGCTGGCTAGCGATACCAGTAAGTTGAAAAAAAGAGAAATGCAGAGTCTGAGCTATGGCATAAGCACACTGCGAGTTAGCAATTCTGCTCTGAGATGCACATGGGCAGCTGCCATGGAAGCCACAGGGCCAAATTCAGACATTGAAGGTGGTGGAAGTTACATGCTTAGAAGGAAGTTCAAACCGCTGTAACTTACCGGGGGGGGGGGGGAAAAGCTACTTGAAACGGCTCACTCACTAAATCCTATGAGATGCTTATCTGGCTACACACTTCCTGTCTGTTCCTTCGATCTGTAAGTTATACCAACCTAGTCCAATTTACTCATTTACTGGCAAGCAACTTCCACCGCCTTGCATCATGTCAGACCATGGCTAACAGGAACAGCCCAGAATGGTCTGAGCAGTGGCTCTTCAGGCACAGGCCACAGCCCTGACAAGCACTGTGCCTGACAGACTACAGCCACCACCCTTTCTTTAGTCTTGTTGGGATTCAGGGGCGTGATGGGGCCAGGAAAATGGGGCCATAGTCTCACCCCACCCTGCCACTTCTGGGGAAGATTTGAATGTTCTCTCAGACTCCTTGTGTTCCAGCTCATCTGGCTCCAGCTCAGGGGCCCAAAGGATGGGGAGAAAATCTCTCAGTCTCTTCCCCTGACCTCATCCCCACTTCGGCAGATTTAGGCAGTGCCAGATAGCACTGAACACCAAATCTGTGTGGTCTATAAGGTTTTATTCTTCTTGAACCTGCATTTCTAAAAATACACCCTTCCTTTGAACAGAGACCAGTTCTTCTCCTTCGGTCACTGATTACAGAACCCTAGCTAGGGGATCTTAGCACCTATTTTGTTAATTTTTAGACAATTTTCTGTGTCACGTCTTCCAGGCCTGCTAAAGAGAGCAAAAAAGGAGAGTCCCTATAGGGTCATCTCACTCTTCACCAGGCCCAGCCAAAGGGTTTGCGGGGCCCAAGGCAGGATGATGGGAAGGGGACCCCAGGCCTGGCCCGTGGACAGCAAATACTCAGCAGCGCAGGGCACCGAAAGCTCGGCGTCCAAGGCATTTGCCTTGCTCGCCTTGACCTAGGGCCGGGCCTGCTCTTCACCTTCCCAATTCAATCCTAGCACTTTCTTTGGGAACTGCAGCCATGACACACCCTTTTCACCATTAAATGTGTAAGCACAAGACTCTGAGCTGTTTTCATATTCCCTACTGGCAATCTCATCGCCAACAGCTTTGATGTTCAGACCGTGGATTGATTCTTGACTGCCTCCACTCAGACCTTATGTTAGCATGGCATCATGCCCAGTCAGGAGGGACTAAGCCAGTTTCACTTGGTACCATGTATCAAACGGGCACCAACACGAAATGTACTAAACACTCCAACAGGAAGTCCCCTCCTCTGACAGTTATGCCGCATTGTGTCCACATGCTTCTTTACACTTAATCACACCTGTTATCATTCATCTGCTACAACAAGAATCCCTGAGCCAGACAGAAAAGGGGTTGTGGGCACTTGTAGATGCCAGAAAGGTAGAGTGTAATGCAGCATCCACTTGGGAAACCTATTAAGACCAGATGGTGTGTCAAAACATATGTTACATAAGAGCACTGCTTGCAGGCACTGTGCATAAGGCAAGCCCACAGCAGACAATGGGATTAAGGAACCAGCTCTGATCACAGAGGGATCAAAGTGATGCAGCCCAAAACATAAGTTGTGGATTCTCCAAGGGAACATGCATATTTGATTATCTCTGTGGCATGCAAATAGGAAATATACACACATGCAATATTTGCATGCCTACAAAATGTACTTTCTTCTATTCCAATCTGGCTTTCTCTGTATGGGATTTCACTAATTATATTTTTTTTAAAATGTCATTTTAGCGCCTTTTGCAATACCATAGGGCCTAGCACTACCTCTTACAATTGTGCTACTCAGGGGAAGTGCACAGGGAAAATGAAGGACCGAAACTGGCTTGGTGCTAAATCCATTTAATATGGGACCAGTTCTGTTTATGCTATTCACAGTATTAAAAGTGTATTTTACAGGTCTGTATAATCTAGTTAGACAAACACATGGGAAGATTGTAGAAGAACATAAGAATGACCATACTGGGTGAGACTAGAGGTCCATCTATAGCCCAGTATCCTGTCCACTGACAGTGGCCAATACCAGATGCTTCAGAGGGAGGGAACACAACAGGTAATCCTCACAGGATTACCTCTCCTGTTAACCATTTCCAGACAAACAGAGGCTAGGAACACCATTCCCGGCTGATAGATTCATGGAGGTTAGGTCCATCAATGGCTATCTAGCTCTTTTTTGAACCCTGTTAAAGTCCTAGTCTTTACCACATCCTCTGGCAAGGAGTTCCACAAGTGACAGTGCACTGCATGAATAAAACTTCCTTTTGTTTCTTTTAAACCTGATGCCTATTTCTTTATTGCCTGGTCTTTGACAGAAGTACTTCCCTGTATACAGAAGATGGTTTTGTGGAAGAATTGGAAGGAGGGGAAACGAGTGGCATTTGGGCAGAGTGTTCTATTCACAAGCAGTGACTGAAGACATCACAAAGGTGTTGTGGGAAAAGCAGACAAACTAGTGATGGACTGAAGGAGGTAGGTGGTGATCGCGCACAATGGAAACTCTCCCGCTGACTTTGGATCAGGTATGGGGGCTGCAGGCCAGGATTCCACACTAGGATTTCAGCCACCAGACCAACCGTAGGGACCCTGTTGCCACCTGGGGTCCTGCTGCCAGCCCTATGGGTTATTCTGCAGGCCCTGGAGTCTGACCTGCCAGGGGATCTGCTGCTACACAAGCTCCTGATAGTTCCACTGTAGGCCCTGGGGCCCCAAACATTGGCCCTATGGCCAGAGTTGGCCCAAGCTACAGGCTAACCAGGCTACCGCCTGGGGTGCCTGTTTGTAGGGAGCGGCACCACACGTGCCATGCACCCAGGGGCGGGGCCACACATGCACCACACACCCGGGGGCGGGGCCACGTATGTGTCGCACTCCCGGGGGTGGCGTCGCGCTCCCGGGGCACACGAACAGCTCAGGCCAGCCCTGCCTATGGCCACAGCCCTGGGACAGTGAGTACCACCAACAGGGTAAAGCAGGGAGGGGAGCTCAACACCTGTACTCCAAAAATTGTTCCAGCACCACTGCTCAGGCAACAAGAACACAGTTGTGAAGGGCTGTGGAGAGAAGCACAAGTAGTCTGTATTTGGTTTAGTAGAGCAGGGGGAGCTGACGGAGGGACTCTGGTGTAGTGACATGGTCAGAATGGCTGACCAGGAAGCTGGTCCACGCAGTATTTTGCAGGGACCCACAGGGCAGGTGAGGAGGGCAATCAAGAAAGTCAGAGAAGGCAACAGTAGGAATCAAGATGGGAAATAATGAATACTTCATTCCATAAATGTTGTGAAATGTGTCCATAGTAATCCATGCTGCTCTCCAACTAGCCTGCATTTCAATCTCCAACACACACACAATGATTTCGGTTTTTAAAAACTAAAACCATGGGAAACCACAAATGACCTGAAGCTGGCCAGGTAGATAAACACTACAGCAAATTATAGCTGGGGGAGGGAATATATTTCCTGGCTGGATGGTTGCAGCCAGAGATCAGGTAACTGGGGAAAAAAAAAAAAATGGAAAAAAAAATAAGGGGAAATTCCAAATCACTTCCTTTTTAAAAGAAAAAATAAAATCACTGGATTTGTGCTGCTTTTCTGAGTTGCAAGTGGTCGGTGTTGTTAATATGGACGGAACCACACCAGTTACAAAGAGACTTCAATATGTTTGATTTAATGGCCTGATCATTATCGGGGCTAATATCACTTCTAAACAATATGTATTTCAGAAGAGGTTTGCTTACACTGAAATGTAGAATAAGCTGCATGTCGGATAAGAGGATCCACTTGTATTTGTTTTGAAAATTGAGAATATTAAACCGTTCTCCAATTTCATCCCCTGCCTCCTCCGTTCTTTTTCTATGTGTTGCCCTTTGCTTTCATGGCCTTTGTTTTTCATAACTTTTCATTGAAACATCTAATTTCTTAGAGTTGCAACAGAACGCAAACATTTTTCAAATTTTCCAGTGATAGCGAAAAAAGGCCTGCTCTATGTGTATACTTAAATGAATTAAACCAAGTTGAATGTGTGATCTCCCCAGACAAAGATGAAGGTTAACATAGTTTAAGGATGAAATATAGACCATCCTGAGCAAAACCACTGTGTTGCAGTTTAATTAAAAGAATTCATTAAAGTGGTGCCCCATCCAAGGTAATTAGTATGCGTAATTTATGCTTTGCCTAATACACAAGGGCAGTAGCCTGAATAATAAACTCAAGTTAACCTTAAGTGGAAAAGATTGAATGGTCAGATGTTTATTTAGCTCAGGTTTGCTCAAGAGCTAAGGTTAAAGAGGTGAAATTCAGTCACAGTTAATTAATTTCTTCTATTTTCTCCATGAAAGTGCTGTCTGCCCAATGGGGTAAAAGTCTTTTTGAAGATACAAATCTCTCTCTTGGTGATCAAGAGACAGTCTATGGTGAAACGTGTGCAGTTTGCAGCAAGCAAATAAGGGTCTGATTTAAGGATGGGTGAAGGTTTCTTGAGGGACCAAATAGCAAATATACAAGAGGTTCCACAAGAACATTCAGTTCAACCCACTACACCTAACAAGCAGCCCGAGCAAACACATCTAACTCAAAAGAACTATCAGAACAATTGTTTTTAAAAACAACCCAATCAGATTATGAAGCCAGGGCTGTTCTTTCGCCCTTTATCTGCAGTACCAGCCCCGATATCCAGCCTCCTGAGACTTGCTGCACTACATCTGCTCCATGATATTCCGGAATCAAAGCAGAAATTTAAGTGGATAAGTAGAGCAGAATTTGCGATCATAGGGTCAGGCCTAAGGTTGTGGGTCCTGTGAAAAGACACATCTGCATGGATGTCAGGCAGACCTCCACTAAGAGGACCTCAGTTGTGTCTGGATGGAGAGGCAGAAGGAGTATTTGGAGGGGAATCTTAGGAGGGATTTATCTGAGAGGAAATCATTATCCTTAATGCTGGCTAGGATGAAAAGGCCAAAGAGGAGGATTTGGTTAGTGAGGAAAGGGGCAGTTAGAATCCAGGATCAGTGTGTTTTCAACAGTGAGAAGCTGGATCCTGAGTTACTCTTTAAAGAGATAGAGGAAGGAGGTCATGTGGGCTGGGGAGCCTGGGAAGATCTTGGTGCACTCATTATGGAGTAGGGCTCTGAAAACCATGGGCCTTGTAGAGCACTTGCTTAATGCCAGTCCTGATTAAAGGCATGGGCTGTTTTCCCCTCTTGTGACTTCATTTCTTTAGCTATAGCCCAGTTGTCAAAACAACCCAAAACAAAGCCTAGCAATATTCCTCCACATCACTGAACAGCACCGACAGAGGTAGGCCCCTCGGTCCAGAATGCAGATTTCACATAGGAACACGGTCCCCCTTCTGTTCCCCACTCATTACTTTCTGTCATAGGGGACCATTAGTCTACAGCTTTCCGTCCCACTGGAAGTGCCCCTCCTAACAACTGCATGAGTCTTTGATTCCCCCAGACCTCCAAAGTCTCCTTCGTTCCCATTCTAGGAACATGTGGATTACTTCAGCGAAGGGCGGATCCCAAGCACATTGACGTCAATGGAAAGACTCCCACTGACCTTTGTGGGCTTAGTGTAGGATGTTGAGCTGTACTCCATTGTTTGTTGACATTCAAGGCTGGTCTACACTTGGAGCATGGCAGGAGAGCAGCTGTAGCGCTTCAGCAAAGACATTACCTATGCTGATGGGAGAGCATACAAAATCCACCTCCTAAGAGGTGGTAGCTAAGTTGATGGGAGGATTCTCCTACTGACCTAGTGCTGTCTGCCTCCAGGGTTAGAACTGGTTTAACTTCATCGCTCAGGGTAGTGGATTTTTAACACAACCTGGGTAATGCAACTATACTGACCCAATTATCTAAAATAGAACAAGCTTCAGATTTCTTTCCTTTGTTTTCTCTTTTCTCAGCCCTCTGGTATAAAGATACCATTGCTCTACATAATTACGTGGCTCCCGTCACCACAGTACCTGAACACCTCACAAGTGTTAATTAACCCTCAAGCCCCTGTGAAGCAGGCAAGTGTTGTTACTGCATCTCCATTTTACAGAGCACAAAAATTAAGTAACCTGTCATACAGTCTGTGGCAGAGCTCGGAACCAAATCCCAGTCCAGTGCCTTAACTAAACACCATCTTTCCTCTTTAATGTACATATGTGAAAACTCAGCTCTGTATTCTGAACACACTTATGGTTGCACACAAGCTCTGTACAGTTTCCTTCTGGCACGCAACATATAAAGCCATTCTGAGGCATTGCATGAAGGGATATCGTATCTCTTGCTTTTGCACAGAAGATCCACAGAAAAGCTCTCAAGGGCAGGGAGAATATTCAGTTAAATGCACTGTATTGGGCCTATGCCTCCTTACTCAGTTGTCTTACTAAAGCATCTTTATTTTCTATTTGCTCCCGTAACACCAAATAAGCCATCTTCCTCACAGCAAATGGGTAAACTATTGCTCAGAGAACCCACTTCACAGGTCTAAAAGACAATCCAAATGTAGGATCAAATAGCTTCAACTTCTGTATTCACTCTGGAAAGGAAATGAATTAATAAGACTCGCCTTGTAGACTAATTGATAGAATATGGAAGGCCACGGTTCAATCTTACTGAAAGGCTATACTGTATATTGCTCTTAAAGAAATTGAATCTATGTTGATTGAAGCAAGTTCATTAGAGCCAAGTCAAGCCAAAAAAACAAACAAAACAACAAAACAAAACACCACACACCTCCCCCCCCTCCACACCTCAATCCTGCTTTTGGATCTGAGTACCCAGTTTACACAGGAGTCCTCCAACTTCTGCTAATATCACTCAGATTGCACTTGCTCCAATAATCATCAAGCAGTGAAGAGTGAGAGTCTACAGGCTTTTTATGTTCCTTTGGATATTAGTGCAACTTTGCAAGAGAGAAGTGCAACCTACTAAGGTATGGCACCTAAAAAGAAACCCTTTCCAGGTTAACTGTCATTCTCGTATGCGTGGTATAGTGTTTGGACCCATGAATGTTCTTGGATATCAATTTTCCATGTCACGCGCACATACTTACATGAAATACATTTAATTCACATGTGAATTTTGCTGAGAGTTCTCACTTACCAATCAGGGAACAGAAACAGCATCATGTGACCAATCACAATTAACCAATAAACTACTGATATTAAAAATACAAGATGAATACTTGGGTATTACTCTATGAAAATAAAATAATTCTGAGGAGAAACTGTTGTGTGATTTGAAGAACATTCATAGAAGTATTCCATGACAGAAAAATAGCTACTAGTTATTGAACAAATGATTCATAGCGAACTCTTCACATCTATACTACAAACATTCAATTGAAATCCTGCCCAGTACTTCAGAAGCTACAGAGATTGGTGCATTGGAAATACAAAACAATCTACTATAAAGTATTAAACGTACTGAGATAAATGTGTAAGCCACAAAAGTTTCAATTCCATGAACAAATATGCTATCAGAGCAAGCTGAATAATTTGAATAATCTTGCCTCTGCACAACATGGCAATAAGGCTGAATTGCATAGACAATAGCAAGAACTGACATTCAGCTTCTGCACTATGGTCCTAATCTAAAGCTCACTGAGTTCAGTGGCCTTTGGAGCAGGCCCTAAATTGTGAATTGCAAAACTCCTGTGTCACCAGCACAGCATGATATTGAATCCTCACACCCTATTACAAGGTAGTCATATGAGAAATGCTGTAAGAGAAAAATCCAATCTTTGTATAATAAACAGATTTTACAATTTTGTGTTCTGCCCATTTTAACTTAGCTTGAATTACCTTTACATAAAATATTAAGTGAACTCATAAGGAGATCAAGTAGAACTGCATGGTGATTAATTTTCTTAAAGCAAAGGACTATTGGCACACTCTCTCCTTGCTCCCCTTCTCCCTCACTTATAAGCTGTTATTGTTTCTTGATTATAAACCCCAGTTTATGATCAAGCAGTGTTCCATCCCAACATACTTACTATGCGTCTGTTTACTTGTGTGACCCATGTAACTTTTTGTCCATGAAATGTGCATATTGCTCAACTGGCTGGCAAAAGCAGATGAATGCTCATTATAACACAGAGCACTCTTAATAATGTTTCTGGACTTAGGGGGGCCAAATTTACTTGTGAAAATCAGCACATTCCCACTGCCTTTAATGGAGCTGTGTCAATTTACACCAGCTGAAGATGTAGGTTATTTTTAAATTCATTCTGTAAAATATTTTTCAGATGTTAACTCAACAATACCCAGCCCTTGCAGAGCACTGAGCTTCTCATCTCCAGCAGTCCCCTAGCAATGACATCTAGTTAATTATTTTTAATAATGTGGCATGTATCCAAAGCTTTATCAGTGTCAGTTCACTGGGCTTTAGTGTGTCCAAGGGTGCTTAGTGTATTAAGCCATATATTTCTACCTCTTTCTTGGAATCTATTTTTAAGTTTAATTAAAAAGGATGCACAAGTAGAGGCTTCTCTGTGTATTCTGTTTAACCCACACATTAATTCTTTTGCGGTAATGAAGTAGTAACTGATAAAGCTTCATTAACATTGTCGAAATGTACTTGGTTATCTGAGTTTTAAAACTGAAGTACACCACTCTGTGGTATCCAGCCAGCCTCATCCTGACACATCTATGCATGTGCTTTAGCCTCAAGCATGTGAGCGGTACCACTGAATTAAATGTGTACAGATAAATGTGTATGTTTTTTCCAGGATTGGAGCCATCGTTATTTACAAACCTTGGACCATGTGAAAATAGGAGAAGTTAACCATTTTATTTTCACCAGGTAGAGCCAAACTTAATGTCATATTTACTCCTACATTTAGTATTCAGTAATGCAGAGTTGAGCTGATTTTAGAAACTGCAGAATAAATATTGATATATTATAGCAGAGTCTATCACTCGTTTTCTAAGTAAACCACTGATTTTAATTTACTTACAACTTTGCAGTAGCTTCAGTCTACAGAGAAAATTAGATTTTTACATATCATAGCAAATCACAAAGCCAAAATGTCAACTTCATATATCAGGCAATTACTTGTACTGTTTATTTTGGGGAAAAATTTCTACATATATTTACTCAGAAAACCACCCGGGTCCCTCCAAAATAAATAGGGGCTATAATTCTTGCAAAAAAAATCCACAGTTCCAGAGATCTGCTCATCAATTTCCTGCAGCATTAATGAGGAAAGGCACTGAGACAGTCATTCATACTGTCTTTATGATAAGACTAACCTACGGGGCAGATCAAGATTAAGGACAAAGGGAAGACAAATGGATGGGAAGCAGATCTAGTTCTGTTTTAATCCATCACTTGAAAGTCTTGTTTACCATATTAAGTTTGACTGCTATGCTCAAAGTACATCTAGAAATTGGACAAGCTCTTCAGGTAAGAAGCTGTATAAAAGGATGGTGGAAAATATTTGCAGCTTCCTGGATTTTTGGTTAACATGCAGATTTTATTTGGTCTGCACAAAGAGAAAGTTTACAGGGCAGCCAAAAATAATGGTTCCTATTTTATCTGATATGCAAGGAACGCTCTCAGTGAGATCTTCTGAACTTAATAAAAGTAATTAAATCCATTGTTGGACCTGTTAATAAACTTTTCTGTGATCAGGATGGGGATTTCATGGGATAATGTACCTCGAGAAAGCAGTCATTTCCAAAAACACATTGCCATTTTTATGGCTTGCAAGTAATTTGTGTTACTACATATAGAGAATACTCGTCAAACCGTTATTTCTTAACAGTAGTAAGCAACAACATTATAAAGGTGGAGCCTGCACACATGTAATATCATGGGAAAAACCTTCCTAAGTTTCTGACTAGAACTTCTGAGAAACTAAATAATTCACCCTAGATTTTACCCAGGACATGCTGTGTAAAGATGAGAGTACTCTTACATATTTGTATTATATTTATACTCAGAGGTCTATTACTTAGGTAATATTTGAATCTGGAAAACAGGCAGTGATGGTTAGGGACATGAGGACACAGCAGCATAGCTCTCAATTGCCTATATCTAAGCATGCTTCAAGACTTGGAAATCTTTCTCTAACCAAATATCTGTACCCAGCCCCGTGACTGTATGACAACCTAACCCAGGGGTGGCCAACCAGTTAGACACTAAGAGCCAAAAATAGTTGTGGCTAGTAGTGCAAAGAGCCAGGCACCCCCAGTCACTCTGCTCTAACCCAATGCCCTCCCCCAGAGCCAGGCACCCCAGCCCCCCCCACTCTAGCCCAATGCCTCACCCCTCCCCCGGAACCAGCCCCCTCACTCTAACCCAATGCCCCACCTGTCCTGCAAAGCCAGGCACCCCTCAGCCTCCCCGCTCTAATCCAATGCCCTCCCCCAGAGCCAAGCAGCCTCAGATTCTTTTAATTTTTTAGTAACACCTCAGGTCTCACTGGAGCCACCGTTGCCATCGCAGCCACATGCTTCTCCCTCCAAGTGCTGGGGTGCATGTACAGAGCGGCCATGAGCAATCCAGGTGTGTGACTCAATGAAAATTGAGCCCCCTTCCCAAATCTCAGACATTTTTACTGTTTTAAAAAAGCCGGAAAAATGAGGACACAGACGTATAGTAACCTAAGAGCTGCATGTGGCTCGAGGGCCACAGGTTGGCCACCCCTGACCTACCCTGTTGGGTTAACCCATATAGCTGACTGTATGACAACCTAACTTGCTGGACATTTAGTTCACCAACCTTCATGCTCTCTGGGAAATGTATTAGTCAGCTCACCTATCCCTAATGCACATGCAGGTCTTGAGGGGTAGACATGCTTAAATAAAAGCTGTTTGGCATTTAACTTGGGTCTCAGTTTTGCTCCATGCAACCCTTTTGGCATTAAAGTTTGAGTAAAATTGAGCCCTGTATTATACTCTCTCCCTACTTCTAAGTTAGTCCTCACTTTGGTTCCTAGGCATGACTCTACTATAGGGCTATTCAACTTTGGAATTCCCGGGGGCCACAATGACACTCGTAGCACATGCCGAGGGCTGCAACTTAAGTGTGGGTGCATTCACAAGCAAATATATGCAAATAGCTTTTCCACACTGACGGCATAAATATAAAGATTAAGGCAAGACTATACAACACACAGGCCCCATTTAAGTCAGTTCTGCTGATATTGCATTTTAGTCATATTTACCCAATTTCCACCCATATGATAGCACTTTTAATGAGAAATAACAGTCCAGGAACTAACTACTAAAACGCATATCAACAGAAGACCATTATATTGAATACTTTTTTGTTTTGGCTCCCACCTGCAGGCTGCGTGTTGAGCCCTGCGTAAACCCAAACTGCACTGCAGGCTGCAAAAAAGGGCCGCGGGCCACGTGTTGAGTAGCCCTGCTCTACTACGTCTCATGACATTTGAAGAGTCACAATATGGCTTTCCCCCCGACAGAGTGGCTGGGGAAATATCTTGTTAAGGAATGGGAAAGCTGTTTCAGCATTAGAAAAAATACCTATTTGCTGGTCATACACTGCAGCTTCCAGTCTCCTCACCACTAAGAGGAAGCTACTTCTAGATGCAAGGTTTGATTGGTATTTCTTACCAAATGTTCATGACATTATACGGGTAGACTGATATTATGCCCCGCTCTATTCTTGTGTTTTGCTTTCTGTAGCAATATCTGTAATGGTATTTTTCACTTCCAGTATTACAAACATACAACACACACTAATGAATTAATCTACCTAACTTTCTGGTGAGGCAGGTAATTATTTCCCCCATAATAAATATATAGAAACAGAGGCATAGAGAGGTCATATGATTTACCCAAGGTAACAGAGAATGACTATGGGAAAGCTGAAATAAACCCCACATATCTTCTACCTCCCAAGCCTGCATTTTAGCCACAAGACAATCCATTCCCTCTTTAAGAGGGAATTACCCCATTTAAGTACCTTGTCACTGCTTTCTGCTGCCTTCTGATGCCTCTGCTTCATTGTCAAATAGCTCTCATTCTATCTACCTGCCAGTACAATGGAAATTTCTAGCAAAGAAAATGTGTCACTAAGCCCCTCTAAATGCAATACTAAGCCCTTCAAGTCCTCGCTGAGTTAGCAGATTGGTCCAACTGATAACATCTTCTAATCCACATATTGCACATTTGACCCAATGGAATAATAATAATTGAAAAAGATTTAGAACATACTTAATTTGATGCTCAAGTTTTACTTCCTCTAACCCTGTTCTCAGGGTCTGTGTCTGGGGCTCTCTCTCGTGTGCATGTGCCCACACACACACACACACACACACCCCCCACCCCACCCCACCCACCCGCACCAGATTGCATGCCAGGAAAGTGGCTTGCTGAGCTATTTACTTGCCCCAACTTAAAAAAAAAAAAAAAATAGTAACATTGCATTTTAAAAAAAACTGCCTCTTCGTTTTCCTTATTCCAAGCAAGTGGAAATCCTTTAGTTACAACCACTTCAGTTTTATATTTTTAGTTCAGGCTCTGAAACCTCATTGCTAATTATTTTGGTTGCAGTTTGGTGATCCAACTGCCAGCACTGAGAACAACACAGCAGATTGTCAACTGACGCAAGGCATCTATGAGAGATGCTAGCCCTCTAGCTCATTCATCCCTCTGCCAGGTTCTCATTATCCAAAAACAAAAATCAAAACAAAAAAAAAAGTCTCCCTTCCAGCCCTCTTCAACTTCTGGCCTACCCAGATGGCAAAAAAGGAGGGGGAAAAAGAGCAAATGGAAAAACCTGCCTGTTCTTGCTTAGTAAAATCTGGATAAAATGTACTGCCACTATGAGCGTAAAAGTGGGAGTCTAGATATAAATGTACACCGTCTGTGCCTGTCTGTCCGTGAGTCCAAATGTTCAATAATTCCTTCTAAACGGGAAGAGCTAGGACCCCCAGATTCGGTATGCAGTTTCCTCTGATCCTAACAAACTAAGGCCAGGGTTTGGTTGTGCCAGGATAATGAGATGTGCTCGGAATGCAACTGTTTCTCATAACTAGAAAGGGAGTAATCCTGGGGGTGGGAGGCAGCAAGCACCCCAGCCAGAAACTGCTGGCCAGCAGCATCTAGCCTGCCCCTGGGAGCAACTGCCAGAAGCTGCACGGACTCCCTCCCTACCCCTGGGCCTGTGCAACCCCCCTCCCCCCCCCAGGTCCAGGGAGCACTGTCAGGAGGCCTGCATGGTTGCCCTCTACCCCAGGCCAGGGCTCAGGCCCAGGGAGCACCAACCAGAGGCCTGCATTCCTCCCCTGCCATGCCTTGAGCCCAAGCCCAGGCCCAGGCAGCACCAGAAGCTGGAGTGTAATGCCCCGCGCCCCGCCCCCCCACCCCCTCCCCAGGCCAGCATGCCCCTGCCCCCTGGGCAAAGTTAGCAGCCAGGGTGCACAGCCCCTGCTCCCAGACCATGCCCTCTGTCCACAGGCTGGTCCCAGGACAAACTTGGCAACCAGGGTATGCTGCCTCCTCCCCCATTTTCCCTTCCTCCCCCCCATTCGAGGCTTACCCGGGGAGTAGCCAGCAGCCAGGGGGTGTGGCATCTCCCCTGACCGAATCTGGGCAATTCCAGGTTGGTCTTTCTAGAATGATAACATTTGATATCTGCCAATTAATACACACAAATATGGGGACATGCCATGAATCCAGCCCGAACTCTGGGACCCAATCATCCCGACCATCCACAGGCAGAAGTCCCTTTAATGTTCTGAATGCCATCAGGAGGAGGGATTTTTTGTTTCCTTAGGTGAAGAAAGGCATGAGGGTGACCTGGGAGCCTTGCCAGAGCACATGGGAGCCCAGAAGGGAGTCCGAAAAAAACAAAATGTTTCTTAGCAGAAACAGGAAAATTGACACCTCCATGGTCCTGCAGTGTAATAGCAGTGAACAGGAACCTTGTTTACTTCCTCCAGATAAGTTCATGTGGGGGTTGGATGCACTTATAGATTGCCTATTGAGTCTCCTGATTATGCTATGATGCTGGGAGACCAGGTGACTGCGCACTCCAAGCCCTTAGGCCTCACTGTACACTGAAATGCACAGCTGGGAGCCAGTCTGGCTCACCTGTGTATTAGCATTGTTACAACAGGTATTAGGGTTACAAACATGTGCGGAGGGTTCATGAAATGCTTGCAAGTTGCCGCATGCAGCTCTCTCATCTGTAATATTTGTATCCCAGGTTGTAATTACTCATTCTGAAACTGAACCCCCCTCCCCCCTCACCAGTCAGTGACATATTAGTTTACCACAGCAGATATTAAAGGTGGCCCATAGACACCAGATAAATCACTGTGGAACACCAAAGGAAATAATGCCCTTTTGCTTTCTCCCTCCACACCAATGAAGAGGAGACATGCATGTGGACTCTGCCCATCAGCTTGAACTCTGGGCAAAAGGAATAAAAATCCTGGACAGGAAGAAACTGCATCTCTGTGCTGCTTAGACTTGGTGAGGGCAAGATTTCTAGGCATAAGCAAAGGATCCCCAGCTACTTAGCCTAGGTTAGTCCTTTAAAAAAAAAGCCACACACCACATGGAGCACCTCTGTTGCATTTTGGAGCTGAACCCATGTATGTGTGCATGTTTACCTGCTTTTATGTTGTAAATGACACATTTCTTGGTTAATAAATCTTTAGTTAATTTATTATAAGATCAGCTACAAAAGTTGTCTTCGATGTAGAGTTTCAAGTTCAATTGATCTAGGGTAAGTGACTGATCCTTTGGGACTGGGAGTAACCTGAATATTAGTGATTTTTGGTGTACCAGATCACCTAGCACAAAGGCAGGCTTATATGAATGGCAAAATAGGTTGGGATACGCAAGGGGACTGCCTGGGACTCCATACTTACGCTATCATAATACCTGAGGAATTCACACTTCGAAGGGAACTAAGACTCACCAGGCCCCTGGGCAAGGGGTGTGTGGGTGGGGGGCAGCTCTGTGCTATAGGAAGGGGTGGAGTGGGGCACCCAGCCCTCAATGCCTCCAAGAGTGTAAAGTGCCAGCCTCCCCCTCAGCGCTACCTGGAGCATGCTGCCTGGCACTCCAACAGCTATTTAAAAGGTCCAGGGCTTTTGTTTCTTTTCCCCTCCCCCTCATCAGAGGGTCTAACACTTGGTACATGGCTACTGAAATCCATGTGTAGAACTCACAGCCAATTTGGAGTATGTGTTCTGCTTCTTAACTGTGTGCACTGAGTGTGGTAATCATGCTCCTGAACTGCTCCAGACAGCTTGACAAAAGCACAAGTCAAAACAGAATCCAGCTCTTAAGCCCAACGCTGTGCAACATTAAAAGAAATATAACCATGGCTTGGCCATTAAAAGTAAGCTAGCAGATATCATCCACGTCAACTGTCCCATTCAGAGGAGACACACTAGTTTTTGGGCACTTTGCTTCCCATTTTTACACTCTGGAAAGATCTCTTCACACAGTGTATTTTGGCAACTTAGTAGGTTAAACCTGATTTGTTTTGCTTATTTACAGCAGACCAATCTTGGCAGCTGTGGCTCAAACACACAAGGACCTACATTTTCCTTTTGTGATTAATCCTTAGTGTGGTTATTCTCAAAGGGTGTGTGCTTAAAAACAAAGAAAGGCACCTTTATACTTAAATATGCTCTTTAACCTAAGTTGACAGAAGGAACTTGTCTTTGGGGGGGGTATCTCCTCAAGCCCAACTTGAAACAGCTTAAATGTGTGTTTTTCCCCCCAAATGCTGAGTACCTAACCTTTAACAATATGCCCTCCACCTTATGGGCATTGTTTGAGGGAGGCATTGTCCCCTCCAACACCAAGCCTTGGAGAGGCATGGAATTTGTCCTCCATCCACATGCAACTTCATTGCCCTGACTGGAACTGTCCTGTCCACCCCATTACCATCCATACATAAGTCAAACTAAGCCTACGTCCTTAAAAAGTGTTTTGTTACTTTACATGGAAACAAAAAAATTGTCCTCCAAAGCCAAGGAAACCTGCCATTTCACTAGGAAAGAAAAGGGTGTTCCACAAGTGAAAAGGGAGAGCTTTCTGGGAAAAAAGTTTGACTTTGGCCAAAATCTGTGGTTTTGTGCTTTGCAAGGTTAACAAGATTCATAGCAAATAGCTGGATTTTACGGATGGAAATATCTAGCACATACTCAAGAAAGCCTCAGGATTACATCTGAATATTTTGCAACGTGAGAGGTAGCAGTTTGACCGAGAATTATTAAGAAGATAAACGTAGCTGTGGGCCAAACTGAACTACCTCCAGAGAGACAGGTTACTGTAAAATACTGTCAAGGAAACTGAACTGATAATGGAATGGTAAACCTACAGGTCTTGAACCTGGCCCTGGTGAATATTGACCATGTAGGATTTCATCATCTTCTCTGAGTTTGGTGGTCTTTAAGTGAGACTGTCTCTCTCCACTTCCTAACAGGTGGGTGTCTACATTGCAATATCTGGTCTCAGCAGAATGAGCCATGATGAGATGGGTATGGAGTCAGAACCACCATTTCACCATTTGAAATGGCTGCTTTGGGTCAGAGTAAGGTGCATTAGTGAGGCAGAATAAGGTATTTGCACTAACGTTATCCAGGTTGTAATTGTTATATAGATAAAATGGAAGCCTTCAGTTTCTAGGAAAAGAGCCAAAACAACTAATCTAGCACTAAATTAAAAACAAAACAGGTTTATAGAAATGCTAAGACAAAACAGTTTTGAAAGCAAGACTTTTCTATGCAGTTAACAAAAAAATCTTGAGTCAAATTGTCGCTAGAAAACACATTTATACTGACTTGGAAATAGTCTTTTTTAATGCTGTCTTTTCTTTCAGCACTTCAGTTTAGTTCAATGATACAGCCACTCCTGGGATTTATGATTTGCTAGGGGGAAAATAAAGAGCAATATACCTTTAAATAGTCCCAAGTACTCTTGGGAAAAAAAAAGGTAGCAACTTCCTCTTTAGGCTGTTGTGAAAACGCCTTGTCTCCCTGATTTACACAGGTACAGAGTGAATGGTTCAGAAGCTGAGGCCTGCTCAGCCAAACACCCATGTGTGCATGAAATTAGAATGTCAACATTTGATTCATGCTGCCAGGCTGTGACTGTGAAACAAATTATGTCAGTGGGTGGCAATTGCAATATTAGTCTAAGCAGATAACATTTAGCTAAAAGGAGGGGCTCAGTCTGCAGTCTTCTCCCTATCAATGTGTCAACATCATTAGGCCTAGAAGGCTGGGAATTTTCTCAGATTGGATAAAATACAGAGGCAGACAAAGATGTTATAGGTTAAGAAAGGATTTACCATAAAGCATAAACAGTGCAATTCCAATAAAGGCCAGGACTTTGATTACAACTCCTTCCCAGTATGTCCTTTTTGCACACCCTAGAAAGTCCCTAAATTTCCTCAAAACAAAACTTTAATTTAATGAAGGATTTTAAAGAAAAAGCCTTCTTCATTGAACATACTTGATTGTAACTTACATCAGCATCACCTTTAGTAAGCAAAAAAAATTGTCTGCAGGGCAGGAGAAGTGCAATTTACTAATTAAATTTTCATAAAGAAAGCCCTGGAAATGTTTGGCTTGAGATATCAAACTTCTTAAATGGAAAGAAAAGAGCTAATTCTGGCTTCTTTTCAGTTAAAGAGAGTTACAAATTAGTCTTTGGAAGAGGAAGAGAGAGAAAACAAGTTTTCACAAGTTGCTCTTGGCATTTTCAAGCCAAAGTCATTTCACTCCCCAAGAGATCAACAGCGATGTTAGAGACATATGAAGTCAATATTTTCTAATACATGCCTAGGTTTTTTAGATTTAATTTTTCAAGTCAGTTTCAGAGACACATACTGGTAGTTTATTTTCCCAGTTTAAGAAACAAACAAAAACAAAAAACACCTCTACTCTGAGAAGAAGGGTCAGAGTTTCATATGAAACAAAGGTTATTTTCTCCCAACTTTCTCAATTAATTCATGAGGCCTTTAACTATAAATGACAATTTTACCATGACATTTGTCATATCACTATTTTATAGTCTCACTTTTTATATAGCAACCTGAAAAAACACAAATATAAAGTTTTATTCCGTATCAAACACCCATGTTGTTAAAGTTAATGCTGTGAAAAATCTAACTTGTAACAGTGAAATGTTTATGGAAGCAGGCATTCATTTGGCCGTAGAACTAGGCAACAGCCATCAGCAACATAGTTAATGTTCAGAAAGACAATATTTTAGGAGATCCTGCTAAAATCTAATCTGTCAGTTTTATCTTCCAGCATATAAAAATAACTATTTTAGGGATATCTGAAAGTCCCTTGTAGAGAAATGGCTTGCATGCTACTCCCCTGCTTATTTGCCAGTACTGTATATAAGCCAGGATATTTATATACCTTCACAAGCACTCTTCTTTACTCTTCATTCTGATCACCACCTTTATTCCTATTTGGGGCTCAATGTTGCTCCTCTTAAGACAAGTTTCATCACTACAGCAAATTCGAATCGCCCTTACTGACTCTAGATATCCCATTGACATTAAAAGGCCAAATTAATCACTGGCAAAACATAAGGAAGGATGAATTTGGTCCAATGGGAGATTAGGGATGGATGTGCTTACTTTGATAGAAAAAAGGTAATTTAAACTTTTCTCTATGTTCCTTATTTACTCTTCAGGCTTTGGAAGGATTGATGTCATTTGATTTTAGAACACACGTTGGACTAAGACGTGTACCTGTGTTGTGTGTCCTGGCTTCCAATGCATAACCCCAACATATTTAGAATGTCCTGCAAATGTAGCAACGGCATGTTGTTCTGAAGTGCCCTTAAGAGCTTCAAAGTCAAATCCTGCTTGTCTTACTCATGTGAGTAATTCTTCTGTAATCAAAGAGCTTGTTCATGTGAATAGAGTGTGCAAAATTTGGCCTTCAAAGTCCTGCTGAATATACATAGCTTTAATAGCTCTCATAGTATGCTTCGGAGCTGCCTCTTAGTTGAGACAGGTGATTAAAAATAGTCCATATTGTAAGTTCATCTCTGAAATATTCTGCTGTGAAAAATTTCAGGATAACAGATTGCAATACTTCACTTACTTCAGGATAAGCTTTTTTGGAATCTTTTCAAACTTAAGTTTTTTCCTTCCAAATCTCTCAGATGGAGTAAAAAGGATTTTTTTTAAAAGTGTCAAGACTATTAAAATACTCTATTAAATTTCCAAAGCTCTAGCAAAAACTCCAATTTGTATGGAGAATTACAAGTTATGGATTTGTCAGAAGTTAATGAAAAGGTCTTTCTTCAGTTCAAAAAAAGAATACCACCACCAAACATATGACAAGCAAACACCGGGTGATTTAGAACATCATTTTCTTGAATTTGGACAACTCTATTAATAGCAGAAAAAAAATCTCTGGGGAGAAACTCAGATTAAAGAACTTTGTTCAAATGTTTTTAAAAGCTCAACTTTTTAATACTCTAAGAAAATAATTGTATGAGCCATCTAAAGCTTTTCAGAAAGTAATGTGGTAATATTGCTTACAAAGAGGAAAGGGGAAAAAAGACTCAGCTAAGACTGCAGGAAAAGTTCTTCCTTTTATGAAGTAGTGACAGCCTTGTAACTTCTCCATTATGATGAAACCATAGCATAAAAGATTTCATTATCATCTGTGGTTAACTGTCAAATGCATTTTAATGCTTTATCTGGGAGAGCTATGTAAAAAAAAAAAAAGCCGATCTTCTTTCTTCCTAATTTACCTACATTTGAGAAAGTAAATACCGCTCATACTTGTGGGTCAGAGTGTTGGGAGTTAACTGTACTTTCAGCTTCATGTAAATTCCTGAAGATCAGAGAGCTAAGTAAACAATATTTTGATGTAAACAGATTATCAACATGAGAGGAATGACCGTCTGGTCACCCGTAGGGGTTTATTCACTTAACACTTCCACCCCATAAAGACAATTGTGTGCAATCAATGCATATAGGGCCTTTCACTGAGTTGCTAAGTGACATGTAGTATCAACAGAAAAATGCATGATGTACAGAGAGACTGCTCAGCAGCCAAGAGAAAACACCACACACACGATATTTTAAACTTAATTCAGTTTGTTATGAAGATTGTGACAGGCACAGTGGCTAACCAGAAAGCCATCTGCACCTCAAAAATTTGACTTTATAAAGTTCCATCTCCCATGTGTGTTTAATTTGGTAACAAGTGAATCATGGTGCAGAACAGGAGCTGGTTCAAATAGGAAAAGCCAACTCAGCAGGGAAGCACTGAATATTCATTCAATGGAAGGCACAGCAGTCATTTTACAATCCAGGCTTCAATATATGAGCAGCTCATTTGTCTAAGATTGTATATGCATTCTCTTATTTTCCTCATCTCTGGAAACTATTTTAGAAAAAAAGCCCAGAAGCTGTTTTCAACAGTTTCTTCAGAATTTCTAAAGAAAGGAAAGAAACTTGAATGGCATCACATTGCCCCATACAACCATGAAAACCCATTTTGTGGGGGCATTCTTGAAACCAACCCAGAAAGAAACCCTAAGAGGTTTTGTATTTATTTACCCATTCTTTCCCCACCAACCACTTGATGGGTTTTATATTCAAATGCAAAATATTTCTGCCCTTGTTCTAAGGATTCACTGTGATTTTTGTTAGATTCACAGAATAATCTTGAGAAATCCAACCTGTTGCCAAATTTAGTTTAAAATAACTTCATGCAAAAATACAGAAAAGCTGCAACCCCCAAAGCCCATCTTGTCCACTTTCTACTGTGTTTCCACTTAGCACTATGTTCTTTCATTTCTAAAAGCCTAGGAGGGCTTCATCAAATATAGTGCTCATAGGTCAACAATACTTATTTTCTATAGATCAAGCTTCCCAAATCTGTAAAATGTTTCCCCCTAATAAGATGTTGCCCAGTTCTGCATTCCCCTGAGGTTGCTCTTGACAATCCATGGGCATGCAAGGCTTTGTAGTAGCACACTAGACAGGATGATGAGACTGAGTGTCAACCACAAATTTAGTCAGTTTTATAAGATGAGCTTTGCCAAGGTTGCGAAACCCCCAAAACACCCCATGGGGCAATTTTATATTGCATCATTTATAAATGGTTGCTTAAAAAAAAAAAAAAAAAAAAAAAAAAAAACACCACACAACACACCATATCTTGCAATCTGATGTTTTATAATCAGAATTTTAGATTAGAGTATAAAGGGGGAAACAGTCTGAAGTTTTATTTTCTTACCACTCCCCATGGATTCAATTTTATGGACCTGTTATTGTGGTTTCTAAATTACAGGTAGTCACACTCTGAGCTGTATGAGAGAGAAAGCATCACAATGGGCTTCTTAAGTCCTGAGCCTGCAATCATATATGATCTTAACTTTCAGCATATGAGTAGTTCCACTAAATTAAATGGGACAAGGTGAGCACATTATTATTCTGATAGTGCTTAGTGGTCAAGCAAGTTTGGGGCATGATTGTGCTGCATCCGGTACAGTTACAGAGGTAAGAGTCTCTGCTTCAAAGAGCTTACGCTCTAAATAGACAATATAGACCAAAAGGATAGGAGAAAAATATAATAAGCACTGAGCTTGCAGGTACAGAGAATCTGTTAGCATTTCCTTAATAAAATGAAGTTAAGTCTTTCCTGAAGGAGTCACAAAAACACCGATAAGAAAATAGAAGCCAAAAAGTTGAGCAAAGATAGATACTTAGGTCTGGGACATTTATACACAGTTGACTGAAAATAATTATATTGCTGAACTTCTGCAAATCCAAAACATGAAGAATTAATAAGGAAATATTTGCAAAAAGCATGTGGACACTTCTGTGTTTTGAAGGTGGTAAAAGCCAGGTTCCCAAACCATCAACCTGCAGTGATTCTAGATGTATTATTAAATGTCTAAGTAGCTGCCATGGATATCTTTGGATTAATAGGTCAGATCTGATCCCTGACTGAGTTTTATTGTCATCCTTGAAGTGAGCTCAAAGTGAATACTCAGTGCTAAGAATCTGTAGGGGACAGGCAATCCTAGTTGTAAGAATTGACTGCAGGGGTCACAGATGGTCATTTGCCAAAATACATCAGAGGATAGGTTTGGTTTCCGCACAGGGATCTCCCAGTGATGTCCAAGGGAGTTTTGAGAAGAGTGAGGTTAGAATATCCTTTGTCTGCTTTTTACAAAAAAATATGCTTTGTTGTTTTTTCTACAATAATAAATATGAAACAGACAACAGAAAAGAAATTGACATGCATAATTGTGAGCGTTCCAAAGCACTCGCCTCATCCACAACAGTAGTCTCAGTCAAGTAAATAGGACTACTCCAAAGAGTAAGAGTGAAGTACCCAGTCATTAGCATTTTATTCACCTTTCTACTAAAGTTACATACATGTAAACACTTTAGAAGAACTTCTGTGGTTGTCAGCCTGTAAAGAGGCTTTAAGCACATTCTTATTTTAGAGTTGCTAAAACAGCGTATGGGGCTAGATTTTCCCTATTGAGCCCTTTTTCACTGCTTGGTTTTTGGGGGGGGGGGGAGGAGACACGTCAGAGAAGGGAATCTCAAATAGTGTATCATACTTTATAAGCAATAAACAGCTAACAAATTATAGGCTGCTCTAAATTACAATATGGTGAAGGGGAATTTGAATTTAAGGGACACGCAACCAACTTCCTGCTAGTCCCTCCACCCCACCTCCTGCTCCAAACCCGTAGGAATAAGGTTGTTTTCCTCAAGTAAATGAAGCTCCTTGTCAGTATGAGAAGAAAGCAACTTTCTGCACTTTATGATGATCACAGGACACCTGTCAGTCATTCAGAACATCTCTGTTGAGAAAGGTTGTATCTAGGAACTAGTCCATTGAACAAATATTCAGTTGTCTGGTAACTCAGTCTGAACCTGAATATTTTACTTTATATATTTTAAAGGGAAAAAATCTACCTGTAGATTAGTCAGACTACTATTAAAAAAGTTTAGGTCATTTCAGGCACTGCTTATGTCCTTTTTCATTTTGGCAGTTTAATAATCATATCTTCCTGCCCTTATAGGAACTATTTTTCTCTTCCCCATTGCCATGTGAAAGATCCAACCAAACAGGAGGAAATGCACATTTCAGTACTTGAATCCAGATCCCGAGGGTATGGCTACACTACAGGATGAGTTCGAATTAAGATAAGCAACTTCAAGTACATTAATTGCATATCTGAAGTTGAAGTACCTTAATTCGACTTCTGGCACTGTCCACACTGCAGGAAGTCGAAGGGAGAACACTTCCACTTCCCTTACTCCTCATGGAAGCAGGACTACCGGAATCGCCCAGAGCGCCCCTCTCAGTTCGAATTAGTGTGTTTTCACTAGACCTGCTCATTCAAACCCTGAAGATCAACAGCTTCACTCTTCTCTGTAGTGTAGACATACCCTGAGTGTGGCTCAGGCCAGCCCCATGCGGTATCCCAATTTTAATTGGGATGTATGGTCACCCTACACCACCACTCAGAATCTGGCCATTATGGACCAACTCTGCTGATTTCTTAGGGCTCCATTCCAGCCAGACTGTGCATGTTGGTGCCCAGATCCTTTCCACCCCTGTCACAGGATACACTAGTGAAGACAATGAATCAGCAGGAAATAAAAGAAATGTGTGCTACAAACTTCCATTCATATCTACATATAGGAAGGGGAACACTACAGCGGAAGCTCCATCACTACTTAAGAGCTTTAAAAGTGTAAAAGTAGCCAATTTACTGTTATGGTTACACTTAAGTCAATTAAAATGTTTTATTAGCAAAGATTTGAATCTCTTACCTTCATTAACATTTAACAGTATATGTGAGAAAAAAAGGTAAATAAAATATTATCTGGCTTTTTAAAGGTCATTTCAGACTGAGCACTATAAAAAGCTAGCAAGACGCACCGAATATGGCCCTTTTTGTGGGTATAACACCACTAGCCAGTGCAAAATATTAGAAGGAAAAAAGATAGCCAGATGACTATTCAGTAGCAGGTGGGTCTGAATTGCTAGCATTTAAAATATGCTTTATTATGGCCACCCTTTTTTTTAAAAATCAGACTTGGGATAAGATCCCTCTCCCTGTAGTTAAACCTGACATTATAAATCAGTCTGGTCACACAGCACTTTAACTGATGCTCCTGTTCTCAGCATCTGTTTTGAAAACAACCGTAGGCTAGTAATCTAAAGGGATGAAAGTACATACCGAGTTGTTTGCATCATTTCATGCCTTTGCTAAAGGAATATTTAAGCTGTTTCTGGAATCTGGGCCCTAGCTAGGATAGAGGGTGCTTAAGGAGCAGCTTCCCATTTGTAATCAGAAAGCTCTTTTTGGTTGCTGCATAAAGCCAATGAGCACCACTGTAGTCAGAGTTGGTCAGCATTTCTATTTACACCAATGAAAACATTAAAGGATGGTAATAAAAATAACTGAGAAAAATCTTTGTAAAAAGAATTTTGTTAAATGTTTTTATTTTAAAATTATTTTCTGGCCACTTTTTGAAGTTAAATCAATATAGAAGATGATAAAGTGATTTTAACTTAGAATTCACTATCGCCTAACGAAATATGAGTATTTCATATTCATACTAAAATTTTATATTTACCATACTGTTCTCCTTTACCCCTTTAAAATAATGCTTTCCAAGCTTCTAAGATTAAAGGGATTATTTAAAAAAAAAAAAAAGAATTACCATAGTAAAGTTACATAATAAACCAGCAGCCCAGTCCCCTCATACATATAAAAGTATTCAATGCATCATCCTCTGCATTGTAAACTTTTGTATACAAAAACAGAGTAAAGCAGTTCTTCAAACTCAAAGCTTCATGTACTATATATTGCAAAACTACATTATCAAAGAGTGCTGAAAACCTAGCTTAGGAACCTTACAGGTAAAAAAATTTGATTTAGGTAAGTATTTACATACAGTAGAGTAGGTTCAACCAATCAGGGATTCAATTGAAAGAACACGTGACCCAAATCATGTGATGTAATCTGAAGTGTTTGAGAAACAAATTACAGAAATGAAACTAACCTCTGTAAATAGATACACAAAAATGTTTTCTGAAATTCCTGGGCCATTCAGCTTGCCTAATTAGTTTTCTTCCTTTATTTAAATTAAATTTAGAGACAGGAAACAAAGGGTAGGAATAAATGATAAGTTTTCAGAATGGAAAGAGGTAACTAGTAGGGTCCTCCAAGAGTCTGTCCTGGGACCAATCCTATTTATAAATGATTTGGAGAAAAGGGTAAACAGTGAGGTGGCAAAATTTGCAGACGATACCAAACTGCTCAAGATAGTTAAGACCAAAGCAGACTGAAGAGCTTCAAAAAGATCTCACCAAACTAAGTGATTGGGCAACAAAATGGCAAATGAAATTTAATGTTGATAAATGTAAAGTAAAGTAATGCACATTGGAAAAAATAATCCCAACTATACATAGAATATGATGGGGACTAATTTAGCTACAACTACTCAAGCGAGATCTTGAAATCACTGTGGATAGTTCTCTGGATCCACTCAGCGTGCAGCAGCAGTCAAAAATGCAAACAATGTTAGGAATCATTTAAAAAGGGATAAAGTATAAGAGAATATCTTATTGCCTCTATAGAAAACAATGGTACACCCACATCTTGAATACTGCGTACAGATGTGATCGCCTCATCTCAAGAAAGATATTGCCATTAGAAAAGGTTCAGAAAAGGGCAACAAAATGATTAGGGGTTTGGAACAGGTGCCATATGAAGAGATTAAAAAGACTTGGACTTTTCAGCTTAGAAAAGAGGAGACTAAGGGGGGATATGATAGAGGTCTATAAATGACTAGTGTGGAAAAAAGTGAAGAAAGAAAAGTTATTTACTTGTTCCTGTAATATAAGAACTCGGGATCTTTAAACAAAATTAATAGGTAGCAGGTTTAAAACAAAACAAAAGGAAGTTTTTCTCCATGCAGCACACAGTCAACTTGTGGAACTCCTTGCCAGAGGATGTGGAGAAGACTAGGACTTTAACAGAGTTAAAAAAAAAGCTGGATAGCCATTGATGGACCTAACCGCCATAATTCTATTAGCCAGGATGGGTAGGAATGGTGTCCCTAGCCTCTGTTTGTCTGGAGATGGATGACAGGAGAGGGTTGATGTGATGATTATCTGTTGTGTTCACTCCCTCAGGGGCATCTGGCATTGGCCACTGTTGGCAGACAGGATACTGGGCTACATGGACCATTGGTCTGACCCAGTATGGCCATTCTTATGTTCTTAAATTTTCATTGCTACAAACTCTTTAACAGGAGTTGCCACATTTTCATGGAAGCTCAAACCCAGAAAATGTGAAGTGTTTTCACATTTGTAATGAGTATTTCATGCACCTCTTCTTCTGGCTATGCAATCTTTATATTTGCATATTGCTTGAAAGTGTTTAGCCATCTTTAATAATATACAGAAATAATTAAAATAATGAGTAGAAAGGGCTCCACCCCTTCTGTGAGCACCCCTCCGTGGCTGATGGGGGGGTCTTGTAGTCTCTCTTCCTGGCTGTCTGTGGGAGAGGAAATGTCCGGTATGTGGCCTGGGACCAGGCTTCTTCTTACCCCCTGTTGTGGCTGCTGGGAGTTTGGGGGGGGAGGGGGGGAGATGGGAGGGGCAGCTCTGCCTACTAATCTGGGTCCCAGCCCAGGCATCCTTTATGTAGCAATTACCTGCTGAGTATCAAAGAAGTTGGTTGCTGTCACATTCCCCGGGAAGCTGCTCTGTCCAGCCCTTTTCTCCTGGGCTTAAGTTCTCCCTGGACTCTGTCCAGGGTTCTGCAAGGTGCTTTCATTGGCTTACAGGCTAGTCTTCAGCCTGTGGACCTGGTTCTGACCCAGTGTGAAGTCCAGCTCCCACTCAGAGCTGTCCAGAGTGCTGCTGTTCTCCCAGTCAGCCCTTAGATCTGCCTGGGCTAAGCTCCAGCAAGGAACTGCCAGGCCCTGGCCCAGCAGCTTCTTTTATATCCACCTGCTGTGCCTTGACTGGCTGCCAGAGGCTGCCACTCTATCCTGCTTGGAGAACCTCTCTTCTGCTCCTGTCGCTGGGGCAGGGTGCAGCAAGATCTCTAGCCTCCATCGGGCCTAGTCCACCCTGTCACAAGGCGTTTCAGTATTTTTCCATTGGTTTCTTTTTAATCATTTTAGCAGAAGTTGGTATGTACGGTAAGGGTATGTAAGCAGAACGATACACATTTTCATTGGATAGTTAAAGCCCAGTTGTGACATCAATGAAAGTGATGAACCTAGAAACAGTGACTTTGCTTTAAAGATGGTCCTAACAGTGGCCTATGTTAACAAGCCCTCTTTAAAAGAAAGCTTTTCTCTCCCCCTCAATTCATCACTTTCAGTGATGAAACTGAATTACTATGGGATGAGTATTTCTGTTCTGGCTAGTTGGATGTCTTGGCTAGGTGAGCCGTTACAAAGGGCAAGACTATAAGTTCTGTACTCTTTTTGCTCTGTTGCTATAGATACAGGTTGAACCTCTCATCTGGCACACTCTGGTCTTGGGATGTCACTAGTTAACTGCTGATCACCTTTCCTGGGTGATGCTTACCAGTTACAGGTTAACCAATAGCCTGGCTGGGCCAACCGTGCCGTGCCACGGGCTGGGGACACTCCAGCATAAACAGACTCACCCATGGTGAGGTGTGGTGGGCACAGCCTGGCTGGAGAAGCCCCCGGCCCATGCCATGGTGTGGTAGACCTGGCCCAGATCAAACAGCCCCTGCTCGCAGCGGGCCTAGCCTGGTCAGAGCAGCCTGCAGAACAGCAGGCCCAGAAAGGCTGGAGCAGCCCCCCTACCTGCACTGCAGTGCAGTGGGCCCAGCCTGGCCAAAGCAGACCCCTGCCTGCAGTGCAGCAGGCTAAGCCCAAACAGCACCCACCTGCAGAGGGCCCAGACTGGCTAGAGCAGCTTCTAGTACAGTGTGTTCAACCAGGCTGGCGTAGCCCTCCCATCCATGCTGCAGCGCGGGGGAGGGTGCCGCTCCAGCTCGGCCAGGTGCACTGTGACCCTCCACCCACAGGATCCCTTTTAAGCATTTAAAGGTATATCTAGACTAACATGAATTTGCATATCTTCTTCCAATCTCATTTTTGAAAGTGAAAATAGTTTAGAAGTGGCTTTTTCAGCAAACCCTCTTCCCCCTTTGTCGAAAAGCCACGTAAGCCTCATTCTGAGGAATTTGCACATCCTCTTTTGACTGTTCCCGGTAGTCTAGATCAGTTAACCAGTTAGGGCTTATTAAAATGGTATTTTACATCTCTACTCTTTCCCAACTACATCTGTGGTTCTGCATGATTTTAGTTAGCAGGATGTCCACTTATCCTGGGTGTGGCTGAGTTTCCTGCAATCCCATAATGTTTGTTTACAGCCACCAGTCCTGGCTCAGTGTTCTGTACTGTCACTTAGAAGAAATTTATGAGTAAATTAGAATGAAGAGCCCAGTAAGCAGTGGAAATGTTGGGTAATGCTGCTAGACAATATTGATCACCTGTGGTTCAGCACCATTCAGGTCCAGAGAGGTTCAACCTGTACTACAAAAGACTCCAGTCCTAGAAATTAAGAGGGATCAATGTAGGTGCTGCAGTCCACCCATATGCATTCCCTTGCAAGAACAGGGCAGAGATGATGAGTAAATACTGTAAAAGCTAACACTCTCCAACATATTTTTAATTAGAAGTGTGGAGTTTTCTATTGGTGAAGCTCTGAAGGGGAGGGCAGGTACTATGATCCCCCAATCCATCAGGGAAATTTCTAATGTCATGGTTCTTCACATACAACACACTTATGCTAAGTTTTCAGTTTTTCAAAACAGTTTGGTTATGCTTCTGCTAAGTAAATAATTGCCTGTATTGTACAAATCCACTCAACTCTCCAGTCTTGCAAAGCAAATGCTTAATACAAACACATACACACAACACACAGATTCAGTAAAACAAGTTAACTGCTTAATCAGCAGCATTTGCATAGTGGCTAAAAAGAACAGCTTTGTAATCCTGAAAAACAAGAAAAATAGACATTTCTATGTAGATCTAGGGTGAAATTCTGGCCTCACTGTTCCCCATAGGGCTAGGATTTCATCTCCAAGTGTCAGTTCTGAAGAAAGAGAAAGAATTCCATTTCTTTAAATATTAGGACGTCTTACTCACAGAACTCCCACTGCTCTTAACAGCTGCGGAACAAATTCTTCACTTTTGTCCATTTCTTAAAATTTACACATTCAGCTACAATTTTGGGGATATTTTAAAAAGTTTTTTCCCAGCATGTGATGAATTCATTAAATGTTTCAGTCTGTACAAGTTACATTTTTTGTTGGAAAAAAATTTCCGTGAAAAATATTGACCAGATCTATTCAGAACACCTGTAGGCCTGGTCTACACTAGACCAGGCAGGTTGGCTTAAGTACACCATCTAGCAACACAGAAGGTGTAGCTAAATTTGGCTTACCTTAAGCCAAGCCACCGCAGCATCTATTGTGGGAGGCCGACTGGAGCACATGCTCCCGTTGGCTTCCCTTAGTCCTCACAGAATGAGTACAAGACACTGGTGGGGGCTGCCCTCAGCATTCAATTTGGGGGTGTACACTAGATCTGCAAAATCTAACTCTAGAAGATCAGCCTCCAGAGGATAAATCTTCTTCATAGTGTAGACATGCTCATAGATAAGGGTAAATATTTTCCATATTTGATGCACGGGAAGACAGAGAAAGGAGCAGGGACTTGCAGAAGACCACAGAGTGAGTCATTGGCAGAGCCAGGATTAGAATGAGGGAGATTAGGGCCCTCTCAACCCCCAGGAGTCAAACCTGAAGTATTCTGACCATTCTCCACTGTTAGCATTAACAATGGACTAACAATAATAAAAATAATCTGCATTGTGCCATAAATGTAAAGATCAAAATGCAGATACAATAAAATTTAAATTGCCATAACTATATCTAGGCAAGAACCTCAAGCACCCATGCTTGCAGACTCATCTCCTGAAAGTGGTCAATGCCTCAGAAGATGTGTCTTAGGTAATTAAATGAAAATACTATCACAGATCACTGGCTGTCAGTTGAAACGTACAGGATTAGTTCTCACTATGTTTCAAAGGACAGGGCATAGAATATGTAAGAAAACAGAGCAAAGAAAGAGAATGCTGCATAAGTAAAAGCAGGCATCCTAGGCAGAAAATGAATATGGAACACCATTTTCTACATCAGATGACCTCATTTTGAATTTCATAATTACGTTACACTGCAGCTCATTAATTGCTGAGAAGCCGTCGCCTCGTGCGGGAGTTGGTGCCTGCTGAGACAGCATGATAGAGCAGTCAACTCTCATGAAAAATGGGCACCTACAGATGGAACCCATGAGCATGCATGATAACTGGCATTAAATGCCAGGTCAGACACAAACCACAAAGAATTTGCCTCAATGTTTTAAACAGAGCAAGAGCTGACCTGAACATCTCAGTGATGTCATTTTCTCCTCCCTAAAAGCCAGTATAAAATGCAAAAAGTAGAAAAATAAATAAATAAACTGTGTCAGCTGGCTAATGTTAGGGGTGAAGATTTTTTTCTGGTACAACATATTCAGTGCACATATGTATGTATCTACTACAGCAATACTCTGATGAACAAAAATGTGACTGACAGCAAATCAGGCACAAAACATATTGGCCAATAAACACCACTCAGAAGAAGGTCATACTAAATGTTATTTGCTCAACTACAGCCTAGAAAATGTTGGAGCCAAGTACAGTCTTACAACTACTCTCAGCTTGTGCTTTATCTCAGACATAAAAAACACATCTCTGCAAATGGGATCACTGGTTAAATTATTGTGGTTGCATCCTACCACTTATGATCACACAAAACAGAGCTAAGTCTGAGGGGCCAGAATGTAATGAGAGGATTAGGGAGAATCATGTCTAGACTGCGATTTCACTTTTGAAAAACCCTTTTTCGAAAAAGTGCTTGGATGCAAATATGCACGGAATATTTAAATCCATGCTTCATTTGCACTTTTGATTTGCTAATTTACATTCCTCTTTCTAAAGAGGAATGTAGTCTAGACATAGCCTTAGAGTACAAGAAATTTCTCAGGTGTTTTCCCTGTTCTGTATAAATGGAAAAGCCAGACAGCATTTGGCCCAACATGAAGTTTAACAGGTTATTCTCTTTAATAATCACTTAAAGAGGCAGAGAGAGTCAGCCTGGATTATACCAGCATTTTATGGCAAGCTCCTCTTCACAGAAGGCTCTCGGCAAGTCAGTACACCTCTAAAATTGGGCAAGGCCTGTCCAGGTATTTCAGTCCAGCCCCACAACAGTCCTCATGCTAGTGGAGCTCTTCCAAAGTGTCTTCCCACAGCATAATGTCCAAAACAGGGCAGCAGTGAAAATACCATTGCAGACTCCAAAGGGTGAAGAAAAGAGTTATCCAATCAGGAATCAAAATATATCATGACTTACTTGGCCAACTGGACAGCTAACATCAAATTCTTGATGCACCAGTGACACAAATAGTTCACAAGCAATCCACAGGCTGCAGTGTTAGCCTAGGATACAGTAATCTTGAGTATCCAGCCAATTAGTAAAAGTTGCACTACATTGGTCGATCAATGGCCAGTAGAGATAAGTGTTTAAATTGTAGTGAATAAGAAAACCATCTAAGAGTTCACTTAGTTCTACCTTCCACTCACCCGAATTGGTCCTCCAGTCCTGTCACATGCCACAAGCCCATGGAACTGATACACCTCAGATCCTCCACAAATGGAGCTAAGTGGAGCTTTATCCGGCAGACCATTTCCCAGAAAAACAATACTGCAACATCTTTATATGCAGCTCTTAGAAGTAGGAAGAAATATATGGCATCAGACTGAGACTCAAGAGATCTGGACTCACTTCCTGACTCCATCACGGACTTCTTCTGTGACTAAGGTGACCAGATGTCCTGATTTTATAGGGACAATCCTGATATTTAGTGCTTCATTTTATATAGGTAGCTATTACCCTTTGTCTTGATTTTCACACTTGCTGTCTGGTCAACCTATTTGTGACCCTAAGCCAGTCATTTGATCAACTCTGGCTACGTATCAACTACCTGCAGCTTCGGAAAGATGATATGCAAATTAGGCACAAATTTGCATATCTTCTTCCGATCTCTTTCTAAAGGGTTCCGCCCCCCCCCAAAAAGAAGCAGTCTAGATGGGGTTTTTCCAAGCAAAAATCCCCCCCCCCTTTTTTTTTTTTTTTTAAAAGAGAACCCTTATTCCTCAAAAAATGAGGTTTACAGGGTTCTTTCAATGAAGGAGGTTTTTGCACGAAAAACCCCATCTAGACTGCTTTTTTCAAAAAAACAAAACTTCCAAAAAAAGGGATCACAAGATATGCAAATTAGGTGCAAATTTGCATATCTTTTTGGAAGCCATGGGGAGTCTAGACATGCCTAAAGTCTCATCAGTGAGGTGGGGAAATGCTATCCCATTTCATAGAAGTGTTGTTAGTATAATTAATAATTATTGGATACTACATCCATCAGGGCCTTAGAGAGAGAACTTGTCCTTCTATATGTCTTAGTAATGTCTATAGGTATTTAGTCTATTTAGGTTCTTACATTGCACCCATCATCCCACCCAGGATATATGAATATTTAGTTTTACTGTAAGGTACAAAAAACTCTATGGATTGCTCCACTGCCTATTATCGCTACCAACATTACGTTGCTATAGAGAAGACACTGGTTCTCTGGTATTGGTAATGAACTTACTATCTTTGGAAACCAGATTCATTTATGACCCTCTATCAGGGAGACTGACAGCCCTAAAATGAAGTCTTAGTCAAGCCCCCCACTTCATGGAAGGCAGTCCTAATAGAGGACTATTTTTAATATTCCAATATAAGCATATTTAGGTCTAAACTAAGACAGCCTTTAGACCCAACTCAGTCCAATTTCATACATGAATGACATTCTGAATAAATGAAAAGGACAAGGAGGAATGGGCTTAAGTTGCAGCAAGGGAGGTTTAGGCTGGACATTAGGAAAAACTTCCTAATGGTCAGGTGGTTAAACCCTGGAATAAATTGCCTAGGGAGGTTGTGGAATCTCCAACACTAGCAATATTTAAAAAGCAGGTTAGACAGACATCAGGGATGATCTAGATGGTGCTTGTCCTGCTGTGAGGGCAGGGGACTGGACTTGATCTCTCAAGGTCCTTCCCAGTTCTAGTATTTTATGATTCTATGTTTCTATGAAAATGGGAGTTGTTCCAGGTTACACCACACCTTAATTTGGGCCCATCCCTGTTGTGCATTGGTTAGCTCTTGACTACTCAAAGAAATGAGGGTAGAAGAAAGATCTTTAAAGTATTACTTGAGTCATGCCTATATTCACCAACCATCTTCTGTCCACTTAAATATTGTCCGAAACAAACTTGAAGCTGGATACAATCTTTTTCTCAGTCTGTTTGAGCAGCCAGGACCATCCTGATGCTAACAATGACCTTTGAGTTCAAACCACACACACTTGTGTAGAAACACCAGGTGCCAAGTTGCAGGATATTTTTCTATTAGTGCCCTTTATTCCTATTTTCTGTTCTAGTAACCTTCAGGAATGAACATGTGACACATCCACATGTAAAGTCAAAGAGAGGTGTGCAATCTTACCTGAGGGTTTGTGGCAAGAGCTAACCATTAGAAAACCAGCCTCATTTGAATCCAAATCTTTCTGAACCACAGCCACTTACAAAGTTCAAAAACCCAATTTTGGCTTCGAAACATTTGCAAACCTGTTTCACACTCCATTTGTGGGGGGGAGGGGGGGGTGTAGGGAGAGAAGTCTACTCTAATTTAAGCAAACTCAGTCTCAGGAGCTCAGGTGTTATATAGAAACCATTTCCTAACTCTCATGTGTTATGTTTTTAACCAGCTGGGCCTAATCAAGTCTTCAAAACACATGAAAGTTCAAAGACCTGTAGTAAACCAAAGCTCACCAAACCAGGCAGTAAGTGTCTGACATGTCCTGACATGGCTATTTTGCTTTAGTAGCTCAGTTTCATTATTACTAACATTCATCATGCAAATAGCTGGATGGAATGTTAGGGAACCTCTAATTTTTAACAAAAATATTGACAAACAGCAACACCACCTGACTTGACCTCAGTTTTACCTTCTTGATACCTGCAGCAATCAGCAAGATCAGACAGGCTAGTAGCAATTTCTTCCAAAATTAAACCTATCATTAGTTCACAATAAACATGGAGAACAATTGTAGGTTAAAACCTGTAACCGTTTGCTCACAATTTAGCAGAGCCATATGGCTCCCTGATGAACTCAACTTTAAAGCACTTTACAAATATTCATTAAGCCTCCCAATATCCCTGAGTTATGTTTTGTTGTTGGGCCCACTGCATTGATAGACTCAAGTTTAAGCTTAACTAAAAAAAGGTTAAGGGAATTGGAAAGAAACTTAGAGCAGAAACCTGAGAATCAGGTCTCCAACTAGTAGACTGTTTCTCTCCCCAAAAAGGTGAATTTTCATAATCAGATATTGCTTAAATATACCACACATTTTTCTTTAGTCTATCATTTCTATGTGTGTTTTTAAGAAGCAGTTCCAAAGGATTGATGGTACATAGGCTACATATAATTATCACTTCATTCGTCTTTACAGAAAAAACCTAAATGATCACAAAGCTTGAGGTGAAAATTTCAGAGGCACAATACAAAGTCACAGTCATTATCTTTCACTATGAAGAATGGTCAGAGCTTTGTACTTCACTATATTTCAGTGTTGTTTGCAAGTCTCAAAACTAGTTCTCTCATACCTACTGAACCCTTTGCAAGCAACAGGGAGTCCAGCTCATCTATCAGGTTTTGAAAGAGAACTTCAATTGAGCTTCATTTTATTCACCACACATTTATAATTCATCGCCTGAGAACATCCATATCTCATTGTGAATATGAGATTTTATTAATCCTCTGCAGTTTATTCCGGCACCCCAACCCTAATACCAGGAAAAAAGCAGAGTTTTCCTTTGCCCTGCTTATCTGTATCATAACATCCTCAGCACGATTCCTAGTGAATTTCAAAAATTACCTCACAATTTTGATTTTAAGTATGGCCAGTTATATTCATTCATACTTTTTTCCCCCCCTCTCTCTCACACGTGACTCCACTAAACTAGCATGCTTTGCTCAGGATTTTGAAGTGATAGTCAATGACATCACTAAATCACAGTAGGCCAAGTCCCCCTGTCATACTGGAGTTATTAAAGAGTAAATCTCTACAGTCTGAGAAGTAAAACAACAGTGCAAGTAAGAGAAGAAATCAGACCTGTGTGTTCTTGATAGCCTTATGCTACATAACAACAGACACTCTCTTTAATTCTCTCTCTACTCTATGTACAATGTCCTCACAAGAACACAGGTAAGTTTTTTTTTTTTTTTTAAATAAGGTACAACTTCTGAGACCTGACTATCACACACAGTGGATTGAACATATACCATCAGATTCTAGTATTAACAGTTTCCTATTACTTATACCTGTGAGCATGTCTACACTTACTGGGAGGACCAGCACTGAGGCGATCAACCTCCTGGGGTCCATTTAGTGGGTCTAGCAAAGACCCACTAAATTGACAGCTGATCTTTCAGTCACCAACTCTGGTACTGCACTGGAACAAAAAGCATAAGTAGTCATGAAAAAAAACCATCTTTCCTGTAGATCCCTGCAGTGGAGATCCTATGGTATGTCAACTCCAGCTATAATATTCACCTGCCTTGTGAAAAAGATCGATTTAACAGTTACAAAACATGGAACCAGACAGGACACCCCTAAATGCTTCATCTGGGGCTTTGTTTCTGCCCATTGTACTCAGTCAGCTGAAAAATTTGTATCCAGAGTTGCTACAACATTTTCACCAAGGTTTGGTATCAGGATCAGTTTTTCAGGTCAGTCAAGGACGACAGACTTCTGCAGAGGCCTTACAGAAAGTCACGTCATCTTCTACTGATCTAATAAAAACCAAAATCAGTTTCATTTGTAGAAATGTAGTGTTGATCATGGAATGACCTTACTCATTTTCAGTAGAACACCCAAGCCATAGGGCCCACTGTGAATTACCAGGAGGGAAGAAAACTTTTTACATCTGCAACATCCTACTCCTGTTTCTACATGGAGATGAAGTATCAAGAACCATATGGAGTTAAAGAGCTACTCTCTTGACTCAGCTAGACAGCTGGACCAATTGTGTCTTGTTAGCTCTCACTCACCAGAGGTAAGAGCCAGATAACCTCTGTTGGAAGAGAAAATCTAGAGGAAAAAGTGAAAGATTCAAGAATTAAAACAATTTACTCGGTTTCCCAGCATCATCTCATACACCCCCCCCCCCCCATATGTAAGCCAGGTATGTAACAGACCATTCTCTCCCCACTTAAAATCAGTAATTTAATGAGAATGTTTGGTTTAGGCAAAATGAATTCAAAACAGAGGCCACTACAGGTTGAACCTCCGAAATCCAGGACTCTCTGGTCTGGCAACATGAGTGGTCCAGCAGGACCACAAATGTTGCTGGATCAGAAAGCCCCAGTGCATGAGTGTGTAAACTCTGTCCCTGGGGAGCCCCAGCTGGGTAGGGCAGCTGTGGGACCAGCAAACCCCATTGCCAGGGATTCCTGGCAGAGTGCAGCAGCAGCAGGGCAGCTGGCAAGCCCCGTCCCTGGGGATTCCTGATCGAGTGGAGTAGAAGCGGGGCCATGGCGGGGGGGGAGGGGGGGAGGGGGGGAGGGTCTGTCCCTGGGAACGCCCAGCGGGCCAGAGCCCAAGTCCAAGTCCAAGCCTTGTAGGCTAGAGCCCAGCAGCAGTGGGGTCAGAGCGGAGCTATCTGCAGGGATGGGGAGTCAGTGGCAGGGACCTCCCCTGATCTAGCAAATTCCCTCATTCAGGATGGCTCAGGTCCTGAGGGTGCCAGACAAGGGAGGTCCAACCTGTACTATAAAGAAGTGTGGCAGCAAATCATTTGTCAACCTTATTGAGCAGTGGTATTCTATGGCATTACAAAAGAACAGTGGGCCAGGCCAGGTCCTCCTGATCCTATTTTCAGGACCTTATGGACCTTCCCAGGAGGAAACCAGCATTTCAATATATGCCTCTTAATGTCTTTTGCATCTTGTTTACACCACTCCAGTCTAGCCTTATGATACAGAGTCCCATGATGCTCTAAAATGTTTTATCTGCAAAAAGGCAAACTAACAAAGTCACCACTTCATGCCACATGCTGTACTGTACAATTGCAAAACCATTTGTTAGGTCCTGCCTTAAAGCAAATTTCAAACCTTTCCTATGATCTCTTTTCAGAAGTGTCGAAGTCCTAGCAATCCAATTCTTCCAATTTCTTTTAACAACGTATTCTGCCTTCTGTAGCAAACTAACTATCCACAGGTTATAAGATCCTTTGCTCCTCAAATATACCATACTGGACCTGCTAATTATCTGTCAAAAGTATGGATAAGGCACAAATCAAACTGGCAAAGCGAATTTGATCTAATCTTTTATTTTCCAATTTCTCACTGTGAGAGAGACATACATCAAGATGTATCTTGTTCTGGGACATCACAGCATGTTGGCACACAGCAGCAATTCAAGGCAATGCATCAGAAAGGCTTTAAAAAGCTTTTTATACTGGACAGCCGCCCAGTAGCCAAAGAGTAAAAAATAGCTATACACAGAGTTTTCACAGATTGCCTGGTATCCCTGTGCTCGTGATTATCCAGCTATTTCTCAGGTTCGACATTTTTCATTCCAACTTTCTCTCAATTTCTACTAAAATCTTCAGAGAAGAAGATTCAAAGTATTAATTGTTTACACTGCAATAGTTCCCAGAGGCCTCCACCAGAATGGAGCCTCATTATAGGCAGTGTTGCACAGACATAGCAAATGACAGTCTGATATCAAAGCAAGTTAGGTGTCTAAGTGCTTTTGAAAATCCCACTAGGTACCTATGTGCATTTTGAGATGCCTAAATACCTTTACAAATCTGGCTTTATTTCAAAGATGGAACCGCCTCAACAAGGACACAAGTAGTGCTGGTCCTGTCTAACACCTAGCATAGACAAAGATGCTGCCTAAATTAGTTTAAGCAACATCAATTATTGTTATTTGGGGTTTAAACTGGGAGATTTGCCAAGACCTAAGAATGACCATTTACAGCTAGCTGGAAAACGTGCATGCACACACACACACACACACACACACACACACACAAGTGGGGAAAAAAATTTTTTTTTTTGGACAAAAATTCAAAACCCAAAACTATTTCATCTAAAATTTTCCAACTGAAGTCTGAACACTTCTATTTGGAAGTGTCACTGCAATGCTTTATGGGAGTTGTAGTTTCAGAGACTCATACTCTCATTCTCTGGTCGGATTCCCTGATCAGACTACATATCCCATGCTTCACAATAGTTGCCTCTCTTTGGCTATGTCTATACTACAGAGATTTTTTTTTTTTTTTTGGAAAAACGGCCATAAAAAAAAAAGACACCACACACCTTGAATTACATCCACACTGCAATCGCATTCTTTCAAAAGAAAATTGAAAGAACAGAGGGGGGTTTTGCCAATATTAGTAAATCTCTTTCTATGAGGAAGAAGCCTCTTTTGGAAAAAGGCATGTGTGGATGGGTAAGAGAGAGTTCTTTCGAAGGAAGAGGAAAGCAAAAAAAGCACAGGTGCCCTGATGGCCACTCTATCCATAGTAATCACAGCTTAAATGCGAGATAGCGTCCACACTGAATGGACGCTATACTCCAGAAAAGATGGTTTTTTCAATGAGCTTTTGCTGTGTAGATGCTCTCTTTCAGAAGTTTTCTCAGAAGATCTCTTCTGGAAAAGCTTCTTCTGAAAGAAGCCTGCAGTCTAAACATAGCCTTTCTGAAGAACCATGGTGCAGCATGGCAGTTTCTGATCATGGTTCATCATGGGAGATGTACTCTGGCTCAAAGAAGTTGGGGCCTGAACCCCAAGTGTGGAGCAGCTCTGTCCCAATTTCTTCATTGATCAAGATGTTAAATTCATGCAGAGCCAATATACACCCTTGCTCTCCTGTACCATTTCCCCTCCAAGCCACTTACTCCTGTGTACGAGAAGGCTAGGGTTTGACCTCTGGCATTTTCACAAACACTAAAGCTTACCTTTTAAAAGCAACTAAAAAGGAATTAGATGCTATACGAACTACATACTTCCATTTTCTGTAGCTTCAAAATATGATCGATCATCTGGGATTTGTTACTATGTAAATTTCTACTCCACCACTGAGGATCTACTACAGCTCCATTTCACTTTATGCTCCCAGGAGAGAATATGCATAAGGAATTTCAAATCCTAATCTATTTTGTTCTGCCAGCAAGGAACCCACCAATGTGTAATTTTGGCCAATTATTTGCCATGCCAGAAATGTGCTAGGATAATCACACACTGAAGGAGTTCAATGCATTATGGTTTACCCAGAAGCCTTTGTCAAACAAGGTAATTTATGACCTGTTCTGGAATCCAGTCTTTACAAAACAATAAATTCACACTTGTACTCAACTTCAAAGCAACCATTATGAGGAAAGGTGGCAGAAGGCATCAGGCTGCTGAGAGCTAGATCAACAGATAAAAGTGAGACTTTAATGATTTTCTCCTTTAGGTCTGCTAACAGGACAAAGGCACCTTAGCTGCAGGTCAGCATTTGGCCCTGTTAATTGCAAAAGTTCACCGCTAAATGTGCTACATCCCCTTTTGTGATGTGATGAAGGTTTTACTCACTCCACCGCAAAAAATCATAGCTTTGAAAGCTTGATTAATGCTATATCAACAACATATCAATGCCCATTAAATGGCTCACATTTTCCTCTGGAAACACGGATATGTAAAAAGCAACAGTTAGTAGCTGTGTAAAGAAATCCAGCAGAGTAGCAACTGTTCCAGCTTTAAAAAACAAGAGTTCAGTTCACCACTGTAAAGTTACCTAGATTTTTGTATTTGTATTATCCTCACTGCAGCACTCAAATGAATTAAAAGCAAGCTTAACCATCACCAAATTCTGCCTCGCTCCTCCGCACATGAAGCACAGGGAGTAAAAAGGCAGCCAGATTTACCCTGCTGCCTCTCAAATAAAATCCTTGAGATTTCATTTAAAATATTTATTCTGGCCACCATGGGAATTCTCAGCCTGGTGTGATTGGCATTTTTCAAATGATATCAATTTACTGGAACAATATGGGGGGAGGGGAGAAAGCAGGCAGCTGTCCTAGGGTGATTGACTGTTTTGGATATCACCAATCTGCCTGATTAGCCACCCAGACAGTGTAGGTTAGATCACTAGCTGCTGACAAGGGGCAGTTCCTCAGACATGCTCCCTTGTTGACAATTAAGAGCTCCCTATCAAGCCTTCCATCTCCCTTGGATTAATTAGGTAATGTTTGCACAGTGCTTTGAAGATTTAAACTGCTGAGTGCAATCATGATTGCAGTGGGCATAGCCTAGAATTTTTGTTACTCTTTTCATTCAGGACATACATGCAATAGTATGGAAGGATGAGAGTATGGCTGAGTTTACAAAGGGATTGTGTCCCACCTTTGCAACAGGACCAGCACCTTGTAGCAGGAGACTAGGTGGGAGTTTCAAAACTAGTCAAGGTCTTGGAGAGAGAGACCAGGAAAAAGATAGGTGCTCCTAGACATGGATACGTGTATTGGAAAGCACAGCATCACCTTGTTTCATTAGACTTGGACTAGAACTGTGGAAGTCCTATGTTGAGGCTGTCATGGAAATGAAGAAAGGTCTTTTCACTTACACCAAAGCATCGTAATCCCAACTAGCAGGGGATTTGGAATATATAGGATGCCTCAACTCGGAAGCACTAATGAATGTTTTTCCATGTGTGGAACTGACAATTATCTTTGATTTTTATTTGCAATGGGCTTCGTCCCTCCATAATGGCAGAACCATCTTCTAGATAAGAAATAACCTAGAAGATGATTATTTGAGGACTCTTGCCCCTTGAAGTTCTTTATGCTGAAGGGAAGTTAGGCTGCTAGCAGCATACTGGACAGCTAGCTGCAGTGGGCAATAAAATCCAGGAGGAGGATTGTGAGATTATTAATGAGTCCTTCATTGGCAGACTGGGTGTCTGGCTCAGTCATATGAGCATTTATTATTCCCTTGCTCAAGAAACCATCTCTTGAAACTCAATTATTGCCCTCACTGCACCCATCCCTTTTTGGGTAAGGCTCAAAAGAAGTTTATAGAAGTGAATGAATCTTTTGTTCCAGGAGCCAAACAAACAATTTTTTTTCCCCCCCAATCTGCACCAAAACTGACTTGCTTCTCTCCAAAATAAATAAATAAATAAATATTTAAAGTTGAATTAAGTGTTTTAAGAAAAATGGGGTTTTTGTTGTGGGTTATTTTCCCATTTTTAGAAAATTTTTGCAAAAAAATTGTAACAAATTTCTAGACAAAATATGTGTTTTGTTTTGGAACTGTGAAAGTGGTTCAACATTTCAAATTGTTCTCTTTCCATATGAAACCATTTGCTAAATTTGACCCAAATTCAGGAACCATTTCAGTGCCCCTCAAAGATGCTTTTTCCTGTGAAGTTGCCATTTGCCAGAATTTCTTTGCCCAATTCTAGTTTGCAACAAAGTAACTCTGATTTTCAAGATCTCAAACATCTTTCATGGCCTAGGAAGTGGAGGGAGCTGAAGTTATCTTTGTTCATGGATGAAATCTAGGGGCAGTTTTGCTGTTGAATTCAATGGGACCAGGACTTTACCTTACATGTCTATGCTAATTCTGTTAGATCTGTCATCACCTTTCATATCACTGAACAAAATGTTGTGCATATTCACTTGAGACCCTGGTAAAAGCTACTAAGACTGATCTCTAAATGTTCCACCCTGCCAGAGCAGATACTGTACTTCAGAGCGATATCACCAGTTAGGAGCTAACTGCCTGACGCTACATCTAGACTACAGACTTCTTGCGCAAGAGAGCATCCACACTGCAAAAGTACATCGAAGAAGCGATGCACTTTTGCGAAAGAAAGAGAGTGTCCCGACTGCATGGATGCTCTCGAAAGGAAACTGTGATTGCTATTTACAAAATGGCCACCAGGGCACCTGTGCTTTTTTCAATTGCCTCTTTTTGCACAAAAAACCCGTTCCCCGTCTCCACACACCTTTTTGCACAAGAGCTCTTGCGCAAAAAGGAGGAGTTATTCCTCATAGAAACAGGAATACCTGTTGCGCAAAAACCCTTCTGCTCTTTCAATTTTTTTTGCACAAAAACACGCTTGAGGTATGGACGTTTCATGAGTTTATGGAAAACAGCTGTTTTGCTGCAAAAACTCTGTAGTGTAGACATAGCCTAAGATAGGATGTCAGATGAAAGAATGATGGCTACAATATTTGACAACTATTGGGGAAAAAAGTACACTGTAAAAATGCACAAGTGCAGCAACTCAGTGGGAGTCTGACATTTCAATCAGAGCTCCTCTCATACAACACAGCTGTGTTTGAAATTAGGGCAAGTCAACACTTAAAACATTACATCAGCACAGCTGCTCCAGTGCCACTATAGATAGTGCTTAAATGAAGACACCTCTATGCCACTGGATGAGATTCAGAGAGGCAGCAATCTTGTCAATAGAAGCTCAACCATTGATATAACACTGTCTGCATGAGGGGTTAGGCCTCTTTAACAGTGACCCAGAGGTGTAGAGTTTTCACACCCCCAAGCAATGTAATTATGCCAGTATAAGTCTGTAGGATAGATCTGGCCTAACTCTCTTCCAGAACTCAGTTGCAGGTTGGTTTGTTTGTTTCACAGTTTAATTAAATTAATTACTAAATACATAATAATGCAGGTGTACTTTAAGTGACCCAACCATGCTGTGCCCCTAGGAAAAATACAAGGCATGGCCAAATGTGAATAATAGAAACCACAGTAATCCACCAACAATAAACAGTTCTCTGCATCACAAATACCTTTTAACTTGAGTACCTCCCTTTGCCCCCTACCCATGGCTAAATGGCACACAATTCAAGAGGAAATTGCTGCTGTGAACTGGAACAAACCTTTAGCAGGCAAGATGATTCAACACTTGCTAGAGTGCTGAAACAGACATGCCAAGAGGATTTGGCCAGAGAGCTCCAAGTTGCAAGAGACAGCCCTGCTATGCAGGGATACTGTAATTGGTTTCTTTAGATCCAAACAACAAAAAGACCATGATGAGATGCAACAAGTCAGACAAAACTCACAGACCTGTTGGCTGTTCCTTGGGTAGTCATTAAGACTATTCAGGCCCACGAGAGAAGCTATATTTACACTCATCATTGTCTACTAACAATATAATTTGGAGTAAAAGCATGGAATCACAGAAGTTACAGATGGAAAAGACCCTACTTGACTATAATACAAATAAATACAAGCCGGTGGATGATTATTCCCTATCTTACATTTTTGGTTTTATTCAATTAATACCCTGCATATCACCTATGCACTCCCTTTTTTTAAATTTTGCTATTTGCATACTATTTTAAATTATTTTTGGATTACAAAGATTTGAGCTGGTCAAAAAGTAAAATTTCATTAAATTAACAAAATCAAATGTGTGAAGTTAAAATAATTTTGAATTTTTGAATGAAACAATTTGGGGAAGGGCTAGGATATTTAATAAAAATTGAAATGTGTACTCATTTATTAGAGCAGGTCAAAACCTCATAATTCAATAAGTTTCACAGGTGGGGTCATACAGTGAAGATCACATATTATTTGACTAGGACACATGGAAAGAGTTAATTCCCAAGATTCTCCATAAAGGTCACAGTTCACTTCTTTCCACTAACTGTTGTTTGGACCTCTTAAAATCTACATTTTCCCCCCAGCTTCTGAAAATAGTTGGATCAGTGAGACATCAGAACTAGGACACATTTCAGTATCTTCTCATATCACCTCTTTTACAAAACATTACATGCACTTCAGGCAAACAGAATATACTAATGATCAGACAGCAAAAGTTAGGCCCAATCCTAGCAACAGCAAAATTCTAATGGGTTATAGTAGGAGCATAGAAAAACAAACCATTATCACCAATATGAATCATTGTATTTAGACTTTCAAATCTGTAGTACCCATGCTCTATCATTCACTTTATTTTTCTTACTGTGGGGTTTTGCCGACATAGGCCTGCTGTACAGTAGGAGTCTACACTGAATTTAGCCGCATATGGTCGATTTTCCAAACACATCCACACTACCAAATCGGTCTTGTCAACTTTCAGGGCTGCTGAAGTCGGTCAGTTACTCCCAATTTCACAAGTAGTAGTGCTATTCCTGACCTTGCCTGGTTGAATTTGTGATAGTGTAGATGCAGCAATGGTTGTATGTGTACACATCCTGGACCTTCATGGAATTCTCAACATTACTGTGCCTTTACCTTTCTAATAAAAAGCCATGGCAATTGGTATTTGAAATACATGTAAAATAGCTGTCATTTGAAAGTGCTATTTAGCCGTAGAAGGGACAATGAAGGCGGGGGGACCCTCTTATGAAGATTTGACTCAAGTTGTTTGGAGGGAATATTGCCTGATTAGGAAAAAGAAAAACTTGCTAATAACCAACATCTCTTATTGAACTGGTGTAATAAGCATAATAAGGACACACACTTGGGATGGACAGATGTTTACACAGGTATGATCACAATGAATATATATATCTATCATGATAAAGCAGCTTTATACACTCATGATATCCATATAAAAACAGTCTGTTCATGAAGTAACTATGCCGTCTTTCCTGGCACACATGGATAGGCAAGACCATTAATCACTTCTTCTACCGCAAGCCATCCTTCCACCATGACAGTAAGACTGCAATAATGCTACATGCTCCGAGATAATGGTGCCGATGTATGTGGAGCAGAAAAACTAGACTTTCAAAACATTTAAATTTTTCGTTTTAAAAGGATAGCTCGTTTCTAATTTCATAGTGTCCATGACACAACTTCGCAATTTCTCAACCTAATGGATTCTTATCCTTTCAGGGAGAAGCATGGTGTAAAGCCCAGGACTGAGATAGCAAACTTTGTATTAGTGCTGTGAAGATTTGATTAGTTAACCAGTAAGCCTGACCCTGAGGGCTGGAGCAGCACCTGCCTGCTGTGGGCAGGTGTTTGCTCCAGCCCCACAGAGTGCCTGAGGTGGGGGGAGGCCTGCTCCAGCCCAGCAGCAGGCAGGGGTCCACTCCAGCCAGGCTGAAATGCCACCCCCACCCCTTCTCAGTCCCCCTTAACTGGTTATACAATATGCTTAACTGGTTAGCTAATACATTTGGGATTTTACATCCCTACTTTATATATTCCCTTCTGCGATCCCAAGCTTCATCCTCTCAGACTTTATTATCTACTCCAGACAGACTCAAACATTTCCCCACTTCTCTCAGGAGAAATAGAGCTGCCAGCAGGCCATTCCCTGTGAGCCTCTGTCAGTGGTGTGACAACAGTCCTGTAGCTTTAAATGGTCTCCACTTCCTAAGTTACCAAGGTAGATGAACTGTTTCAACCTAGTTTTACATTTCTGTAAGCTTCCAGTCCTTTGTAACATCTATCACTGTTTCTTGTGCTCTTCCATCTTTCTCTTTAACCACCTGTTTTTTCTCTAAGATGTAGGTTATAAATGCTTTTGGACATGGACTATCAGTACTATATTTGTACAGTGTCTAGTACAATAATAATGGAAGATTGATACACTACAAGTCACTACCCCTGTATCAGAACAAACATATGCCCACAACTGTGTCACTATCCAGTGTATTGGAGGCAAAGAAAACAGTAATTAGTTTTATTACAGCTCACCAGTACGCTTTGCAACACCAACAGCACATCAAGGATTACAGATTTACAATATAGCTTCACCCCTAGGAAATGTGCATCAGTAGAAAGCTTTTTAGTAGGCAAGCAGCGGAAATGCTCAGTCTCATACAGCTCACCCTACACATCAGGATTATATGGCAACCAGCCAGAAAAGGCTCATTTTTATGGTCAATAGGGAGAAGTCAACAGATCACTATTGAAAATGGTGTGTTAGCTTGCCATCCTTCATCCCACTACCACACGCACCCACCACCACTAGTAATATTAACTTGGCCACATATCCTAGTAGTGGGAAGGGTGGTGTACAAAGCAACCTAACTGTACTCACATTTTTAATTGCATATTTCAACAAGTAATGGGTGAACTCAAATGGCCTAGTTTCAAAGTTCCTCTAATATCATTGTCTGGAAATTTGAACTTAAAAGGTTACTGGATGTGTTCTGTTTAAGGAAGGATATAAGGATAAAAGGAGGCAGAGTTTACAAAAGCAACCTAAAAACAAAAGGGAAATGAAGTGGAACAGGGAAAACAAATATGCAAAGAATTTTGTGGATAGGCAGAAATTGCACAGAATAGTCCCATGCTCTCATTCTGAGAAATAATCAGCATAGGATAAAGGAAACTGAGTTCAAATATATTGTGTTTCTGAGGGGGGAAGACAGCAGACCGGGAATAGAGGAAGCTGGGGTTTCTGAGCTCTTCAGAGCTCAGTGGAAGTGCATAATACTTATGTACACAATTTAAATATGAAACTATTGTCTAATGTAACGGATCCACAAGAGTCTGCCAATTGACTTCGCCCATATAACAATGGGCCAAAATGGAAAGCCAAACTCACTGCCCCACAAATTTTAGGAGAGTTAATTCTGGGTAACTTAACGCCCTTGGAATGCACAAATGCATTTATTATGTGAGCGGAGATTTTGGCCTCTGTAGCATTCTCCATGTTTTATTCAAAAACATTTGTATATTTGATAGTCACAGGTTTGTAGGTTTTAAGGCCAAAAGGGACAATTATGGTTTTTTGACCTCTTAACACAGGCCAAATAACTTCATCCATAAGCAGCCCCAGTTAGCAGTCTGCCAAAAAACACAAGAAACCAAAATTCACCCCACCCCACCACCACACCTCCACCCACTTTGAACTATTCCAGCCCTATTCATCACAAAAAGCCCCGTCCAGATTGTCCCACATAAGCCTGCTGTGTTTTATTTACTTTGCTGAACTGAGACCCTGATACTGTCTCCAGACTGCTCCTCCGCACATCCTTTCAGTCTCTGAAGTCTTTAGTGTGTTAACACTCATAAAGTGAATGAGTAAGTATGTGAGTAGGCCTGAAAATTGCAGAGCAATATATTAAAAAAAAATCCACAGGATTTGATAATTTATTGTTTGTCACTTTCCAGTGGCCCAGGCTTATGATATAAATATTAATTTTAGTAGGTCTGCACTTAACAGAACTCCTGCTATAGGATATCAACTTTCAAAGATGCTCTAAGGATGTGCGCATGGAAATAAACCCTACCTTCCTACCATAGTAAGAGAGGACCCACCAACTGTAGTCAAGTTGCATACTATAAATATCATAGATAGGAACTGAGGGCTAGTTAAAATCCGTTAAATACATAAACATTTTCCTCACCTGTTACAGCCTTTAACCAAAGATTCTCTCTTCTCATTCCTGCACCATTCATGCTTGATGTCTCAGGCTAGGACTGAAGTTTATTGGCAGTTTAAAACACATGATTTTCTAATTATAGAAATAAAAAGACATTTTATCAGTTTCCAAGGGTTTTTTTTTTTTAATTTGTGAAACCCATACTGCAGTTGTTATACAGAGCTGTGATTACTCCAAATATGGTCCGTCTCTCAATGTTCAATTGGTTAGGTTTTGCTGGAGGAACCACACTCAGATTTTAGCCTTTGTTAAACTGAGTTTTACAAAGGGTTCTGCCCTCTTCTCAATGGGGTGAAACTTTCTTTTTATATCAGCTGGAGTTTTGTTTGTGTCAAGGATGGAAGATTAAGACCACAGGGAACAACTGTTTGCCACAAGAGTTGCAGGCGTAATTTTTAGAATAAGCAATGCACAGCTAGTAGGATCATCAGGTCTGGTCAGTCTGGCAATTCCTATGGTCCAGTTAGCCTCTGACAGTAGCCAGCTGTCAGAGAAAGTGCAAGAAACCTGGCAATAGGCAGAAGTGGGGAAATCTGGCCCTGCCATAAACATCTCATCCTAACCCTTAATAAACTATGTTTACATTTGGAGCTAGGGGTATGATTCTCACCTCACAAAGACTTATTCATGCCAGCTCTCACCTGACATAGCCCACTAAAGCAGTGTAGTGGTGGTAGGATGAGCAGCAGCAGCACCACCATACTAGCAGCCCTAGTACAAGCTTGCCTGAACTCCATAGATGCATATGCTTAGTTAAGGAGAACAAAAACTGCATATTCTTGATATGCAATGGAACTGTGAAAGTGAGTCAAGTTACATACAAATATAAGGGTTTGCATGTTCAGGGCCTATAGGCCTGATCCTGCAAACTCATAAAAATGGACAAAACTCTATGCCCTGATGTAGCTGGATGGTTTCCATTGGATTGTGTGTGGAAACATGGATCCTCAACTGCTACTTATTACACAACAGTATCTCTCAAACAAACCTTTTGAAAAAAAAATGGATGTGGACTTTACCCACAGGAGTAGAATGGCTGCACAAAAGCCATCACTACCTGTCTTATGCATTACATATTTACAAAACAATCGATGGACTCACATTTGTCCCAGGTAATATCAGCCACCCTTGAAACATTGCCTGTCCTCATAAAATAATGAGCATTTTACCACCATTCAGAAAAGGGAACTCTTTTTAAAAAAAATAAAATAAAAGCAACCCATGTATTGTTTGTAGATGTTAACATTGAAATAAGTGAGCAAACCCCAGGACAAATCAGTCATAAGAACTTCAGGCTCAACATAAGCCACTGTCTTTTCTTTTCACAAAACCATTATCTAAAGGTATAGAAGGGCTGTGACTCTATACATTATATTGCCTTTGGTGGGTTTCATAGTTCAAAAATCATTTCAGTAATATTTAAGGTTCATGATGTAATTATTTCATTCTGGTCTGCACAACAAAAAGTTTGAATACATGTAATATTGGCAATTGCCTGGATTTTTTTTTTAAATCCCCTTTAAAATTAGTCAGCTTTACTCTGAAAGCTGCCACGGATATAACAGGGAAGTGGCCTATTAAAAATTCCCAGGCAGTGGATTCATGTCCAGCTATACCACACAGAGCAAAAATACAAAGATATACGCAATCACAAAGTGTAAATTCTAAATGCCGAGAGCCAGCATTCAAAGGGTATTAGTGAGAAAAAAGGACCTGAGTAGCGCTGTTCTCCTAAAAGAAGTGGGGAAGTTAAGTCTGTTTTTCATGCTTAAAGAGAAAGAAGTTAGGTCTTCCCCCCCGGGAGCAGCTGTGATCTGATCACCACCAACAGTTATAATGCCAACATCCACAGAATCCCTATTAACACGCCAATGCATCAGTGCTTCCCACATCTTGTCTGTTAGCTTACCGAGACAGAGGTTGCACGCTAAGTGCATGAGTGCCACAAATCACAAGCTAAAATAGTCCTGCCTCTTCAAAGGGGAAGGAAAAAGAAGAAGATGGGGGTGGCGGGGATAAGAGGGAGGAGAGATGCTTAAAGTGATTTACGACCCCCCTTTGAGAACAAGCCAGACATGGGCAAAGCTTTTTGCACCTGGGCTATTATGAGGCAACAAGGATGATCTCTCAAGGAGCAAAAGACATTCAAATGTACAAGTGGAAGATTAGGATGATTCAATCTTCCCAGGGATCAGTCAAGCTTTAATCAAAGAGAGAAATATATTGTATATAAAAATTAGGTGGCACACGAGTGTATATGTATGTAATCTCCCTCAAAAGAGTGGAAGGGAATGAGGGTGAGAAAAAAAAAAAAAGTCTTGTGTATTCAAAGTGCTAATTCAGAACTTCTCTCTCTTTAGTACACTCATGAAACATTTTAATTGTCTGACTTTGCATTCAAAAGCCTTGTTTGCAACTCTTAATTGCTGATGGCTTTGAACAAATAATTGAAATGCATGACTTGTGGGGACTGCTTAAACAATTATAATGTGCTTTAAGCCAATAGATGCTGGATCCCACTACCCTGCCCCCACCTTTTTACAATGAAAGAGCTAGCATGATATTTAAAGTCAAGTTAAAACCTTGCTAATTTGCAGTACTGAGATCTGGGACTATGACAGTGGCCTTACCTGTATTACTGCTTGCATCAGCAAAACATGGCTCTAATAGTTCAACTGAATGTGAAGAAGACCTTTTCATTTTCTGCTGAGAGCATCCCTCTGGGAGAGTCTTTTCTAAATACAAGTCCTTCATATGTCTGTTAGTTTTGCATCTGCATAAGATTTATGGAGCAGTTTTCCTGAAAATTCCCTTTGTGTAATTTTAGGAGAATCTCCCATTAATATATACACTCTTTCCAACACACTTAGAATAAGATTTCAATAAAACCATATAATTTTCAAACACGCTAAAGTAATCTGTGTTAGTGTTTTATGTTAACACAAGCAGGCCACACATGCTTTCTAAATTGGTAGTAATCTGCCAAGGTTTTTGGGGGGTGGGGGGAAGGTTTGTAAAGGGGGACTGGGAACAGGGGGGAGAGACTAGGCTCAAATGCACAAACTCACATTAGTGCACATGCATACCCCTAGTGTTCACAGTATACCTATAAGAAAAGCAGACAATGCAGGTTCCTTTTGTTAGGGGGCACAACCAGAATAATTGTTATATTTTGCACAGCTGTGTTTGAGAGCATCTTTTCCATTTGTTGTTGGATGTAAGATAGGAATTACATTTTGACCCTGACTTCAGAGCCCTAAAGTTTAAATCATGTTTAAAACCAGAGGCTAAGCTCATTTTAAATGCTGCCCTACATCCACTGTTTTTTGCTGATCAGTGTAGACTGGGCCAAATCGTTTACAAAGTTTGTGATTAGACTCCTATTTTCACTGATGTTTGTGGAGGTAAGAACTTCCACTACAACACTAGGTAAGTAGTGTAGACTGGGCCAAATCGTTTACAAAGTTTGTGATTAGACTCCTATTTTCACTGATGTTTGTGGAGGTAAGAACTTCCACTACAACACTAGGTAATAATACAGTTACCAATACAGGTCCCCTTATTCACTTTAGAAAACAGACTTGGAAACCTTCAGTTTTGGGGCAATATTCATCTTTAGGAGCATGAAATCTAATTTTAATAGACTAGAACAGGCCTTTTTAGCTGAACCCTGTAACAGTGAAAGTTGGAATGCAATGCCACAATTTTAAATGCTATGAAGTTACGTAACGTCCAGCCATTGGCCATTCCCAAGCTACTTTAAGATAAAGACCAAAGTCCCAGGCCATAATGTGAAGAACTTTGACAAAATGTTCCTTCTCAACCTAGTTCTGAATTCCTTACTTTTGGCTTTTTTCAGCAAGATGCAGCTCTCATTTCCCATGGGCATTGATAGGTATCCACCACCTTGTAAGAACGAACCAGTAATTATTTACTTATACAGAGCTAACTCAATAGAAGTTTTGCCTTGGTAAGGGCATTAGTATTGGGATCACTGTATGGCCAATGCAGGATAATGAGAAGGTTTACACCTCAGAGTACGTCTACACTGCATGGTTATTTCAGGATACCAGAGGTATCCTGAAATAGCTATCCAGAGTCTACACAAGCCACCTGTTATTTTGAAATATGTTTTGAAACAATGGACATGCTATTTTGGCATCTCAGTAGCCCTTGTTAAGGGATGTCTCAAAATAGTGCATTATTTCAAAATAGATTTGAAATAAGATACACAATTTGTGTAGTGCAAATTGCATATCTTATTTTGAGTTTAGGATTCTGTGTAGACGTACCCTTAGTTTATTTTCCTGCTAAACTCACATAATTGAACTAGCTCAGAAATTTTCTCCAGCAGGATCACCCAAAGGTTCTGAACATCATCATCTTGGCATGGACAATATAGACGATCTATGGAAAACTCATGTAATTTCACTCACATGAATACTCTCCCAAGACTGGAATATGACTACTCACATGAAGTAAGTTACACACAGTTATTTCAGGATTGGGGCCTAAGATTGTAACTCATCATGTCCATTTATGGAGCTGCCTAAAGGTTTTATAATAAAGAATCACTATAAAGTTTTTAACGCATTCTGAAAACACAGCACATGTTCTCCATAAGTATTAGTGATCCCAGTCAGTTACTTAAGAACAAGGACAGCCAAGCAATCAAAATACTTGAAAGGTCATTGACATGATCAAATTATTACACAGATTAGTGTCTGAAAACAAAAACAGAAAATTACACACCTGGAACCCACTGTCATTACAAAGACAGTAACAGACCAAAACTACACAGCAGTTACTCACTTCTGAGGTTCTTTCAGTGTGTCATGCAGCATGTGCCTGTCAGAGTTGCATTTCCTTTGTGGCTTAATCAGCCAACATGGCGCACACTCAGAACACAGTGGCTATCATCTCCCTTCCCAATCAGTATTGTAATCGCATCATTTCCATAACAAACTCATCCTTCATCAGCAGAAGACCTGGAAACTTTAGTTCACTCTCCAATTCAGAGCCAGAACTTTGAGTCACCTATGTTTAATGCAAAACTTTGTAGCGGGTTGAAAAGGGGAACTTCCATGAGATGCTGGGATTATCCATTTGGTAGAGAACCATAAATATTAATTTTAGAATTTTTACAATAAACTCACATCAGTCAGTGAAAATTACCATTCAGAAGTGAAAGCTTCAAAAGTAAGATTTAACCCAGTATTCTATACTGCGTGTATTTAATACATCACACTGGCTTATCCTCATGGGCAAAATAAAACTCCGATGTTCTGGCCTCTAAACCCCATGCCACTAACACACGAGGATATCTGTGTTACAAAAATGTAGCCGTGAACAAGGGAAATAGATTATATTCTGTAGGCATGAAGGAGAAATACTGTGTTGGAATAGTCCATATAAAGGCAAGTAGCCTCACCAAGCAAAATTCTCAGATTGCTTGTGCTACTTTGAACCTACAATCACAGCAGAAGTATGTTTTGGGGTGAAGGAAGCCATCAAGGGGACTTGGTTTTTAAGGGGGACACAAACTGAATTCCAAAAGCAGTTGGGGGTTTTCACTTAAGAAAAGCATTTTTTATAAATTTTAGGCTGGCTAAATATATTAAGTTGAAAGCATTAACGGATTAACATATGAATTACTTGGTATATACCCAGATTTTCAGAATTGTTTGCACCCAATTTCATGTGAAATTACATGATGACTACACAGTTAATTTTACCTCATGCAGTTATGTCCGTGCCTTCAATTCTGAACATTTGGGCTTCCTAGTCCATCTTTACCTTCCCTATCAGGATCTGCATTAAGCCAATTATAAGTTCCTGATTTTAAAATCAGGGAGGAGGAAGATCAATATACAGATTTTGGGTACCTCAGAAGCTAAGAGAAATAGAAAGAGCAGAACACAAATGGACAGAATCATATCATTGACCACAAATCAGCTATCAGACTTCATGTAAATAACACAACAGTTCAGATGTTAGGAGGGTAGCATGAATAAGTTAAAAAAAAAAAAAACACCAACCAGGAAATGCAAAATGAAGTGGTTTGACCTGGTATATAACCACCAATATACATTCTATAGAAAAGACTCATTGTAATTCAGTATTAGAAATATTAGTGCACCTAATGTGTTACACATTTATTCCAAGGTGTACCTTTGACACATGCAGCTAATTACTGCATTGTTTTACACAAAGATATTTGTTAACAGAGGACTATGGAAATGCAGGTAAGCAAAATTCCTCCAGGGAAACCAACTGCAATAGGTAGGTGGCAGAAAACAAATGACAGTGAGTTGATTGGTATAACTGCTAACTGTACATTCCATATCCTTAGCTTCACACCAATTGAAGTGGCTGTTTAAAACAAAAATTAGATTTAAAATCAAAAGGCTAACAAATACATAACTACTCAGGTGACAACAGCAACAGAGTTATTGCCAAGATGTTTAAATGGCTTGAGATTTTCTATTTCATTTTCACACAGGAGTGTGATTTGGGAAGTAACTGGTGCAATCAATGTGCAAATTGACACATTTTATGTGACAAGTGAAAGCACATCTCAGCCACTTTACCAGGGTGTGTGGAAGAAGTAAGAAGGAGGCTTGAGATCAAACCCACAGGCAAAGTGATCCCCAGGTGCTTTGTTCCCTGCTTTGTTAAAACCTTGCATTATGTTTAAGTAAATTCAGTAGTGATGTGAAATGTTCGGGCGCATAAAGGAAGAGTCAGAATATTAAAAATGGAAAGTAGATGTTGTGTTCACAGGTTACATAGTGGTTTCTTATAGTTTTTTAGAGAATACATTTCTACGTAGTCTGATAGGCAGCCTTACTGTGTATTATGGTCTGATTTACATGGATACCAAGTGATACCAGTTCACACAAGTTATTGGGAGAGGCAGATCTCAAGTCAACATCTTTGGAAATCAAGCTATTCATGACAGGACACCGAAATATGCTCTATTCTCTGTAGAACCTGAATTGTTTTAAGAACAGACTAAGCTAAGCACTGAAAAGAATAGCAATGACAAACCAGATAGGTTCTTGCCAGGTGTAATATGTCTAGGCCAGATTGTTCCTACCCACAGAAATCCAGTGGGGGTATAAAGGAGTTGGCCCTGTCTAGGCCAGATTGTTCCTACCCACAGAAATCCAGTGGGGGTATAAAGGAGTTGGCCCTGTCTAGGCCAGATTGTTCCTACCCACAGAAATCCAGTGGGGGTATAAAGGAGTTGGCCCTGTCTAGGCCAGATTGTTCCTACCCACAGAAATCCAGTGGGGGTATAAAGGAGTTTAAGAAATTCTGCAAGTTTGTTCTCATGGAGTTTCCACTCTTGTTTGGATCTTCTCTCTTAGGGCATGTCTAAACTAGGAAATTTGAAAGTAACTTATTTGAAAGCAACAACTCCTGAAATAACTATTGTGAAATAGCATGTCCACACTACAGGAAAGCCTTGAAATTAGTCTGAGGCAGGCTCCATTAATGTGGAAGTGCTACCTCAACTTAGAATCCCAGGAAGCACTAGGGAGTAATTATTCTGAATGACTCTGGGGAGTAGTTATTTCAAAATAGCAGCAGTGGAGCATCCACACTACCACATGCAGTAAAGGCAGAGGATGAGACTTCCCCCAAAACTCCTGGAATGTTGTGCACCACCACAGAGCACATGGTTAGAAAAAGTCAGAGCAGAGGTCAGGCTCTCACCCGAAGAGTCTATAACAAGGACATTAAGGCCAGAGTCTATAATATTAAGCTTCCAGAATAGTAAGAAACTTAAACAGCAGATAGTCCTGCAGCACCTTAGAGTCCAACAAAATATGTAGATAGTGACACACAGCCCACTTGTTCAGATGAATGGAGTAAAGGGGTCCAGGTTACAAATAAAATCTACATTTTACAATCTACTGATGTAGCTGAAGTTACGTAGCTTAATTCGACTGTAGCCCTGCTGCATAGATGTGCCCTAAAAGGCTATGGAAGAACGTAAGTTTAATCAAGGGCTTCTTGATATAGCCAATAGCCATGCTACCATTCCCCTCCCTTTCCACCCCTCTTCAGTCTGCATCTTCAGAGGCACTAACATTACAGATGTTAGATTCATTACCCAGGCCAGAGGCAAACCAGACCCTCTAAACTTCCTTTATTAGGTATCCTTCCCTCCCCTCAGTTCAAATACCAACAAATGCATTGTTGAAATTCTGACATGCAGCTAATTTGAACAATGTGAATGTGATGTATATCAAGGATCGAGATGTTTCAAAGTCTCAGAGGGGTAGCCATGTTCATCTGTCATTGAAAAAACACTTTAAAAAACAAAAGGATGGTCCTGATGGATGGTATCTGATACTTCATCTGAAGTAGTGGGTTGTGCCCACAAAAGCTCATGATACCATCTACATTTTTTGTTAGTTGCTAAGGTGCTGCTGGACCATCCTTTGTTTGTTAAGGAGAGAGATGGTGGCTTTTTTCCCCCCACAAAAGTAGTTTGACAAAAAAAATACAGCTTCATTGAAATTGAATTGTGTCTTCTGTTGAAAATATTGACAAGCTCCATTGAAAGTTGGGGTAAGTTTAAGCTCATTTCCTTTTGATGTTGAAACCTTTTTTATTTCAACAAAGTAAAAGTTCTTAATTTTGACTATCATTTTACCTTGTTTAGATATTTTAACATTATATCGAACATTGCATGTAATATGTTGCATCACCATAAAAATAAAACTTTTGATTTCCATGCAAATGGAAATTCCGTTTCTGATCAGCTCTAATTATAGATTCAGCTTACATACGCTCAACTTATGATCGATCAATATTTTTCCTCTTGAAAAATCTGGACCTAAAATTCTCATTCAGTTGTTTTTAATTTTACCTAAAAATCACTACTTGAACGGACTATTAAATTTTAGTAGTGAAGAATTTGGACCACATATTACACATGCAATTATTTAGCTCATCAGGACTGATTGTGAGTCTTGACAAGCTCAGAGATTTCCAATGCAAGTGTCAGGGAACTTTAGTCACCATCAAAGCAAATAGCCTGCAAGGCTAAACTATATTTGCATAAAAATATGTAAAGAAAAAAAATTAAATTAAAAAAAGTCAAAGTCCTGCATAGTTCAGAAACAGATTTAAGGTCATCTAGTTCCAGAATGGTGGTTAACTACCATTTGTGCATTTAAAAATCGTCTAAAGAATTTTGCAATCACAACAGCTTCTATTTCCACTGTGTATCTTCAAGTTCATGAGAGGAAGCGTTGCCTACTGTTCAGGGTGCACAGGTGTGGGACTTTGGGAGCCAAGATTCAATTCCCTGCATTGCCAAATATCCTGTGATACCTGGGGCGAATTATCAATCTCTCTGTATTTCAATTCCCCATTTGTACTTCACAGGGCAAACACATTAAAAATAACATTCAGGTACTATGCTAGCAGGAGTCCTATGAGTACTAAAAAAAAATCTGAGTGGAGTCATTCCATGAATAAGTCTGAGGATAAGAAGTGATGGAACCAAAAGTAAATGGCACAATTCAAGAAGTGTGAAGGCAAAGGGGAAGAGGGATTAAGCAACAGCTTGTAGATGGGTGGGCAAGAAGAGAGTCACTGAAGAGCTTGAAGGACAGGAACCAAATGAATGCTTAAAGGCAGAGAGAAAGAAACCAGTAAACAGAGAAGCAAATGAAGAGGATGCAATAAAACAAGAGGGCATCAAGGAGATCAAGGCAGAAGGTCCTGGGATATGAAAAGCAAGGAGATCTCAAAGTCTGGATTAGAGGTAGACACAGTCACAGCAGGAAGAGGGGTGTGGAGAGAAGAGAAAGGGGGGTAGACAGTTCCTACCAGTAAAGAGTTAGAGTAAGACGAGTATGTAGTGGTAGCTATGGAAAAAGGTTTGAACAGTGAAGTAGTAAAGATTTGTGGGGGGATAGGACTGAAGACAACATGAGCTTCCAGACCCTAATCAGAGGTCTTTGATATCTTGCAGAAGCATGATATAGTGCATGTTAAAATCCCCTTTTAGGAAGGGCTTTGTAGCAGATTTTTATAACCTCATTGCCCACATATGTTCTTGTTATTTGCTGATACCTCTTCAAGATCTTACCCCAAAACAATGCTAGGAAAGAAGCAATGTATGTTATTACCATTAATAATTATTTTAGATATCATTGTAAATATGCACAAAGATTGACAAAACAAATAAGGCAAGTTCCTGTCCCAAAGAGCTTTCTTAATTATTAGACTATTTATACTTATTATCCTAATGTATTTTAATGCATTTTTTAAAAATAAGATTAAAGGAGAGCACAAAGAAAAATGACTGTGAAACACCTGCCAAAATATCCTAAGTGAAATCAGACAGTGGATTGTTCAGATATTGCAGCTTCCAATATTGCTTTAAAAATAGATAGATATTTTATTGAGGTCAAAGTTCAAAACACCCCAACAAGATCCAGTGTGCATTTCACTGTGCTTGTAAGTTTCTACTGCTTTCCTTCACTCTGTTTCTCTTGTCAATTTATTTTGTAAGCTCCTTCAGGCAGGGAGTGCTGTCTGTTTTTGTACAGAGCCTGACAACAGGGTCATCCTTGTGCACTATGATAATAAGCAAGGTTAACATCAAAGCAGCTGAAATGGAAGTTTCCAATTACAGGATCACATACAAGACCATATCATAATGCATAAGTTGCAAGGACAGTCTTAATTTTAGCATTTCCTAACTTTTGAGTGCTTGATGTTTCAATCTTAATCATGTTTTATGTGCCCGACCACTCGCAATACTGGATTCTGAGACAAAAAGGCCTTAAACAAGCAATGGATGCAAGAACTGAGTCTCCATATGGGAACTGACCATGGGAGATAAAGCTGAGAAGATGAAGGGAAACTCTGGTGTGTAGTTACATAAACTGGTTCAAAAACCTGTCTAGGTAATCGCACTGCTTTTCACACAGATGACATCCCACCCCTTCTAGGTAAAAACATTAAAAGAATTGATAAGAACCTGTGTAACTTCAAGAGATACTCTGGCCTTACCAAACTCACCCTCCCTTGTCACTGTTCTTTATGCCCTCTCCTATCCATCTTTTTCTCCATAAAATAGCAAGCAGGCTGTCTCAATCTCATTTAGACTAATTGCTTTGCTGGCTTTACTAGGCACCTCATTTCAAGTGTTTATTACTCTTTGCATTAAATAGTTTTGCCTGAATCCCTGTTATCCTCTTGACATTGCCCCCCGTCCCCCATTTTCAAATTATTATTGAACCCAAATTTTGAACTTCCGGCCAACATGAACACTACCTCAACTCCCTTCACCAAGTTCCCAAGTCTACATTCTTGTCACTTAGGGTATGTCTAGACTACAGCCAGTTCTGTCGACAACGCAAGCCGTTTTGTCGACAGAGTCTAGACTCTTTTGAAAAAGCACAGTGTGGATGCAATAGCACCTTTTGTTGACAGAACTCTGTCGACAAAAGGCATTATTCCTCGTAAAATGAGGTTTACCGCCGTCGACAAAACTGTCGCATTCTGTCGACAGAACTCGGCGGTAGTATAGACGCAGGTATAGTTTTGTCGACAAAAGTCCACTTTTGTTGACAAAACCTTGTAGTCTAGACACACCCTTAGGGATAAAAAGAGATGGTCTCCTATTTCTCAACAATTAACTAAAAATAATAATGAAAAAGTCAAACCCCAAAACCAAGGAAAGTGGCAGCTGGCATGTTATGTGTTGAGGTACCCACACCAAAGCACAAAGTAGGTATTTGTTGGGTTTCCATTTTTAGTCAGAAATATCATAAATGAATCAAAGAAAAACAGCATGCTAATTATCTACGGCAGCATCAAGCCAATGATAGAAACAACATTGAGAACAAATCCTTCTTCCCTCTCTTCTAGCCAAACCAAACAGCCAGCACAGCACCTTTAATGGAACTTAGAATGAGGAGCACAGGTTGCAGAAGGGAAGCGTTTGCAAGAGGTGGCAGGAAGTCGGTCTGTGTGCACATGGCTTGAATGCTAGCTGTGGCTGAAACCCCTTTGTTAGTAGGTCTCCTAATAAAGATCCAGCTGGGTTTTACAAGCAGAGACTGTTAAAGTCAGTCCCAGGTTTACTGACTATTAATTTTTAAAAAAAATTAATACACTGACAAATAAGGGGGCACCGATCATCCACAGCAGCACCCACAATCCAGGCACCACAATCCAAATCCTGTCTTGGATTGAAATGGGATGGCTGGCCACATTTACCCCGATCAGCAGCAGCAGTTCACGTGTCCCCAGAGACTGGGCCCCATTATTCGAGAGCAAGCCTGAACCACACTCATCTCAGGCAGCAGCAGTTCCTGTATTCCCCACCATTGAGACACTTTCCTGCCTTCACCTTGGGCAGCAGCAGATCTTGCATCTTGTAGGGCTGGGCCTGGCTCCCTGTTCTGAGTGCTGCAGCCTTGGCTTGCCAGGTTTCTGTGCTGCTCAGGTTTGGTGCCCCTCATCTTCCCCATCCTCCCAAAGAGGCAGATGGGCACTATGAGCCCACACGTTGCTATGCCCAGAGTAGGGAGCTGGGACCAGCCCTGGAGGGCAAGTTACAGAGACACACATCAGACAAATGGGGGAAAAAAAAAATCTGTGTCAGAACTAAAGACCAACTAAAGCCAGATACCCTTTCAGGGTAAACCCCCTTCCCATCTCAACCACTTTAAGTAGGAAGAATAAGATGAGCTATGTACTTTAAAGATGCGACTAGTTAGATCACTTGGATATCAGGAGACAATAATAAAAATCTATTGATTAATCTTCATATAAACATGATAAAGGTATGCCACTTGTAACAGAACATAGAATAAAACACATTCTCTATCCTAAGGGACTTACAGTCCAAAGGCCTGATTCAAAGCATACCAAAGTCTTTCCCTTGCCTTAATGACTTCAAATCAGATCTTAAACAGAAACATAAATCAAGTTAAGTCCATAGCAGCAGCAAGTTATAACAGCTACAGCCCATACCATATAAGCTGCTTGAAGAAATACCAGAACCCATGTTGGGTTAAAAATGGATAATAACTAAATGCAGACAAGACTAGCTTCCATATCAGAAGACAAATACCACTGGTATAATAATAATGTAATATTAAAATATTAGAATCAGCTAAACTTAGAAGATAGTTAGATGGCAAAATGAATAATATATGCAAGTACAATCTAGAGTTCTGTTTTATGCATACAAGGGGAATAATTAACTGATCTGGAAACATGTAAATGAGAGCTTAAAAAGCATTTTCAGAAAAGCACATTCAATTTCAGTTACACATGCAGAAGATGCTACATTATAATAATTAGATTTTTTTTTAAACAAAAGATTTATTTATTTTGAATAGGAGTATTAAATATTATACTAATTACTGGTTATTTTACTTTGTACCCAGGGAGAAGGAATTAATATTCATTAATTCCTAACACTACCAAACCTCAACAGACCAGGCAGATTCCAGCGTAGCTACTGAGGTAAGCAGAAAAAAATATTTGCTACTCACTTCACAAAGAACAGTTCTGACTTTGTGATTAAATGAACTACAGGATATAGACAAAAAAAATAAACCCATCGCCATTTTTACATGTGAATTCTTTATGTAATAGTGTCAGGAAGCACTTTGTAGTATTATTTGGAGAAATACAGTAACTATAGTATCAATGATCAGTTCAGTATCCAACCCACTCTTTGAACGGGTGAGGGAGGTGACCGCCACAGACAAAAAGCGAGGAGCGGGGTGGGCATGGTATACAGGGCTATGTGAGGGGAGAGGGAGGCAGCAGAGATCAGGGAGGATGAGTAGGGAGCCTGGGTGCCAAAATATAATTTTGCCCCGACACTATTTCCCTAAGGCTGGCCCCTGTTCAGTATGTCCTGGAGATAAGCCACAACCAAAACATCAGCATTGGACTGCATCCTCTAGTATTTATGCTGGCAAAATCTTCATTGGCTTCCCATTATAATAGCAACAACAGGGAAACATTTCTCTTTCACATAAACATAATGGCACATTGCACTGAAGACTCAATCAATTTTTCAGGATTATTTCCACTGAACTTTCTATCCCAGAGATCTGGAACTCATCCAGATGCATGGCTTTATTTTTGGTTACTTATTTGTTAAATCTGGTGAGTGAAGTGAGGCCAAGATGTTCAGAAGTGACAAGTACTTTTTGGGTGCCCATGTTTTGGACCCCAACTTGAGATATGGCAGAAGAGATTGATTTTTCAGAGAATAGGTAGGCAACAATTTTTGAACATTGGGTCCATTTAAGGTACTTCAAACGGTGCAGCCAAAAATCACTATTCCTTTTGAAATTCTTGGCTTTTAATGTCCAGAAAAGTAACAGGTTACCAATTTTGGTTAGAGTCTTAGCAAGGTAGATGCTTACACAAACTCTGTCCTCCTGCTCCCCATTTTTGCAATGCAACTGACCCCTATAGCCTCTGCAAGGTGTGTCACCTGAACAGAAGTTAACCCTCCTTGAGATATGCAGTGATGATTTTGTGATGGGGACAAACCAAGTTTTAATACTATGGAAATTTTTTAAAAGTGTTTTCATATTGGAAATTACCAGAACTGGTGGTACTGCTGCAGCACTGTCTAATGCTGCTCTGCAGGACATGCAGATTTCATAAGTATGGCATAAACAATTTAACAGACTTTGGAGTTCCTTCTTCCACTAATGCTTGGAAGCTTGATGGGGTGAGCCTCATGTTAATAGGGAAAATTCCTGTCTAACAGAATCATACAGTAGATGGTAGTGTTTGTAGTTATTATGACCTTGTGTACTGAGAACTCCTTTAAATCAAGGCAATTAAGTTTAACAGCAAAGTACATAGCACTTGTGTCACATGTGTGATAGGAGTATCCTCGAAGTATTGATTAAGATCCCTAAGTCCTTGCTCCATGTTTGTATAGCACATTTAGTACAATGAGATCCTGGTTCATGACCAGGGCTCCTAGATTCTACACTTACAAATAAATAAAATATATCTGGGTCAATACAGAGAGATTCTCTAGGGCACTTTGGCCCTTTTGGGAGAAGTTATTTAGTAACACCACATTATTTAACTTCACTGGATCCCACTTTGTTAAATAAAATAAAGAAATATTTAATAATTGGACCGAGTATCTTTATTTTGTGTTTTAATTTTAAGGTTCTCAGAGGTTGAGTCATGAGAAAATAGAAATGAAATTTTATACTACAGTATTGAAATATTATTAGGTACATTTGAATGCAGGGTGCTGTGTGATGTATGTAGCTATGCCACTTATGATTTTTCTTCTGTGTTAGATCTTTCAGTTGGAGTACTGAAACAAATTCAAAGGTGGATGGATAGTTCATTCCAGGCTCTTATCTAGAAACCCATCTGCCCACAATCTCAGGATGGCCTAAGGCAGGTAAGAAACAGAAAATCTCTGACTTAACAAGTGGTTTAATTTGATGATTGTGTTACCTTTCTCTCTGATCTCCTGTTTGGTTAGGTACAGAAATACCTCTAGATCTATTGATCTAGACTATCAATTTCCCAGACTAAGCTTTGGAATTTGTTGTATGTAGTTTGTAGACAAGGTCTCTAAAGCCAAAGTTAATAAGGTCATCCCTTCTTTAATGAAGAGTACCAGGCTCTGTGCCTCAGTTTGCATATTTTCTTTTACCCTAAATAACCACCAACTCCTCCATTTTGCACAGTAAATCATTTACATTGACACATGGATTATAACTAAATTTGGGATATAAAAAGTATTCACTCCTTTAATTCCTAAATTTTGTTAATTAAAATGGCATTAGCCCACAAAAAGAGCCTCAGCATGAATTTGTCTCAATACTTTCCTAACATGGGCCAGATTTTGCCAAGAAAAGTCATGACCAGAATTTAGGTTGCACTAAATAATAATTTGCACTCTGAAACCAGACTATTAACACAATTGTCTTATTTTGACACACATTCAGAAGATGCTAACAGTTCTCGTTTGGGCACTGAACCTGACAGGCACGTAAAATGCCCATTTTATGGACTTAAATGATCTATGCACCCAAATTCAGATTACAAATACATTTCGGGTATTTCTACACAGTAGTGTTATTCCGAAATAACAGTCCGCCTCTACACTATGAGCAGTTATTTCGGCAATGCTGAAATAATGGGAAGCTGGAGGAATTCTTACTCCTGTAATTCTTATTTTGTGAGGAGTAAGGGAAGTCAGAGGAAGAGTGCTCTCTCAGACTTTCTGCTGTGTAGACAGCACCAAAAGCTGAAATAAGCTATTTTGACTTAAAGCTATGCAACTTGAGATATGTCAGTTGCATAGATATTTCAGCTTTAGCCCTGCTGTGTAGACGTGCCCTTTCAAAGCATTTAGCTGTGTAATGAAAGCACCTTTGGCTTGTGTGCTGCATCCTTAAATCTCTAGTTTTACAGAGACAATAAGCCATTATTTTCATTTCAGTGCACTGTGAGAAGAGAGACTCTGACACATAAAAGTTTAATATTTACTCCTCCTTATAGCTCAATCTAAAATAAATTTTTTCCAGACTGACCATCCAGTTGCTGCTGCTTGTATATGGCTAAAACATATGGTTACATTGTCTGACACATGAAACTTGATCCCCAAATGATCTCTTAGAATTAAATTTTACTGTGAGCGGTTTCTGAAATTCTGTAGTGAAATTCTGTAGTGAAAGTGTGTTAAGGAACAACAAAAGAATCCAATTCCTCACACGCCCTTCCAGACAGAACAAAACAAAACAAAACACAAAAAACCTACTTAGGTACAAAAATCAAACACTGGCTCAAAACTGACTTCAGTTCTGTTGCTTCTACTGGAAAAAATGCACATATGTATTTCAAGGAAAGAACTAGGCCAAATTTGACTGCATTCAGATCTTTTTCACATTTATTGTTATTGATAGAAACACCAAGAGATTGGTACCTAAGATTCATTTTCACATGGTGCTCCAGCCATGTTTTAACTAGTCTTATTTCAACTCAAAGTCTGAACACGTACAGATACGGTATTCTGAATGTTCTAGTGAGTGCAATTAGTTGACAACGTAAGTACTAGAGTACCTGAAAAATAAAGCAGAACCAAATCCTTTATAACAAAGTATTAATCCGCAGAGAGAAAGACTCGGATCCATGAAAGCTTTCCTAGTCACAACAGCACTTCAATGAATATTTAAGTTCTTTTGTGAATCTGAGACTAATTATAGAATTATATCGAAGTGTCATCCAATTATTTCCACTTAGTCTTTTAACTGATTCAGAAAACTTTCCTTCTCTTTACACCAGTGATGTTGATTTATGGAATGTCATGATTGGTAGGAAGTTATATAAAATGCATCATTAATATTTTACAATTCTGTATGATTTATATACAGAGATAAACAACATAAAAGCAGCTAATTAATCCAAACCCACTGAAGTGTAAACAACAAAAACTTTATTCTGTAAGCTACTGAAATCAACCAATAATTAAGATATTTGCCATAAGTCTAAAGCAATTCAGGTAGGATTGGGTTAAGTGGATTCTCAGTGTGTAGGGAACATGGACAGAATTACTTCTATTCCTAATTTGTAAGAATTAGTACACAACATGCACTGAAACCTTTTAAAGAAAACTGTCACTATATTAAATGTTAACTACTTGACTGGGTGGGGAGGGGATGTAATTATTTTGACACTTACAAGAATGACAGAAAGAGAAAGTCTTAATTCACACACTTTGTAATCACACTAGGAGGATGTTTAAAATTCATTACAGTACATTAAACTTGCACTGAATAGTTAGCTTCATTGCAAAATAAATAAATAGCCAATTCGCTCTGATCAGCAGAAATTCTGATAAAATCAGCAAAACACCAATTAAAATGTGAAAAATGTCACCTACTGTAGTTATTCTAATGGAACGGGGACATATAGGAAGGAACTGATTCAATGTTTATTTTCATATCAACTGTGACTTCAAACTGTAAATCATTACAGCTCTTACCTCTGTATCTCTTCCACAACCACAGCACTAATCCTATTGATGAATTTACTGTGTACTACGAGAACAGCACTCACCACAACCACCAAAGGAAAGAGGACTTTCAGCATGGGTATTACAAATTCCTATATTCAAGGGGGTTACAACTAGGCCATAAATATGTGAGCTAAGTTGAAAGTTGATGAGTAAGATTTTAGCCTGAAATTTTTCTTCCTGGGGGAGAGAGACAGGCGATGGGCAGAAGACATACTAGTGGCAGTTTCTTGTAAAAATTCTTATTCATCAAGTTTGTTAGCTTCTGAAACATCTGTATGCTGTAAAAGTCACATCCTGCAAACATGCCCATGCTTAACTGTACAGACTTTAGTAGTTTCACTTAATTCAAGAGTACTGTGGGTGCTTAAAGTTAAACATGCCCATAAACATTTGCAGAATCAGAGCTTTGTATTTACAATATGGGTCCATTTAAAATATATACACACACACACACACACACACACACACACAATGTGTGTTAGTAGGGATAGAATAAAACTCATAACCTTGAGCTAAACTCAAGCTATCAAATGACCTATGTATAGCAGAGGCTGTAGAGCAGACTCATTTTTTCTCTAAGTGATTTAAGTGCCACAACCTGGGACAGTGAACCACACCCACTAGGTGTGTGGGTTACATATCGATGTTCTTGGTCTGGGGCAGCTGCTGGGTTTTGGTTTAAGCTAAGATGACTGGAGAGGATTCATCGAAACTTGGAGCATTTAGACCAGTGATGGGCAAATACCAGCCCATTGGCCAAATCTAGTTTGCCCGAGTTAGCCCCTGGCAGGCCACTGTCCCTGTATTTACCTGCACCTCTGCAGGTAAGGGCACTTGCAGCTCCCATTAGCTGTAGAACCCCATTTCTGACCAATGGGAGCTATGGGAAGTGGCGTCCTGGAGCACACCACTTCCTGTAGCGCCCATTGGCTGGGAATGGTGATCCATGGCCCAAGGGAGCTGCAAGCACCGGTACCTGCAGAGGTGCACTTAAATATAGCAGCTGTGGCTGGCCAGGGGCTAATCCTGGCAAACTGATGCCATCTTATTGCCCACCCCTGGTTTAGACTGAACTTTTTGAGTTTGGCCCACCACTCATCTGAAATACTGCATACCAGCCACCAATCCTGGAAGCCTTTATGAATCTCACCATTAAGTGATCCATTCCCGGTCATCCATTCCCAGCTTCTCACAAGCAGAGACTAGGGATACTATTCCTACCCATCCTGGCTAATATCTATTGATGCACCTATCCTCTATGAATTTATCTAGCTCTTTTTTGAACCTTGTTATAGCTTTGGACTTCAACACCCTATGGCAAGGAGTTCCACAGGTTGACTATGCATTCTGTGAATACGTATTTCCTTTTGTTTTAAATCTGCTGCCTATTAATTTCAATTCGTAATCCATAACAGGAAGGCAAACATTGCATCAGTGAGACAAAAATCTCACCTGTATATTTTTAAATTAATATTGGCTGACTGAAGCTTTCATAATCTCCTAGCATTTTTGTGGGATCACTATTTGGACAAAATTCATTCCATGATTTAGACCATAGAGAACAAACAAAACTATCAAAACAAAGGGAAAGTATCTCATAAGTTAGTGCAGGTACCAGGGGGCGGGGGAGGGAAGGAAGCTCTGCAAGAACTAAAAGTAGGAAAGGGCAATAAACATCTCCCATAACAGTCCCACTTGCAAACAATTCCAATCATCTACTGCTTTGCCACCTATCTCTATGGCATCTGATTTTTTTTATTTGACCCAGATGTTGGACATGACAGTTGATTTACTAACAAATACCAACACATTTCTCTAAAAACCCACAAGAGATTCTCTACCTGGCAGAACCTCGTAGGGGGACACTTTGCTAAGTCTCACAGATTGGTCAATCTATAATGCCCAGCCAGATTTTTCTATGACAGCACTGAAGTGACTATCACCAGAGAATGAGAATATGAACTGAGAATGATTAGTATTAGTAATAGTGAAAGATTATCCTATCAAATAAGTTTAAGCTTGCTAGCTGTCTCCTAATTATTCTGCTGACAACAGGTTAATACTTAGGCTGGAACCGTGCACCAGTTTAGATTTTGAAGACGATGTCAAGTATTGAGAGATATTAATAGCGCTTAGTATACTGGATTACACCAATTCATTATTGCCACAAACTATCAGACAATAAAAATCTCCCATTAATGCTGCAAACAGTAACAAATAGGTACCCTCTTGTCTCAGAAAATTAAGCAAAGACTTATAATCTAGTTCAGGGGTGGGGAACTTCTGGCACATGGGCTGGATCTGGCCCTTTACTTAATTTGATCCATTCCATGGCAAGTCTCCATGCTGTGGGCCAGAAACCCTGAGCCTTGGTTCACGCCTCACTGGACTGAAGCCGTGGCGCCACTGCCAGCTCACAGCAAATCAGGGAAGCTCTGCACTCTGCCTACAACATGCGGGGCCACCAGAGACATCTGCACTGGAAAAAAAAACAAAACCCGCAACATAAGCTAAGTGATCCTATTCACCCAGTTGTTAAGGATGGAACATTGGAGAACATGAAGAAACACTCTCCGGTACATTGGATTCAGAGAAGATGGATAGATATTTGGATTCCCTGGGTGGGTTTTTTTTGCTGAAATATTTACTATGTATGTCCAGGGATGGGGGCTGGCCCTGCTACGTGCTACTTGTTAATATAGCTCTTCTGGATTTGGTCCAAAAATAAGTCCTTTATCAGGGAACTCATAGTAACTTGTACAGAAATTCAGCACCGTACAGAAAGACATGGAGTTACAACCTAAACTGGACACACGATACAGTTCTGAAACAATGCCTAGGGTAGGTATGAATTAGAAAGCTCAGTCTCAGATAGGCACAGATACATCCGTTTAAAAGACTCTCTGATCGACTGGCATTGGGTGCCTTTGTAGCAGACACTTGTCTTACAGGAGGGATTTGAATGAAGAGAAACCAATCGAACACAAAAGGAGCCCTATCCCAGACCAAAACATCAGCATAGAGAAGAGAAGGACAAGTGAGTGGGCAGCATGAGAGAAGCAAAGGGAATAAGATAAGGAAGAAGTAGGAATTTGTGAGGAAACATGCAGATGTGTGTAGGGCTTTGTAGTCAAGAACAAGAAACCCACACTTGGAGAAAACTTGTGAGAGAGTCAGTGAAAGGATTCTAATCCACCTCCTTTCCCCCCCCCCCCCACTCATGTATCCCCTCTTTCACTAGCAAAGCAAAGAAGCACCCTAACTCCCAGACACCCACAGACTTTGGCAGAAGGCTCTATTTTTCCCTGCCCAGTTGAAACTGTTTGACCTGTGAGTGAGTACGATCCTTTTCTGCAGAGGATATCATTCTACCAAAGAAAAGTGTCCCTGGTGGTTTATTAATAAGATGCAGTATTCAGATGCCCTAAATCCTGTAGGAGATAGCAAAATGTCACCCTAAATTAATCCAGCAGACAACTTTAAAGAACTTTCAACTGGTTATGTGAAGGACCATTAGTCCAAGAATTGACAGTCAAATTTTTTTCTGCTATAACATCCACCTACTGATGGGAAACAGTAGGGAACCCTCTTAAAAAAAAACAAACAAAAAAAAAAACCACACACACACACACACACACACACACACCCCCCCCCGAGGAGAAAATAAGAGTAGGGTTGATTTGCACAGTCCCTTCCAAATCACCACAGAATGTCAGAGTAATCCTCACAGGGGCCTAGGTTCTAGGTGAATAGCATCAACACAAATGTATGAGCTCTGTAAATGTAGCAATCATGTTAGTCTATTTCCCAGCTGGTAGCCATCCCCACACAAACAGCTCATTCCTGACAGAGAAAATGCTGCTATAGCATCAGGATATTATGCACTCCAAAACTGCAGCCACAACACCAATTCCTTGCACCATTGCAGCATGCTTCTTTGTGGCTACTACAGCAGAGGAACTATGCAGCTATATCTATATTGCGCATTTTTGTGCAAGATATGCAAATGAGGTGCATCAATGATATTGCTGCACCTCATTTGCATACCAAATGAGCTGCCATTTTGCTCAAGGGGCTTTTGCACAAGAGCTGTTCTGCTGCTTATTTTCAGGCAGAACGCTCTTGAGCAAAAGCCCCTTGCACAAAATTGGCACCTCATTTGCATATCTTCTTGTGCAAGAATGTACAACGTAGACGTAGCCCAAAGGTTTTGGGTACAGCCAGAGAAGGATAGAAAAAAAAAATCTCATATATAATGTCTGCTATATACGTAGTGTTTAAAGTAGTCTGAAAAAAAAAAAGTTTTGTTGAAAAGGGTGGTTATCAACATTTAAGATCAGCAGCTATACAATGCTTAAACGCAATGCAATCTTTATTTTTTGTTCCAGTGTGCAACCTCTTCTGGACCTCCCTCACCCTCAGAACTAAGTACTGTATATGCTTTTTTGCCATGCTGTGTTGTAGCCAGAGGAGCAAAGTTTCTAATGTGCTGGTAGGTGTTGACTCATCCCCAGGCCCTGCCCCATTCCACCCTTAACCTTATGGTCCCCGCACACACACACACACACACACACACACACACACACACACACACTCTTACTTTCTGGAGCACCCACAGAGTCAGCACTTATGGTTGCAGCTATATCGCTCCCAAGAGGAGTGGAGAAATATCTTTTAAGAGGGCCAACTTCTGCCCTGGAGAGAAAAGCCATAGAACTCCCCAGAGCTCTTAACTCTGAGTGTCACCACTTAATACAAGGTGGAACAGATTGTTCGGCATAAGCAGTTAACACATATTTCAAGGTTGAAATATGTGTTAACACCCCTTCAGACACAGGGTGGAAAGAAACAAGGGGGAGGATGCTGCTGAAGGGGGGATGCTAGTGAGTTACAGAATGTTGTGATAAACCATAAATCTCTCTTCAGTCCATGATTTTTAGTGCCTAGCAAAGTTATGGATTTAAGCTCCAAACCTCATCTTTTCAACATGCCGTGGAAGTTTCCTTGGAGGTTAATCAAAAAATGATCAGAGCTGTGCAAATTCGTTCAAGAGCATAGTGACTGTCTGGTTTTACCCACAGACTTGTTATTCACCCTAAAAGAAATATTTCCAGAACCCCCCACTCCTGGCCTTCAAAACAAATAACCCTCTAAGCTCTCCACACTCATCAGAAGCAAACGTCCCACAGACCAGGGCATACCAACACAACAGATGCCAAACCTTCAAACATCTCCACTGCCACAATGATCAACGCACCTTTCAAGATGCACGGTGCCTATACTTGCCTATCACAACCTGTGGTGTGCCTCATCCAACACATTAAATGCTCCAACAACCATTAGCTCAGGAACTTAAATTCATAATTGCGTTAGACAAAAAACCATGGACTGAATGGAAACACTGGATTTATGGCCTATTGCAACAATCTATAACCCACTAGCACCATCACCCTTCCCCAGCAGCTTCCCTGCTTCTCCTCTCTATGACTAAATGATGTTCAGAGCCGACCCATCCATAGGAGAAGTCAGAGGCAGCCACCCGAAGCCCTGTACTTTTGGGGGCCCAATGGCAGCCTCACAAACTGTCCTATGGACAGGAAGGACCAGGATCTGGCATGGAGCAGCAGCAGGGTTGCACCCCCATACTCACCATGTGGGTGGTGGGAGCCAGAGCAGCCCAGAAGCCTGCTCTGCTCAACCCCACAGTGCCACAACACCCTATTCCAGCTTTCTGCATTCAGCTTCTCAATGGCAGAGGGGTGGGGGCAAGACAAGCAGAGCACTCTGGCCTCGGGAAGCAAGGCACAGCAGGTCGGAAGGGCAAGGGCAGAGCAGGCTGCCAGGCTGTTCCAGCTGTGCACACAGTGCCTCTAATCTCCTAGGCCACTCAGGAGAGGAAGAAAGGGGCCAATGCAGTGTGGTGCTTGGGGATGGTGTAGGGGCATGGTGGGGCCTGTGGCAGAGGCTTGCCCCAGGCCTAGCACCTACGGCACTTGGGAAGGGGGTTGCCCCAGACCCTGCACCCCCCTCAGGATGGCCCTGATGATGTTAACAGGCCACTTCAATGTGACTTGTCCCTGGAAGTGTGTATTTAGCACAAACAGTTAATCTTTTCCACCTTGCAGATATAGCTGTTTCCCTGACCTGAAGTGCCACTTTAAGAAGAGCTCTGCATAAGCTTGACAACTTGTCTCTTACTAACAGAGGTTGGTCCCATAAAAGGTATTGCCTCACCAAGCTTGCCTCTCTTTTCTAGCAGTCACCCATGAAGAGCATACTGTCAAGATGACTCAAAGGATACGGCTTCCCTCTCCCATCAATTCTTCCAAGAAGTTCTGAATTATATTTAAAAACAAACAATTAAGAAAGCTCATCCCATTAGCAGTAACAAACACAAAAGACATCATACTCTGAGGGGAGATTAAAATTCAGGGCCAGATCCTTAACTCAGCTGAAGTTAATGGCCCTTTGGTAATTTACATCAACTGAGGATCTGTTCCTTCATCTTTTACCACCTCCCCCTGGCACACAGAGAAAAGTCTCTCCGCAGAGATTCAATCCCATGGTTCAGATCACAGTATCCAGACACATGGCAAGACAGATAGACAAAAGAGAAAGAGTGAGTAAGGACAGAATATCAGCCTTAACCCTGAATATCCTTGGATTTATGTCAGCTCTGTAACATTATTTCAGATGGAGCTTCTGTAGTTTAATAATTCATATAAAGATGCCATTGTTTGTCACATCACCAATTTCAAGACATTCTTACTCAACTAATTCAGTGTTTCCTACCCGTCAGGAAAAAATAAAGTGCTCAAAATGTGATGTTATTTTGAAGTTCAGTAATTCATATGGAAAGCTATAGATAAAATGGTAATCGCAAATGGTCTGAAATTTGAATGATTTTTCCACTCCAATTAAATAAACGGAGGAGTACATTCAAATAATTAAAAAGTGCTGAAAATAAGCAGTATTTGGAATTAATGGATGCTATATATTCATCTTGTTACATTTATTATTTTTAAATTATAGTTCCCACATATGAAGAAATGTAGTGAAGTCAAAATGAAGCAATTTTGTTGCTAAATATTGTCATTTAGATTAAAATGTATGGGTCTATTGATTCCAAAAGCCAAATACTGCTGCTGCTTTTACTATTTGTAAAATTTAAGATAAACTGCCAACAAGCAACGAGAAACAAGCAGTAAATAATGAAGTAAAAAAGATAGCAGGAGCCACAATTTTTCATTCTCGCCTCCCCCAATAAATATTTCATTTTTCTGGTACGGAAAATACTTCCTTGCCACGTTCAGACTCTGCTTTGCATGAAGATGGACAAGATTGGAAGGTGGAACTTTATATTAAATGTACATTTATAAATAGGCCATTAATGGCCAATAAGTGATTGATAGGTGTATTGTTAAATGGTCAGCTAATTGTTGGAGCTCAAAAGGTAAACAGGTTGCTTGTAACCCTCTATAATACCTTCTAACAACATGGTTATTACCATCTATATCACTAAGTACATATGTTTAACATGCTTATCAAAAACTGCTAATAATTTATTCACCTTTTAAAATGGATCCATAAAATAAAGTGACTGATTACAAGTTACAGATTAAGGGAAGACCCTATCCCATGTTGAGCTCTGAGAGAGGAAACCCTTGTCTGTGTATACAGGCCTTTGCAGGACTGAGTTAAAGGAGACCCTAATGGGGTCCCTCTGAAAACCATGTCAAAATCTGCATTGGTTTGATGGAAATAGAATTGGGCCCACTATTTAATCCAATAAAGGGCAATAGAACTTACTATAGGCAGAGAAACTCCTGGGCAATTCTTATGGTCCAGTTCTCTGAGAAAAAGCACAATTTGCAAGGTGCAAAGTGCTCTCAGTTTCTTTTCTTTAATGTGGCAACTACCACGCAGGGTCAGGCCTCTGTTACAGAATGCATCACAACTCCTAATCAGTGCCCAGAAGAGCAGTCTTGAATCACAATATTAATAGTGTTAATGACAAAGAAAAATGAGCCCTCCCCTTGGACACTCAAGAGATTCAGATAGTTCAGATAACCCTCCAGATGCTTATGCTGAGGCATAAGGTGGGTGCGAATTCCCTATCATCACTAGCAAGCAAATTTCTATTTATGCTGAGCTGACAAAGGAGCGTTTACCAAAAGTACTAAACTGCCTTCTAAAAATCCTAGCACTTTAAGATAAATAAAGTTGAACCGTGACAGTGTCATTTCCTTCACATTCTGGATATTTTAAGAATTGTATATATTTTACATTTTCCTTCATAATTATATTTTAATTATATATGAATTTGTCAACATATGAACCACCATTTTCCCCTCATCTTTCAGTGATGTTATCCAGACATTCTCTATTGTATTAAAGGAAAATGTCCCCATGTTTTTTTTATGGATTTAAACAAATTGACTAGGAGAGCCTTTTTCATTTTTCTGAAAGATCACCATTGAGTCAGCCAAATGCTAGCATTTGGCTTTCTTATTTTTTCATCTTCATGCTTCCTTCATTTGCCCCAGAACACCACAGGAAAGATGGTCCTTATATGAAGCTCATGAGCCAAAAGGAAACAAAGTCGCAGAAATCCAACAGGAATGCCCGCTCTAAGGAGTCCTCCAGTAGAACAGACCAAAAGATGTCTGACTAGGTTAGTCATGAATCTGGAGCACTTACCTGAACTGAGACTGCTAGGGGGTCTGATCATTACTGTAGTCAGCATTACATTTCCACATCACTCTCCAATGTCACTGGTCATTCTGATAGCAGCATCCCCAAAACAATACGCTGTAGATAAAAAAGAACAACAATAATGAAGTGACATTTAAAGAACCCAGGAAAATTAGTGCTGGCTGCCCTTTTTGTAAAGGGAAAGGACATGCTGGAACAGCTTAAAAAAGTATCCATAATTCTTCAGCAAGTCCATACACATGAACACTGGGAAAATCTTTAAAGATATATAATTCATAAGTCAAGAAACAAGGAGTTTTCTTTTTATACTATTCCGTTATCTTGCTTATTTCCTAATCGTTCTACATCCATAAAAGGCCAAAGGACTCTGACCTTGGCAAACTAACTAAGCAGGAAAAGGCAATCATGTGTACAAGGTTGTCACCTACCCCACAAATTATGATAAAATATATCTCAGCATTGGAAAAAATAGCTGTATGTCTTCAGTGACATGCACTGTAGTACATTTAAGGATTTGAATAGGACAGCAATTTATTTTGCACTAAAATGTTTTATGGTTATCATAAAGCATTATGTCTTCAGAGACTGAAAGGTGATGTTTTTATGGACTCCTGCTTCTGGTTGCATTATCTTCACAGTTCAGAAATTATCTTTTTTTTTTTTTTTTTTTTTTAAAAAAGACCCCCATATTCCCTGCTAATAAAAGATGTCACACTGGTTCAATTTAATAAAAGGAAACTGTGTTAAACAAAGGGTACAAGGGACATATTTCTAACACAGAAGAGTTTCACAATGAATGATTATCTGGCTAATTAGTGAAATAAATAATAATAATTGGCTGTCCCTCCTCATTAGAGTTTTGAAAGAAAATGGAGCCCCAGAGCAGACTTCTAGCACTCTTTTGATTTGAAAAATTGGACATTGTTAATTACATTATCACTTTGCCAGAAGGCTAATCTTCTTGCATAATGTGAGGGAGAGAGGACGGACGGACAGACTGACTCAGCATGTCGAGGAAGAGATACCCATTTACTAGAGAGCAGTTTTTTAGGTAAATTAAATAATTGGACCTAGTTGGTTAAAGTTGTTGATCCATGCTGTAATACCTGAACTATAAGAAAGTCTTAGGTAAAACAAATATACAGCGTGTGCTGTTGCCATGCTATTCGGAAGGGCTTCAACTCCAGGTAAAATGTCAGAGCCCCTTCCCTTCCTGCTCATGTTCATCAGGATTTGACTGGTATCACTCTTGCACAAGGCTAAAACTCTTGTTCGTGCTTCCATTACTTTCTGGTTGCATTATTCTAATTCACTATTTGCCAGGAATCCCTTTGAACATGGTCTTTAGCACAGAATTTAGAGTGCTTGCCAAAGCCAGCACATCCAAATGTATTACTTGATGCTGAAGGAATTTCACTGGCTTCTAATGAGGCAGTGAATTAGCCTTAAGGGATCTAGTCTCAATTTGATGCGAGCATTAAATGGAGTTACGCACACACGTCACAGAGTTAATCAATTTATCTAGGCATTTATATTGCTCTCCTCACAGTAGTATCCAAGCACTTTAAAATGGAGAACAGGCCCTGAAGGGTATGTCTACACTGCAATTAAAAACCCAGGGCTTTCCAGTGCCAGCTGACTCAGACCCATAGGGTATGGGGTAAAGGACTGTTTAATTGCAGTGAAGACATGTGGGTTCAGGCTGGAGCTCTAGCACCCCAGGCTCTAGGACTCCACAAGTTGGGAAGGTCCCAGACCTTGGGCTGCATTCTAAGCCTGGACATCTATCCCACCACTAGTCCCTTAGGCTATGTCTAGACTACAGGGTTTTCCTCAAAAAACACACACCACACACACTTCACCTGCATCTAGACTGCCACCACGTTCTTTCGAAATTAAATCGAAAGAACGCAGAAGTTCTCTCAACAGCGGCAAGCCCCATTTTACAAGGAAGAACGTGTTTTTTAGAAAGAGCTCTTTCAGGGGGGGAAAAAGTGTTCTTGACTGCAAACAGGGCTTTTTTGAAAGAGCATCCAGATTGCCTGGGTGCTCTTTCGAAAAAGCAATCTGCTTTTTTGAAAAAGTTGTGCCTGTCTCAATTTTTCAAAAGAAGCTCTCTAAAGATTCTTCCGAGAAAGCTTCTTTCAAAAGAAGCGTGTAATCTAGATGTACCCTTAGTTGGAGCCAGTTGAGCACAAATGTGCTGACATGAGCTAGAGGGGGTCTAATTGCAGTGCAGATATACCCTAAGAGTCTTTTGTTCAGGAAGATGGCACTGAACATTTTTTCCCCCCCACAAGTACTTGCAATATATCTTTTCCCCAAGCTTTCAGATACATGCTGTAACCCTGCCATAACAGACAGTAAAGATACACCTACCCAGCACAGATGATTTGGCACAAAAGGCCACCATAAGTTTTCTCCCATCAGCTTAGAATTTCAGTGTAGCTGCTCTAAGCACTTATTTCCCCAAAAAATATTGCCTCTTTCTTTAGAGGCACTCCCTGCCTATTCACAGTAGTAAATAGACTTGTGTATTTAATATGAAAGCATATTTCAGCAACATGTGCTTCCACCAGTGGTCTTTCTGGAACTTTAAATCTGTCTAATTGTCTAGTTAATATGCCCAATTGGTTAGCTATAGGTTGCACCGGGAACTTCCCAGAAGTTGGGCTTGCTATCATCCATGTAAACCTCATTCTATGAGGAGTAAGGGACGTTTCAAAATAGAGCTTTATTTCAAAATTTGGTGCTGTGCAGACAGTGCCAAATAACAAAACAAGCTATTTCAAAATAGCATTGGAATAAAAAATGTGCATAGCTCAAATTGCGTATCTTATTTCAAGTTAAGGTGTTATGTAGATGCACTCTTCAAGAGTGGGGGATTGGTCCTTCAGAATACAGGTGACTCAATGTAGAAGGCAAACACCACAACTGCACCAACAAATTAGATGGCAAAATGTTTAGAGGCCATCCATTTTGAGGAAAATACATAATTGTTACTGAAAGTGTAATTGTTAATGTGTCCACTTTCTAATCCTGCTCTGAAGGGGTTGGGATTAAATCAAAATCCCAGGTTCTGATGCCAAGGGATTTAGATCTGTACAGACTTGTCTAGAAGTTCAGCTGCAAACACCTTCCATGGAGTTTGTGTCCATATACAGCCAGCTGTTGACTTTGATTTTACCAAACTGGATTAGAAATGAGACTGAGCTAAATGTGCCTGATTGGAATTAAGTTGGATATTTTTAAAATGGCAGTTTCCCATTCCATGACAGTCTAACGCAATTTGAAGTAACTGGATGATCACACTGCAGTGCCACGTAGGGTATGCCTGTAGTACCTCTGCAACTCCATCCCTTGGCTCAAATAAGGAGTTGAAAATCCTGTGCATCCCCTACATGGGGATATGGGTCCACTGACCCACTGCCACTGACCACACACCCCTACCTCTCCCTTGACCCATTTTCAAGGTCCTGGAGCATCTGATACAGCATCAGAATTTCAGCTACTCTAGGAACCTCCTGTGGACTTGGCCATGGTGGCAAGTTTCAACTTTTATTATAGCATGCTAAAAATTAACTGAGTTTAATGATTTCTCCTGCATGTACACCACATAGAAAGGGACCAGGAACTATTTCTCTTTCACTATATTCTGAGAAGTCAGAATTGTTTGGCTATGTGGTCTTTCCTTTCCACACTACAGTGCCATTTTAAGTCATAACCTGACATTGAAATATTCCTATGCTAACAGTAAGCATAACTGCAGAGGACACAGACGAGACCTGTATTTAATATACCTTTACATTTCTACAGTTTTGCTTCTTACAAAATATACTTTTCTACTTCATCTAGCATACAAACAAAATCTTCATTATTTATCTGACTGGGAATTCTTCATAGAAAAAAAAGACACACAAAAGTACTGTATTATATCTTAAAATTGGCACTTAAGTTGAACTCCACAATGAGATCAGATGCTTGCATAAAACATTGACAGAAGCAAATTAAACCCTTTCATACTTGGGAATGACAGGCCCAACCTACCATTGTGGGAAATAAAGACCAACACCCAGAATTAAGAGTTTAAAGTAGTTAATACAAGTCTCTGATCCTCCTGCCATTAACAGCATGTAAATTGGCCCAACTTCTGAGACAGAACCAGGGCTTAAATGGAGGCCTGAGCAGTGAAAAAAGGAACTCACAGGTAGAGTCCAGAAAGGAATGAATTAGTAAAGTAAAAACACACACAACTCAAACAGGGCTTTTTTGACCCCGGGTAGGCCCAGAACAAGAGATTTACCCCAAAGTTCAAAAAATTCAGAAAAATAGGGCTTATTGCAGCCAATGGTTAGGTCCCTCCAATGTCCAGGAACATGAGACTCGCAAGGCAAATTAGGCCAATTGCCAGAGTCCCCAGATCACACTCCCTTTATGATTGTCTTTAGTAATGGCTAGTCCAGCCACACAGGCCAGCATGGCCCAAGTATCTGGCAACCTCTGCATTCAAGGCAGGCAGCCATGGCAGTCTCCAGTGCCTGCAAATAATGTGTCACAGAGGCTCAAAAGAGAGATGCAAGCTGCCTCTCCACAACCCAGCATGTTCTCTGAGAGGAAATATGAATACACAAAACCCTTTATGTAATTACTGTATTAGATACCAATCCAAAGACCATTGAAATCAATGGGAGTCTTTCCACTGAGTTCAATAGTGTTTGGATTAGCCTCAAATAGAGGAAATGCCTCTTACTTAAGCAAGCCAAGATAAAAACAACAAAGAGAAGTGGGTCAGAAGTGGAAATCCTCATATCTATGTAACAAACAGGAATTTATGGATAAAGGCAAGCTAGTCCCATTTTTTAAGCATGGTTATGAATATAAATGAAAATGTTAGCACCTGCATTCATATATTATGTGTCACTGCTTGCGAGTGTTCAAATTTAAACATGGAAAAAATAAAAATAATGAGTTTAAAACCCAGTTTAAATTTGGAAGCAGAGCAGTTATTTGTCTGCTTTTCAAAGTGAGGAAGCAAACCTTCACCACACACCAAAAATTAACTATTTCAAAAGGTCTCATTAAAAGGCTTTGCTGTTTGCAGTGATTATTATGTAGCAGCAACAAGAATACCTATAAATCTGACTGAATTAGATTTTTAGGCCTTTATTCCAGATAATTTCTTCTCCCTATGTGGACTTTCCCAGGAAATGAGATTTAATGAGTCATAGTCCTCACTGATAATCACAGGAGAGCTCATTAGCTTTTTGTCAGATTTGTACCTACTATCTGCCCTCAATATGCCTGTGACTTATTTGAGTTAAATATGACTTTACAGAGAGAGCAGTATGCATGGATGAAGCAACAGAGTGGATTTGAGACACTAGAGGGATACAGATTTCAACTTACATTTACAGCCCATTGAGATCGGAGGTGAGAAAATCCCTCCCCTATTGATGGCATCATTGTCTGCATGACACACATCATTAGAAAGAATTAAGAATGACAGATTTTCTAGGCTCAGGCAGACCTCTCAGCACAGAACGGGCCAAAAATAATTCCTGATTCATAGCTATGGTCACTAGAATACATTCACACTCCAGAGTATAAAGCTACAGTTTATCATCACCTGGCAGAGGCTTCGGGGACAGATATTGCCTAACCTTCAAGATGGGCTTTTATCCTACTCTGTCCAGAGCCTGACCCTATGCCCATCACTGTGGCACCGAGTGCCATGCAGTAGCGCATTAGGGCTTGGTTACAAGTTGGTCTATGCACCTGCACAGGGAAGAAAAAAAGCTCCTTAACTCCCCATCTTTCTACAGCCACAACATTGCAGAGGAGCAGCAACCAATGGCTGTCTCCATGCAGAAGGGTGGGAAGCAGATAGAAAGGGCCTTTTTCTTCACATGCCCACAATGCACCAACCAGTACAGCTGAGCAGAGGCATTCCAGACAGGAAGCTCGGTCTGCTTCCCCCCCCGGCATACCTTGCCCAGGAAGCAAGGACCAAGCTGTGATTCCAAGCTCTCACTGCCTCCATCAGTTTCTCCCCCATGTCTCCTGGGGCAGCACAGTAATGTACAACTACTGCCTCTTACTCAGGGAAGGCTGCAAGATGCCAGTCGAGCCCTGATTGATAGATGCTAGTCAGAACAGTGTCCTTTCTGTCAGTCTCTATGGTCTTCCACCCACAAGGTTATTTCAACATTCTTATTTACCCAAAGATGAAAAAACTTTTATTCCCTCAACAAAATAATGGGGACCTTCACAAACTTGCCAATGCATACCATTCCTCCTCCATTAGCCTGTAGTGTAGCTACCTCAATAATAAGGTGCCCAACCTAGGAGGAAAGCAAAGGTTGGTGCTATGAACTGAAGGTTAGCCTGGGCTGAGGCAGAGGATCTGTTGTGATATACATCTTGTTAGCCAGTCCCTACTCACAGTGCTGTTGGGAAAATCCTTCCCCCACTGCTTCCACTTCCCTATGCACAGGGCAGAATTTCACCCAGCTAGTGTAAATTGCAGAATATATTTCCAAAATTAAGCCCAGCCACATTGTTTTACTGGAAGATGCAGTGACTCTATATTAAGTGGGAGAAGGAAAATGGCAGGGTTTGTTTTTTTCCTTAGTAACTGCAGTTTGGAAATAAATGCCTCCCGGGCAGTAACAATTGCTTTCCTCAGTCTATCCTCCCAACCAGCCTGGAGCCCTGAAAGCTCATCCAGCATGGTGGGTTTTTGGAGAGATGTTGGAGTTGGATGTTAAAAAGCTGGTATCCTGCAACTTTACAGATTTACTTTATTTTTGCAGAAGCCTGTGGGAAGGGAAAAGAAGAGACATTATTTGCTACATTACACATTATTTTATTCTCTGCAAAAAGTTATATGTGCAATTTGTTTATAAATGCAGTTTAAATACCTTTCCCTTGGCTGGTGGAGAATTCTCCAGCATTTAGCATCAAGGCTGCTTGTAATCTATTTCTAAAGATACTGGGTGTAGGTTTCTGAAAAACTTTTCTGAGTATGAAGCTATTACCAGGGGAGACAGGCCTCCCGGGTGGTGTCCAAAATATGATCAGGTTCAGGCATGTGGCCTGTTATTTAGGTTTTGACCGTGCCAAAATACAAGTCTCTCTTGAAAGACTTCAGCCCTATTTTCTGCAAGGTCATTTACACTCTCTTTGGCCCAACCTTTGTTAGAAGAGCCATCTCAGCCAAATCTGAATTGAATTAAAAAAAACAGGCCTCTTCAGATTTGCAATCTGACCAGGTACTACACACATTCGTGCAAGTGTCAAGGATCCAAACTGCTTAATTTCAGAGGGAGCCCTATTCCTTTTCATTTAAAATCTGCATCACCACTGACATTGCTTTCTGCATTCATTGCCATTTCCAGGGACTCATGACAGCTTGTTGGAAGTGAGTAGGACAGTATACAAAAGAGCTATCAACTAAAAATACTTAATTAGAAAAAAAAATGTTGAGAAACAGAAATAAAGTGTCAAGGAATAAGATTGGAGCTGATACAAACAGAAAAAATGGAAAGGATAAGAGAAATGCCGCTTATTTATTCAAACATGCTTTCAGACTTGCTTGGTGTACTATTTGCATGTAGTTGTAGCCATGTGAGTCCTAAGATATAAGTATCTTACCTACTTTGTGTCTGTAGTATTTAGATCTGCAGACACTTTCCACACTTTCCATTTTTTCTGTTTGCATCAGCTCCAATCTTATATTCTTTGACGTTTTATTTTGTTTCTCAACATTTTTTCCTCTGATGTAGTGTTGCTGAATTGCTTCTCTGAACTCTTATTGCAGCAGCAATAGAAGAGTTCATTTTTTTTCATACCAATTGAACATAATGCCCACAGTCAAGATCCCTCCATGAGACAAGAATGGATCTTTGATCTACTAGTCATCTGCCAGTTTTACCTGCCTGCCTTCCAGACACACATATAGAGCATGCTCACCCATTTGCTAGTGTGGTCTTGATAGTCCACTTGACATTTATGCATATTCATTTCCCAGCTGCCTTTTCCAAAGTAACCCTCAAGAGTCCTACGCATGTCCATCACAACAACATGTGGCGCACCCCATCCAGTGGAGTAAATGCCCAGTTACTACTATGTGGGTAAAACCAGACAACAACACTCTCAAACGAACTTGGCCAGGAAAATGATAAAAGAAACACCCTATCATCTGTGGGCAAACACTTGTCACAAAGTGATCTCTATATAGCTGACCTATCATCTCAGAGGAAACTGCACAATACTTTCAAAAGATGAGCCTGGGAGCTTAGATTTTGCTAGATACTAAAACCATGGATGGAATAGAAACAAGGTTGTAATAAGCTATAAATTCAATTTAATGCACAAACACAATCCCCTTCCAGCTCAGTTGATTCTCCCCCCCCCCCCATCTACACCCCAGTTACTGGAGGGGTGTTAATAGGCCACTTCATTTTGGAGGGCCCCATGAATGTATGTAAACAACTTATGCTAAACAATCTGTTCCATGTTGGATTTAGCTGTGACACTGCGTGGCAGGTGTACCAACCCCACACTAGGGCTGTGAGGGTTGAGCCTGACTACCTGGCTAAGAGGGCCCTGACCCCACAGCCTTGCTGGGCATGCTCCAGCTGGAGGCCAGCTATAAAGGCCTGTGGAGCAGCTCAGTTTTGGGTGACTGACTGAGGAAGAAGGTGCCTCAGGAGCTCCTGAGGCGGAAGCACAGGTGCATCCAGCCGCTGTGGCCAGTCAGCAGGGAACCACAGCAAAAGCCCCCAGGCTGGAGGAGAGAGATGGAAAATGTGTCTCTCACCAACAGAAGTTGTCCCAGTAGAAGATGTTACCTCTCCCACCTTGTCTAGTACCCTGGGATTGACATAGCTACAAAACCGTTGCTTGCATGCAACGGTCTCAGGAACGTGGTTCATGTATGGAGAGCCACACCTCTATTTATTGACAGAAAAAATAGGAACTGGGCCTGGCAAGAATTGAGAAATATTCTTTTGTAGATGCAGCTACATTTCAAGCACAAACCAACCAGAATTTGACTCTCCCCCCTCCCCCAATCCAAAGTCTCTTTTACTAAGATTAATAGAGCAAGCAATACATATTTTTAAAAGCATATAAACCTACTGCACTTAAAGCATGGTCACTCTTCTCTCCCCCACCTTCCTATCCTGTTTTTTGAAAGCGTAATTCAGGACAACTGGTACACCAGCTGGCACATTGATACAAAGGGTGCTGTTCAAGGTCCTGATGTGTCTAGTCCCCACTCGGGTAGCTTTATACTAGGAAAATGATCAGATGGTAACTGTATTTTAAAGGGGAGAAAGTATGAGGATGGAGTAGCCACCTTATATCCCAGATGAACATGGATATAAAATCCAAAACATCCTTTGTATTGTGGCTGCTAATTTTAATTTTGCTCCATATTCTCCATATAGTTACAATATAAGAGGGGACAACAACCCCATAGTTATATTTACTAGCTCTTCTTTTGAGCACATCTGCAGTTAGGACAATAACATGTCAGCAACCTTTTCAAACCAAAGAACCAAACTACAGCAAATTTCAGAACAAGTGGTCAACAAGCAGCTGAATAAGAATGCCCATTTGAATGACTGAAGATATACGATTAATAGTAGCATAAATGAAACATTTGAACTCACAGACTTTATTTAATGGGACTTTGCTGCTGCATCTTTTCACGCAGTTCTTTAATGTTTACATCATAACTGGTCAAATCCAGCTTCATGCACCCGTTCAGGCTGTCTTCTGCCAAACTTATGGCAGGAGCCTGGTTTGGGTGTATGATGGACACAGGGCAGAAGGTTGGGATATGTGGGGGTATTATGGCAGGGGATTTGGAATGTGGGGGTGCAGGAGTCTAGGTGGGGGTATATGAGGCTCAGGGCACAGGGTTGGGGTATGAAGGGGTGCAGGAGTGTTAGGACTGGAGATGTGGGGGTGCAGGAGTCTTGGGATGTGGGGCTCAAGGGGGGGGCAGGTCAGGTATAGGCCATCCTCACTAAGTCCAAGATACAAGTCCAAGTGTTTTGGAATGTACGGAAACAGCTTAAAACAGGGTTCCTTAACACACCCCCCACAGCTGACTTTCCATTTACAAATTGTGATTTTTTTTTCCTGTGTGCGACTTAAAAGCGGAGAATGGGAAGACTTACAATGCATCAGTTCCTACAAGTATCAACAACTTCAGTGCAGAACAGATGTATTCCAGGGCGATTTATAACAGAGATGCCCTATGATGGGCTCAAGGCTGGGGCCTGAGGGAGGGTGCAGGAGTGTTAGACTCTGTAGCCAGATGGGGGCTGGGCCCCAATTGCGGGCTTATTGGCCAGGCTTCATTTTTAACCAAGGAAAATATTATGTCCAACACAAAAGGTTCCAACATTGTCTATTTATGGCAGGGGTGGAGAACCTTTTTTGCATCAGGGGCCACTGACCCACAGAAAAAAAAAAACAAAAAACCACACAACCAGTCGAGGACCACTCAAGTGAAGCAAAAAATACCAACCCTTCCAACTCTCACTGCTGTGGCCCCCCAACTGATACACCTCACTCCCCTGCCACTACAGCCCCATGGCGGGGGGGGGGGGGGAGGGGGAGAGAAAGGACTGACATTCAAGGCCTCATGCCAGCTTAAAATCCACTAACACTAGAACCCCAGAAGAGTTGTGGCCCCCCTAGGCTCTGGGGTGGGGCCAAAAAATGGAGGGGTCCAGTGTGTGGGACAGAGCTGCCAGTGAGTGGGCTAGGGATGGGGTGGGTACGAGCAGGCTGAGAGTAGGGTGCCTGGCCAGGGGAAAATAGGCAGGAGTGGGATGCAGGTGAGTGACTGGCCAGGGGGGTGGAGCAGGAGCAGGCTGGGGCTGCTGGGTCTGTCTGTCACTCCCCCCCCCCCCGCCAGCATCCATAACAGGGTTTATTTGTTGTAACAGATGCAAGTCACTCCCATGTGGCAGTCAGCCACTACTCCACCCGGGTCATGGAATAAGTTAGCGGCCAAAGGGCCGAGCATGGAATAGGGATGGAACAGTGTAGTCGATTAATCAAACAAAAGCTTATAGGTTAATACTACGGACTACACACATTTACCTCCCTTGCCAGTACATTTTTTAGCAGGTTGGACAGCAACCTGGTGCATTCCCAGCTTATGCTAGGTCTAGGACTTACCCCTGCGGTGGCCCTGCATTTGAAGTGTATTAGGAGCCAGGTGGGCAGGCAGCCAAGCTCAGTTCCAGCTCACACCAGGTTCAGGAGATCAGCCTCCCTTCCCCCCCCCCCCCACCCAAGACAGAAGCTGCTGCCACCCCATGCTGCTGCCTCTATATGTGAGGCAGCGGCATGGGGTGACATGCAGCCAGTCCGTGAGGGGAGCCGGTTTTTAAACTAGCTCCCCTCATGGACCAGCTCCCGCCTGGCATCCCATACTGCTGCCTCTCATACAGAGGCAGCAGTGTGGAGTGGCAGGGGGCTCCTTGGGAGTGGGGCTAGTCAATTAACCAATATTTAACATCCCTAGTGTGGAATGGAGGCCACGCCTTACCAAGAGCACAGGGAGTTCAGCTGGTAGATTCCGACACAGATGGGAACTGGCCTGCTCAGTTGCACTTCTTGTAGCTCTCCAGGCTGGCAAGGATCCAGCCCACGAGCATCAGAAAGGCCAGGAAGAAGGTGCTCAGACCAATGACAGACTCCAATGGCTCCACACAGCTCTCCAGTGGGTGCAAGTGCACGGTGTGTGCAGGCAGGGTGCAGTGGGGGTGGAGCAGTGCGCGGGGCAGTAGGGAAATGGCCATGGCAGTAGTGGGTCCTTCTTGGGCAAGATAGCGGTCAGGTCTGCTTTTGCGCCCCACGCTGCGCTCAGGCTTCTTGTCCTAGGCATGACTTCCTGCTGCTCCATTGGCTGGATTCTAGCCAATGGAGCAGCAGGAAGAGTCTTCAGGCAGCACATCTGTCGCTGCTTTGTTCCTTTAGCCAGGGGACACAGAAGGAGAGAGGAAGAGGAACGTGTGCCTGCAAAGCCATTTGTGGCTCCAGCTTCTTCCCTATCGCACAGTGTGGGTCAGGGTTGTCCACACACACACACACACACACACACACCCACCCACCCCCCAGCCCCTCCACCCTACAGAAAGCCAGTGCTGGCTCCAATCTTGCGAGGGGCACGAGGCTGGATTGCCAGTGCAGACCCCCCCATTGCAGGGGACGAGGGAGGGCTGAGCTCAAGCTGTGAGCCATATTTGCTGACCCATCTTAGATTAATTATGTAGAACGTATTTATAGTACAGGTATATATAAAAGTATACTCTATACATATATGTACTTCACCTATTCTGAACACATGCATGCTGAAATGCTGCCATCCTAGGGGAATATGCAATAGGTAACAAGCCAACCAGTAACTGATCTGACAACATTCAAATTCAGATAGATCTGGATGGCAGCTGACCTACAAGGAGGCTGTGTCTCTTTGGGATTTGTCATAACAAAGGCTACATCTGTGTGTGCTCCCTTTCCATAAGCATTAAAGTATTATTCAACTAACGCACAAAGAGAGTAGGTTATTCTTAAATGCTCAAATTCTGTGGTTATATAACATGTAACAAACCAATACCAATTTCCAATAAGTCAATTCAATCAGTGAACACACTACATACCACATTAATACAGAACAATGCTCAAAGATCAAACTGTTTTCAGGAAGCTATTCAAGCATGCAAATCTCAAGTAAATTTGAGAATTTCACAAATGGCTCAAACAGAAAGGTGATAGGGGTTGGTAGCACCGTAAGTTAATATATTAAAACATAGATGGTCCCAGTTCTTCAGTTTGACAGATCTACCAAGACAAAAAGGAGTGACATCAGTGGAGTTAAAGAGGAATTAACAGGTCTCCTAAAGTTTATTTCGGTGCCAGCCCTAATGCTCCAGGCTAAAGACGTACCAAATGCTCCCCATTCAGATCAGATGTGATCAAGACTTCATTATATAATGTTTCAGATGCTGGCCATTGCCCAACATATTTTCAATTGCCTGTTTATTCTAAGGAGAATAGGGCTGCCAATATGGCAACAAAAGATTATGAAACAGTACCAGATCATTTCAGTGAAATGCAGTATCAGGAAGTAAGATGAAGGTTAAGATACTGGAACTCTTTCTTAACTGGGGCCAGATTTTCAGATCTAACCTTGGATTCTGCCCACTCATTTTTGCCTGTGCAACATGAGCATACACTAATTTTACACTCACCAAAATATATATATTTGATCACTCTTAGCAACCAGTTGGGCTAGCTTTGTATGAGCAAAGTTGATGCATAGCACATTGCACCAGGAAAACTGGATCAGTGAAAAATATTTAAGCATGAAAATCCAGCAGCTGCCTTAAAGAGGATAAATTCTCTGTGGCCTAAAATCTCTTAGGACCTTATACAGCCCCCATTAGTGACATCAGAGCACCGACCCAGTCTTTAAAGGATAGAAAGAAACCTACACCATTGCACAGATGCCAAACAGAGACACTAGCACCCTCACCACAGAAGCACCCTTTTCCCCCAGAAGACGCACCCGGCATTTTCATATTTGATTTAATTTCAAAGCTCAGAGAAAAAAATAATTTCCCTACATAGTATAAGATCAGTTCATCTGAGATGAGTGCAACCTCACTCTTTGCCTTAATCAATACCCTCAAGACATCAATGGTTTGCATTATGACTTTTCATTCCTAGAATTACAGAAGAACTCAAGAAAAAATACAAACCCCTGGATGCAGCAGACCTCATGGCTAACTGAACAGGATCCAATTTCTGTAAAGCTGAGATCCCTTTGGATCAAAACATAAATAATGATTAATTAGTTATACATCTATCTGTGGCTTCTCCACAGAACCTGTCCAGGCAGCAGTGTGGATTAGCTGTTAGAGCAATAAGCTGATAACCTAGTCTCTGCCATGGAGTCACTGACTTCTCACCTCCAGTCACCGAAGCGGAAATCGGCCGATTTCCGATCCCCTTTTAGAGTAAGTTAATGGTGTTAGCTTGAGACCAATTGAAATAGTGACAAGAGACACGTCAGGCTCATACCACTTCAGGGGGCCAGTGTCAGTCATTAATCACTTGAGCTAAAGTTTCTGGGTTTATGATTTTGACAAAACCCCTTCGTTTGAATTATGGCCTTGTGGGCAGCAGTGGGCCATGTATTATACTACATATAATTTTTAAATACAAAGACAAACAGCATGAAACAATTAGAATCTAGGACTTAAAAGTCTAGCACTTATGGCATAGGCAAACATAATGCTCTTCGTTTTAACCTATGGGTTCCACTTCACATGGTGTATTTTTTATACATCACAGCTTTTTATAAATGTGCTACATAAAACACCAGAGCTACTTTGCCAGCAAAATATAAGGAAAACAAATATGTCAGGGTAATGATGCCAGGACTCTGCCTTATTGAAAAAAGCAGTTTATTAATACCTTATTGCTACAAGCTAGATCTTATTATCATCTTGGGTCATTTAGAATCTTATTAGGTATTCTGATGGTGGATGAATAATCCTGTGATAAATTCTTTGCCATGTCCTTCACAGTTGTCATAGCAGGATCATAAACAGCATTTATAACAATCTAGCCTAGAGGAAAAGGCTTACAGAGGTCTGTTTAGCATGCAGGAAATATTCAGATCGGCCATGTCTGGTTAGACTTGAGGCCCGCAGGAGAGATACCAAAGTTAAATGTAGCATGGGCCTCTCTGAAGATTAGTTTTAAGAAAGGCACTGGGTCAGGGACATGGGGACTAATGGCAGTCATGTAGCCACAGAGCCCTTCTAACACATGCAGTAGCCAATGTGGAGAAAATGTAGTTACAAGCAAGGCCGCTAATGGGATGCAATAATTAAGCAGCACAGCTCATTATTTGCATCTGTATGGTTTGCAATTTCAGAAACTGTTACATGAAAGGAAACATGTGCATGTGCACAGTAATAATGTCCTTCTAATAAAGTGAAAAGCCATGTGCCAGCTTACAGACATCATGAATTCGGGGAGCCTAAACTGCATTCTGACTGCTAGTCTCCTGCCCTACTAACATTCTCAGCCTCATATCTAGTGATCATGGGTCACAGGAAATCAAATCTACAAATATCACTAGTGCAGGACATATGTAATATTAGCAGTGGATAAAAGCGCAGGTGAGGAGATCATGGGTGCATGAAAAATCTAATTTGCAACATGACTTTAAAATGGCTATTAAGCACTGCATCTGGTTTTCTATATCTACATATCCTTTCTAGAACCATTTATTAAGTTACTCATGCACCTTGTTTCTTTCATTTTCAGAGATCTCACCAGTTCCTACACTAGTCTTTGCTCTTAAAAGAGCAAGGAATCTCTCAAACTGGTAGACTTTCAGAACAAAAAAGAAGAAACAGCAAACACTTAAAAGGTCAAACATTTTATTGGAAGTGTTATACTTCCTTCAGGCAGCTAGTTGTATTTGAACTAGGGTGGCCTACTTTGAGCAGTGTGTATACATAGAACCCTGCAGAGACAATAATCTGTCTCCACAGCCACATTTTGGGGGAGGGGCACCAGTGTGCGTCCATTATTTTTCCTCTGAGCTTGCTGTCAGCCTCCTCTTTGTCAAGATCCCACACCCAGAAAAGGTGGGAAAAGTGAGGTCACCTGATCCTAATCTGCCCAGCAATGGGAGGGCTTATAAGGGGCTGCTCAGAGTGCACTTTCTGCAGCACTGGAGCAGCAGCTCAACTGCAACCAGAAATGGCCCTAGACTAGCTGCCAGCAACTGGCACCCTAGGTGAACCATGCAATCGGCGCCCCCACCTCCAAACCCCTCAATGATATTGCGCCACCATTTGGTGCCCCATTGAACTTGGCACCCTAGGCGACGGCCTAGTTCGCCTATATAGATGGGCCGCCCCTGACTGCAACCCTTCAGGCAGCTGGGGCAGGCTGCCGGCTCCATAGGCTGCCAAAGGCAGGGGCCTGGTTGCTTGCCTGTATTGAGAGACTAGGGATTTCAAGCCAGAAAGAGTCTGGTGCAATCCCCAGTGGCAGAGCAACCCAGATTCCCACACCCAGTAGCTGTTGCTGGCACAGAGTGTGTTTTATTTAGATCAGGGCAACAGCAGTCAGGCTAAGGCAGTCAGATTCTTCAGATACACTTACACCCACCTGCCATGCACCTGCAGGTGTGGATGGGGATATCCCTGGGTCATTTTTGCAGATATGGAGGCGGATACAAGTTTTTATCCATGCAGGGCTCTACCAATTACTCTTAAATGCTGTGCCATGCCCCTTTCCTCTGACATGTAATGCAAATTCTTTTGGCTAGGCCTGTGCCTTTTGTGTTTTATCTATAACGCCCAGCAGATGGGGTGCTACTGGGAACTATTAAACAGTCTTGTAATTATGAAGATGAGAAGGTTTGCTGAAGATACTAATCTTTGAATCATGCTAGTCAGAGCACAGGAGACTAGAGATAGTCTTTTTAACTTTAGAATGAAGAAATAAGAAAAGTGTTTGAAATTAAAAATAAAATAGGGCTTCAAAAACTTTTCAAGTAGCTGTTAGTTTATTTCAAATATGTTCTTGACACATTCCTTTTCAACAGAACATATCTCCTTTGGCAACAATGCAACATAAATGCTTATTTCCAGAGGAAACACACAATCATGGCAATGACCTTTGTCAAATCACATAGCAGTGAGTAGCATATTGGAGACCCCTATAAGCTAAATAGAAATGTCATGGATATAAAAAAAGAAAGCAATTCTGTCCTGAGATTTTTCTACAAGCCCCTGCATCTCTGTCACTCTCTAGGACTAACCACTACACTATTGCATTTCCCATAGTGATCAGCCTGTGTTATTTGTCAGTCTATCCACGAAAGCCAAGATTTTTGAAAGTCACCATTTACAAGAAACAAAAAGTCACACCTTTCTTTGTAACAAAACTACCTGTCTTAATTTACTGACTAGCTGTAAAAGCAGCAGTACCATATGTGAAAACGTCTCCTGTTCCAGGAGGAAACTCCTCAGAACAATACTCTCAAACTGTGCTGAAACTGACTAGAAAAGGAGAAAAAGCACTGTTAAGGTCTCCAGTTAAATGAAAGTCTTTGGAGATTGAAAATTATAGAGTATAAATGCACTAAATCCCTCCAAGGCTGGCTTGCTTAATGTAGTCACCTAGGTGTATTAATTTATATAACTCTCTCGGCTCTGCATACATTTTAAATTCCAGCCTATGTGGTTCTTATTCCTGGGAGTTAGTTCTGTACTGAAAACTAGAATATAAATGCAGAAAGTATCTGCTCTGCAAGTTAAGATTTTTCCTCCTTAATTCAAAAATGAGAAAATAGTCACTTGATTTAAATTAAGATTGCTTCAGCACCATCAGATCACAGTTAGCAACGTACATCAGGCTGAAGCAGAAGTCAACATTAGGAGGTCAGCGCTGTATGAGACATTATCTCAAATTAATCAAACACAGGATGAAATCTTTCCTGTTAAAGTCAATGAGGTTTTTGCCATTTGCCTAACTCAAGGGAGTTTAGGATTTTACCCATAGGTCTCAGTCTGACTTGACATACATCAACCTTTCATAACGATGTAACTCAATTGACTTCAAGAGTAATTCCTGATTTACACCTGCATGAGCAGATTCAACACAATTAGCCCACATGTGGTTCACACAGAATTCTTACAATGTTTTTCAACATGGATTAGAATGACCTGTTTGTTGTAGATATACCTTGAGATATAAATGTCTATAAAAAGACATATGACTGATATCACATGGGTACAATGCAGTAACAAACACAGTCCAGTTTTACTGGCCTTTGAGTTCCCAATTCACACACTTTACAAACCTATCCTTTTGGACTTATATTTATACAAGTTGATGAAGTTAAGAATTTTGCAGCACAAATCTGACCTAAGGATATCTTTGGCATAGTGGGTTTACAAAATACTTGTGCAGCTAGTCGTAAAGAAATGAATGCTAGATGCTAATGATAAAACATCCAAGTATAACTCACAGGTCCCCCACATACTGATCTGCAGAGGATAGGAGCGTTTTGCTGTTGTTTTTAAACAGGCACCAGATAGAGAGCCTGGACGCTCTAGCTCAAGCTGTATGTAGTAAGTCATTCTTTTAGCCCTAAAAGTGACAGGTTCAAGCCCCAGAGCACATGTATATGGCCTGCTCAGGCTGCAGTTGATTGCAGCATAGACTTCGGAGGAGCCTGGGTTCTAGAACCCAGCAGAGTGGGAGGGTCCCAGAATTTGGCTGCAGCCCAAGCTAGAATGTTTGAGCTGCAATTGAACAGTCCTGCAGCCTAACCCCTGTGAGGCGGAGTCAGCTGGCATAGGCCAGTCATGCATACCTGCAGTTTAGACACACCTAGTGTGCTAGCCAAGGGGCTCCCATCATGTAAGCTTCTGAACTCTGCTACACCAGCAACTAACCCAGTCTATGGTAAAATAGACTGAGGATGGTAGGGAGATTCCCAAATCTGCACTGTCCTTTGTGGGTGATGAATCTGAGGAACTGTCCTGGATTGAAGTGTCATTAGAGGAGGTTTTGGAACAAATAGAAAAACTTAACATTAATAAATCACCGAGACTAGATGGCATTCATCCCAGGGTTCTAAAAACTCAGATGGGAAATAGCAGAACTATTATCTGTGGTTTGTAACCTATCCTTTAAGTCGGCTTCCATACCTAATGACTGGAAGATAGCTAACGTGACACCAATATTTAAAAAGGGCTCTAGAGGTGATCCTGGCAATTACAGACTGGTAAGTCTAACTTCACTACTGGGCAAATTAGTCAAAACAATAGTAAAGAATAAAATTGTCAGGCATATAGAAGAACATAATTTGTTGGACAAAAGTCAACATGGTTTCTGTAAAGGGAAGTCATATCTTACTAATCTATTAGAGTTCTTTGAAGGGGTTAAACATGTGGACAAGGGGGAATCCAGTAGATATAGTATACTTAGATTTTCAGAAAGCCTTTGATAAGGTCCCTCACCAAAGGCTCTTGTGTAAATTACATTGTAATGGGATAAGAGGGAAGGTCCTTTCATGGATTGAGAACTGGTTAAAAGACAGGAAACAAAGGGTAGGAATAAATGGTAAATTTTCAGAATGGAGAGGGTAACTAGTGGTGTCCCCCAAGGGTCAGTCCTGGGACCAATCCTGTTCAACTTATTCATAAATGATCTGGAGAAAGGGGTAAGCAGTGAGGTGGTAAAGTTTGCGGATGATACTAAACTGTCAAGATAGTCAAGACAGAAGCAGACTGAAGAACTTCAAAAATCTCACCAAACTGAAGTGACTGGGCAACAAAATGGCAAATTAAATTTAATGTGGCTAAGTAATGCACATTGGAAAAAATAACCCCAACTATACGTACAGTATGATGGGGGCTAATTTGGCTACAACAAATCAGGAAAGAAATCTTGGCGTTATTGTGGATAGTTCTTTGAAAACTTCCACACAGTGTGCAGCAGTGGTCAAAAAGGATGTTAGGAATTATTAAGAAAGGGACAGAAAATAGACACAGAATATCTTACTGCCCCTGTATAAAACTATGGTACGCCCACATCTTGAACACTGTGTACAGATGTGGTCTCATCTCAAAACAGATATTTTGACCTTGGAAAGGGTTCAGAAAAGTGCAACTAAAATGATTAGGGGTTTGGAACGGGTCCCATATGAAGAGAGGCTAAAGCAACTGGGACTTTTCAGTTTAGAAAAGGAGGAGACTGAGGGGGGATATGACAGAGGTATATAAAATCATGAGTGGTGTGCAGAGGGCGAATAAAGAAAAGTTATTTATTAGTTCCCTAAATAGAAGAACTAGAGGACACCAAATGAAATTAATGGGTAGCAGGTTTAAAACTAATAAAAGAAAGAAAGTTCTTCTTCACACAGCGTGTAGTCAACCTGTGGAACTCCTTGCCAGAGGAGGCTGTGAAGGCTAGGACTATAACAGAGTTTAAAGAGAAGCTAGATAATTTCATGGAGGTTCGGTCTATAAAAGGCTATTAGCCAGTGGATAGAAATGGTGTCCCTGGCCTCTGTTTGTCAGAGGCTGGAGAGGGATGGCAGGAGACAAATCGCTTGATCATTGTCTTCGGTCCACCCCCTCTGGGGCACCTGGTGCTGGCCACTGTCCGCAGACAGGCTACTGGGCTAGATGGACCTTTAGTCTGACCCAGTACAGCCATTTTTATGTTCTTGTGTAACCCCCAAGGAGATTACTTAGATTCCCGGGGCTCTGTCTGCTGGCAGCTCAAGGAGAGGCACACTGAGTTTGCCTTGGCTCCCCCTCCCTACCAGGGATAGAGTCTGCCTGGCAACTCATAAGGAGTGAGATGCCCCTCCCAGGGACTTCAGGAGGGGGAGGAGAAGCTATTGTTGGAGGAGTCTGGAGCCAGCCAGGGCAAGGGGAGGGCTGGCTGTGTGGGAGCTAGTAAGCCCTAAGCCTGCATGCAGGGTTTCCTTCTGAGAATTAGCCTCTAGGGACCTGAAGGCAGGATCCCTCAGCTAGGTTTTATTTCTCCACTGTTGATTCCCAGTTTGTGGAGTGCGCTGGGAGGCTTCCCCAGCCAGGCCAAGCTGGCTCTCCAGCTCCCTGGGTGAGACCAGTCACCGCATGGTCAGCTCTGCTTTGTCTGCTGGTTCGGGGCTGCTCTGTCTTTGTCTGTCTCTCTGAATGCTGGGGTAGGAGATAACTGCACCAAAATTCAAACTAATGTGGCCTGCACCTTGAGCCTTGCACCCCTTTGTGGTGAGGGGAAATTCTGGGATGAAAGCAGCCTGATTCCTGCCTGAAGAGACCAGCCCCTCTGCAATGACTGAGTCATCTCTGAACCTGAGGCTCATGCATGGTGTGTGCAAGTGCACCATCTTCTAATTAGTAAGTCAGGGAATTTGTTTGAGGATTTTATAACCTGCTGCATATTAAACCTGGGGAGGGATTTACCACCTTCTCCCAATTGTGAGTCCTTTGGGCTGTACTGGACCCAGTCAGCCCCACTGCAGAGAAGAAATTTGTGGTTATAAGTCATCAAGGGCCCCAACCAAGTACATGTACCAACAGGACACTAATCTTACAGTTGCTGGGCACCGCTGACCCTAAACATAGTGTGTTTTACCCGTTATATTTGTTTCCTGTTTGATATAATTGTGTTTCATATAGTGTATGTGTTTGTGTTTGTGTTATTTTCTGGGAGTCTCCAACTATCTAGCAAGTACATGGGGATTACCCTGGGTTAGAATTTTCCTCCCAAGCTGCCCTGGTGACCCTGCCAGGAAGGAGTGAGGGGCCAAATAAATCCATAGGAAAAAAAAACAAAACACAGTTGAGTGGGTGGCAGGATCCAGAAGAACCCAGACCTACCCATCAAAACCTGTAAGCAGATTGGCATTAAAGAAGGTAACCAGGTGGAGAGGGGGTGCTACACTTAAAATACTCCTTGCATTGAATGGTAATTGAAGATGTATTAGTGCCCAATCCTGAAAGTTGTTGAACAATCTTTGACCTAGGAATCAGGAGGTATCTGAAATCTTGTAAACCTGGAGAATTACTTTTCTAGTGATGCACCCTTTACCAGCTCAGTACCAATGAGGAAGTGATCACATCCTGTTACTCATTCAGAATTCTCTACATTGGAAAGGACAGACATGTATCATTCATTCTCATAGGAAAGGTAGTAACCAAAATGGACCTGCCAAAGAAAGTAGCTAAAGAATGTCTTTATAGACATTAATCCAACATTGTCCATTAGCAACGATTAATCCAATTAGTGACTCCCAGCTGGGATGATTTACAAATGCAGTACTAGAAAAATAATGGTAGTGCCCCAGGGTAAGAGATGTGAAAAGTCCTACATCTTACACATGTTGAGGGTTGAGGCAATCTTTAACCATTCTGCTCAAAACTAAACAAGTACCAAACAATAGGGGAATCCTAACAGCTGCTTTCTGCCTTGCTGTGTGAATATTAAGGACTTCATGGTACTTGACAGCAGAGTGTCTTTGTACAAGAACATTGGAGCAAGATGTACACTCACTTCCCACGGTTAGGCAGTATAGTGTGCAGCTTCAACCTGGAAGTGGAACAGTCCCCCAGATAATTTGGGGTGATATCCACATAGGGTTTGTGAATTTTTTAAAATTTTAAGATTGAAGACTATTAACATAACAAAATAATGAAAGTCATGGCCATCAATAATGCCAAAGGTAACAGTTTTACAAAAGGTTTCCGGCTGTGACTTTGTTCCTTCATGCACCACTGTACACTAAATAAGGACAGTGGATTTGTCTGCTGCATATCTTTCTCCAAGGTTCAAATCACATAAAACATACAAGAGACATGAGAAATGACAACTCCCATTCTCTGAAATGCAACAAAAATTCATTTGAAATTCTGAATGCAACATTTCATTCGTTTTCTTCATCTATGTGTTTCACACAGTTTTTACAAAGCTCATTTCAAATTAGAATATACAGTATTAAGTATTGAACATATTTTAATCTCCTACTGCAAACAAGATGTCCGATTGCCAGCCATGCTGTTTTTACACTTTACTAGGCATTTGAAAATAGTGATACTAAGTAATTGTCCTTTTTATATCATAACCACTCATTTATAAGTAAATGATCTGTCCAGTGGGCAAACCATTGATCAGATCAATTGTTGCCACAGTTTCCAATGAGAGAGTTCTATTCCCTCACTGACAGAGGTAACAGTGCCCAATAAGGCTAGGTCTTCACTACCATGTTATTTAAAAAAAAAAAAGTTTTCGAAATAACTCCCAAAATACCTCTTTTGAAATAAGCATACTCCTTTTCACAAGCAGGAGTTATTTCGAAACAACTCCTCTTATTTAAAAAATAACTCCAAGTATAGTCCTGCCCTTAGAGCTTAACTGGCTAATTCACAGAAGAATTGTGTGTAAACTCAAAAGCTAGTCTCTTGCACCAGCAGAGGTTGGTCCAGTAAGAGATATTACCTTCCCCACCTTGTCTAATTCACAAGAAATAGTCCTCCAAAGTATCAATGGAGGGTTCTATCTATGACTCTACATACCATTATCTGTCATTAACTCTACCTGTACAATAAACGCCAGTCATCTGAAGTGGGATGTGCCCACAAAAGCTCATGATACCATCTACATGTTTTTTAGTCTATAAAGTGCTACCAGACCATTTATTGTTTAAGTTTATCCTGTACAATACAGTTAGGCCAAATGCATGAGAGAGGGGCGCAAGGTGGCACATAAAATGCAAATTCTGTGTGGGATTAAATTTCTCTACTGAATCTTCATTTTTAAAAGGATGGTCTGCACTAGAGCACACAAACAACTGTAAGTATGAATCACTTATTTGAAACCATTTGTATTTTTTGCTATAAGAGCAACCTACATTACAACACTTAGTGCAACTGCACGTGGAATTACTGCATTTGTGCCTGGGCAGCCAAGTACCAGTAATTAATTCTTCATGACCGATCTACACCTAGGTCCTACAATTTACTGTGTGTGCATAGACCCCTGCACTCACAGGAAGGACCATTAATGTTATTCGGACTTGCTTTTAACATGTATTAACTTCATTGTTAATGATGGAGTACAGACCTTTCTGTAGATTTCCCTTTAGCTCACCACCACACACAATAAGTGGTATTGAGACTCTAGCCTCAAGAAATGAGAAAGAAGAAAGAGCTCAATAACCAGCTCTCTGACCCACAATTATACTGGATTCCATTGTGACTATGAATATTTTACCAATACAGATAATTCAGATCAGCTGTAGAGCCTTTAGCTAAACAGCTGCAGATATCTTGATCATGAAATGCAACAACCTTATTCTGCTATTCAAGGCACTTATTTCTTGTATAGGATTAAACCATACAACTGCCCAGAGCTACAAAAATAGAGTTTGGGGCTAAGGTAGAATTCTGCTGAGAAAGAAATTTGAAACTGACAATGGATGCATGAGCTGCAAATACTTTTTCTGCATCGATATATGATGCACCAGAGACTAGGTTTGGTCATAAAAACTTCTCAGTAGCAGATGCTACTGAGATCATCAGGAACGACATGGACATTCTACAAAAGTCAATGAGAAAAAACCTTCAGGTATACATGTATGCTGTTAATCATAAATTAAGATAGGTATGACAGCTTCTTGGCAACCAAAACTGAGTCCCCTTTTCCTAGCACAGAAGTCTGCAGGAAATCGCTCTCTCATTATAAAGTCTATCATTCTTTATACTAATATACTTGGAGTACTTCAGGTCTCCAAGAAAACTTCAGCTTTGTCAGATCATGACATCATTTGCTGATTATAACTTCCATGTCTATTAATGCTCTTTCTTTAGGGGGTGGAATTTCTTATTAAAAAAAGCAAGCATTATAAATAAGCACATACACTGTTGTGTACAATAGGTAGTGCATCCTGTCAAATAATTTTATGCATCCTTATGTACAGTACTGCAAATATCAATACATCCAGTGTTCTCACCTATACATATTATAATACTCCTAGCATAAATATCTGGATACTTGTAAATATTCTTACATTAAATTGCTTAGTTAAAGAGATTTTTCATATAAAATTCAATTGTAATAGATTTTAACTTGTAAACATTAAAAATTGGGAGGCAAACTTAGATACCGTAGTTTACAGGGATCATGGACGTATGATCGATACATTAAAAAAGGGTTTTTTCAGCTGCTTTTACACTTATTTTCTTCACAGTGGTTATGCACACCCAGGCACCTTGCCACAAATGAAATGAGACCCCTTTCACACTTCTGACTTTACAGAGAATGAGGAATAGGCAAAATTGTACAAAGAAAGGCAAATTAAAAATAAAGGTGGCTTTGTGAATAGCTTTGTCATCAAGATGAGAAGAATCTCCAGGATCAAAACATCCCAGGGGTTCTGTTTGCAACGAGCAAGAATGCCCTAAGCAAGCATTCTTGAAGGTATATCAGTGAACTACCAACACCTTTGTCTACAAATCTTCCTCTTCCATTTTTTCCTGCAGAAATTTCACCTTTTTTGGTTCAAGTATTTGAAGCGAAAACTTCACAGGTAACTAGTAGGGAAATAACTCAGTGTCTCATTTGGCTTCCACCATCATCCTACAAATCTCATCTGAGAACTTATATTTTCTTTCCCATCTTCCAAGTCCGTGCCTTACTTTCTCTTGCTATATAACTTATTAAATTCTGAAAGGCGATTTTAAACACACATTAAAGAAAGGCATATTCCATTATATTCTTTTTTCAGTTTTAACAAGTTTTTAGCTAAAACCTAATGCATGTGAAATGCAACAGTCTGAAAATGGACTTAGAAACTGCAATGCACTGTGGCAGCAATAAATAAGAAAGCCAAAGCTAGTTTCAGTTATTACACTAATCAACCCTGAGTTCACAAGACAAAAACAGCTGATCAGGGAATGACAAAATATTTGAAGAACTATGTAAATACAGATCCACAGAGTTTAGCTGAGTTGTGGCTACGTGGGGGACGTGTTAACAGTCTTAATATGGTGTAATGACCAAATATAGAAAGGAAATGTAGTGTAGTGTACAGGGATATACCTTCAATAGTGAAACAAGTTATAAGAGAGGAAAATCAGGAGCAACACCAGCAAAAGCTACCACTGAGGAGATGTATCAAGTGGTGGTATTGGCTCATTAGGGACGCATTTACAAACTACATCACTGCAATATATAAAAACGGGGGGCGGCGTGGAAGAGAGAAAAAACCCCACACATTCAGTGTGTTGCAGGGACACTTCTGCACTGGCATAGAAATGGACTTATCCGGTAGTGATTGACACAAAAGACAAGTCTAGAAATTCACTCCCTCTGCTGACTTGATTTTGTTGTCTATACCTGGCTGTATCTCATGTTAGTGAGATCCCATAGGGTTTAGCAATTAGCAGGAGGAAAGCAGTATGATAATCAGATGAAATTAATGGTTTAAAAACATAATCTCATGCTTCTCCTGGGACCTGTTCCATGCAACTGGATACTTTAAAAAAAGAACAGGTAATTGATTCTTATTAAGAGAATTATCTGCCACAGAATGCTAGTCACATAGAAAGGATTTTAAATTAAGATGTTCTCAGGGCCAACTAGAACCTCTTCCTGATACAGTATGCAAGGGAGAGGGGCTTATGAACCTCTCCTCCACTTCTTTCACTCCTACACAGAAGGGCTGAACATAACGGCACCTTTGCAGGTGAGGAGCCTTCCTTTGCAAAAGGGGCACGGAGTGATATGGAAGCAGCAACACTGCTTCTTCCTCTGTTTCTGCTAGTATTGGTCAGCAAGTCAGCCAGTTACAAAGGAGGGCATACACTGTACTCTCCTGAACACGTAACTAATGCAGGGAACCTTGCACAACACCTGGTTCAGAAATACTTTCAGCCTTTGTTCACCAGGAGCTTAATTACATTTAACTAAGCTAATCGATAAGGGTAGTTATGCTCTGAAACAGGCCTCCAGAGTTTTAAACAGGTTAGACAAACATCCATCAAGAATTGTGCAGGAATACTTGGCCCTGCTTCAATGCAGTGGGCTGGACTTGATCCCTTGCACCCTAGATTCCTATGGTTCTATAAGTGCAGAGCACACCTTCCTTTTTATGGTCTTTTCAAAAGACAGGCTCAGATTTAAGATCAGTAGGAACCATTAGATCCTCAAGTCCAACTTCCTTCATAACACAGGCCAGAGAATTCCTTCCAGCTACCCATGTACTGAACCAATAACTTTTGTTTGTCCAAAGCATATCTTCCAGAAAGACATCCAGTCTTTATCTGAAGACATCAAGAGATGGAGAATTTATGCCTTGTGAATGCAAATGCCATTTTAGCATCCCTAATCTCAAAACAGAATCTGGTCTATGTTCCTTTGTCCAGAACATTCGGACACCCATGGGCCTACTGGTAGCAAATCAGATTTTGCAGGTCTGTCTTCCAATGGAAAAGAAGTCAGTGATGCAGGGATTAGAGGTACTGTAAGTGTATTTACACACACACACCCCCCACCCACCCTCCCCCAAATCCTGGAACAGAAAGGGTCAAACATTCAGCATCCTTCTGTTAAGAGCCTAAGCCCCAACTTCAGTAACTGATGCACACAGAACAATTCTGTCTAAAGAATTGATTAATTAGAGATCAAGGCAGACAGCAAACCCCTGCTGATCACACATCTCCCTTTTGAAGGACAAATGCCTTTATGCAGAATCTTGCATAACAAAAATTAACATAGCATGTCTCCCCAACATCTAATATTAGCTTGCACATTAGGAAAAGAACCTGGAACACTGCGTGTAACAGCACCACCTAGTGATGCTTGCCATACCTGCGCCATACTCAGCTGCTTCTTTTCCTTCCCTTCCCCCAATCATAAATACGGGGGCAGAGGAAGAAATCTCAATGTGAATGTTTTACTACGGTTGAGAAAATAAAAGTAAGAAGTTCATAATGGAACGTTCCCCAACACACCATGAATGTTGCCATGCTATAGTTATTAAACTAAGATTCAACTTTGAAGAGCAGAAAGAGTAACTGAAAAAAAGTCACACAAGGCTGAGTTAACGTTAGCCAATATTAGCCTTGGAACCGTAGCTTTCTAGTTTGACTTCTGTGATTAAGGTTTGGAAGAAGTGGAGCGTATTTGGTCACAACTTCTAATAAAATGAAGGGCTGAATTTTCTCCATTCTTTAGAAAATCTCCACCTGTTTGTTTTGTTTAGATTTTTTATTGTGAATATAGCCTTATCCCTTAGAGTTCTGAAAAGCAGTAGCCCTCTCCAGAGCTCACCTATTTCTACTCCTCAACCAGATGGGCTCTCCCACCTCCTTTTTGTCCCCTCTAAGTGTTAGAATATGGCCCCATACTCTCTTGGCCACGAGCCTTGCCTCCCCGCTCAGCTCGGCTGCTGGCTCCATACCCATTGTTCTCATGCGCTGACCTGAACTCTTTATGTACTCCACCTCCCTTTTTCTTACTATGGCTAGAAACCAGTAGGACTGGGATTTGGCATCAAGGTAAACAGATCATATCACAAGCAGCAGCCAGAAAGAGAGGGGAGTGTGCATTCTGGAATGGAGGAAGCCACGAGAGGTGAAGTGAGTCCCGGCAGTGGATAGAGAAAACCAATTTCAGCTTGCTCAGTCTAAGAGTTCCAGTCAACCCTGTTTGAGTGGGCAGAAAGCTTCTGTCTTCACAGTGAAGAGGGAACCAGAGACACCTCACAGCAGGAAACCAGGGCAGAATAGGGCTCCTTCAGGAGCTCATCACTGCCCTTCTGGGCATAGGCCAAAAATGGGAGAGGGAAACAGAGTTATTAGTGGGCATCAGGGACAGAATTTGAACTAGGTTTCCCAAGGGAACAATCTTGCCTCCCACTATGACTCCTCCATGTATTTTCTGGGTCTTAGACCTGGCAGCCCTACAGCCATGGAGAGAAAGGCCATCTCCTTTCACCTCTCATCCCAAACACACCCACATGCTTAACAATTAGGAACATGCATAGTCTTACTGAAACCAATGGGACAATTCCATTGCTTAGAAATAAGCATGTTTAAGTGCTTTGCAGCATTGAGCCCACAAATGAAAAACAGTTTCGTTTCTGCTTACTGTCAGAAAGCAGGCTCCTGCTCAGTCACAGAAATATTGTATTACTATCAAGTGAGGTCAAAATAGTTTCTGCCCCCCTCCGACATGATGCCTGACTGTCCTGCTTTGTTTTTGTCATTCTTACACTCCCGACTCTATTAGGGTGTATTTTGTCATATGATAAATTGCATACTCAAAATGGCTCCTGAGGACTCCAAATCCACAATTAACAATTTCATATTCATAATGGTAAAGATCAATATATCTACATCAAGAAAAGTTACTATTTGCATAAAATTTAACAAGCAGCAAGCTTGTTAATAAGTTAGCCAAATTCCAGTAGCATGTGTTACATTGTTTCATTCAAACCTGACAATACTGGATACAAAAGTTATTTGCAGACATGCAGGGTTTTAGCATTTTTGCAGACTCTACCACATGAACAGTGTGATTAGGACCACAGGAGAAATGTACCTAATCTTCACAAATGAGTTTTCATGAATCTTTGCTCTTTTACACTTCAAAACACTGACCATACAAGACCAAGTAAAGTGTTCATTTGGTTTTACCCATGGATTCTTCAGTTTTGTTGCTATTTTGCAACTCCTGACATCACACTCTCACATCCAAGTGGGAAAAGCCACTGGTTCAACCATTATTTTTCCCCCCCCAACAAAGAGTGGCTCACCATGGAATTCAACATACCTGAAAATAAAGCTGTCAGATTCCAAAGTGCAAATTGTCAAATATCTTATCATAAAACATTCAAAAGTTGATCAGCAGTGAATCTTGTAATAGTTTGCTTAAGTTTTCAATAACTTAACAGACTGTATCTATGGAACTTGAGTTACATGACGCAGACTGTCATAGCTTGTATGATTTTGGCAGTGGTCAGATATCTAATAAAGGATATATTATTCATGTTCCAGGAAAAAATAAATTAAGTTATGCAGAACTTGTCACTTTGGGAGGATCTCTTGGGTGCTACTGCTTTTACATAAAGGCTGCATCTAGACTAGCAAGATTTTGTGCAAAAGCGGCCGCTTTTGCACAAAAGCTTGCCAGCTGTCTAGACTGGCCATTTGAATTTGCGCAAGAACACTGATGATCTAATGTAAGATTGTCCGTGTTCTTGCGCAAATACTATGATGCTCCCACTCAGGGATAAGCCCTCTTGCGCAAGAGGGCCAGTGTAGACAGGGAAGAACTGTTTTGCGCAAAAAAGCCCCGATTGCCATTTTTGCCATCTAGACTGGCCATGGATGCTTTTGCACAAAAGCACTTTGTGCAAAGGCACCTGTGCCAATCTAGATGCTCTTTTGCGGAAATGCTTTTAACGGGAAAGTTTTGCCGTTAAAAGCGTTTCCGCAAAATCATGCCAGTCTAGACGCAGCCAAAGTGTTTAGAAAGCAGAAGCATGAAGCGGAGATGCAATTATGATGGCATGGAAACCAAGATAACCATGTGGTCCACAGATGGAAATAAAGATGGAATAGACACACACTGGAAAGTGCATTTAGATGTATGCTGTATAGAGTATGTTTTTTTAATCTTAGAATTACAAAGATCATTAAGTTCAGATAAACACTCCTATTTCATACTCCTATTTGTTAGCCATCCCAGATTGTAGTGCTGCCTGAAGAACACTTAGGCTTTGCCTACAGTATGCAGCATTTAGCAACACAGCCATGTCTACACAGCCACATGGCTAAGAGTCAGGCAGCACAGCCGCTGTTTGTCAGCTCTTTGGCTGACAAGACACTTCCACCTCCAATGAGCAGTTTTTGCACTGTCAGCAAGACCATACACCTGCTGGCAATATGCAGTTCACAGTGGCACTTATGGCAAAACTTGCATCTCTTCGGGGAGAGGGAGGGAAGGGATAGCAAAGTTTTGTCATTCAATTGCCAGTGTAAGCATAGTCTTAGTTTAAAAAGAGTTAAAAGGCTGAACATGTATTTCCCCTGAGGCCAGCTAACACTTAAACAATATTCTCTTTACTTTTCAAAAATAAAGTACAGATCTATACCATTTAGAAGAGGTAAGCATTAGAGTATTGAAGTAAACAGTTTACCCATTGGTCCACTTCCATATCACCTTCCCTTTCTACCTCCTCTCTCCTACTTTTCTTTAGTAAAGCCAATACAAAGAAATCTGATTTAGCGGCCAAGCCGAAGAGAGGTACAGGGGCACAAATAAAGTTAGGAAACAAGACCCTTTTAAAACATAATGAATAAGACTTTGAAAACTGAGTAGTGGCTTTCGGTACCCACCTTAATAGGACCTGATTTTCAGGGAGCAAGCTCTCAGTGCTTCCTGAAAACCAGACTACGAAGTTGGCAAGTTGGATTTGTTAAACTGCACACACTGAAAATCCTAAGTAACATTTGAAAATACTCTCATAATAAGAGAGATGACACATGGAGCTTTGGGGGAGTTGAAACCTAGAGCATGTGTGTACAGAAAAATAGGTTTACAATGAGAAGTCACCTTCAGTCATACTGCAGAGCACCTTCAGTCATACTGCAGAGCACTGCTTCAAAAAGCCACTATTACTCAACCACATAGGTATTAGCTTCACACAGTTTAATATTTGCATTAAGAACTCCTACTTGGATCTTTTCAAATGATACCAAGTGTATGTGGCAATTTCAAGAGATTAGAGACATCACTAAAAACATCTGGTTTTGCCCTATGTCTTCTATATCGGACGTTGTCTAGTTTGGATTTTTAAAGTGAATACAGTATTTAATTAGCAATTTTCTAATCTGCTGCAATTGTGAAACACTGATTTATCTAAATGATCACATAATTACAATTAAAGCAGAGGCACTGCTGATTGAATACAGGCTCACTCCAAAAAAAGTGATAGACTTTTTAAAGGATTATTATTGCTCTAGCAATAATGGGGAATTGAAGAGTGTTCTCAATATTAATGTTAAAACTGGGTTAGTATGTAAATATGAAAACAAGCCTCTTTAGAAAAACATAAGTAGTAAGAATATTTTAAACAAGTAACCCTATTAGTCCTCCTTCCCAGACAGTATCATGGATGAGAGAAAACCAGTTCACTGCAGGATTTTCATGAGTAAGTATTTTATTTAGTTCACTTTTGATATAACTCAGTGTGGCTGTCATTTCAGCACCTCCTGAAATTACTGGGTTTCTTCCAGTCCTGGTAAAGAATGTTTCTTACAGTGCAGTTTTGCTAAGTCTCAAGCATTCAAACCTCCCAAAAATCAGAAGACTTCTGTTAAATCCTGCCACTTTTAAAACCAAAGTATGAGAGGGTGGAATTGCTCTCTCATTTTTAAAACAGGGGGAATTCACATTCCTAAGCTTTTCTGCCCTGATCATGAGGGTCAGAAATTTGCACTCATTTTAAAATGAAAGTTGAGATTTTTGTTTTACTTACATGAATCAAGGACCTGGAGCTTTAAACACACACCAAACAGAACCCTAAGAGCAGGCAGACTGCAATGTCAGTTTCCAGAACAAGTTTTCTGTTTTTGTGGTTTGCACTTTACATCCAATATTGCTCCTGTAATGGTGAGGTAGTCACCCTGGCACAACATTGCAGGTGAGCCCCTGCATAAGTTTCCCCTTCCATGTGGCATTAACAAGTCCAAGCAGGCCTTGCTAGTATGAAAGAGTATCTTCATCAGAGGGCCAGATTTATTTAACAGAAAATGACAACATGAAAACAAACAAAAGCTTCTCTCTGCTACTGTATCAGAAACTCTCCAGCTCTGGGTTCATCACTCATATTCTGCCCTTCTAGCCACAGAGCACACACAGGCTGAAGTCTCTTCCTGAAACTTGGGCCTCTGATAGCATTTAGCCAGAGAGCACTCCTCACCTAACAACATTGCTCTCCGTTGAGCAAGCCCCTAGTAGCTTCCCAAGAAATACCACACCCTGAACTGCTTTAGCCTAGGGGTATCTTTTACCTCAAAGCCTGTTGCTTGCTCACTGAGCCTCTGTTCTCCAAGGAAGCATCACTAGGAATAGTTTCCTACACAGCTCCCCTAAGAACCTCTTCCTCAAGCTTAGCTTCCTATCTGAGCCCTCAGAATCTTTTGTTAGGCCCAGGTGTTCCTTATCCACATACCACCCAGCTTCTTAGGCAGTTAACTATCCGCAGGTGGCTCTGGGTTGGCTCACTCTCCTTAGCAGAGCTTGTCTCAGGTAAGCTGGGCATTCTGACTTCTATTGAGGCCAGCCCTTGTGACAGCTCCACCTGAGCCTACACGTTAGAAACAATTATTTGAATGGCAAACCTTTTCTTTGAAAATTACTTTGACACCAAGTTGACCCTCCAACAGCAAAAGATTAATCTGATAGGTAAAAATGATCAAACAGCCTGATCAATTAAGTGGGTGTTTTGAAAACATAGGTATGAGCTCAGAATTCTTAAAAATGAACTGGAAAGCCAAAAGTGCTCCAAGAAATGTCCATGGATAGCAATGCAAGTAAAGAATAACTGCTATATTTAGGTTCCAGGCTACCCTCAACATTTCACTCTGCCTTCTGCAATCTCTGTATTTTTATGCAGGCCGTGTGCAATATCCAGCTACCTACATTCTCATAGGCTATGTCTACACTGGCGTCTTCTTGCGCAAGAACATCTTGCGCAAGGGTTCTTGCGCAAAAAGTCTTGTGCAAGAAAACGTCTACACTGCCATGTGGGAGCTATGCTTTTGCACAAGAGCTCCCATGGCAGTGTGGATGCTCTCTTGCGCAAGAAAGCTCTGATGGCCATTTTAGCCGTAGGGCTTTCTTGCGCAAGAAATCCCTGCCAAGCGTCCACACTGCCCTCTTGTGCAAGAGCTCCTGTGCAAGAGGGCTTACACCTGATAAAAAAGAGCGTATCTCTTGTGCAAGGAGCCCTCTCTTACCACGCCGTACTGTAAATTTCCTTGTGCAAGAGCGGGCGGGCAGTGTGGACGCTCTGCAGATTCTTGCGCAAGAACGGCCGTACTTGCACAAGAAGCCGCGAGTGTAGACGTAGCCTTATTGATTTAATTGGCTATGGATTGCCTCTCCCTTTTCTAGCCCAAAACTGCTGAAAGTGTTATTGGCACTAGATGATAACTGCCACATTTCAGCTCAAGGTGACTATGTTAAGAACAGTAAGGGAAAGTGATCCCAGTTATAGATACATAAATAGTTGAGTTACAACATCCATTCTAACCTCCATTTTGAGTTACTCATTAGTCCTTTGGGGTTTACATATTTTCTACTTTGTCTCAACATACAAAGTGTTTTTTTGTTGGTTGTTTTTATTTTATTTTCTGATTAACTTAGGTGAAAATATTATATTTCCCGTGTTGGCATTAGCAGTTTTTGTAGTTTACTTTAAAAAAGCTGACACAATTTCAAATGTAGCTTGTTTGTAGATCGGAGTGGATGTGAATGTAAAAAAAAAATTCAGCTTAGTCATTTTACATGATGGCTGTTTAAAGTCAGCAGTTACATGCTTGGTCATTAGACCTTTCCTATTCATTATCTGAAACATGGAACGCTTTATCATACTGTTGAAATGACTACAATTGTTAGAACTTAACTAGCCGAATACCACTAATTCTTGGATTTATAAGTGATGCAAGCCATGCTTCTCTGTAGCAAGGAATTTACACACCAAGTTAAGGATGGCTTGGAAGTTACTGAATACTGAGGCCACAAAAAAAGAGTTTTTAAGAGAGAAATATCTCTGGATTCTCTCCTCCAAATACATTGCTGGTGATACTATTCAATATCACTAGCTGAGGTTTCAAGTCATACCACCATCTTCCTTATTTCTGAGTTTCTGTTTTCTCATTTATAATGTTACCTATGATGGGATATAGGATCAGTACCCTGATTTCAATGGATTACACTGAACGTTTCCCTGAAATGTGAAATCACAATTATCTGAGTTTATCCAGTGTACCCCTCAGCATTCAAACAATTAAAGCTGTACCATATTAATTTTACTAATCTTTAATAGATTACAATTTGAATTAAGTCTCTAAAGAGAGAGTGTATCTGTGTAAACAGCAAAGTGACAATGATTGGTCAAAAATGAAAGCAGAATGCTTAGTCTAATTACTTCATTAATTATCCGAATAGAACACACATTTTATTTAAAATTGTTTATCTAGAAAAACAAGATTGCCACTGGAAACAAGAAATCCCTTAGCTTTCTTCTTTCCACTGGCAATCTGCTAACAGCAGCAAATTACATTCAAATTACACATCAACTAGTATTAGTATTAATTGTAAACCAACCTCAATTCACTTAATTGTGGGCATAATGAAGTATTACAATTAGCCATAATATATTATTTAAATAAGAAATATCCATATTATTTAGAGCAGGTGCCAATTACAGAAGGCAATAAAATATGCTGCAAAATGCATTTCAGTTAGAAACTCCATTTTAGCAATGCCAGAGGTCCCTATAATTATAGTAATATGGCTATGGGTACAAGTGGGCATACATCCTTTGGGGGACCTGGGCCAAATTCTGCAGCCCCGCTGATTTCAAAGGGACTAGACAGACATAGGAAAGGATGAGTATAGCCAGAATCATGGACTTCTGAAGAGTAGAGCCTATAATGCAGTAATATAATACAGAAATACAAAAGAGACCTCATTATTGATATTTCTTAACTCAAATTCAGGCTTGGCATAAACTGGCACAATGCCATTCGGTATAAATTGCATCCCATGTCCAATAATTCACAAGCACCAGTACTTAGCTATTCATGTCAGAGGCACTGTTTCTATCTGCTTAACAACCGCTGTTTGCCTGAGCTTTACTTTCCTGAAGGATAGAGTAGAATGGACAGCTTGGTTTAGCATGGGTTTGGGCAGTGAGGAATTCTAGGGTAAAATCCTGGCCCTGCTGATTTCACTTGGATTTCTATTTCCAGCTCTGCCAAGTCACCAGGACCAGATGGCATTCACCCAAGAGTTCTGAAAGAACTTAAATGTGAAATTGTGGAACTATTAACTGGTTTGTAATCTATCCTTTAAATCAGCTTCTGTATCTAATAACTGGAAGATAGCTAATGTGTTACGAATATTTTAAAAGGGCTCTAGAGGTGATCCTGGCAAGTACAGACCAATAAATCTAATGTCAGTACTGGGAAAATTAGTTGAAACTGTAGTCAAGAATAGAATTGTCAGCCACATAAATGAACATAATTTGTTGGGGGAAAAGTCAAAATGGATTCTGTAGAGGGAAATCATGCCTTACTACTCTATTAGAGTTCTTTGAGGGGGGTCAAAAAGCATGTGGACAAGGGGGATCCAACTGATATTCACTTAGATTTCCAGAAAGCCTTGGACAAGGTCCTTCATCAAAGGCTCTTAAGTAAAGTTAGTTGTCATGGGATAAGAGGAAAGGTCCTGTCATGGACTGATAACCAGTTAAAAGACAGGAAACAAAAGGCAGGAATAAATGCTCAGTTTTCAGAATGGAGAAAGGTAACTAGTTCCACAAGAGTCTGTACTGCGACTAATTTAACCGAGTGGTTCCCAAACTTTTTGGCATCATGCTCCCTTTTTGATTTTTGAAAAACCCTCATGCCCCCCCCTCCCCAAAATAGCAGCAAAACTTGTTGAGGAAAAAAAAATCAAAACACTGACGGGGCAGCAAAACTTGATATGGGGGGGGAGGCTGGATCGCCTCGTGCCCCCCCTGGAATTTCTTCATGCCCCCCAGTTTGGGAACCCATGCTTTAACCTATTTATAAGTGATCTGGGAAAAGAGGTAAACAGTGAGGTGGCAAAATTTGCAAAGAATACAAAACTGCACAAGATAGTTAAGAACAAAGCAGACTGTGAAGAGCTTCAAAGGATCTCACAAAACTAGGTGATTGGGCCACAAAATGACAAATGAATTTTAATGTTGATAAATGGAAAAATAATCCCAACTATACACACAAAATGATGGGGACCAATTTCTCTCTCTATATATAAAAAAACCTTTTCCTGAAGGATGAGAGTGATGTTATTACATCACTCTGCATCCTACAGCCTCTCCCTCCACCCTCAGCTGCCCTGCCTCCTTCCTCCTTGCCTGGTACTCCAGCGTGGCTAGAGCCACAGGGCCTTGCACCTCCCGGGGGCTGGGATCCACACACCCTTCTCCTCACAGGGGAGGGGGGCAGAGCCGTGAGGTGAGGTGCCCTTCTCCTTATGGGGTGGGGGCCAGGATAGCCACACACCCTTCTCCTCATGGGAGGGTCAGGAGCCATGACACCTGCCCCTTCACGGGGGGAGCAGGGAGCTGTGAGGCCTCCCCGTCATGGGAGCAGAATTCGGAGGAGCTGCCAACCCAGCTGAGCAGGTAAGGGGTAGCCGGGGAGGGGGCACCTGCCTCTGCATGATGGCCCCTGGAAACCCCCCTCACCGTGTGACCCCCAAGTCCTCTTTCCATCCTCCATGTCCTTGGCCCCTCCCGTGCCCCCTCACAGACTCCCAACCCCCATTCGCCACCTGGCAAGCACAGGGCGAGGTGCCCTGTGTCCCCAGACACCCGCTGCCCCATCATCTGCCATTCTCTAAGTGGCTGCATCCTGAGCCCAGTACTGAGCTGCCCTGGTGGAACCTGCAGCCCAGAAATGCCTGAGGTGTCACAAAGGGGTGGCCCAGGAGCGTTCAGAATAGCTGCCAGCCCGCTGGTGCTGTTTCCTTGCTGGTTAGGTTGCCCGTTCATGGGAGGTGGTAGGGTGTGTGTAGGGAGGGAAGAAGGGGGATAGGGTGTATGTGGGAATGGATGCTGTGGTAAAGGGGGATGATGGGGGCAAGAGGGATATAGGAATGGAGGCAGGGAGATGGGCAGTGTGGGGGTGGAGAGGGGGAGGGGTCATGGAAGGATGGGGATGTAGGACTGGAGACAGGGGTGGGGGTAGGGATTGAAGGAGGGGGTGGGCTGTGGGCCATGGAGCTCCGGGCCCCGTCTCTTCCCCCCTGGGCCACGGGGAGAGCTGGGGCTGGTGGAGGGGTGCTGGGGCCTGTTGCTCCATGGCCCTCAGCCTGGCCTGGGCTGGGGGGGCAAGCAACCAGAGTGCGGAAAGAGCCAGGGATGATATGAGAGCCAGGAGGAGGGAAGAGCTGGGGCTGGTACAGCCTCAGCCCAACCCACCCCAGTAGCCAGCAGGGAAAGCTGGGGTTGCCGCTGGTAGCTATAACCACTCAAGAGAGAGATCTTGGACTCATTGTGCACAGTTCAGCACAGCAGTCAAAAAAGCAAACAGAATGTTGGGAATCTTTAAAAAAGGAATAGAGAATAAGACAGAGAATATCTTATTGCCTCTATATAAAACCATGGTATGCCCACATTGTGAATACTGTGTACAGAGGTGGTCACCTCATCTCAAAAAAAGATATATTGGCAATGGAAAAGGTTCAGAAAAGGGCAACAAAAATTGTTAGGGATTGTAATGGGTGCCATATAGAGAGAGATTAAAAAGACTGGGACTTTTCATCTTAGAAAAGAGGAGGATTATGATAGTGGTCTATAAAATCATGACAAGTAAGGAGAAAGTGAATAAGGAAAAGTTATTTACTTATTTCCATAACATGCAAACTAAGGGTCACCAAATGAAATTAATAGGTAGCAGATTTAAAACAAACAAAACCAACAAAAGGAAGTTTTTCTTCACGTAGCGTACAGTCAACCTGTGGAACTCCTTGCCAGAGGATGTTGTGAATACCAGGATTTTAACGGGGTTCAAAAAAGAATTAGACAAATTCATGGAGGTTAGGTCCATCAATACTTATTAGCCATAATGGGTAGGAATGGTGTCCCTAGCCTCTGTTTGCCAGGGGCTGGAAATGGATGACAGGAGAGGGATCCCTTGATGATTACCTGTTCTGTTCATTCCCTCTGGGGCATCTGGCATTGACCACTGTCAGAAGACAGGATACTTGGCCAGATGGACCTTTGATGTGACCCAGCATGGCCATTCTTATGTTCTAACTGACTGCTTAGCCTTAGGCAAGACCCTAACGATTGGGATGTGAATGATTCACAGGATAAATGGTAAGCATCACCCTTGCTCAGTGATGCTTACTGGTTACAATTCACCATTGTGGGCTAAAGCAGACCCCCAGCCGCTGCAGGCAAGAGGCTGCTCCAGCCCAGTGGGGCTTGCCATGGACAGGGGGCATTCCAGTCTAGCCAAAGCAGCTTCTGCTTGTGGCAGGCCTGGCCTGGCGTGCCACAGGCAGGGGCATTCTTGCCCAACCCAGCCAGAACTGCTCTCACCTGTGGTGGGCCCAACCTGGCACACCATGGACTGGGGCACTCCAGCCTGGCTAAAGCAGCCCCCACCCGTGTGGTCCTGGCCTGGCACACCATGGGCAGGGGTGCTCCAGCCTGACCAGAGCAGCCTCCACTCATGGTGGGACCAACCTAGTGCACCGTGGGCACAGATGCTCCAGCCCAGCCTGAGTAGCCCCCAGCCATAGAGAGGAGAGCCCAGCCCAGCCCAGCAGACAGGCAGGGGCACAACAGCCAAGCCAGAGCAGCCCCCAGCCACAGCAGGGGGCCACTCCAGCCTTTCTTCAGTAAATGAGAGGGGCCATCCCACCCCCTCCCCATTTAAGCGGTTAACCAATTAAACATACCGTTTAACTGGTTAACTGATTGAAGGGGATTTTGCATCCATAACCTAGACGTTGTCTTTAATGGGGGAGGAAAATGCTCAGCACTTCACAAAATCAAGCCCCTGGTGTCTATGCACTAGTTTCCCTGGGGGGGTGGGGTATAAATATTCCTGGAGAAGACTCATTTTAAACACAATGTACAAAGTATTGTAGTTCATGTGTTGTGCTGCAGTTCAGTTTACTTTGTGATAGACCAGTTGTCTCCACTGTGCTGAATCAGAAACAAAGTAACAGGCTGCTGTTGGAAAGAAACATAATCTAATTAATAACAATTATTATATTGTAGGAAACTAACCCCAAAGCTGCCAAAATCTAAATTTTCACATACTTCATTGCTTGACAGTTTTTACATAAGCCTTTACTATTAAAAGGTACAAGAAACAACTATCAAGTGGTGAAAGGATGTGAAAACAGATTTTAGGGTCCCCAACTTCAAAAGATTGAGTGTCCTGAATTCCCATTAACCTTCTTGCTAGATGTACTCAGTATTTAGTATTTTCCCCTAAAACTGTTAACAAAACCATCCAATGAATGCATTTTAACAACAATGCTTAGCACTGTTATGCTGCTTTTTATCTTGAAAGTACTTACAAGCGTTAGCCAGCTCCTAATGACACACTGTAGTAAGGCAAAGTAAGGAAAAGATTTTGATTAGAGAGAGGAAAAGTTGAAGGGAAGAAACTACAAGCTGAAATGTGCTGGGAGTGTGATCAAGTTTCAGCCACAGGCCTACAGTGAGAGAACTTTTCTTGCTGTACATTAAGATAATTTCAGCACACTACAATTATGTGCCTAATTAAAATTAAGAAATTAGAACACAGTTAAAAGGAATAATATTTTGCTCACAGCTAATTTCATTAAAGTATTAATGAACAGGACTTATTTTATGGCTAGAGGGCAACTACATTCTGCAAAGTACTTCCATGCTAGCTAATTTATTCATGCATGAAAAACAATCCAATGAGAAATGAGTGAGCTGGGAACTGCTGGTCCTAATTAAAATATTTAAAACACCATGTCTATTCTGTTCCATCTAGCCAAATACCTAAGCTAGGAGTCAGCATGATGCCAATTAACATGGAACAAGCAAACACACAACACCCACAGATTCTGATTAAAGTGCATATTATTGTACCATACGATATATTGTTCTACACATATATGTAAATGTTTAATTAACCCATATCTAAATCGGCAACATTCAGGAATCGATACTTTAATCCCTAAACAAGTGGCAATCTGACTGCATGGTGCATTCACTTTTTATTTATCACTGTGCTTTATTGGGGGGGGGGGCGGGGGAGGAGCTACCCTGCAATCCACTTGTTAACGTCTTTCTGGAAGAGAGGAAGAAAAAAGCAGGAAAAAGATTTTCATCTCTGCTCTTCAGACAGCAACAAGATTGCCAGTTGCCAAAAGCTTGTAAAAGGAATGCAGTTATTGGGTTAGCCTCAGGTTATACAATATTTTTTATTAATAATTGAAAGGAGAACCTGGGACTAAACCCATTTGTCAGTCTTGGACAGCAGCAATAAAAACAAAATAAAAATGCTTCCTTTATCAACCAGAGAGCTGTTTGGAGCAGAAGAACTCAAGGGATGGCTCCATTAGAGAACAATGCTGAAAAGGCTCAGAGAGAAGTTGGAGACTTGCAAACTTAGTACAAAGAAGGATCAGAAAAAAAAAACCCCTCTAAACTTTAGTTCACGTACAGATGAGAAAAATCGCAGTTCAAGCAGACTTTATAAAGCTGAAATTTTCTTCAGTTTGCACCAACACAGGTCTTTTTTTTTTTTTCAGTTAATGTTCAAGCAATTCATGAGAAATCTAGTTCCCTACAGATGATTTTTCTTTTTCTTCATTCTTCCCCTACCAGTTGTATAACCAAGTGCATCAGAGGAAGGAAATCACCTGCCCCCTTGTTTTTTGGCTGATAAGGCAGGCTTTTTTCCACCCCTCCTTGACTACAGTTTATAATATGATGTCTGAAATGTCAAAATTAAAAGGACTTAGGACTTATCAGAAATCCCACTGTAACAGCTATTATGAAAATTTCCCATTAACAAACCCTGGCAGTAAAATCATTTAGCACTCTATACTCATTCAGATTAACATGTCATCAGGCCTCACACACTGGTCAGGGAGAGGCAAGTTTATAAGAGATGACTGTGCTTTTTTTTTTTTCTGACTCCTCTGATCCTCTGTGTTCATTGCTCGGGACTCAGTCAATGCTTTTGGCACCTTCGTCACACTCCTTTGATTCAAGAGAAGATACTGAGAGCTCTAATCCTCCTGAGAGCTGGGCAAGCAGAGATATATGGCCAGAAGAAACAGACATAAAGAGCAAGGGAACTCAGAGACACAGGCTGGGGGATTTGAAAGTCAGATGAAGGAGCTGAAAGACTTAGGACAGGGGAAACTGAGTGGCTGTAAGGAGCTCCCTGGAAGAGGTATGGGCCAGGGGAAAATGAAAGACACTGGCAAATGGAGCAAAGTATCTGAAGGGGAAGAGAACAAACACAGGATCTGGGAGCTAGCACAGGAGAATAGAAGCATGCAGCAGAGGAAAGAGAGTGCAGATCTGCTGGAAGCAGACACACATATGCCCAGGGAGCCGGGGGACATGTGAGGAGGTAAACGATACAGATGAGGTTGTCAGCAGAACCCAAAGTAAGAAAACACTGATTTTCCAAGGGGGGGGGGGGTTAGGGGAGCTGAGAGAACTAGATAATGGAAGCTGAGCTGCTCACTCACAAAAGTTCCAAACACACAAGCTGGTGAGACCCAAAGAAGTTATTATTACTAAGGGTAGTGACAATTCAGGATCAATTTTCAGGGTAATGTACCTATATTGCCCCTCTGTGATCCCTCAAGAGCAGGGATGGGCAATAAAATGGTAGCAGTTTGGTGGACTACTGCTGCTATATTTACCTGCACCTTCACAGGTGCAGGCAATCACAGCTCCCATCAGCTGGGAATGGCAATCCCCAGCCAAGGGGAGGTGTGAGTCCCCCATACCAGAGGTGTGGGGCCTGCCAGTAGCTAATACAGGCAGAAAGATTCTGGCCCACATGCCAGTATTTGTCCACCCCTGCTCAAGAGCATCCACTCTGGGGTCCCCACTCCTCAGCCATCACATCTATTGGTTTCTTTCCCTCCTGACTGGGTTTTGTCAGGCTGCCTGCCTTCAGTGATATATACCCAGCAAGCCAGACTGCCTTACAAGCCAGCATCTGACTTTTGCTTTCTCTTCTAAGGCTATAAAGACCTAAAATTGTCACCCCATCACTAGTTCCCACACAGCTCTTTATAATCAAGCACATTTATTCTTAAGGTGAAAGCATTATTTTGAAAACAAATAAAAACAAATAAAAGTTTCTGCTTGCACACAACAAGCTTACCAGTAGACCAAGGCCCTTCCAGCCCTTCCCAGGAAGGATTGGTGCCCCCTTAGACAGCAGGTCCTGTCTGGTTGTTGGATCAGAAAGAAGGCCCTGTTACACTGCTGGTAGGATTTGTTTCTGATATGCACCTAAGAGTTTGAATGTTTCTCTAAACCATTCAGAACTTGTGTGTGCAAAGTGGAATAGGAAAGAGAATACAGATTTTCCAGCCAGCTGAAAAGGAAATAAAAAACTCTTAATGGGGGAAGCCTAATAAAGATGTAGCTGAATAATGCCCAGTTAAAAAGTATTGAGAACTGTCTTGTGGGACTAGACAAGGATTCAGGACATCTAAGTGCAACTTCTAGCTCCACCACAAAACAAGTCACTTAATATTTATCTCTGCCTCAATTTCCCATCTATAAAGTGAGGATGATAATATTTCCGTATCTGATAGCCTTTTGCTGGCTTGTCAATTGAAAGTGTGATTCAAAGAGTAGTAATAATAAATTTGGGGACACAATAGGAGGACAATAATAGGGGAGGTTGAAGTCTTTTGTGAAAATTTCACCGTGATTCAAAAATAGTCTTTTTCATGGTGGTTTTGCATTTCTACTTCCAAACATAGTAACGCACCAAATAGGAAATATATGACCAAAATTGACTTTACTCAAACATAACAGCATTTTCCTACCTGTTCTATGCCAGTTTACCTATCATTAGGCCAGACTGAACTTTAGTTTTAAATGTTCAACAGGACTTAAATATCAATATTCTGAACCACCAGGAAGCATGTATTTTAACCTTTCCTCTAAATTTGAGGTGCCCATATGTTATAAGAAGTACCTGTTAACTTATAATTAAAGTTGGGCAAAACTTTTACTTAGCAAAAAAATGCAGATACAGGCTGACCAAAACATTTCACAAATGTGGGTCAATTTTCACAAATGTTTTAATTGGAAAAGAACTACAAAAAACTTCCAAAAAGTCAAAATGTTTCATTTCAATATTTTTTAAATTAAAAGTTTTGGACTTTTCTATCAGAAATTATTTTCTGTCTTAAAACTATATTTTAATCTCATTTAAAATATCTTTGAAAGAAAAAAAATTTCAAAAATCAAAATGTACTGTTTTGGTTTGGGTGAATAAAACATTTAATTTAACACAAAACAATTTATTTCAACATTTTGGATTTGCCAGAAGTTTCTAAAAATTTTGGTTTTGAGATGACCAAAACACAATTTATTCCCAGATTTTTAGATTTGTCAGCCAATTGAAAAATCTATTACTGACACTGACAATGTCAATGTCAGCTCTACTGACAATGGCTGTAGTGAGAAGAATATATGGGGAAGCACAAAAGAAGGACAGGTACAAGTAGCTGCTTCTCTCTCCCTCCGAAATATCCTTATTTATTACATGGTTTACCTTTCCAGACTAAGCAGGTTAGCAACCTATTGCAAAAAAACCCCACAGTTCTGCCTAGTTAACATTTTCCAAGGGTAGAATAACTCTATAAAGCCCTATAATGTCTGCTGGGATATGTAAAATGAATATGGGTCTGGGATGGTGGTAAGGATTTCAGCCAAAGCAGGCATTACCCTTGGACATGCTCTTTCCCTTCGTTTTGCAGCCTAGAAAAACAGATAAGCATGCAGCTGCTCTACTTTGTTGTGTCTTTTGCTTATCCTCATTGGCTCTGCATAACATCTTCAGGGTCAGATTCCTTGTAATCTCTGTCACCTGTTAGTTTGTAGCATAGGAATGTGTTGATTTAATTAGAAATTCTGTAAATAGTAATTGGGGCGGGTATAATTTTATTCATTATTTGCTTATTAATATTCATTGTATGGGAGTTAACATTACTAAATAAGGCTTTAGGAAAAGTAGTGATAGAAATGTGAATTAACATACTTAAATAGATAAAAGGTTCTGACTACTGCCAATTTGGGGCCACTCAGACATTGACTTGAATGTCCGAAGTAAAGGTGCGTAGGCAATAAAGCAGTTCCACTTACCCTATCTGCTCCTGGGTCTCCTGTTTCTTCTCTAACATCGTCTTCACTTAAAGTTACACAAATCAGACACTGGTCTATTCTACTAATATACTCAGTGAGCCAGATTCTGTGGGCCACTCAAACCTCTTTCCACTGCTCAAGTTGCACAAAGGACTGATATAGTCCCAGGACAACCTGAGAATACAAAGGGGTGAAAAGGTGATTTAAAGCCACCTCAATTTCTCCCTCTCATTCCCATACTCCATTCATTCTGGTCAATACCAGAGCTTGGGAGAAATGGAGAATTTGGCCTGGTACATAATTAAAAATAAAATATGATCCTCTCCAGTAAATGCCACTATTATATGTTCATTGCCAGGTGAAACGCTATCTTCTACTTTGGGTATTTTTACAATTAAACTGGGGGAAAACGAATAGGTTTCTAAGTTATTTGCCCTCCTCTAATATGGTACACTAGGGTTTAGCACAGGCTAAGCCGGGCAGCAGAAATTTTTCACTGGTTGGTAAAAGACTTGGGATTCCTCGATATACTATGCATTTAAGATACAATTATTCCTTACATTAAATTATTCTGCTGCCTGTTCCTTTATATTGAGTGATTAATCTGTGGCACATCCTGTATGCACTGGTACAGAGACCCACCCATTCAGAGCAGCTTGCAAGATCAGGACCTAACAGGCATTTTGTTTGCTTGTTCTTCTCCATGCTCCCTTGTGTTTATTATTTTGTCCATTTATCTCTAATGAAGGTTGGGCAGAAGGGTATGGATGAAGCAGATTCAGGACATCTTTAATTCATCTTCGTCAATCTCTGAACACCACTAACAATAATTACTATGGGACACAGATATCTAAACTTCCCGAAGAAGATTTGTTCTAATCTACAACTTGAGCATTGTCCCTACACGCAGCCAGTTCATAAAGGCCAGTTGCTCTCTTTGCAACTCTCAATGAGCCAATGGGAGCTCTGCATCAAAATCAACTGCAGGATAGGAAGAAGGGCAAGGACTTCTTCTTTGAGACCTGGAGTGGGCCACCACGAGTGGCATCCTCAGGTCTTCAGCTAGGATGACCAGGATCCCGGTCAAACAGGGATCCTGGCGGCTCCACTTAGCACCACTGACCCAGCCGTTGATTGGTTGGTGGCACTGCGACACCACTGCTCCCTGCTAGCTGCTGCACCATGCCACACAGCTCCCGGTTGTCCCCAGTCTGTGGGGCTGCCCCACAGTGCCTAGTCTCTTGCCTCCCAGTCTCTGAGGCAGTGCTCAGACAGAGGAAGCTCTGGCTTCCTGCATTGTGCGCTGTCCCCAGGCCTGATGGATTTGGAAGCTAAATCATCCCTCCCTCACCCACCCTCCCACCCCCATGCCCTTCACTGTATCCCTCCCCATCCCAACTACCCCACCCCAAACCTGTCATTGCATCCCTCTCTGTCCCACCCCCTGCTCTCATACCCCTCACACTGCATCCCTTCCCATCTCTATCCTCCCATTCCCCCTCACCGCATCCCTCCCCTGTCCCATCCTGTCCTGCCCCCCACACCTACCCAACCCTGTTCCACTTACAGCCCTCTTCTACCCATCCTACCCATCTCCCAGAGCCACCATCCCCATGTCCCTCACCCCCCACACCTTTGCCTCCCGTTTCACTGCTGTACTCCCATATGTCCCCATACACCTCCGTGCCCCCACATCCTCATGCACCTGTAGCTTTCAGCCTCTCCCTGCATCCCCATCCATCCTAGATATCTCCCACAAGACCTCCCCTCTCCTTCATTTCCCCCTCTTTTCCCCCTCCCATCCTGCTTGCATCCTTGGCCTCTTTCACTCCCCATCCTCTCCCTCTTCCCACCTTCTTTTTCCCTCCACCCACCTGCCTCCCAACTAGGTGATTTAGGCAGCTCCTGGAAAAGTGTATGAAAAACTGTCTCTGTGTAGGCAAGTGTGTACACACATGCACTGTATGTGTGTAAGAGATTGTGTCTGTGTACTGCAGCTCAATAAAGCAGTCCCCCTCCCCGTCATAATCAAAGTTGGAAGAGAGAATGGAGTGAATGGGAAAATTTGGACTCCCTGAGAAGAAAAAGGAATGTGAGGGTGGGATTGCTGGATGTAGAATTTTGACTCTACCATAGGAGGGGCACCGTGTTGGCTCACTGTGCTGCTCATGGTGTTTTCCCAGGTGCCCATGCCTGGCTTGGATCATTCTGAAGCTGTTGGATCTGATCAGTGTATGGCCAGAGGAGTCTGTCCAGTCCCAGCTGCAAGTGACCTGTAGGACCTAGGACACGTATGGGCACATTTCTTGAGCCGTCTGTGAAAAGGGGTATGAGAGGGACACGCTGCAGTGCAGAGTGAAGATTAAAGAACTCAGACAAGCCTATCATAAGGCCCATGAGGCAAACTGACACTCCAGTGCTTCACCAAAGACCTGCTGTTTCTATGAGGAGCTGGACGTTATCCTCCGCAGTGACCCCTCTTCCACTGCCAGCAGCCCACTGGATACTTTGAGGACACAGAGGCAGTATAAAGAGGACTTAACCCAGAGTATGAAACTGTAGATGAAGCAGTTAAGGTAGATGAGAACCAGGGGCTCCCCCTGGGGTGGCTGAGTGTGTCCGGGAGCCAGGATCTGTTCTCACTCCTGAGGGACACAATCAGTCTGAGCAGCCACTTTCCAGGGACCCGGGTAAGTGGCTGTGGCTTGCAGAGTGCAGGGCTGAGGGCATGGAAAGTGGGAGGCAGGCTGTGTTTCTGGGAGCTGCACTTCTCGCTGTGTCACCAAGCAGGATGTTGCTACTCGCCATAATCTGAATGGAATGCTGCAGAGAGGCTATCGAAACTTCTCGAGATGTATTTCTAAATAGTCTGCCGCAGCTTCCATGGCGGCGCAGCTCTGTCACCTCCCCCATTGTAGGACACTAGCCCAACACTGTAGGAACCAAAGTAGAACATAGGTGGGCTGCACATGGAGTGGGGTGAAAGCCGCAAGCCTGGAGAAATTGTGCCCTGGTTTCCTTGCTTTCCCTGAGCAGGGAGAGGCCTGCCAGGGTGATACCTGCCTGTGGAGAAGCGTGGTATAATTAGAACTATGTTCCCACAAAGGGAATTTTCTAGCCCTACCTGAAATGTCTTTTGTCCTTATGCCCAGCTGTCAACAACTCTCAGCCTCTCACTCACCAGGATTTTGGTGCTTGCCGAGATGCACTCCTTGCAAGGATCAGCAGGAAAATGAGTGGGAAAATTGGGGAAAAGATTTGTAAGTGAAAGTTACAGTGCTGGAATTGAGGTTAACAGACTTCATACGTGCACTGTGCTGAATATCAAAGGCTTCGATGCGCAATGCCTGGGAGAGGTTGCAACAGACAAGGAGCCGCCCTTGGAAGGATAGGGAGGATTTGGTTTGTGAAGTGCTAAATCAATCTTTGAGTGGGAGCAGATGTTGGGAACAGTGCTTGGAAAGGGAACTGAGGCACTGCAAGGACAACTAGGTCTTTGCCAGGCAGGCCACATAATGCATTGATCAGGGTTATGGTGGAACAGACTGAGATCCTGCATGCTGAGCCAATCCTCATGGGGTGGGGTCCAGGTGCTCAAGCTGCAGGAAATTTTTCAGGGCTTGAAAAGGCAGGTGGTTGTTCACCTGGCTACAGGGCAGCAGAATTCAAACTGCCAGCCAGAGCGGCTGCTTAGGAATTGTGGGCCACTTCCTGGAGGCCAGAATCAGCAACAAAATGCCTCGAGTTGTCTACACTGCATGTTTGTTGACAACACAGGGAGGAGGAAAGACAAATGTCCCACATGGAGCTGGAAGTTTCTTTGTCAACAAAAATGGCTGTTTTTCATGAAAAAAGTTGCAATGCACTTTTTCTTAACAAAACTTGCTAGTGTAGACAAGCCCTAAATAAATATCTCAGGTAAATATCAATGCTTTCATGTGCCAGGAGTAAAAAAGAAGACTTCAAGAAGAAGCCACATTTTTATGCATCTTTAGCCAGACAAACATTAGTCCTTCCCCCTAACTGAAGCAGCTATTTTAAAGAATATTAACTGGCTGCTTTCTAAATATGCAGATGTTCTGTTGTCAGACTTTCACAAAGTAATGAACAGCTTCTTAATATTTAATAAACCTTGCATGCTGTCCCCAGGCAGGGAGCACAGACTGTTGATAGCCAGCTACTAAATGGCCATTAAAACATAGAATGTCTCTTTAAAATGCACTTAACAAACAGGTTATATCACCTACCATGGAATGTGAATTACATCAGCTATAAAAGAAGAAAACTCCCCTCCCTAAGAAAAACTGATACACAGCAAGGGAAGTTAGCATATCTAGCACTCAATCCAAAACCTAAAATAAAACCTCTGCCCTGTGACAGATGCTTTTTCCTAGTTCTACCAGAACTAAGCATGTTGTGTGGTAATGGGAGAGCAGTCCACAGGACTCACTGTAGTTAAAGGAGGCTATAGAGAAGTCATTTATAATGTGACTTCATGGGAACCTTGTTTCTTGTCTCTTGTGTACAATGAAAGTCCTAATATATTGCAATAATGATGTTCACTAATTGGATTTAAAAGCCATTAATATAGAACAATAATATTTGTGCACTTTGGTACCAGATTTTTATCTCATAAAAGAAAAAATTAATGCTAATACAATCAGGTGGAAATAGGAAAATCTTTAATGTAATTAGGGCTAGATATTGCCTTTACTATACTGGCACACCAGGAGTTTGAGAGGGCATAGACGCATCCATCCCTCTATACATACAGAAGAGCAAGATCCCTACCTACATTTCCTAGAGAAACGGGAAGGGGGTTTAGATACCAGGCTGGGCTGGGCATGGTGGCCGTACTAGAAAGAGGCCAGAAAATGTTCAGACGACCTCTGGGAATGTGACTGCCCGTCACATCTGCCTATACAATTCCATGACCAAGAAGGATTTGTCTGTCAGCTAGGTGCCATGCCCAGCAGATGAGTGTAGCTACTACTCACAGCATCATTGACTAGACTGCAAAAGGCAGTCTTGCATGATGTTCCTGACCATTGTGACACACAAGTATCTTTAAAATGCACTTACTTCCTCAAACACCTCCCAGCCTGGGACCTGCTGCTCTTCATAACCGTTATTATTTGATCTGAAAAAAAACTCTCCTAGGCTGGTCACTTGCATTAATTTTATCTCATCTTGGCTGGCACAAATCTGCCACTTGAAATAAAAAAAAAGAAATGGTGCAATATAGAAGCATTTATATTCACAAACATTAATGTCTATGGATAAAAACACTGTGCACTAGAAATTAATATGGAGGGTTGAATTAGTTCATCTAAACTCCAAGGAAGCTGGCAGGTGAATCTGGCCCAGTGTTTATTAGAAATGCATAATGATGATGACAATAGACAGCGTGTTTTTAATTGAAAAACATGCACTAGTCTTTAAAACTAGTCTTAACTAACTCTTTATAAGATCTTTATGGGTTGAAATATGGCATTACCTCTGGATGTCTAACTGGCTTAATGCCTGCAGAAAAGGAACAAACATGATTTGAGGTGAGTGAAAAGTCTTTTAAAATCAGGATCCTCTTTGAATCTTAAAAACAAACTGGATCCAAAATGCTCAGTTTGGCATGCTTGTCAGGCCTGGGAACCTCCAAAGATTTAACTGGGACACGGTTAATGATTTAAAAAGTTATAAGAACCAAAGCAAAACATGTCCCTGCTGGAATGCGAGTGATGCAGTGGAAATGTACAGTTACATATGCTTTATAGTCAGATATTCCTTCAGGTGAAGGTCATCCTTTAACTCCAGGAAACACATTAAAAATAGAAGAAAGTTTTGGACGGCCTGTACTGTTTTGGATGGCATTTGAAAATCAAGGGAACTACCACAGGGAAAATACCTTTTAAGAAGACCCATTATATAGAATAACTGTAACTAGGGTGCAATATTTGTTATCAAACAGCTGTCTTACTGTATTGTGTATGAGGATTGTATATACTTGATTGTGCTACCAAAAAGCCATACAAAGCCTGAGTGGCATTGTCTGCTCAAAATTCTAGATGTTCCCTTGCTGCCGCAGCTACTCATGATGCAAATACAGCTGCAGGGCCAAATTTTTACACCTACGAAGGGGTGTGACCTACCTGATTTTAGTCCAGTGGTCTTCTGGGAAATGTAGTTTAGTACATAGGTGACTATTTTTTCCCTGGTCTGTGTGTTTATAACTGATTAAAGAATGTGAGGTTAAGAATTATAATTTTTATAACTTAAATGAGATGAGTAAATATTGGAAGGGATTGCTTGTTTTCATTAAGGCTGTATCTAGACTACATCCCTTTTTCGGTAAAGGGATATAAATTAGGCACGTTGATATTGCAAATGAAGCTGGGATTTAAATATCCCGTGCTTCATTTGCATAATGGCAACTGCTGCTTTTTTTCAAAACGGGGCTTTTTCGACAAAAAAACGCCGTTTAGATGGGAATCTTTCAAAAATAAACCCTTTTTTGAAAGATCCTGTACTCCTCAAAAAATGAGGTTTACAGGATCTTTCGAAAAAGGGTTTTATTTTTGAAAGATTCCCGTTTAAACTGTTAGGGGTTTTTTTTTTTGGTTTTTTGGTTTTTTGGTTTTTTTTGAAAAAGCCCCATTTCGAAAAAAAGCAGAAGCTGCCATTACGCAAATGAAGCGTGGGATATTTAAATCCCGGCTTCATTTGCAATATCAACGTGCCTGATTTACATTCCTTTACCGAAAAAGGGATGTAGTCTAGACACAGCCGTATACGTGAAGGAGCAGCTTTTAATTCTCCTAAGTGAGGGGTTATGAATGATTTTATAAACTAATTCGAGCTGGATGAGTCAGGAGGGTCTTTTAGAGACTTTGGGATGGAACATGGAGTCATTTGCAATTAAGTTTGTAGTGAAAGCATTTCATTGGGTTGCAGTTGGTTATGTTTATATTGTGCTAAGTGTCTTGTTTTAGTCATTTTAAAATGAAGAGCTTTTTTGTTTTTCTGAGGTATATCTTCTCTTCCTTGTGTGCTTTAAGTCTGCCTGCCTGCAAAATGAAACTTCACAATAACAAAAAAGAATGTAAATAGAGCCTCTTCTAGCATTATTTTTAACTAGATATGCTATGAAGAAACTTTTTTTCCAGCCAACCGTATCCTATGAACAGATTGATTGTTGCATAATCTCTGGAGTAATGTACCTGCTTGGATTGCTTCAGGGAGTTAGAAAAACTGTTTGTGGAGTTCACTGTCAGGCCACCCAGCAATAGAAAAAAATAATTGACTTGGTGGCTTGAGAGTGATGCCCGGACTTGTTATGCAGTAAACACAGGTTTGTTTGGCAGTCTATCATTCCCAGGAGTACAAACCTCTTCAGCATTCACACATAGTCCTTGTGTGGGAAAAGAGCATCTTCCATTGTTCAAGAGTAGCCCATCTGGCTAATAGAGTAGCACTGGCTATTCCTTATCCCTTTTGTAAAGACATCTCTCTACCCTTTTCTCACATAGTGGCACATTATGGAAGAGAATAGATTCTACCTTTCAACACTGGAAAATAAACACTGAACATACATCAAAATATTTTCTTTATAAATCAGAGAACTTGACACTTCAAACCTTGAGCTGGGAGTTTAAAAGGCTGAGCAGATACTGTAATTAAAAGAAATAAGCAAAGACTGTGTGTAGAATGAAACTTCAAGAACTATAATTGTAGGTAGAGTAACATGATTATGACTAATTTTAAAAGATCAGATTCTGTACCTCTTGCCTGATCTAAGATTTCTTATGAATTTCCAGTTACCACCTTTAAGGTTGGCAGGTCCTTTATCCCAGGATCAAGCCCAGAATTTAATTATTCCATGGTTGTGAACCCTGATGTGCAGAGTTGCAAAACACACACTATAGGAACTCTTGTATAATTACAAATATAGCTTATTAATACATCTAGCATACTCACAAACACCCCAATTTTATAAGATACATAGGGAATGTATATCTGTATTTCCATACCATATATTCACACTATAAGGGGTTAACAAACATGCAGACAAGGGGGATCCAGTAGATATAGTATACTTAGATTTTCAGAAAGCCTTTGACAAGGTCCCTCACCAAAGGCTCTTGTGTAAATTACATTGTAATGGGATAAGAGGGAAGGTCCTTTCATGGATTGAGAACTGGTTAAAAGACAGGAAACAAAGGGTAGGAATAAATGGTAAATTTTCAGAATGGAGAGGGGTAACTAGTGGTGTCCCCCAAGGGTCAGTCCTGGGACCAATCCTGTTCAACTTATTCATAAATGATCTGGAGAAAGGGGTAAGCAGTGAGGTGGTAAAGTTTGCGAATGATACTAAATTGTCAAGATAGTCAAGACAGAAGCAGACTGTGAAGAACTTCAAAAAGATCTCACCAAACTGAGTGATCGGGCAACAAAATGGCAAATGAAATTTAATGTGGATAACTGTAAAGTAATGCACGTTGGAAAAAATAACCCCAACTATACGTACAGTATGATGGGGGCTAATTTGGCTATGACAAATCAGGAAAGAGATCTTGGAGTTATCGTGGATAGTTCTCTGAAAACTTCCACACAGTGTGCAGCAGCGGTCAAAAAGGCAAATAGGATGTCAGGAATTATTAAGAAAGGGATAGAAAATAAGACACAGAATATCTTACTGCCCCTATATAAAACTATGGTACGCCCACATCTTGAATACTGTGTACAGATGTGGTCTCCTTATCTCAAAACAGATATTTTGGCCTTGGAAAGGGTTCAGAAAAGGGCAACTAAAATGATTAGGGGTTTGGAATGGATCCCATATAAAGAGAGGTTAAAGCAACTGGGACTTTTCAGTTTAGAAAAGAGGAGACTAAGGGGGCATATGATAGAGGTATATAAAATCATGAGTGATGTGGAGAGGGTGAATAAAGAAAAGTTATTTATTAGTTCCCATAATAGAAGAACTAGAGGACACCAAATGAAATTAATGGGTAGCAGGTTTAAAACTAATAAAAGAAAGTTCTTCTTCACACAGCGTGTAGTCAACCTGTGGAACTCCTTGCCAGAGGAGGCTGTGAAGGCTAGGACTATAACAGAGTTTAAAGAGAAGCTAGATAATTTCATGGAGGTTAGGTCCATAAAAGGCTATTAGCCAGGGGATAGAAATGGTGTCCCTGGCCTCTGTTTGTCAGAGGCTGGAGAAGGATGGCAGGAGACAAATCGCTTGATCATTGTCTTCGGTCCACCCCCTCTGGGGCACCTGGTGCTGGCCACTGTCGGCAGACAGGCTACTGGGCTAGATGGACCTTTGGTCTGACCCAGTACGGCCATTCTTATGTTCTTATGTTCACTATTCTGTCTAGAACAGTGGTCTCCAACCTTTGTAAGCACAAGATCACTTTTTGTACAATTTAAGTGCAATCCAGGATCTGCCTTAGACCCAAATACCCTTGCCCTGCTTCCTTTGTGCCCCTTCTCTGAGGCCCTAGCCCTGCTCACTTTGTCCTCCCTCCCTCCCCCATTCTCTCTCCCTTTAACGGGGCAGGGGCAAAGGGTTGGGACCCTGGCTCTGGTCTTGGGCTAAGGAATTTGGAGTGTGAGAGGGGCTCTGAGTTGAGCCTGGGGTAGGGAGTTGGGTGCAGAAGGAGGTTCAGGGTACAGACTCTGTAAGGGAGTTTGGGTCCAAGGGATTCAGGGCTACGACAGGGGCTTGGGGTATAAGAGAGGGTTCATCACTGGGGCAGGAGTTCAGGATTCTGGCTCCAGCTGGACACTGCTTACCTCAGGTGGTGCCTGAGCGGTGGTGCAGTGGGGCTATGGTAGGCTCATCCCTGCCCTGGCCCTCCACCACTCTCAAAAGCAGCCAGCGAACTCCCTCCATCCCAAGCCCTGTACCCCCCATCTGTGGAGATAGAATACTGGGTGGGAGGGGGCACCCTGACATCAGCGCCCTCTCCTCTCCCTTCCCTGCTCTGCACAGCAAGCAGGAGGCTCCCGGGATGGGGGCAGCTCCAAGGCAAAGGGCAGGAGATGAGCAGCAGTGGGGGGAGGGGCAGCAAGTGCTGGCACTTGATAGCCTCTTGGCCAAACCAGTCAGGATCATCTGTCAGAGGCTCCAAGATCTACCAGGAGATCCCAATCTACTGGTTGGTGACCACTGGTCTAGAATAACCTGAAGTGTTAGCCATCATCTTCCTCATCACCATCACCTTCCCCATCGTCACCAGTGGCCATCATTCTGGCACCTCCCACAGAATATATCTTTTTCTCCTACCACCCCTAGGCTGAGATGCCACTTTTATAATAGGTTACACTGATGTCATGTTTGATACATGTTCAGTAGGGGATGCTTCCTTTTCTCCTCACTTATATTTTCTCACCTTACTATGGGTAAAGTATCTTTTTCCCGTAGATCAGTACATTATTGATCTCAATGTATCATATGTGTCAATTCATTACCCATGGGCCTTTTGTGATTATCTATCACATTTGTTATTTCTGTCCTACTCTGCTACTCACTCTAGTCTTAACCAGTTATTTCAGGTTTTGCTAAGTAATTATGTACCTGTTATGTTTGAGAGTATTCTTGGAAGCCCCTATGCTGTTGAAGATTGCTTTATCTAGGTGAAAGGTCAGGAATATATGAGCATTGACTTTGCTATCTGTGTGGAAGGTCTCAGGCATGCATATGCTAACTTTGCCTTAGTTCAACATACTGGATGTGGCCTGTAAGTCCTTTGTTATACAGCCAATATAAACCTCCTGTAAATGATTATAATAAACATATAATCAAAATCATAAGGAAATAAATCTATATATCTATAGGCAAGCAAGCAGGTTAGCTGTATAGGTTACATACCCACCTTTTTTGAATATTTCTTGGCTGAATAGTGATTTGCAAATTTTTCCAAGGTATATGCACGTGTACATTCACCTGGCACTAGCTACTTCGTTAATTTTTGTTCTAATATATTGTAGCAAAAAAAAAAAAAATTCCCACGCAAAAAAGCCTTGATTCAGTTAGCTTTGAAATCATCTCTCCTAATGGTAGAGTTCCTTAACACTGTGCTTAAACCCATATGGGGAGATAAACTTAGGTAACATCTAAGGCTATGTCTTCACTAAACGGAAGGTCAGTGCTGCCATGATCGATCTTCTAGAGTCAATTTAGTGCATCTAGTTAAGACTCGCTAAATTGAACTCAGAAGGTGCCCTTCCCCTCGCCCCATTGACGGCCAGTACTCTTGCTTCTGCAAGAAGTAAGGGAATCTGACAAGAGTGTCAGAGCTAGATAGATCCATGGAGGTTAGGTCCATCAATGGCTATGAGTCAGGATGGGTAGGAATGGTATCCCCAGCCTGTTTGTCTGGAAATGGGTGACAGAAGAGGGTTCACATGGGGATTACCTATTGTGTTCCCTCCCTCTGGGGCATCTTGTATTGGCCACTATCAGCAGACAGGATAATGGGCTAGATGGACCATTGGTCTGACCCAGTATGGCCATTCTTATGTTCTTATAAATAGCCTGGTAGCACTTCAAAGACTAACAAAACATGTAGATGGTATCATGAGCTTTCGTGGGCACAGCATTCTGGACTTCCAACACTCCGGTCATCTGAGGAAATGGGCTGTGCCCATGAAAGCTCATGATACCATCTACATGTTTTGTTAATCTTTAAAGTGCTACCAGACTATCTGTTGTTTTTTAAGTTTTTCCTGTTACAGACTAACTCGGCTACCCCTCTGAAACTTATGTTCTTATGTCAGCCTCCCGCTGTAGGGATGATGGGGAAACTCAAAACAAGGTATGTTGACTCCAGCTACATAATTAACATAGCTGAAGTTGCATATCTTGATTTGATCTTCCTCTTTAGTGTCAACTTGGCCTTAGATGAAGGGTCTTTAGGCTGACTATCTATGCAAAGCAGAATCTTGAATAAAGATGCCATTGGTGCAAGCAGTATCCATGATCTATCACTAAAGGGTCTATACAGCACACATTATACAGGAAAACTCTTACTGTAGTCATGTTGCTTATGTCAGTGAGAGTCTGCCTGAGTAAGAAACACTGAATAGGGCCCTAATGAGGCAGAGAGTTATTATTAGACGAATCAGGAGTATGTCACAAAAAGATGGACATTCTGTGCATTGCAGCCAGCAACTTGTGGTGCAAATGAGAGGTGAGGTTTGCTTTGGTTTCACTAATGCAAGTAAAATGTCCATCAAAGAAAAGCCACAAGTAGTTCAGAGAACGTACATGGGCTCATGAGAAAGAGCTGAAAAAGGGCAAGGAGAAAAATACTGTGTGTTTTGCCTGAGGGAGAGATTTAAGCTGAGGAAAGAGAGAAGGGAAGAGAAACTGCTCTATCTACTGACAAAGGGAACACTTTCCATTGCAGTTCATGGATTAGCCTCTTAGATAACAAATAAAAAAGAAGAAAAATGGAAACTATTTCTAGTGGAAGTTACATGCACTGGGTGTTAGAAAAGTTGGCTTCCTTCCAGCAATCTGCTCGAGAGATGGTTTTGTCAATGTTTGCAGTATCTGCAGTATGCAACTTCAAGGTGCTCGTGAAAGATCAAAAAGAATTTTCATGTCTTTTTTTAAGTCAACCCAGAAAAAAAAAGACTGGTATCCTAAGTATAGAAGAGAGGAGAGGTGTCCCCAAAATACAGGCAAATACAGACAATGTTGGATTTTGTGAGTAAAGGCAACCAGGGAAAGGAGCCACCAAGCAGTTATGATTTCAGCTCAGTTAGATTTTGCAGCAGAAAGTCTTTCCGGTGAAAAATCAGATTCCACCACATTGAAATATAAATTCACGTTGCTTTAGCTGATTCATGTTGCCTTATTTGAATTGTTGATGTAAACAAAAGTATGAAAAGTTGAAAATTTGTTTCAGTATGTTAAAATGATTTTAATTCAATGACTTGATTCAAAATTTCTTTCATTTTCATAAAATCATTCAAAATGTTAAAAATATTCAATCTAAATAAATCAAAATATTTTCTTTGATTCACAATAATTTTTTTTCAACTTTTCAATCCACCAACAATTTTTTTAAATTGCAGTTTTGGTTTGACCCCCAAATTATTTTTTTCAAATTTTTTGGAGTTGCCAGGGAAATTTAAAAAACAACATTAAACACACAGCTCTCATTGTGATCCACTGTCACTTAGAATGGTAGGATCTGAAGTTATGGGATTCGTAATCTCCACAACTCAGACAATGCAGTTGGAAGCCTCACCCTCAGGCTGCATGATTCTCTATTGCATCCAGATGTCTCTGAGCTTCCCCGACACGCATGTGCCCTCCTCTTCCTTCGCTGCCTGAGTTTTTCTCGGACCATATCCCTGAATGCATTGCCTGGGAGCCTGCTAAATTCAAGTTCAAAAGTAGCCAGGTCTGCCCACTTCCTTTGCCTCATTCCCTCCCTCCCTGCCCAGATCTGTGCCTGGTCAGCCACTGCTAGGATCCTGGGGACCTGCATGTTCTGGAAACCACCCCAGAAATTTGACTGCAGGTCGCTAGGCCAGCCTGAGTCTGGATTCAGAAGGATCAGGTTCAGTTCCCATTTAGTCTGCTGTTAAAATTGTTGTAAAATTTACGCTGGCGTAAATGGAATCATTGTCAGACCCAGGGACTGCATTTGAAACATCTGCATAGAACATGTCCCCTGCAGTGCAAGGGATTTGATAGGGTTACAATAGGATAGTTAAACTTGGATACCTAGTACCTATTATCCAGGTCACTATAGACCACACAGGGAAGTGAAGTGAAGTGATGAAAGCTTGGAGGTCTCTAAAATTTTACCTCCTTACTTCCTCTTCCTAGAGAGCCACGTCCAACTCTTCCGTACTTTAGCTGGAGAGAATGGGCCATGTCTCCCACAATGAGTCAACAGAGCTTCAGAGCTTTATTTCCATGTCTGTAGACAATGACTAGGTCCACAGAGCTCTGATTTCAGCTGGGCTCTGTATGTGCTACAGTAATACAGATAATAAAAATGATAGCAAGGGACATACTGATCTCCTAATTCAGGGTTCTGTCGTTAAAAACGAGTCTGTTTTACAAAATCAAGCCCTTTAAAACTTGAAATATTTCATCATCTGCCACTCTGCTCAGGATTCAATAACTTAAAAAGCTTTAAAGAATTTAACATCTATTTTGTTTAATCTTTCAGCTTCGTATGCATCAGCATCCAGCTCTGAATGAAGCGCATAACATTTTATTCTCATCAAGCTACCTAATCAGAGGTAGTCTCATTTTTCTTCCTTAATGCAATAGCTAATAAGCACTTCCACTTTCTGAACATTCTGGGTCTGATCCAAAGCTCACTGAAGTCAGTGGGACTCTTTCGATTGATTTCACTGGGCTTTGCAGCTGATTCTCTGAGAGGATGGCATTTTAGAACTTCAAAGAATTGCAAATGTGGATTGGTTGCTGTTGTGCCAGTCAATGGTTCATTTGGTTACCTTTGAGATTTCTACCCATTGCTAGATTAATATGAAATTAACAAACTGCCCCCTTACAGAATCACTAAAAGCACACACACCCCTGCGGTAAATAAACCCACAGAGGTGCTGACTGTTAGTCTAAATAATGAAGACAACAGAAGAACATGCCAACATGCCTGTCATTAGAACAGCCTGCTGGCCTTCATCAGCTCCTTTAGTAAATTGGACTAACTTTAGAAAAAAATAAAAATAAGCCTGCTGCTAGGATTCTTCGTAGAAAACAGCTTTTTCATTTGGATATCACAAAAACCATTATAGACAACCTTCTCCCTCTGAACAAAAAGACTTTATGTATGTACTGTAACTCTTTTCCCTGTGGGTTTGAAATTACACACAGTAGTGCCAAAGGTAAGTCATTTCTAGACATTGATACATTTCTTGGGTTTGGTTTGGTTTGGTTTTTCCCTGTTCTCCCCCTTGTGGAATCTATTTGTGGCCCACAGCAATCACTTTAGACACGTCTGGATAGAGATAGATGACACAAGTAATCTACTTATCTTCCTTTCCCATCACCAATAAAAGTGACAGCCTGCCTAATTAGTCCTAATAAAGCAGCAGCCAAGAGAGTGGCACAGCGGCGATCTAAAGAGAAATGGCATTGACCCACAGACACAGGTGCCGCCTGGAGGCAGTGCTGGTATTGCTTTATCTCCAACGCATTGCAGCAGGCGTATGCCGTATTCAAATGCAAGTAGCATGTTTTTCTCCTCAATTCTTAGATCAAGAACAAAAAAAAAAAAAACCCTCATCTAATCAAAAAAGGCACTGACAATTTTTCAGCCTCACATTAAAAGCAAAGAGTCATTCGGAACAGTGCACTCCATATTCTATTTTATAATATCACTTTAAGCTATTTCTTTGAATCACAGACATTTCTTTGTTAAAAAGGAAAATCAAAAATTCATCAGAAGAAGTTCTCGGGTTTCTTCTTCCTCGCTCCTCTCCCCTCCTCCCCATGCTAAACAGGGCTGGAGCATTGGTTTTTGAGCTGGAACCAACGTTTGTAGAAGTTAGGGGTCCTTAAGCAATTATTAGCGATGAGAGTTTGACATGCTTGAGAGTTGTCAACAACTGACTTTAAACAAAGTGGAAGGAAAGGGAAATAAATGGTGCTCTCAGCAAAATTAATACGCAGCCCTGCAAATTAAAGACATAGTGTGTATTTTAAACAAGGGGGAAATTTGTGAACTTTGCATGAAACAGCATTTTAAGTATATCTTTGCAAAAATTATCAGATTGTCAAATGGCATCAAAGCAAATCAGGCCCATAGCCATTCAAGATATTTCCACATTTGCAAACAAATTTGTGTGTCTTGCTTTATTCTCTTTCTCTGTAGCTGTTATTCACTCCTATTAGCCTAAGAGGGACTCAAATTGTTATAGACTGTTTTTGTTTAATTAGCTTTGGAATACTAACACTTCCAGTGCATCTTTTGCCAGCAATGGACATCTTGACAGGAGACCTGAATTCACATAATGAGGGGATTCATTTACATTTCCCAATCACATTTCTATCTTGTGAATGAGACACAAAATAGAAGTTCTTACTTTTTGTGATCAAATATCCCTTCGTGTTTTGTGAGAGAGTTGGGGTTTTAACTGAAGTGCCCTCATCATATGCCTAAATTGCATGGAATTGGTATATCCTGTCCTGCTTAACATTGTCCCAGTACTTTAAACTTGAACAATTGTTGCTTATCCTCGCTGAACAATATTCCATGATTCCATTGAAAATGGCTCCCACGTGGATGTGTTTTAGCAGGTTGTGATGGCTTTTAGCAAAGAAATATTGCTTACACAGCATGCACTGTTAGCCTGTGGAACTCATTGCCACAAGACGTCATAGTGGCCAAGACCGTAGTAAGATTTTAAAGAGAACTAGGCATAAGAATATCCTGTTATTGCAAGAGTTCAAAGCATAAATCAATCTCTGATTAGCTAGGAAGAAACTCCCCTGCATGCAGGTCATTTCACATCTGCCTACTGAGGAGTACAGTTTTTCCTTGGGTACCAGATCAAGCATTTAACATTTTACTCTCATAAATCCATCGAGTGAAAGGTAGTTTGATTCCCGCCCTCCTCCCCCCATACTGCATTAAGTTTAAAAAGCACTATCAGTTTCTGAATATTCTGGGCCTGATCTAAAGTTCATTGGAGTAAATGAGTTGGTTGGTTTGAAAAGAGAATGCAAAACAAAAAACCCCCAAGAAAACCAACTCCCTCCCCTTTTATTATAGTCTGGTTATCATCTATTTACCTAGTTGGTCATTGATCTCAGGTGAGTCCATCTTCCACTTTTAGGTCCTGCAGAGACTGAACAATAGGGCTGCTGTGACAGCTGATTTTAAAGTACACAGGCCAGTGGATCCTACGGTAAAATTCTCAGAGGTAACTTAAGCTTTTTAGGGGTTTAAGCCCCATTTTCAAAACTAACTTAGTGTCAGCTCCTCAAAGATGCCTACCTCCCAATCAAATCAGGAGTGAGGCATCTACCTATCTTTCAGGATCTGGGCCTTAGGAATCTAAATGTTATTCGTTTTCCATAGGGCTGAGGCTGCAAAGTAACTTTAGAGCTTTTCAAGAATTATATCTTAAGAGCCTCATTCTCCTTTGCCTTGTACTTTGGTTCCTCATTTGCACCTACATGTAGTGGTAGCCTAACACATACAAATCAGACACAGAGCATTTTCCAACCACTTTGCTATCACCATACGAGAGTCTGGAGAAATAAGCACTAGGGGATGCCAGAAAGCAGTTTTACTTGAATTAATTAAATTCAGCCTTTCAGAATGGTTACAGCTATTGTGTTTGCGATACACTTGTGTTCCAGAGTCATGTCTATCTAAAACAGTTTGATTTTAATTATTTCCCCCTTTGTTTAAATGTCTGGATGACTTAAATGTAAGTGAAATAGTGGGTCTTTGTGTGTGTGTGTGTGTGTGTGTGTACATGTACATGCACGCATGCGCAAGTATGTACACCGAGGATGAAAGAAACACAGAAGGAAGAAAATGTGAATACTCAGTCTTTAGGATCACTGGGTGGGTACACCCTCATATGAATGCAAAATGTGGGAACTGAAATATAAAACAGATACTATCTGCAACAGGACCTAAAGAAACCCGTAAAAGAATGGGAAATAAAAAATTGGTTGTCTTTTCCTAAGTTGGCTTCAAGATTGCTCCTTTCCCAGTTCTCAGATTATTGAAATTATGTCTGAACTAACTGTTCTTGTGCAGATTTCATAAATAATAGTGTATACACTCAAAGAATTGTTATTAGGTCTGGTTTTTAAAAGAAGGGAAAATATGAAACTTAGAATTTCAAATTTTATAAAACTATTAATTTGCTCAATGCCAGGTCAAAAAACTAAAAGGATAACAAAATTAATTCAAACTATTATCCCTTTGCCTCCTCCATTAAAACAAAATAAAATTTCAGATATTTTCAGCCAGCCCCAATTATTATTAATTAAACCAAATCACACTGATCTGGAACTTCTACAGATTTTTAATTGGGGTGGGATCATTGGAAATAAAAATGAAATTTAAGGGACAACATGCCTCACAAGCATTTTGCTTTTATTAACAACTAACCCTAGATGGGAAAAGGTCACAGTCCTTTTAAAAGGTTGTATAATACAAACAACATGGCACACACATATAACTACATGTTCGGGAAAGTCAGATTTTCCCACTTTCTCTACATGAAAAGACTTTTTCAGTTACTTTGTATTTCTCAGGTTGGTAGTTCACCTCCTCCCCCTTTTTGCTTTCTTAGGCCCCAAGTCTGCTTTGCAGCCCAGAAAATTCAGATTCCAAAAAATGTTCCAGTTACTCCCATTCTACCCATTCCCTTTCCTGGCCACACCCCTCCGCCAATAGGATGACAGTGTAGGAATGCCTACATCAGGCCTAACCCGAACTCTCACCATGAGTACAAATTAAGAACATGCTTAACTTGACTACTGGGAGTAGTCACACAGGGGCCTTATATCCCAACCGCATAGGATACGTCTACACTTGCTCCCTAGTTCGAACTCGGGGTGCAAATGTAGGCGACCGAAATTGCTAACAAAGCGGGGATTTAAATATCCCGCGCTTCATTGGCATGATCTCGCCGGCGCGTTACTCCGCTCAACAGCTGTTTCGAAAGTGAAAGTGTGCGCCGGGACGCGTTAGTTCGAACCAAACCCCTTGGTTCGAACTAACGTTACTCCTCAAAAAATGAGTAACGTTAGTTCGAACCAAGGGGTTTGGTTTGAACTAACGCGTCCCGGTGCGCACTTTCACTTTCGAATCAGCTGTTGAGCGGAGTAACGCGCCGGCGAGATCATGCCAATGAAGCGCGGGATATTTAAATCCCCGCTTTGTTAGCAATTTCAGTCGCCTACATTTGCATCCCTAGTTCGAACTAGGGAGCAGGTGTAGACGTACCCATAATGAGTTCTGTAACCACTGATTTTGGCAGGGCTCTGGAAAGGTCCAGGGATTTCCCTACCAAGAGCTCACTGCAGGATCAGGACCTTGTTTTATTTTGCTGCCTAGACATTACCTTCCACATCTTTTGTTTTCAGTGCTCCAAATTGTGTCAGTATTTCTACTTTACTGCCCCTTTTATATTGATCATCTGGCATTATTCTGCAAAACTCCCAAGTTCCTGTTTTCTTCTGCCTGCCCTCCTTTGGACTGACCCCACAGCATACACGGCTCACATGAGGAGAGCAGAGGAGAGCTTCATCCCTGCTGCAGCCATTGATCTAGTGGCATCTGCTGGCTCAGCAGTGCTAACTCAGTATAAACTGGCAATAAACTGAAATAAAACCCTTAACCCTTAATGGAGTGAAATAATGTAATTTACTAAAATGCTTGGCCCTTTTGATTATGATTATTTGAAAGTTACAAATGGAACTCAGTTGGGAACATAAAAAAGACGTTTCTCTGCAGCACTTTGGTCAAAGCTAACACACTGTCCCGGGAAGCTATAAAAGTTTACTTACCTGCCCTAACCCCTTATTTGTGCACCACACATACTTTCCAGTTCATGCAAAGGGAACATTAACAGCATATGTTTTAGAATAGTTTAAACTGATGAGCCTCCAAAGCATGAAAAGAATCTAGGCATCTTTTAATGAGTTTACAGATTTGAGAATAGGATCCTCTATTTATCAGTGAGGCCCCAGTGTCATCAGCCAGTGGAATTTCTTGCAGCCATGACACCATCTCCTGAAAGATGTTGTGGCTGCACAAATACAGCGCAAGCCACTGCCATGACAAGCAGGTCACAGATTGCGCACGAACCAGCTGGGGATTCTTCCCCACTGTCAAAGAGACCTTCCCAATGCAAGTCACAGAGTTGCCACACTCAGCTTTATACTTTGATGGGTGAGGCATATCCTATAGTACCCTCCCTCGGGGTACAAGCAAGCCACAGCTTTTCGCTGTCACTCAGAGAGCTACATCCCTCAAACTTACCCCCATCTCACACTAAGCTGCTGTTATCTCACTATGGGCTCCCATAAATGTAAGAAATGAAACATCTCGGAAATGAGGTCACAAAACGATTGATACATAGAAAGAGAAAAACGCCACAATCAACTCAAGTTTCCTGTTTCTTCAGTTGGGGACTAATCCAAAGCTCATAGAAATCACCCTTCCACTGACTTCCACAAGCTTTGGATCATTAGCCCCAGTGCAGCAAACTACTAAAGCACATGCATAACTTTAAGCAAGTGACAGGCCCATTGACTTCAAAGCGTCTAATCTCATGCTAAATTTCATATATATATTATAGGTATAATGAAGGTTAAAAGTTCCTGGCAGTACCAGAGAATAATATCCAATTGTACTTCTGTATGGCCACTTCTCCTCTGTTTCCTTCCCTAAATACAGGTCAATATCATCTAACCTCAGGGAGGTGACATTGACAAGAGATTGCCAAACACTAGTTTCAATAAGGTGCTACTGTAAAAAAAGTGGTCAAAAATACCATGGAATAGCTTCCAAAATATGAGAGCCAAGGAAATAAACTTTTACTACCCACCCCATATGCTTAAATAGAATGCTGGAGGTCACAAAAAAGAGGTAGTTACATCTTTTTAAAATCTACCATGTGTCATCATTTCCCTCTTTGGACAGCATCAGGGTTGTTTTCTGTAAAGCCAGAGCTAATGCATACTGGCAGATGAAGGGTTAAACAACAATGCTGAGGAAGAAAAGTTAGCTATCTTTTTCAACACTTTGCACACTTTTCATATGGCCTTAGCAATTAGTAAATAGTTCTTCACCTCAATTAATAGTCACACAGGGGGGAAAAAAAAAGAAAGAAACACCAGTGTGCCATAAGTAAATAGAAAATGCTAACCTTAGCATATTCAAAGAAGCATTTTAGCATGCAGCCATTAAGTTATCTCGTGGTTATTTATTTCTTCTGCTTGTTATTAGCTCTGTGAAGAATATTATTCTAATTATGTCAGCCCAATCAGCAGTATTGCATGTCCAGGCTCATTGCCATTAGTTTGAGCTTTGTCTTTCACACTGTGATACTAATTCAATGAGACATCAAACATTTAAATCGACCCAGGATGCCGAGGTCAGGCAGTTTTGCCCTTCCACTCTATTAGCACTCGAGTGTAATTGTGTTTGTCACTCCCCGCATGACTAATAGTATCAGGGTGACTATCAGAGCACAAATGAGCAATGCACTAATATATTATTTTGTTCTATAATATCAATATGTGTTTATTCAGTGGTTGTGTTAGCCAAGTTGAAATGTTCACTTTAATATAGTAACCATAAACTGTTCACTTAAATGGATGCAGTCACTCATACAATTACTTTACAGGAACAGAATCTTGTCCAAGTGAGAAATGAAAAAGTTGCTTTAAAATAAGCTTTGAGAACTAAACTTCAAGTTCTGCAGTTAATTCAAAGCATTTAAAAAATCATAAAAGATAAATAGAGAGAGCGAGAGAGCGCCTATACATCATTTAAGCCATTTAAAAAGAGTTTGCTTCTTTAAGTCTAATTGTTTGGTAAATTTAAACCAGCAAGACTTATGACAGCATCACTACACACTCCAGTGAAAAAGAGAGTATGGCATATACACACATTCAGAGGGCCTCATTCTCTTTTCACTTACAGCCATCAAAGGCCCCTTTTCAAGAATGTACTTAAGCATGTGCTTAGCTTTAAGATAAAATGTCTGGCCCCAGAACTGATACAGCACCTGGCCCTCAAATGCTGTAGTGTTGACCCCTCACATGGTTTTAGAATCATTACACCTAAAAATGTCTTGTGTCTATAACTCCCTAATTTGAAAGTGGCCATATTTTAATAGCCCAGTGTCAATGGATGTGAAGCAAACCTCGCAGCACCAATTTGAAAGGCAAGGTATCCAGGTAGCATATTACCTCACTGAACACTTGGCCCTGTCAAAGAGTGGTTTGTAATGGTGCCTGGCCAGTGAAGCCTGAAGATAACACAAAATTAAGGTGGCTGAGAGCTGTTTAGAGAAAAAAAGCCTACTAGTTCTACATGCCCATGCCCTCCCTGGGCCTCAGCTATGATTTGCAGCAGTGGTGAGCAACCTGCAGGCAGCCCATCAGGGTTCTATGTGCAGCCATGCACCACCTCTCTGCCTCTGCCCCTTGTATCTCTCTCACGTGGGGGGCCCTCTACTTATTGACTCCTCCCCCGGCCTTCCAGCACTTCCGTAGCAGTGTGAATCGGCTGGTTCGTGGCAATGAAGCTTTGGGAGGGAGGGGGATGAGTGGGGATGGAGCTTGAATCAGCGAATTCACATGCTCAGGAAATGTTGGGAGGGAGGGGTAGGAGAAGGGACAGAGTGCACTCGTGGAAGGAGGCAGGGAAGAGGCTGGATGGTGGTTTGAAGGAAGGGGTAGGGTGGGAACAGTTCCTGGAGTGGAGGGGAGGTTTGGGCAGCCCCTGGCAAAATGAGAAGTGACATACATTTAAAGCGAGAGCACTTGTGAGGTGCATACTGATTGTACACAACATTGTGAGAGCCATGTACTTCGTCCACTTCTTTATGGTACTTTTTTGGCTATTTAATTTGCCCCTAATAATGGATTGCTTTGTGCTGAAAAGGCACAATAGAGAAGGAGAATCAAGTGCAATGTATTTAATCTTATTCTTGCGGGCCTGTGCACTAACCATGACCCATTTCAATCTTGTGGCCCAATGAGATGAAGGAAGGCCACACATGCAGCCCAGCCATTAGCCTTGGTTGCCCATCGCTGATGTGGAGGGACAATTTTTGGAGGAGAGGGCACCAGAATGGACTCTCTATACCTATTCATTTCATGGCCAGGCTGCAGAAGAGCTGAATTTCAGACTTTCAGATATTATGGTGCAGGGAGGTTTACAAGTATGTAGACAGATGAAGTTGATTGATAGACAGTATAGAGGATGAATTCTTGTTCCAGGCCTCCCCTCACAGAAGCAGTCTCTTCAGAGCACAGTAGACGTATAGTGGCTTTTATGATCTCGTCATTCCACACAGGACACTAGTTCAGTTCGCAATGGCATCATTTGTTGCTGGTCTGCTGCTACAGAAAGTGAAAAGGAACATATATTTTTTAAATTTGCTGGGAAATATTTGCTGGGAAATTTTGTTTAACTCCCACATGTTCTAGTACTACAGAAATTGACTATGAAGTTGACTTTGGTGCTTCAGAATTGCCAGAGTTAGAAATTTAATTGGTAAGCAGCATGAAATAATAAACTCCTTCCAGTTATTTCTGCAAAAGCGTGAGTCACTTCGTAGCAATGTACAATCTGTCTCAAACTTGCTAATATGCTACAGAAATTCCACAGCGAAATATTCCGTTTTTGTCCTTTGTTAAAACCATGCACTGAAAAAAAAAAGCATTAACGCCTTGCAGTGATATAGGAAAAATGCTTAGTGAATTTAGGCACCAGCCAAATATGACAGCATATCCATTGCACATGTGGAAACCAAACAAGTTTCAGCAGAGCAATTAAGCACATACTTAATTTTACACATGCACTTAAAGTCCCATTGAAGTCAAGCATGTGCTGAAATTTGCTGCTTCAGGGCCCTAAACTGGTCAGTCTCTAGAAGACTGGGGTTTGGCTCTCTGTCAGGGATCCAGATTTAAATTAAGTTTCCAAGTTTCAAGAAAAAATGAACATCTTACACATCTATGGAATGGACTTGTCGGCTTCTGATCCAAGATTCCTGTTTAGTGGAACATTTCCCAGCTTCATATACAGATAATACATGTATTTGCAAGTGCAGTCAAGGATGCCCAACCAAACATGATTTTAAAAGTTTCAGCGGGGTAGCCACGTTAGTTTGTAACTTTAAAAACAATGAGTAGTCCTGTGGCACCTTAGAGACGATCTTCTCATTCGAAGAAGTAGGTTTTGCCCACGAAAGCTCATGATACTATATATTTGTTAGTCTCCAAGGTGCCACAGGATGACTCGTGGCAACCATACATGAGTCTCATAACACTTACGGTTAGCAAGCGGTTTGCCTCTCACAGAAACTGACCTAAATGTCCTCCTGAAAAACTTAGACTGAGCAGAACTTCAAGTGCTGTCAAGTTTATCAGAATGCTATGATCAAAACCTTCTGCTGCCCCACTTCCTAGTTCTCACCAAAGAGAAAAGCCAGCTTTGAGAGCTCAATCTAGAACATGGGTTGAGAGACAGAGCCAAGCTTTGGAAGCTCTACCTGAATGTCACATCTGGAGGTTGGCACATCATTAAACATTAGTGATCTGTGCTCTGCTTAAATTCTCAGCAGGCTGAGTTTGGCATCTTGCCCAGTCTAACATATATCTGCTCCAAATCATAAACTTCCTAAACTAATGCTTGCCTGTGCACAGATATGCACTGGGAGTTGGGAGGCTGTGGGGGAGGGAAGTAGAAGTATAACTCTTCAGTCTTTGCAGATAAGTCCAATGAATTCAACCGTGTGTTAATTGAAACATTGATCGCTATAAAGACAGATGAAAGATTATACTTTCATAGCTTTATTTTGATTCTCCCTTGTATGAACCAATTCACTTTTATTTATTGTTTCTAATGGAATCTGTATGTTTGTGCAGCAGCGTTAAGATCAGCACACTTCTCAGATTTATTACATTTTTGCTCCCTTTGTTAATTTGCAGTAACACATTTTAGACCTTGTCTACACTGGTGGTAGCATGTAATATGAGTAGCTACATGCCACAGTGAAAAGCAGATTGTGTCCACACTACAGTATGTAGCTACAGCAGCATCTCTTAAATGGAGCCACCAAAGGCTTTTCTTGTGGCCACAGTCCCCTGCTCAGTGATGGGGATGGGGAGAGGGGAGCAGCAAACCCTCCCCTGGGAAGACACATAAACTGGAAGAACAAGCAGCCAGTAAGTTTCTCACCTTCCTGGGGGTGGGGGAATCAGGCTTCAACCATGGGATGGCGGGTTTCGAGTTTCACCCGCAGGCTTTCTCCCCTATGCATGGGGCTTTGGCTGCACTGTGGTGGAGCCCCAATCTCACCCCTCACCCATATCCCAGGCCACCCCACCTCCCCCAGGGCTCAATTGCCCCTGGCCTTCCGCTGCACCCACCTCCCCATCAAGGGCTTAATGTGTCCTTAGGCTTGCCAGGGCTGAGTAAGTTTGCTGTGAACCGTGATATTTGTATATTTGTTAATCTCACCATTCACAGCCGACCAAGGAGCTAGGAAGTCCTTTTTTTTAAAAGACAATAAAGAAAATAAAGAAAAAGACAAAAACATGCAAAGTGCCCCTTATTTATGTTTCTATTTTCTTTTGGTTCAATAAAGAACAGAGGCAACTGCACATTTGTATTATTGGGTCTGTGAAAAAAATCCTGCATAAATACATTATAATGATTTGGACATGCATATTTGTCCTAAACTGAATTATTTTAGGCAAAATTGTCAGAATGGCCATCAGCAAGAGTTGATAGCTGCATTCTGAAGCGAGCACATTTTTTTGTTGAGAACCCCTGGGCTAGATGCAGCAATGAAAGGATCTGGCAGGACATTACACTGCTAAAAATAGCAGTGTGGCCATAGGAAGCACTGTTTGCGCATGTAGAGAGGAGTATAGGATATAAATCTTAATATTCTGGTGTGTCTTCAGTCAACTCATCTAAGCAGTGTCCTACCTTCTACACTGTGATTTAAACCCACTTCTAAGGAGGGGATGCTATGTATGTATGCTACCTGCTACCATAAGTGTACGCATAACTTTAGATATCCAATCAATAAGAACAACCCAGGAAATTACAGACCAGCCAGTTTAACTTCTGTATCAGGAAAGATAATGGAGCAAGTAATTAAGGAATTCATCTGCAAACACCTGGAAGATAATAAGGTGATAGGTAGCAGCCAGCATGGATTTGTAAAGAACAAATCATGTCAAACCAAGCTGATAGATTTCTTTGATAGAATAACAAGTCTTGTGGATAAGGGAAAAGCGGTGGATGTGGTATACCTAGACTTTAGTAAGGCGTTTGATACGGTCTCGCATGATCTTCTTATCAATAAGCTAGGCAAATACAACTTAGATGGGGCTACTGTAAGGTGGGTGCATAACTGGTTGGATAACCATTCTCAGAGAGTAGTTATTAATAGTCATGTTAAGACTAGTCGACTATCCGATAAGCATTTGCTTATCGGATAGTCTTTTGACTAGTCGATTTCCCCCCTCTCCCTTGCTGCCTCTATAAGATAGAGGCAGCAAAGCGGGGGGAAGGGGTACTTCAAAGTGGTGGATCAGCTGTGAAGCAGCTGCCTCTTTAAAATGGCGCCTCCGCACGTTTCAAAGGGGCAGCAGTGGAGCCCAGGGTCAGCTGGAGACTCCCCACCTGATCCTGGGCTCTGTGCGGCATTTCCCCAGAACCCAGGGTCAGCTGGAGACTCCCCACCCGATCCCGGGCTCTACGTGGCATTTCCCCAGAACCCAGGGTCAGAGGCAGCATTTTAAAGGGCAGCTGCCACACAGCTGATCTGCAGTTAAACTCTGGAATAAGTTGCCTAGGGAGGTGGTAGAATCTCCATCTCTGGAGATATTTAAGAGCAGGATAAAAAGACATCTATTAGGGAGGGTCCAGACGGTACTGGGTCCTGTCATGAGGGCAGGGGACTGGACTTGATGACCTCTCGAGGTCCCTTCCAGTCCTAGTGTTCTATGATTCTAAGAAATAGGTACAAAATGATGTAGTCCACTGATTGGCAAGTGGAAACAGAACGCCAAAACCCTTGTGCTCTAATCTCTCCTTTATTGCTGACTTGCAGTGTGGTCTTGGGCAAGTCACTGAAGAATATCTTTGTATCCTATTGAACACAGTAGGAATATTCATGCATGTTGGATAGGATAGAACTTATAAAGAACTGAGTATTATTAAAGAGAAGCTATTTTGTCTAAAGCATTACTATATACGTCAGTGGGGTGGGTTAAAATAAGTCCGTGCCTTCACATTTGCAGGCAAAGGGTTAAAAATAGTTAAAATTATTTTCTTTTCCATAAAAACTGTCATTGGAAATAAAATTCAGATTTTCCATCAGAAATGTGACATTTTTTTGTCCAGTTCTAATATGTGTAATCATGTATCTGCATACGCGCACACACAATATAAGAAATTATCTTTAAAAGTCAGAAATCCTAAATTTAAAATTTTCTGTCAAAAACGTCTATAAGAAAAATCATATCTGCTAGAGCTGATCAGGAATTTTCTATTAAAATGTTTATTTTTTGACCAAAAGGGCGGGAATCTGTTTGCTGCAGAGCAGTAATTACATACACACACACTGTGTAAATGTACTATTTTGCATACTTCGTTTGCTTACCCACTTACAGTAATTAAACCCATGTGTATTAAATTTCTCGTGTGATCAGTCCTTTCATTTGACAGATCAAAAGATTAAACAAACACTTCGTTTCCAAATAATATGTTGTGCAATACAAAACTGCTGCCATTTAGTTGTAATATCTGTGCTTGCCCCTGTATACACACTGCTGTTATAAATTATTTAATTTTTCCTGTAAGGAATCGTTCCTGTTCCCCAGTTTCCATTTCCAGTCACTCATGCGCTGGATCGGCAACAGTTCTGCAGGGGCTGCACAACGATGCACCTAAGGGCAGGTACAGCACCTGCCATTCAACAGCCTTCTAGCCTGCTAAGGGTGATGGTGCTGCACCGTGCTCATGTGACAAAAGTCAGGGAGCTAAATTGGCACGGCCGTATAGATGAATGGCATTGCCCGCCACTGGATTTACCCGAAGCGGAAACAAAATTCTTTGCATTGCCTCTGCTGAGTATGTACACAGTAGACATGTGCTTACAAAGGAAGCATTGCAGCTGGAAAGAATTTCTTCACCAGAGAATCCTCTGCATATTATATTGTACAGGCACTGGGGACCGGGGATATCTTTCTTCGGCTGTGCAGTCAGAGAAAAGGGCAGTATAGGGCAGGGAGGGGAAAACTAAATTCCCCAAGGGTCTCCCAAGTCAAGGGCTACTTCTCTTTAGTTTCTGCACATCTCACACCTCGGAGAAGCACAATGATGAATGTTCAAGAAGGGAATTCTACTGGGTTTCTTGTCCACCATCCTTGCTGACCTGCTGCATGTAGAAAGGGAAAAACCCATGTATTTTAAATTTGCTGGGAAACATTATTGAACAATTTAACAAAACAAAAAAAACCAGGACTGACATTTCCCCCATCTACAGAACAGAAAAAAGTTAACCTTTCCAATGCAGTTATTGCACAAATGAAAAGCCAAACAGTTCACCCATCGGCAAGTTGAAGGGAATTGACACAAACAGCAGATTTCAATCATTTATGTGCATTTTTAAAAAATGTAACACCGTGAGTCTATAGTTGGCAACACGTTTTTAGCATCACCCAAGCAGGGCCTAACACGGCATTAGGTCCCAAAAGGTTGTTTCCATCACAGTGGCAAAGTGTCTGTTTGTCTTCCAGCAGTTATGCTTCCTTCTGTCTGTAGCGCTGACCACATTCAGGATTTCCAATTCTTTTTAAACATGATAAATTCAAGCAAAAAAGCAACCCTGCATTCTCTAAGTCTTTATTCATCCAGGTATTTCTTTAGCGTTCCTTCCTCTATTTTCCCATTACAGGAAGTTGTGGCAAATACACAAGAAAAAAGGAAGTAAACTGCAAAGTAAAAAGCTACTGGCAAGAAGGAGAAATGCTATACTAAACCCAAACAGAGGAGAGGCCTTGCTAGAACAGCTTTATTTGATTTGGTATAATCTCTAGGTAGCAGTTATTTGCCCTAGAAGTTAAGAAATTCATGTGTGTGCTCCAGGACACTTCTGGGCCACTTGCCTTAAAGCAAAGAACGAGTGCCTTTGAACGAAACCGTGGCCCTTTAAGTCAAAAGGAGTTTTGCCATTGATTTCAATCAGGCTGGGTTTTCACACATTGCCTTTGAGGGAACAACTCACATGACTAAGGGCATCAGTTTCCATTCAATTATTCTCTTGTATATAGGGACTTATACCACCCTCACCACAGTACTGTGTCTGAAGAGTTTCCCTGAGTGCTTTGATCAATGTGACTAACATCTGTCCCTGGTGGTTCATTCTGTGTCTGGCGAGTGACCACACTATGTTTCCCTTCCTAGATCCCCTTATCCTGCTGATGCACTCTATGCCCATATCTATGCTGCAATGCAACACCCCGGGGTGGCCCATTCCAGCCGACTCAGCCTCACAAGGCTTCAGCTCTGGGGTTGTAACGCTGCGCTATCGCTGTTCAGGTACCACCCGAGCCCAAGTCAGCTGAGAAGCTAGCAGGGCATGTTTAATTGCAGCATAGACATGCCCTATGTGCGACGATCTCCAAAATGCTTTGAGGTTGAACTGACAGATCCAGACATTCCTCTGTACCTTTCACTCCACAGACAAATAGCCCTGTGATTTTGAATGGCTAAAGGTACATTTCAAACCCTATTGCCCCCATTCACTTGCCTCTGGCGTCAGCTTCTGCTTTAGTTTCATGTCCCTCTTGGCTTTGTTTTTAAAGCACAGGTCTGCCCCCTGAAGAGTGTGTACTGGCAGCAGCCATGGTTGCAACAGATGTTTCAATGTAAGAAGTTAAACCTGAACTTAACAATTACTTTGGTTCCCTAATTTTCTGCAAAAGAAAAAAGTCATGAAAGAACAAGAAGATCCGCTCAATATAGCATTTAACTGTAAGTTCTTCTCAAGTACACGTGTGCCCGAATCAAATGTTCTGCTCTGGTTCTTACACAAGAAACTCTAGCTCAGTTAACTGATCCTCTAAATTGGAGCTCGGGGGCCCTCTGGTTATGTCTAGGACCCAGCAGGGTGGCAGGTTTCCAGAACTCCTGCCCCAGCCTATGCATATAGCAATGAAACAGCTCAAGCCCCAAAAGCCCTCATCAGCTGGCATAAGCCAACAATGGGTTTCTTTGCCAGGGGCACTGGAGCAGTTTGTATAGTGGGAGAGCGGAGAGGCTGTTGACCCAAACTGGAAAACCACTTCAAGCCAGGGATACTGAAGCACTAGGGTGACCATCCTTAATTTAAGCCCTCTTGCAGGGACCCCACCTTTTTTAAAAAAAGAGGCAAGTTGTCCCACATTTTCTGGGTCAGCACAGCTGCAGCCACCTCCTGTTTGTGGTTGGTGGTCAAATGCAGGCAGGCAGTGGCCAGCCAGCGCTCTCGGGCAGGGTGCAGAGTCAGGAAGACACAGAGGCTGTGTGTGATAGAGAGGTAAGGGTGGATGTGGGTGAGTGATGAGTGTGAGTCACCCCTCCCCATAAGTGCCCTTAATAGGGTTTCTCAACAGGGCAGGGGGAGGTCTGGCAGCCTTTTCAAGCCATGAGGTTGACGTCCTGATCACCTGTGCCTCCGATGAATTCCTAGCAACCCCCCAGGCTGAAGCCTTGATTCGTGGTGTCCCCCAAATCCCTAGTGTACACATACACACACACACTCTGAAGCCCAGATCTGTGCTCCCTCCCACCCCATAAGTGGCAGGGCGCAAACTGGGAGGAGCTGGGCTTAATCCTGCATGCCCAGTGCTCCCTGTGGGGGAAAAGCCTCTAGAGCCCATGGGCAGTCAGGGCTGGATTAATTTTTGGGGGGCCCCGGAGCCAAATGTTTTTGTAAGCCTGCAGGGGGCCAAGGAAGCCTGGTGCAGGGAGGTCAGTCTCTAGCACAAGTGGCCAGCTAGAGGCAAAGGTTCATGGCATGGTAGGGGCGGCCCCACTCTGCCTAGACCAGTGCAAGGGCATTATTTACAAACTGGCAGTTGTCAGACACACAGTGGGCCTCCCACACCTGTGCTGCCAGCATGCCCCTTTCCCTCTAGGGCTGCTCCACAGCCCCCCCCCAACTCCTTATGGACAGAGTCCCCCCTCCAGAAGCACAGCCCCCCAGTTGCAGCCCCACCACAACTGCCTAGAACCCCACCACACATATCTTTCCCACCACTTCACAGCCCAGCACCCCCCCACCCCGACCTCTCTAGAGGCCCACTGCCACACACCCTGCCTCTTGCCCACACTCACTGGCCCTGACAAACTGAGCCAACAGTGCAGCCAGAGCTGGTCCTGCAGTGGGAAATCACTCCAGCCCCTTCAGCACTGAGTTGTAAGTATATATTTTTAATGTTTACCTATTATCAGTGGCATAATAATGCAGTATTTCTTTTTAAGGGGGCATTAAAAATGGGAACATTTGTACGGGATAGTTCTTATTGATTGCCATTGAACTCGCTTAAATCTGAGCAATTTTATCATGTATCCTATATTTGACATAGGGAAACATGATCACCCTATCAGGTTGGCCTTACCATGAGGCGAACTGAGGCGGCCGCCTCAGGTGCCAGACTGTGGGGGAGGGGGCGTCATTAGGACCCAGAGTGTAGAAAATTGTGTCTGCTGCTGGTGCATTATGTATTCTCTCTGCTGTAGAGAGGGGGCGGTCAGGTGCCAAAATGTTGTGGGCCAGCCCTGCACCCTATGCAGCACCCCCAACACCGCTAGTTCTTTGCTGTGTGGCAATATCCTCAGAGGTCTTGCTTTAAGCCTGAGTGCTGCGGACCGCAAATGAATCAATGCAGAAGGAATTCAGCTGCTCTGTACAGTTCATACAGTAGCGAGCACGGTGCTGACCAGCCATTTACAGACTGCAACTTTCTTACCTGTTCATGGATATCTTCTTATTAAATAACTTGCCTGTTGCTTGATTGTGGACAAGTACAAATATAAAGTAACACACTCATCCAATCACTGGAGAGTTCCACAGAGTTAAAGATGGGGGCGGATCAAAACCTCAAACTTTCAGAATTCCATCAATATATTTTAGAATTGCACATCTTTGGGGCTTTTCCGTGGATCAGGGTTAATTGAGGATGAATAGAGAGCAGTTGCACCCATGGAAAGCTCAGTGGGGTGCAGAAGAGTTCTGGGTATTTTGCAAAACAGATCAGTTTAAAAACCAAATAGCACAAGGAAATTGAGAACACCAGCCCCAAATTATCCGTGTTTAATTTTTCCAAGTTTACTCCCATGCTTCAGACACAGCCAGACCTAACCTGATTGTTTTCTAATATGGCCTGGAATTTCTCAGCAGAAGAAAAGCTATTATAATAGGTTTTGTCGCTCAAGGGAGGGTTTTTTCCACATAACAATTTATTCTACCTGCTTGAAGTGAGACACACAGGTGTGACATCTCAAGAGAGGGACTTGCCTTTCTCTGGCAGACAAAACGAAGCAGTCATGTCACATTTGCAGTGCTGGCCCTGACTTGAGTTTGTGTGAGAGATGTTGTCCCTTTGTTTGCTGCTGACAAGCGTAAAGAGCCACTTTCACTGCTGATAATAATGGTTAATTTATCACATAGAGCAGTGGCTGACCTCTGTGCGTCCCAGCCCCTCCATCACCTTCACACCTGCTCAAGCTAATTGTTAGAGCCAAGTGTAAATGAAAATCAACTGGGCTAATAATGAATGGAGCCCATTACTTGCAACAGCACATTACTTTACAAAGGTTTATCAAGCAACATTATAACCAGTCCCTTAGTCACAGTTCCCTGTTTTATAAATGAGGAGGATCATGCAAACACTTGAAGCCAGTAAATGAAAACAAGCTAATAGGACAAAAGCCCAGTATTTGGCCCTGGTTTTACAGCATGCTGGCATGCCAAATCATGAAAGTAAAACCATTTAGAAAGTGGAAACTTTTAAAAAAGAAATCTAAAAAAAAAAATGTTTAGAATCCTGGGAAGGGGATGCAAACTTCATCTTCACTCCTGTGACATGCCGCTGTTCTGTCCTAAATGCAAGGGAGAAGAGGCATCAATAAAATACCAGCTCTTACATATCTCTTTTCATTAGCAGACTCCAAAGTGCTTTATTAGCACATGTATTTAACTCTGACACCAGTGTTAGCCCAGCCCAGAGAATTTCCCCATAACAAAGCCAGAGTCCATAAAAATTTTGTGAGCCAAATTGAAGTCATTATCTCGGAGCAGAAACCCAAAATGCAGTGAGTCGGTTTGGATTTTAGGAGTATCAGTTCACCTGCAGCTCACATAATTTCTTAAGAAAGCTGTATAGCTCAAAAGTTTGTCTCTCACCAACAAGAGTTGGTCCAATAAAAGATATTCCTTCACCCACCTCATCTCCCCAGTATTTCCATGTGTCACTCTGGGCTGCCCAGGATTACAGTAATTCTTCATTTAACACGTGCCCACTTAACACGTTTTCGCGATAGCACGATTTTTTTTTAGGGGACGTTTTTTGAATTACACAACTGTCCCCGGAATAACATGATTTCCCCAGCTGGCCCGTTGCCGGCAGCTGGCCCGTTGCCGGCAGCTTTCCTCCCTGGAAAGCAGCGGAGGGTTCACCGCTCACCACGCCATTCCCCGCTGACTCCCCCTCGCCGGATGCCTTGCCCCCTCTCCTCCGTCTCCGCTTGCAGGCCGGCGTCTGGGTTTCCCCAGCCAGCCCGTCGCTGGCGGCTGCACGGGGCTTCCCCTGCCTCCCTGCAAAATGGTGGAGGGTTCGCCGCTCGCCACACCGTTCTCCGGCGACCCCCCTTCTCGCCGGACGCAGTGCAGGTCCTGGCAGACCCGTCACAGGGGCATACTCCCAACCCAATCCCCCTCCCCTCTCTTTCCCTTCCCTTCCCCAGAGCCAAACACCTCCCCTTCCTGCTGTAACCCAGTCCCCTTTCTCTCCCATCCTTATGTCCTGGTCCCAACAGACACCACTGCTTGAACGCAACCCCACTTTCTCCATTATTTTCAGTGGGAAAATTGACCCCACATAACACGTTTTCACTTAACACAATCATTTTCTGAAACATATCTATAGTGTTAAATGAGGAATTACTGTACACAAAATAAGTTCTTGAAGGATCAATCACTAGGCCAAGGGATTCAGTAACATAAACCAACAAGAGATTGCAGAAAGTGTAGCAGAGGGCAGGAAGTTGAAGAGAGAGATATTTACAGGAGATGCTGGTGTCTTTTTCATTCGACTCAATCTCACAAAGTCTCTTACATAAGGAGAACCCCACATAGCCAGTTAAATGTCTCCGAGGAGATTGTTTTACTCTTTTTTATTTAGGGGAAAGCAGTTAAATTTAATTATGGTCCATGAATGAGTGTATTAATCAATGCATATTATTCTCATCATGCATGGAACACTAAGAGGCTACTTCCAGGTTCATAAAGGGTTTGCTTTTGCGCACACTGATCTGCAAGATAGGCCCCAAAAGCAACAGCAGTAGCGCAAAACAAAACAAAACAAAACAACAGCCCAGCCACCCACCCCCAACACTGAATGCCCACATCTACTATATATTTGAGAGAGTTTGTCTGTCTGTCTGTCTTTCTGTTCAAGAACTCCTCCTAAACAGTAACAGCTAGGACCGCCAAATTTGGTATACAGCTTTCTCTTAGCATACTTAAAGCAGGGAAAATGGGATTGCTTCTCATAAAATCATATAGAAAAGAGAAAGGTGAGAGGGGCTGAGTGGGGGTGTGTCTATTCAGGACTGCCCAAGCCCCAAGCTTCTTACACACACCCTTTCCTGCAGGCGCCTTTTAGGGAGAGAGGGAAGAGCTGATGCTCCCACCCTTCCATTCCTACAGGGACAGTGCTGGCTGTTTTCTTTCATCACAGAGTGAGGGCAAAGTGCGCAGTTTGCTGCATTCCTTACTCTGATGGGGAGGTGCTGGGGTCAAATGAACCTGGACCTGCCCCAGCCAGGAAACATGCACCCCTCCCCCAGCTGAGCCCACTGGAGCTGCAGCGGCCATGAAAAGGTGCTTTTCACCTGGCCCCAAGCTGTTGCAGTGAGAGAGGGCTGGGGTAGTCCTCTCTCCTCGAGGCAGCCTGCATATGGAACACTTCATCCCCAGCCCCACTCCAGTGCAATGATTCAAATGAAGCATGTACGTTTTCCTTTTATTTTCCAAAAAATCAAAAATTAATTGGGTTAAGGACTTGAGCGGCGCTGGTAAATCGAGTAAGTAAATATTTGCTTGCTTGTTTTGGGGCATAGTGCCTCAAAGAAAACTGAAGCAGAGTAAGACCCTGGAAATGTGACATTTGGATACAGCAGTTTCCAAACCAGCTTTGATTTATACATACACAGGCTGGCATTTGGGGGAACTTTGCACTGTTTCTGATAAACAGCAGCCAGCCCCTCCATGCAGATCTAACTGCCCTGCAGCGTGGGTGTCTGTGGGCTTGGTTCTACATTACCCTGCAGGTGCCAAATAGTTATTCACAGCCCAGCTGATGCTGCCATTCTGATTGGATAGAACTTTGCAGCCTCTTTCCATCATTCCATCTTTCCATCACAAGTGACTACAAAAGGAGCAGGCAACGTGCGTAGCCTACACACATCTCCCCTCACAGAACTGGAGCCAAACTTAGAACCTCACTTGGTACCCATCAAAGGCGTGACCTCACAGCCTAGCGAGTGGAGCACTGCACAGCTGTTCCTGACTGGAAGTCGCTTTTCCATACCCACACCTAGGAAAAAGACATTCATTGGCCTGAACTGAAGACATTATGAACATCAACAACCAAAAATATCTATTCCCCCAGAGTTTGTCCAAATCCTCTGGCGATGTCAGTGGGAGCAGCTGGAAGGCCCAGTGGAGCTGTGCCCATTTGCACCAGAAGAGAATTGGAACCCAATGTTTTTTTGAAGTGGTGACTCATACTCATTTAATGGTTGACAGCTACTAAAGACTTGAGAAACAGATGTAAACAACCCACAGCTGACCTTCAGTCCGGGCCCTGGGCAATGTGCTCATTTTGATCGGAAGAGATTTGTGGGGGGCCAGGTAGCCCATTCATTGTTTATAGGTAAGATGAAATTATTCGTGACAGCATTTGAATAATAAATACATGTTAGATAGAGGTCTAGCCCATTCTTAAAGATCTCCAGCCATTGTTCTTCCACAGCCTACCTAGGCAACTTGTTCCTCTCTTTAATTTTGTAATGGACACAACCCAATATTTAACTGACATTTTGCATGTTACACCTTATGTCCCATTACTCCTGGTTTAGTTCACTGACTAATGCACATCGGTCACCTAAGAGGTGGCAGAAGAGGGGAAAAAATATCCATCCTATCAAAAGTTGCCGGCAATCTTGGTCCTCAGAGATGGGCACAGGGCTCCACTGATTCAGTGTTTACTACAACCAGGGAAAATAGGAAATCAAGGAAAAGCAAACACGGTACAGGCAGTTAAAAAAAAAGTTACCTATACCATGCTTGGCATATTGCTTAGTCTAATGACAGACTTCCTGACTGATGACCAAATTGAAAATGGGTGTAGGGAAAGTACCACCTCCCAAACCCAAGATGGAGGCATAGATCTGGAAAGATGTTCTGACAAACAAAGAATTGCAGATTATTCCATCATCCCCCCAGCTTAATTAGCACAAAATACACATTTTTTCTTCTCAGTCCTCTTCCTTTTATCTCCTTAGTTCCTCTTTTCTGTGGACGCACGCTCTGGCGGGGGTACAGTCCAATGATTCATTCATGTCCAGAAGATCATTTGTGAGAGTTTCTGTAGGCACCACACTCCCAGCCAATTGTGTCCTGGCTACACAACAATTAGAGGATGCTCCATTCCTTACAAGGATTGGGGTACACCTTTGTTCACAGATACTCAGCCACCTCCTGTATTTCAGGAGGAGTTCATCTCTCACACTCAGTAATCCAAAGAAAGTAAAAATAATACACCAGCACTAAGGTGTCTGAATAAGGGATTATACGGATCATATTAACTCAGTAACAAAGCCCTTTATAACAGTCTGCAAGTGAAATAGTTCAGGAGATACAATCCTATTTGTATTTGTAGCTTTTTAAATTGATAGAACAGGAGTGACATTTTTTATACAAAATGCCTACACCATACATGTCAATAACCTATTGTGAACTTTTTTGTCTGGAAATGGGTGACAGGAGAGAGATCACGTGAGGATTACCTGTTGTGCTCCCTTCCTCTGGGGCAACTGGTATTGGCCACTGTCAGCAGGCAGGTTACTGGGCTAAATGGAGCTTTGGTCTGACCCCGTATGGCCATTCCTATGATCTTAAAAGGACCAATGATACAGCTGAAAATGTCTTGTTGAACATTCATTGCTTGGTTAGGATACCAAACTTAAATTCTAGCTGACAAAGAGAAAAAGAAGTTTAAAAAACCTAAAAAAAAAAAAACCCCAAAAGGTTCAATCTGCAAACAAATAAGTATTAATGAAACACTGAGACAGTGAGGCCAACAGGGGAAAGGCCTGGGGGAGGGGGCCTAGCTTTACACCCCTGGAAAGGCAGGGTAGGGATGGGGGGCAGCCAGCTCTCAGTGCCACCTCCTCCTTTTGCCAGCAGAGAACCCAGCACGGTGCTACAGTGCTAATTCAAAGGGACCTGGCGTTCTGGCCGCTGCCACAACAGCAGCAGTGGCATCCAGAGCTTCGTACCCCTTTGAAACACCGGAGCCCAGTGGAACTGCTCCCTTTGCCCCCCTCTCTCAGCGAGCCTGCACTGAGATGAATATTTCCAAAACAATTAAAGCACCTAAGCAAGCTTAGAACCAGGTGCTATGAAACAGTTCCACTTGTATTGGGGCGCTCGTTCACAGAGTCACCTGTAAGGGAAGTGAAATGAGCAGGTTACATATTTGTCACTGAGATCCATTCATTAATAATTAAGGTATTCAATAAATCCAGTAAAGGGAGGCAGCAAAAAATGGTGGGTGTGATCAGGACACTCCGCACCTCCATTAGGAATGCCGCATTTAAGAAAATGTACAAGCTCTAACATGAACCTAGCGTTCCCAGCCTTTACAATTTGAGAGAGGAACTCAGCCTTCCACAGACAGAATAATTATGCTAATAGAAGAAAAACTTTCTAAAAAAAGGCAACCAAATCTAAGAGACCTGCCAGCACTACTGTCATCGATGGAGCAATAACTAGTAAAGAGCAGATATCAAAGGCTGTCTTTTCCTTCCCCTTCATGCTCTGTTCTGTTTGAGCCCATGGTGGTCACAGTTCCTTTAACAATATTTATAATGAAGGAACAACGTTGGAGATGTCAACCTTGATTATTCAGAAAGGCTCCTCCTGCCCAGCTCTCCCTTTAGGCTAACTGTAAAAGTACCTGATTCCCAATTCTCAAACACAAAAGCGTACAGAGCTTGAAAGCGGAGCTGACTAATAAAGTTTGCATATCCCTAAGAACAAGAGCACACAATGAAGAAGAAAAGGAATGGCAAGATTAAACAAAAACAGTAAGCTTGGATGGGAAATAATAAAAATTTTAAGAGGCAAGAATTCAGATTTTTTTTCAACTCCTGTTCATTTACATTTTAGTGCATCCCGAGAAGCCTCCGTTTTATCTCCTTGCTGCCACAACAAGGTATAACGCACACCCAGGAAACTTAAATTAGTTTTTGGGGCTGAGTTGACTGGAAAAGGTCCTAAGAGCTGAGAATCCTAGCGCACAGAGCTTAACTCACAATACATCTGAAACAAAGGAGATCATTGGTCCGGCAAAAAGGTTTTTTCGTTTCGTGCTTTACTTGTGGGCCTTTATTGGTTTTTTTCAAATGTACATACAGTACCTTCAAACAAACAAAAAGCTGGACTAACACAATGATTTGCAATGCTGTAACACCTCTGTGTGTCTCAAAGTGCTTGGCAAACACTGCTTGGGGTTAGAATCGTCATAGTTATTGCTCCACCCATGCTGAAAGCTGCAGAGCAAAAGCAAGTACGGTTTTGCTTCTTCCTCTGCTGAGCTCATGGCAGGATCTTTGGAAGATGGCCACCTAAATATGTTAGTATCTGCATGGGGGTTTGACCCATACACTGGGGTTAATGTCCCTAAACTTGCTAGCATTGCCAAGTGGCCCTTGTCTAAAGGTGTTTAAATCTCTTTATTGAGGTTTACTGGATACAACAGTCCAAAGGTTCACAAGTGTGCACACGGCTGCATTGCAGCCAGCTATAAACGTACCTGCTATCTGTTAATGGCCACACCCTCTTAGCATATGGGTTTACCTCTCATCTGGAGAGTGTATTCAGTCAAACAAATTCAAGTATCCATTTTTTATTTTTGATTTTTTTTTACAATTGCTAGTTAAAGAAAAGTTGTGTAGGGGGTGAGGAGGAATAAAATTAATTTGACTCTACCTTACATACGAATGGACCTTGGTTTATGGCCTCTGTCACAGAATAAAATGTCATAGCTAATGAGTGGATAATTAGTTCATGATCATTACTCTGGAAATGATGCACTTTCTAGAGTTTGTAAAAATATTCTTTAGAGTTTTATTATGGAGAGTAAAAGCACACTAGAATATACACTATATTAGACTGTACCATCTCAAGGCAACCCCTAATCAACCCCATAGCTACCAGGGCAGAACTTCTCCCCAATTTAGCATCTGTGCACAACTTTGTTTTGGAGAAGGGCCCCATAAAAATCTCCAAGTGGCACAGAACAAGCACAGCCAATGCTATTTGGCCTCTCCTCACCATGGAAGGCTGTTGGGGCATCACAGAGGAAGGGACAGAACATGCTGATGCTACAAACTTTGGCTGATGCAAGTTACCTCAGCAGAAAGCCACCACAGTTAGTGTTTCGCTTGTGCATAATGGACTCCGCACAACAGTGCTGTCCATATCCCCAGGAGGGCTTGCTTTGCTGCACAGTACAATGCACCATCCCAGGGTGCCACTCACCACCATCCAGAACACTGTCTCGTGGTTAGCTTGGCAATGCATAGCAGGGGCATAAGCAGTATCACAGGGATGAGTTGGGAGAAAGAGTCAGTCTTCCAGCATCCACCTTTATCGACAGCATAACATTATCTACACCCCATAATTTTCATGGCTTTTTTCAAAGAGTCCCACAAACCCACCCAGCCCTTCTTGCTGTCAGCCAGCTCTAACAGAAGCATGGAGCTATGAGTATTGCAAGCACAGGACACACTATCTTCCAGTATGTGCAGATGGCACAAGAACCGCCCAATCAGCACGGAACCTGTTGATTTCGTGGAGGACGGGTTGCTGGAGGACATGGCAAGAAGCAATTCAAGGTTGTTGGTGGCTCTCACAGAGCAGCTGCAAAGGATGGAGTGTTGGTGCTGGGCCTGAGAAATGAGCAGTGACTGGTGGGATCCTCTGCTAACACAGGCTTGGAATGACTAGAAGTGGTTGTTAAACCTTCATATTCCTGGACCTGTGTGCCATGCTCCCCTCAGACCTTCAGTGGAAGGGCACTACAACGAGAGCTGCACCAACAATGGAGAAACAAACAGTGATTGCACTATGGAAACTTGCAATGCTGGGTTGCTACCCATCGGTTGGGCTTCATTTTGGAGTTAGAAAATCCGCTGTGGGGGCCATTGTCATGCAATTATGCAGGTCCATTAACTGTCTCCTACTGTGCTGCACTAGGACGGTCAGGCCAGGTCTACACTAGACCCCGCAGCCCTGTAGAAGACATAGCTGGAGACAGATTACCTTCAGCCAAGCTTGGTGGCATCCTCACAGCAGGAGGCCAACATGAGCAAACACTCCTGTTGGCTTCCTTACTCCTTGCAAAAGGAGGAGTACTGGATATCGTCAGGGGCGCCCTCAGAGTTCAGACCCTTGCTGTTCTGGGGTCTGTTGGGAATTGTGTGCTGCTTGGTATACATCTATGAACAGAACATTGGCAATGCACCTATTGGCCTTATGGTTCTTGTTGTGTATTGATGATACTATGACTGATCCTGAGAGGCCCTGAGAGCCTGTCACGCGGTACAGTAACAAGTAGGTAGCACTGCTAGGCCTTCTGCACTATACACTGAGAACCAATAAAGATGATTTTCCAAAAACAGATTTTTATTCAGTAACAATAATCAGTGCAAAAAAAAATCTGCCATTTAAAACTCACTAAAAACTTTATATTAATGGATCAGAGCTTCAGAGAAAAGAATGTGTGTCCATTTTAGCCACACACACAGCAACTGTAGCTCTCAGTTATGTGTATGTGAAGCTATGGTAGTCCTTAATGTCCTTCAATATGCAGTAGTTTTGATGCCAGATGCATAGGGGCAGATTTCCTCTCTAGCCAGGGGGTATTCAACCCTCTCCTCTGCTACCAGCCAGATTCAAACCCCAGGACCTCTGAAGCTTAATGTAGGAGCCGCTACCGTTTGAACTAAAAGCCAGGCTGTAGAGGTCTCTTGTTCTTATCTGTTGCTGAAAGTGGTCTAAGTGCCACTGCATGAGACAGTGAACCACACTAGGTGTGGGGTATACTTGTGCCCACTTCCCCCACATCTCCACCTCCTCCCTCGTCCTCCTGGAACATCCCAAATGAACACAAAACAGCTATTTGTTGGCAGGTGCTGGGCGAGTGGGGGAGGCAGAACCATCTCATCCATGGGATGTACCAGGGAGGCCACACCAGATCCTGCACTTTTGAGGGCCCTGTAGCAGCCACCCCAAACTTCCTATGGATGGGAGGGACCCAGGGAATTACAAGAGGCCTGGTACAGCAGCATCCAGGGTCACCCCACACACACTCGCCACACAGGCAGCAAGAGCCAGACTGGCCCAGCAGCCTGCTCTGACCTGCTGCTCTCAGCTTCTCCCCAGCAGCAGGAGTTAGAGCACCCCAGCCCCAGGGAACATCACTTCCTGCCACTATGGAGAAGCGACCAGTGCAGTAGGTTGCTGGGCCACTATGGCTCTCACCATCTGTGTGGTGCTGGGGGCAGGGGGAAACAATCCCTGCTGCCTCCATGCCAGGCCCTCGTAATCCTCAGGGTTGTGTTGCTCAAGGGAAGGGACAAGGAGTAGCGGAGGCAGAGCAGGGGCAGGGCTTGGGGAAATGGTGGGGATGGGTCTGTAGCCAGAGGGGTTGTCCTGGGTCCCTTACCCTTCTCCAGTCAGCCCAGGGCAGGAAGGGAGTTGAGCAGCAAGGTGGCTGGCAGGTGAGAGGCAGTGGCAGCAGGGAGGTTGCTTGGTTGCTATCAAGTACTAAGCGCCTGCTAATTTCCTTTCCTTCCCCCCCCCCCCGCCCCAGTGAGTGCTCCAAGCCTAGGGCCCCCATGGACTCCACCCCTCTGGACAGGTGGAATGTTGAGCGAGATGGGCAGAAACATGAGAGAGCGAGTGTGCAGGGAGGTGGTATCTGGAGTTCTCCATGGACTGCAGTGGGAGGTGAGCCCATGATTGTTGAATTTGTAGAGCCATAACAGCCTGCAGCATTAGGGCCTGGTGCAGCTCCCTCCCTCTGCTGGGACTCCGGCCCATCTGCTCTTTCCTACAATCTGCAATGCTCACCCTCCAGGCGCTGCGCTCGCAGTGTAATGCGGCATGGGCCTTGCAGGATCTCTCTGAATGGGCCATCCCAAGTCCCTTTCTTTCTAGTCCTTTGCTGGCTCAGGCATTCCACAAATGTGGAGATGGCCCCCTCCCGACACAATGGCAGCAGCTACAGAGGTACTAAACTCAACAGTCACAAGGGAAACCAAAAGGTAAGGACTCCCTTCCCTCATCCCTTTGACGATTTTACACAAGACATGATTGACACTTCTGCTTCAGAGTGCTTTGTGCCTGGCACCATGCCCAGCACCCGCCATGACGTGTATGGCCTGCCAGGAGCGAGGGAAGGTTCAGTTCCATGACACTGCCCATATAGGGCAATGGCACTGAATACTGACACCATATTCCACAGGTGGGGACTATTTCAGCGGCTCTCACTCAGGGTAAAAGGCACAGAAAACACAGTTGCTGCTGGCTTCCCTGGCTCTCCCTGGCCCATATGCCTCTAGTCTGTTCACCTCAGCAGGCACCACTGCAGTAATCACCAAGTGGGGTGAGAAAGCATCCTACTCCATGGGAAGAGATAGAGCAGTCTTCCCTACAAACCCTCAGGAGAGGGTTGCAGAGAACCTCCATGACACTGTCATTGACATCTCAGCAGGATTCCAGGGGCCTCCCACCAGTTCCAGGGGCTGCGAATGCCCACCAGTTCCCCCTCACCGTACAAGAGAACACAAAGCAGATCACCTCTTCTAGTGTGAGTAAGTTAATGAAGAGTGGATAGGTGTGTGCTGCTAAGCTGGGGAGCCATGTGTTTCATGTGGGGAGCGGTAGTGTTTCAAAGCGGCAGCGCCGTGTGGATCCCCAGCTGATCCTGGATTCCAGCGAGGCATTTCAAACTGCACAGAGCCCAAAGTCAGCTGGGAAGTCCCCAGCTGACCCTGGGCTCCACATGGCATTTCAAAGCGGCAGTGCAGCATGGAGCCTGGGGTCAGCAGTGGACTCTGAGTCCCCCTCTGTCCCCAGCTCCATGCGGGTGCTTCTGCTTTGAAATGCTTCTGAGGACTCTTGTACATTTCAAAGCTAGCATGCCAGCATGCAGCCTGGATTCAGTGGGACTTCCCGCTGACCCCGGGCTGCGCATGGAGTTCCCCATTCCTCCCAACCAGGGCTCTTGTCCATTTCAAAGGAGGAATGCGGAAGTGCCTATCCACTAGTAAATTACTCAATATTTAACATCCTTACACCAGAGATCTTCTGGCCCACCAACAGTGGGGAGCAAAGGGGGAAGTTGCTCCAAGGCCCAGCAACAGCAATCAGCACCTCAGGCACTGCACTGTGTGCTCAGTGCAGCTCTTAGGGCTGGGGCCCCCAGCCCCGCCCCTGATACCCAAGGCCCTGCCCCTTCTGGGAGCACCAAGCCCACTGCCATCTTGCCCAGGGGTCTGCAGTGGCTGTAGGCTCCTTTGGAGATCTTAGAGTGGCACAGCTGTCCCAATGCCTTCTCCCATATTCCAGCCACCCAGTAGTCCTGCTCCCTGTAAGGATTCTGTGAGTTGAAGGCAAGCAGCACCCTCCTCCACCCCAACACACACACACACACACACACACACACAGAGAGAGAGAGAGAGAGAGAGAGAGAGAGAGAGAGAGGTCATTTGTTTCTTAGTTCAGATATTGAGAATCATTACCTGCTTAGAATGTTTTGCTGAGGCAGAGACTTCCTTGCAAGATGACACCTTCCAGTTATGAGCATGGACATTCCCCAGTACCTCTGAGCCCTAAATCATAGCTGAAAATGTGCTGCACTTACTCAACTTCATCAGTGTACAAGGCGGCAGGTGACCTGCTTCAAAGTGGAAACTTGGTGGAGGAAAGATATTTTTTTAGTGTCCTTATTAAAATCCTGAATTTCTTGAGAAAAACCCTCCCCCCCCAAAGTGATCAGCTTTTTAAACATCTGCAGTGACGCATGCTCACGTATCTTACTGGAGGAACCAGCCCCCCAGTTTCTAAGCTAGGTATTCAATTTAGATTTAATAAGACAGTAATTGCACATTAAATACTCATTGATTACTTAAAATATATTTATCGAGATGTAACAGATCTCTCTCATATGCTCTTAGATATGCACATATTGTCACAAAGCTGTTAAATGGCAATAAATGTTTATCTAAAAAATTAGCATTCAGCTAACATAAAACACACAGCCTATTAAATCTAATTAAATGCTTGCTGAAAACAATTAGAGCTCCTGAATGCTTGTCTGAATTTTCTGGGGAATGAAGAGTTTTACATCTTGGCTGCGTCTAGACTGGCATGATTTTGCGGAAATGCTTTTAACGGAAAAGTTTTTCCATTAAAAGCATTTCCGTAAAAGAGCGTCTAGATTGGCACAGGTGCCTTTGCGCAAAAAGTGCTTTTGCACAAAAGCATCCGTGGCGAGTCTAGACGCGATTTTGCGCAAGAAAGCCCCGATCACCAGTTTCGCTATCGGGGCTTTTTTGCGCAAAACAGTTCTTCCCTGTCTACACTGGCCCTCTTGCGCAAGTATTCTTGCGCAAGAGGGCTTATCCTTGAGCAGGAGCATCATAGTATTTGCGCAAGAACACTGAAAATCTTACATTAGATCGTCAGTGTTCTTGCGCAAATTCAAGCAGCCAGTGTAGACAGCTGGCAAGTTTTTGCACAAAAGCAGCCGCTTTTGCACAAAATCTTGCTAGTCTAGACGCAGCTCTTATGTATTGAGTTTGAATGGTCACTAACTTCATTCTGGGCAGTTTCTATAAACCCAGCGATTTGCTATAAACCCAGCAAAACCCTGCTGTTTCCAGGCCAAACAATTCCAGATTGATGTAAATAAAGCCTTCTCTGAGTGATGAAAGAATTGAATTTAAAAAACCCACACCTTATATTTGCAGACCTTTTAAGGCAATTGGTTTAATTTCAGACAATCAGAGCAGAATTCAAAAATCTCATGTAAATTGTTCAGACTCCTTTTAATGTCTATTTCATAGTGTTCCAGAGGAAATGCCATTGATACAATGAGGTGTATGTACGTGTAACAGGTGCAATTTCGCTATTTCTGTAATGGAAGAGGTTTTGAGAGGATCATTCACTGCAGAGCTGAACTAAATCTTAGTGCATTGGAAAGTTAATTGACCTGATCCTGCAGCAAATCCCATCTTCCCTTTGCTGCAAGCCCTCCAGCCTTTTTTCTTCTGCACCTGTTCCCTCCCAAACCTCCTCGCTTTTGAAATCCCAGCTGGCTGCAGAACCTGCAGCCATTCTGTTTCTGAACCACGCCCAGGGACCAACTCTACATGCTTGTGCTCCACACACGCCATTTCCTCACCTTCATGTCCTGCTCTAACACCAAATGGCAGGACTACTCGACACCTATGGAGGGTGAGGGGCTCTGGTGGGCCAGTGTGTATTCCACCCTGAGCACAGGCATGTACCTGTTGCAGTTCCCTCCCATCCCCAATGCCTGACCCTTTTGCAGCATGAGGGGGAACCCGGCACACACCTATCTCTTGTGTACCAGGTTGCAGCCCCTATTCTGGCTCCTCCTGAACCTCTAGCTGAGGTTCTAGCTGCACTTCTTCCCACCCCTTTTAATTTACACATACCCTATTCATAGCCCCACAAAGTTGCGGGACCTCCTCGTTATCCTCTTCCTGGCCCTGGCTAAGGCCGCCACCTATGCCACCAGGAGGAGGAAGTTGGATGAGGGGGTGCTCTGCAACTGCGATATCATGTATCTGGGCAGACGTCCTTTGTGTGAGGTGCTCTGCTTGGTGTCCCCATTCGGTTCCCTCATTTTGAACCGATAACCTGCACTCCTGACCCTGTTTTTCCATCAGTTGTCCCAAGGAACCAACTAAATCCCAGGTCCAGTGATCCCTCCCACAAGGCTGGGGGAAGGAGCTTTAGAAGTGGGTGAGCTTGCAACCACCCACCTCCCAGGTTTTCCAATAGAGTCAAATAAAGTCCCCCATATGGATGATGAGTGGCCGCAAGACCAAGCACTGAATAGGCGGCCTAAAACATAATTTGAAGATTAGAAATATCTCTGCAATTTGTCCCTGGCTGACTTCTAAGGGCTGGGAGAGGGAGGAGCAGCATACGAACATGCTTGATGCTTAGGTAATATCTATTTTTATTTGAAATACACAGTTCATGATAGGCAAACTATAAATATTGCACCAATCAAAGGAAGATATAGGTGCTCAGCAATTCTGAAAATAGATGTCTTTGATTTAGGTGCCTAAATATAGCTATAGAAGGTCCAACTTCAGGTATCCAAGGTTGGAAATGGCCTAACAGAATCAAACAAAGCATGGAAAACCCAGAGCAATCTGCCTTCTGGTTTGGGTTTTGATTTGAGGGGGAAAAAATCTGAACCTAGACTTTGATTTCTAGTGTCAGATACTGGTATGAAATTAATTTAGACCATCCCATATCTCACTGCTCCCCACACTGCGAAGTGTTTGAATTCACTCAGGGGCATGGAGACCAGGCCTATAGGGGACCTCTTACCCATGCTTTTATACTTCTCCCTTCTGGTAGCATGTCAATTAAGGTGCGTCTAGACAGCACCCTTCCGTCGGAATAAGCTATGCAATTTGCATATGCATACTGTGTAGCTTATTCCGCGTCTCGGTCAAAAAAACTGGAATTTGGTGCTGTGTAGACAGTACCAAATTTCAAAAATAAGGCACTATTCCGATAAGTCCCTTAATTCTCATGGAATAAGGGTTACAGGCATGCCGAAATAGCGCGCCCACTATTTCGGGAAATAGCAGGCACGTTTCAAGATGTGGTGCTGTTATTTCAGGATACTGGAAGTATCCTGAAATAATGCTGCAGTCTATATGTACCTTTAGGCAATGATCAAAATGTTTTTGACAGTACAGTTTTCCATCCAACAATGCTGATTGCACTAAATTTAAATGTTTCACAGAAACATCAGGTGCGTAAAAGAAGTCACCAGAAATTGAAACATTGTTGGTTATGATGCGAAATATTGCTTCGCCTTTGTCCTTTCAATATTTATTAAAATAAAAATATTTGGCATTTTCCATGAAGATTGATTTGTTTATCCTAGTTTGGAATTGAGCAACATTTCTAGTCTTTGGCCTTTCCCAAGTGATAGAAATTCCAAAGTTTTGGCCCCAAAATACTGTGACTACTAGTAATAATTATTTGCATTTATGTAGCAAGGCCAATTAAACTCTGCAAGAATTTTGAGGGAAACAAACATTATAACCATTTTATAGATGGGGAAAACAGGCACAGAAAGGTTAATTAACTTGTTTAAGAATCTAGGTCAAAGAAATGCTTCCTGATCCTGAGGCATTTGCTCCAGCTACTGGCCCACATGACAGATGGCACAGTGTGTGTGTGCGGGGGGGGAGAGGGGGAACTTGTTTGTTACTTAACCAACTGTTCAAGAATGTAAAACTAGTTTTCTATTGGCCATGTCATAGCTGCATCCCTCACAACCAGCTGTAGCTCATAACTTTCCCCACTCACCTTGATTGGTCAGAGAAAATTACTCCAAACCGTCATTCTGCATCCCAACCTTAGCAGCAGAAACAAAGTGACATGGGGACACACTGAGATTCTTAAGGCACCTGTTCCTGTAGCCCTGCCGAATATAGCTGAGGCTCAGTGCACCAGTGTAAGACAACCTGCACTTCCGCTTGATAATAAGCAAAGCACTGCTATCAAACGGCATCTCACATAAGAGTTCATTCACTTTTCAATATGGAGCAGATTAAAAAAGCCTATTGCTTAATAATGCACAAACCTCACAGAGAAGCAGAATATTTTTCAGTAAATGGCTGTTTATTAAGCACAAGTCCATTTGGGCTTTCTGAGTAAGGGAAGTAAAAAGAAGTGATGGTTATAAAGTAAAACAGAATGTAGCTGGAATGGAGGTGCAGCTAATCATGTAAATTCTGTTTGAAGCTTCACTTGTCTGTTCTATTATGGATTCCATAGGCAGCTACCAATTTAGTGCGGCTGTTACATTCATAGAACATTAAAAATTCTCTCTGCTGAACTTTTGTAGAGGCTTTTGCATGACACAAGTACCAGTATTCGCCAATTTCACAATTACATGCTACTGTATTGCCATTCACATTTGTACTATAAACTGTATCGTACAAAAAAGACCCCCAAAACAGTAGCAATTTAAAACTTTTAATAGCACAGACTTTCACTGCCAGCTACTTTGGTCTGACCAGGGAGAAGTTTCCATAAGCTAAGGGATGTGGTAGCTGTCAGCAACCAGGTTTGCTGAACCTTTGTTCATATACCTAGAGCTGTCCACTGCTGTATGTCACACCTTTCTCTTACCCAAACAGAAAGGAAGAAAACAAGTGAAGATAAAGATCTAACACATCAGCATGGTCATGTTCCATTGTTTTCAACCACTTGCTTTAAGAGAATTAAGATAAGTACTTCAATTATCAGCAAAAGGAAAGTAAAAAAGAATCCCTGTCCTCAAGAGGATTAGCCCAACTAATTGAGCATTTAAAGCTTTTAATTGCAAGCCAACCTTCAGTGCCTGATCAAGAACTGTACTGATTAAACCCCTCCATTCCCAAACAGGAAATAAGCATTCATTTTACTTCCGCTATTTCTCGCATCTATGTCAACAGTACAGCTTTAGCTTTGCTTTACCCTAGTTTAGTAGCAGACACATCAGTCAGGATCTGGCCCACTCACTTGTATTTCATCTGAACAGTGACATATTACAATCAAATCCAGCAACTGTGGGGTAGGGGTAAAGGAGAGAATATACATGTCAGATACATTTCTTATTTTCCATTTTAATTTGACTAGGAGAAAATACTAAGACACTTATCAAAATAATTGCACTAAGCAATTTATTTGGTTGAAGCATAACTAGTGCTTTTTTCTTTTTTCCCCTGCCTCTTTCATTCTCACTTTTTGCCGAGAGCAAACTCTTTTTTCTTTATATTGTCAACTAGGAACAGAGTTCCTGAGGAGACATACAGGGGGTAAAGAAGACAAATCTGTCTCCTTTGTGTGAAAGCTGTAGGCCAGAGTTATCAGCTCCTCAGCTATTCAAGGCAGATTTGCATATCCAAGGCCACCAGAGGCAGAGAAGGCATTTGGAGTCTGATTTTTCCACAAGAACACATCAGGGAGCAAAAAGCAAAATAAGGAAACTCCAAAAAGGATCCAAGTAACTACTCAAAAACTTGGAGGAGGGAAAAATATTCCATTCAAGGACCTCTTTCTTGAGAGACACATTTTATACACAATGGAATTTCCAAATATTCTTACTAAAGAAACTTCACAGACAGCAGCTTGTCATGCAAGAACTTCAAGACAGTGTGTGTCTATACTTTAATACAACCGGCTTTTCAGAAGGCTAGGATCAGTGACGGTCATAGCCATAGTCCATAAAACTAGTACTTTGCTTTATTAAAAGCAATCTTGTAAAGTATCCGCTCCTTGATGAACTCTCTACAATATGCTATGTACATTAGACATCTATTACTCATATGCCAGCGATAAACTTGAATTTAAGTAAATCCTCCAATCACATTATTTGATTACATGATATCAGAAATGTGACTAGGGGGATTTACTTAAATCAAAGTTAATCCCGGGGGTAACTACGTTGACTTCTTTGACACTGTACTAGCAGTAAGTTACTCTGGAAGAAAAGGGGTATGAAGTAGAATATTTTTCAAGCTATAGTGATAATAGGTTTCTCTTCTCCAATATTCTTACCAACAACATTGCTAAGACAATTTACAGTAACTGATCACTTGAGTTCAGTAGATTACCCAGAAACACAGCCAAATTTCTTCATAGCATAGGTCTTAATTTAAGTAAGTAACTACTTATAATCCAGACTACCATCTTCCTTCACAACAAAAAGGGTCTCCTGCCAGAAATAGTGCCTTGCAAATCAAACTATTTACAAAGCAACATACTTCTCAAGGATGTCAGAATTTGACTCTTAGTACAGCATACTACATAGGGCCATATTCTCTTTGCCTTGAATAGCACATCACTTCAAACAGTCCCATTGACTTAAACAGGAGTATGGAGATCAAAATTGGCCCTTAGACTATGTCGCAACTAGACACCTTCAACTGGCCTATGCCATGTGACTCAGGGTAGGGAGGCTTGGGCTGCAGGGATGTTTCATTGTTGCATAGACCTCAGGGTTCAGGCTGCAGCCCAGGTCTACCTCATCAGCGTCTATTTGCTGTACAAAGGCTAAAGTCTAATTAACTCCATCTACTGCTATGCCAGCCAGTCACAAAACACCACCTCAGAAACCTTTGTGGCTCCATGAAACAAAGGTACTGAAGAAATGCGTGTGGCTAAGAGGAACGGCTAAGCCAAAATTCATTCCTAAACGAGGAATAGAAGACCAAAGGCCAAGAGCTTTTTAAACCAGTTTTTTAACAAACAGATTTGTGATGGGGTGCGGTCACAGACGACCCCTCGGGGGTGCCTCCCAGGGTGCTGACACGGCCCCTGCCACTCGCCTTCCCACTCTCTGGGGCTCCTCACTGCCTGGTCCTGCTGGGCCAGCTCTGCTGGTCTCTCCCAGCCAAGGCCCCGAGCTAAGGTCCCTGTCCCCACCGAGAAGCAGTACAGACGCTGAACCACTTCAGGTCCAAGGAGAGTGCAGTTTAGGGCCCAGCTTCCTGAGAGAGCACTCCCCAGATGGGATCAGACCCCAAAGAATTAGGTAAACCCCCTTTAACAATGGAAGGGGGAATGTGCACACTGGTTGCCCTCCCGCTCCCCCCGGTAACAATCGCTTACACTGGGTTTGATAGAAAATAAAAATGGTTTTATTAAGTTGAAGCAGTAGGATTTAAGTAGTAATAAGTGAAAACAGGCAGAGCAAAGTAGGTTACAAATCAAAAGAAACAAAACCACTTGGCTACTTCTACATTGAAACCTCAGTACAAACTTAATCAAACTCACCCTAAAACCTCTTTTCTAGCTGCCCCTCCAAACCAGGGCTTTCTTCCACACCCTGGGATCCCTGGCCCCTTCCTTCAGGTACAGCCCAGCCAAAAGACCCAGGCCTCTCCTTTCCTATTCCTTTTGTTAAGGAGTGGAGGCCACTCCCTACCAACCACTGCTCAGACTTAAGACAAAAGATTGTTTAACACTGGCTCATCTAGAAGTTGCAGGAAACACCCGCCATGTCTCCCATTCACACATTTGAAACTCTAAAAGTATTCCCCACTCCATGTGTCTAATTTTACGCACACAAATGATACATACAACAGAGTAAGATAAACAGAACCAGCAGATCATGACATGCAGATCGATTGGTTACATGAAATAATTTGCTCAAACCATCTTTGAGTTATGTATATTCACGTCCATGAGTCCATTTCATAAACCACAGGGGGTCCGTCACAAGATTGTTCTAAATGTTGAAGAAAATTGATAACACTGAGCAATAACATCAGAAATTAAAACATTATAGAACCATTAGTCCCAGTCCCACCCATGTTGCTATCCATGTTGTTCCTTAGTGAAACTATATTCCGTTCGTTTATACATATTCGAAGGGTGGGAGGAATTAAATTCAACAATATTCACCTAACTGGAAGGTGATTTCTGTTTTCCACACTGACATCTAGTTCATGCCTGTCAGCACCAACATTTTCCTTTATACTTAAAAACTTGGCAAATCAGATGCAAGTGTATTCTTAAATTCTGCTCGCATTTATAAGAGTGACTTGGAAGATCAGTAGAGGACTGAGTATGTCCAAGAGGAGTAGAGACAACAACAGAATAGTTTAGAACCTTTCACTAGCCCAGGTTTTTATCCATCTCTACGAGGGGGTACTTCTTACTATGAATGCTGCTTGCAGGCTGGGCAACAACACGAAAGGATTCCATGTTGCTAAGTCTAAATTAGCTCGTAAGAGAACTATTAACAGAAATACTGCAACTGCAGCTTGAATTCTAGCCATGTGCACACACACTGGATTCCTGGAGCCTCCATCTGTGTTCCTCCCACAAATTTCCAGGCAGGTGGCTACAAACACAGCAGGAAGAACCCAATTCCCATGCTTACTAGCAGGTGGGGGTAGAGATTAAATGTCTGCCTAATGTGCGTACCGTTTGGTAATTCTGCACTGAATTCCACAGCAACATGACTGCAAACTCTCACATCATGATGATGATGTGAGAGACAAAGTAATATCTTTTATTGGGCCAATTTCTGTGGGTGGAATAGCCCACGGTGCACAAGCCGTGGGTCGCGACCCCCTTGAGGGTCGCAGCGCTTGGATCCAGCCGGCTGCTTTTCCTAGCTTCCCAGCTCAGTGCCCGATGTACACATGGACGGGGTGGGGGAGTGGCAGGAGAGCGGCCCAACAATTAAACAGGCCGCTTCCTTTTTTTTTGGGGGGGGGGGGGTCACAAATGAAAAAAGGTTGCACACCACTGGAATAGACAAGCTTTTAAGCTACACTTTGATCTATACTTACAATTAAGAGAAGACTATTGGGGCTAGATGGACTTTTGGTGTGACCAAATGCACCTGTTCTTATGTTCAGCTCAAAAGCTCATCTCTTCCACCAACAGAAGTTGGTCCATTAAAAGGTATTATCCCACTAACCTGGACTCTTACATATCCTAGTACAAACATGGCTACAACACCGTAATCATTGTAATGTGTTTAATGAATCTATCCACCCTGTAGACATACCTTATCATCCCGGAAACACAAGACTTGATTCCCACCCTACCCCCTTTGCAATATCCAGAAAGATGTAATATCTGCAAGACTCATTCCAGACCCTGAAGGACTCTCCTTCTTTAACTAATCAGCCAACAAAAACAACTCACCGTCATTCAGATGAACCACAGAATCAAGTTCTTTTTGAGGGACAGCAGAAGCAGGGAGCTAAATACAACATGTGTTCTACAGAGATTTAGAATTTGTTTAGGATAAAGAATAGATCATAGTGCCAGATGGTGATACTGCCCCAGTGCCACAAGCAGTACACCTTGGAGGTACATAAGAGGCTGTCACAAAATAGATAATATTTAGAGGCAATTTGGCTTAGCTACAAACAACCCAGTTCTTGATATAAATTAAAACAAACTAGAAACTGCAAGTGTAATTCGACCTCGCTTACCATATTACTTGTCACTCTAATCATTCTCAGCTCTATAGCCATTATATAGCCCAAGACCACTACCCCTCAACAGCAAACCATACTTCAGAACAGACAATATCCCAGCTTACAAACACATTGCTGAAAACCCTAGACCTGAGACTCAAAAGAAGACTGAGCATATTTCAAGAGATGCTAGACTGCTTGATCTGCTAAATACATGATTCTTGTGGCTCCTCCAACCAACCAAGAAAGGCATCTGCTTTTTTCTCCAAAGGGAGACAGCTGCCCACCTTTCCTGGCCAAAGGCAAAAAGCAATGATTAAAGCAGTTAATGGTCTAGCGTTTTCAGGAAATGATTGAAAACATCAAACAACCCTGTGAAGTTCAACAATCTCATTCTCAAACAAAAAAAGTAAAGTAATATGAACTTACCTGTAGTTTAAAACTTTTTGCAACATTTTGAAAGATGCTGATATTCTGTTGTCTGAAATCCCATTTTTAAAAGTGATTTCTAACTCCTAAACCACTCGAGGGGCTTTTGAAATTTTTATCTTGTACTACACTAGCCTACTCCTCACTATTATTGTCTTGCTAATGCAAAGGTACCCCTTCAACAAGAAATAACTTCCCAGCTACATGGAGCTCCTCTTCAGGACTGAGAAAGTTACTCAGTGTCACAGCTAACTAGAAGATTTAACATACAGTTTAGCATCACTAGTTAGCACATGCTGTATCCCAAAACAGGACCCTGAAACCCACTTTGAGATGATTATGTTTTATACAAAGGATGCCTTGTGAGATATCACCTGAGAAGTTATGATTTGTTGGCCATTACTATCCTGTTGAATTGTGTGTTACAGCTGTGTGAGAGAGACTCACGTTTTGAGTCTGGGAGATGTCCACAGATGACCTTTCAGTGGCAACAAAGGAGCAATACACCCTCCAAGGCAGATTTACTTTAGGACTAGCTATTGATGGCCCATTAGCAAGAATCTATGCTCCCAGGAGGCCCTCCTGAAGCTCATAGACCAGTGGTCTCCAACCTTTTTAAGCATGAGATCACTTTTTCAATTGAAGTGCAATCCAGGATCTACCTCACACCCAAACATTCTTGTCCCACCTCCTTCCGGCCCCTTCTCTGAGGCCCCACCTCTGCTTACTCCATCCTCCCTCTCTCCCCCATCTTTACTCACTTTTATCACGCTGGGGGCAGAGGACTGGGGTTCAGGGGAGGAGATGTGGACTCTGATCTAAAGAATTTGGAGTACGGGAGGGACTCTGAGCTGAGCCTGGGGCAGGGAGTTGAGGTGCAGGAGGGGGTCCAGCGTGCAGGGGAACCCAGGGCTAGGGCAGGGGTTTGGAGTGCAGGAGGGGTTCAGGACTGGGACTGGGTTTTGGCATTCAGGCTCCAGCTAGGCACCACTTACAGGTGGCTTCTGGGTGATGGTGCAGGGGGCTTAAGGCAGGCTCACCCCTACCACTCCCAAAAACAGCCAGCAAACTCTCTCCATCCCTGCCCCTCTCTGCTGTGTGGAGATGGGGTACAGGGTGGGGGAAGGGCACCCTGACATCAGCACCCCCTCCTCTTCTTCCTGTGCCCCGCACAGTAAACAAGAGGCCCCCAGGGCTGGGGGTGGGTGGCAGCTCCAAAGCAGAGGGCAGGAGCAGCATAGCAGTGATGAGAGGGGCTAGATGAAGAGCCAGCACTTGACAGCCTCTCGCCAAACCTCTCAGGATCACCTGTCAAAGGCTCCAAGATCTACCTGTAGATCCCGATCTACTGGTTGGTGACCACTGTCATAGACGATAGGGATCACTTAACTCACAACTAAGCAGGGTCATGGAACACGTGAGCCCTGACTCTGTGTCAGATAGTATCTTTCCATGCCCATGGGTTGGGGGAAGGAGGGTATAAACTGGAATCTGACATGAGCTCAGGTCCTGTCTCCTCCTCCACCTCCTCTGAGGATTACTTGTTCTGTTCATTTATTATCGGGCATCTGGCACTGGCCACTGTAGGAAGACAGGATACTGGGCTAGATGGTCTGACCCACCAAGTCTGTTCTTATGAAGGCAACAAGAAGAAAAGATTATGAACTAGGGATGTGAAAAGTTAACTGGTTACCCGGTTAACGGGTAAGCACCAGCATCACCCTAAATGGGAAATGCTTACTGGATCTGGTTAACCGCTGGAGCATTATCCACCTCCCATGGGCAGACGGTTGCTCCAGCCCCGCAGGGTAGGGATGTTAGGAAGCGAGTAATCAGCTAATCGTGCAGCTGATAAGGGCAGAAGCCTCTGGGAGCTACCTCCCATTGTGGCAGTGCAGTTTAAATGTGGTAAGAGCTGGGCAGCTTCTACTATATTTAAACCACAGAGGGGTAGCTCCTGATCCCGGCATGAGCTGGGACTGAGCCAGGTTTGCTCAGTCCCGGCTTGTGCCAGGTCCAGCAGCCCCTGTCCATGGGGGTCCAGCACGGAGCTGCTGCCAGAGCAGCCTGGGTTCACATCCAGCCTGGACCACCATGGCCAGGGACTGCTGCAAGAACAGCCTCTGTTCACAGCCAGCGGCTGCTCTGCAGGATGTGGAGCATACCCTGCCCATGGCAAGCCTGGGCCTACCATGGACAGAGGCTGCTTTGCAGCAGCCTCCCCTGCCTCCTCCCCATAATAAAGGTAGCAGCGTGAGGAAAAGGGGGGCAGGTGGTACCACAGAAACACTGCTGGGGGGGAACCGATTTTAAGCCGGCTCCCCCAGCATCCACTCCTGCTTTCCTCCCCCTTCTGCCTCCGATACAGAGGCAGCAAGGGGGGGGGGGAATGGGAGTAGTCAACTACATCCCTACCCTGGGGGCCCACCATGAAGCACCCCCTGTCCGTGGGGAGCCCAGGTGCCCTGTGGAGCAGCCTCTGTCTGTGGGGAGCCCAGGCCTGCCACAGTCAGGGCCTGCTCCAGTGGGCAGCCAGCCCCAGCATGGGGCTGGGGGCGGGAGCCCTGGAGGCTGGGGGCGGGAGCCCTGGAGGCTGGGGGTTGCTCCAGCTGGGCTGGAGCAGTCCCCAGCCTGGATCCTGCTTTGTTGGTTAACCGGTTAAACATTAGGTCAACCTAAACTTTAACTGGTTAACTGATTAATCAGAATCTTACATCCCTACATGAACTAGGGAGATTGATCCTAGGCTGAGCAAAGAATTTAGCCTTTGTATTAAGAGCTGTCAATTGCTTAAAAAACCCAGTGGGGAGGGGAGGGAGAAAAACCTGTTTGATTCAAATCTTGCTTTGATGATATAGTTTAGAATATAGACAAATTTTATTTGTATTCCGTATGTAACCAACTTTGACCTCCATACCTAATACTTAATATTTAGGTAAAATCTCTCTCTAGTTAAAATTTTGGGGGGATTTCTCTATAGGGTTCAGGGAATCTGTTTTGGTAGATTTCTTGAGTGCAATTCTGAGGGTGGGATTTGCTGGTGTCTCCTTCTGTTCATGAGTGATATGGGGAACATCCAGGCTGGGTGTGCCCCTGCCTGTTGTTGGCTAAGTAATCACAGTACCTGGAGGGGTTTGCTGCTTTTCTCTCATCCCACACTGTGCGTCAGCCCAGGCTGTAGAGTTAAGGGGGCATAGCAGCCCCATAGTTCCAGGTTATACACCTAGAGCACGTCACAGCCCATTCAGGGTGAAGTGACCTGTGAACACATCTGTAGTAAGAGCAAAAAGGGAGGTCAGCTGGTCACAGATTGTAGTAATGAAGACACTGGATGTATGGCTTAACACTATGATTTTTAGCGTTTAACAAAGTTTGGAGTTTAGGCAGCCCAGACAAGAAATCCCTTAGCAGAGTGCCTTACTATAGATACCACAGAACATGCTTCTAGGAGAAAGCCAGGACACCCATGTTAATACACTAAAAATTGCCTTTGCCAAACAGCCACACTCCACTAGAGAAATGGATTCCATCATTAAACAGGCCATCCAGATACCCTGAGAGAACCTGCTTTAATACAGATGCAACCTCCTCTCCTGCAACCATACATCCCTTGCTTACCACCACACACTGAAACTCCTGTGTGGTATCACATGGAGACCCCATCCTGAACTTCCCATTCAGACCTTCCAACAACCTCTCCCAACTTCATCATCAGAAGCAAGCTTCCAACAGACCAAGACTCCAGCACAAAGTGACATCAGACCCTGACAGAACAGATGCCAAACCTGCAAACACCTCCACAAAACACCCTTAGGGTACATCTACACTAGCTCGTTAGTTGGAGCTAGGTAGGGTAACAAGGGCAACCGGAGTTGCAAATGAAGCCCGGGATTTAAATATCCCGGGCTTCATTTGCATGTTCCTGGGCGCCGCGATTTTTAAATCCCCCTTAGTCTGAACTCCGTGCCCACGGCTACACGCGGCATGGACTAGGTAGTTCAAATTAGGAGTTCCATGAGGAGTAATGGTAGTTTGAATTAGGATCTTTAATTCGAACTACCTAGTCCGTGTCGCGTGTAGCCGCAGGCACGGAGTTCGGACTAAGGGGGATTTAAAAATGGCAGCACCTGAGAACATGCAAATGAAGCCCGGGATATTTAAATCCCGGGCTTCATTTGCAACTCCGGTTGCCCTCATTACCCTACCTAGCTCGAACTAACGAGCTAGTGTAGACATACCCTTAGAGATCCATGGAGCCTACAAATACATGTTGTATAACTCATCTAAACAACTTACCTAGTACACTAAATGCCCTAGTAAGTCTGTAGGTGAAACCAGACAATCCCTATGCTCTTGAATGAACTCCACAGAAAAATAATACAACAAAACCACCATATCACCCACAGGTGAACAGTTTTCGCAATGATCACTTTGTCTGACCTATCAATCCTCAGCCTCAAAGGATGCATAACACTTGGGGAAAAAAAAAACCACCAAGCCTGGGAGCTTAAGTTCATAACTTTGCTAGACACCAAAAACCACGGACTGAACAGAGACACTGGATTGCTGATGGATTACAATGATCTATAAACCACTTATCTGCCTATGATGAGAGGCTTTAATGGCCACTTCACCTTGACAGGTCCACTAGACCAGTGTTTCTGAAAGTGTACTGTGAAAACACTTTCAGAAACACTTTAACTGGCCGCCCCGGTTTGTTTATGTATTGGTGCGATAGCCACGGAGCCTCGCAGCTCTCATTGGCTCCGTTTCCCGCAGCTCCTCTAAACCCAAACCGGGGCGGCCAGTTAAGTGTTTCTGCAGTACACTTTCAAAGACATTGCCTTAGACTACGTTCAACCTACTTATGTTCAATCTTCTGTTTAGCTATGAAGCTGCAGGTACTTTTCTCAGACCTAAAGAAGAGATTCTGTGTTGAACCAAGAAATTTGTCTCTCACCAATAGAAGTTGGTTCAATAAAAGATATCACCTCACCCACTTTGTCTCTCACATCCCAATCCCAACAGAGCAAGCAACAAATCGTCTGACACAGGTGTCATTTTCATCCGACTAAAAAACCTTTTCCCCTCTGTGCCTTATACTGAACAGATTTCATTTGGTATAGCCTATCTTTCCACCATGTGGTGTCTGAGCCATTGAAAAAAAAATCTTTTAAATACAATAAAAAGGGTTCCTGAATTAATTAGTACCGTCAATAAGGAGCTCATTAATCCATTGTTATATTAGTGAGGCAGTGCTGAAATTGAGTGGACAGATAAAAGGTAGTGTGTCTCTGGAGTCACACTGATTTACATCAACTGAGAATCTGACCCAATAATTAATTGCCTGGACAGCTTCATAGGAATATTTATTATCTATAAAGACATTTACTAGAGTGATGACAGATAATACTGGGCAGGGAGGGGAAATCTGCCTCAGATGCATCTGGGTTCTCAAAACTTCCAAACACTTGACAGTCATTAAATCTTGTAGTTTCCAAGTTATGGTAAAGCTGCAGCATTCCCTTTTCTTCGTTCACACTACAACCATGTTTTTCCAATTATTTCTCTCAACAGCAGTAGTCAAATTTGACAAGGTGCTGGATCAGTTCATAGACATGCATGAAATCAAAATCAGTCAACTGTGGAGTCACTTCAAATATTAACATGCATAGTCAACGACTGGGGAGGGGGTTGTATAAATCGTGCCTTTTTTAAACATAAATGGATTAGCAGCAGATTTGCAGTAATTAATTATAATTATCAACTTCCAAGGGCAATAAGCCATAATAGACTCATTAACAGGAATGTTTCAATGTAGACTGCTTGGTTCTCTGCTATCATACAGTATAACCTTTGTTAAAATGTTTAGGGTCTGAGACAGTCCCTCACATTGAACCGTACCTTTCTCCTCAAAGTAGCCCTATTGACTTTAAAGAATCCCCATCTGGGCTCTTAGGCAATGTTCATCTTTTCCATCCATGTGCTGAATAATTTCTGTGCGCACCAAGGCATATGCAAATGTGCACCACCAGTAGAAGCAAAAAACCTAGCTGTGGGCACTCTGCTAATCAGCTGGGTAGCATTGGAATCTCTCCTCAGTGGCTGCATAAGCACATAGCTTACAAGGAACACTGCTCTTAGGCATTTTAAAACCTAGATGGACAAACTCCCTTCCTTCTGCAGCAAACACTGTGGCCTTGATTTGACCATGAGTCAGGGGGAGTTTTGCTTAAGTAAGGACGATAGAAATTTGGCTCTGCAGATACTTACTCCTATTGTCTTAACTTCCAAACAAGAAACCACCACCTAGTCCAATGACCACCTCGATAGCAGGATACAAATTGTAATTCTCTAATAGTTTAAGAGGCACCTTTATATTTTAATGTTTCAAGCTGTCTTCTATTTGATGTTCCTCTAAATGCAGGAATATTTACAGCCTCCTGTCATCACCAAGACATAAAAAGTTCAATGACACATCTGAACCAAATATGTGGTGATCTCAACACAGCTATTAATATACCGAACACATCAAAAACTCTACACATACCAGCACATCCCCTGTCTGAGCCACCCTAGGAACACCAAAGCTACCTTACTGTGCATGCTGATGAATGCTCCCATCACCACTTGGAAAACACCATTCTAATTATCTCAGCTTAAAAATCATTTAAAGGAAGCAAAACTCAGGGTGCAACTTTCAATGCAAGTAGTATGAAAATGAGGAATTAAGCTAATTCAAAAGAATGCTTATTTATTTGATGGCCCTAGGGGCACTCTGGAGGTTCAATTTCTGACACACAAAAGAAATTAAATAATTTCCTACCCAGTCTGTCTGTGATCTTACACAGGCCTTACACCAAATAAGTGTGACAGAGATTTCTACCTATTAGTATTTATTCTCGGAGGGGTAAGGGAAGGGGGAGGTGGAACCAGGAGTTATTTTTGCAATAAAAAAACCCCCCAGGCTACAGTGTCTGTCCACAAAGAGGACTATTACAGGTTTAACTCAGAACTGTCATATGATTCTGATTTTTAGTCTGACCCTTTCACGTGATTTCAATGGATTTTGTAGGACTTATGGAAGTATAATGCTCTGCTATCAAAAGGGTGCCAGGCCTCTCTGCTGAAACCCATTTTTACAATCAAATAGGAGAGCACAAAGACCAAAACAGTGTTAATCAATCCAATGTTTGTAGATGATAGATTCTATTCCACCCCCTCTTCGCAGCTATATGCCACTTAGTGTCCCCAAGAAGTTACAACTCATTTATTAAACATGTAGTTAAATACACACCTTTCAGATCACTTTTAGAAATATGCATTTATGCCATATACACTTAGTGCCTCTACAGTGTATACAAGCCACCATATTAGCTGGGGTACCTCTGCAATAATCATCTCTCTTAGGTAACCCTAATTTCCCTTCCCAAGGCAAACAGGCCCTGAGTGTCCACTTATGTAGCTTAGCCTTAGTAGGCAGAGTGGTGAGTTCAGTAGCTTGGCAATTCACATTGTGTTATATGCACACATCTCCCTGACACAAGCACATTACAACAAACCTTCACTTTTCACTCGTGCACAGTGATGGAATGTCATTGTATCCTACTGAGACAAAAACATATCTGCTATTTATACAACTTGCCATTCTCAAGTGAGTTGGGGGCCATTTATCTTGGATATTCTGATTCAACTTTAGGGTCAGGAGACAGACAATAGGTACAATATCATTTTGTTATGGAATGAAAGATGGATACTGCAGAGCAACTTAACTTTAAGCATGTGCTTCAACCTATCCCTCTTCTGTGGAGCATGTAAGCATGTCATTAGTATAAGAATTGGGTATTAATTCTAAGCATGTTCTTCGGGCTTTGTTGAAATGTGGCCTTATATACAAGATCAACTTATTTTTTCTTTAAAAAAGTATTTGAATCATCCAATTTAGCAAAGCAAGTAAGAGTAATGGAGTAAAAACACTTCTACTGATGCAAAACTGTCAGATGAAGAAATCTTCTACTGATATGATACTGATTAAGAGAAAAATATTTCCCTCCATTTCATCAGGGAAATTTAACTTCTGTCTTTACTCTAAATTTCCATTATGAATGCAGATGCATGGATGCAGCTACTCAGAACAGGGCAAAAGAGGCCAAACTGATGCACCTAAAATAGCAACCAACACCTTCATAAAAAAGTACATTTAAATAGAGTTTCAAGAAGCTACACAGAAAAAGACATTTTTCTACCCTGTCCATACTTGGCACAGAATGACACCAGTTACACTATTCAGTTACTTTCTTTTGAGACCATCATTGACATTTCTCCATTTTGCCAAATAGATTTTTCGGTAAAAGATATTCAAATTTTAATTTAAAAAACTTTTCCATTTGTTTAATATTTTTAACAAACAATAAGGCATCAAATTAAGTCATGCTGAGACTTCATTTAGTTTTTGGTATTGCTCCATGTGGCATTTGCTTAGTCACAGGCTGGTGCAAAAAAAGCTGAAAGGGTGCATTTTTAAACCTGTCCAGGAATTAAAAAAAAAAAAAAAAAAATCACATAATATTTTGAAAAACACAACTTAGCAATGTAAAATAGAATTCACAGGTAACTTACAAAGCTATTGCTCCCCATATTTTACTCCACTACTTTACTATTTTCCATGTAAAGTGCACAGCTAGCATTAATAAAGGATTGTGTCTTTGCATCAGGATTGTTGCCTGAAGAGCCAGAACTTCTTTAGTCAGATGCTCCTTTCGCTGAGTTCCTCGCTAAAACTAGGCTTTCCTCCAGTTAAACAACAATAATTTGTTTTAGTTTGATAGGTCCTACTAAATAATGGTGTCATCAGTAAACATCTGGCTTCTTCCAAGCAGATTAGGCCTCCAATGAGGAAAGTGTGTTTATAATTCTAATTTGAAACACAGCACATTAATATGCTGAATCTCATAATGTTTGCCTTAACCTGTTTAGAGAAATTATGACTACAAATATCTTGTACACAACACCTCTAAACTACCAGCTTGTACAAACAACATAAGAGCCGATGCAGCCTCATACAGATGATTAGAACCACTTCAGAGGCAATCATGATTAGCGTTTTGGCTTGATGCCATATTTTACACATAAACAAAGCATCTGTTTCTGAGTTCTTGTCCCAAGCTAATAGACCCACCTCCACTATTACTAATAAACATATTCAAGAGGGCCAGATGGCCCAGCTGAAACAGCCCTTGCTTTTTTCCTGAGCTAGGCATACTGGAGCTAGTTGGCTCCAAATCACATTTCCTTGGGCTCTAGGAGCCAATAAGACAAGGTGTAAACTGGCTCTACAAAAGAGGAATGTAAATGCTGGAACCATCTATTATTCAGAACTGGCAATAAGCCAGCTAGGGTTTGTCCGGATGATCCCTTCACATAGGTACAAAGCAGACAGATGAAAAGTGCCGGGTGCTCCTGCAGGAGTCAGTGCATTGCAATGCAGATTGCCTCTATTCCTTGCAGGGTTTTGCAGACTCAGCGAATCCCTGCCTACAGCCAAACAGTACAGTTCAGCTGTCTTCACTGTATGCTGTACATATTTGACAGTCAAGTGGCTACATATTTAATAAGTGCAGGGGTGTTGGAACAATCTGGATAGTGGAGGTGCTGAGAATTATCCACCCAAACTCTAAACCCCATTTATGATGGAAATCACTTCAAGGCAGGGGATGTGGCAGCACCTCACTTCCAGCACCCCCCTACCCACCCAGGAGTGATAGCAAGTTTCGTTAGCCCTCCAACCTTGCTGCAGCTGTGGCAGGCCCACCTCCTCGATGCCACTACGGGGCTGCAGCCAGTGATTCTCCTACACTCCTGCCCCCTGCATAGTGGTGACTTGGGCCTGGTCTACACTACAGATTTGGTCAGTGTAAGGCAGCTTTCATGGAGCTAACTCTGTGCGTAGCACCCCTCCACCCCCCGCCTCCGGTAACTTGCCCACTACGCACCTTAACTCCACCTCTGCCAGAGGAGTCACACATAACAATGTAGTTAGGTTGACAAAATGTCTGTCGAGACATGGATACAACCTTTCAGAAACCATCCTACAACATCCCACACTGACATTTCAAGTTGGCAAAAGCACTCCTGGTGAGGACATGCATCCACAGCAATGTTCCCGCTAATCCAGGGGCAGGGAACCCTTTTTGGGGGGGGTCCCTGGCTGAGAAAGAGAAAGGCACTCCCCAGATTCTCCTTGTACATCAGAGCCAAGTAGATTTTGTGTTCAAGCCTCGTAGTGGGATGGCAGGGGGGCTGGAGCACCAGCACAGGTTCCCCAGTGCTGGGGGTGGGGGAGCCCTGAGCCTCAGGCCTCAATCCAGGCAAGCTAGGGGCCACACCCACCCCCAGGCCTTAGGTTCCCCACCCTTGCTCTAATCTTTTCTATTCATGTGCAGAATAAATGTTATGTGCACCAAGGCATGTGTGAATGTGCACCACCAATAGAAACAAAAACATAGCTGTGGGTGCTCTGCTAATCAGCTGAGCAGCATTTGAATTTCTCCTGAGAGGCTGCAAAAGTGCGTAGGTTACAGGGAACACTGCCTCACACGCACCGACTCTCAAAAGTGTTGAGTGGTGCCTGCCCCCCAGCTCTGCCTCACTTCCCACTGCCTCTCCATCCCTTCCCCCAAGGCTCCACCCCACTTCTTCCTGAACAGTTCTGCCCCCTTCCATGAGTGTGCTGCATCCTCCCTCCTTCCCCTGCCGCGCCTCCCAAATGCTAGGAAAGAGCTGGTTGCAGCAGGTGGGAGGTGCAGATGGGCAGGGGGAAAGGAGAAGCTGATGGGAGGGCTGCTGGGAAGAGGGGCCTCAACACACAAATTTTTCTCCGGGGGTGCTCCAGCCCCAGAGTGCACACAGAGCCAGCATCTATGGTCTATGTAGGCACCACTGACACAAGGAGCGTAGTGTGGACACGCCAGAGCTATTTAGTTACTGTGAGGCTGTCAGTCTATGTGTCTTAGGTCGACTTAATTGGTGGTTGAGATTTGCCCTTCATTTCTCCTCACCGTGAGAGAAGGCGATAACACAGCACTTAACACCTCTCTGGAGCAAAGCACTTGTCGTAGGCAGAGTGACAAACCCCTGCAAGGAAAGCCCACTGGAATGCACTGAAGCAGTTCAGGACAGTCTCTCCCCTTCATTAAAAGCAGGTTCCAGTGTAGCTTTAGAAGTGCTGTAGGGTCTCATGGGATGAAAGGCAAAATAAAAGTGTAAATTATTCTTAATATCTCCCCTGCTGCCCATCACAAACTCCATGTGAGGGATGTTCATTGGCTTTCATTACAGTTCTTAAGTGCAGACACACCTCACAATGTAGATCAGCAGAAATTCTGTATCTGGTGCTGTGCACTGCCCAGTGGAATTACTCAGACATAGACACAAAGGTCCCTTCGTAGCAGATTTAATCCAACAAAGGTGCGTGGGATGCGGTCTCTTAAAAGAGACCATCATGTTACAATGCATATTTCAGCTACTATCACTTGAAGGATTCTACCAGTACTGGAACTAGCCAAGATCATGCAATCACAGGAATATAAGCCTTGAAGGGACATCAAGAGGCCATCTAATCCAATCCCTCACCACTGAGGACAGTTTAGGATGAGAGAAGGGGCTCAGAGCAGGAAGGGGGGAGAAGGGCCCGGGACCCTTTCTCCCTGAGAGGAATAATACTGTCTGCTCTTGGTCCCTGTGTTAACATTGAACCTTGCTACACTGTGTCCCTGTCAACGAATAAACCTTCTGTTCTACCTGCTGGTTGAGAGTCACATCTGGCTGCGGATGCGGGGTGCATGGCCCAGGGACTCCCCCAACCCCGTGACACTAAGTATTTCATGGGTCAAGTTTTTTAAGCTTCTTACCCAGGCTGTTGCTCTCCTCCGGACTCTCCCCTACAACTGGGCACAGCGCTCCAGCTGAGGTGTCACCAGCGCCAAGTAGAATGGGACAATTACCTCCCCAGTGTTACATGCACTATGCCTGCTAATATACCCCAGGATGATATTAGCCTTTACCGCAGCATTACACTGTGTGTTTATATTCAAAAGGGACTGTATTTTTAGTTCCCTCTAAGTTAAGGGTGGGCAGTAAATGGCCCCCGGGCTAGATGCGATTTGCCAGGATTCGCCCCTGCAGGCTGCCAGATGCTTAGTTTACCTAAGGTATGGCTGCTCGAAGCTCCTGTTGGTCACTGTTCACCATTCCCGACCAATGGGAGCTGTGGGAAGTGGTAGTCTGGTCCATGCCACTTCCTGTAGCTCCTATTGGCCAGGAACAGCCAGGAATGGCAAACCACGGCAAACAGGAGCTGGGAGAAGCCATATCTGTGGATGCTCAAGTAAATAAAGCATCTGCCTGCCTGCCAGAGGCTTACTCTAGTGAACTGCACCCAGCCCCTGGGCTGCTTATTACCTACCCCTCCCTGCTTTAAGCTTCACAGCCACAAGGCCTATTAAGCCGTACACAGTGGCTCAGGATTGCAGCCGGGAGAGGCACCTCTCCCTGCTGGCCCCAGAACGGACTTGCCTAGACCAGAAATCCCTCATCCCCATCCCCACCACATGAATTTTGTTATGTGCACCAATATGGAGGCAACATGTCATACATCATCTCCATATTGGTGCCCACAACAACATTTGTTCTCCATATTTGTGGGGAAAATTACAGGAGGACATTGGCCATATTAGACACCATTGAACAGCAACAGACATGGCTGATTCCCATCGTCTCCATTTTATGCTTTAGTTCAAAGGAGCAATAATGAGTGTAGAAAAGGGGACAAAAGGCAGTTAAAAATGACCTAAATTACCACCAATTTGCTCTCAATTCCAGCAATTAATTAAAAAAAGACCTTTTGATGAGCAATGCAGTTTTCTTGATTAGTGTAGCCTTGTGATGTTTGTATAATTACGAAGACTATTTGTTAGTCTATTCAACAACATTCAGACACACACTAGCAGGACAGGGTGAATTCTGGAAAAGAGGTGCCCAAGAATGCTATTTAGAATCAAATCTCTGGGCAGAAAAGTGGCCTCCAAAAAGACTGCTGGACAGCTGGGGGTTAAACATATATCTAACAATGCAGATCTGTTAAAGCCAATCAGTCCCAGATTAAACCAATAGGATAACTCAGGTGCTTCAAGTTATACAAGTTTGAATGCTTTGCTGCTCAGGGCCTACCTCAATTTGCTGTTTATTGACTGTACAAGATGGACTTCTCTGACCAAAAGCGACAAGGAGTCCTGTGGCACCTTATAGACTAACAGATGTACTGGAGTATAAGCTTTCGTGGGCAAAGACCCACTTTGTCAGATGCATGTATCTGACAAAGTGGGTCTTTGCCCATGAAAGCTTATGCTCCAATACATCTATTAATCTATAAGGTGCCACAGGACTCCTTGTCGCTTTTGCAGATCCAGACTAACATGGCTACCCCTCTGATACTTCTCTGACCAAGGCTGCCAACCGTATTTTACCAAACAACCCTCGGATACACATCACTTGCCCTTTTAATAAATTTGAACACGGGCAAGCTACATTCATGTCAGATACCACCCATCACAATTTTGCAAGTTCCAGATCTTTCTGCCTGTGTATTAGACTCCTGGTGAAATGCCAATACTGCTTTGCTTAACACTTTTCCTGTGCCTTGAATTAGCTCACCACGTAGCTCTAGAATGCCCTGTGAGCAAGTGTCCCATTTGCACATGTCAAGCTTCCTTTCTATTTCATTCTCTCCCAAATGCTTAATGTCTGCAACAGAAATATCCACCACACTCTTCTTGAGCTAAACAGCTGATTTAATACCCCTGGAGAAAAGGGGCCTGGTGTTTTGGTGAGCTCCCTTGGGCCTAACCACCACAAAGAGGGGCTTGTTGAATACACACATAAAAAGTAAGCACTCTGATCTTTATGAGCCACTGATGATTTGATCAGTTAGCAGAAGCATAAATCTATCCCCTGACCTAACAACGTACTATTTTATTTCCCTTGGCTCTATATTTTTCCTCTATAGCCAGAGAAACATTAAACATCACTAAAGGTTATGTTCTCATCAATATTTTCATTAAATCACAATAAATTTTAAGTTGAGTCAAGCAGAGTTGGTAGCAGCAGCTGCTGCTACCATGAAATTTGTTTAACTGTCTTTCTGAACCACCCTGGGTACCACCATGCAGTACCACCCTTGGTGCCATATAACCCATCTGGAAACTTTTAAATGGAATATGAAGTAGTTTAATTGCCCTCAGTGTTTTAATGACAAATCTATACACTAACACAGTGCAGAGTGCTTCAGTATCTCCTTCAGCAATGAATGGGCCCTGGGGAGCACAAGAAGTCTTCTTTTCTGCTTTTTAGGATCTGAGTCAAAGCCCATTGAAATCTATGGCAGCCTTTCTGCAGACATCCATGGGCTTTGGATCCGGGCCTTATAGAATTTAACTTGTGCAAAATAAAAGAAGACTATGGGAAAGTGAAAAGAGCAACACAGCCTGGAGGACCATACCCAGTATCAGCCACCTAGTTAGATGCAAAATGTAACAATCTTAAGCAAGAACTATTAGCTATAGAGATTGAGCCATGTTTTCAGTGGTGATCTACACAGTTGGAGCACGTGAGGATACGCATGTCATTTTGTGGCAGCTAACGCTGGCACACAGGATGCTGTGGAGACCAGCAACTGAAAGGTTGGTACATGGTGCCTATCTACATTAAGACAAATGACTTCATCTTTGCCTACAACAGCGGCACTCAAACCAGAGTTGAGATTGAGGGCTGCGGTTAGGCTTGTTGGGGCCCACGGCTGAAGTACAAGCCTGAAGAGCAAGCCTGAGGACTTCAGCCTTGGGTGATGGGGCTCAGTTGCAGGCTGCCTGCCTGGGGCTGAAGCCCTTGTGCTTCACCTCTCTCCCCGTCCAGGGCAGCGGGGGTTGTGCTTTGGCTTTGTCCCTTCCCCGCCCGGGGCAGCAGGGCTCAGGCTTCAGTCCTCCCACTCCCGGTGTCACGTAATAATTTTTTATCATGAAGTTTGAGAACCTCTGGCCTAGTCTCCCTCAACCCTTGTTTGAGCTCACCCATTCCTCTTTGTTCAATACTATGGGACAATCCTTCAGTCGAACTCTACACACATTTCCCTGCAGAGCACTCCTCCCCTGTTCAGAAACATAATGCCCATTTTATGGGTGTTATTACTGCTTGGTGTATGCAGGTCATGTCATCTTCACACTCGATGTCAAGAAACAACCGAGTAACGTCATCACGTCACTCTGTATCTGGAGCCCCTCCCCCCTCAGTCACCCGGCCCCCTCCCTCCATCCCTTCCCGGTGCTGGAGGCCATGCAGCCTCCCTGGTGCTGGGGGGCAGGGCAGCAGCCATGCAGCCTTCCCAGTGCTCCAGGGGGCAGGGTGGGAGCCGCACTCCTCCCTTTCCCGGGCAGCCCAGAGCTGTACTTCTTCCCCCTTGCAGCCGGAGGAAAAGAGCCGGGTCTGCCTTGGCCTGGCCCACCCCAGTGGCCAAGGGGGTGGAGGGAGAGTCGGGGGTGGCCAGGCCTTGGCCCTCTTTGCCAATGGCTGGGGGAGGAGGGCAAAGAGGCAGGGGCAGAGGGGAAGGGCTGGGGCATCCTCAGACCCTCCCTGGCGACTGGGGGATTAGGCTGGAGCCTTGGCTCAACCCCCCAGTGGCTGGAGGGAGGGAGCCGGGCCAGCCACAGCCTTGGCCTGATCCAACCTCCCAGCAGCCGGGGGGAGGGAGCAATCGGGCGAGCTGGGGCTGGCCTGGCCTCTGGCGGGGGGGGGGGGGGGGCCAGCAGCTGCGGGGAGAGAGCTGGGTCAGTCCAGTGCCCAGGGGAAGCTGGGGCTGCCTACCCACAGAGAGGGGGGTTGGCAAGCATAGGGAGCAGGGGGCACTGCTCCCTGGTATAACAAATTATGTTTGTCATGATGATCCCTGATGTGTGCAACATCTATACAACAGTGCAAACTTCGCCATAATGTCTTGCTCTGGAGGGGTGACTTCTAGGGCAGAGTGGGAAGTGTAGCTAACATGTTGTTTCAATTCCCAGCCTCTCTGGTGAGACTGCCAACAGGGCCACTAATCAGTGTAATTTGTGCTGTTGCTTTTAAAATGCCTGGTCCCAGGTATGCACATCAGGGAGGAGCAGAAAAACACAAGCCTAATAGGCATTCAGATCCTTTTCCTTGAGAATTGGACTGAGGCTGCAAAACTAATTGCAGGCAGTTAAAATAAAAAGGTAGCTTGTTAACGACCGTCATTCACTACAGACGTTGGCTGGAGCAGAATCTATGACCAGACTAGAAAGAGTCTATTGCCATTATTAACAATTAGCACCACAACTGGAATCAGTTCAGTTTGTAAAAACAGCAAAAAACATGTTGTGATAACTTATTCAAAGATTGCTTCAAGCTTCACAAAGATGAACATTGGCTCCATTTTCTTTTAAACAGAGCAACTGAGACACATACTGACTCGCCCAAGATCACTGAGCAAACCCTGGGACAAAGGGGAAATAGACTCCAAAAACCTCTCTCAGATGCTTGTTTTCATAAGACCTTGCTACCTCCAAGTTGGCCAGTGAACACTGATTACTAGTGTCTAAAGCAGTCTTAAATACCACAGTACTGGACTAGAGAGGTTCAACCTTAGTGGAGGTGTGGATCATAGTGGGATCACAAACTGGATATGAGCCAACAATGTGATCAAACTGTGAAAGAGGATAATATTCTGCATTATGACCTTTCAAGGTTCCTTCCAAGCCCAACCATAGCATGCTGCATTGGGCCCTGCAAACTCTTTGGCCAGGCCTGCACAGGGCAGTTTAAATTTAGGAACAAACTGATATGTAAGATCTAAAATACGCAATTTAGGCTCACTGTGAACTGACCAAAACATTGTATTCTGTTGTACATAATCTGATTCTTGTTCAGATGGTAACATTTAGAAGGTTGGACATTAATTCGCCCTTTATGGGAATGGAATAGATAAGGGATGTGTGTGTCAAATATTGTTGAAATACTTTGTTACACGTATTTGAAAAAAAAGAGTATTTTTCAGTGCTAGGAATGAATAGTGCTCAGATTCAGTGATAGTTTCACCTGAAACTCCCTGCCACACTGTTCATTCCACACACTTTTTTATAACTGTATGTTTGGTGATTTGAAAAAGACCTGGTGTAATATAAAATGTCTCTGGACTTTTTGTGGTATAAAAGAATAGGTAGGAGGAAGGCTTTTATTTTTGTTTACACACCCGGAAAAAATTCGGAACAGCTAATTATTTTCTAAATGTATTATTCATACCAGTTGTAGAGAAGGTGCTAACCTACTACGGATGTACCAAAACAAAGCGATCCAATAATGTGACTACTGTTTGAATGGGACAATACTGTTAAAAAACAAGGAATTTTTGTTCTGTCCTTTAACTCGTACACAATAATAATAGTTTATTGTGTTTTATCTATATATTTGCATCTGCTCTAAATCTTCATTAGTGCAAGCTCTGTTCTGTAAATGTTTTTGAAATGGAGTCCAATCCTGCAAACCCTTATGGGAGTTGCAGTTAGCACCACGAGTATGCCCATTAACATGTGGTAGAAAATTATTCTGCCAGACCCTTACTAGCCAACACTCATTTGCCCGGGTTCAGATCAACTGCTGTAAATCCCTGTGTTTTAACTGAAACCCGTTCCTAATTTAATTCAAGTAAACTGAATCCACATAGCCTTTTGCACTGTTTGAACTACAACACTTTAAAATCCCACTTTCAGTAAACTGGTACCATTCTCTGTACTGATTAGTGCTAAGCGTTTGCAGGAGCAGGCCAAGAACTTGTGCAGCATCCAAGAGGTTACGGCTTAAGAAATAAAATGATGACCAGGCTAAAAGTGTTCTTAGCCACACCTTCGTGGGTTTTGTTTGTTTATTAAACACACAAATAATCTTTCCAAGATTAAAGAACCCACCTGTATTGGTGAATGTTCCAGTGTTAGGAAGTTTAGCTCCCTTTTAATCTGATTTCTCTCTCCAAAAGATAAGAGGGGAATCACAGCAGGTCATTTAGCTAACTCAAGCCTCACATCATGGGTTTGACCTAGAATATCCTAAATACTTTTGTTAAGGCAATCAGGCAAAGTCTCACAAGCACTGTTCTCTTGAGGAGGTGTGCAATAGACACAGCAAGCAAGATGTTCTCGGATACAGCTCTAATTTGTCAGTTTGTCCATTAGTTCATTGTAATTCGTCATTTTGAACCTGTTGTCTCCCTTCCACTTCCTATAACATGCTTTTAAAAACAGCGCATCAGTATCACCCCCTCACACACATACTTACAGAAAAAGCAGCTTTATCTTGAAGTGACTACTCAGCTGAGTCTTCTCCACAAGTCCTAGCCTTTTGAGCACAAGCAATAAAGAGCCCAAATCCCACCTTCTTAGGTTTTTGATCTCTTCCTCATGCTCCTCCCTGCCACACACACAGTACCACTTGTCACCCAGGCAGGTCTTGGACTGATGAGCCAGCACAATTCTCTTGTTAAAATAAATTAGGAAAGAGAGAACAAACAGTTTCTCATCCTCCCCCCACTTAAAACCTTTAACTGTCAAGCTTTGAGCACAACTAGAAAATAGCAACCAAATGTTGGTGCTTTTTGCTTTAAAAAAACCCCATAACCATCCCCACAGATCCAATATTAACCTACCAAGCTGTTATACTGTTCCCTCCCATTCTCTCACACACCCCCCGCCGTCCCCCCCCCGTTCCAGAAAGGGAAGTCTTTTTGAATGTAGAGATATTAAACCTCCATTTCATTTTGTGATTATGAATATATTCACAAACTATAGGTTTGCAAAGGGCTTGAGAGCAATCTTTCAGTAATCCTCAATTGTAATAATGATGTCAATATTTACACATTACCCAGAACAGCTAAACATTTTTTTAAATTAACACTCTCCTCCCCACACACACACAGGCAAGAGAATACCCTGTGCCATTGGAAGACAGATTGTACAACTAATTCTGCACTATTTAAACCCTAACACACATAGGAACATTTATCCTTCTACCATGGATGTTTTAAAGTAATTATACTGATTTTCAACATATTATATAAAGCCAACTGTTGCATTACTGATCTTAACAATATAGATATATATAATAAATGAATTGATAACTACATTTACTATTAGGTTACCTCAGTAAGATCAAATATATTGAGTCACATTTTGTAATAACCATGAAAAGCAGGGTTGACAACTGTTAGTAAATTTACGGACAGTCCGTACAAAAATTAGCCGAATTGGACACGTCCATAAAGTCCGTAAAAAAATTTAGGTGTCCGTAAATTTTGTAAAAGTGCAATAAAATTTCAAAAAACAGCAATTATTCTGTAGCAATTAAATTTCTTCTGTGCTGCTTTAGCAGCAGAAATTGGACCTTTTAGTTGTTTATTTAGCTCAATGGTTGAGGTGACGTAACGTGAATCACGTGGTCCATGTGCGAACTAAATGAAAGTAAGTTAAGTAGCACATTGTTCTTGTGATGTATGAATGACAACGATTACTTTTCACTTTTGGCCATTTATGTCATCTTAATATAGTATAAAAATTATGTCCATAAAAAATTTGTCTGTCTGTAAATTTTTCCCATTTTGTCCGTAAATGAAATTTCTGTGGACTGGCAACCCCGATGAAAAACCAACTACTATCAAGTTTACATTTTCTGAAAATAATTAAATCTGTCCATGTTATTTTACATGTAGTCACGTGTGTTAATGTTTTTAACCATCTACCTTAAAAGAAAAAGCAGAACAATTCATTCTTAGCTATTAACTTAGAGGAGGACATACCTGAAAAGATCATTTGAAAGAAAGTACAAAAAATGGATTTGAAGTCTGGCCCTCTTAACACTACTGCTCTTGAGTAAACTATTACCTAAAAGAAGTAGGTATAAAAGATCATGTTCATAGAACTTTGCTGCCTGGCAAAGTGAGCCAGCCATTACATTAAGAAACTACACATAGCCTACCTGGACTTCTCATCACCTTTTTTGAAATGTGAATTTTACATTAAGAATTAAGTACAATTTTCTTTAAAAAAGCCACCATGAAAAAAGATACAGTTCATTGGCTATCTTCATTAAGCCACTGACCTCTATAACCTAGATATACAGGCATCATTCCACCTAATGAATTCTTTCTCTATTTAAAATTTAAAGTTTCTTAAGTATGAACACCTGACTCTGCATATAGAAGGAAAGCATTCTGACACCCATGAATAATTGGAACTCTCCTTTAGCAAACCCACTTCAATAGCACAGGTTCACAGAAATTATTCTAATTGTTTTATTATCACTAAAGATTGCAGAAGTGCAAAGGATGTTCAGCTGTTAGCAATTAAACCCTCAGCTGCTAATATGAAAACAGCAAAAGAAGTGGGGATGTGTTTCATTTCCCACTGAGAAAGCAAGGAGAATTCTTTAGAAAGCACCTGTTTCCATCAGCAAGCAACAAATCATTTTGTTAGAGGAAATGTTTTTGGTCCTAAAGATTTCTTATTGAGGGAACAGGGAAAAGAAGTCCCATGGTGCCTTATGCCATTATTAACCTGCTTTTTAAATAGATGTGTATAAAACCTTCTTGGTTTTGAGCAACCCAAAAATTTTTAGAATTGAAAGGACCTGTTTGAGCTCCCAAACCCTGTAATTAGAGAGATACCAATTATCAATATCATGGGTAATTATTCCCACTAAACATGCCTTTAATTTGAGCTTCTGGGGAAAGTAATAAGTCAAAATAGTATTTTTACATTAAGTTTTATAAAAAGACAAGGTTAGTCAAGAGTCTAAAAAATGTAAATGTTTGCAGAGACCTCTGTTCACTGTATCTTCTTTTTTTTTAGAGACAGTGAAAGTTCGAAGCTTTCTCTGAGCTCCCTCTTGTGAGCAACTGCTAAAAATGCATCTCTAATAAGAAACTGCGATTTCACATCAAGATCTTTGTTTATGTGTCATGCCCCTAAGGGTCTTGACAACATCAAGCTGTAGTTCCAAGAGTATTATTTATATGTAACTATTTGTCTCTAGAGGGGAAATGTCAATTTTCTGGGGCTCCTGTATGTGAATGCAGGAGGCAACGCAGTATGGGAAGGAGGTGGACAGCCCTTGGTGGGGAAAGAACAGGTTAGGAACTATTTAGAAAAGCACACACAAATCCCTGGGTCCAGATTTAATGCATCCGAGGGTACTGAGGGAGTTGGCAAATGTCATTGAAGAGCCTTTGGCCATTATATTTGAAAACTTGTGGAGATCGGGAGAGATGCCAGATGATTGGAAAAAAGGCAAATGTAGTGCCCATTTTTTAAAAAGGGAAGACTGACAATCTAGGGAACTACAGACCAGTCAGCCTTACCTCAGTCCCCCAGAAAAATCATGGAGGGGATCCTCAAGGAATCCATTTTGAAGCACTTGGAAGAAGGAAAAGTGATCAGGAATAGTCAACATGGATTCACCAAGGGCAAGTCATGCCTGACCAATCTGATTAGATTCTATGATGAGGTAATTGGCTCCGTGGATATGGACGAGTCAGTGGATGTAATATACCTTGATTTTAGCAAAGCTTTGGTATGGTGTCCCACAATATTCTTGCCAGCAAGTTAAGGGAGTATGGATTGGATAAATGGACTGTAAGATGGATAGAAAGCTGGCTAGACTGTCGGGCCCAATGGGTAGTGATCTACGGCTCAATGTCAGGTTGGCAGTCAGTTTCTAGCGGAGTGCCCCAAGGATCGGTTCTAGGACTGGTTTTGTTCAATATCTTTATTAATGACCTGGATGAGGGGATGGATAGCACCCTCAGCAAATTTGCAGATGACACTAAGCTAGGGGGAAAGGTAGATACGCTGGAGGGTAGGGATAGGGTCCAGAGTGACCTAGACAGATTAGAGGATTGGGCCAAAAGAAATCTGATGAGGTTCAGCAAGGACAAGTGTAGCGTCCTGCACTTGGGACGGAAGAATCCCAAGCATTGTTACAGGCTGGGGACTGACTGGCTAAGTAGCAGTTCTGCAGAAAAGGACCTGGGGATTACAGTGGATGAGAAGCTGGATCTGAGTCAACGGTGTGCCTTGTAGCCAAGAAGGCTAATGGCATTGTTAGGGGGTCGCGTACTCCCGGTCCTTACCTGGGCCTTTCCCCTGACCACCTACTTGTTCTCGCCCTATTTGGGGCCCCCGCCCAAGTCAAGCCTTGCAGGGAAGGGCCACTGTGTGGGCTTATTGCCGCTCCAAGTGCTATCTATCACTCGCACCTGCTATAGATGGGATCCGAACCGAATAGGGAGGGTTCAGGTGGGAAAGGGAGACTTGGGTCCTCCCACTCTCCAAGTCTCAGCCCAGGACCCTAAAGACACAGGGACTCTCTGTCCTTGTCTCGACTGGCGGGGTCGTTGCCCTCAACTTGCCAGCCCCTGGACTTGCAACTCCTACGCCCGTCCTGGGCTACTTCCTTTCCCCTTGTTCCCCCTTCTGTATGCCCCCTGTCTGAGACCTCACAGCCACCTCCCTCCGGGCCGCTCATGCGAGACTCACCCTCGGCCAGCCCGGTATGTGTCCTGTTTTTGCTCCCCTGCCTCCTCCCTTCTCTTCCTTCTGGGTTCTTGTCCCGCGTCTCGGGAATGATCTCCCCTTCACTTCTCCCCCCCTCCAGCTATTTGAGGGTGACCTTTTGAGAGGCCTGCTCCTCACAGGCCCCTCCCCTTGCAGTGGTGTCGGGATGTTCCCTCTTGCCCGACACCCCCTCTCCGCTTCCGGCCTCGGCGTGCATTGCACTGGCTGGTGCATCCCCTGCCTCACGTCTGAGCCCCGCTGGTTGTGGCCCCAGGTTTGCATCCACGCCGTTCTGGGCATGAGTGCGGGGCTGTATCATCCTTTCACAGGCATATTAGGTTGTATTAGGAGGAGCATTGCCAGCAGATCTACAGAAGTGATTATTCCCCTTTATTCGACTCTGGTGAGGCCACATCTGGAGTATTGTGTCCAGTTCTGGGCCCCCCACTATAGAAAGGATGTGGACGCACTGGAGAGGGTCCAGTGGAGGGCAACCAAAATGATTAGGGAGCTGGAGCACATGACCTATGAGGAGAGACTGAGGGATTTGGGTTTGTTTAGTCTGCAGAAGAGAAGAGTGGGGGGGATTTGATAGCAGCCTTCAACTTCCTGAAGGGAGGTTCCAAAGAGGCTGGAGAAAGGCTGTTCTCAGTAGTGACCAATGGCAGAACAAGAAGCAATGGTCTCAAGTTACAGTGGGGGAGGTCTAGGTTGGATATTAGGAAAAACTCTTTCCCTAGGTTGGTGGTAAAGCACTGGAATGGGTTACCTAGGGAGGTGGTGAAATCTCCATCCCTCGAGGTTTTTAAGTCTCGGCTTGACAAAGCCCTGGCTGGGTTGATTTAGTTGGGACTGGTCCTGTCTTGGGCGGAGGTCTGGACTTGATGACCTCCTGAGGTCTCTTCCGGCTCTATGATTCTATGAATAGGAGAAAACAATTTCTAGCTGACCTTCCTCCTATGGGGCTCATCAACTCCTACTGTAGTCAGCAAAAAAATCAAATATGAAGAACTAAGGGGTGGGCAGTGGAGATCTGCTCCTCCCCACCCAGTGCAGAAAACTCCTGCTCCTTCACAGCAAGTAGTAACTGAAACCACTTGGAGACCCAATAGCAAGAAATTTCTGCTTTTGTTCAATGTCTGTAGTAGGTTTTTTAGGTCAAACTTGGGGAATAGGCTCCCTGGCTCAGAAATCTGTGTCTGGCTCTTGACTTAGCTATACATGACTAGTCTCCTTGCCAAGGCATTCCGTGCCTCAGCTTCCCATTTGTAAAATTGGGTTATTACCTCTCTCCTGCACCAGGGATCTGTGGTCATGATTTACTTAGCACCTAAGGCCCAGATCCTCAAAAGCATTTGTGAGCCCCTCAGGTTCCTCACTCATGAAGTCTGACACTCCCTGGCTGTTGTGAGACGTACCTCATTGTGCTGCAGTTGGGGCTCTTAGCCAGAAAGTGCTCTGAGGATTCTCTGAGGCCTTTGTGTACCATTGGGAGGGGAACGATAGAGTGCATGTTCTGCTGACTAACTCCTGAAGGCAATGAAAACCAGGGTCTTGCCTCTGCTTGGATCTGCATAACTTCACAAGTGTAGCTTTTAAAGAGCTCTTCCATGCACAGTGGATGGTGAATGATGTAGTGGCCATCTTTGGTAAACTAGGGATCTAAACTATACTGCTTAAAAATTTCAGTTCTACTTACACATGCTTTTTAAGTACTGGCCTTGCAGAGAGTGGAATTTTTAGTGCCCAGCCTACAATGCTAACTCTAAAATCCCACAGAGCCCTAATCTTGCAAATTTGTCATCAGTTTTGGAGTCTCACTAAGGAACTTCATGAAGAGCATGATTTAAACCAAAGATTTTAGGTTTGTACTCAAACATACCAGCCCTTAAATGGAAGCTAAAATATTTGTGTATATTTAATTAAAGTTTTTTTGTACTAACATATGTAAAGTCTGATTGTGCTTAGACTCCCTCATCCCTCATTCAAACACTGAGAAAGGTGTTTTAGGAAAAGACGAGGTATTAAACTAAAGATACTTGGGGCTATTAGTTCCTGGGCCTTTTTGACATGGGGTCTCATTTTCACATGACTGCTTTTATTTCTGTTCCGTGTTCATACAAAATGACACTGGCCTTCTAAATCTAAATTTAACTTTGCTTTTCATTAACCACTTACATGGAAATTCTGGAGAGGGGAGTTTTGAATGTCCCCTAGCAGAGAAGCTGAGCGCATTAGCCCTCAAACTCTAGTTGTGCATTCCATTGGCTGCAAAAAAATCTCTGTTGTTTGATTTCTTTTATGGGACTACATTTGAGATAGCAAAGCATATAGAGCTGACATCTAATTGTATTAAACTAGTGATCTGCTCTCTTGGCAAGTAGTTTTAATGTACAAATCCAGAAGGAAGGGTGTTTTTGTGAGCAGGTAGTAATGCTGCTGCTCCATCAAGCATTACATTGGAGGTGCTCCTGAAAAAAAAATTACATTTGTGTATACAGAGCCCAAGATTACAGCTGAATTTTGGTCATTGCAGACATTTCCACACCAAATCTGCAAAGCTAACTGTGTGGCAGCAAGAAAAACTGCTTCCTGCTTTAAGAGCAACATGAACCGGGTAGCTGTTTGTGGCCCATCCACCTTTCAAAAAGGTTGCTTTAAAAAAAATCAACCTATCTCCAGGCAGTAGAACAGTCTTTGCAGCAGGGCTACAGGTCAGGTAACATCTGAGGGGAAAGCCTGATGCTTATTGGTGGCTCTCTGCAACTAAAAGGCATCACAGCTGCTAAGTGAGGGCATTAGGTTTTCCTATTTACAGTCATGTAATATGCCAATATTTAGATGTTAATATTTATAGTATATTTACATTTAGCTGTTTATATAAATATTTATGTTTAACCATTTATATCACATCCCAACCACACACACGCACCAGGCTTGGGCCCCCTCTGTTGAGCAGCATGTAATTATACACAATGGCATCCAAAGAGCGGACCACGTTAAGCCCTGAACCCACACTAAGACCCATAGTGAGGTTCCTCTCCCTTTGGAGCTCCCTAAGGCCACAAGAGCCCAGCTCAGCATTGCAGGGCTGGAGCCCGTCGCCGAGAGAGCTTTTGTATCCGTGTAACTCTGTGGGTAAGGCCTGTGCCTTTGTACCAACAGAGTGGTACGGCTCCCTAGCATGGATGAAGTCATGCTGGTGCAAAGGACAAAGGCTGCAGCTGGTAGGAGAAGCATTCCAGGCAAAAGACTCATGCGCACAAAATGAGACCCTAAGGGTGTCAGGAAAACCTTTAACAGGAATAGAAAATAGCTTTTCTGACTCTTTTGGGGTTTTAAAATCCATTCTCGTGGGCCCTTCCAAGACTGAAAGCATGCGGTGCCTCTCACTGGCAGATGGGTTGTCAGTGGTTAACGAGCAGCCCCCCCCGCTTGACGTCAGTGTGGGGCTGCTCCCGGCTGGCCCAGCCAGAGCAGCTCCCTGCTTGTGGCATGCCTCCAGCCAGGCCGCCACAGCCACAGCAGGCCCAGCCTCGCCGGAGCAGCCCCCCCCAGCCAGAGCAGCCCCTGCCCATCGAGGAGGGGCCACTCCCACCTGCCACACCTTGCCACAGGTGGGGGCCACTCCAGCCCCCTCCCCCCCCCATTTAAGCTTTTAACGAGTTAACTGATTAAACAGGATTGTACATCCCTAATGGGAGTAGCTCCTTTCCATGGTAAGCAGGAGGGCAGGGCAGACTTCAGCTCCTTTTAGGGGTTAGTTCACAGATGTCACATACAAGGCACTGGGTGGCAGTGTTTTGGCCCCTCATAAGAATGGCCATGCTGGGTCATATCAAAGGTCCATCTATCCTGTCTGCTGACAGTGGCCAATGCCAGATGCCCCAGAGGGAGGGAACACAACAGGTAATCCTCACGTGATCCCTCTCCTGTCACCTACCTCCAGAGAAACAGAGGGAGGGACACCATTCCTACCCATACTTGCTAATAGCCTTTGATGGACCTACCATCCATGAATTTATCTAGCTCTTTTGTGAACCCTGTTAAAGTCCTAGTCTTTACAACATCCTCTGGCAAGGAGTTACACAGGTTGACTGTGCACTCAATGAAGAAAAACTTCATTTTGTTTGTTTAAAACCTGCTGCCTATTAATTTCATTGAGTGACCCCCTAGTTCTTATATTGTGGAAATAAGTAAATAACTTTTCCTTATTGACCTTTTCGACACCAGTCATGATTTTATAGACCTCTATCATATTCCCCCTTAGTCTCCTCTTTGCTAAACTGAAAAGTCTAATCTTTTTAATCTCTCTTCATATGGGACCCGTTTCAAACCCCTAATCACTTTTATTGCCCTTCTCTGAACCTTTTCCCATGCCAATTAAGGATGTTAATGACTAGTCGACTAGCCGATAAGCAACTGCTTATCAGATAGTCAGTCAACTAGTCGATTCCTCCTCCCCCCGCCCCCTTGGCCCTTGTTGCCTCTATCAGATAGAGGCAACAAAGTGCGGGGGAGAGGGGAAGAGTGGGTATTTCAAAGCGGCAGTGCTGCATGGATCCCGGGGTCAGCTGGGAACCCCCCCCCCCAGCTGATCCCAGGCTCAGGTGGCATTTCTGTGGAACCCAGGATCAGCTGGGGAGTCCCCAGCTGACCCCAGGTTCTGAGGAAATGCTGTGCAGAACCATGGGCTGACCGCGGGTTCCACATTGAATTGCAAATCGGCAGCACAACATGGAGCCCAGGGGCAGCGGGGGGGCTAAAAGGACACTTCATGAGGGCTCCATGAGGACACTTCTGCTTTGAAATGCACAAGCGCCCCCACTGGGGATTCTTATACATTTCAAACCTGGCACACCACGTGCAGCCCGGAGTGAGCGGGACTTCCCGCTGGCCCTGGGCTGCACGCAGAGTTCCGCATTCCCCCTTTGAAATGTACAGGAGCCCCCAGCCTATCTAGAATGTGGAAGTGCCTATCTAGTAGTAAATTACTCCTTTGTTAACATCCTTAATGCCAATATATCTTTTCTGAGATGAGGCGACCACATCTGTGCGCAGTATTCAAGATGTGGGCATACCATGGTTTTATATAGAGTTTCTATCCCTTTTTTTAATGACGCCTAACATTCTATTTGCTTTTTTGACTGCCTCTGCACGAGTGGATGTTTTCAGAGAACGATCCACAATGACTCCAAGATCTCTCTCTTGAGTAGTTGTAGCTAAATTAGTCCCTATCATGTTGTATGTATAATTGGGATTATTTTTTCCAATGTGCCTTTCTTTACATTTATCAACATTAAATTTCATTTGCTATTTTGCTGGCCAATCACTAAGTTTGGTGAGAGCTTTTTGAAGCGCTTCACAGTCTGCTTTGGGCTTAACTATATTGAGCAGTTTGATATCAACTGCAAATTTTGCCACCCCACTGTTTACCGCTGGCTCTAGATCATTTATAAATAAGTTGAGTGGGATTGATCCCAGGACAGACCCTTGGGGGACCCCACGTGCTCCCTTTCTCCACTCAGAAAACTTACCATTTATTCCTACCCTTTGTTTCCTGTCTTTTAACCAGTTCTCAATCCATAAAAGGGCCTTTTCTTTTATACCATGACACCTTACTTTACTTAAGAGGCTTTGGTGAAAAACCTTGTCAAAGGCTCTCTGGAAATCTAAGTACACTAGATCCACTGGATCCTCCTTGTCCACAGGTTTGTTAACCCCCTCAAAGAATTTTAGTAGAGTAGTAAGGCATGATTTCCCTTTACAGAATCCATGTTGACTGCCCCCCCAACAAATTATGTTCATCAATGTGTCTGACCATTTTATTCTTTGCTATAGTTTCAACTGATTTGCCCAGTACTGATGTTAGACTTACCAGTCTGTAATTGCCAGGATCACCTCTAGAGCCCTTTTTAAATATTGGTGTTACATTAGCTATCCTTCAGTCATTAGGCACGGAAGCTGAGGTAAAGGATAGGTTAGATAATAGTTCAGCACTTTCACATTTGAGTTCTTTTAGAACTCTTGGGTGAATGCCATCTGGTCCCGGTGACTTGTTGCAGTTATGTTGATCAATTTGTTCCGAAACCTCCTCTAATGACACCTCAAGCTGGGACAATTCCTTAGATTTGTTACCTAAAAAGAATGGCTCAGGTTTGGGAAACTCCCCGCCATCCTCAGCCATGAAGACTGAAGCAACACATTCATTTAGCGCTCTGGAATGACTTTATCATCTTTGCGTGCTCCTTTAGCATCTCGCGTCTCCAAGGGCCCCACTGGTTGTTTAACCGGCTTCCTGCTTCTGATGTACTTACAAAACATTTTACTATTACTTTTTGAGTTTTTAGCTAGCTGGTCTTCAAACTCCTTTTTTGGCTTTTCTTACTATATTTTTAGGCTTAATTTGACATTTATTTGCCTTTCTATTTTCCTCACTGGCATTTGACTTAAAAGATGTCTTTTTATCTCTCACTGCTTCTTTTACTTGGTTGTTCAGCCACAGTGGCACTTTTTTGGTTCTCTTACTATTTTTTTTAGTTTGGGGGTATACATTTAAGTTGGGCCTCTATTATGGTGTCTTTGAAAAGTTTCCATGCAGCTTGCAGAGATTTTACTTATGTCATTGTACCTTTTAATTTCTGTTTAACTAACCGCCTCATTTTCATGTAGTCCCCCTTTCTAAAATAAATGTCTCAGTGTTGGGCTGCTGCGGTGTTTGTCCCACCACAGGGATGTTATATTTACCTCTTAGGACTAAATCAAGAATTGCCTCTCCCCTTGTGGGCTCCAGAACCAGCTGCTCCAAGAAGCAGTCATTTAAGGTATCAAGAACTTTTATCCCTGCATCCCATCCTGAGGTGTCATGTACCAAATCAATATGGGGCTAGTTGAAATCCCCCACTATTATTGAGGTTTTTATTGTGATAGCCTTTCTAAATTCCCTTAGCATTTCATAGTCACTATCACTGTCCTGATCAGGTGGTCGATAATATAGCCCTACTGATATATTCTGATTATTGGAGCATGGAATTACTACCCATAAAGCTTGTGTAGAACATTTTGGCTCACTTTTACTTTGAGTCTACATTTTCTTTATTGTGCCACTCCCTCACCAGCACAACATGTTCTGTCCTTTCGATATATTTTGTGCCCTGGTATGACTGTCCCCTATTGATTGTCCTCATTCCATCAAGTTTCTGTGATGCCTGTTACATCAATATCCTCCTTTAATATGAGGCACGCTAGTTCACCTATCTTATTATTTAGACTTCTAGCATTTGTGTGTAAGCACTTTAAAAATTTGTCATTATTTAATAAGTAGTTAAACTCACTTTGTGTCAAACCATGCTGCTCAGAATTTCCCTTGTGCCCTAGGGCAGAGTCTGCAAGGGTTGGGCTAGTGACTCAGGCCCTGCCTGACTTCTGGAGATGGAGGCAAGAGGACTTAGAATGGCTGGAGTGGCTACTGTGATTGGGCTGAGGAGCAGTTGGGGTGAACAGGCTGGAGCTGACAGCAATTGCCTCCTGCAAGACAGGTGTGAAACATTAGGACCCCCTTCCCAGTCTGGAGCCAGCTGTGGCCTTGCCTCTCAGGAGCTCCCCTTCACTTTCTAGCCCAAACCTGGGCTGACCTCCATATTCCCCATGCAACCACCTCCACATTTCTCCCTGTGCCTGATGCCCCCATTCTCCTGTTCCCCAAGCTGAATGCCCGACCACCCCTCCAATCCTCCTCCGGAGCCCTTCCCCGCCCCCTGCCTCGGCAAGTATGGTGGATGCTTTCACACAGCAGCTCCCTGTGGTGAAAGTGTTTGGCCCCCTCTGATTGGGGCAGATGTACTGTGAGTATACATACATGTCTGTGCCTTCCCTGGATTCAGCCTCACTTGGGGTCGGGGGTGAAGCTCTCACATAAGGAGCAGGGCAGCCAGTGACTCCAATCCCAGAGCCCCCACAGTGGTACACGCCTCCTCCCCAGTTACTGCAGCTTGCAAATGTTTTGCTTTGCTTTCCTGGTGTCAGGCCATCAGTGTAAGGGTCTAAGGTTGAAATTTAGGTCCATCAATGGCTACTAGCCAGGATGGGTAGGCATGGTGTCCTTAGCCTCTGTTTGTCTGGAAATGGAGGACAGGGGAGGAATCACATGATGATTTCCTGTTGCGTTCACTCCCTCTGAGGCATCTGGCATTGGCCAAAGTCAGCAGACAGGATACTGGGCTGGATGAACCTTTGGTCTGAACCAGTATGGCCATTCTTATGTTCTAAATCGGAGCTAGATGTAAGTTGTGAAGTCCTAGGACCCAATCCGGACACAAGTTGTCCATGCTCCTGTTTGAAAAATCTGGCCCAGTCCCCCAGGACTAGCAAGCCATTGCACTCATGGACAGTGAACATTTAATTCAGTTCTAATAACATTTTCTAAAACAGAGCCTGCTGGATGTGGGAGGTCAGTTACAGACATTAATGAAGCAGAGAGAGGAAACAGAAGAAAGTCAGGTTAGATAAAATGTAGAGACTAACATGATTTGGTATCATTGTGCAGTGTGCACTAGTGGATATGATTTTACCACTTGAGGTGTATCAGCGGTGACCAGAAGGAAGGCCAGAAGCCGCCTCCAGATCAAGAACAGCAGGGAAATTAATCAATGCCTGTAACTGCCTGCAATCCAGTATGGAACAGCATTTTTTTGTAAACGAATTCAGAATAATCTGAAAAAATAGGGCATAAGAACATAAGAACGGCTGTACTGGGTCAGACCAAAGGTCCATCTAGCTCAGTAGCCCGTCTGCCAACAGTGGCCAGCACCAGGTGCCCCAGAGCGGGTGGACCAAAAACAATGATCAAGCGATTTGTCTCCTGCCATCCTTCTCCAGCCTCTGACAAACAGAGGCCAGGGACACCATTTCTATCCCCTGGCTAATAGCCTTTTATGGACCTAACCTCCATGAAATTATCTAGCTTCTCTTTAAACTCTGTTATAGTCCTAGCCTTCACAGCCTCCTCTGGCAAGCAGTTCCACAGGCTGACCACACGCTGTGTGAAGAAGAACTTTCTTTTATTAGTTTTAAACCTGCTACCCATTAACTTCATTTGGTATCCTCTAGTTCTTCTATTATGGGAACTAATAAATAACTTTTCTTTATTTGCCCTCTCCACACCACTCATGATTTTATATACCTCTATTATATCCCCCCTCAGTCTCCTCTTTTCTAAACTGAAAAGTCCCAGTCGTTTTAACCTCTCTTCATATGGGACCCGTTCCAAACCCCTAATCATTTTAGTTGCCCTTTTCTGAACCCTTTCCAAGGCCAAAATATCTGTTTTGAGGTGAGGAGACAGTATTCAAGATGTGGGCATACCATAGTTTTATACAGGGGCAGTAAGATATTCTGGGTCTTATTTTCTATCCCTTTCTTAATAATTCCTAGCATCCTATTTGCCTTTTTGACTGCCGCTGCACACTGTGTGGAAGTTTTCAGGGAACTATCCATGATAACTCCAAGATCTCTTTCCTGATTTGTCGTAGCCAAATTAGCCCCCATCATACTGTACGTATAGTTGGGGTTATTTTTCCCGATGCGCATTACTTTACACTTATCCACATTAAATTTCATTTGCCATTTTGTTGCCCAATCACTCGGTTTGGTGAGATCTTCTTGGAGTCCCTCACAGTCTGCTTCTGTCTTGACTATCCTAAACAGTTTGGTATCATCTGCAAACTTTACCACCTCACTGATTACCCCTTTCTCCAGATCATTTATGAATAAGTTGAACAGGATTGGTCCCAGGACCGACCCTTGGGGGACACCACTAGTTACCCCTCTCCATTCTGAAAATTTACCATTTATTCCTACCCTTTGTTTCCTGTCTTTTAACCAGTTCTCAATCCATGAATGGACCTTCCCTCTTATCCCATGGCAATGTAATTTACACAAGAGCCTTTGGTAAGGGACCTTGTCAAAGGCTTTCTGAAAATCTAAGTATACTATATCTACTGGATCCCCCTTGTCTGCATGTTTGTTAACCCCTTCAAAGAACTCTAACAGGTTAGTAAGACATGATTTCCTTTTACAGAAACCATGTTGACTTTTGTCCAACAAATTATGTTCTTCTACGTGCCTCACAATTTTATTCTTTACTATTGTTTAGACTAATTTGCGCAGTAGTGAAGTTAGACTTACCTGTCCGTAATTGCCAGGATCACCTCTAGATCCCTTTTTAAATATTGGTGTCACGTTAGCTACCTTCCAGTCATTAGGTACGGAAGCCGATTTAAACAATAGGTTACAAACCACAGATGATTGTTCAGCAATTTCCCATTTGAGTTCTTTTAGAACCTTTGGATGAATGCCATCCGGTCCCGGAGATTTGTTGACATTAAGTTTTTCTATTTGTTCCAAAACCTCCTCTAATGACACTTCAATCCGGGACAGTTCCTCAGATTCATCTCCCACAAAGGACGGTGCAGATTTGGGAATCTCCCTAACGTCCTCAGCTGTGAAGACTGAAGCAAAGAAATCATTTAGTTTCTCCGCAATGGCTTTATTGTCCTTGATTGCGCCTTTTATAGTTCGATCGTCTAGGGGACCCACAGGTTTTTTAGCAGGCTTCCTGCTTCTAATGTACTTAAAAAACATTTTGTTATTTCTTTTTGAGTTTTTGGCTAGCTGTTCCTCAAAATCTTTTTTTGCTTTTCTTATTACATTTTTACACTTGATTTGACAGTGTTTATATTCCTTTCTATTTATCGCACTAGGATTGGACTTCCACTTCTTAAAAGATGCCTTTTTGTCCCTCACTGCTTCTTTTACATGGTGGTTAAGCCACAGTGACTCTTTTTTAGGTCTCTTGCTATGTTTTTTAATTTGGGGTATACATTTAAGTTGGGCCTCTATTATGGTGTCTTTACAAAGTTTCCATGCAGCTTGCAGGGATTTGGCTCTAGTCACTGTGCCTTTTAAGGCGTGTTCCCCTTTAAAATTAGACAGGTGTCTAATTCAGTGAAAGAAGTGCCAAGATTAGAATTATCCACTGAATGCTCCCACTGGCCAGCTCAAGAGGTATATTTGACAAATTTGAAAAGCTCAGTTTTCATTCCTGCATGGTATAACCTTCTACAGATTGTTAGATCCTGCTCTGAAATATTTTCTAGCACCCTCCTACTCACTTCCGCCCCCCAATTCATGGTATTAAGCTCTTATTTCTAGATCAACATCATCATGAGATATTCAATCTCAAACTGCCTCTGATCTAGCAATGAATATTGCTCATCCAGGGCCTTGCATCAGAACAACATGAAGAAAATTCCATGGAAAAAATAAAGCAGGCAAAAAACTATGAATGTTTACAGGTCAGTCTATGCTATGAAACAAAGCATCCAACAGAAAGACATGTTTTCTTAAAGTAAAAATTCAGTTTTATTTGTATTTCAACAGAAACATTACATAAAGAGGCAGAGTCTTTCACAAACACATTTCACCTCCTTATCCTTGGAATGTTCATTTTTCTTGCGAAAAAGGACTTTGGTAAAGCCAAGCAACACACTGTTATCTAAAGTACAAGAAAGCAAACAATACCATCCATCTTGCAAATACAGAGGCAAGTTAAAGTTAGCTAGGCAAGTCGATTTTTCTAGGACTGCAGCAAGATTAAGAACAAAAAAGCACATCTGTCGACATAGATTTCTTTGGTCACAGTTTTCAGTCCTCTCCTCCACACAGGTTCAGCAGTGCCCTCTGGTAATCGCCCTTTGTATCTTGCTGCAAAATGAGGGAAGAAAAATGAAAAGGAAACTTTAGGAAGAAGCAAAGGTTACATGAAGTCCCAGGGTGACCGCATTCTATCATGGACTTGCTGGAGAAAGTTTGAGTTGGAGTCTATTTATAGGCAGAAGTTTTCTACAGTGTTTGGCATGTATCATGATAAAAGTGGGACCAGTAAGGGGAATGATATAAATTAACAACCTAATGGCAGGGAGCAAAGGAACATGGTTGAATTCTGTCCTATGGTTACCATCTATTCACTAATCTATTCGGGTCACTGCCAACCTGGAGTAGATTTGAATAAGTAATCTAAGGCCATGCCTACACTGCAAGTTTTTGCGGCAGAAAATATGCTAATGAGGAACTCATTAGCATGAGTCATGACATCATTAGCATATTTTCTGCCGATTCTTTTTGCGCAAGGGGTTTTTGCGCAAAAAGAAGCAGTGTGGCCACTTCTGTTTTGCGCAAAAAAACCCTTTTGTGCAAGATCCTTATGCCTCTTTGAGGAGTATTTTCTGCCGCAAAAACTCGCACTGTAGACAAACCCTAATGGTAGAAAGGCTTCTTGAACCCTGATTTGCCCACCCACCCTCCAATTCGATCCAGTTAAGGAAAATAAAACATTTCTATCATTCTAGGTCAAAGGGCTTGGTACTACACAGCTCTTCCCCTTTCCTGAATACTGGACAGCGCCCTGATATTGGGAACACAAACAGTAAGTAAACAATACAGGATTCATGAAAGAGGCCTGGTCTGAACAAGAAAATTAGGCCATTTTAACTAAGGGCCATTTTAACTCAGCAGCACAGTTAAGCCAACTGTGTAGACAGTGCTAGGTCCAGGAAAGCATTCTTCCATCAACATAGCTACCACCTCTCGGGGAGGTGTATTAATTACAGTGATGGTGGAATCCATCCTGCATCTACTCTGAAACTAGTGGCACAGCTGAGTGGCACCAACAAAGCCCCCCATTGTCCATCTAATATTTTTAAAGAAAAAAAATGGTAAGAGATTTATCTTCTGCATACTCCATATGGGCCAGGGCTATGGTAACTTCCACAGACAGCACGGCTTGGAATCAGGGCAGGATCTCATCTTCCTTGGGCAACTCCATAACAGCCTGTCTGCGGCTATTTTTTTCTGGTTCTCTTTGTGGGAAGGCCCAGCTTTTTGACATCAGCATTTTCCCCAGAGACTGCTAAACACAGCAAAAGTGGCTTAAGCTCTGCAAATAATGTTGCTGGCTAGACTCACTGTATCCAACTGCTAAAAGCTAAGGGTGGGATTTTCAGAAGTGAAAGACACTGATCTAATTGCTCCCACTGAAGCCAATGATAAAATTCCCACGGACTTTAGCAGGAATATTTAGACCAATGCTGAATGCCTCTGAAAACCTCATACATGGATTATAACAAGGAGCCTCATGATTTACCTGGATGAAATAATAGAGGGATTTTCCATATTTCCTCTTGAATTCACTCTTAATTTTCAGCATATCAACCTCTGAGCGGGAGACCATAATCCTGATCAGGATCTTATCACGGGTTCCTTTGCCCTAAAAGCAGATTTACATTGAGAGCTGTAGTATGGCGAAGTGAAAAAATGAGAGAACCAGTGTCACGTAAGAAAGGAGAAACTCTACTGATGAGCTGTACTTGCCACAGGGAAAGGTCACAATCAATTACTTAAGAACATAAGAATAGCCATACTGGGTCAGACCAAAGGTCCATCTAGCCCAGCATCCTGTCTGCTGACAGTGGCCAATACCAGATGTCCCAGAAGGAGGGATCACAACAGGTAATCCTCACGTGATCCCTCCCGACCTCCAGAGAAACAGAGGCTAGGGATACCATTCCTGCCCATCCTGGCTAATAGCCATTGATGGACCTAACCTCCATGAACTTCTTTCTGCATTCACAAGGCCCTCCTAAAAACCTGAGAATCAAGCTTATTTTCCTCAACAATACTCTCCACCACCTGACAACACTGACTATATTTCAGTGCAGCAATTAAAAAAAAAGTCTCCAAAGGGCAACCTTCCCTCCACCCAAGTTTTAACCATTTTATGTTACTGCTCAGTCTGAATCCTAACCATTTGTAAGTGTTCCATTAAATCAGTTTAAAGCACATGGGTCTGAGAATCCGAAGGTTCAATCACCAGTTCAAAGAGGCTCATCACTAATTTATTTGATATCTGAAAGGTTTCACTCATACTTGCTTAACAATCCTCTCTCTAGGTAACAGAATGTTTATATATTTTATAATAATCTTCCACTTCTTTTAATCAATCTTGTTTCATACTTGGGTCCTTTTCTACAATCTGGTGACTGAACTGGGACACAAGATGATCTAACATCTAAAACCATTTCTTGTGACTTGTGTTTGTTCATTGCCTGTATTTTCACACCCCAGAATTCTGGTAATCAGTAGGTTGCAGTCGTGCACTTTGCAAAGTTTCATTATTCCATTCCTACACTCACTTTCTCTTGCTATGTATGTTGTGTATGGAATCTCTCTGACTCCTACCCATGGGCCAGATACATTTCTCATTCACTTCGATGGGAGTCAGAGTAGGCTAGAGCCTGAACTTAGTTTGAGTGTCAAGCTTTGTTCTATTCGTTCATCTGTGCTCCCAGCTTATCTAAGTCAGTCTAGCTTTTGTCACTTTCCTCTACTTTAATTGGTGCTTACCCCGGAAACATCAGACTAAGTTTATTCTAGAAAAAAGTGAACACTAATATTTCATCGAGGTCTATATTCCTGGCCTAAGGAAAAACATGCACGTGAGAGATGGGTGTGCAAAAACTGATAGTCACCACTGCTCCGCACTTTGAAATAACAATTGTAGGGGCTTCTGTTATAATTCTTTGTGTTTTACTTTTGCAAGCAGGTACCATTAATCTATTTTTTGCATCAAATGTCTCCTGACATCACTCGTTAAGATACATTAGGTTAATTTCTCTATGCATAGAATTTAAAGCATTCTTTTGCAGAAAGCCAGCCATGATGCCATCATTAGGTATTCCAGTGCCATCTAAACAATCACAGATTTCATGCAGACTAAAGATCAAAAGGTAGTTGACTATGAAGATGTACAAAAAATTCAGTACTAGGAAATAAGGCCTTCTTCAGTCCACCTTACCTTCATGGAGTCATACAATCGATCAGCAAAATACAGCTGCTTGTTCTGAATGCACTGGACTGCAAAGTGAAGAACATAATATTGGTTAAACATACTGCAGTCAGATAGATCAGCAAACTAAAATGACTTAGACTCCTCCTCTATAGATCTGATTGTTGAACTAAGAGAGGGTTTTCAAGATCTGATTGCTGAACTAGGAGAGGATTTTCCCACCCCCCCAAAAAACAAACCAACCAACAAAAACCCTAAGGACAAATGATCTGTGTCTGAAACATTTACTACCTAGAGTTAATATGTTTAAGTAACTGTACCAAGGAAGGATTGCAATTTAACCATAAGTCCTTAAAAATCAAATAAAATATTTTCTTTCCTTCAACTGCCATCATATCTCATTATGGCCCGTCCCCCCCCAGGTTTCAGTCTTTGATGCATACTCATCTTAATATATTCTGATCACATTCTTTTTGAGAATGCAAATGCAGATGACACTCAAACAGATTTCCTCTTCATGGTTTTGGCTTTTCTGAATTTGTCTTAAACAAGAACCTGGCTCTACCATAATTTCTATCAATTCAGTGTATCTGAAATGAATAACCCCCTACAATAACGTCCCTCCACCAAATGCCACCACAATGGACTCGATGGCCTCCTGAGGTCTTTTACAGCCCTGTGATTCTATGATTAATCTCATTCCACAACCCAGATCTCACATTCACCCTTCTGTTCCCATTCATTTCACAGAACACAGTCCCAAATCAACCTCCATTTTCTAGTCTCCAAAATCCTTAGACTGGCTTCAACCCAACACACACATACATACATACACCCTTCCAGCCACCAACCCTCAACAGTCTTTTTAAACTTCTCATGTTTCCAAAGAGGAAATCCCAAGCAAATATTTATTGCCTCAGACTAAAGCTGTAATAGCGCTTTTTACAAAAGCTGGAAGAACAATTCCATTTCCACTGAAGATTATAAACTGGAGATGAACTCACAGCAAATCATCCACCTCGGGGAATGGAGCTGACTTTTACCACAGGGCAGTAAATCACTCACTAAACTCCTCCCACTTCAGATTAAAATAATAAAATACATTGACTGATCCCATACTGAGAGCGCTCCGAGCTTCTCCAGCATCCTCAAATTGGTCTTGAAACATCTGGGCTCTGCCTCGTCTCAGCAAGTATGTGAGAGCACTTCCATTCTTAATAACCTTAACAATGGTTTTCTTACCAAGATTAAGGAAGGCATTTTCCAGGTCTCCCTTGACCTCCTTCTTGATGCTCTCCAGCATATCATAAGGGCTATAGCACTTGTACCTCTCAAACACTATAGCGAGGAAGAAAATAATTAAAGAACAGAAGTGCACCTGAGTTGTACACACAAATTCAAGGGGGCAGAAAGATTATGTGCATAAAAACCTGCATAATGCAACTAGAAAGGGGCCAGGGGACATTAAGAAATCTGACCACCAATATCTTGATCCTATGCTACTTCATTTTGATTGCCATGAATATTTAAGGAAGTTCTCGATTCATCAATGATTTGGGAAAATGTCACCACGTATTGGTTTTCTCACTCTGATATATGAAAAATCATTGTGACAGATTGCCCATTAGATAGATATTGAGTCCATCCGCTCTATTTCACACTGTGGCATTTAAGCCCTCAGAAATAAAACTCTTAAAGGAATTTCCTGGGCAGTTGTTATGTGAAAACATCAGAGGCCACTCCTACGGCCCACTGACAGAAACTTTACATGTGTGATGTTCGCATATGGAAATGATACGCTTAAATGGTTCCAGGAGTGAATTTAGAGAACATTCCCGAAAGTGCTGCTTTTGGGTGTGTATGTATGTTTGAATTGGTAGACTAACATATTTACTCTACAGGCACAAATGCATTTCTTTTCAAATAGTCATGGTTCAGCAAATACACTTTTCACAAACATCTCCCTGTTTCTGGGTTCTTGCTTGATTATTGTAACCAAGCAATGACCATCTCCTTCTAACTCCCTCTTCTCAATTTTTTTATTTTCAGCAGTACCTTTCTGGAGGTGGGGGATGCTCCTTTCAGTCATAATATTGATCCACTTAGGAACATCAGTTCCCTTCCTCTTCACACCAGCGTCATAGAGGTCCTGTGGTTAGATGAAAAGTCCTATTTTAGTCACCCAGGGTAAAATGAAAGAGCCACTGCAAAGCTATAGGATATTTCAGAAAAAAAGTCCTACTTGCGCCAAATCAGAGGGAAATGTTAAATGTGGACACATACTTAACCTAACCACTGAGGGGGATGCATACACAACCATGGACTTATAGACCTGATTCTTGACTAACAAGGGTTTAATTACTATAATTCCATTGGCTTTGGTGAAGATACTCTTGACCTCCCAAAGAATAGTCAGGTCTTGGGTTTAAATGGAGACAGGTGAAAGGAACGGTTTCATAAAACTGTTAATACATTTAAATCATTATGAGGGAGCTGTGCCCCCTGCTCGCTACGCTCACCAACCCTCCTCTCATGGGGGGGTAGCCAACCGCCCCCCCCCCCCAGTCACCAGGGAGGGGCGGGCTGCAGTCACACCAGCCCAGGCCCAACCCTCACCCCCGCAGCTATGTCAGCTGGGGCCCTCTCTCTCTTCCCTCCCTCCTGGCTGCAGCCTAATCCAACCCTCGGCAGTCGAAGCCGTACCAGGCCTGGCTCTGTGGCTGGAGAAGGCTGGGCCAAGGTGTGCCAGGCCATGCCAGACTTTGCCCCCAGCTGCCAAGCAGGGCCAAGGCCATGCCAGCCCTGGCTCCCTCGTCCTGGGCAGGGCTGAGGCCAGCTAGGCCCAGCTCTCTCCCCACAACTGCCAGGGGGTTGTGCCACTCTCCCCGCCCAAGCACAGGGGAGGGAGGAAGTCCGCATGGCTTGTGGCTCCCTCCAAGCATGGGGGAGGAAGGGGCCACGTGGCTGCCAGTTCCACTGGGGGGGGGGGGGGAACGCCACATGGCTGAGGGAGGGGCTGCAGGACGCAGAGTAATGCATGACATCACTCTGTTGTCCCACAGGAAAAGGTTTTTTTAGAGAGAGAGAGAGAGAGAGAGAGAGAGAGAGAGAGAAGAAAAGATTTCTCCATATTCTGTCTTGGAATCACCTGGGCACTATCATTTTTCAGTCTCAGCAGAGCATCATTGCCCTGTTATGAAACTCCACTAGGAAGTCTCTTTTCCAAGGAAGCAATAGGACAGCTATGTATGGTACTGGTGGGAAAGGGAGCCCCTGTGTGGAAAGGGCTGAGCTCATGATCATAAGTGCAACATGCTGAAACCAATGTTATCTGCCTAATCTGCTAGGGAACATATGCGCCCGCTCTCTGTGTGAAAAAGGAAGCAGCATTTCTACTCTCTATTCAGAGTTTTCTGAGATTTATTTTCAGATTTAGCACATTTTGGGCAGTTCAGTTACCATTGGCCCCCAGCACTTACCCTAGCATCCATGTCAATCAACTCATAATCAATCACAGAGGTGTCCTCAGATCTTTTACCCTTCAAACAAGAAGAATAAACATTTAGCAGATGTATCCGAATTCAAACAGTGGAAGCTGCTATCTACATGGTTTTGTCTCAGTTCATGTCAGCTATGTTTGCCAAATGAGCATTACAGCATGTTCCAGCTCCATCACAAAGCTCTGTTGTGTTAGTTACTCTCATCAACTTGCATTGTCATTCAGCATCTGCAGAGTGCGCTTTCAATCTGTCAGCTGTGCAGGGACAATGCACACGAATCCATACTGGGTATCAGTCAGGGGACTGGATTTCTAGGCAATCGCTTATCACAATCAACGTAAATAGCTGCCACAACAGGTGAGCGAACTGAGAAACATGATAGAATTAAGGAAAGCTAGACATTGACAGAACTGTTCCGTCCATAGGACGATTTGGGGTGGTTGCCTGGGGTTCCATGCTTTGGAGGGCCCCCCGGCAACTGCCCCAACCATCCTATAGATGGGACAGTCCCCCATCTTGATATTAGCCTGGTGGGGCCCAGGACAACCTGGGGGATTACTCAGGGGCCGGCAGTAGGGGGCAGGCCGCCTGAGGCAGGAGCTGCAGCAAGGGGAGCCACTCCGCTGCCATCTCCCAGCTGAGTCGCTCCACTTCCCCATGGTGGCAAGGAGCTGAGTGCCCTGGCTGGCAGATGGGCGACGAAGCGGCACAGGCTGCTGGGTCACTCAGCTTTCTGCAGCTCTCACTGCCATAGTGAGTGAAGGGGGCCCCGACCCCAGCTACTGCCCCTCACCAGGCACCCCAGTAATCCCCCTGATTAAATCACTGGGGGTAGGAGCTTCAGGGAGGTGGTACAATGGGAGCAGGAAGGGGCAGAGCAGGGGCAGAGTGTGAGACAGGGTTGCCCCAGGCTCCACCCTCACCTCCCCAAGGATGGCCCTGCATACTGACTCAGAATAGTTTTACCTTTGCCAGGGAAACCATCAGCTTGCGGAAGTCGCCGGAGGTGTCAGAGATAATGTCCTTTTCCAGTTCTGTCTTGTACACTAGAAAACAGTAAATACTTTTCTATTTACTGCTGACCCACTGAAATTACTCCATACCTCATCAAGGTCAACTGGAGGGATGGCAGCTACAAGTTACTTTAGATACTGTAAGGGGAAGACAAATAGGAACAACCAGCTAATCTATTAAAACAGTGCAACAGGCTGGCCCACGGGTAGTCCTGCTCATATCCCTAGGGCAGGCAAGGCTCTACCATCCAGGAGTGCATGGCTAGCAGTTGTTACAACCACACAAGACCAAGGCTCTTGGGTGTTTCATTACAGCAGATCCAGATTACCAAGCATTGATTTTTTTAGACTGTTTGCAGCTAATAGGCAATTTTATACAACATGACCACACTTTAAATATGTGTGCCTAAATACAGGAGTGCTTTCTTATCAGAGTATCAATTTTCTGCGTTGCTGTAAGACTGATACTTTCCCTCTGGAGGTCTATCGCTATCTCTCTCTGGATTGGACCATCTACAGGCTTTCATCCAATTCCTCACTATAATAATTGTTTTCATCTTACGCCATTAACATTCAGCTGTTTTTGTTCATAATGTATTGATTTTGCCATTGCTACTTTACAGAATTGTTTGCAGCTATCAAATATATCAACATATGACAATTTTCTCCAATTAAAGCTAAATAAGACACTTGTTGCTACCTGTGAACACACTGAACACCTTTGTTACCGTTTGTGATGAATGTGATTTGAAACATGAAAGGGTCATAAAAATCTTAAGGAATACTATTTGATACTGAACTCACGTTCAAATCACTGTTAAATCCTGTTACCATCAACTGAAAAATACAGCTAGGAATGGGTAATATCCTACAGCAAATTTAAAAAAAAAATCCATGCTTTTATCAAATCTTGTCCAGATCTGCATGCCTTTTTTGGCAGCTCTATCAATTAAGGTGATAAAAAGGCTTCTTCAGTAGATTCCAAAATCAGCTGCTTAACATGGACAGAATCTATGAGCAGTTTTTTGCTCTCACTTACTCCAACTCTGTCTTCCTTATAATAGAAGCAGAAAACGGACTATTGCTGCTGTTTTCACAGGAAACAAATTATTGGAAGATGCCCCCCATTTTTGTTTACTACAAGACCTGTAGTTGATTCCAAGGCACCAAACCCCGAGACACAAATTTCTGACTCAATGGAGAATGCTTCTGGGATTCAAGTTAATTTCAAGATACAAAAATTAAGCGAAAACAACATTTGAAAGGCACAATTGCACAGCACCTGGATCTATGCAGATTTGGTTATTAAAAAGGGGTGACAGTGGGTAAAATCCTGGGCTCCAATGACAACACTGTTGCCAGTATTTCACCCTAGAACATCTCCAGTATCCAAACAGTATTGCATCGGTCCATAAATCATAAGGAGTTATATACAATTACACTGAAAACTTCAGTTATGCCAGCATAAATACCTGTGCCTGTGGTATCTGACCAAATCAACAGGGATAATGAGAACCCCTAAGGCGGCCAGTGGTTAAAAAAAGTCTTCCAAATTTTCCCATCACTCATCCAAAAGGAGAATATGGGAGGGCCTAAGTCTGCTGTGTTGAAAACACTAAGGGTGTGTCTAGACTACAGGGTTTTTTCGAAAAAAGTGACCTTTTTCGAAAAACTTCACACTGCTGCCGTGTTCTTTCGAAATTAAATCGAAAGAATGTGGCAGTTTTTTCAACCGCAGAAAACCTCATTCTACGAGGAATAATGCCTTTTTTTGAAAGTACTCTTTCGAAAAAAAGGCGTTATTGAACACAATCAGTGCTTTTTCAAAAAAGAGCATCCAGACTGCCTGGGTGCTCTTCTTTGAAAAAGCGGCTCTCCTTTTCGAAAATACTGGTTGCTGTCTTGACGATCTCTGTCTAGACGATCTCGGCTTTCGAAAAAGTCTTGTAGTCTAGACATAGCCTAAGAAAATACTTACTTTCCTTGTAGACTTTGTTAATTTCACAGAGCTCCTGGTTTGTCCTGGAGCAGATGATCTCAATGAGAGTATCTTCATCAGTTCCCAAGCCCTAAAAAACAGGTTAAGTTTCCATTAGACACTAAAAAAGGCCAGCCTGAAAGAATGGTTCTGAAACATTTGGCACACACTTTGGTAGTACTCTTTTCACTCAATCTTAGATAACGTTCCCTTCTCCACGCAGACATAAAAGTGTTAAGCATGGGGCTTTTTGCCAATGATATTGACCCTGCTGCTGATGGCTGAGCCTCTTTTTTCTCATTAACTAGTTTGCTACTAGGTTAGTGACATAGCATGGAAAGCAGTGTGAAAATGAATGCTATCCAATATCTCAGTTGTGACAAGCCAGTATTTCTCTATTAAAATCTTCAACTGGCATGGCTGAGTAAGTACTGATTTACTGGGAGCAGGCACCCACCCAATGCTAAAAATCTCCCTTGAAAACACACATCAGAACGGGTTTGTCACAGTGCATGGGAGGCTGCTACCAAATTGAACTCTACCTTCCATACGATCACATAGTGGAATTTTACCTAATTTTATATGTACAGGCAAATCGCTACAGTCTAGCACATTGCACAGAAGACGAGAGTTCTTCTTCTGCCAATGACTAGCTGTTCAACCTTTGGGAAAAAAAAATCACTTCACTTCTTTGATCCTCAGTTTACCTCATTAACAAATGGGACTAACAATACTATTTATCAGTCATGTAGGCTGCCATAAGGCTGATTTATACTTTTTTTAAAGGACTTTTAAAAAGCCAAAGATAAGCTGTGTTTGAGTGCCAAGTATTATTCTAATAACCTTGCAATACAGTTAATGATATCAGTGGTAAACCACAAGCCGGGAGTATTTCAACACTGCTTTGACCATCTCACTGAGTTTCAAAGAACATAAGAACGGCCATTTTGCATCAGACCAAAGGTCCATCTAGCCCAGTATCTTGTCTGCCGACAGTGGCCAATGCCAGGTGCCCCAGAGGGAGGGAACACAACAGATAATCCTCACGTGATCCCTCCTGTCGCCTATTTACCGACACACAGAGGCTAGGGACACCATTTCTAGATGAGGCCAACGTGTCACTAGCAACCTGTCTGTTTAGTGCACTGGATCAAAAACTTTACCCCTTCATGTTAGGCGCCGACCTGGTCTCTTGTACACAGACAGCCCTTGCCAGTCATTTAGCAAAGCTACTTAAACATAAGACTTGGGGAGATATGACCTCAGAGGCCAGCACCTTCCATACCCCTAATCCAGCAAAGTGTTTAAATACATTCTTGACTTAAGGCATGTGAATACTCTCCACTTGATTTTTCATTTAAAAGAAAAATACTGTTTGTATTCGTTTCTTTAACTGTTAAAGGTATTTGTTTCAGAACAGGTCCTACCAAAAATAACAGTATCTCTTATTTTATGCCCCTGATCTAGAAAAGCACTTCAGTACATGCTTTACTTGACATTAATGGAGCTATTCACGTGTTTAAAGTTAAGCTCATACTTAAGAACATTGTGGAATCAGCCTACCTAAAGTAAGGAACATTATAATTTTCAAGAGGAATTGTTCATTTCAGATGAAAAATACCTTTTAACAATCAGATAATAATCCAAATAAAGATAGTCTCACCTCTACTTAGCTTTGTTTAAATCAAAAATTGAGATTAACATTTTATACCCACAAAGAACATTACGGCTCATATATTCTTTAGCTATTTTACAAGAGGAGAAAATCAATACAGTAACCCAAAATTTAGAGGGAGCTGGCAATATTATTACCCATGTTAATACTAAGAAATAAAAGTATCTTTAGCATGATAGACTAAATATTCAGATTAATAGACACATTTTGAACAAGCTGGATGTGCTGAAAGGACATGATAAAATATGTATTGCAAAGGCTGATTTTGTGATCAAAGTGAAGATGTAATAATCAGGTTTCTATATTACTTGCCTTTCTGTAGAGCGACGGTTAAAAACGAAACATAGCAACACTGGTTTGAACTACAATGAATTACAATTGATTAAAATAGAAATCAATTATTGTTAATACAAACAAAAAATTACTAACCCCTATGAAAAGGTGTCAGATGATAATTAAACCCTATAGGAGTTCAGATGCTCCAAAACAGTGTAGTTCAATCAATGTGCTCCTATCCTCAGGCGCTGGTCAATTGTTTATTTCAAATTTTTATTATGAAAAAGAGGCAAAGTTATTTTATGAGCTCACTTCTTTTCCTGGTGGGGTTTTACAAAGCCTCATTAAATCTTCGGTATTTGAAAAGCCAAAAAACCCCAATGCCTAAATTCCTAACTTTATCAAGGAAAATCATGTCATCAGCAAGACAGAAGTCATGTAGGTTACTTTTCTTATAGATGGTAAAAAGGATACTCAATTCTGCTTTATGTTGAAAGTAAAATGATGGGAAAAGCTTTCTATGACATATCCATACAGCTTTACTGAATTAAAATATAATCTTAGGGTCTAATCCTAAAACATACTTCTAGGTAAGGCTACAAAATGAAACCTTAAGGCCTGGTAAATTCTTACTAACACAGGACTTTGGTGTGACTTCAAGCTTTTTAGATCCATTCATGATTCCTATAAATTAGGCAACTTTTCTACCTTGTGGGGTACACTGCTTCCAACAACAATAGATTAAAACAAACAAAAAAGCCCAATTGAGCCTTTTTTCTAAGTACACCCTATGGAGGAGTCATCCAAATTGGCAGCCAATGAATTGTGTTTAAGCCAACCATCATCACACGTCATCAGTTGTAGGACAGAATCCATTCTGTCTATCAGACAGAACTGGGAAGATTTTTGCCAGATCATCTGGCAATATTGGGCAATTCCCAGAACATAAGAACTGCCACACTGTCATACCAATAATCCAGTATTCTGCCTCTGTCAGCTCTCTCAATTGTGAAAACGGACCATTTATTCCAACTCTTTGTTTCCTATCTTTTAACCAGTTTCTGATCCATAAGAGGACCTTCCCTATTATGCCATGACTCCTTAGTTTCCTGAAGAGCTTCTAGTGACAGAACTTGTACTTGGGTTTTCAGAAAGCTTTTGACACTATATTTACAGGATCATCCTCGCCAACATGGTTGTTGATGCTTTCAAAGAATTCTAGTAGATTGGCACGGCTTGAATTCTGTTAACTCTTTCCCAACAAATTGTGTTCATCTCTGTATCTGTTCTTTACTATACCAATTTGCCCAGTACAACAGGTAGACTCAGGAGCCTGTAACTGCCAGGATCATCTCTGGAGTCCTTTTTAAAAAATCAGGTGTTACATTAGCCATTATCTAGAATGTCGGCGATAGTTTACCTTACTACAGTTAGCTCTGCAATTTCATATTAGAATTCCTTTATAACATTAAGAGAATACCATCTGGTCCTGGTGAGCCATTACTGTTTAATTGAGCAATGTGTTCTTAAATCCTATCTACTGATACAATGTGAGACAGTACTTCAGATCTGTCATCGTCAAATATAGATGTGATAGAGTACCTCTCCCCGCCCCCCCAGCCCGCCTTCCACAGTGAAAACTGAAGTAGAGAATTCATTTAGCTTTTTTCTGCAATGGACTTGTCTTTCTAGAGTGCTCCTTTAACATCTTGGTTATCTAGTGACTGCCTGCTTTGAGGAACTTAAAAAAAAGTCTTACTGTTCATTGCATCTTTAGCAAGTTGCTTCTCAAACTCTTTCTTGGCCAGCCTTATAATATTTTTTCCCCTTAAATGCCTCAGTTTGTGCACCTTTCTGTTATCCACAGCAGGGTATGACTTCCATAATTTTACAGGATGCCCTTTTGCTTCTAACAGCTTCCTTTACTTTTGCTGTTTAGCCCTGGTTGCATGCTTTTGATCCTCTTATTGTCCTATGTGAGTGAGGGGGAAGGGAGTGTACACATTTGGTCTGAGACATGCAGAAGAATCAAAGATCATACGTCTACAGGTCAAAACCCCAGGAAGAGGTCTCTCACGCTGCATTATTTTACATCTAAAACATGGAGCAAATTATAGAGAAGCCCATCATTCCTAAGAGCTTCTTTAAAAATAGAAAAAAGAAGAATCTAATCTGAAACAATTCACAAAAAGACTCACAACATAACATCTTCACATTAGATTGGTTCTAATAAACATCTGGGAGAAGGAGTGGAGATGAATAACAAAAATCCCTAGTAATATTTTTGCTTTGCTTTCAGGTACATTGATGTTCATAGAAAGATGCTTTTAAAAAAAGGACGGAATTGGGATCAATAGAATACTGCAGCTACCACAAAACTCTCAGAAGCAATCTTTTTCTGGGATAAAACAAGCTGTACACATTAACAGGATTTTTCCCATTTCAAACTCTACAGATCTTTAGAAAAAGCATTCTTAATGCTGAAACTCCAGCATAAAGTGTGGGGCAAATCTTCAGCTAGCGTCACAAATCAGTTTGGTTTTTTGGCTTACATCGAATTTACACCCCTCCAAATCCTGAATGAGTAAGCACAAATAAATGATTTGGAGGCCCATATGCCTGATTTGTGTGTGTACATGCCAGTTTACATGAGCAAACATGGGTTTCTGTCCATACAAAAACAATTACACTTGCATTTTTGAGGCTAATTGAAAGCCAAAACTGAACACTTGGTCCTATGTGTGGTAATTTGTTGGTGCTCCTTGCTTACAAGATTTGATATGTTTAGCCTGAGATATTACTAAGGAATTTGTTAGACCAAAACTGTCTATAACTCTCCTAATGTATTGAAGTATGTCTGACCTCAACACACGCAAAAACGTAAATACAAATGTTCTTGCCAAACCTGTGCCTCTTCATACATTAAGTATTCTCAAACAAGATCAAGTTTTCCACACTGGTTTTATCATCCTACATGTTTCTGTGTTTATTTGTTGTTGGGTTTTTTTGCTATAGAAAAAAACCACAAGTCACTAAAAAGCTCACATTTGTTTTGGGGTTGGTAAAAATCTAATGATAGAAAACACTACAGTTAGAGGCATTGGTTGAGAGCCACTCCAGCCAGCATATCATCTGCATCTGTTCCAGAGAATGAGACAGAAAAGCGCACCAAAAACATGCAAAGTGTAAAAAGTTTGCATGTTCAGAATGTCACCTATTTGCTCAAAGTAGTAGGCCATTAAATGACTCTTTGCTTTGTTTGTGGCTTTTATATTGTTATTTATTTGTATTATCTACAGGTGGCATCCTGACACCTATATAGAATGTGGCTTGTTTTTTAGAATGTGTTTGATCAGTCAGACCTCAATACAATATCGTGCAATGTACTACTGATTCTACAACAGTTTTTAACCTGTTCGTAGTTTTACAGTTTACTACTGTAGTTACAACAATGTCAGTTTTAATTGCATCCCATGTTTTTTTTTCCATTTTGACATATTAAGGGTTTCCAAGACCCCAGTACAGTACCCCTTATATTTTGGTCCAATATAAGGGTTAATCCCAAAAACTGCTCTCACTGTCTCCTCTTTTATGGTCATTTCTTTCTGTGCTAGACATGTGGGGAGCCTCAAAAGTATTTGATTTCCCCATAAATATGTTTTCAATTAACTCAATTATAATGTCTCATGAATACATTTTTGTGGGGATTTTTTTTTCTTTTTCATCTAAGGTTCTCCTTGGATGTGACTTATTAAGCAAGCTTCAAAGAAAAGAAACTAACAAGTCAAGCCAAACCAAAGCTCATATACATGAATGGCAGCATTTAACAACCACAGCTGAAAACTTTAACACCCGAGTGGGGAACCTTTTTTGGGTCAGGAGCTGCAAGACCCACTGAAAAATAAAAACACTCTCCCTGACTGGCCGCATTTTGTGTGGTGATATTGTGTGCTCCAGTCCTCTGGTGGGGCAGCAGGGGTACTAGAGTGTCAGCATGTCCAGCCCCCGGGTATCAGGCATTGGATCAGTGGAAGAGGTGGACATAAGGAGCTGATGAGGATAAATACTTTGTCACCAGCTGGAAGTATAACTGCACAATGCCACCAGCAATGGTTCTGCTGTGAGCTTTGCAGCCTGGTCTTCTAAATACAAATACAGTACTGCATCAGTGAGTGTCCATAAGTACAGACATATAAATAATCAGAAGAAAGAATGATAAACAAGAGTCTATATAATCTAGAACAGTGTTTCTCAACCAGTAGTACGAGTATTCTCCGGGGTACCTGAGAGAAGTCTGGGGGGTACATCAACACAACTGAAATTTGGAGAAAGCTGAATTTTTGTTTTAAGTTTTTCAGCGCGTTATTATTTTTGTACTTTTTACACCCAAAAATTTCATCACCTGCCCAGCTACAATTAAGTTGTTTAAATAGATGTGTTGCAATGGTAGAAAAAAATTGTGTGTGTCTGAAAACTGTAGGTACTTGGGGTACTTATTAATTTTTTTTGAAAAAGGAGTACTTTATAAAAAAAAAGGTTGAGAAACACTGATCTAGAATAAAACATACTGTATCTGTTTCAGCCAGCAGAGGGCAGCATTTGATTGGCCAAAAGAACCAACTTTGCCTATCAATTATTAAATGGTTTTGTACCCTTTCTATGAGCTAGGATGTCTAACTAGTTTTGTTTCTTGCTCCCAACTTTTAATACAAATTCTTCACACAAATATTTCTTTTAAAATTAATTTAAAAATTAACACACCATGGAATATCAAAAATGTAAGTGAGAAGGCGGATGATGAGGTAGTGTCTTTTACTGGACCAACTTCTGCTAGGCGAGAGAGAAGCTTTTGAGCCACACAGAGCTCTTCTTCAGGTCTGGGAAAGGGACTCCCAACAAGGGAAGGGGCCACTCTACCATGAATGGACCTTTACAATGTGTGCTAACCACTTACACAAAACCATCTGTTCCTCCTTGCATTTTGCTGTGATGCTGGGAGCTCCTTTCCCAGACCCGAAGAAAAGTTCTGGGTGGCTCCAAAGCTTGCCGCTTTCACCAACAGAAGCTGTCCAACAAACAACATTACCTGATCCACCTCATCACTCTAATTTCCTGGGACTGACACAGCTGCAACACCACAGCATACAAAATGTTGAGTGAAATTTAGAAATATGAAACCCAAACCATGAGCTGTGTCTTGTAGAATTTTAAAAGCAAATCCTGGCACTGGTAGGTGTTCACAGTTTTGTATGCGCACACAGTTAGTCAGTTTTCAAAGCCATCCTTTCACAGGCTCCTTGGGAAATCTGCCTTATGCACCTTCTTGTGTTCAGATTCCAGGGTGGAAAAGGATTAGGTGAGTCACGCTCTCACAATCAGTGGTGTTACCCAGTAAGTGGATATGATTTATGTTTTATCACAGGAATTTTCAGCTCCAGCTAACAATTCCACTACTTCGTTTTAAGACAGTAAACACCTTTTCTTTTAATGCAGAAATGCAATCAGGAAACTAATTTGTTTTCCCAATGCTCTTATACAGGTTGCTATTCAAAGCAGCTGATCAATTAGGTACTTAACTTCGTTTTCATTTTTCCATGTTATTTTTAAAAAGTGACAACATTTAGGCTTGAGAATTCAACAAGTGGATACTGGTTTGGAGTGCTTTACATTGCACACATGAAAACTGTAGCACTTAAAAATACGTGGCCATTTTTTAAAAATCATGGCCTCTAGTAGTAATTCCAAAGGATGGCATCAGACTTGGAGAGACTTTAATTTCAGTGCTCATTTACCTTCATGGCAGCTTTCAGTTCAGAAGCATCATACTGAGCTGGTGTCTTCAACAGGCCCAAAATAACTGTCTCCAGGTGACCTGATAAAGCTGACTTCAATGCTGCAGAAAGCTCCTTTAAAAAAAAAGGTAAAAATGATTAAAGCTTATTTTTGACCTCCAGACAATTCTGCCTTCAGTGGTTGGAAAGACGGTCCCTGCTTTACCTGGAGAGTGGACAAGAAAACAGAAGGCAGGGTATTTCTTAAGTGAAATCTAGAGAGGAAAATGGGACAAGCGGCGTTTCCTTCACCCCTTTAAAGGAAATGATCATCAATCTGTTTACAGCCTAAGTCCCCAACCCTCACTGTTTCAGAGAAAAATAGAGGCAGATGTGTCCATTTCATAGGATGTGTTGACAATCCAGGAGCTAAAGTTTAGAGTTCACATTATCTTAGGAGTTTCAGGTCTTATTTCAATTACACATACTAGTTGCCCTGCCATGCAGTTAAGAAACACCAAATCTTTATCATCAGTTTTGGATCCAAACTCAGTCAGTAACCTCCTTAATTTGGACCTTTCAAAGGACACAGTTGGGTTCATTGCTGCTGTTAGAGTTCTCACCTGAATGAGTTTTGGTAAAAAGGAAACAAAAGAAAAGCCACTATGATCTCCACCAAGTTCTGAAGAAGCTCAGCTCAGGAGTCAGAAAGAGTCTGCTGATTTGTCTCTTAAAGGAACCCATTACATCAATCACTCAAAACATGCTCTCATGCTTAGGTGTAGTTACTCTGTCCCAGACCTGGCCCCTTCAAGCAAACTGGGACCAACATCCCGTGACTTGAGATGGATCAAGAGACTATAAAAGCCAGTGAGTGAATCAGCAGCAAGGGCAAGAGCTACATGGAACACGTTGGGGTACAATGTAAGAGGCAAGAGTTCTAGAGCTTGCTTTGGTCAGGTAATAACCCCAACTCTTTATTTAGGTGTTAAGTTTCTGAGTTTTATGTTTTGAGACTAAAACTGCACTCTGAAGGACAGACCTGAGCAGGCTTTGGGGGTAGTCCTTCTTGGGCTGGGAGAGACAGACCAGACGTCCTACACTCTGAAAGCTGACCAACAACAGAATCATCAACAGGAGTCTTTAGGATGTTCTTTCCCCTTCAGTCTGACAAATATATAACTCCACTAGCCATAGTTGAAGTGCACTGTTTCATTGTGTGCATGTGAAAATAACTCTTTCAGACTTCAGATTAAATGGTACAGACAATGCACTCTAATCAATTCCAGTATTGGACAATTTATTTTAATTAGCGTTGTGCAAAGTCTAATCTTTGCACTTGGGTGTAAAGATTAAAAAGCATACAAACCAATGCAATGAAATTAAAACCAAGAGTTTAATTCACTTGAGTTTGGGAGTGTAAACTTCTTTCCTCATTCCATCTGCTTTCCAGCTTTGGGCTTGTCTTTATGGCCCTGGCAAAGCACGCGAGAAGGGTGCGATTTGTAGACTACTCCAACTTCCCCATGTAGACACTGCAGGTGCACTCTAAAAGGCCATGCTGATGGACTTCTATTCCAAACAGGATTACATTAACACAAATGAGGTACTTATTAGAGCACACCAGCAGGGGTCAACCCAGGGCAGCTAAAAACATCCTTCCAGTTTGCTTTGTTGCACCATGTAAACGTGCCCTCAGTTTCCTTTAAACAAATTTCTGCATCAGCGTTGGAAGCAACAAGCCAGGCACAATTCTGATGTAACACTGACTAGTGAAGTGCATGTCAGTGCTCTGATAGGGACCAGAGTTCAGTGTATTCCCCTTTCATTTTATAGCTCTTCTGTCAAAAAGTGTGTGTGTAAACATCTTACAGCCATGTTACTGAGAGCTCCAGTCAAGTGCAATGGATGGCATAACCCTGCACAGGCCGTCCTTACCAGAGTAAGTGTTGTGAGCATCATGGGTAGATATATGAAGCAGCTGGGACTAATTCTGTCGTAAGTGAAGCTCCTTAATCTGATGTAGAAAGAAGTATCAATAATGTTTTGTGCTGCTTACACAGGGAGCTTCATTCAGTGCCACATTTCCTGATGAGCTGGGCTCAGGAAAACAGAGCTTTTAGCTCACCATGAGTCTGGTATGAAGCCAGAAAATTCCTTTTCCAGAAAAAACCTGTGTGTTACACTCACTGTTGGTGCCAGTTTTAACGAGTTTACAGGGTCTGTGGTCTGTCCCCAGAGCTCTCAGCTAGCTGTTCATCACAGAGCCTTTAGAACAGGACAAGTGTTCATTCACCTGAGCCCAAGGTAGATTAGTACAGCTCTGTTTTATGGTAAAAGGCTTACGGCAGGGCAGGGAATTACTCTGTCTACCTTCTTCTTTCTAACTGCAGCAATAGAATTGCAGAGAGGCAGTGGTAAAGTCTGCCGGCAACAGCATAATCCCCATGTGAGGTTCCTTGCTGTCATTCTCTGCCAGCAGCAGAAGTGAATCCCAAGGGAAACGCTGGAGCAAACACTTGCAAAGCCGCTCATTAATTAAACCTCATCTTTACAATCAGCCAAATGTTCCAAATGAAAATTACAACATGGCAGCACAATCCCAAACAACTGTTGGTGAATGGACTCCCGATAGGGTTGCAATGGGCAGAGGCTGGCTAGAAGTTTGCAGAGCTCTGAGTACAAATGTACACAGACAAAGCCCGAGGCAGCCTTTGATAACTCCTATAACATCTGGAGAGGGAGGGTTTGAGATTTCATGAATGGGAAGGGAGGTGGGATCATAAGACACACCCTTTAAAACAAAAAGGATCTGTGCTGTAAGCAGTAAGACAAAGCATGCATAATGTACCAACTCAACTGAGGAGGGACTCTAATTGAGCAATGTAAATGGTCTCCAAGAAAATCCACAAAAGAATATCTCTAAACAGCATTGGCTGGGTAAACCCTGAATCATCAGCCAGGATGTGCTGTTTCCTGCCTCATGAAACTTACTCATTTGTTTTTACAGTTGTATTGGAAGATCTGTTCTCTTAGTTTCCATTTTTTCCACAGGCCACTTTAGCTTTGGCAGCTATACAATCCCATATTTCAACTGGTATCTTTAGAATGCCTATTGGTTGGGATAAGGGAGGAACATAAGTGAAGGGAGTCAACAGCTATATAAAAATTCTGAAGATCATTTTCATGATTTCAGAACTTTGGCATCTTATTAACAGAGCTGCAAGTCTGACTATTCATGGTCCAACTTATAACCACAGCTATCATGATGTCCTTGCACAAGATGGGGGTTACACTCAGCTTTTTGTGTGTTGGAGAGAGAGTGCCCAAACATGAGTATGTACACCCAATGTGCACATACTCACTAGAGTTTGTGGGTACCTAAATTGGGCATGCACAAAAGTTTGTGGATTTCACAAATATGACTCTGGATTTGTATTTAGTTTCAGCCGAGAATTCAGGGCTTCCATTTAGTATCTGACAAATCTGAAAGAGATGCAGTCATCATAACCCCAATCAGAATCTGTGCATGTTTTTCTGTCTCTTATGTGGACATAAAACTTAAATTAAGAGTAAGATTTTAAAACTTGTTCAAGAGAATCTCTCTCAGCTCCCCGCTTGCACAGCTCATTTTACAGACAGCTATACATATTTTATAGGTTCCTTTTCATCAGTAGCATGGTACTCTGGATAGTCTTGTCAGGGTAACATCTGGTGAGCTTTGTTCAGTACCTGCACAATTCACTGCACAACTGAGTGCAGTAGTCACTCAGATGGACCTTGTTAATGAAAGCTGCAAGAGTTTCCTTTTACATGAACAGGCAGCCCTCAGGTCCTCTCCCTTTCACTGGGCCCCAGGACACCAGGCACCAGTCTAGCAACAAGGAATTGCACACGCTCAAGCACATGCGCTGCTCCACACACAACAGACACGACTTTGAATGACATTGCAATAGAGGAGAATGTGATTGACTGCTGCTAAAACAATGGGCTTACTGTTTGGAGGTGTGACAAAGCCCATCTCCAGGTGATTTCAGTTACAGGTGTGCGTGCTTGGCAGCCCTGGAAAATTGGCCGCAGAGGCATAGCTTTTATTTCCTGGGGTATCATGACTGCCTGCAATAAGGTGGACTTCAGAGCTGTGGTAGTATAACCCATTGGCAGCATTCCTGGTACTTTGGAATACCTACAGGAGCAGGGCATCAACTGTTACCAGCTATTTCTCAAGCTCTTTTGGTCCAAGCTCAGCCATGGTAACAGCAAGTGGAGCTCCCAGTGACATCAATTATAGTATGATCACTTGAAACGTGAAGAACAGAAGGGAACATAAACCAGCTTTGATGCTCATAGTACCTTTTTAGTTCTCCTCTGATAGGCAAAGGCGATATCCTGCCTCTGTTCATTGCTGCGATTCGTCAAAATGTTGAGGATGGTGAGCTCATCCACACCTACAAAGACACAAGGCAAAGGTTGCTAAGAAATCCCCTCTTAATAATTAAAACAGCACCATTGGCTAGGAGTGCAGTGTAGGCCACACCCACAGTAGGCTTCATTACTAGCAACCATGTCCTGCCCCCAGAGTAAGTGCAGCCAATGGCAGCACCAGTTTTCAGAACAAGTGCAAATGCCTCTGTGCACAGACTTAGAAACTAAGGCATGAGCCTGTTTGAAAAACTGGCCCTGGAATGCAGAGGTGATGTGCTACTTCTGTCTCCCAATTGACTAAGTGTGTGTCACTTAGCCACCGGCTAGGAAAGTCGTGTGAGGGTAATCCCTGTAGAAGTGATATGAAATGCAATTAACTACAGCCTGCTGACGTAGTTTCAATTGAGCAATTTCAATTAGGGTTCTTAATAAAGCAGTTATTTTTCCAGTTCACCACTGAGCACTTCACTTATATTTCAAACACAATGATTAGAAGAAAGGCCCTTTCTTCAGCATCCCACAGGCTCACAAGGCCAAGGCCCAGTATGTCCACACTGCAACGTAAGCCCAGGATCAAACGGAGGCTCAAGCCTAATGCCCCTTCCACCTACATACAAATCACGCTAATCCATGGCTTGGATTCAGGGACCCAGCTCCCACAGGGATAAAGGGTCTGAGCCCAAGTCAAGTTGGGATCCAGAATTCAAGCCCTATTTCTTTGCAGTGTAGTTGGGGAGGGCCCCAGAACCCTGTCTCAAGACCACGCCCAAAAGCCTACCCCTCTGTTAAACAGCACCATTACCAAGACCAGCAAGTACGAGTCAGCTGACAGAGTTTAACTGCACTATTGACATACCCTGTAAGTCCCCCAAAAGCACCCTAAAATCCCATGGGCTGATTGTCTTTGCCCACTAGACAGTCAAGTTTTCCCACACTGCACCACAAACAAAGGGCAAGAGCAGCCACGTGTTGTGAAGGCACTTGGAAGTCTGGGATGCGGCTGGCTGGATCAGGCCCACATAATGCAGATGAGGCACTAGAGCCCCAAGCTGGGACCCAGGATTCAACAATTCCAAACCTGGAGTTACAAATGAGTGTAAACACTCAAGCCCTAGGTCAGGGGTCTCCAACCTTTTTATGCTTGAGATCACTTTTTCAATTTAAGTGCAATCCAAGTTCTACCTGAAACCTAAATACCCTTGCACCGCCTCCTTTGTGCCCTTTCTCAGAGACCCCGCCCCTGCTCACTACATCCTCCCTCCCACTAGGTTGGGGCAGAGGGTAGGGGTGTAGGCTCTTGGCCTTGGATTAAGGGATTTGGAGCGTGAGAGGGGTTCTGAGCTGCAAGCAGTTGAGATGTCGGAGGGGGTTCTAGATGCAGGCTCTGGGAGGGCATTTAGATGCATGGGTGCTCGGATCTAAGGCAGGGGCATGGAGTGTAAGGGGGGTTTATGACTGGGATAGGGTTTCAGAATGTGGGTTCAACTGCTGGCCCTGTACCACTCCCAAAAGTAGCCAGCAAACTCCATCCCAAGTCCTGTTGTGTCCCCTCTCTGCTCTGTGGAGATAGGATACAGGTTGGGAGAGGGCACCTTGACATCAGCGCCGCTCCTCTCCCTCGCCTGCCCTGCACAGAAAGCAAGAGGCTCCCAGGGGAAGGAACAGTTCCAAGGCAAAGTGCAGGAGATGGGCAGCAATGTGGGGAAGGGCAACTGAAGAGCTGGCACTTGATAGCCTCTTGGCCAAACCAGTCAGGATCACCTGTCAAAGGCTCCAAGATCTACCAGTAAATCCCGATCTACTGGTTGGTGACCACTGCCCTAGGTTAATAAGCCACGGGTCTGTGAAATTCTCTCATATACATCCTAGTCCAAAGCTCAATGGAATTATTTGCCACAGGTCTCTTGGACTCTAATGGGTTTAGGTTAGGTCCATAACCCTTCCCCTAAACATCTGGGAAAGAGGAATAGGAAAGCTGAACTGCAGTTAACCTCATTCACCAGGGGCTAGGTAGTGTTCCTGCACCAACACAGGCTTTTACCTTGCCAATCAATAGGATTTTAATAATCAAATATCAATGTGTTCAAGAGGTGTCTTAGGGCTTTCTGGGATTAACTCTCTGAATATTCATCTTACCAAAAAAAAAAAAAAAAAATCAGTATTTACATTCCAGCAAATAAGCACAAACTTTGTCCTAACTAATTTTTTGGTAGACCTCTTCATGGAAAGATGAAGATGTCTGAATGCGTAGAGACTCAACCTCGTCAGGAGAAAAGAAACAATTGTTTAAAAAAAATTAGCCACAAGTCATTAAGAATAAAAAAGAAACAAAACACACTATTGTTAACAAAAAGCACTGCCATTGCCAGGGAACAAGGGGTTAAACAGATGTGTATGGAAAAAAGTTGGTGCAGTCACACTTTTGATGCTAAGTGGAACTGAACTGATGTGTAGAGGTTAGATTAGTTCAAGGCATTCTGATCCAATAAGGTAGGCGGTCAAATTTTCATAAGGCCTGGGGTAAAGATATATTGTTTAAGTGAAGCCTTGTTTTCAATTCAGAATCTTGCTGCTTCAATTTAATTTTCACACTCCACCTACATTTAATAAGAACAGCTGGTTTATAGAGGAGAAATAATATCTATTCCAACATGTATTAAATTGCATGAAGCAGAAAACATTTAGCAATCTACCCCCAAATTTCCAACACCCATTTAATTGTGTCCCTAATATTACAATTCAGTTGAAAGTTAGCCCCTAGATAAACTGTCCATTTATATCAGATGTACAGTACTGAATCAGCATAGCTGTCTGGACCTGTCACTCAAAGATAGAAGCAGAATATTACAGTTATAGGAAATATCTAGATACCAATTTCTTCCAGAAAATAGTAGCATCGAATGTACAGGGCCAAACAGTTAAAAAAAGAAAGTCAAAAAGGTGCTCACAGTGTTATTGTTCTATCAGGCTAAAGTTTTCATTTGATAGCGTTCCAGTGGCTGATTACTCATTCCTAGTCATGGATGTAAAGAGGCCTTTTGTAGCTTTATTCTCTGATTCAGTAGCTTGGGCTTAGAAGAGGCAAAGTTTTATACAGAGAATCCAATTTTAAAACCTAAGTGGCTAAAATTGGGGCACAGTTCTGTATTTGGACACACAGAGATCAGATCTGTGATATGTAAAATAGGTACAGATCCAACTTCTCTAAGCTGGGAGCCCAGCGGGGCTAGGAGCCCGGCAGGGCCAGGAGCCTGACAGCAGGGCTGCCCGACGGGGTCAGCAATGGGGGGGAATTGGCTGGGAGGCTGGTGGCTGGGCCAAGGTGGGGGAAAGGTGGTGTAAGTGGCGGGGGGCCAGAAATGTCTTCCCCTGGTTCTGCAAAATCCCTCACATGGGATTGGTCAGGTCCCAAGAGTGCCAGACCAGGGAGGTCCAACCTGTATTTACTGGGAGTTGTGTGCCAATTTGTGAGCCCATATTCAGAATTGGGTTGCTCTCACTTAGATGCCAGATCTGAAATGCTCAGTTTTCCAAAGGAGTATTGTAAATAGCTTCCTGCATATTATAGCGTGTGCAATGATGTCTGTAATATCGTTAGACGACAACAGAACAGAATTGTAGTTACATACAGAACACACCCAGTCTCTGGAAAGTCTAGCTGGTAACAGTCACTCTCTGAGTGTTCTCTGAGAATTACTGACCCAGTAAATACCCATGGAGATTAACCATCTGACACACGGGGAAAGCTGGAGAATATAAAATTATACAAATGCTGCTGTCTGCAAAAGACAATTATGGGAAACTTTTACAAGCCAAAACTAATGGAGCACTTTCCTTATGTTGGCTTTTCGCCTGCTTCCATTGTTTTACTTTTTAAAAATTATGCTAAAAAACCCATGATGTTCCTTGGGAATCCTGCACCTAGCTTGTTTCCTCATAGCAGAGCTGTAACTTAGCAACACTACAAAGTGCTTGCCTGTACCTGGAATGCAACTCCCTTATCTTTAAGAATTGCTATTTCCTCTCATTTCAGGATTCATAAGGAGACAGATTCTTCTGGAAAAACAGGCAGCATGAGACAGCTTCCACACTACTCCATTTCCAGTCTCACTTGAAGGATGACAAAGACAAGGCCCATCACTGCTTAACTCTCATTGCTGACTTCTGCTGCTCCACCAGCCAACTCCCTAGACTCTCCGTTCTGTACTGGTGGGAGATATCCTGCAGAAAGGCAGCTGCCTTTTCATTTCTGATTCCTGCAGTCACCAAAATCTGTGATGTTCATGACGTGTCAACTCCCGCTAGATTAGAATTACAGTTCCAGAATGCCAAGGTGGGTAAGGGAATGGCTCGAAAGCTGGCTTCTCTCACTAGCAGGAGTTGGTCTAATAAGAGATCTCACCTCCCCCACTTTGTCTCTCTTGTAGCTGTGTTGGTCCCAGGATATAACTACACAGCATCATTCCTGAAAGCATTAACTGATGACCTAACAGAGGAGCTCTTTCAGTGAAAAACAAGCTCCATAATCTACGCCCCACTTATCCTGCTTGGTGCAGTAATTCAAACTGATAAACTTCATGTTTATTCTACACCTACCAGGTCCCATAGAAAAGTGATCTGGTCACAGTTACGTAGTTCAGCCTTGATTCTACAATGAAATCCACAAACTTCCATTCCTTACTCACAAGTGGAGAAACTTTTGCTTCAATAAGGCTCAGAGAGAGAGAGAGAGAGAGAGAGAGAGAGAGTTCATGGTTGCAAATCCCTTTGCAAGATCAGGGACATGGGTGTGGAAGGGGAGAAAGCAGCTCAAGAACAAAAATCCCTGGAGAGTTACCCGTTTGAGATTCAACTTCCAAGTGAGACAGGGTACAGCACTTTCCCAGCAGCCTGCCATTAAGGTGAGGTTTAGCAATCTGCCCCGCATCAAGTTTAGCCATACTGGCTTCTTGGTTTGGTACATGTGGACAGTCTTGGGCAAGTTCTTTTCGGCTCCTTTTCAGCTTTTCACCTTTTGCTGCAGACCTGAAATCAGACTTGCTCAGAATACAGGCTCCTCCTCTATTTCCTGACTCCACTCTTTTGCCAAGGAAAGAACAAATTCAATAACTGATCCAAGTGACAAGCTGCCAGGCTTGCTAAACCTGTGCAATCATTTTCAGATTCTATTATATGAGCTAAGAGCACAGGCAGATAAAAATCAGGCTGTCTACACTGAGAAAATGAGTACCATGAAAAGTGTGTTAACTTTGTTAAAAACCCTTCAGCACATTGTAGAGACAAATATGTACTAGCTGAGTTACCCACAACTAGCCTACGTGTTTTAAAAAAAAAAGTTTCCTAACATGACTCACTGCACCAGTGTAGGAAAAGACCCCTGGTCCCCCAACCTCTGCTAACCCAGGAGTCACTGTCAGATGGCAGCCGGTTCCTGTAGACAGGTTAAGCTCAATGCCTCTGGACCAGAGCAGGTGATCCCAATCCAATCAGTTGAAGAGGGCTAGGCACATGGGTCTATAGAGGACTGCTAATGGGCAACTGGGAGGGTGGACTGCGATAGCTCCAGTGCCTTTCTCTCCCCCAGAGTACAGCCTAGCTTCCGTAGTGGGTCCCTGGGACAAGCCACCAGGGAAGCAGCTCTGGGGCTGTTGCTCCCAGAAAGAAGCAGAACTAACATACAGGAAAGCTGTGGGGAGCAGGGTGCCGGAGGTCCCGGAAGACCTGAGGCCAGAGTTAAAGACTGTTGTTTTTTTTGTATGCTAGCCTTAGTTGTTCTCTTTATCTGTTAACCTTGGTTAAGGGCATAAACCTTGCAAAAGACAGGGTATAGCACTATATGCTTTGGATCTGGGGAGGAGCACAGCACACATGCACACACAACACAATGTCAGCTTCTGCTAGGCCATTGATTCACTGCAGCATTCAGTCAGCTTCTAAAGCAATTTGATGAAAAAGCATTAGTCCTGGTATTTGAAACTGGGAAACTGAAGTTTTAAAGCACTGGAAAAAATGACAGAACAAAATCCACAAATATTCATGTTAAAGTTTCCTGTTCACATTCTCAGGGGATGGAAACATACGTCTATTCATTGCTCTGGCATTCCATGGAAAATGCACAATTGCACATCAGTGCAGGGAAGTATGCAGCTAACAGCAGCTCTGGACAGGATACTGACTCACATTTGCTAAGCAGGGTGGGGCAGAAGGGCTGTTCTCACTTGGCTGCTATTCTCTGGAATTTGGAATTTAACGCTTGTTTCCTTCAACCTTGATTAAAAGCTAATTTATTTTTGCTCAGCATATTTTGCTTGTATATTTCTATTGATGAGTAACAAGTGGAGTTGATAATGTTACTTTTGATACTTCACTTTTTTTCTAGCATGACAGTTAAACTCTTTCAGAAGACTCCTACAGAAAACAGTTAAAATTTTCAACTTGAAAATCCATATATGACAAAACTATTCTTTTTTGTCTACTTACAAGTTTTCTTTCATCCAAGTGGGCTTCTTGCTGCTATAGTAATTTCAGTGTCATAGCTTACTCAGCAAGAAAGAAGGGAAGCAAAAACCTCAGCTGTGTAAATGAACAAACTGAAGTCGTGATTACGTTTTTATTTTATTTTGCTTTAACTGAGTTACTTATCAGTCTTCTTCAGTCCCAAATATGGGCTCATTTTGATAAGCATCTAGGCACCGGAAAAGCCAGCAGATGCTTGTATAATCTCCCAGCAAAAAGTTGTGGTGCACTTACTTTACTGCAGGAGGCAGTCTAAATTCATCAGTTTATTTACCATGTGTCTTAGTTTTGCCTTTAATTTTCAACTAATTTTCTACTAATTTTAATTTTCTACATTGTGTACAGCTACCCAAACCATGGAAACTACACTAGCAACAACAGTGCTGAGAAGGGATTATTTTTCAGAGAACTGTGCGCCACCATATCTTGAGGGAAAACAAAATAAATGGCCTACCCCAGTTGGGAAAATGGACTATGTCCAATTCGTGTGGTTTCCTAAATAATGCTATATAAGAATGAGCAATTTCATGTTATAGTAGGATCAAGGAAAATAGGAATAATTAATGTTAGAGAATTCAGGGTTGCAGGTAAATTGGTGCTAACTCTATGCCTCTAGTGTGTTATTTCATGATGATCACAAGAATACACCAAAGTATTACTATTTTGACTGCATCTATAGGTACCTATATAGTTTTATGAATGTGTCTCCTTGGTTCCTTGAATCATTGTGGGACTTATTAGATTAGAACCGCAATGTGTACTTTTTTATAATTGTTGGGTGAAATCCCAGCCCCATTGATGTCAAAGGCAAAAGTGCCACTGACTTCAACAAGGCCAGGATTTCTGACATATTTTGTTTGGTAGGGGTTTCTTTGCTGCTACTATAAACAGTGTGACCAAATATCTTTCTCTGCAGTTTTGTAGATTTCAGGAAGTATCTCCCAGAATGTGCTGGCTGGATTTTCATAAATCCATGTCAAAGGAGTTTTTTCTCTAAGCTTTTATTCTCACACATTAAGAGCATCATTTAACATGAACAGGCATGCTGAGCTATCCACATACACAATACAATCTTTTGGGAAAAATCTATGTATTAGTTGACAGTCTCGCCTCTGGATTCTGTATAAGAGTAATGCACTCAGTGCTTATTCTGTAAGCACTCTCACACAAAGAAAGAACTGTAAGATAGCTGTCCATCCCATAAATGAACAGAAATTTATCATGTGACTAGGTAACAAGTCTGTCACAGTTTGAATTTTAAATGGCAAAACCAACAGCTCAGTAATTCTAAGAGGAATAATAATTCAGCAAAATTATTTTCAACAGACATGAGAATCACAATGCTCTATTTTCAAAAGGAAAAAAGGCAAAATGGTATTGATTTATTATTAATTATTTATCTAACTATTACTTGTTCTAAATTGTAAGTATGCATAGGTACAACACATTTTCAATAACTAAACAGCTATGTGTGTAATATATTAATACATACCCATACAAATAGTAAGATACCTCACTAAATAAAAAGAATATGGACCTTCAGTGCAAGTTATATATTTTCTCTATATTTTGTATTTATTCTACTTTGGCTTTCTGAACGTGCATCTAGGTTTGTATACCTGTATTATCCAATGTAACATGTACAGCCATGTATCAGCAAGCGAGATGCTTGGCCAACTGAAAACAAAACTCCACGGTGGATACAATAAATCCCACAGTGGATACATTTAGGACTAAAAGCTGAGTTGTTAATGAGAAAAATGAAATGCTTGTATTATGCTGTCTGGAGCCTGTAATCTGCAGAAGATGCATGCACTCTATAGATTAAGCAACAGACTTTTTTTATTTAGCAGGAAAACATGGGGTAGGACAGACTACCACCAAATTAGAAAACTCTGGCTTTGTGATTTATGGTGCTTGGATTTTGTGGAACAAATTGACTAAGTGTAGTGAGTTTTCCCATTGGTTAAGAGTGGTTTACTGTTGCATTCTAATACCTTTAACCAGCAATGGGCAACCTAGGCCAGTAAGTGGGCCACACGAGTGCCCCTGCATCTCAGAAGGCTAACAAGACTGTCATAACCAAGATGGTCTCCCAGGATAGTGTAATTTTGCAAACTGCACTTCTGCATGTAGAATTTGTGGGGTGTGACAACTGAACCGTAACTGTACTTTGACTGGAAGCAGAAGGAGTGCATCGTTTTTACAGTCCATATTTGTGCAATCAGCATGCCCCTCACTCCACGTGCCCTTGTTTTACATGCATGTCATGTTAGTAATACCGGTACGAAAAAAAACCGATGTGGATGTAAGCCAGCGGAATCTGGCAACCCTGCCTGTGGGCAACAGTAAACAGAATGTCTCTCAAGCCACACGCAGAAGCCTGATGAGCACCCTGCGGTGCCCCCCCGCAAAACCCCCCCCCAAACCTTCCAATGTTAAAACCGCACCCAGATGTTTCTTCACAAAATGTATCAAGCTCTGTGGGAGGCAACCTCAACAGTATTGCTATAACATAATTACAAGATTAAAGGGTGCCCTGAGGTCACACCTTTCTCATAGTAGCACCACTGTCCAGACTCTGGGATCAATAAGAAAGGTGTGGGTTTAAGATACAATAAATGTATGTCTATGTTCTTGAGTCAGAAACATGATGGGCAATCTCCACTTTAATTTTCCGAGCTTTATTGAACTGGACGAGTGGTACATTTAAATGCTTGGTTACCTACATCATACAGTTGTTTGCTTAGTTATTTATAGTGTATTATGAAATTTGCCACTTTTTGCTCCACTTAAAACAGGACAAATAGAAGAATACATGGAATTATTTTCTTTCAATTCCATGGTCCATTGAATAAATAAAATACCATATCAAAGTACTATTCAAATAATTCCTAAGGTAAGAATCAGTGATTCCCGGTGGAAATAAGTTCTTAGGGGCATGTGAAGGTTTGCTAGTGTATAAATATGGAGTATTTTTTGTTAAAGATCTGGAAAATGCTACAAATATTTTCCATAGTTTGCATGCAGAAGGAATTCTTAATATTGTCATTATACTGATATTTCTATTAGATCATTTCTTGAACAGAAATACCATAGCAACAAATATATATTTAGAGAGTTTGCAAATGGATAGTCTACCAGTTTTCTGCAGTGACAAGAGCCCAAGCTCAATATTTAAGCGATCAAACTACAAAGGAATGGAACTTTAAAGAAAGAGGGTTTAGAATTCTTGTGCTTTATCTCCTTTAGGCATGTTCTCTTCGAATAGTTGTTCTTACAATGGTAGAGTCAACACCAAAGCCAGAGTCTCCATTTACAAGTCAACACACAGATACAAGCCCAATTCTGCAAAAACTTATATGCATGAGAATGTGTGCTTAATATTTGTGTGTCTGCAGAACTAGTCCCAACTTTTGGTACATTTAAGCAGGTGAGTTCCCCAGAACTTCAAAACAAACTCAGCAAATTGATAGTTGAAAGAAAATGAACAAAATTAGCCTGGCTTTTACTGACAGGAAAAGCCCTCCATTTCCCACTATATTTAATGGAAATTACAATAATTAACATCTTGATATGCCAGAGTAAATGTCTTTATCCAGAAGGTTCCACAGAACTTTTAAAATGTTTAGTTGCCCTATAATCAGCTCTGCAAAATACTTCCGATTAAATCTAGACAAAACTATACACATAAAGCAGGGCCACATAAGCCTCACCAACCCTCACTTGCAAGAAGGTTGCTTGGTTTTAAAAACAAATGTGAACTTCAGATTTTTAAAAGTCATTGGGATTGGTCCTGCCTTGGGCAGGGGGCTGGACTTGATGGCCTCCTGGGGTCTCTTCCAGCTCTCTGATTCTATTCCTACTTCCGTAGGATGAGGGAAAAGGTAATTATTACTTCTCTCTGTGCGTTGTCCTCTGGCAGTGGTGGAGTTCACGGTTTTATTTTTTTATCATAATTAACTAGAAGATTTACCTGGCGTTGCTTGAGTCCTTAATTTTTGTTTTTCTTCATTTAAGTAATTTCTCTGAGGTAGACATGGGACTGAGGATGTTTAGAGAGTTTGCAGGCTTCCCTGGGAAGAGAGGACTACTCCAGCCCTTCCTCTCTGCAGCAGCTTGGGGCCAGGTGAGAAGCACCTCTCCATGGTCACTCCAGCAGGCACAGCTTGGGGAGGGATGCCAGGTCTCAACTGTAGGGCAGGTCCAGGTTCATCTGCCCGCTACACTCCCCAGACAGAGTGAGGAATGCAGCTAAGTGTGCACTTTCCTCTCAGTCCCTGATGAAGGGGACAGCCAGCAATACTCCCATACAAATCGGGGGGAGGGGAGGAGGTCGAGAAGACCTTCAGGCCCCCCCCACCTTTCCTAAAAGGCGCTTGGGAGTGGGAGCGGTCCCAGATGGAGGGGGAGAGCATGCCCCTTTCACCTGTCAGCTAAGTCTGTCTCTTTTCTGTATGGTTTTATAAGAAACAATTCCATTCCATGCTAGAGATGTTAAATATCGGTTAACTGAATAGTAGAGTAACCTCATGAAATTTTATCAGTCAGTCAGTCTACTATTCTATAGTCCCCGGGGGCGGGGCTGACAGCCACTGTATCAGAGGCAGCAGCGTGGGGTGCCAGGCAGGAAATGGTTAAGGTTGCCAGGTGTCCAGTTCAAAACCGGACAGTCCTGTATTTGAGCTTTCTGTCTGGGAAACAAATTGAGAAAATACCGGACATATAAATGTCCGGTATTTTCTAATTAAAGAAGTTATATTATTATCATGAGTATCAGTACGTAGTTGCATACTGCCTGGCTGGTAGACACACTCACACTGCGTCTACCAGCCTGGCAGTATGCAACTATGCAGTAGGCAGGGTGAGGGTGGGATGGAATCCCCGGGGCCGGACTCACCCATGCGCTCCACCGGCTCCGTGCGTGGAACAGGCAGCGCCCTGGGATCCGCGTGTGCCCGGGCCAGCCCCGCTTCCCACCAACTGGTTTCCCCCCCCCCCGGCCAGCCCCGCTCCGCACCAGCCAGTTCCCCCCTGGCTAGCCCCGCTCCCCCCGACCTCCCGCCCCACCTGCCGGTTCCCCTCCCCCCCCGCCCCACCCTGCTCCCCACCCACCGGCCGGTTCTCTCCCCCAGCCCCACTCCTCACCAACCCCCTCCCAACCAGCCCTGTTCCCCACCAGCTGGTTCCCTCCAATCTCCCCCATCAGCCCCTCTCCCCACCCCATCTGAGATCAAGCGTGTCTGGTATTTTTGTCTAAACCATCTGGCAACCCTAGAAATGGTCCGTGAGGGGAGCCAGTTTAAAAACCAGCTCCTCTCGTAGACCGGCTGCCTATTGCCTTGTGCTGCTGCTTCTGAGAGAGGCAGCAGCGCAGGGTGGCAGCAGTCCCTGCCTGGTGTGGGATCTAAGCTCCCGGACCCAGTACAAGCCAGAACTGAGCTGGGCTGCCTGCCTGCCCTGCTCTTAATATACTTGAAATGCAGAGCTGAAATGGGGGTAGGTCCCAGACCCAGCGTGAGCTAGGACTGAGCTGGGCTGCTGGCTAGCCTGCTAAAACATTTACTGGCAGGGAGAGAGAAATGCGTGTAGTCTATAGCATTAATCTATAAGCTTTTGCTTATTAGTTAATCGGTTAATCGACTACACCAGTACATCCCTATTCCACGCACATCCCATTTTCATGGCACAACCAAACCCTTACCTTGCTTTAAGTTATGATAAGAGGAAGCTGCCTACCAAATTTGGTGGTCCTACCATTTAGGAGGGTAATTCTTGGACAGAGACACATTCACGGACAGAGAAACTCTCTCAAATATATATTACAAAATAACCCTTTTAATAAAAGAAAGTTTCCTTAGCACAGAAATGTCATGCCGTGAGGAACAGGAAACTGTTTTATGCTATCGTTCGTTAAGCTTCCTTGACACAACACCAAGGAATAAAAGTGGACTTTGTTCAGATTCATAAAAGTTAGCATTTCCTTCAGATGATAAATGGCTCAACTTTTAATGCCTCTCTGTTCTGCTTCTTGGAACAGCCACAACAATTCCAGCCACACCCAACTCTGTTCTTTGATCCAAATGAGAGGAGACTCTGGAATATTAAGCACACCCTTTCTTTGTTATGAAGGCAGATAAGATAGAGTTGCTGCTACCCTACATGTCCTCTAAGTATAACGGAAGTATTTTTGCGACCTGTTTGTGATGTTTCTTCCTGATGTGATTCCAACAGAGATGTGTCCAATGGCAGCTCTTTCCCCACAACAAAAATGCCATGCTGTACCAGTCTCCCTTTTAGCGTGGGGGGAGAGGGGAGGAGAGAAGAGGAGGTGCATCACAGTAAGTATTCAGATAGCCACTGTACATTATGGGAGATGAAATGCAGCTGGAGAGCTTAGTCCAAAGAGAATTTAATTACAAAAACTTCATTTTCTTTCAAAAAGATTTTTCTACTAGTAGTTTTAAATCTTACTTTTCCAAGATTTCAGTAGTGCAAGTCATTCGGAAGAACACCCAAATCGAATGCTCTGGAATAAGGACAGTAAGTAGCAGGTCAAGAAACCAAGCTATCCATATGATACCAGCTCTTTCCTTTGCAAGTATAATGAGAGAGAGAGAGAGAGACAGACAGACCGACCAACCAACCTCCCTTACCTTTGGTCTTGATGGCTGTTTCAATGGCTGCAGCATCTCTGTCAGCATCAAAGTTTGCGTATGCCTTGACAGTGGCATATGCAGTTGGAGGAAGAGAATGCTGAGATTTAAAAAAAAAAAAAAAAAAAAAAAGCAAATTTAAAAAGGTTTACACTTTGCTTGTGGTTAATTTATTATTTCCAAAAGGTGAAGTATCACAGAGTCATATTTTCCCAATATGCACCTGTGGACAAACTGGAATTCAGCTAAGTGCCCTTGCATTTGACCTTCTGAATATATTACTGTTCCAGGAACCCATCCACAGCTGTGTATTTGTCATTAGAGAAAGCACACACAAATGGGCAGAACATCATTGGGGTGGGAAGTACAGTTATTCTGAGGACATTTCACCCTTAAAAATCTTAACTAACTTGGCTAGACAGAATTCAAAGAAATAAATTCCTTACAGTCAATTTGGAAAAGATGAAAAAAGTTGAGTCAAAATGACAAAGCCCAAGAAATTTCAAACAGTCTGCCTTCAATTTGTATCACTCATAATACCGCGATGGAGGTAATTGGAATTAATAGTGAATAAGTTATGTACAGTGTAGCAAATTCTGTGTTCTATACTCCTGATGGCTTTTACAGGAGCAAAACAATTTTAGCATTATTTTCAAGGTATTGCATCTTGAAAAGCATCCCAGTAACCACACAAGGAATTCTGAAATGCTTGAGGCCTGGTTTCCACCCAATTTCTTTTCAACACTTATTTTCTTTGGACTCTTCCTTTAAACTCTTTAAGGCAGCGGCTCTCAACCTTTCCAGACAACTGCCCTCCTTTCTGGAGTCTAATTTGTATATCCCAAGTTTCACCTCGCTTTAAATTTTTTTTTTTTTTTTTTTACTTGCTTACAAAAATGGGCACAAAAATACAAAAAATGTCAACACACTGTTACTGAAAATAATTCCTCATTCTCTCGTTTTTATAATTATAAAATAATGCAACTGAAATATAACTAGTGTACTTAAGATTTCAATGTATAGTATATAGAGCAGTATTAACAGGTCACTGTATGAAATTTTAGCTTATACTAACTTCACAATGCTTTTTATGTAGCCTGTTGTAAAACTAGGCAGCTATCTAGAGAAGTTGTACCCCTTGGGGTATGCAGAGGTCTTCCAGGAGCTACATGTACCTCTGGTAGAAAACAATGCTTGAAGTTTAAGGTCAAATTGTTAAAGAAGGACACGTACACAAGGCAGTCTCAGAAGCACCACTGAAGTTGTCCACAGATGAGAGATCTGCACACCTATTTACCTAGGTTACAATGGCATACACACTATGCTCTCTTTTGAAAATCTGAGCTAAACAGCCTTTTCAATCAACGTAGTCAGAGTTTGATCCACAGCTACACCACAAGATGCACAATTTCCCAGAATCTATACATTTAACTGCCACCAACAGTAAATGGAAAAGCTTAATGCACTTCTGTAGAAATTAGTGTGCCTGAAAGATTCTTACCACAAAGCCCATATGTTAAACAACACAAATTTGAAGACTATAGATGTTAAAATGCATTTAATCAAGTAAATGTGTAAATCGCTCAAAATTTCAGCAGTTACATGGTTACACGCAGGGTGGCAGGAGCCAGTGCACGCTAAAGCCAGATCCTTGCACGTACCGGCTCCTGCCTGCCCCTCCATGCTGCTGGAATAAGAGTTTCTATAAATAAGAGTTAATCTGGAACAGTTAATTTACTTTGAAGTCCCATTTCCCTTATTCTGGATTAATTTTCATATGTAGATAAGCCTTTTCTCCCTATAAGTCTGATGCAATAAGCATAAATACCACTTTTGGGACCACGTCAGACTAATCAGCTCTTTTGGTGTAAACAGTGCCCTCTGCACACCCAAAGAGTTAAATATCCCTTTGGGGAAATATGTTCTAGAAAGACTTGTTTTGGTTTTGATAGTTGTGATAGTTAACTGGCTGAATTCCTCTGCCTGGCCAACCAGAGCAAATAATTCAACTGTTCTAGCCTCTTTTAGTGCCTCTCTAATATTTGAGAGCAGCACAAAATTCTAATAAAACAGACCTCTTGATGCCATGTGGCAAAGAGCACAAGGGATGTGCAGAGTTTTATAGAGATCTGCTGGGTCAGCTAAATACATGATAAGTCATCAAAGGTGGCATGTGAGGTCTCTACTAAGAGACAGCAGCTCACTAGTCATCCTAATCATTGTGAAATGGATCTATGTATAACATCTAAGAAGTTATGTATCTACACTGGAAATTACATTCTTCAAGTCTTGAAATTAGAGGCAGGTCACCAGGAGGTGACATCTCTCTGACAGCTTCTATTCTGGCAGAGGGTAGCAGACATTTATCTTTCTGTCTGGTCATGTGGCTCACAAGGAGCCTATTTATGTACTGACTGAACCACCAGCTAATCAAAATTGTGAAATTGACAAGAGATTGTGAAATCTATACCAAGGCGCACACAGCAAGGAGGTGTCTGGCCAATGAATAAAGATCAAAAGGACTGTTTTGTATATTGGGGTTGAAAGAGACACCCACGAGCCTTCATGTACTGGATTAGCAGCAGCATGTTTTGTCTTATAAAAAAGGAACAGTCAGGTCCAGCTGAAAAACACTGGAAGGATTTTGGGGTGACGATCCATAAGAAATGAAAATATTCACTACAGTGCTAGAATGCAGTTGATGAATTTTACATGTTTCCATGACGTCTACTTGAGACCACTTGAATGTTTCTCTTTGTTAAATAATCTGCTGCTTGTTTTCACTATAAACACACCTAAGTGCAGTGTGTGAAGCAGAGAACTGATCTGAGTAAGCAATCTCAGGGTTTGTCTCCACTACTGGGTGGATCCTCACTGCAACAATAGAGCCACTGGGGGGCAATTTAGCAGATCTAGAGAAGACCTGCTAAAATCAACTGCTGATCACTCGGATGTGGACTCTGTTACTCTAATGGAACAAGAGGAGTTCTACAGAAGAAACTCTCCCATTGACCCAGCACAGTGTGGACCCCGCGGTAAGTAGAGCCACATGTTATGTTACTAACGTAACTAAAATTGCATAGCTTAGATCAACTTGTTCCCAGAGTGTAGACCTGCCCTTAGTGAAACTGGTAAGCTGGAATGTGCTGCTTCTTTGGGAGCAGTCAATCTGTGACTATTCTAGGTAGCCAGTGGATCAGGGCCTGGACACTCCAGGGAGATGCTCAGAAGGTTTGGGGGTTAGAGCATTCTATCGATAACCCATAGAGAGAGAGAGAGAGAGAGAGAGACAGAGACAGACAGCATGGAGCCTCTGAGGAGAGTGTTGTGTTGCCCAAGGCCGGTGAAATCAAGACTGACTCAGAGTAAGCACCGACAAGGCTCTCTCACGCTGAGGGCAGATGGTAGCATGATGCCTCATAACCCAGAAAGGGTCAAGGTATTCATTGCTTCAAAATTCCCTGATCTTGGGGAGCTTGTTGAGGGTAGATTTTAATGTGTGGTTTGACTGGACAATTCTCTGCTGTTATTTAAGTTTTCTGTTTTATTGGTCAGCTAAGAATGGCCAAAGAAAGTTTTTTAATGAGTCACTTGAACCTTTTTGCCATATTAACCCAGCTCCATTGCTCACTTGCATTAGCAGCAAGCAGAGCTTAGCAAAAGCTCTCCCATAAAGAGCAAAACTATGGTAATTTACTTCATCACAAGCTCCAAAAATAGGCAAAAAAGTCAATACAGCTCGGCAAGTACCAGCCATGAAAATGAGCACAAGTCAGAGGAAGCTACTGTTAACTCATTAGCAGTCAGAATTGCAGAGCTGGGATTCACTTCCTCCCTGATTACAATCATAGGCAACCACAAATTCATGGCACAACATCCTGATATTTCACTGGGTCAGTTCAAGTACATGGAGCCTCACCCTTACCATTAATACAGTTGAGTCTCAGCCCTAACAAATCCTGGAAAGGAAATAAGACAAGTGTTTAAGAGAAAGTCATAATAAATCTCTTTTCTAGCTCCTCACAGTGATACTTACATCTCCTTCAAGGCTGAGCTTGCCTAGAATTTCATGGACTGTAGACATCTTGAAAGGAAACTGGGGGGGGGGGGGGGGAGAGAGAAAAAAAAAGAGAGAAGAGACTTCATATAAATTTTTGTACTAAGCACACTACAGCACATTAAACAAGCCCTCTTATACAATCGTACCAACATTGGGACAATCCAGCAAGAGCTGAAGTAAGGGATTAATTCAATAGTATACAGCAAATGGCACACATCATAACTGGATAGGAATTAGACTCCGCTCTCTTATGTGGTAGTAAGTGACCATTATCACTCAAATCTCTTTTACTGAGCTTTTAAAATTTAGTTAGTAAGTTTCAGGAATGCAGTGATGTTGCCCAAACTACTCCCATTTACACCCCTCAGAAAAATTCTCCTCCTCCTCCTCCCCTCAGACTCTCCCAGTCAAACAATGCTACTGCCCAGGCAAAGAAACCAAACTGGTCAGGTCTTCAGTAAGTCAGAGAACTCCTACCAACAAAAAATGAAAAACCCCTCAAATAGATTTCAAAATCAACCCCACCCATAAACTGAGGGCCATTTCATAAAAATCTCTTATGAATAATTACTGCTTTGCTTGAACACCACCCCACTAAGGATAATACATTAATGAATTTTTGAACACACACATGACGACCAACTCTTTTTAGTACTGTATCAACAAATTTCTTTTAGAGCTTCTGTACCTTTGGCCCAGATCATGGTCAGAAAGCAATTACAAACAACTGCTTAAAGCCAATGACCCGCAATTCAGAGGCTTGAAATATCCTGAAATTCACAGAGGCCATTTGCATTTTACTGAAGCAACTGATGTTACTTGATATGGAACAGTTGAACCAGAATGCCTGCCTAACTTCCCATTTGAATAGCTATCTAGTTTCTAATATTGCTACTAAAAATAAAGATAAAAATTACAAGCTGGGCACAAATAATGATTAGCAGCATGATTTTCAGATCATAGGTGATAAGAACCCATCAAAATACAGACCCCAAAAGGAACATACAGTACAATGGAGTGGGACACTCCCCATCATTGTGGGGTGGAGCTTCTGTTGCCAAAAAGCTTGTACATTTCACATCACAGCCAGGGCAACAACTTCCCTCTCCATAATACTTGATGATGCTAAGCATGCTGAAATTTTCAAGCATCTAATATACTTCTAGATAGTTGTTGAAAAAGAAGCCTAATGCGCTTAGATCCTATAAACTACAAAAATGATTATTTTAATTGGAGAAGTTGATGCCATTATGTCATTTTTTCCCTGACAAGTTTGGTTTCTTTGCCTGGGCTGTAGTATTGTTTGACTGGGAGGGTCCTAAATCACCGTGAGTAAAAGGAGGAGGAGAATTTTTTCAACAAGTTTAAGCAGGAGGAGTTTGGAAAATACCACTGCATTCCTGATTATCTGGCAGGAAAGTAAGAACTCCTACATTCCACTAACAGGGAGAGAAACATGGCTGTCTGTGTGATGATACCACTGCAACAAGCACTGATAAAAAACTCTTTCACTGATTAAAATTGCAGATTGCCTTGTAGAGACTTCAGCACCAAGAAATGTAGTAGAAGTGTCAAACAGGGAAAAGGAACAAGCTAGATTAGACAGAGGGCAGAGCTGGCACTTCAGCCAATAGGTGGAGAAATGTACCCCTGCTAATACTACTAATCTTAGGCAGGACGGCTCTGTTAAGGTGTTGGAAACAAGGCATTTACACTTTTAAACCAATAGCCTTTATATTACTTGCATCTGGATAATATTTAGCACATATGGGATCAGGATATCTGTCCCAGTACACAAGACTAACAAACTAGAGTATAGTCAACCTCACTTGGAATTGCTCCCTCCCTCCCGGGCCCTGGGTGATACTCCTCCAGCTGCCAGTTCTCCTCTTCCTCCTTCCCATTACCTCCCCGTTCCCAGACACTCTTCCAGAACACATCCTTTTAGTCAGTTTTCCAACTGCCAGCCCGGTACTCGAGAGTAAAATTGGGAGCCAGTAGCTCAACTGACAGCTTATGTTTGAGGGAGGTCCACGAGCTGCAGACAGAGATTTGGGTGGGATTCTCGCTAGAGGAATTCTCATCTACTTCCCAATTGTCGGAAATTTTTGTTCATCCTTCAGCTAGTTTCCAAGGGTGGCTCTTTTGAAAGCAGATGAGAATTCTAAGGATTGATACCAAGCAAAGAACAACCCTCTTTGTTCCTGCTTATCCCATCTTTTGATGACCCTGAGAGACAATCAGCCAGTGTTGCTAAAGAGCCTGATGATCTTGTCAGGAAAATGGTCAAAAGAAAATAGCCCTGTTCCCTAAGTACTTTGCTTTGCAGTTTACACCATTATATGTTATGGCTGAAAGAGAGACCTTGTGTAATAAGTTACAAAAGGTAAGAAATAAGAATTTATATTTTTAGTAAAAAAATAAAGCTACATCTGTCCATATCCCCCAAGCACCATATTTTTAGTGATGACTTCTTCTTAGCCAAATAAGCTATCACAAAAAAGTCTTATTTTTCTTCAATCCCTTCCTTACTCATCAAATACTTATCTTCTACACTGCTCAAGACAGAACTGAGCAGAAATGCCCCAGCTGTTCTACAGCTGTGTAAACTAAATTTGTTTATTATGGTTACAATTTTGACCCATGAATGATTTTCCCTTCTACCAAGCTTGTCTTATTTCCCATTAACGTATTTAATAAAGCAGTAAAACAGCCTGGAATGCTGTACAATATGTATTTCTGATATCAGTCCTTTTTCATATTAAAATATAATCATTTTAAAAACAATAAATACCAAGAACAGTTATATTATTTCAGTGTAACATAGATACTGTAATCTCATCTATATCTAACCTGCCCTAACTTGTTATAAGTGTCTGTAAAGTTTGCATGCTTGTAAGCACCCAGAACAATAAGAATCCTTAATTGTCTGAAGCAATCTAGGTGGGATGGGAACAAAGTTTAAACTCCACTTATTTGTCTATGGAATAATTAAGAGTTAGTATCAAAGGGAAGAAGTTTGCATTGAAATAGTCAGTTTTAGGGAAGAAATCCAGAACAATCCAGGTGGAAGAAGAAGCCACAAGAAAGTCGTAAGGCCTTGCACAATCCTTAACCATGCTGATTGTGAGGACTGTGATATGGCAGCCACATGAAAGCTGAAGTACTTGCAATTCTCAATAAAATTAAATGTTACAAACAAGATAATCTTTGTACTTAAGATGCTCTAAAATTGATCATTAAGACATGTGACTAAGAAGCCTTTGGCCTTGCATGCCACAAAGGACTAAACAGTTAAAGCTGAAGTGAATGCAGTTGCAGTATAGTCCTTCACAGAGCAACTTTCATCAAACAGCTTTCTGCAACTCTTCCATTTCTAAATCAAATAAAAACCACATTGAATCAGGCTTGTTGGAACAGAAAACTTGAACAGAGTCCAATAACTGAGCTAACACCCTCTGGTACAGCTGAATGTTCAAAGAGTTCCCAAATAACAATGCTATAGTAACCAAAAGCCAATCAGAAACAAGTTTAGTACAGACTCCCCCCCCCCCCCCAAAAAAAAAACCTGGCAGCATAACGGGGATTTCTGTAAAACCAAGGTTCCAGATAAAGATCTTTAATTACAGTATAAATGCATAGCTAGTCACAAGTTCCTTCATTAGAATTTTGGCCCCATATATGTCAAAAACTCTTGTGGTCATCAGGTAAAGCCCCTTGTTACTGGTACAGTTTTGACTAGCACTGTTTGAATTTGGGTATATTTAAATAAAAACCACTCCTCCTTAAACTGGAAGGAAGCTGGGCCTCTACTCCAAAGCCTTAGGGCAAGACTTCATACTTGCACACAAACTGAAGCAACCTGTTTTTCTTCAAAAGGCTATAGTGTGATCCTGAATGATAATTTCACTATTTATTTCAACAAAAAGTCTCAGTTATTCTTTGCTGAGACAAGACATAATTCAGATAAGTGCAGGTCAATTGTCCACAATCTTACTGCTCTGTGTCTCAGCCCCACCCTTCTATCAATATACATGCCCATCAGGCAGTCTTGTGGCAATGCTAGCAAGTAACATTGAGTTAGACAGCCTCAGAACTTTTGGTTTCTGAGCATAGCTCATGAAAAAAAAATGTGCATAGGTTCCAGGAAAAAATGAGGTTAACTGAACAAGCAGCAATCATTATGTGAGGAGGCAAACCTTCTGTACCAGCCTGAAAACATGCACCACTTTTATGGATGTCAGAAAAAGGTGTTCCCAATCTTATGGTGCAAATAGACAATGAAAGAACCGAAGCTATTAAAATCTGGAGCCCAGTTGGTTTAACTCTGTCAACCACACCACCAGGGTGTGGCAACTAAGGAGCTCTGTTCAGAGGCTAAGGGTAAAATGGGGAGGAGGAAGAAAAGGATAACAAAAAAGGAGCAGAATGTCTGTTCTGAATAGAACAAGGACCAAAAGTCACTTATTTGAATTTGATTGTAACTGAAAAAAAATACAAGGATCAGGGTGTATTCACAAGCTGTATTCCAGAGCTCCACAGGGCAAATGAAGACATAAGTTGATTACATTTGAAAGTAAAAGATTTCACAGGCCATATCTGAAAAATATTATTTCAACCCACTAACAGTGCACAGTATTTCAGTCATTTGTTTCCACGTTCAAATGTGCTCTTTATTCAGAGTCCTAATGCATGTTTCAATAGTCTTATGAACAGTGAACCCTAAACTGTACTGTACCTGTTGGACAGCGAGCCAAATTTGTGCACAGACTCCCTGAAAGCACCCTAGTAATACTCCTACGGCTAAAATATAGAGTCATATTCCTCGCCCACCCACAGCATGGGTGGCACAAATCCACTCTGGCACTGACGGGAACAGAATGGCACTCCAGCCACATCACAGTACTCCATGACACATAGGCAGCACATATGTGTGTATGGTGGGGGAGATGGTTTAAGTCAACTGAAGTTCAGCTATACAGATTGATTATTAAAGCTACCATCCTGAAGAGGAAGTTTGTAGGGACAGAAACACTAGAATAGCCGACTGGCTGTTGCTTGCAGTTGCACTGCTTCACCACGCCCTGAGAAAGCAAGAGTGAATTAGTACTGTTTCTCCAGCAGGGGCCCATTTACCGGGTTATGCATACCGGGTTATAACAGCACAGGCTTCAAAATGTTGTTCTGTCTTAACATTAGCTTAGGAACATCTGAATGAAACCTGCATTTAAACTAAAAGCTGACATCTCAGCTGACTGTCTAAAATAAAATGTCTCTTCAAAGCTTCTAGTTGGAAAGTGAATAATGGCCACTGTGAGAAAATTGCTCGTTCATTTAAAGAGCCTTCATGTACTTTAATAGGGGAAGAAAAGGGGATTTAGTTCTTAAATGACTTTTTAGGAGTTTGGGACCCACTCCTCCTGCTAGGAGTTATTAAACTCCCTTTCACCCACCCCAACAAAAGATAATGGTAAGATTTCAATATGGTAGTTTCAAGCGAACAAGTAAGACTTTCATCTGAGCTACTGAACCCCCGAATGTGCAACAAAACAGTCAGAACAACGTCAAAAGAGAAAAACAAGAAAAATTCAAAAATGTAAAAAAAAAGAAGACCGGAGGGGGGGGGTTAAAAAAAACCTTTATTCACTGGAGACCACACCCAACACTGCAGTCTAGCTATTCCCTGATTAACTACCCTGCCAGCTACCATCCTAGCAAAAATTCTGGTATTTGCAGCATTAGCAATCGTGTTAATTATTTTCTTGCAGATGCTATTTACAGCCTCCTAGGTTGGTTCCATTCAGCGTCTCGCCCGCCGGAACCCACTGCCAGCCACACAGTTATCTTCAATCCCCTCCTGGCTTCCTTCGAATCAAAAGTTTCATCTTGAACACGAGAGGCAGAAGCAGGGTGTGTCCCTCGTAGAGGAAACTGCGGCGCGTTTCCAGCCCTCCACAGCCCAGCTCCGCGGCTCACACTAGGCAGGGAAGTTTCTTGCTCCGAGACCTTTGCTCGGAGAATCTATTTACACACAAACTTTCCGAAAGCGAGACGTCTGGTTAAGCTGTAATCCCCCCGCAGGCATTTCCCTCGGGTGTTTCGCTTAGCCGCCCCCCCCGCGCGCGCGCACACACACACACACACACACACTCTGGGCAATGCCAGGATGGGGCAGGGGGCCGCTCACCTGGGGCAAGGCACAGGCTGCGCCGGGCTCCGCGGGATTCAGAGAGGGAGGCTGATGGCAGCTCGGGTGGGGATTTTGTACAGAGCCACATCTACAGTCTGGCCTCGTCTCCACCCCCTGGCACGCCCCTTCCAGCCTGCGAAGCGCCCCACCCCAGGCCGTCTCTGACTCATCTGCCTTTGACTCAGGCGGGGCGCCGAGGGTTGAGCAGCCTCCAGCCATGCGGGAAGGGGGGAGCGGAGCCGCCGCCGCACAGACAGGGCGGGCACGACACAGCCGCCGCCTGCCCTGCCGGGCGCTGCCGCGGGTGGGTCGGCCAGGGCGGCGTTCAGCGGCCAGGCGGCACAGCCTGGACTCCAAGCCCGGGGACCCTCGCTCCCGTACCAGGCGCTGCCCCCCTACACACTGGGCCGCCTCCGCTGGGGCTTGCTGCCAGGGCGGGCACGTCCCAGGGACTTTTGTGGTGCCCAGAGCGCGCACCTCCCCCTCCCCCTCCCCGCCACTGGTCTGAGGCTCCGGGAGGGAGTTTGGGTGGGGCAGGGGGAGGAGCAGGACTCTGGGAGGAATGGGGGCGGGAGGAAGTCTGGCTGCAGGCTCCGGGCTGTGGTAAAGGGCGTACAGGGGGTGAGGGCAGGAGCGGGGAAGGGGGTGCAGGAGCAGGCTGTGGGAGAACATGCGAGGGGACAAGGTGGGGGTGCAGTGCTTACTGGGGCACTCCCCTTGGCAGTGGCTGCTGGGCGGTAGGGGGGATCTTTGTGTGCTGCTGCCAGCAGGCAGTATCCCTGCAGGTTTCCCATTGGCTGCAGGAGTATTTGGGGCTGGTGCAGCAGGAAGGGACACCACCCTGTCCAGGGGCCACAGGCATTTGCCAGCAGCTGTGGGGAGTGGGCAGCTAGAAGGTGCTTCAGCCCTGCTGTGCTGCTGGTGGCTAAATCACCTGTGGGCAGCATGCAGGCCAGAGGACCTATGAGGCGGGTGGGGAGCAAAGACCCAGTCCCAAACTTTGGTGGAGCCAGGCCCCAGGCCAGGAATATTCTTGGGGCTTGGGCCCTTTGGATCCATAGAACTTGCCGTGTATATGCATAAAGCAGAGGGGCAGAGTGTTTCCTCCTACCCTCAAGGAATTCCCAAGATATCCAGGTCTCAGAGCTTTCCATAAAGGATGTCAGGCTAGGTACCCCCATTTTACATATTAGGAAACTGAGGCACAAGTTAGAATTGACTTTCCCAAGGGCATCAGCAGGACTGGGACTAGAACCCAGATCACAATAGTCCCACTCCAGTGCTCTAGGCCACACAATTGCTGACAATTTAGCTGTAGGACTAATACATTCCACATGGTGGGCCCATGATCAGCAGGGCCAACAGTCTCAACAGATCCAAGGCAAGGTGAGGAGCCCTGCTCCATGCTCCCAGAAGGGGCAGTGCCTCGGGCAGAAGGGATGGTGCTAGGGCTAGACAGACCTCAGCACCACCCAGACAGCACCCTACCTCCCCCAGGCAGCCCTCAGTGTTGCTTGGAACACAGCATATAGCCCTCCAGTAGTGATTTAAAGGGTCCAGGGCTCTGGCCACTGCCACTGCCGCAGTAGTAGCGGTGGTGAAGAAGCGCTCTTGGCCCTTTTGTATCGCCTGGTCCCAGGGCAGTTGCCCCCTCCTCCCATCAGCAGGCCTGCCAATGATTAGTCACCTTATGCAAGTGATTAAGTTCTATTCTCAAAAGTCATGTAGGCTAAACTTTTGCAGGTCACAGATGTGAAAAAAACTCCCCCCAACCAACAAAAGTTTCTCTGACAAAAGCGCCATTGTGTAGAGTGCTATGTCAGCTGGAAAGCATCCCAATGACATAGCTACTGACACTCTTTGGCAGTAGTTTACTTACAGCACTGCCGCCAGCATAGAGCAGCTATGCAGGAGACGTTACAGCGGCACTGCTGCACCAGTCCAGCTGTGCACTATAAGGTCCATAATGCAGACAGCCCAGCTGTGCACTGTAAGGCCAGTCATGCAGACAGCCTTGAAATCCTTCCAGTAAAGTCTACACTAAAAGCGCTTTGTAGAAGTGCCTTTTAAAAAAGCATCAAGAAAGAGAGGTAATTTGGCAGATAAGGAAGGAAAGGAGGATAAAATCACATAGGGTTTTCTTACTAATCTTATATAAACTTTATAATAAAACTGTCATTAGAGTCATACATTTATTAGCTTAAGCTTCAGGGAGGCCATTGCCAAGAGGAATGATGTTGAATCACTAAGTATTATTAGAACTATGCTTTCCAAACTTTTCTGTGCCACAGTTTAATCAGCACCCAGTACTGAATATTTAGCTGTACAGGTAATATCCCCAGGCAGGTAGGCCTTGTCTACATTATTCAGTGAAGTCAGTTCTGCACTTGTCCTTGTTGAACCTCACCAGATTTCTTTTGGCCCAATTTTCCAATTTGTCTAGGTCATTCTGGACCCTATTCCTACACTCCAGCATATCTACCTCTCCCCCCAACTTAGTGCCATTTGTGAACTTGCTGAGGATGCAATCCATCCAGATCATTAATGAAGATGTTGAACTAAACCAGCCCCAGGACCTACTACTGGGACACTCCAGTAGACACTGGCTGCCAACTAGACATAGAGCAGTTGATCACTAGCCATTAAGCCCAATGATCTAGCCAGCTTTCTATCAATTTTAAAGTCCATTCATCCAATCCATACTTCTCTTAACTTGCTGGCAAGAATACTGTGAGAGTCTGTATAGAAAGATTTGCTGAAGTCAAGGTATGTGACATCCACCACTTTCGCCATATCCATAGAGCCAGTTATCTGATCACAGAAGGCAGTCAGGTTGGTCAGGCATGACTTGCCCCTGGTAAATCCATGTTTACTGTTCCTGATCAACTTCTTCTCCTCTAAGTATATCAAACTGGATTCCCTGAGTATCTGCTCCATGATTTTTCCAGGGCTGACCTGTAAGGCTGACCAGTCTGTAGTTCCCCAAAGTCTCCTTCTTCCCTTTTTAAAAGATGTGCACTGTATTTGCCTTTTTCCAATTGTCTGGGACCTCCCTCGACCACCACAAGTTTCCAAAGATAATGGGTCCTGGTTTTGCAATAATATCAGCCAACACTCTCAGCACCCTCAGGTGCATTAGGTCTGGCCCCTTGGACTTATGCACATCCAGTTTTACTAAACAGTCCTTAACCGGTTCTTTCAGCACTGAGGACTGCTCACCTCTTTCCATACTGTGCTGGCCAGTGCAGCAGTCTGGGAGCTGACCTCATCTGTGAGAACAGAGGCCAAAAAACAAACAAACAAACAAACAAAAGCATTGAGTACTTCAGCTTTTTCCACATCATCTGTCACTAGGTTACCTCCCCCTTTTAGTAAGGCCCCACAGTTTCCCTGATCACTTTATTTCTAATATACTTGTGGAAATCCCTATTATCTTCCACATTTCTTGCTAGCTGCAACTCCAGTTGCACTTTGGCCTTCATGATTACACCCCTGCATGCTTGAGCAATGTTTTTATACTCCTCACTAATCATCTGTCCAAATTTCCACTTCTTGTGAGCTTCCTTTTTGTGCATAAGCTCGAGGAAGATTTCTCTGTTCAGCCAAGCTTGTTGCCTGCCATATTTGCAATTCTTTCTGCACATTGGGGCGGTTTGTTTCTGCACCTTCAATAAAGCTTCTTTAAAATACAGCCCACTTTCCTGGATTCCTTTCCCTCTCACATTAGCCTCCTGTGGATCCTGCCCATCAGTTCCTTGAGGGAGTCTGAAGTTCAGGGTCCGCATTTGCTGCTCTCCTTTCTTCCTTCCTTTTGTCAGGATCCTGAACTCAATAATTTCATAGTCACTGCTGACCAGGTTGCCTACTACTTCTGCTTCCCCTACCAATTTTTTTCCGTTTGTGAGCAATTCTATGCCTTGTGCTGTGAGACTGGAACTGCGACAAGGAATTGCACCTGGACCAGTCACCAGGGGGAGGAGGGAGAATCTCCCCAAATATGGTAACCCCCTTCTTGGAGGCCATTGGTGGAGTGAATGGTTCTGGAAGAGAGGTGATTTTAGTTTTCAAGTTGTTTAATCTCATGATTTCTTTAATAAAAGGCAGCACTTCAGGTCAGTTTTGGAGTCTTGGTTCACCACAACCACCATGACTGAAATGATCTCTCCGCTTGTGCCCTTCAGCTTCCTGGGTGCCCATGACAGAAATCGAACTGGGAGCACTTTCTGCTTCTCAGGCTCCCCAGAGCCCAGATGATGGAAAAGCAGATGCATTTTGTGCTAGTCTGATTCTGCCTCTTCATTAGGTTGCCTTGAATGCAGGTCTTCCTGCACTGCACACTCAATCCTCTTTTCCCCTCCAACCTTTCCAACTCTCCTCTTCCTTTACTTTGCTTGATACAGCTCTTGGACTTCTGCTCTGATTCACTCTCCATTCTCATGCCTTTAGTGGGTTTTCACTTCTTCACCTCTTCTTGGCCATGCTTTCAGAAGCCCCTATATCATTTTAAAATTAACCTATTATCCTTTACTTCTTTGCATTTTTTTCCTCTGTCCCAATCTTTGTAAATTCCAGATATTTCTCCTCTCTCCCTCTCTCCAGACACAAATTTATTTACACACACACACTCTCATTTCTCCCAAATTATCTTTTATCTTTCGTTTCAACTTTTCTTCTATCTCCTCCTAGCCAAATCTCAATTTCACTTACCCAGGAAACCCTTTGAACAGAATCATAGACTTTAGCTCTAGCTGTACAGATCAGAGCTGGTTCTTGCAAAACCTCAGCATCTACTTAACCATGCTGGCACGAATACAATCTGAACAGGTGTTTAAGTGTGTGGGGAATCAGGGCCTTAAATACAGTTCTTTCTGGCTTAGCTGTGGCTAATCCTGAATGTAATGCATCATCCCACTTTAGTCCAATGATAGGCCGTGGTCAGACAGACCTCTCTCTTTCACCCTGGGTGTTCTGACTCAGTTTGAGAACTAAGGCCATGACTAAACTATGAGATAAGGGACCAAAATTGTGCAGCGGGTGGTTCTGGGTCCATGCCATGAGCATCCCAAAATACACTCATCTCCTCTCTCCCCCCTGCTTGAAAGCAATGGCAAATAGTCACTTTGCACCCTTTTCTCCCCTATCAGTGCCTACACAATAACAGCATAAGCATGGAACCCACAGTGGATCCCGCTGAGCATCAAAGCAGTATGCCAGTCATATTATCCATGGGAAGCCTCATGCCGGAGTAAATCCAGAGCGTATCCAGGGGCTGCTGGAATGAGGAAGAATCTCAGGAGGCCATGAACATACTCTTCTGCGAAACACTTACACTGAGTGACTGGCAAGTGCTGCCAGCATTCAGTCCTGCTAGAGGGTAGTGACTCTGGGACACGTGGAGGGCTTTGCCACAATGGGGTACCCTATCTGTGGTGGGGCGACAGATGAAACGCACATCCCCTTCTTGGCACCAACCGCCTTGCCAAGGAGTACCTCAGCTGCAAGGGGTAGTTCTCGATGGTGCTGCAAGCACTGGTGGATCACAAGGGCCATTTCACCGACATCAACATGGGGTGGTCGGGAAAGGTGCATCTTTACAAACTCCTGCCTCTTCACAAAGCTGCAAGCTGGACCTTTTTTTCACCATTGGTGCTGTTGAAATGCCAGTAGTGATCCTTGGTGACCCAGCCTACCCCTTGCTCCCATTGCTCACAAAGCCATACGTGGGCAGTCTGGACTGCAGTAAGGAGCAGTTCAACTTCAGGCTGAGCAGGTGCAGAATGGAGGTAGAATGTGCTTTGGGAGGGGGCGAGGGGTACGAGGCACAGCACCTAGCCAGCGATTATGAGCAGCCAAATACTAGGGCAATCAGGAGAGCACAGTGAGGGGCTCTGCAAATCATGGAGGCTTTGAAAGACAGTTTTATGAATGGCCAGATTTAGGGAACACAGCAGGGACAAAAAGGAGTTCATGAGGGAAGCTAGGAGGTGGTGATCACAATTGTGAAAGAAAAGTCTCTTACTTCAGGATGCATCCCTGAGGGTTGAGTGTGCCCTTGACTCTTCTCCCCCTCCCCCCCACGTTCTAGGGCGCCTGGGAGAGGAGGGAATGTGGTTTCGTGGCGGGAGGGGATGCCTGTGCATGCAGCTGTCCAGAAGGCCGCTATGCAGTTCAATACATCTGCCATGGTCTTCAAGATTCTCTCCTGGTTCTTCACTTCCTACTCGCTTGTCTTCATTCTCCACTCTCATCTCCAGCAGCAGCATATTCCTCCACTCGCATAAGTGCTCCCTGTCCAAGTGGGCAGATTGCATTTGCTCCTTGAATGGGTCATCCCTACTCGTTTTCGCCTGCAGATTTGTGCCAGCTGGACAGTGTGCAGCAGGCTCACTGCTATTCCTGCTGTAACAAAAAGTGAAGGGCAGACTTCACAGGAGATACATTGTAGAGTGTGAAACCTAACCTGTTAGCAGAAAAAGGAAAGTCTGTCTGGAGACAATAGAGATCTGTTATGCACAAGGCCACAGTTATGCTTTTAAGCAGTCACTTTGCAGCAGGTACACCACAGAGGTCTTACAGGAGCAGCTGGACTCGGTTTGGTGGCAAGCCTGGTTGGCGACAGGCTGGGCTTGAGCTTGTATGGAGGGAGTGGGCATGGTGGCAGGGCAGAGGGTCAGGCGGTGTCCGTGTGTTCGGCACTATCCATTTCCCATGAGAGTGTAACTGTCCCTTCCCGCGGGACCACGGGGACAGAAGAGGGGAAGGGGTCTGGGCATGGTGGCATGCTTTATTGGGGATGAGCAAACAGAGGTTTACTGCAGAGGCATCAGCTAATAGCTTCCTGGCTTCATCCAGATTGCCATGCGAGATATCCATCTTCTCTGAATCGCACAAAGTGATAGGGAGCAGATGCTGACTGAATGTGTCCAGGAATCTGGGCCTTATGCTGCAATGCTTTGTGCTGCAATGTCACCAAGCCATTTACTGCTGGCTTGGTGTGGAAAGGTGTCCTACTGTGGAGGATGGAATAAGGCCGGCACAGTGGCCATCTTGGATCAGACCCGATCACCTTAACCCATTTGTAGCATGATGAAAAATGTGAACTCACCAGAAGTGCCCTCCCGGGGATCAGTGCCCTGCTGTGAGAGATCTTGGGAGGAGGGGATAGAATAATAGAATTGGAAGAGACCTCAGGAGGTCATTGAGTCCAACCCCCTGCCCAAAGCAGAAGCAACCCCAAATGAAATCATCCCAGCCAGGGCTCTCTCAAGCCAGGACTTAAAAACCTTTAGGGATGGAGATTCCACCACCTCCTTAGGTAACCCATTCCAGTACTTCACCACCCTCCTAGTGAAATAGTTTTTCCTAATATCCAACCTAGACCTCCCCCACTGTAACTTGAGACCATTGCTCCTTGTTCTGTCATCTGTCACCACTGAGAACAGCTTCTCTCCAGCCTCTTTGGAACCTCCCTTCAGGTAGTTAAAGGCTGCTATCTTCAAAGTTATGAAAAAGTCCTGGTTGTCAGTGACACTGGTTACCCTGCTCACCTGTTGAACAGTCTCCTCCTCCTCCTCCACACTGTCCTCCATGCTGCTGCCCGAGGCTGCCAGAGGAGTGTCTTGGGAGGAATCCACAGACTGGCTGGAAAAGCTGGGTTGGGCCTCCCACCCCCAGGATCGCATGCAGCTGCTCATAGAAGTGGCATGTTTGTGGTGATGATTCAGACCATCCGTTTGCCTCCTTTGTCTTCTGGTACAACTGCCTCAGTTCCTTTATTTTTATGCGGCACTGCTGGGTGTCCCTGGCCTATCTTTCTCCTCCGTGCCCTTTGTGATCTTGGCATAGATATCTGCATTTCTTGTGCTGGTTTGTAGTTATGCAAGAACAGATTCCTCTCCCCACACAGCAGTGAGGTCCAGGATCTCCTGCAGGTTCCATGCTGGTGTTCACCTGTGACCCTGGGAACACAGGTAAGGTGTGCTGCTCAGGTGTGCTGCCTGCTCCGAGGTCTGCTCGCCACTCTGGCCACACAGGAGATGAAGTTCAAATTTTCCCAGGGCTTTTCCTGTTCACCTGAAGAGCAGTAGAGTTGAAAAGTCCTGGCCATAGTGGTCACCGTGGGGCACTATGGGCCAGAAGCCAACTGCTTCGACTTTCCTAGTGCTGCATTTGCACTCATTGCAATCATGCAAGGTCAAATTTAGTGTTGCTCCTTGTGAAAAGCAAGAGTACCAAAATCGACTTTAACAGCCCTTAAAGTTGATGAAATGGGCTTGATGATGTGGATTCATTGTTTAGAAATTTGACCTAATGTGTCTAAGTTCAACCTAAATTTACAATGTAGACCAGGCCAAAGACAACACAAATTGAGCCTAGCACATTTGTATCTTTAAGAGAAAATGCAGCTGTCTCCTCAGAATGATGTTTTAAACAAATATGCTTAGCAAATGAACAGAGGGTTACTCATCAGTTTGGCTTGAACCCCAGCATTTAGACCCAGAGAAAAATATAAATTTGCCACACTCTCTCAAATTGACCACAGTTACAAATGAAATTAAATATAAATAGCCACTCAGGTTCTCAGGATAGTAACTTGATGAACAAACATACAAGACCACCCTGAAATAACAGGCTTTTTCTGAAAGATCCCGCTTCAGTAAATATTAATCACACTTTGTAAATATGTAAACATGTAAGTGTTCTATGCCTCAGTAGTAAAGTTTGTAATGATTAACACACTAGACGTCTTATAAAATTACAACTCTATTATGTGTTTGGATAGTACGTTGGACACCAAAGCCATCTTTTCCCTAACACAATACTGCAGAGCCAGACATTGTGTTAAGTGCTCCACCGAACAAGCTAATCAATGGAATGAGTTCCTTTCTGTGCAGTGTAATGCTAGGCACACAGTCACATTCCAGAGCACAAGTCACACTGTGCTCAGAATTCAATTTACTTGAAATGCTTCCTCTTAAAGGGCTATAATTATCTCTGAGAAAGATCTTGTATGTAAAATCGCTCTCACATGCTCTCTATTGTGTATTTTAAGGAATTCATCATTAAGGTAAGAAATAAATGCAGGTGGAATTAAGTTCACATCACAGAAGTAAAACTCTACTTATATCTGGGCCCTTGGGAGGCAGTGTTCTCTAATGGACAGGCCACTGGACTCAGAGTCAGAAGGCCTGGGGTCTGTTCCTGGCTCTGTTACTGCCTGACCTTAGGCAAATCACTTCATCTTTTGGTGCCCCTCTCCCAATTTTTGTTTGTCTTTTCTATTTAGACCAACAGGGAAAGTAACTTAACAGTTCTTACAGGTACTGTCCCATTGCAATCCGGGTCCCTGTCAGCTCTTTAAATAGCTCCTTGGTGGCTCTTGCCACAGCTCAGCCAGCTCTTGCTGGAGCTGTGCGCCAGGGCACACCCGCTTACTTTCGCCTTTGATTTAGACCATAAATTATCATAGAATCCTAGGGCTGGAAGAGATCTCAGGAGGTCATTGAGTCCAGCCCCCTGCCCAAAGTAGGACCAATCCTCACTAAATCATCCCAGATAGGGCTTTGTCAAGCCAGGACTTAAAATTCTTCAGGGCAGAGGCTGCCTTTCTCTGTGTTTGTACAGCACAAAGCACAATAGGGCCCAAACAGTAGTTGGAGCTACAAGATCCAATGCCTAGAAGTTGAAGCTAGACAAATTCAGACAGTGAGAGCAATTACCCACTGGAACAAGAATCCATCAGGATTCAGATTCTGAAGAAATTTCCACCAGATGCAATTTTTAAATCAAAATTGCAATTTTTAAAAAACATGCTCTAGTTCAAAAGGACAAAAGGAAGTCAGAGCAGATAATCACAAATGTCACTTTTGGCCTTGGAATCTATAAAACTATAAATAATAATAGCTGAATCCCACAAGCTTCTGTAACTTGAAAGTGTGTCTACAGGTTGCCTTTCCTGTTGGTTTAAGGGTCTCATTTTCAGAGAAACAAAATCACATTGTAGCAGAACTTTATTGCTCTGAAATTTGATTCTAGCCTTGTGGTTTAAATTTAGCTTTGTGGTTTTTCTTTGTTTTCCTAATGGGCTGAGGTTCAAGATAATCCACTATATCAGCACCACATCTAACAAAAATACATTGTATGTTTCCACAGCACCTATTTTAACTATACACTTAGCTACACCACAGATACCAATGACGAGGATATATGCTATATTAAGGAAAGGCACTGCACTGTTCTGTGGCCACTGGCCAGCTTTGCACTGCCATCTGCCTTCCTCTGGCAAATGAACCTAAATAGAGAAATGAAATGGACAGAGGTGTCTGTGAAGTCCACTGAAAAATAAAGGGATATTTCCCAGAGACCTGAGTTGATCAGCACCCTACTTTTGTTCATCCACATCCCAACATCCACATTCCATCTTCAAGGCAGCACTACAGATCAGCCTCAGATTGCTCAGTGATAGGATGTACATTGGCATTTTGCTGGAACGGGCAAACTCACGGAGCCTGAGCATTCTCCATAAGTGAAGATGCTCAAGGGTGTGAATTATTCCATCAAGGCAATGGAATAAATTACACCTAACAATTTGCTTTATGATTTACCTGTTTTGTATGATACATCAGGACCAATTTTCAGGCACTCTTAAAACTTAAATGCCCACCTGGGGAAGTGAAGAAACAGACTGACAAAGCCAGATGAGTACCCAGGAATCTTCTTCAAGACAAGGCCCTAAAAGGAAAATAACAGAACCCCATTGGCCATCTCCTATAGCCCCCAGCTTAAACCCCTCCAGCACATCATTAACAATCTACAACCTATCCTGGAAAACGATCCCTCACTCTCACAGGCGTTGGGAGACAAGCCAGTTCTCACCTACAATCCCCTAATCGGAAGCAAATTCTTTCCAGCAACCAGGCATCACTCCTCAAACATACGAACCCAGGAACCTGCCCCTGCAATAAACCCCATTGCCAACTCTGTCCACACATCTATAGTAATGACACCACCACAGGACCTAACCGCATAAGCTATAACATCAGAGGCTCATACAGCTGCACAGCCTCTAATGTGATCTATGCCTTCAAGTGCCAGCAATGCCCCTCTGCCATGTGTATTGGCCAAACTGGACAGTATCTATGACAAAGAATTAATAGACACAAGTCAGATATTAGAAATGGTAACACACAAAAACCTGTAGGAGCACATTTTAACCTACCTGGGCACTCATTAATGGATCTAAAAGTAGCCATTCTTCTACGAAGGAATTTCAAAAACCAACTACAGAGAGAAACTACAGAACTGCCCTTCATATGCAAATGAGCGACACTCTCAGAGGGCTTGAACATGAATGGGATGGGCCATTATATTCAACAACCAACTGACATCAAAAGCAAAATATGGGACACTTCCAGTCCACTCAATTAGCCTCATTAGCACCAGTACTACAATTGACAGGTATTTTTTTTCTTTCCCCTTTCTGCTCATCTGAGGAAGTGGGTTTTGCCCATGAAAGCTCATGATACTATATATTTTTGATAGTCTCCAAGGTGCTACAGGACTTCTGGTTGTTTCTTTGATATACTTCTCTGTTCATATTCATGTTTCTGATTGTATTTTGTGACACATCTTCTTGGATAGCCCATCAAGTGAAATTCTGCTCAACTCCAGCTTCTTTCCCAAACCCTTTCCACTCCCTAGCTTGTCTATCATCTTTGGAAATCCCCCCATTCTCCCTGTCCTTTGAGTTCACAGCCCAGGTGTAAACATTTGCCTCCGTCCTTCCCACCCCCAAAGATCCTTCCAGACACAGAGGGATGTCTACAGGAAATGAAGTCTGATATAGGGTGAGGGAGTGATCTGCCCACTTTCTATGAACACCTGTCAATGGTGCCAAAACAGCATGCATGCTAGGACTATAATTACAGGTGCAGTTTCAATGAGCAAAAAGAGGTACCAAATATAGCCCAGGCTAATAAGAGTAAAGCTATTTCAGGGCAGCACTGTGCACGCTGCATTGCAAGTTGTCATTCCTGGTGAGGCGTGACTCATTATGGCTGAACCCCACTGGGCTGATTGTCCCCTAATACCAGAAACAGGGTGGGGATTAGCACTGTATTTATACATGCCATGTAAAATACACACTCCAAATGAATCCTGCCCAAACAGGGCAGGTACCTTACTACCTATGTTTGCTACCTATGTTACTGCCCTCCATTTATCACAGGTGTTTAAAGACGAGCTTTCTAGTGTTCTGAGCACATTGAACTAAGTTCAGTAGGATTTCTAAAATTACCCAGCTATTTGGTCTAGTGCTACGGAGGTTAGAGGCTGCCTACATACATGTGCAGCCAGAAATGAAGCACTTGACAAATACTAGGAACTGACAGTGTGAATGAACTAAATGTCTACACCAAGCGAATGAACCAGTCACAGGATACACAAACAATCAGCTCTATTGTGTGTCACTGCAATTCAGTTCGCTTCCGGAACCCAGGAGGATTTCCTGACACTGTTCCAAAGCTGCCTTGAGGGGGCTGGTCCAACCCATTACACCTTTCTTTTTAAGTATAAAAAAAAAAAAATCAGACACAGTGTCATTGGGAGAACTTGCCCTGTGATTCTGCCTGAATCTGAACATGGTGCTGGCTTGTGTCCCAAACACACTAGCCACATTTTTTCAAAAGTCTTTTACCATTGATAAGATTGATTCAGCTCTGGTGCAATCACAGTTCGGAGTCTCAGGGCTATGCAGCTGTGCACTGTCTGTGTGGATCTTGTGCCACATAGTAAAATTTCCCTAAGTGCACTTGCATCTACTCCAGTTAGAAAATGGGACAGATCAAAGCCCATTTTTGTATGTGGCAGCAGGGTCCACACAGACACAACGTACAACAGGCTAGTCCAAATTTATACCCCACCTTGTCACAAACTAAGCATTCATATACACCACCCCCTAACGTAGATGGGTTACTATTGTTCCTGCCTGTGTTTTAAGCACCATCACTATTAGCTTGTGAGCAAGATTCAATGACAAACTGTTGGCAGCTGCCAGATACACTAGCATTCCCATGAGTTGCGGACACCAATGTTCGCAGCAGTGGGGAATTTGGAAAAAATGTTCCTAATGCAAACATGGCCCCTGACAGCAGCAGCAATTATGGTGGGAACATCATGCATAACTACACCACAACTTGCTGCTCCTGGGGAATGGGACAGGAGCAATGCTAGAAGATGGAAACTTCAGAAAACTGTTAGGAGATTTCCTCTGTAGAGAAGTTGTCACAGAAAATCAGCTCTATTTCTGTACTATTGCTTACCTGCAAGCTATTCTTCCATTTCAGTGATTCACAGTGTAGCCAATTTTGCAGTTTGAATAAGCAACAGGTCTCTGCCAAAGGGTGGGGAGGCTGTAACACCTAATGATTTGGTGCAATGGTCTTGTAATGTTCAAGGAATGTAGCTCAGTATCAGGTTCAAACTCATTTTAAATGAGCTTTTTAGACAAGACGTTCTTGCATGAAACCATTGTGCATCCACTATCTATTTACAGTAGCAACTGTCCCTGTACAAATACTTAAGACTGACAGCTCTGTCTCTAACATGCCCCTTCAAAAAACCACTCACACACACAGACATCACAGAGATTAAAAGATCACTACTGACAAGCAAACCCCTTTGGTGCACGTTTTCTCAATTTGCTTTTCAAATACAGAGATAGGTTTCTTTTTGGTTTCAAAAGCTAGAGATATCACCGAAGAAAAAATATCTTTGTGTAATTGCAAATCAAGCATTATTGAAGCAAAAGCAGGGATACCCAGAGCCTAAACTGAAATTAGATTAAATACATTCTGTTGAAACTTTTCCAATATAAAGATTGATGAACATTTGCCTGTGATCTCTCTCTCACACACACACAGCCATGTGCACACACCACAAAAACTCAATTACAGACGGACTATGTTGCTTTATTTTACCTATGTATTACTGAAGAGGCTGAGATAAATATAACCTACGTGTCCAACTTTTTTCCCCAAACATTTTTATATGCACTAGGAAACTAATACATTTTCAATGTATAAACACCACATTAGACACAACATCTGCATCTCGCCAGCTACCCCACGTATATCCTTTCCCTGTTTTATATTCTACCAAATCTGAATACAAGTGATGCTCAGGTTTTTTATGTATATTGTAATCATGCCTAGGAGTCCGAATTGTGGGCCACATTGAACAGAAAGATGCTCCTTGTCCCAAAGAGCTCAACATTAAAATATTCCTTTAGCAAACACAAGTCACCAAAAGGGTAACTTCTGAAAGAAGTGTATTCAAATCAGAGTATAATTTAATGAGTTCAAAGAGTACATTATCCCACTGGGTGTCTCCTGTGCCCTTTATCAGAAAAGGGCATTACTGTCTCATCTCTTAAGGTTTCTACACTTTTTCCTCCTTCAGTAGAAATTTTAAAGTCTTTTTGCCTTGGTATGTTCCATATGGAGTCAGAACCCTCCATTTCATTGTTGGTTTTATCTATTGCTCATTTAAAAATTGTTTAATCCAACTATCATGGTTTCAGAGCATACTGCAGCTTAGCCCCCCCTTTCGTCCTCTCTCGGTAGTAAGGAATACCATGACGCCCTATACCCAGATATTTAGGCTTGATCTACTCTACCAGTCGATGTCACTATAACTGTGGCACTCAGGGAAGTGGAAAATCCACACCCTTCAGCGATGTAATACCAACTTAACCCCGATGCAGACGGGGCTTTGCCAACAGGAGGCCTTCCCCCATTAGCATAGCTACCATCTCTAGGGGAGGTGGAACATCTCTCTAGCTTCTCCCGTTGGCATAGATCGTGTCTTCAGTAAGTGCTACAGTGGTTCTGCTGCAGCACTACAAGTACAGACAAGCCCTTGGATGGTAGAGTAGATAGTTAGACATCAGCTATTTAGACTGCATTTCCAGAAGAGTGCTAACAGAGTTAGGTGCCCAACTCCTACTGAAATGGAATGGGAATTGAAGGTATAACTGCCGTAGGCCCTCTTTGAAAATATAACCCCAGAATTTCATCACTTATTTGTGACAAAGTAACTAATAAATCAATTGCCAGACCAGAGTCCATACAACCAAAGACGGGCCTTAAACACTTGCCACATAGCTCCGTTTCCTATTTACTGTCTCTGATGCCTAGAGGAGCTTAAAGGCAGCAGTTGTGAGGTGGCAGGAAAGTTCTGTGTACCACAGCTCGCCAACCTGTTCCATCTGTTAATAGTTTCAATAGAACAGCCTTTTCATCCGTTATTAAGCGCACTGACCTGCACCGCCTCAACGGACTTTGCTATGCTTGAGCGGTGGAGGAGGAAGCATTCCAATCCTACTGCAGCTTCGCCACAAAGGAGCTGAGGCACTAACTTGTAAAAAGTGGATTTCTTGACTAAAAGTGAGTGTCTACTTCAACGCTGCCTGAAAGAAAAAAAATGTAGCTAATTTGGATCAATGCTGAAGCAAGGTGCCACTAACTTGGTGTCTAAGGAGGCAGGATATTCAGGGAAGGAAGGTGTCAAACCACTGGGCTGGTATTTAGTAACATTTCTGCCAAGCACAGTGAGACTGGCGCGCTTGGAGCAGAGATGCAGCTTTGAGATCTAGACAATGAAATTTCTGCCACTCAAAGCTTGTCTCCACTATGCCAGGGATCAATACTGCAGTGATCGATCCACTGGCCATCAATTTATCATGTCTGCTTAGATGCACTCAGTCAATCTCTGAGTGCTCTGCCATTGACATTGGCACTCCACCAGGATGAGAAGAGTACCTGGTGTCAATGGGAGAGCAGCCCATGCCAACCTTACCACACACAGGACACTGCAGGAAGTATGTTGATTTCAGCTACACTATTTGTGCTGTTGAAGGCACAGATTAGATTGACAGCAGGGGTTAGTGCAGAGTGGGCCAGGTAAACATACAAATAGTCTGTAACCTAAGTGCAGGGTTGGCAAGAATGAATGTGGCCCAGCCTGCATGTAATATTTAACATATTTCGCTAGTGTTTTCTCTTTTGTAAGCCTCTAAGAAATGTTTCTTTTCTCTGAGTTGGAATGTTTTTGACTGTTGTGTCCTGGGGACTGGCTGGTCTTCCCAAAAGGAACAGATTTCTGACCTCTTAAGGGAGGAAGGCTGAGGTGCAAGTGACAGCAGTTCTACAGTGTGGACATGGAGAGACAGCTGTCATCTTTCCTCGGAAGCTGTCCCAAAGAAAGACTTGAGGATACTTTTGTGGGCACAAAAGGGCAAGGGAACCAGCAGTTTGAAGGCATGGCTGCAGAGCTACAAGCTATCACATCGGGATACTTAAAAATCAAAGGACACCGTACCATTCTTTATGCTGTCAGGCTGTGGGCTTGACATGAGGGGGAGCTTTTCATGTTTACAGCTCTTCTTTGGATTTACAGACACTATGAGACGTGACATGGGGTTCCTATCCTTACTGGTGAAGAAGAGAGAAACGTTGTTTTCGTACATAGACACAGACGCACACTCAGACAACACAATTTTCGACCATGTGTTGCTCAGAGACCATGTTGGACTGAAGACTGGTTGCAGGCATGTATCACTGGAGCAGGAGGGGCTATTTGCAGGAAGTGGGAGTGGAGGTGGAGTGGTCCACTGAAAAATCGCCAGCCATGGATTCTGTCTCCTGCAGTGGTTTGGGTCTGCCAGGGAGAGGTGCAGAATCCCACTGTTCTCTTTCTCCAGCATGTACATACTCACACTCCTCATGCATGTTAGTTTGCTTATGTGCGCTCCTTTAGGAACATGCCACATGTGTGTCAATAGAGGGGTTATGACACAATAGACATGTAACCATGTACCATGGCAAGGGCAGACAGCCTCAGATTTACACTAAGGTGATGCATGTTTTGTGTAGCCACCAGAATAGCTCCATATACACCACACACCTATGGTACTGGGTACAATATATATAAAAGAATCTGAATTAAATAGGTGTTTATATGTTCAGGTGATCCTCAATGGGGATACTTTGCTATCTTTGTGCATAAGGAGATGTGGTGGAGGTTACTTTGTGATCTTTTTTATGTTTGAATTCCATCTCCAGTGTAACGTGCATTCCAGTAAAGGCTCATCAGGTACCATCTGAGAATACAGCGAGTCAAAAAACCACTTCAGTCTGTGAGAAACATTTTCTCATTCAGTCCTGTTTTTTGTCTGGAAGAACAACACTACTTGCTTAGAAGTTTGGTAGGCGGAGCTCAGCAGGTATGCACATGCTCACTGGTTAGGGTGCCATTTATATACCCTCACAGACAGGGGATAAATAAACCTTCAAGTCTCCAAAGGAGCCATGAATTCATAAATACGTAAAATAGCAAGTGCCTTATTTCACTGCTAGAACCATTACTCTAAAGCTGACTTTCAGCCATTACATTTATTTCTGAAGTGTTCATTTATCTTCTCTTATTATCCTCTTATTCTGTTGATGGTTTTAAATGGGTTCTGAGAAAATGCATTAGGGTTATTGACCACAGAGGAAATTTGGCAGCATTAGCAGCTGCACTTCAGTTCACTAATTCAAAAGGCCACATTCTCCGTCTTCCATGTAAACACATGCCAAAGGGGAGAATTTCCTAGGGAAATTCCAGGGTAGCAGAGGGGGACTAGTTCTGCTGCATCATCGCAGTCAAAACACAGGATGGGAATATTGTAGAAGGGCAGGGAGTCAGACACAGTTGAAGCGCCTCTTCACTCTGTGGTCATCTCCCCCACATCAGGAGCACATCTGGGTCAAACTGCCTTGGGTTTCTCACTAGTGCTTTTACTCCCAACACTCCTTAATGGCTTGTACTAGCTGTGTCAGAAACAATTAATGCCGGCTCACTTGACCTCACTTGACTTGATGCTGCTTTTTTCAGAGGAATATTCCACAGTTTTTTCTGCACCACCTCCTTCTAGTTACGTACACTCCATTGATTGCATGATCCTTGGAATGCATGTTGCTTGGTGCAGAAGGACTGATTACATCAGCATTCAGGCATGCAAGCATTGCCAACTCCAGCAATTTTAATGAGACTCATGATATTTGGTGTATTTCTGGAAGAATCTCTGCTTTCATTTTTAAAGAAGCTTTTAGTATTTATAGTTTCAGAGAAAAGCTTGAAAATATGACCCTAAGGCTCAGAACCCAAAAGGTAAATAAACCTACTTTCCCCTTCCTTTCTCACAACCTCATGATTTCTGAACATTTTAGGTTGGCATAATACAGGATATGGGATACTACCACAGCCTTCCCTTTCTACACATATACAACACATTTGGCAGCACCCAAGGGAATACAAGAGACAGAAGCTGCACACTGGAGACCGAGACATGTTGTATCACGCTCATAGCTAATTGCACCATCTTGTTACAGAAAACTCTCAACTGAATGTGGGAAACTGTACAGGCTGGTGCTCTGTCACAAGTTTTAATAAAACTGAGATGTCTCTTTGAATATATCTATAGAGCTACCGCTGGACCTATGCCACCATCCAAGGGTGTGGGGCTGGCTGGTATGTACATATTCCTGGGAAAGCAAAATTAGTGCACTGGTTCTTTTGGCTTCCATGAAGAAGAGTCTTACTCAACTGAAGATTAAGAAGCCTCTCTCTATTACGTTATAACAATACTAAGCACTGAAATGATGTTCATCTCTAGAACAGGCTCTTTATCAAAAGGGTATTGGGAGAAGAGGTGAGTGAATAATGGCTTTTTTAGTTGCTAGAAGTTCCAAAAAATTGGAAGAAAAAAAGTGTCACTTTAGGGCAATCAGATTGTGTGTGTGTGTGTGTGTGAGGTTTTTTGGCAAATTCAGAAGGCATGAAACACTTGGAGTCAGATGGAAGGAAATGTGTCTTGAATGGCAATGAATAGTCACTGGGGCAGAGGCAGCAAGTGAGAGTAACTCTGTAGCCTGGTGATTAGGGAACTCACCTAGCCTGCAGGACACCCAGTTCAAGTCCCTGCTACAATTATTTACACAAAGCAAAACAGCTTCTCCAGGAGAAACTGAGAATGCCCCGTTCGAGAATATGCCCTAGACTAGTGACAAGGGCAGCCTGCTGCAACGTGGGAGACTCAAGGCTAAGCCCATCTCAGTGTGAAGCAGAGGTGTGAATTGAACCTAGGTCTCCAACATCTAAGGACTGTGCCGAAACGCCAGGGCTAACGATGAAGAAAGAATCGCTACCACTGGTTCATTTCAGTGCCAACATTTTGATTTTTTGGTTCAGTGGAAACTATCCAATGTACTCAGCACCAATTTGCAAGCATCTTTTGGTCAAAGGAAAATTTCCAGCCAACTATTTGCCACACAAATTCCACCCTACTCTAGCAGTGAGCTAACTTCCTATATATGAGGAGACACAGAGAAGGCGTTAGATTTGTAGTGAAAAATGTGCCCCTTCTCCTTTCCTCTGGTGATGTTATTTCATAGGCTTTCTTACCAATCTCAATTCTAAAAATGCCCTGTATTTTTTGAATAAAAACCAAAATCAATGCTCCAATAAATATGAAAAATTCTTGAGCTAAGGTTCTTGTATAATTTTATTTTTAATTACCTCTCGTTCATACAAAACTCCCACTTTGTCTTCAAGGCACTTTTTCCTACACTGGTAGGCTGACCTGCTCCTTAGAGGGGAAGATTATTAACAGTGAGGTGCCCAATGGGCTAGGCACTAAGACCAGGCCCATTTACTTATTTTTAAATGGCACGGAAGACAAGAGTTAGAGTTTGCTGATGACAGGAAATTCTTTCCTTTAGCTTAAACAAACAAACAAAAAAAAACCACCAGAGGGCTCAACTTAGAAGCTCAGATGAGTTCTGCTTGGCACAGGATCCAGGTGGTGTGAGGGTAAGGGAAAAATGTTGGCAAACTACTTTTCTGCGCTGCCGGTCCTAGACCAGCTTGGGGCTGGCTCACAACATGGAAACAGTATCATGGCTTCTCTAAATAATTCCCATCTGCAATGGCCCTTCCAAGGGTCAATCTGACAATGGGGCACTTCTGTCAACTTGTTCCTCCACTGAACCCTTCCGTGTTGGGCACTACAAGTATTATCCTGTCAAAGAAGGGTAATAAATCCTTCACTGACCACTTAGGTTGGCTTTAGGCCTATTTTTGCTACTGTGTTTATAATTGAATTTGGATAAGTACATAGTAATGCTTTGCAAAAATCATCTAATAACTCTGGTACAGCTTTGTGGTGCTGAACTAGTATGGGAGGAAAAAGTTGAGAATCATGGTGGATAGTCAAATATATTTTAGCAACAGCTGAAAAACCAACAGGAAACACTTTGCTAGTGAACAATAAGACACACAAAATAAGAGGACATAGCTACCAATATCATATTCTTATAGGATGTAATGTGTTCAATTTTGCTTAGAAAAGCTATAGGTCATTTAGCAGCTCCTCAGAGAAACACGTTGGAGGAATATTAGAGATATAATGGGACTCTCAGAGGCTCATAGGTTGTAAAAGGTACATTTATTTAGGTAAGCAAAAAGCTAGAGGATAGTAAAATTAAAGTTATGGTAAGTATTAAATATGCTGAAGGATAGTAGATTTCCTTATTTTGATAACGAGGGATACTTCAAGTGGATAACAAATACATAGAGAATAAAAGGACATACCTCTTCAAACAGCGCATCACTAACCTGTGGACTTTACCGTGTGGGAGGTTCCCAAACTTTGATCCGCAGGGAGTTTTCTGGTCACACGGTGCTGGCTCTCCCTCCTAGCTTCCAGCTGCTAAACTGCATTAAAAGACAGTGGAAAAATGTTTAAATACTTTCCTAAATTTTTGAACCTAAACAAGTTCTGTCATTACCATCAGGATGTTTTGCAATTGCCAAGAGGAAAGGAGGAGACCTGGGCAAGCATATATAGGAAAGGAGGTCCACAGTCTTTCCACTAATATGCAGTACATGCTGTGATATTTGAGATTGTTGCTATTGTAGACTTAAGAGGGCACAATGAACAATAACCATTATGGTTATACGTGCTAAAAAGGGGACTAATACAATCTCATGCTACCATGTATAAACTGATAGATACCCTTCACCTAACCCCCAACTGGTCAGCTATGTTACAGGTATTTTTACCTCTTTCTGAAGCATCAATAGTCAATAGGGAAGGAGGCAATTAGAATTGAAAGATCAATGATCTGATCCAGTATGCATAAACATATAGGTTTTTGCCAATGTGAAAAACTTGCCCTCTAAGAATAAGAGAAGACAATAAATTTTATTGTGACTAGAAGGCTGCGCCCCCTGCTCACGGTGTTCATCAACTTCACTCTCTCTGGGGGTAGTTATGTGGCTGGGGGAAGGGTGCAGGAGTGGGCTAGGTCAGGGTGTCTGGCCAGAGGGGAGGATGCAAGAGCAGGTTGGGGGTAAGTGTCTGGCCAGGGGGGAGGGTGCAGGAGTAGGCAGGGGGTAGGTGTTGGATCAGGGAGGAGGATGCAGGAGCAGGCTGGGGGTAGGTGTCTGGCCAGCGAGGAGGGTGCAAGAGCAGGCTGGGGGTAGGTGTCTGGCCAGAGAGGAGGGGGCAGGAGCAGGCTGGAGTGTGGGGTTTTGGTAGAAGGGGTGAGCAAGGGGGCTGGCAGTGCAGTGAGGGGCCTGGAGGTGTGGGGTGTCGGCCAAGGGTGAGAGAGACAGGGCTGGGGGTATGGGGAGGGGGGAGGCCATGTGGCTCCTGGGGCTCCCCTGTGACAGGGGACAGTGCACAGCTCCTGACCCCCAACCTCCCCCCCTGAGGTGGAGGCTGCATGGCTCCAGCCTGCCAGAGTACTGGGGCGGGAGGGAGGAGGCTGGGTGGCTGAAGGTGGAGGGAGGGGCTGTAGGATGCAGAGGGACATGATGACGTCACTCTGTCATCCCACAGGAAAAGTTTATTTACACACACACACACACACACACACACACACACACACACACACAGAGAGAAAAGGAACAACGGGAGATGAAGCTCTTTCCTATTCATAGGCCCTTTCTCACACTAATCAACAACCAACTAGCTCACCATGTAGCTCTGCTTAGATGTAGCAAAAATGTATATTTTTAGTATTGGTTATAAAAGACTAAGTATGATGTATAATGGTTTGATGTATGACTTGCTTGTAAGTTCCATATGCTTCTATTTCCCCCTCTTTATCTCATGGTTAGATAGTTTACTGTAAGGCCTTGCATCCTGTTAGCATTACAAATTAAATTGTACCCCTTGTCTGCATCACAAACTATGTGGTGTCTTCTAGTAATTATTGATCTTGCCTGAAACTCTGTATAATTGTGTGGTGTGAGTGGAGGGGTGTGTGAGTGACAGCCATCACAGATGCCCAAGTGATCAAGAAGTAGTGGAAACTTTAAAGAGAACGAGGAAACAGCCATTTCCTGAGACTGAATTGAATTAGCAGCATTGACAAACCCTGGAGACAGGGAGGCTGTGTCTAGACTGGCCAGTTTTTCCGGAAAATCAGCCGCTTTTCCGGAAAAACTTGCCAGCTGTCTACACTGGCCGCTTGAATTTCCGCAAGAACACTGACGATCTCATGTATGATCGTCAGTGTTCTTGCGGAAATACTATGCTGCTCCCGTTCGGGCAAAAGTCCTTTTTGCGCAAAGCTTTTGCGCAAAAGGGCCAGTGTAGACAACGCGGTATTGTTTACACAAAAAAGCCCCGATGGCTAAAATGGCGATCGGGGCTTTCTTGTGCAAAAGCGCGTCTAGATTGGTCAGGGACGCTTTTCCGCAAAAAGTGCTTTTGCGGAAAAGCGTCCGTGCCACTCTAGACGCTCTTTTCCGCAAATGCTTTTAATGGAAAACTTTTCCGTTAAAAGCATTTGCGGAAAATCATGCCAGTCTAGACGCAGCTGGAGAGAACACGGCAAAACCCACAGACTCCCATGGGAACTGACATGTATAAGAAGGGAAGCTCTTGCCATGGGACTCTGGGTTCAGTTCTGCAAGCCAGGCCTCAGAGGAGTCTCAGCGGGACCCCGACTCCTCGCTCCGTCAGCCTCGCCTGGCCAGTAAGACTGACTTAGCCAACATGGACTGGTAACTATGCACTATCTGCAGGACCTGTGCGTGTGTGTGCACGCGCGTGTACGTATGTGTATTTGTCTTTATAAAGCATATGCGAACTGCTTCTTTACTGTATTCTCAGTATACATGGTGTATTGCCTTTTCCCCTGAAAAAGATCCCGTGTGCTTCTCGTCAGCGTAACAGAGAGCCTCTTTTCCTCTGGAAAAGCACTGGAATGGGTTACCTAGGGAGGGGGTGGAATCTCTATCCATAGAGATTTTTAAGTCCTGGCTTGACAAAGCCCTGGCTGGAATGAGTTAGTTGGGATTGGTCCTGCTTTTAGCAGGGGTTGAACTCCATGACCTCCTGAGGTCTTTTTCAACCCTATGATTCTATTTAAAACATAAAATCAGCTTTAAAATACTGATTTAAGAAAATGTAGCTCTTCTCTTACATCATGTATTCCATATAATATTTAATGTTTTAAGAGTGTTTTTTCACATTCCTTTTACTAAATATTGTTTCATGGATTTGGCTGGAAGGGGTGAGCAGAGAAGGGGAGGGAAGAGAAGAGGGAGACAAGTGGGGAGGGGATGGGTCTCAGCAGAGCAGGGGTGGAGTACCCGCACATTCAACATTCACCTAACTCACATCTCCAGCCCTGCAGGTGGAGCGCTGAGACTTGCTATGGGGCTGGAGTGCAAGCACCAGCTTGCTCTTTTGCAGAGGGAAGCCCTAGGCCTTGCCATGCGGTAGAACAAAGTAAGCCAGGGGACAGGGCCAACCCATGGCCCATAGGTTCCCCACCCTGCTATACACAGACCCAGTTAATTTCGGACAATTTGTAGAGTCCAAATTTTTATCTGAATATTTAAATTCAACAGTACATACAAATTATAAAATGGGTTACTCATTTAACCTTTAGATTCCTGTCATTTTAACTGTATAACAACTGGGATTTCACACATTAATATATAATGAGGGAAAGGCTAAGTCTTTCAGACATTAGGGCAAACTTAGCATGAAGTTAACAGCTCTGTGTTTAAAGATCAAATTCCATGGTTGTTATAATGCAGTTTTTACTTGTATGCTGAAAACTATGCTTTGGATCCCCACCCTCATTTATCTGGCCCATGACTCATATGGAAAACACTTCTGACGTGGAAGGTCACAAAATGGATTTATGATTTTGAATCAGAATGTAATATTCATTAGTTAGCAAATCACTGTATCAAACATGTTGCACCTTGTTAACATAACGCAGCTAAAAGGAACAACTAAAGCAATGTCTGGGGAGATAACAGAAGGCGAATAAAATAAACGTAATGATAGTGGTAAATTAAAAACCTGTTTCTTTAATAAGTCATTTAGATTTAAAAATAAATATATATATAAACTCACTAAAACTAAATATTTTATTCATCTTTTCAGGATATTATAGTATATTTGTATATAGTCCAGTACAGAAGAACAATTTTGAACATAAAAGTGAACTTAACATAAAAGACAAAACATTTTGAACTCACTGCTAAGGCCCTGAATCTGCACGCAAGCACTTTGTGTATATGAACAGCCCCAGTGAACACAATCAAGGCCTATAAAAGAGCTCAGACATTAAGATAAAAGTTTATATTCTTAATCCTGAGTATTCAGCAGTAGCTGTACATCTCTCAGGATCAGAGCCATCATAATTAGTTATAAGCAGCAATCAAAAACTCCATTACACATGGCATATTATTTAGCAATAATTTTCAGTTTTGAACCGTGACCTGCAATTTGTTAAAACCTCAAAGGCACTAAGGTTTATGCACTCTGACTGCTATGTATCATTCTTTTGACAATAATGAACATTTATAAACTATTTAAATAAACTATGTATATTGACAATCAATCTGTGATGCATTGGATTTATAATCTCTTTTTTAGCATTTTACAAAAATGGCAATTTACAAGAGCACAATTTTACTGATATTCACGCAAAAAGAAAACATGTCACACTTAATGTTAGCCAAGAATTTTCCTCTTTGCATCTTTAGGAGCCATGATGAAAGGGGTGAATTTAGACCAGGAGTGGGCAATAATTTTTGACCGAGGGCTACTTCAGAAATTTTTGAAGTGGCCCCAGACCACCCGCAAGAAGTGGGGCCAGAACACTTCTGTGTTTCCCCACCCAAAGACCCTGATTGGTCTGGTGGTGGGGGAGCATGCAAAGTCTTTGCCACCCCTCCCCCAGGGAGAACCACTAGCTGTTCTGGCAGTGGGAGGAGACTTTGCATGCTCCCCCCTGCAGCCCCCAGGTCAATGAGGGCCTAGGGGGAGGGGAGTACGTGAAGTCTCTCGCTCCCTGCCCCCACCCTGCAAGGGAGCACCAAGCTTAGTCAACCGCCAGTTGAGCAGCAGCTGGTGGTTGACTTTAAATGCTGAGCCCCTTGCAGGGCGGGAGGAGACTTCACATGCTCCCTGTGCCCCCAAGCTCTGATTGCCCGGTGGCAGGGAGAGCGCGTGAAGTCTCTTCCCACCCTGAAAGGAGCATGCAGCACTTTGAAGTGCTGCACACTCCTTGCAATGCAGGGGCAGGGCAGGAGGAGACTGAGTGCTTCCCCCCACCCCAGGCCCTGATTGGCCCGGGGCAGGGGGAGTGGCAGGGCCGCCGCAGACCAGATCAGCTTGCTTGGTGGGCCAGATCCAGCCCGTGGAAGCCCTTTTGCCCATCCCTGATATAGACAAACTACAAGTGAACTGCTGAACCATATAAATATCTGGCTTGCCCCTGTAATAATAACTAAAGCCCAGACACTGCAACTTGTTCATGTGGGTGAAACTTTTTGTGCTTGCATGGAGTGCTATTGATTCTGACAACAGTCTTCCTACAAAATGACTGAGGCTGCTGTCATTCAGTACTACATTACCAACACACTTACTCTTGGGATCTGAAGTTTTTGGAAGAATTTAACGGCAAAAAATAATCTTGAGACAATACCAAAGTCAATTTTAACTTTCTTAGGACCTGAAGGCCCACTAAGACACGATGCCAATGTATATTTCAACAATGGAATTCGAAAGACACAAAGCTTGTGCAAACATAAGAAATGCTGCTCTTCAAATCAGGTTGACGACACAAACCTGAAGGAGCATTCCTTATTCTGAAGGGTAATATTTTCTTTTCAAACTGGACAGAACACACCCTGCTTTTTTAATAACATGAGCTAATTAAATTCAAACTGCTGATGCTGCATTTTACATTTAAAATCAGTACAAAATTCAAGTAACAATATCAAGCATACACATCTGCAATGAACTCTGGAAAAAGAATCAAAAAAACAGTTGGAAAAGTACTTTTCTCCATTTTTATGTAATATTGAATGCTGATGTCAATTCATGCTTCTTTTCTCAAATTACAGTTTTATTATAAAAACGAAAGCAGTTATGACAGTCACTTTTGCCTATAAACATTAATTGTAGACACTTGACTTCTTCTCATGTGCTAACTTAAGAGACTATGTTCACATCTGAATTGCATTTAGTGAGTTAAGAAAGGGTTAAGGGATCATTGCATTTCACAACCTTCCTCAACATGGCCGTGCAGCTCTCACTTCTGCCAGGACATTCTGGCTTCTCTGAAGCACTAAGAAAAATAAACGTTGTTTGTCTTATACTTTTTTTCCAATCCATGTTTTCTCACTGTAGCTAAGATATTCCTGCTTTGCTTGAGTTTCTTTTTATTTCTTTCTCAACTTTTTCATCTTATTTGCTTGTTTGCCATTATTTTTCTTCAGTTTCTTTGCAGCCACACCTTCATTTCTAACCGTCTTAGCTGGCAAGGGATTGCTTTTTGTTTCCATGGATACTGGCTTTTCATTGTTGGGTGTGTCTGTGTGTGCTTTTGCCCAATCCATCTAGAAGCATTGGAAGGGAGGAAAAAGTATTAGCTACTTCAGTCTGCATTAAAACTTTAAAGCTAAATATCTAGAGCCTTATTTTCAGCTACATCTATCCCACAAAGCAGTCCTTAAAAATACAAGAGCAAACTAAACTACAAGAAATACTGTCTGGGTGTTCTTTACTTTTTAATATGCCACAGCATTCGTACAAAATATTAAAGTTAACAGTTTGGCTTTGCTAGTGGATATTCTCACAATCTGTGAAATATATCATTTACTCACTGTCCTATCGCTTGAGACTGACAAATTCCATCAGAGGCTTCTCCAGACCTAGACTATCTGTTCAATAGGCGTTTAAGCTTGTGCTACACCAAATCAGTTAAATTGTGATTTAATTTTAGAAGACACGGTCATTTTCCAAGTCTGATACATTCTTTGGTAAAATTAATTTCCAGCAAAATTATTAAAATGTGTATCATGCTAACAATCTGTGAAGTAAAAAAAAAAGGGAACACACGTGCAGTGTGAAGTTATTCATTCCCACTAAAAAGGGATAAGCCACCCAAATGTAATATCATGTTTATAGCCAAGATACCATAATCATATTTTCCTAAATAAAAGGTAAATCACATAAGAACATAAGAACATAAGAACGGCCATACTGGGTCAGACCAAAGGTCCATCGAGCCCAGCATCCCATCTGCTGACGGTGGCCAATGCCAGGTGCCCCAGAGAAGGAGAACAGAAGACAATGATCAAGTGATTTATCTCCTGCCATCCATCTCCTGCCCTTGTTATGAAGGCTAGGGCACCATACTTTATCCCTGGCTAATAGCCATTTATGGACCTAACCTGCAAAAATTTATCAAGCTCTTTTTTAAACCCTAATAGAGTCCTGGCCTTCACAGCCTCCTCGGGCAAGGAGTTCCACAGGTTGACTGTGCGCTGTGTGAAGAAAAATTTCCTTTTATTAGTTTTGAACCTACTACCCATCAATTTCATTTGGTGTCCCCTAGTTCTTGTATTATGGGAAAAGGTAAATAATTTTTCTATAATCACTTTCTCCACACCATTCATGATTTTATATACCTCTATCATATCGCCCCTCAATCGCCTTTTTTCCAAACTGAAAAGTCCCAGTCTCTCTAGCCTCTCCCCATATGGGACCCTTTCCAAGCCCCTAATCATCTTAGTCGCCCTTTTCTGAACCTTTTCTAATGCCAATATATCTTTTTTGAGGTGAGGAGACCACATCTGCACGCAGTACTCGAGATGTGGGCGTACCATAGTTTTATATAGGGGAAGTATGATATCTTTTGTCTTATTATCTATCCCTTTTTTAATAATTCCTAACATCCTATTTGCCTTACTAACTGCCGCTGCACACTGCGTGGATGTCTTCATAGAACTATCCACTATAACTTCCACTATAACACATGCCTTCAGACAAGGAGTGGTATGGCTCTTACTTTAAAAATCGCCTTGCATAACAATAAATTTAGCTGTTTTCATGATTATTATTTCACTATTTAAGAGGATACACATTAGGAACAAGTATTTGAACAACATTCTTTACCTTAGGCTCATCTCAAGAAGCCACATAAACTGTAACTATAATTTCTTCAAAGACAATGGAGTTATGTGGGACCAGAAACAGGCAACAAGCTATTATATCTGCAATATGTTGAGGAGAATTTGGCCCCCTTGATGTTATACACTTTCAGAATTAGGGCGAGGGATTTTTTTAATTTGTGGAACAGGGATACATTTGTTTCTACACGCACTCTTCATAAAAACTACAATCCGGAGTAGATATCCGGAGGCTCTCCTGTCCCAAAAGGAGCAAATTAAGGTACCAGTGATTCACGATGGGAAGAGGATCAGTTTTGCAAATGATTGTTAAAAAAAATCCCTTCCTAAGCAGTGTTCTAATTTTTCCATCCATGTTCAGAATACATTTTGTTACTTTCACTGAGGCATGTGTGGATGTGCACCACCAGTAAAAAACACATGCTGCCATCTGTGTGGGTGCTGTGCTAATCACCTGGGCAGCATTTGAATCTCACCAGGATAGCTGCCCAAGTGCTCAATTTAGAGGGAACACTGCTCTTGAGATTGAGGGAAAAAATGTGACCAAAAAGGACCACAAAAATCCATCTCCAGAGCCAAAATGAGGCTTCTGCAATTGGTTTAATCCCTGTTTAGTTGTGTGCTTACAGCAATGTTGCTTCACTAGCCACAGATGCTCATAGAGAAGAGTATAGCTCCTTCCTTACATTGTTAGGAAATAAAGTTAGTCCATACAAGTTGAGGGAGCAGAGCTCCACTTCAGAACTTTGCTAGACAGAACTTCTAGCTAGCTTTTCAATAACCAAACTCTGAAAGGCATGTTGTAAAAATCCATGTCAATTATCACGGGGTATCGTGAATAACTGCTAACTCTAATTATTCATTAAATAAACAGGACTAGTTGCAGGTAAGTGAATTTGTTACTCCTGCAATGTGTTCTGTGCTCTTGAGGGCTGTGGTATGCATTTTTCCAACTTACTTAGGGATCTCAAGCCTAAAGGTGACAGACTAGTAAGCTACCTATAACTTATGGAGCAAACCATCTTATTTCAAATGAGCCAACAAATTTATTTGCATTAGTGTGGTTACTCACCTTCTGTTTTCTCATAGTTTCTTGGGGTCTAGGTGGAAAGGTACATGGGACTCTTCCGTGATTCAAGTGAAAAGGTAAAGGGAGGCTGGGATCTAATGGTACCCATGGAACTGAAAGGGTGGAAGGTATATTAGGTAGACTGCAGTGAGCTTTATGTAAATTATATGATGCTCTGGTCACTTTCCCGAGACAGCTCTGGTAGATTGCAACTGACGAATCTTCTGAAGCATGAGTCAATAAGTAAGAGCCTTCCTGCAAACTAAACCAGTCACAACATGAATCAAAATTCACTAAAAGGTAGAGTAAATAAAACAAATTAAATGTTTTTGCTTCTCAGTCCAATCATTTCATTTGTTCATAATCAGGTATGGTAAAGGAATGTTAAATTCAGTTTAATCAACTAATTGACTAGTCGATAAGCAGGGGAGTCACAGATAACCCCGCTACAGCTCTGCCTTTTAAATATATTAAGAGTCGGAAGGCTCTTAATACATTTTAAAGGCTGAAGCGCAGCACTGGGGACCTGGTGCGAACCAGGATTCCCAGCTTGCCCAGTCCCCCCACTGTGGCTTCTGCTTTTTAAATGCATCAAGAGCCAGCACGCTCTTAATACATTTGAAAAGCAGAGGTACAGCATTGGAGATTGGCTGTGAACCAGGAATCAGCTGATTCCCAGCTTGGGCACTGGTCCCTGCTACCCCTTTGCCTCCCCTGTCCCCCATGGAGATGGTGCTGGGGGGAACTGACTTAAGCCAGCTACCCCCAGCACTGGCTCCTGCTCTCCGACCCTTGCTGCCTCTGATAGAAGCAGCAAGGGGGGAGGGGTAGGAGAAAAGCGACTACTTGACTATACAATAAGCTTATGCTTATTGGATATTCAACTAGTTGCTTACATCCCTAGTATGGTAAAAATAGTAAATGACTTCTGCCATTTTGATGAACAACGAAAGGAAGAAGGAAACATAGCTAACACGGTGGGACAAAGTACCTGATATGTGCACACCTAAATAACGTATAATCTGCAAACTCTTTACAATAAAAATGTATTGATGGAAATGCTAATTTATCTTTCATATGTGTACTACTATCCTTAGTTATTTAGGCCCTGATTCAACTAAGCACGTACTAAGCATTCAAATCACTAGAAAGCACAATGATGAAAGTATATACACTGGACGCTTTTTTTAAATCTACACTTGATCATATATATCTACAGCAAGTAAAAGCTCAACCAAATCCCCACTAGAAAAGTCTTAGTCACATGTTATAAGACTGGACTCAAAAACTTTAAACCTCAGATGCTTCCTACACACACACACACACACACACACACACACACACACACACACACACACACACACACACACACACACACACACACACACACACACACACACACACACACACACACAAAAATGGTTTTACAAAACAAATTTCATAGCTCCAAAGTGGCTTAAAACCTGAGAAAATTTCAGCAGTTAAATGGAGCAAAACAGAGAACAAAGCTGCAGAGAGCTGGTGAAAACATATGAAGAAAAACTGTGCAACTGTAAAGTTAGGACAACAGAAGCACTGGATGGGGGGTAAAATACAATCAGTAGCAGCACAAGCAAAACTAGCAAAAGACTAGCAAAGCAAAGCGCAAATGTTGTCCCTGAAACACCAAAACACTTTAGGGCCCAATCTTGCAAACTGAGGGTATGTCTACACTAGCCCCCTAGTTCGAACTAGGGAGGCTAATGTAGGCATTCGAACTTGCAAATGAAGCCCGGGATTTAAATATCCCGGGCTTTATTTGCATGTTCCCGTCCGGGCGCCATTTTTAAATCCCCCTCGTCCGAACTAACTGCCCGTGGCTACACGCGGCAGTTAAAAGTTAATTCGAACTAAGTCCTTAGTTCGAATTAACTGTTACACCTCATTCCACCTCGTTCGAACTAGGGGGCTAGTGTAGACATACCTTAAGTGAAGTGAGAGGTGCCAGTTGAACTTAATGTGAGGTCTACCCTTGTGTAAAGCCTGGTCTACACTGAAAATTTAGGTTGAACTTAGCTGCATTAGGTCTATTCTCTAAACAATGAGTCCGCACCACCATACCTGTTTTGTTAACTTTAAAGGCCATTAAAGTTGATTTTGGTACAGGAAAAGCCCAGGGAAAATTTGAATTTCATTTCCGGTGTGGCCACTATGGCAAGCAAACCTCAGCAGCACAACTGACCATGAATGAGCACCAGCATGGAGCATGCAGGAGATCCTGGATCTCACTGCTGTGTGAATCTGTTCTCGCAGAACTACGAATCAGCAAAGAAACACAGATATCTATGCTAAGATCTTAAAGGGCACAGAGGAGAAAGGATACATGACAGAGGCCCAGCAGTTCCGTGTGAAAATAATGGAGCTGAGGCAGTCATTCAAAAAGATAAAGGAGGCAAATGATCAGTCTGGAGCATTACCACAAACATGCTGTGTCTATAAGTGGCTTGCATGAGATCCTAGTAGGGGGGTGGAGAGGACCTGACCAGCTTCCCTAGCCAGTCCGTGCATTCCTCCCAAGACACTCCTCTGGTAGCTTCGGGCAGAAGCATGAAGAATAGCATGGATGAGGAGGAGACTGGTCAGCAGGTGAGTGGGGAAACCAATCTCACTGACAGCCAGCACTTGTTTATAACTTTGGAGACAACCCCCTCCTCCTAGGATGTCTCACAGCCAACAGTAAGTGGTCTGGTATCACTGCAGCATAAGGTCTAGTTTTCTGACCACGTTCAGTCAGCATCGGCTCCTTATCACTGTAAGTGATTCAGAGAAGACTAATATCGCACATGGCAACCTGGGGCCTGAGCAGTAAACCTCTGTTTGCTCACCCCCGACGAAGCATAGCTTGAGCCTCTGTCCTGCTGCCACAATTGGACCCTCTCCCCTCGTCATGCTCATGGGGGAAGGGAAACTTGCACTCTTCCGGCAAACGGAAGTTGCCGAATACATGGCACCGTGTGAGCCGCTGCCTTGCTGCTATCCCCTTCCTGCCTGCATGCACCTGGGGGAAGGGAAACTTGCACTCTTCTGGCAAACCAGTGGGGCTGAAAACAGGAGTACCACGTGAACCCCTGCCCAGGCCCCTTCCTCACCACATGCTCCTGCAGGAAGGGAAAGTTGTACACTGCCAGCAAATGAGGGGTTCCAAAAACATGGTCACCACATGACCCTCTGCCCTGTCTTGGTCATCACATCAGGACCCTCTCCCTTCCACAGACTCAAGTCCCAGCCTTTTACCATGCTTGCCACCAAACTGAGCCCAGCTGCTTCCCTAAGATCTCTGTGGTGTACCTGCTATATAGCAGCTGCTTAAAGCATAACTGCGGCTTTGTACATAACACCTCCCTTTTGTCTTTAGGTTTTATGCTCAACGTTGTCTCTCCTGAAAATTCTTTCCTTCACTTTTCATTATAGAGGGAGCAGCAGCGAGCATGCTGCACGCTCCCCAGCTCTGCCAGCTGACGGGCTGGCACATATCTGAAGATGAAAATGGAATAAGGATGAAATCCAATCTGCTCACTTGGAGGGGAAGCACTCGAGTGGAGGAATAGGCTGCCCCAGGTCATGCAAGCGGAGCAAACCGGAGAGCATGCAGGGAACTGGAAGTGAAGAACCAAGAGAGTGTCTTGACTGACATGGCCTTCTAGAACAGCCACATGCGCGCACACACCCCTTTCGGCCTCCACAGACACACATTCCCTCCTCACTGACTTCCACAGTCTTCTCTCCCAGGAGGCCTAAAATAAGGGGCGGGGGAGGTCAAAGGCAGTCTCACACTCAACCCCCAGGGATGCATCCCAGAGCACTTCCCTGAAGCTCCCACCCTTAACTCTTTCTGTTCCTGATGTGTTCCATAAAAATGCAGGATTTCTGAACAGTCTCTTTATGGCTTGTGTTGAAGGGGGAGGGTAAGTTTACAGGATTTACAGGCAAGAATGCTTAATGCAGTGCAGGGGCTCCTCATTAAGAGCAGCATGCATGACTCTCGTATCTGTCTGGCCATTCATAAGGTTCTTTTTCAAAGCCTCTCTGATTTGCAGTGCCCCTCACTGTGCTCTTCTTATAGCCCTGCTGAGTGCCTGCTCATAATTACTGGTTAGGTATTGTGCTTCAACCCCCCTTTCCCTCTCTATATAACTTTTCCCCCTTACTCTCATAAATACTGTGGTGCACACAGCAAGCTGCCACAATAATGGGAATGCTGCCTGAGGTAAGGTCTAACCTAGTCAGTAGATTGCAAAAACTTCTGCACTATTCTGCACTTGCTCAGGCTGCAGTTGAACTGCTCCTTACTGCAGTCCAGGCTACCTGTGTACACCTGCAATGTCAATTTTCTGGTCTGGAAAGTTTGCTACTTTCTGAAGAGGCAGGAGTTCCTGAAGATGTGCACATCATACACCTTTCCCGACCATCCCACATTGATCTTGGTGAAATGGCCCTTGTGATCCACCAGTGCCTGCAGCACCATCAAGAAGTACCCCTTGCAGCTTATGTATTCTTTGACAAGGTGGCTGGTGCCAAGATAGGGATTTCTGTGTCTACTTGGATCACAACAGCTCCCACTGCAGATTACCCCATTCTGAACTGATTCCGAACTGACTGATAGCTGTCTGACATTGAAAGCATCCACGTGGCTATTGCCACTCACGTCTCCCCTGTCAGAGTATTATGGGATTCCTGCACTTCAAGGTGGAAAAAAGGAATTTGCAAACTTCCATGAAAGTGGCCTTGCATGGCAAAACATACGCAAGTTTTTCCGCCACTGCTGATGGTCTCATAGCTGCATTACTATGCGGTCCCACCAGTCTGTTGTCTCATGGCACCAGGACCAGCATTCCACTGAGTTAAGAGGATCAAATGCCAATGGCATTTGCCAGTCTCTCAAGTGCTTCACAGAAGAGTAGCCGCTCGAGATTCTTCCTTGTTCCAGCAGACCCTGGATACACTGTGGATATTCTCCAGCAAAAGGTGCACCATGGTTAATGTGATTGCCATGATACTTTGCTGCTGAACAGGTTCCACGATGGGTTCCTGCTTACCCTGCTATGGTGTCTGCATTGATAACCAGGTGAAAAGAGTGCCAAAAGTCTGTTTGCTGTTGCTTTGAAGCATGGGGTGGGGTGGGGAGAGGCGACTAGTGCATTATGGGACGCTAACGATGTGTACCCACAACCACCCGTTGTACAGTTTTAGTCCCTGAGTGCACTAGGAGCATATCCCAGAATGCAAAGGGGAAACAGGAACTGCAGAACTGCTGCTCACAGTGCATTCCTCTCAAAGTCAATGGTACCAGCCTACTGGGGACGCACTACTTCTAACTACAGTGAATTCTTGCACACAGTAGGGATAAGCACCTTCAATTTTACAAAATTAAAAAATTCAATCTTATCTCGTAGTGTAGACAAGACCTAACGGAGCTTGCAGGATCAAACTTTTATTTTATACTGTATCTTTTGTAAATAAAAACTAGCTCTACAAGCTTTACAGACTATGTAATGGTATTATCTAAATTACTATAGAAACAACAACTGATAGGTACACAATCATGTTGCAAAAGAAAGAAAATTATCTTTGGAGCCTTGGGATGCTATTGCAACATAAATAACAGAAACTACTTACTCAATCACTTGCTTCAAGATATGTCGAAGAATATTTAATGGATTTGCAGGCCTGTGGGTAGAAAATTCACAGAAGGTAAATTTATAAACCAAGGTTTTCCATTAGCGACAAATCAGGAACCCAAATTGGACAAGCTGAAGGGATCTGATTTCACTAAGTAATGTTTTTACAATCATCTTCTTTGCTGATCCCAAAACAGACACACCCAAACTTATCTGATGTGACTGGAAATCTTGGCCATCACACTAAAAAAAGTATTTGGGAGTCTGAGCCATGTTTCTACGTCAACTCACAGGGAGTTGTGTCACCTACAGATTAATAAATGACTTGGAAAAGGTTTGTTAATTCTGAAACTGTTTTTGGATATGATTATGAAGTTTACTTACTTAAACGAGCCACATTTTTCTTTTAACTGTTTTGGAGAAATCTCTTCAAGCATAATGAGCTTTGATGTAAAGGCATCAATATGTCCTGAAAAAAATTATCAATTGCATCTGCTAAATAAAGAAACAGCAAAAGGGAACAAAGCTGGTAAAAAAGACTATTAATAAAAAGTTACAAGTCTTGATCAGCTGAAAGCCAGTCAGGTGAAAAGCAATTCTAACTCATAACACACTCTATAGGAAAAACTTAAAAAACAACAAATAGTCTAGTAGCATCTTTAAGACCAACAAAACATGTAGATGGTATCATGAGTTTTCATGCCCATGAAAGCTCATGATACCAGCTACATGTTTTGTTACTCTTTAAGGTGCTGCAAGACTATTTGTTGTTTTTTTAAGAACTTCTAGTTACAGACTAACTTGGCTACCCCTCTGAAGCTTTTTAACACTCTCTATAGGTGTTTGAAAATGAAACACTAAATTGCTATCATTCTTTAAATATAAATGTCCATGCTTCAGGCCTGAACTTCCAAACTATACTGGACAGAAACTGAAATCTGAACCAGTTAAGGAGTCTCAAGAGCAAGCAGGCAGTGCTTATCTTTCATCTAAAATCCTAATAAAGTTTGTACTGCCCATTACCATCCTCATTCAGATGGTGGTGTTTTGGGAATTCTGCATTAAACTTAGTATCATCATCACAGTGGCTAGGAGCTCCCACCATGGACCAGAACCTCAATGTACCAGGTGCAGTATAATTGTACAACAAAAAGACAGTCCCAGCCCCAATTACCATGTAAGTATAGGACACGTGGCAACAGACAGACCCAACAGGGGCATACAAGGAAACAAGACAATTTTGGTCAGTATGATAAGTAATAATCACAGGGCACCAACAGTCTAACTATGGTCAAGTTTTTAAGGGAGGATATTAAGTTAGTTTTGCAGATGTTTATGGAGAACATCTTGCAAGCCTGAGAGGCTTGACATGTCAGTTTTAAAGAAAAAATGTTGTGATTAGAATGATTGTGTTTTAACACTTTCCAAACTACGTGAGCTTTTCCTTTTGGATTATATCTATTTTTCTTTCATACTGAACTCTTGATTGTGTTATCCGAACACTTGATTTCATGTTTCCCTTTTATATCTGGATTTTTCTTATTTAAAAAATTGTAATCTTCAAATCTGATTGGTGACAGCAATCTTGCTATAAATTGTTCATTGGTGAGATGGGCACTGTGTGTCACCAGCTCCTTACCAAAACACTCCAAACCCACCACCATTTTGACACAGATGAAAGCTAGTGATTCAAATGTCCAGGCTTGCCAAATTTTAAACAAGAGCAGGACAGGAAAATGGTGAAGCTTGCATCAGAGCCACTGTCCTAAGGCAACATATTGAGAGCGCTCCTTCCTGGAAAACTCCTCTCATTCTTGTTTCCATAGGGGGAAATCAGAATTTCATTGCTGGAAAAAAGTTAATTGCCATCAGAAAATATTACATTTTTGTAGATTTCACAAGCTGCACTTACAGAAGTAAGGAATTTATTCAACAACCACTATATTTAAACTGCTTATCCCAGTTATTTTACATTCAATGCCACACATTATTAGGTAATCCATTATTTGGAGTTTGGAACATTGTTGAATAGACATCATTATTCTTAATGGATTAGAAAATGCAAGACGACAACCGGCTTCATGCAGATTTTGTACACTTGTCAATCATCTTGCAATCAGTAAATTTTGCAAGATTAAATGGATACATTAGGCATTTTGCATTAGTCTAAAAATCTAGTTATTACTGCACATCTTATCTTCTCATCCCTGTCATGCTCACACCCCTTTTATCTTTCTATCAGATTTATAATCATCTTTTCCTCTTCTCATTTGGCAGTCATCATAGCCTGAAAACCAATTAATCAAGATTTATATTACTGTTTCTGATGCCTAACTTAAATGAAAGATTGAAAACCCCTTAGATTAATCCATATACCCATATTGTAAGTACTTTTTTCCAGTTCACTCCAGTCCTTGCAAAAACAAAAATCAAGAACAGCTCCCTCCCACACACATTTTACTCAGGAAAATAGTAGCCTAGTCATATTAGCTTTCACTTAGACAATTATAAAGTCCTGAAATACAGATAATGAAATTATAAGGGAACTTTTTTTTTCTTTTTTCATGGCTGCAAAACAGCTCCCATTTTAATCCAAGGGAGCTGATCTCAACTTTATTTACTGTGCTCACAGCAAGAATGCTTGTCTCTCTTTGGAAACACATGGTACAGAGATAGTTTCCTTTGTTGAAAACCTGGAGCAACTGTATAGCACCGTGTGTCTATGTTTCCACTGAAACCACCCCCCAGGAATTATGACTGCACAGATTCAATGGACCTTTCTCCAGTGTACCTCAAGACTTCTCTTCATAGAGAGGTGAGCTGAAATCCTTCATATATGCCATTCATCTACCAATACCACTCCCCACACCTTAGAGATTCTTGGGAGGTGGTGGGGTTCAAAGAATAGAGACCTTTGCATAGCTCTTCAACCTAAGTAAGGGCAAATTTGTACATGACAGAGTCTTGATAGCATTTTACTCATTCTTAGTACTTAGCAATGTTCATATAACCACAAAACAAAAATGTTCATGGTGACAAGGCATTATGGTTTACATGTGCCTTCAACATAAAGTAAAAATCCACTCATCTTTTCCACGCTGAAACTTTAGTTATTTCTCTCCCAACATTATGCAACTGAACACATTTCCTTATGGAAAGAGCCTCTTAAGTACACACACATTAGAATCCAAAGGAATCAGTATTCCACGTGTCATATCAATCTTACTATACATTTTAGAAATGTGTGTCTGTCTGTAAGTCTGTTCAATAATTTTTCTTAAACAGTAACAAATAGGACCACTAAATTTGACATGCAGCTTCCTCTTAACCAAACCGTTAACTTGCTTTAAGTTAGGATAAGAGGAAGCTTCATACCCAATGGGGTGTTCCTAGTTTTTACTGTTTAGGAGGAGCTCTTAAACAAAGAGAAGGTTGGATGGGTAGATAGTCTCTCTCAAATATATAGAAGATTAAAAAACTATCTTAAAAGGGGTGATAATATCATTAGGACAGGCAGTGATGTTTCAAAGCAAAAACTAATTTTTACCTTAAAAAGAAATCAGCACATTTACATCCAAAAATTAAAACTACTACATATGTAGCTAATGGACAAAATTTCACGAGCAATCTTTCAATATATTTCAAATCTGAACAAAAACAATCCTAAAGTGCAACACACTAAATTTATTTCCTCATAGTGAAACAGATGAATATAGAAAACAATCCACTTTTTTTTCCAGGATGGTTAAAGGGATTCTGTGAATTTATTTCTATATGTTTCTACCCAGTGTTACAATTTCCATCTAGAATTATTACAGATGAAAGATTAGTGAAATAATTTAATTCCTTGATGAATTATGACACCCTGTGCACAATCAGTTTCTTTCCCCTTTATTGAAACCCTTACAGCTAGGATTTTTCAAAAAGCGCATGGTAGTCAAGCACCCAACATTCCAACTGACTTTCAATAGAGTTTAGCACCTACCTCTCTTAGGCTTTTTGGAAACCTCAGACTATATGTATAAATTTACTTAGAAGCATAGTTCACAGAGGCTACTCATGCGAGTAGAATTATGCCCATAGTCATTTACTTTCCCATTTGTGGGATTTCTTCACATAGCAAGAAAGAGAGGGAAAAACACAAATTAAAATAGGGAAATGTGGTCCTAAAACCCATCAAAATTGAAATTTGAAGATTAGAATAGAAGGGGAAGTTTATACGTAAATGTTATGAAAAAAACAACTCTGCAGCTCTAAGACACAAAAGCAAAACTTCTGCTATGATGTTATGTGGAAAAAAAAATATCTAAAAGGGATAAATTCGGAGAACAACTGGAAGAGTTAAGTAACCACAGGCCACAACAGCTGCTATAGAAACTAGCAAAGACAAGTTTTTTCTACAACAGGAAAATGAGACAGTCCTAACTGTAGAACAGTCATCCTCTATACAAACAGGATTTCTGACCTCAAACTGAGTACCAAACTCATTCAAAAATACATTTTTGAACATTACACTATTTAACCAAATTAGCTAGCAGCAAGTTACCAATATAAAGATAACCTACAAATGTTACCTTCGTATGCATCTCATGAAGTGGGTTTTACCCACAAAAGCTCATGATTTTATTTATATATCTATATCTATATATCTATCTTTCTTGTTAGTCTCTAAGGGCATGGCTACACTATGTGGAAGATTGACACTGCTGCAGTCGATCTTCCAGGGTTTGATTTACTGGGTCTAGTATAGACCCACTAGATCCAACTCAAAGGGCACCTCTGTCAGTGCTGGTACTCCTGCTTCTCATGAGGAGTAAGGGAAACCGACAGGAGCGTTCACTCCAATCGGCCTCCCACTGTGTGGCTGGTGTGGAAATGCAATTTAAGATGTGTCAAACTACAGCTACATAATTTACAAATAGCTGAAGATGCGTATCTTGCTTTGATCTTCCGATGTAGCGTAGACCAGGTCTAAGGTGCTATAGACTACTCATTGTTTTTAAAAGTTACAGGCTAACATGTCTATCCCCCGGAGACTTTGTACAAATCTTAGTTGGGGATCCTACAGTTAACATTACCTTGACCACATTATACATGTAGAGTTGGTTCAAAACTTTCCAAAAACCCTCAGGTTTTTTGGAAAATGCAAGTTTGGTAGAAAAATGTTTTATCAAATCTATTACAGATCTGACAGAAATTTTAGTCAAAACACAGGTATGCTTCCATATTTCCCCCTGCTTCTGTGGAGACAAGAGAGGCACAGCTCTACATCACTGCCCCCCATAGCTCTGGAGGTCAGAGATTTCCAGGGCCAAAGTGTTCTGCCTCCTTATGCCCAGAGGTGAGGAGGTTGGCTGGGGAGGAAGAATACACTGGCTTCCTGAGTCTCTGCTTCTCCAGCAGCTAAGCTGGAATGCCTCATCAATTTCATCCTGAGGATGGGGGTGGGGGGGGGGAAATAAAAAAAAAATCCGTTTTGATTCTCCTGAAATAGATTTTCTTGGAAATCTTTTCCATGAAAAGTGTGGAGGATATTTTTTGAGAGAGAAAGCTTCTTTCCAAAGTGGAAGAAAACATTAAGATATTTGCAGAAAGGGACTTTTCTCCCAGCCAGCTCTACATATATGTAGTATTTTCTTTTAGTGTTTGTTAAATGTTTAGTTCGGTACATTTCTAATTCACAGGATATGCCCTATCACTATCAGCCCATTAACCCTGGTGCAAGAACTTCAAGTTTTGCATTTGTACAATCATGAACAAAGCATTAAACATTTTTTCCCTCGTAGGAGCAGTGTTTGTAGTTTCTGGAGAGACAAGCATTTGGAGAAAAGCTGCTCCTCTACAAAATTAAGTCCTAAATATTCCATGCAGTTACCGAGGCTTTAACCTCCTCCTGTTCTAAACTACATCCACTATGTGTCTCTCACTGAAGATTTGTATTTTTCCACAAGCTGTCTCTCTTTACTGATGCATTCCTTCCATTCCATTCCAACCAGAAGTGGCTCCTCCCCTTCTCTTTCCTCTCCATTTTCACATATTAGAGGACAGAGAATACTGAGGCCCTTCCTCCTGAGCTTGGTTTCTAATCACAAGACATATTGGGAAATAAAGACCACAGGGATCAGACAGACTTGGGTGGGGACAAGCTCACTGATAGCTAAACATTTTTTTTCATTTGAAATGTAATACCTTGGTGGAAAATGCTTTTATTATTCTAAGACACTCTTCTGGAGAGAATTACAGATAAAACTAGAAGTTTTTTGTTTATTATATGATTTGATACTCTCTCCTTCACATTAGGAACTTTTGCTTAAAGATCACAAGAAAACTGAAATCCTAATAGTCTAAATTCAGTGCCATCTTTTAAAGATGTTTAGTGTTTCGCAATTTTAAAACACAGAAATAAGTAAAGGTTACAAAATGTTTGCACAGAATAGGGATATGAAAGTGTAACCATTTACACGTTACCCGATAAGCCTGGGCTGATCTGTTAACCTGCATGGTTGCATGTACCCCAACCCCATCCCTGTTCTGCTCCCTCTATATCAGAGGCAACAGCATGGGGGGAAGGGACAGGGAGGCAAGCAGGAGCCTGTCTTGGATTTTTGATATTGTACAACATTTTCAATTCTTATAATGAGCTCTATGAAAACTTTTGCACATGAAGTAGTTGAAGTGGAATAAGCAGTTTCAGAAAAGCAGGAACTGTACTTGCAGTTATGAATATTTTAAACCTTAATAAATTAAAATTAAATATGTGAGTCACGTATCTGGGGAACAGAGTTAGGTCAAAGGGGAAATTCTGTTTGCTATGACAGTCTCACAAAGACAAGAGCTTGGAAGAAGAAAGATGATTCAATGTTAGAACTTGTTCTAATTCTCTTGCCTTTTATTTCATTTTTCTTTATTATCATAATGGGTTTGAACACAGGAATTACTGCTCTTCCTACTTGTATCTTTAACAGTAGTTGAAATGTCAGCATGTAACAGCAAATTAATAAACAAGGCTATAAGTGAAAAAAGCAGTAATCAAACCTGAAGCAAAACATTACTCTTTTGATTAAAATCATAGGTACAATACTCCAAACATACTTACCCACATAAAATGAGCATTTAGAATGCAATAAGCTCTCTGTCCACAACCGACATATTTCACTTTCTGTAAGAGCTTCTACTCCATAATAGGCTTGATATTCTACTTTTGGCAATACATAAATTGGAATATGCTGAAAGTAAAAATAATATTAGCCATGAGGCCACTCATTATCAGCAAGTTAAAACATCTTAATTACTCTTAGTATTTGACAGTTATCACAAGCTTCTATGTATCACTCACTCAAGAAGCAAGAGAAATAGTTACAAAAGATATTGGAACTACAGAACATTTTACATGAGACACTGTAAATTTAAACAAATATATTAAAAAAGTTATTTTTGGTTTCTTTTATTTTTCATTTAAGTAAATGTTTATAGATAAGCAAACTACAATCTAATAAATTCCTAACTAGGTAAAATTATTATGCTTCTACAATCTGCTGCCACCTCCAGGAATTCAAGAAAATTATCCAATTGTTCTGTTTCTGAATTAATCTATTAGAGGGAGAAGAAAATGCATACATATTGAATACCAAAACCACATTTAAAATACAAAAATATAATTTCCATTTTAACACCAACATTTTGTGTTTATAATACACAGGACACCAGTTTTCCTCTTATCTACAATCAGTGGAAATAAAGCTCCCTCACCCCTAAAATTCCTTCAGAAGTTTAGAGTTTGTACACACAGATTTAAATTTCAGCAACTGGAAATACAACTGCTAATAAATAAAAAGCTCATAATTATGAAACCCTGAATTAGAAATATGAATGATTAACCAGTAGGGTCTGGAGTAGGGATGCTAAATATTGATAATTAACTAATCAAATAAATCAATGGGATTTCCATTGACTATTTGATTAGTCGATAAGGATTAGCTCATGTTCCGCCTTTGAAATGTATAAAAGCCCCAGCGGGGACCCTTGTATATTTGAAAGTTGGAATGCCACGTGGAGCCCAGGGCCAGCAGGGAGTCCCTGAGCTTCCTGGCAGCCACATGGAGTTGCTCCCACTGTGTTTCCTGTTCTTATCCCTGGTCCTGGGAAGCCCTGCTCAGTCGGATAAATGGGTTAACCGATTAATTGAGATTTTACCTCTCTACCCTGATTGAGCATGACAGAAATTTGAAGAGCTTCACCATGTCTTTCATTTAATCTACACATTAACCTTCGAACACTCCTCTACTATTAGTACAAAGTAATTATTAATTTTTAAGATTTGAAATTGAGTATAAGTACTAAAATCCCATGAAACCCCCAAAATTAAGATTTACACTTCAAAAATTATCCCTTTTGGGGAGACACACACAAACCTCCTACCCAACTCTATCATTCCTCAAAGTTTGAGGGAAATGTACAATAACACTGGTCTACAATTTTTTAGAAGTCGTCTGCTTCAGAGATAAAATGTGCTATTTATTATGTATTTTGATGTGCTGAATTCAAATATGACAATTAAAACAACTGACTGGCTACTGTTTCCAAGATATTTAAGTTTTTACATTTTACGTCTATGTATATTGTGTAGATAGTAGAGTTTTAATCATAAATTGTAAACCTAGGTCTTTTCATGTGTTTTTATGGTTGCTTTACATGATATTTCACCTGTCCTGTTTATGTAACACTTTAAAAATCAGCAAAAGGGTTATATAAATAAAACCCTTTTTTTTATGAAACAAAAGGCAAAAAATTATTATGTACATAGTTTAGTCCTATTCAGTATCTACTCGGCGCGTCTTGGCTTGTCTCTTGTATTCATTAAATGGAGCATCTCTTGTCACTGTCCAGCAATAGTCTGCAAGCATTGATGGGCTCCATTCGCCCTGATAGCGTTTCTCCATTGTGGCAACGTCCTGGTGAAATCGCTCGCCATGCTCGTCACTCACTGCTCCGCAGTTCGGTGGAAAAAAAATCTAGATGAGAGTGCAAAAAATGTATCTTTAGTGACATGTTGCACCCAAGGCTTTTGTATGCCTTGAGGAGATTTTCCACCAACAACCTGTAGTTGTCTGCCTTGTTGTTTCCGAGAAAATTTATTGCCACTAACTGGAAGGCTTTCCATGCCGTCTTTTCCTTGCCACGCAGTGCATGGTCAAATGCATCATCTCGAAGAAGTTCACAAATCTGAGGACCAACAAAGACACCTTCCTTTATCTTAGCTTCACTTAACCTTGGAAATTTTCCACGGAGGTACTTGAAAGCTGTTTGTGTTTTGTCCATGGCCTTGACAAAGTTCTTCATCAGACCCAGCTTGATGTGTAAGGGTGGTAACAAAATCTTCCTTGATTCAACAAGTGGTGGATGCTGAACACTTTTCCTCCCAGGCTCCAATGACTGTCGGAGTGGCCAATCTATCTTGATGTAGCAGGAATCTCTTGCACGACTATCCCATTCGCAGAGAAAACAGCAGTACTTTGTGTATCCAGTCTGCAGACCAAGCAAGAGAGCAACAACCTTCAAATCGCCACAAAGCTGCCACTGATGTTGGTCATAGTTGAAACAACTTTTGAGGTGTATAATGTTGTCATAGGTTTCCTTCATATGGACTGCATGACCAACTGGAATTGATGGCAAAACATTGCCATTATGCAGCAAAACAGCTTTAAGACTCGTCTTCGATGAATCAATGAACAGTCTCCACTCATCTGGATCGTGAACGATGTTGAGGGCTGCCATCACACCATCGATGTTGTTGCAGGCTACAAGATCACCTTCCGTGAAGAAGAATGGGACAAGATCCTTTTGACGGTCACGGAACATGGAAACCCTAACATCACCTGCCAGGAGATTCCACTGCTGTAGTCTGGAGCCCAACAGCTCTGCCTTACTCTTGGGTAGTTCCAAATCCCTGACAAGGTCATTCAGTTCACCTTGTGTTATGAGGTGTGGTTCAGAGGAGGAGGATGGGAGAAAATGTGGGTCCTGTGACATTGATGGTTCAGGACCAGAAGTTTCATCCTCTTCCTCTTCCTCGTCTGACTCAAGTGAGAATGATTCTGGTGCATCAGGAACCGGCAGTCCTTCTCCGTGGGGTACTGGGCGTATAGCTGATGGAATGTTTGGATAATGCACAGTCCACTTTTTCTTCTTTGACACACCTTTCCCAACTGGAGGCACCATGCAGAAGTAACAATTGCTGGTATGATCTGTTGGCTCTCTCCAAATCATTGGCACTGCAAAAGGCACAGATTTTCTTTTCCTGTTCAACCACTGGCGAAGATTTGTTGCACAAGTGTTGCAGCATATGTCTGGGGCCCACCTCTTGTCCTGATCTCCAATTTTGCAGCCAAAATAAAGGTGATAGGCTTTCTTAACCACAGTGGTTATACTGCGCTTTTGTGATGCAAATGTCACTTCACCACAAACATAGCAGAAGTTATCTGCACTGTTCACACAAGTACGAGGCATCTCTGCTCACTCTGGCTAAACAGAAATGTGTCCCTTTGCAAAATCAAACACTGACAAATAAGAGAGCACGATACTGTATGATTTCTAGAGCGGATATAGGGCAATCTGTTCAGCAGAGTGATGTAAGCTTCGTTATGATTGCATCATCCATGACTTCTAGGAATAACATGATGCAATTCATATCATGTATGATGCAATACCAGCTTCAGATTGCATCATTCATTGTTTTGCCTAAAAAGCAAGTACTGTCCAAACCCAGTCATAGATTTATTCATAGATCTAGTCAAAGATGTATTTTAGTCATTCCTGGTTTAAATTGAGATCCCTTCGCTTTATAACTCACTTATCCTCCGCCATTCCCAAGTCAAGGGTCGTATATACTGACCCAATAGCATATCTTGAAAACTAGAGCCAATCAACAATTTTAAGCATCATTTTCATTCTCAGTGACCCAGAATTAGTAAAGTTTGACTACATTTAATTCAGAAGCATTTTGGCTGTAGAGCAGTGTAATCTAGCAACAAGCAAAAGCCAGTCATCATGAGGATTTAAACAACATACTAGGTAACTACTTATGAGAATTTACAAGCAACGAGCTAGTATCTAAACAGTGATAACTACTCCAAATAATGTTCTGATCAGTGAATCTTAGGGAATAATCAAACCACAACGGGGACCAAATTCTTCATTAATAGAGATAGACAATATGCACACGTTCCAGGAGTCTCATGATTTGTATGTTCTTTCAGGCATGAGATAACATTGCTAAATTCATCAAGTGAAAGTCTTAGAGGATCGACTCAAAGCACAGGAATCCCAGGATGATTTCACAGTAAGTTTTTGATACTGGAATATTAGCAATTCCCATGTTGCTGAGATAATCTTTTGTTTCTCAAGTGCAACAATTTTGCCTAACAGAATGAAGTAGATCTGTGTGGCCCTTCATGAAACAGAGATATGATCTTTCTGCTCACCACCTGCAAACCACAATCTTCCTACTGCTTCACTCTGTGTTCTGGGAAAAATCGATGGCCTCCTTCAGTTTTTCTAGCAGTCTGGGACTAGGGATGTTAGCGAGCAGTCAATGGGAGTATGGACTACTCGCTTCTCTCCCCGCCCCCGATGCCTCTATGAAAAGCAGCAAGGCAGGGGGACAGGAGCTAGTACTGGGGAGAGCTAGCTTAAAAGCTGGTTCCCCCCCATTACCATCTCCATGGTGCCACCCTGTCCTCACCTTGCTGCCTCTATCCGGGTGTGTCTACACAGGAAAGTTATTTCGGAATAATGGCCATTATTCTGAAATAACTATGTGAGCATCTACACAGCAATTCCGTTATTTCGAAATAATGGAAGGCTTATTCTGACTTTTGTAAACCTCATTCTACAAAGAATAACGCCTATTCCGAAATAGTTATTTCAGAATAGGGGCTGTGTAGATGCTCCACTTCTGCTATTTCAAAATACAGTAATTCCTCATTTAACACTCTCGATGCGTTTCTGAAAATGTTCGTGCTAAGCGAAAACGTGCTATGCAGGGTCAATTTTCCCATTAAAAATAATGGAAAAGGTGGGGGTTGCGTTTCAGGTGGTGGTGGTAAAGTCAATTTTTTGTTGGTGCTGGGTTGTCAACGTCAACATTAGATATCTAGCAACACAAGTTGCTGCGGTTTGTTAAAACACAAAGATAAACGCATGAGTGAGTGGAGGAGTGCTGTGACCACGTGTATTCATCCACTCATGCATATTACCACTGTTTTCACCAACTTATACTGCTGCGTGAAGTAGTCGGCCACTTGATTATTTTTGTGTTATTTCGGGGACGGTCGTGCTATTTGAAAAATGGTCCCTACAAAAAAATCGTACTATTGCGAAAATGTGTTAAGCGGGCACATGTTAAATGAGTAATTACGGCAGCCCCTCACCAGGGCCATTCTAACTTATTCCTCCTGGAGCTCTAAATCGAGATAGCATGTCTACATTAGGGAAGCCTGCCTCGGATTAATTTTGAGGCTTCCCTGCAGTGTAGATGTGCTATCTTGAAATAAGCTATTTTGGAATAACTATTCCAGAATAGCTCATTCCGAAATAACTGTGCAGTGCAGACGTAGACTCAGAGGCAGCAAGGGGGGGATAGGGAGGCAGCTGCAAAGCAGCTCCTGTCTGTAGCAGGTCCCAGCGGGGAACCTGGACCCCACCATGGCCAGGGGCTGCTGCTGCCAAGGAGCCCGTTTGCGACAGTCCGGGACACTGCACGTCTGCATTTTACTCTGTGCCTCTACATTTACCAGCAGCTCTTACTACTTTTAAAATGCAGAGTTGCAGTGCAGGTGGCTCCCAAAGCCGGCACAAGCCAGGACTGCTCAGTCCTGGAGCTATCCCCACTGCAGCTCTGCAGCCTGGTCCTTATTGACTAATACAAATATCGACTACACAATACAGCAATTTAAAATCCTTTTTTGGGACATTGTAGGAGTGACCTGAGAAATTTTAACTTAAGATTTTTCTTCCTACTTCATTTCATTCAGTATCATCTAATATACCAGTACCAGTCAACATGCTTGTATCCCCCAGGGCTAGCTCCACCTCCTCTCCACTTCTAGCTATATTAATGCTCCTCTGATACTACAGCTTAGTTTGCTACAACATTCATCTTTGTCTTTCTCCTCACCAAGATGCAAAACAGAAGGAAGAACAAGCATTCTTTAACATGAGGGGTTCTTCATAGCATACGAAAAACATGAACAACCCATATCAGAAGACAGGATTCCCTGATATTTTAGTGAAAAAACCCTACTCCAATTTCATCACAGAGAAAACGAGGTCCTCTATTGAAATAATTATAGGTAGAGCTAATACCAGCAATGCTTCATGTTTTACACTTTCCATTACAACATCCTGGTTTCATTTGGTTATAACTTTGCTGAGTTTGAATCATTCAGCTATAGTTTTGTGTCTGTTCACACTGACTTTTCAAATTTCAGTATAAATGGCTGAAGTACATCCAAAAATGGGCTTGGGGTAAAATACGTTTGTTTTCTCTCATTAAAACACACTTACATATCAATGCTTTGGAGCAGAAACTTGAGATTTGCCAGGCAGTTCACTCTGAGAGGTACATTTTGGTTTTTTTGTGAAAATTCACTCAATTTTGCTGAGTTATAAGCATTTGAAAATCATCATTTGCGCATGCTTGGTCCAGGTTTGTCTGAGGCTGGCAACAAACTTCTAGTTTCTCTCTCACAGAAAAGAACCTACTCCTCCCAGTCAATCCATTAGCTGCAGTCGTCAAGAGGATTATGGCATGGACCCAACACTGCTCAAGACCCTTGTGAGGATCAGTATGGTTCCACACAAGGGAATTTCTGGTTGCTCTTTTTGTTTTGGGGTTATTTGGGTATTTTTAATGAATACATTTTTTGTTGTTGTGAAAAATATAAAGAATGTTAATGTTGTAAAGTGAAATATAAAAGTTAAATACACAGGAAACCTTCACCATTCGTGAATACTGGGAGTGAGCTTTGCAAATACTGGGAGCGGCAGCTCCAGGCCCTGACAGTGAGCTCCCCGCAGCTCCCAAACTCACCCTGGAACCAGGAGTTGCAGGGAACTCACTGAAGCTGCCGGGACCCAAAGGGAAGTCACCTCAGCTCCTGGCAGCTGCAGTGAATTGCCCATCGCTTGCGACTCCTGGCCTCCATTCTCCCCCAAACACCAGGCCACGAGAACCCTGCAAATGTAGGATCATAGAATCATAGGGCTGGAAGAGACCTCAGGAGGTCATCAAGTCCAGCCCCCTGCCCAAAGCAGGACCAATCCCAACTAAATCAACCCAGCCAGGGCTTTTTCAAGCTGAGACATATAAACCTCTAGGGATGGAGATTCCGCCACCTCCCTAGGGAACCCATTCCAGTGCTTTACCACCCTCCTAGTAAACCAGTTTTTCCTAATATCTAACCTAGACCTCCCTGGACTGCAACTTAAGACCATTGCTCCTTGTTCTGCCATCCCTCACTGCTGAGAACACCCTCTCTCCATCCTCTTTGGAACTTCCCTTCAGGAAGCTGAAGGCTGCTATCAAATCCCCCTTCACTTTTCTCTTCTGCAGACTAAATAAGCCCAAATCCCTCAGTCTCTCCTCATCGGTCATGTGCTCCAGCCCCCTAATCATTTTGGTTGCCCTCCGCTGGACCCTCTCCAATGCGTCCACATCCTTTTTATAGTGGAGGGCCCAGAACGGGACACAATACTCCAGATGTGGCCTCACCAGAGCTGAATAAAGGGGAATAATCACTTCTCTAGATCTGCTGGCAGTGCTCCTTCTAATGCAGTGGTCACCAACCAGTAGATTGGGATCTACCAGTAATCTTGGGACCTCTGACAGGTGATCCTGACTGGTGCGGCCAGGAAGCTATCAAATGCTGGTGCTTCAGTTGCCACTCCACTCACTGTCATGCTGCTTCTGCCCTCTGCCTTGGAGCTGCCCTGTGGGAGCCTCCTGCTTGCTGTGCAGGATGTGGGAATGGGGGGAGCACATGCTGATGTCAGAGTGTCTCTCCTGCCCCCACTCCTGTACCCTGCCTCCACACAGAGAGAAGGGGATGGAGGGAGCATGACAATACAAATCTCTGCCCCTTTCACACACTGTGTGCGTCTCTGTCATTCTCACAAACACACACTGTCCTTCCCTCTAGTTTCCTCTCTCAGCACCTACATGGGAGGTTGTTACTACTTATACTGCTTGCAAAGTGGGTGAGGTTTAGTTTTTGATTTTGTGCATTTTGTAACTTTCCTTTCTCTCTTATGCTTAAATTTAATTATTGAGTTCTGAAATACTGAACCTGTCATGTCTGGAGTAGTTATCCCTATGGCAGTTGTGCTCCTGTAAGTGGCTGGCTTGTCCCTGGGAGGGTCAGAGCAGGGTGTCTCCACATGCTGTCCTTGCCTGCAGCTCCCATTGAACAGACAATTGTGCCCAGTGGAAGCTGTGGGCTCAGTGCCTGTAGATGAGGGGGAGCACATGGAGTCATGGCTGTACATGCCAGCTGCTTTCAGGAGTGATGCAGGGCCAGGACAGGAATAAGCCTGACTTAACTCCACTGCTTTATCCCAGAGAAAGCTGTCTGGCTGCTTGCAGGGTGGGTGGGACTCAAACCCACCACCCTATGCTCTCCAGGCAAATGCTGAATCCCCTAGTCCACTCAAGAACCCACCCCACCTCTCTATCTTCAGAGGGTCCCTTATCCTGGGTTGGCTGTCTGGTTACTCCCAGGGTGGGTGGAGGTGGGGACCAGACTTGACCCCACCACCCTAAACTGCCCAGGCAAGTGTCATATCCCCATGTCCACTCAAGAACCCACACTGCCTCCCTATCTTCAGAGTGTCCCTTATCCTGCCTTCCTAATGCTGGAGCCAGCTCCATCCCTGGGGCAGCTGGTGTTGGCTGCTCGCCCCAGGCAAATGCTGTATCCCCTAGTCCACTCAAGGACCCACACCACCTCCCTACCTTCAGAGGGTCCCTTATGTGTTATGTGGCAGCCTGAAAATAGGAAGCTGCCAAAGCCTCATGGAGGGCAGATATGTGGGGACTATTTGGTGTCCGGGAGGTGGGAGGGCATTAGCCCGCCCACATCTAAAGGACCTCCCCCCAGCCTTCGGGGAGGGTCCACAGAACCCAGAGGAACCAACTAATTACTGGGGACAAATGAGAAAATAGGGACGGGCGTGAGGGTCAACAGGCTAAAACGAGGAAACCGGATGGGGATACCGAGCAGAGAACCCCGGACAGCGCCTAGTACTCCCCGAAGGTCTCGAGAGCGCCAGCAGATGCTGCCCATTGGAACTCTGCCCGGATTCGTGAGCAGATACAGCAACGGAAATAGGCCCCACAGTCGCAGGCCCCTCCCCGGCCAACCTCTTCTTCCTGGTTTTATAGATTGCCAATTTGGCCGTAGCCAGGAGGAGGTTGACCAGGAGGTCCCACGACTTTGTGGGGCCATGGATGGGATGTGCGTAAATTAACAAGTGGGGGGAAAAGTGCAGCCAGAACCTCAACAGGAGGTTCTGGAGGAGCCGAAAGAGGAGCTGTAACCTGGCGCGCTCGAGGCAGATATGCGCCAGGGTCTCCCTCATGCCGCAGAAGAGGTACGTTTCAGGGGTGGTGGTGAACCTCGCCAAGTACATGCCCACGCTCACTATGCCATGCAGGATTCTCCAGCAGATGTTCCCGGTGGGCCGTGGAACCAAGGTCGAATAAAGGCTGGCCCACCAGGGCTCCCCACCCTCTATTGATGGTAGGAGGTCCCGCCACTTGGTGTCTGGGCGGGACACGAGGGTGGGGAAGTGGAGCGTGTGAAGCACGAGCGTGTACTTGGTGACTCTTTGGTGCGATCCGGAAGGGGACCGGCTGCATCGTGTGCAGCTGGCTCAGGTGACAAGGGGGAGGCGGTCGGGAAGGTATGCGGGGCTGGGGGCTGATGGAGAGATCAGGAGGGCTGGGGGTGAGGGGTGGGTGCACCCTCTTGCAGTACCTTGTTGAGATAAACCCAAGCAGTGGGCGGAAAAAAGTGTCCTTCACCTCCTGAAGTACGTGCTAGGGAGTACATAGGGTGGAGAGCCCCATGCGCTGGGCGAGCGCCCGAGGATCCACCCAGTCTCCCCGGTTGTAGTCCAGGAGGTCTCTGACTCTGGTGACTTCTGCCAGGACCAACCTCTGGTGCACCAAGGGGGACTCCGCCGCCTGCACACATAGATGAGGGTTGTGTAGCAGGGGCTCCGCGAGGGGGTCTTCCCCCAAGGTGGCTCCCAAGGACGTGGTTGCCGCAAGCAGCTTCCAGGTCCGGAGGAGGTCCTGGTAGAAGGCCGGCAGCCCGGAGAGGTCTCGTGGAAGACCTTTCAAATAAAGGAGCTGCCGGTCATATCATAGCCCTCGGAAGCAGCAAAGGAAAGCGTGCGCAAGCGTGCTCCACGCTGGACTACCTGCATCAAATAGGAGTTTCTGCAGGGCCCAGAGGCGGAGGACGTGAGCCCGCATGCACAAACATGTCAGGCCCTGCCCTCCCTCCTCCAGGGGAAAATGGAGAACCCCTGTAGAGACCCAATGCAGTCCTGGCCAGAAGAACCACAGCATTAGCTGCTGGATACGGGCCAGGAAACCTGGGAGCAGGACCAGGGTGTTGAGACGGTGCCAGAGCATGGACAGGACCAATTGGTTGAGTACCAGTACCCTCCCATGCAGGGAGAGGCACCGGAGCAGTCCCGTCCATCTCTAACCACTCAACCACCCTGGACTCTAAACCTTGCCAGTTCTCCGGCGGAGAGGGATGCGTGCGGAGAGAAAAACACCGAGATACAGCAGCGGACCCGCGCTCCACCTGATGGCCTGAAGCGCAGGTGGGAGGGGGGTCGCCTGCCACCTGGCCCCTACCACCAGGCCAGAACTCTTGACCCAGTTGACCCAGGCGGAGGGGGCCACCAAGTAGATGGCTTGGCAAGCCTCCACCCATGCTAGATCTCCCGGGTCCTGGACCAGGAGGAGCACGTCATTAGCATACGCCAACAGGACCAGCCTCGTCTCCGGCTCATGGAGCACCAATCCCATCAACCTCTTCCGAAGGAGACGGAGGAAGGGCTCTATGGCCAGAGCGTACAGCTGGCCTGACAGCGGACAGCCTTGACGTACTCCCCGCCCGAAGCTGACCAGTGCGGTCAGGGTCCAGTTGAGCTTGACCAAGCAGTCTGCGGAGGCATACAGCACCTGGAGAAACCCCACAAAATGGGGCCCGAAGCCGAAGGCCTGCAGGGTGCCCAGGAGGTACCCGTGGTCCATCCGGTTGAACGCCTTCTCCTGATCCAAGGACAGGAGGGCGAACGACAGACCGTCTCTACACCCGAGCTCTAAGAGATTCCGGACCAGAAAAAGGTTGTCGAAGATGGTTCGGCCCGGGACGGTGTAGGTCTGGTCTGAATGGACCACGTCTGCCAGCACGGACTTCAACCTTAGGGAGATGGCTTTGGCAACAATTTTATAGTCCGTGCTGAGGAGCGAGACAGGACACCAATTCCTCAGATCGCGGAGGTCCCCCTTCTTGGGCAGCAAGGCGAGCACAGCTCGCCTGCACGATAAAGGGAGGACCCCACTCTCCAAGGACTTGGCCCAGACGCTAGCAAGTTCCGGGCCGAGGATGTCCCAGAATACGCAGTAGAACTCCACAGTCAGCCCGTCCATGCCCGGGGATTTATTGGTGGGCATGAGTCGGAGGGCTTCTGAGAACTTGGCCAGAGAGAGAGGCAGCTCTAGCCAGTCCCGGTCGCCCACGCTGACCGTCGGGAGTTCGTTTCAGAGAATCCTGCAAGCGTCAGCGTCGGTCAGATCCGGGGAGAAGAGAGAGGCGTAGCAGGCACGAACCCTCTCGCGCATCTCCACCGGATCCGTGAGGGGGGGCGCCATCCTCTGCCAGAAGGCAAACGATGTGCTTTTTAGCCCCCTTCTTTTTCTCCAGGACATGGATCGAGGCTCCTGCTTCTTCTATCTCCTGAAGGAGATGGATGCAAGAATGAACCAAGGCACCCCGGGCCCAAAGGTCCTCAAGGGCCCGGAGTTCCTCCCGCTTCTCCCGGTACGCTCCGCAGAGGGCGGCATCAAGATCCTTGGGGCCGGTGGCCAGCCGCCTCTCTAGCTCTAAAACCTCCTGTTCCAACTGCTCTATCACCGCATCCCTCCGCCGGCTGGCCCCCCAGGTGTAGTCATGGCAGAAGAGCTGCGTGCGCACCTTCCTCACATCCCACCACCGCCATGCCAAGAGAAAGGCGCACTGTCGCCTGCACCAGGACAGCCAGAACTCCCGGAAGGAGTCTATGAAGCCCACGTCCTCCAGCAGGCTGTTACTGAAATGCCAGTAGGCCGGCCCCGGCCTCTCCGAGGAAAGAGAGGCCCTCATGGCCACCAAGTGGTGGTCTGAGAAATGGGCCGGCCGAATGCTGGAGGAGTGGTCCCGGAAGAGATGATGATGAGACAGATAAACGCGGTCCAACCGGGAATGGAAAGACCGATGACCCACCACCTGGACGTAGGTAAACACCGTTTCCTCGCGCAGGTGGAGGTCTCGCCAGACGTCCACCAGGGAGAAATGGTCTATTATCTCCCTGAGGACGTCCGCAGTGGCCGGGCACTGCTCGAGCCCCGCACGGTCCCGCTCCTCGAGGGTGCAGTTGAAGTCCCCGCCCAGGACCAGGCACTTGTGAGGATCCAAAGTGCCGAAGAAAGCAGACGCTCGCTGACAGAAGCGAAGCCTCTCCGGGACGGATGTCGGGGTGTAGATGTTGACAAGATTTAGTATCAGCCCTTCCATCCGAACCCGGAGATGCAGCAGGCGACCCTGCACGACCTCGGCGGTCCCCAGCACCTTGGGCTGCAGGTTCGGGGAGAGCAGGGTAGCCACCCCGGCTTGACGGGCCGACAGGTGGCTAAAATAAACCCTGTCCCCCCACTCCAGCCGCCAGCTAGCCTCGGCGGCCGGAGCTGTGTGGGTCTCCTGTCGGAATACGACAGAGTACCCACCCTTCCGGAGGAAGGAGAGGACCTGACACCTACGGAGACCCGACCCACAGCCCCGGGTGTTCAGAGTGGCAAAGATGAGCGGCGGCATCAAGAGGGCTGGGGAAGATCCTCATTGGCAGGAGTGCCAGCGGCCCCCATTGGGCCCCGCAGCAAACCGTGACCATACCCAAAAGTGAGCAGGGTGTCACGGAAGCTGCGGACCTGCTGGTAAGCCGTGGCCTCCCAGTCCCTTTACCCTCCCCCAAGAGGGCCCTTACTGTTTGTAAGACGAGATGAAAATCTCCCCAGCGCTGAAGGGCGAGAGCGACTTTGTTCTTGGAGCCACAGATGTCTTCCAAGAAAGCACGCCTCTCACCCTTCAGCGCATCTGGCTTCGGGGCCTCGGGCCCTCGAACGCCTTGGGGCCAGACCCCTCCGTGAGCCCCACGACCCATGCAGGGCGTCTGAGGTCTCTGCTGGATGGACAGTGGCGGAGGGAGAACAGCCCCAGATGCTGGGAGCAGGAGAAACGAAGACCGCCTCCCGGGGGCCAACGTCTGGGCTAAACGTGGCAACCCCAGGGGCGGCAGTAAAAGAGTAAGGGGATCAAGAAAAGTACAGGGAGGGGATCAGGAAAAGGAGGGAGACGAGGAAGGGGAGTAGGGGGAGGAAAAGGTGAGGAATGAGGGAAAAGACAAGGACGGGTGGGAGGAGGGAGAGAGGTACGAAGCTCAACTGGGAGGGGGTTTGAACAGGGAGCAGGAGTGGGGCAGAGGTTAGGAGAGGGAACAGGTCGAGAAGCCTCAGAAGAGGAGGTGCTGGGATGCGGTGCCTCCTCACAGGGTAGAGAATCGGTGGCAGCGGTAGGGGTAATCCTGTTCTCCCCAGTGCTGGGCTCCAGTGCCACAGAGTGCAGCACCAGAGGCCTCAGCGCCGGGGGTGATGGACATTAATGGGAGCTCCCGCCCACTGAGAGCCTCAAGGGTTTCAGCGGCCGTGGCCAAAGTTCTGACGATGTCCGGGCAGATGGTCGCACCCTGGGGCAACTCAGAGCCAGGGAGAAGGGATAACAGTGGGTTGGAAGGGGAAGGAGAAGTAGGTTGTTGTCCCTCCAGGACCTGATGACCCCCCTCTGAGGCAGCCGGGGTCAGCCCCAAAGCCTCCACCTCCTGAGGAAGGCGATCCTGCTGTCCGCCACCAGGTGGTGATCTTTGTAGGTGCGAAGGTCAGTGGCCGCCCCCTCAGTGGAGGTGGGAACAGTGGGAGCATCCTCCATGGACACCCCCTCTTGCAGGGACCCCGGGAGGGAGGTGTTCACTCCTCCCACAACTGCTGCGGTCACCTCAACCGCTTCATGGTGCTGTGAAACGTTTGCGGGCTCAGAGGGTGGAATGGCTCCAGCGTCCACCCCCATAGGTACAGGGAGGTTGTCCTCCCCCTCAGTGGGCGGGGTGGAACACCAAGCACGCTTTCGGCGCCTCCCTATTGCAAGCTCCCATCCCTTGGAGCAAGAGGGCTGGGCCTGAATGGAGGAAGAGCCAGGAGACAAGGGCTGCGGTGGGAGGGCAAGGGTAAATGGGGGCTGGGCAGCAGGGGACAGGGACACCTCCCCCTGAGATAGGTCCTGTCCGAGTCCCGTCGCTGACCCAACCGCCCTCTCCTCCACGGGCCCGGCCTTGCCGCTTTTAGCAAAAGCAGCAGCACCCGTGCGCTCATCTGGGCCCTGAAGAGCCTGAGCGGGATTGACGATGGTTGTGGTTGGAGGAGGGGCGACCCCAGGGTCTGCACTGTCGGGGCCACCGGCGATGGTACGGCCGGTGCCCTCCCGGGCATCGGGGGGTCCCGGGTGCCTCTCCAAACTGGGCCAGGGGGCAGTCCCTTTGGACATGCCCCGTCGCCTGACAGAAAAAATACTGGGCTTTCCCCACGGTGTAGTACACCTGGTACTGGGCCCCTTGATGAGGCACTAGAAATGACCCTTCTAGGGCTTCTCCGCCACGTCCCGCCGGCAGTAGTTGGATTTGTACCTGCCGGTGAAAGGAAAGGACGTGGCGGAGGGTAGGGTCTTTACAGCCTAGAGGAAGGGGACTCAGGACTGACAGAGGCCTCCCCAGGGTGGACAGGAAAGGCAGTAGGGCGGCATTGGGGAGGAAGGGAGGAACGGAGGACAAAACTACCCGTACGCCCAGGTCCTCCAAAGGCTCGAGGGGAACGTGGACTCCCCCCACCGCCAAACCCCTTTCCACCGCCTCCTGGGTGGCGGCCTCGGACACCAGGAAGAATACCACCTTTCCGAACATCTTAGAGGCCGCCACCATGGCTGTGGGCCCCACCATGCGTGCCAACGCCCGCACGTAGGTCTCCACGTGGGGCGAGGCCGCCACCAGGAGACAACGGATCCCATGCCTCCTGGTCAGGGTGGGAAAGGGACCGTGGCCGCTGGGAATGGAATTCTGGGAGGCGGTTTGGGGGGCAGCAGGCGGGGGGCTGGCAGCTACGTGGGCGTACGCCCTGGGGCCTAGGACACCGTTGCCCCCAGAGCTGGTGGAAGGAACAGGAGAGCGGGAAGGAAGGGGGGCTGCGGCCAGCATGTGGGTCACGGCCAGGGAGTAAGCCCTCACCTCAGGCGGTTTTGCCTTCCAGGCGGGGCTCTTGCCCTTCTTGGTCCCCAGGCCCTTCCTACCCTTCAAGGAAGGCTCTTTACTGGTGACTGGAGGCGCCGCGGCAGGAGCGGACGAGGCCCCGGGGTTCTCGTCCACGTCTGTCCCCTTTACCGTAACGATGGGGGCCCCTGCAGCCTCAGAGGAGTAGTTGTTTTTAGGGAGGGGTGGGGAAGGGTCGGCAGGGGTATTGCTGACAACCCCTCCATTGTGGTCATACGTGGGGAGGGAAAGAAAAATAAACAATTAGGGGAGAATCAAAAACACCAGGGGAGGGAACAAGGAGGGAGAGGGAGGGGAGGAAGGAGGTTCACCTCTCCCCCCCCACTAGGCTAGAAGTGGGGTGGGAGAGCGACAATTCAGAAAGGGGAAAGGAGTAATGAATACAGCTCCCAGCACAAGATGGAAAGAGTGGCTCCTCCGGCTGCACTGGGGGAGATGAGGGGTAAATTATTATTTAAAGAACATGGGGACAAGTGGAGCTGTGTGCGTATGAAGAGTAACTAAAAAGAGGGGAAAGCTCAGGCACCAAACACAAGAAGGGGGGGGGGCATGGGCATGCAAGAGGATGGGTGGAACAAGCAGTGGAAGGGAGGCAGGCAGTGAGGAGATGCCTGCTTGTTGCAGGGAGCCTGGGGGGGGTGGGAGGGGTGGGGGGAGCTAGACACGGCTGGGGAAGGGAACCCATGAGACCACAGGTGCCTGAGCAGCAGGCCAGCAACACCTGCTGCAGAGCTCAGCAGAGCAGAGGAGGGGCAGGAGGCAAGCAGTGGGGCTGAAAATGGAAAAGGCCCCTACAGCAACTGGGGTTTGGGAAGGAGCAGCAGTAGAAAGCAGGGGCAGGGGAACCAGGGAGAGGGGAACCACCCCCTGTCCCCAACACCCCACAAGACCCCCGCCAGTCCCCACCCGGGGTCCTGATGGAAGGCCCCTTAGTCTCTCACCCACACAGGACAAGCTGTGGGGGGAGAGAACCCCAGGGGCTGCCCCAAAGCAGCCCCCTTACTTCCTCTGCGTCAGGGAAAAGCAGCAGCAGGAATGGTGGAGTTCAGGCCTGCAGAGGTGAAGAAGAAAAGGGGGGCCAAAATAGGCTCTCAAGAAGATGGGAGGGGGCCTCCCCCCCACCCAGAGGCAGGGCAGCAGAGACCCCCCCTGCACCCTCAGCAACTAGCTAAGGCAAAGGAGGCAAAGGAAAAAGCTGCCAGCAAAAAGGCAGGGAGAAAAAAAAAGGGGCCTGGCCCAGAATGTAGGGGTAGCCAGGGCCCAGCTGCCACAACAGCAGCAGCCCCCCTCCACACACACCCCTCCCAAAAAGGAAGAAGGGTGTAGGAGAAAGTGCAGCACCCTGAGAACAGGGTGCTGCAGATAGGAGGAGCTGGATATGTGGCTTTATGTTCCCTGAATAGGCTGTTAAAGACTATGGCAGGCTTCAGGTGTGGCTGGCTGGCCTATCTGGCATCAGCCTAAAGGGAGGACTAATTGGAACACCTACAGCCACTTAAGGTGGATGTGTGTACTATAAAAACACTTCCCCAGGCAAAGCTAGGGGGAAGGAGAAAAAGGACCAACTAGAGGAGAAGAACTCAAGGAGAAGGGAGCAACCCAGAGCAAGAAAACACACCTAACTGAGCTAGTGTGAAGGTTTGCTCCATGATATTAGGAATGAGGTATTGCAGGAGGAGCTGGGGAAATGGCCCAGGGAGGAGCTGCTGCTCAGGGGGCAAGGGCCAAGCTACACAGCCTGCTTGGGGCTGCCCCTATTTTAGGGCCCTGAGCCGGAACCCGGAGCAGGTGGGTGGGACCAGGTTCCCCCCAACCCTCCCCTCTGGCTGGAAGGGCCAGCAGGGACTGGAAAAAGAAAAACACTGGACTGGCCAATGATGAAAGAGGCTCTGGTAGCAGGGTACCCTTACTTTCATGGCAGCAACTTGGCCCACTGAGCCTCTGAGACCCACAAGAACCCACCAGGAAGCACAGGACCCACAGGACTTAGCCCAGACCTTGCCACAGTTGGCTGTCTCGTCTCTCCTCAGGTGGGCTGGGGTGAGGGCAGGACTTGAACCAGCCAACCACCCTATGCTCCCCAGGCCAATGCCCTATCCCCTAAGCCACTCCAGAACGGACCCCACCTCCCTACTTTCAGGGTGTCCCTTATCCTGCTTTCCAGATGTGGAGGCTAGCTCCATCCCTGGGGTAGCCTGTGTTGACTGTGCGGCCATTCCTGGCCTGCGGGGGGGACAGACACGAGCCTGCAACCCTGCACTCCCCAGGCAAATGCCGTATCCCATAGGCCAGTCCAGAACCCTCCCTACCTTCAGCGTGTCCCCTCCCACACTCCGAACCCCTTGCCCCAAGACCAGAGCCTACACCCCAATCCCCTACCCCAGCCTGATGAAAGTGAATGAGATTCAGGCAGGAAGGGGGATGGAGTGAGCAGGGTGAGGTCTCAGAGAAGGGGTGGAGCAGGGGTGGGGTCTCAGAGAAGGTGGGGAAGAAAGCTGGGCAAGGATATTTGGGTGTGAGGTAGATCTTACATTGCACTTTAATTGGGAGGGAAAAAAAAGTCATCTTGTGGTTAAAAAGGTTGGAGACTACTGGCCTAATGCAACCTAATATGCCATTAGCCTCCTTGGCTACAAGGCACACTGTTGACTCATATCCAGCTTCTCATCCACTGTAATCTTCAGCCGAACTACTACTAAGCCATTCGGTCCCCAGCCTGTAACAATGCTTGGGATTCTTCCGTCCCAAGTGCAGGACACTGCACTTGTCCTTGCTGAACCTCATCAGATTTGTTTTGACCCAATCCCTAATCTGTCTAGGTCAGTCTGGACCCTATCCCTGCCCTCCAACATATCTACCTCTTCCCCCATAGGAGGGGAGGGAGGAACCGTGAATCACAAGTGGCCCCAGGCTGCACTGGAAGGGACAGGGCCAGGACACTTCCCTGCTTCCCCACCCACAGACCATAATTGGTCTGGCTGTGGGGGAGCGAGTGAAGTCTTTGCACAAGCACCCCAGAAATTCCCCCTAGGTGCCCATGCCCCTAGCAGTGGGAGGAGACTTCACACACTCCCCTTTCTGCCCCCAGGCCAATCAGGGCTTGGGGGCAGGGGAAGGGGGGGGGAGAAGGGAGGGAAGTGCACAAAGTCTCCTCCCGCCCTACCTGGAGTACACAGTGCTTCTAAGCGCCATGTGCTCTTTTCATAGCAGAGGAAACTTCATGCGCTTCTCCCCACTCCCAGGCCCTGACTGGCCTAGGAACGGGGGAGCAGCAGGGCCTCTGTGGGCTGGATCAACCGGCTTGGCAACTGGAGTAACTCATTGACGGCAAGTACCTATAGTGCAGCGAATGGTACCGGTGCCGTGGGAAGGTGTCCCTTCACTGACATGGCGAGTAAGGAGACTCGCTCTCCCTCTTTCTGCTGGGGGGTGCGTGCCTCCAAGTCTCTGAGTACCATGCCCTGGCCTTTCACAGATGGACCTCTAGGGACTATGAGGCAATCCCCTTTTGGCTGTCAGAGGAGAGAGGGGACCAGACTATGCTGGGTGCCAAATAGCAGCTTCCCCCTATACCAAGGCTCTGTTGGTGTCAGCAGTACCACATGGTACGAATGTCCTGAGTGACCTGGAAGACCTCTGCCATGGAGGGGAGACATCTCTAGCACCGGGGAAGGTGACTTGGTAGAAGGGCTTGGAACCTTCTGGGCCTTCTCCTGCCTTTCAGCTGACTGATCACTTTTCCCCCTTGTCTTTACAAGGGCACTTATCTCTGCCTGGCTTCCTGGTTCTTTCTGGCGGCACTGTAGGTGATGAACGGTGCAGAGCTGTGCACCAATGTTTGATGCTGAGTCTGACCTTGGGTCTCAGGGAGAAAATGTGGACTCCATTAAGAACGCCAGGAGTTGAATGCTCCTTTCTTTGATGGTTCTGGGATAGAAGGACCTGCACATCTGATGCTTATCCAAGATGTGTCCCTTCCCCCAGACAAAGTCAGCCAGCATGTGGATTGCTGACTGGCAGAGGCCTGCAGCATGCAGCACAAATTTTGAAGCTAAGGGAGCAGGGCATCCCCCAGACTAAAGCTTCTAAGAGAAGCAAAGTCACAGGTACTTAAGCCAGTTTGATTAGAACTATTTGCAAAACAATTGAGTTAGGGAATGCTAGCTACAGCTAAAGCTGGAGCACGCTGTTCCAAGCACTTCACTGGTCCTAAGAAGGAACCAAAGAGCCTGGGGAGTTCCTATATAGCATGACATGCACTTGCCACGGGAGAGGGCACTGGGGACCCCAGCCCCTATGGGTACTGCTTAGGGAAAAATTTCTGGCACCAGTGCATATGGCAGGCTCACATGCCTATGTTGAATGGACATGAGCAAGCACTTGAACAAAGGATTCCTGTCCCGGGGGTGGGGGGGTGGAGGGGGGAGAGTCTATTTAAGAAATAGTCTCAGAGGGGTAGCTATGTTAATTTGCAACTTAAAAAACAACAACAAGTAATCCTGTGCACCTTGCAGACTAACAAATATATAGACAGTATCATGAGCTTTCATGGGCAAACCCCACTTCTTCAGATGAGCTTGAGTGGAGCGGGGAAAAAAGCGGGGAGGGCCCTCAGAATATAAAGGAAAAAGAAGGTGTGTGGGGGGGAGAGGGGGGGAGAAAAAGTAATGGAAGTGTAAATTGTAGTGCCAGTGCTAACGAGGTTAACTGAGTGGGCTGAAGTGTCCCATACGTAGCTTTTGATGTCAATAGGGTGTTGAATGTAAGGAAAGCTAGCTTTGTAATGGGCCATCCATTTCAAGTCTTTGTTCAAGCCAAGGGAAACAGTGTCAAATTTGCACATGAAGGTCAATTCCGCACTCTCTCTCTGTAGTTGGCTTGTGAAATTCCTTTGTAAAAGGAGCAGGGGCAGCAGTGTGTGTGGAAGGGGGGGGCAGGGCAGCTGGTGCTGGTACATGGAGCCGACTACCCCAACTCCCGCCGCTGCTGCCTTTGATAGAGAGGCAGCAGTGCAGGGGGTAGGGAGGGAACAGACAGGAGCTGGTACACGGGGAAAGCTGCTGTCAAGTCAGCCCCCCTTCATGTATCGGCTCCCATAGAGCCGCCTGCCCCCTGCCATTGGCAACAGACAGAGGCAGCAGGGGAGGGGACGGAGCACTGGCTCTCACCTAAATACGTGTTAGTTAACATCCCTAGTGTATACCCCTCTTTCATTGATAAAGGGGGCTTACCTGATGAGCTTTCACACTGTGTAAACCTTTTACAGAGAGGAAGACAAATTTATTTGGGGGTTGGTTCCTAGGTGCTTTGCCCTAGAACTGTTTCCTCCCAGAGCTGAAATGGGTCAATGTCTGCATTGCTCTGTAGGCAGGAGCAGTTACTCCAACTGTGTGCCTGGTCTGGGGGAGACCAGAAGATCTGGCCCAGTAGGGCAGAGTGGCGCAAAACTCCAGAGAGCAAGAAGGAAGTTGTCAGTGGCATGATCAGCACGCCGGGAACAATCCCAAGGGGACTTCTGTGATCGCACCCGTCACAGAATGATATAAATGGGGCTACACAAGTCAAAAGTAATCCTTGCCCCTCTCCTGACAGAAAATAATTGCTCAACAGATAGAAATTGGAAGGTTAGAGAAATGAACAAAATACAAATGTATATGTTGGATGATATATTTTAAAGGAATAAGTGTGTGTAAACAAGAGTGCAGCACTTTAAGCAATCCTGTATCTCATTAGTGCACTTAAAATAAAGGTATTTTATTAATGGAACAAATTTCAGTCAAGCATCTGTGTAAAGGGTACTAAAAGCAAAATGTTTACCTTTTTTCTTTCTTTTTTACAGGTCCGGGTCCCTGTTCTTACTTTTTGCACATTGCAACGCACAAGTAACAGCAAGTCATCCAGACTGAACAATTTATATACAAGATTGCCATCCTCAGGAGCTGTATATTCTGAACTGTCTTCAACAAGTGACTGAAGTTTAGTTGGGAGTGATCCTGTCAAAAATAAAAAAACCAAATTAATAGGCTCATATAGTCTTTCCAAGGAAGTAATCAGTTTTTTAGTAAGAGAGTTTTGGAAAATTGTCTTTTCAAATCAAAGCAGCATTTATGTATTTCAAGATAAACTAAACCTAGAAAATGTTCTGTATCTACCCTGTGTAGTCACTAAAAGTATACTAAACACTTGCATATATTCTACCCTAGCCACAGTTATTCTTGTAAGCTACTGTTCTTACAAATGAGATTTTGACCTGTTGCACCAGTGTAAAGCTAGAATAACTTCACTGAAGTAGTTACGCTGAATCTATACTACTGTAACATGTCAGATTCTGTCCAAATACCCCTTGACCCTTTAATCCAGCGATCCTGTGAAACAAGGTATGCCGAATTAAAGATTTTTTTTCAGACCATGGGAGGGCATTGAAGAGGGGTCAGAGAGAGAGTGCCTGAGGGAAGAGGAGGGGATGCTTACCATGAGCCCCACTCCTTGGGGCACATGTGGATCTGCACACCCCCACAACTCCCCAAGCTTCACCGGACTGCTGTTCCCCAATGTGCAGAGGAGGAGAGAGCGGCTACATGCAGAGCCACTTGGTCCTCCCCCTCCTCTGAATCACAGGTGTTCCCAGAATCTGGGCCACACAGATTAAGGAGGTTCAGGTGTATTATCATCTGTGGGATCAGAGAGGGTCATGAATTTAATTCAGTTATTTACTAGGATTTTGAGAGAAAATATTTAGATTACTGTACATAGCTGCAATGATAGTAGGTCAAAAGCCAAACCCACGGCTGAAGGCAAGTGCTACAGCTTAAAAAGACTAAAAAACCTAATAAATGTGCCAGGGTTGCACAGCTATGGGAGCTCTCTGTCAGAGGCTTATCATCAGTTTGGTATAAAGTACATGTATCTGAATTCTATAATACAGAATTGCAAGGAATAAAACTGGATGTATCTTTCTTTTTTGGGAGCTGCCATCTCTCAGTGCAGGACTTCTAGATTGTTTTAATTCCCTTTGATGCTTATGATCCATTTTTTTGCCTCTTTCTTTTTTAGATTTCATATCCAGCGTAAAGACATTTTGGAGATTTTTGAATTCAGCTGCTACTAAATTAGTATATAGTTTTCTGAAGCACCTTGTACATGCTTTTTAACTTAGTTATGCTTCACACTAAGAAAACTGTCTTTCACATGTCTCCGTCAGCAACACAAGTTGGTCCGATAAAAGATTATTACCTCATCCATCTTGTCTGTCTTATACCCTGGTACTCCCACAGCTTACAACTACTATGCATATTTCAAATGCTGACACATCGCATGCACTCAGGCCAGACAGTCAGCCCATCCATTGGTGGCACAAAAGGGTCAAAAATCCATTTAGGATGCCCCCTCAATTACCTCCATATAATAGAGCTAGATGCTTAACTGACCCTAGAAATGAGGAGCTGTGAGATGACACATACAAACCTAATTTTGTCTTGGTATTTCTGGGCCAAGTGGAGTGTGGATGCTCTATCACACCCAGTTCTTCAAAATCAAGTTTAAACTGAAGCCTGCACATTTTAAAGAGATTTTTAAAAAAACCTTTGTTAAAGGGCCTGACACTCTGTTGAGGTCTCAAAGCTTACATTTTATGTAGGTAAGTAAAACTTCATTCAGCATCTCTTTTAGGATGCCCTTAATAGAGTTTAAAAACAAAAACCAGAAATATAAGCATTTCTAGGGTTATTTATTAATGAGCATGCTATTATTCCTCCTTTAGATAAGTGATCAATAAATAACTCCATAAACATTAGTATTTGTTCGTTTTTTTTAAACTCCACACACATACACCTCCCAACAAACAGATTTCAAAATCACTTATTCTGAGTACATGATCCAAAAGAATTACCGATTAATCATTCTATGCATGCCTGCTCCAGACCTGTAGCCAAAAAGGACACAGAAATATACGAAGGGTTATAATTTTCAATCACTGCAAATGGTTTGCTGAGCACTTTATGACAGTCATTCTTTCTCCTAATTTTGAATGCACTAAACACACCTCTTACCTTTTGCCTGAAAATGTGAAGTCCATGTAAGTTTAGGTAAGTTGCTCATATCTGCAGCAGGCTCTGCAATGGAAGATACAGTGGGTTTTGAAGGTGGTGACACAAGGCTTGGTGTAGGATTAGAACTTTTATCACAATTTACTAGAGGCTGCTCAGGAGCTTTTGGGGAAGGTGGCTTAAGGAGTTCAGTCTGCATTTTCAAAATTTGTCCAAGAGGATCAAATTCTTTACACAGTCTTCGGAAAGGTTTTTTGGAAGCAATTTTTTTCTGGTCTTGGCTCTCTGAAGAATTAGCCAAATTACTTGAAGACATTTGTATTGAGGAAGGTGGTTTAGATGCATCTTCTACAGAATCTGGATTAGAACTAAAAACAGCTGCTTTGCGATATTCCCCACTTTTACTTTCTATGTCAATAATCAAACGTTCTTCGTCAGTGTCACTACTGCAAAAAGAAACAGGAGTCCCATTTGCTTCTGTAATTTCAGACTCTTTCTTGAAACTATCAGTTTTAGTAGAAGTACAGTTGTCTAATACTTCGTTTGTGGCCATACCATGTTGCTCATCATTTAACTCAATTTCATCTGAATCAAGGCCTTTAGAGGAATTGTCTTCAGAATTAGTCCACATGACATCACCATTCAGTGATGGTAGCTGTGTCTTGTTCACATTCTGCTTATTAGTACAAGCTGAAAATTCCTGCTCATTACCTTTGCTTCTTCTCTCTTCGGCACAAACACTTACAGCAGATACCAACTGCTTCTCTATTTTTAGCTTGCCTGATGGAGTTTTACATACATTAGCAGGAGTATTTTCCATTTTGGATGTCTTTGAGGGTTTAGATGTTGCTCCAAAAGTTTCTAATTCTGTGACATCATTGTCAAAGTCTAGATCCTCATGGTCCGGAGTCTGAATCCTCCTTAATTGACAAGTATCGGGAGGCATCTTCATATAACAAAGAAAAATTAATAAAGAATAAAGGGCATTGTACCAATGTAAAACAAATAGTTAAATCCAATGCAAACCTTTAATCGAGGTCTGAACAAAGACGTGAACTGGATGAGCTGCTATATTCAACACCCTAATGACAATTATCAGGCACTTACAGCCCACGTTATTAGTCTCATTTAGCAGAGACAAGCTAACTGACAAGAATTGTATTTCCTTCTCTTTTCCTCCCATCCCCCTTTTCTGTTATTTGTACCTCTGGAACCCTTGCTGCATTCATCTGAAGAAGTGGGTTGTGTCCATGAAAGCTCATGACACTATCTACATTTTTTGTTAGTCTCTAAGATGCTGTAGGACCGTTCATTGTTTTTTTTAAGTTTTTTCAGTTACAGACTAACAGCTACCCATCTGAGACTTTTTCACTATATAAGTCAGTGATATCGGGGGAGAACAAGGTTCTCTCCATTATTATTGCAGAACTTAAAGAGCAAGGAAATAAGCTAGCATATTTTTGTAAAGACATACAGCTACATACATTCCACTGAACAATATTTTCCTCAGATGAATTGTCCATCAATACAGCAGAGACCGGAATAAATGAATTTTTGGAAGTCAAGCAATCCAGCGGGATTTCATGAAAAATGTGATTCTTCTCTCTGACAGTCATCTCCTTTTTGGGGAGTGGTGAGTCAATATATACCACTTTGACTGGTTTGGCACCTTTAAAAAAAGGAAAGAGAGTTTATGTTTCACATACTCCAAAGAAAAATAGACAAGTAATTTAAATGTACTTTCTCCCTACCACTTGTGTTCAATACCATTTTACACAGTCACATTCAAAAGGCTCAGAAAAAAAAAGCAATCATTTCTATTGCTTATTCATTGGGGAACAAATACAGATAAGAAATGTGAAATGTATTATGGCCCCCATGGCAGTAACATGCAATATGCTGACAGTTTACTTCAGTTTGATATACTATTTAAAAGTGCAGATCTGTCTTGAAAAGTTTATTTGTTAAATTACCATCCTGGGATTTATACACCAAATATTTATTTCTCACTGACAAGTTAAGTTTGCAAACCTCACAATCTGATGGAGGGCTCAGAGCATTTTTTTCCATTCTATGTCTCATTTCCAGCAAGGGATGTTCAGCAACCTAAACTACTATATATCCTTAGTCAGTTGCAATGCCCTCCTGTTTTTAGACTTTGTTATCAGTTCAACATCCTTATCACAGACAACAATCTGAAGACAATAGGGATACCCTTGCAAATATAGTTAATTTTGGGGGAGGGGAAATCAGTGAAATGAATCTTTACAAAATCATTAAGGAAGAACTGCACTTTAATTTTAAAAAGTATACTGAAGACATTGGTTATTTCAGAGAATAGGAGCACACTCTTAACATCATAAATAATGGGGGCCCTTCAAGTGATAATTCAGCATTTTGGAGATTAAAGTGAAAATCATCAAATAGGTATGCATTGAATCAAAATTATATTGATGGGATAATTATGCGTCATACACAAATACATAAAATTTGAAGATATTTCTACTGACTCCTTCCAATCCCCTCTTGCTAACTCCCACCTTAGTATAGAATTCCCATTATTTGGGCTCGTTTCCATGAATACTTATTATCTGATAGCAAGCTAGGGTGCGAATCTACCCTGCATAGGCTCACTGCAGTGGGGGGGGGGGAAGGGGGGGGAGGCGTGCAGGAGAAGGGGCCTAGGGAGGCAGGGAAAAGGGGGAAGGAACCCGGGCTGGTGCAGTCACAGCCCAGACCTCCCCTGTGGTGAGGGGTAAGGGGAGAGCCAGGATTGTCTACTGCCCATGGGGGAGGGGGGGTTGGTGAGTGCAGTAAGCAGGGGGTACAGCCCCCTAGTAAATTTTAATTATATAGTATTAGACAATATATTCATGCAATGTTTAAGAAAAAAGTTTTGTAAATGAGTTCCAATAGTTCATGGATTAGAAACTTAACCTTATGGGGTTCCAGAGGCTTCTGGAATATAGGTCAATCTTTCTATCTACCCAATGGGACTCAGTGCTCAGTGTAGAAGATATCATTAGAAATATTTAGTTTTGCAGTTCTCGAGCTGTGGATTTGTGTTTCCAGAGATAACATGCTTGTTAATAGCAAAAATGTTTTTAAATAAATAATATATAGAGGTGAGAAATAACAGACCTCAACCATATTGTCCCTCCGCAAATTCATGTACTCAGAGTAAATCCCTTACCTCTTTCTAAAAGTACAAAGTTTCAAAGAGTTCAATAAATAGAAGACTGTTGGGGGGTGGAATAGCCTTGGACAAGGAGAAAAATGTGAGAAGAGAGGGACAGGCAGTAGAAACAAAAGTGAAACTGTTTGAGCAGCATATTCCAGAAGTCTTACAGTAGGCTATAAAAGACCCAGTTGGAGAAAATTTCGATGAAGTTTCTCTACCTGTGGGTAAGACAGGCATGCATGCAAAATCCAAACAGAACCACAAAGAATGAAACAACATCATGAAAAGTATTCCTTCTCAGGAGGAAACTGCACTGAAGATGATGAAAGGAGCATGTCTGAACATGCAGGACTTTCAGGTTGGTAAACTTATTTCATACTTCTTTCTGAAAGGACTGCCTATCTGCCTTCTGGACTACTCTTGAAGTCTCATGTTTGAACAAAAAATATAATTGTTACTCTATGGTCCTATAATTTTTGAAGACATTGTGATAAAAATAAATAGCTGAAATAGGCAGATTTTCCTTTTACAATTTTTCCTTTAAAGTAATACCCAGTATCAGTGAATGCAATGAGTAATACTAAATGAGCAGTATAGTAATAATTAAATAACTGCATTGACTTATTTTGTTTAAGAGAATCCATCCTCAACAAATAGGATTCTGAAGACTGTCCACCCTCAAGATCAGCACCATTTTCTATAGTTTCAGAGTTATCTGCCAACGACAGTGTGTCACATCATGTATGTCACATAGCCACAGTAGCAAAAAGAAACAAAATCTCCATCATCCAAAAACAACCATAGATAAGTTTTTGGTAAGAACCAGCAGATTACAAAAAGAGGTAAATGATGAAAAAATTGCCTGGTTTGTTTATGCAACAAACTCTCCTTTCCATGACTGAAAAACCACATTTCATTAACATGGTTCAGTCATTAAGACCAGGATAGTCAACCCAACAGAGCAGATGTTGCAGGCAAATTGCTGGATAAAGTGTATGAAAGAGAAATTGAGCAGTGTGCAAAAAAAGAGAGAGTAAAATTGTTAACCAGAGTCTTGATGGAACAATGTCCACCATGATCCTATTGTATTTGCTTGTCTGACAACAGAAGAAGGGGATGTCTTCCTTACAGAAAATTCACACAACAGAATATGTACAAAAAGCAGAAGTAAAAACACACCATGAAAAAAAAAATCAAATATTTAGTACATAGCTTGGCCACAGACAATGCAGCAAATGTAGCCAAGATGAGAAGACATGTAGAAGAGCTAATAATGTACGGTTACTGTGCTCATTTGATGAACCTCCTAGCCAAAGACTTCAGTGTTCTAAAAATAAAGGATAATGTTGAAATTGCAAAATACTTCCATAACCACCACTTTGCAGCAGCTGCCTTGAAAAAAGTGGGAAGAACCAAGCTAACTCCCACAAGACATGCTACGGAATTCCGCAATGAACCGTTTTGAACACTGTATCAAGAACTTGCCTAATCTAATGACAGTTTGTGAACAAAATCATGAAAAATAGATGGGACTGTCGCAGCTAAAGTTCTCAACATTGGGTTTAAGAGGAATGTTGAATATATGCTGAGTACCCTGAAGCCTATTTCTGTAGCCTTGAACAAAATGCCAGGATATAGATGTTTTATGGCTGATGCTGTTGAAATTTGGAAGGAACTGAGTGAGATCTTAGAAAGATAAAGATACAACAGAATTAAATTACAAGCATTAATAAAACAAATGGGACAAGCACTATCTTCAGCTAATTTTCTTGCAAATACAGTAATTCCTCATGTAACGCTATAGATGAGTTTCTGAAAATGTTCGTGCTAAGCGAAAACATGCTATGCGGGGTCAATTTTCCCATTAAAAATAATGGAAAATATGGGGGTTGCATTTCAGGTGGTGGTGGCAAAGTCAATTTTTTTGGTGGTGCTTGGTCGTCAGCGTCAACATTAGATATCTAGCAACACAAGTCGCCGCGGGTTTGTTAAAACACGAAGATAAACACATGAGTGAGCAGAGGAGTGCTGTGACCACGTGTGTTCATCCGCTCATGCGTGATGTACCACTGTTTTCATCAACTTGTACCACCGCACGAAGTAGTCTGTCACTTGATTATCTTCGCATTATTTCAGGGATAGTCGTGTTATTCGAAAAAGTTCCCTTAAAAAAAATTGTGCTATTGTGAAAACGTGTTAAGCAGGCACGTGCTAAATGAGTAATTACTATATTCTCAATATTCGGTACCAGCGTCAAAACCTAACTGATGAAGAGGAGGAGTTGGCATCCAGCAATCATCCTTCCATAATGCCATAAAGCAGTGGTCCCCAACCTTTCAGGGCTGTTGGGTGCCCGGGGGCGGGGCCGGCCCAGATCATTCTGCGGGAGCACATAAATGCCCCGACGGGCGCCATGGCGCCTGCAGGCACCACGTTGGGGACCACTGCGAGCATAAAGCCAACTATAATCAACTTCAGAGCTAAGGGTGAACCATTCAAGAAATATATGTTTGCTGATGATGTTTTAAAGAAAGTCACACCAATGAACTGGAGGAAGTCACTTAAGCATTTGGATTTAGAGACTGTTGAAGTTATAATCTCACTTAAATCAATTTGATTTAAATCAAATCCAGCCTGATATAAAACAATGTGAAATTCAGAATCCGCTGACATATTAAGGCATTTTAACTTCTTTAACAAACTGGAGAAAAATTGTAAGACGATAGTAGACATGTAGGAAAATGGGGACACCTATATTCACTCTCCTAACAAGGCATATGCTAACAAAACTATTTGTATGCCTTAACTGGTTGAGACTAAACTTGTAGGGTTTTGTTGTTGTTTTTTACTGGAAGGAGTGGCTTTTACTAACATGAAATTTATATAACATTACATTGTAACAATAGTTTAGGAATTTTTTTGCTAATTTATTTTATGAAACTGTAGTAAGTGTTTTTCTAAAGCTCTCCTCTTTTACAATCAATTCTTCAATACAATCCCTACTCTACTATAATTTATAGTTTGTGAGGAACACATTTGCTCACTTCATAGAGAATATACCTTACAATTTTAAAACACAAGTAGGACATTTCATTGCAACCATATGATAAAAAATAGTGTGTCCAAACTCAATGTTAACTGTAGTACCTTTAGAGGTTATTATTCTAAGTAACAAGGCAGGACAGTGTTTTAAATCATATCAGATGACTTTGTTATCAGTTTGTCTCCTGCAGAACAGAGGACAAACTGCAGTAGCTCATATTTTAAAGTTTATTTTTTTATGATAATTGAAATAAAATTAGACCTTTTTTTATTTCTAAAACAAAAAAATTCCTTCCTGGCTCATTTATAGATTACAAATTACATTAACTCAATTGGTTTTTAACAAAAAAGCATAGTGATACTGAGCAGAAAGGCCAAGGTATTTGCATCTCAGATAGAGGATTCCTCACAAAGCAGCAAAATCACAACTATAAAGATAGCTGAATTTTCATGCTGACATTTTTATTAAATGAAAAATGAAAAATGGAGATCATGGTACAAAATACTGAAAAGAGATTCTGAGACAATGGCTTTAATGGGAGGGAATGCCGCCTCTCACTATCCTAAGATTCCCCCCCGCTCTCCATTCTGCTTTATCTTGCAGTTTCTAGTTAATAGCTTTCACTTAATGGAATTACTTGACATAGATGTGTAGTGTTGCTACAGCCAATATATGTCACTATTATACTAATAAATGTTCTGTAACTGAATTAAACAATTCTGTTGTTGATGTGTGAACCAGGTAAGAATACAGCTGTCTCCCCCAGGGCTGTATTGGTTCCATAGGGCTAACAGAAGGAAAAAACTATTTCAGTTGGAAAAATAAAGCACACACAATACACGCTTGAGATATACTGAATATTAAGTACCAACAATTTTACAATTTGCTGAACTTAACTACACTTTTGCAGGATTCTATATAATATTGACCAAAATCTACCAGACACACATTAAACCATATTCCTTGAAGATGAAAGAAGGAGTTAAGTCACATCTATGAGTTTTTGTTTTTTTGAATTTTACACACATGATTACAGTATGTCTTGATATATAGATGAATCCATTTTCAGTCACTAGTTTTTGCTTTTCAAAATGGTCAAACACACTGGAAACATACAAAATATTTGAGTCAAAATTTCTGAATTTTTGGAATAAAAAAGCAACTGGTGCGGCGTCCTCAACCGCACCTTCAAAATCGCTACATATGGCCTGAGGTGGGTTTGGACTAACTAGAACCCTGACCCGGCTGTTGAGGCTGGCGCCTGTGGCCATTTCTATTTTGCTCCCAAGAACAATCCTGACTGTTTTCAAGTGGGTACGGGTAGAGGGTGAGGTGTAAAATGCCAATGCTGAGTAGCAGGTGTATGCAGGTCCAATGACCTAAGTGTCCTTCTGGAGTCCTTTAGGCTATGCATCCTTTTGTCACTTTTTTCAGAAAAAAGTGGGTACTGACCTCAAATGGGAGGTTCTGGATGGTCTGTTGGACCTTATAGGGTGAGCCAGGGACCTGGAGCCACTCACCCCTACACATTGCTGTTCCCATGGCCATAACACTGGTTGAGATATCTTCGGCTTTCAAAACCACTTGTACGTAAGCCCTGAAAAGTAACCTGCCCTCTTCCACAAGGGCAGAGAACAGATACAGTGGCAACAGCGCCGAGTGACAGCAACCCCTGTCTGCAGGGAGCTCTGACCCCCCATGGACAGGAGCTGTTTTGGGGAGGGGGGGCGGCAGGAGGCTGGCAGGTGGCACTGTGGAGCCGCTTTTAAGCCGGCTCCCCGCCGCACTGCCTCAATAGGAGAGGCAGCAAGTGGGGCGAGGAGGGCAGGAGCTAGTACCCCTCTGATAGGAAGCAGGAAGGGGGGGGGGACGGGACAGGCAGGTCTGCACTACCAGCAAGCGCATGCCCCCCTCAAATTTGCACTGCTGCTTCTGTATCAGAGGCACCAAGGGAGGAGAATGTGTGTAGTCTACAAGATTAACCGATAAACCTGGGCTCATTGGTTAATCGTGTAGTCGTCTACATGTTTACATCCCTAATATTTAGGCATTTAGTGCACTCAGCATTGCAACACTTAACTGATTCAAAGCTTAAAGTAGGTCTATGCTCAGTGCTTTTTCTGTGACCATGCTGCCTGGTACGCAGTACCGGCACCTCCAATCAGAGCTTACCTGGAAAGAACGGAGCACCTCTGTATGCAAATGTCCAACAGTTGGCTGGGCCGCGGGTCTGAAAGGGGCCATGCCAACCCCACCCTGGTTTTTTTTCCCCCTAGAGTACTGGCATCTTTTTTTTATTTTAAACAAAAAAAAGCATGGTCTACACTATACAATTACGTCCATCTAAGTTACCCTGGTGCACAGCAACTGCAGTAATTACATTGTTTTTGTATGTCACACTATGCTCCTTATGTCACAAATGCACATTCTAAGGAGTGTTTTTTTGATTTAACTGTCAGTGTGGGGCATTGTGGAAATGCTTCTGAAAGGCCACAACCGTCAGTGTAGGCAATGCAGTATTTACACGGAAGCTGTGTCAACCTAACCACATTGACCTAAGTAGTATGCCTCTCCCTAAGATGAAATTATATTGCTGTATTGGGTAAGCTATACAGATGCGAGTTATATTTTAGTATAGATTCTTACACAGGTAGGTTGATCCAAGCTGCCTTGCATCAACCTAACTCTGTAGTATCAACCAGGGCTCAGTCTCATTTTTAAAAAGCATTTAAACATTTGGAAACCAAAAGGTGCTTCAATTCCCTTTGAAAATGATATTTAGGCTCCTAAATCAATTTAAAAAACTATCAGAAATCTCTGGAAAGACTGTTGTAAACAGCCTCGTAATTTTCTATGGGCTAATGTCTAAAAAGCAGAATTACAAAAGGGCCTTAGTTCATCCTTTTCTTTGCTTTTATTTTTCCTTTTCTTGATTTTTCTGATCCTAGTCATAAAAGTCAAGCCAGTAGATTTGAGGACAAGGAATTTCTTAGATTTTTACCAATGAACCCTAGGTTACAGACTTGGTTTTGCAGTACCGCTGGATCCTGTCATCAAGTAAAGAGGGAAACTACATCTAGTTTGAGACCGTGCCTCTAATAGACTCTCTCCAAATGAAGTTTATATGGACCAGTCTCTGTATGTCCAAAAAAGTATAACAATCCCATCCTAAAACTGTCTAAAATTATTATCCTATTTACTGCCAAACCAGAAAAGGAGCACTATTTTTTCCCTGTCTTTTTTGTTGCTCTGTGAGTGTTTATGCAAACTGACTTGACAAAACTTGAACAACTCTGAATGCTTGGCTGAAACATCATTATCATTCCATCATTAAGAAACAAAGCTGGTTTTGTAACTTGCAAATTTGTCCTGTACTCTTAGATTAAATAGAAGGGTAACATGTAGTATCATTACTGAGAAGTTACATCTGAGACCATTAAAAAGAATCCTAAGATAGAACACTAAAAGTGAGGTGCAAAAGAAACACTTAAGTAATCTTATAACAACCACAACAGAAGTATACATTATTTGGCTAATGATTCATAGTTTACAGAGAATCAATGCATAAGTATCAAGTTTGTGTAAGAAGGGAAACACTATCTGGACCATTAGGATTTTCAAATTCTTTGCGTACCTTTGGAAAGGGACTATAAAAATGCAAATTTTGGGAACAGATGCATCATTAGTTTGGTATATAAAAATATACTATACCTGCAACAGGAATCATTTTAACAGAAACAGGGATTTCCCACTGTTCCTTGTAGCTTAGTCCATGATTATTCAACAAAGTAAATAATGACAGACTGTTTAAAACTACTTGGGGACAGTATCTTAAAGCAAGTTTTTCAGCATTTGGATCCAAACTAATGTCCTGAAACAAATAAAAGAAATCATTAATGACATTTTAAACATTAACAAGCAAAACCAAATTAGTTATAATCAGTTTTTTTTAAATATGTATTGAATAAATATATTTTAAAGGAAATGTTCAAATGAAACATTAATATTTAAGTTCAAAAATCAAAAAACTCTTAAGATGCTAGACGGGTACTTTGAATCCTAGACATATATCTTGTAGCACACAAAAATATATAGTAGATTTCTATGTTCCTGTAATTCACAGAAGCAGTAAAGCAATAAACAGCTGCACGACATACCAAAAAACAAAAACAAACAACAATAAAAACGCATACACATTTCTTTCCTCCACAATTAGTATTTTGTTCCAGATAAATCACAAGTATGGGGGAAAAGCAAGAACCACTAGCTAATTCTTCCGAGGTTCTTGCTGGTGAACTGTATTTGGATCACAGCAACAGGACTATATTTGATGTACCAGGGGACATGTTAATGCTTTCATCCTGACTTCTCTTCTTGCATTTCAGAAATAAGCACCAACCCTCCAAAATATCCGGGCCTCTTGAATGGTCACTGAAAACAGGTGAACATAGCTCCTAAATTAGTGTACAACAAGATATGTTTTAAAGTGAGTCATCACATTGCATGTGTCAACGAGGGATGTTAAATAACAATTAATTGAATAGTTGATTAACCTTATGAAGTCTTATTGGTTAGCTGACTATTCTATAGTCCCCAGGAGTGGGGCTGGCAGCCAGTGCACTCTGGCCCCACTCCCGAGGAGACCCATGCCACTCCATGCTGCTGCCTCTGATACAGAAGTAGATGTATCAAAGGCAGCACTGTGGGGTGCCAGGTAGGAGAAGGTCCATGAGGGGAGACAGTTTAAAAGCCAGCTCCCCTCACGGACTGTCTGCCTGTTGCCCCTGTATCAGAGGCAGCAATGTGGGGTGGCAGCAGCCCTTGTCTGGAGGGAGGAGGGTCTGAGCTCCCAGACCCAAAATGAGCCGGAACTGAGCTGGGCTGCAGGCCCATCTGGCTCCTAATACACTTTAAATGCAGAGCCACAGCAGGGGTAGGTCCTGGACCCTGCGCAAACTGGGAATGGGCCGGGCTGCTGGCCAGCCTGCTAAAAACTTTACTAGTGTGGGGAGAGAAAATGTGTGTTATCTATAGCATTAACCTATAAGCTTTTGCTTATCGGTTAAACCGCTGCACTATTACATTCTCTAGTGTCAACTGCTTATCACTATGTTTACGTAAGGATACTAACAGTAATTTAAGATATCTTTTAAGGAAGTAATCTGGCATAATCTAATAAACTGTAATTTAATGTCTAAATTCACATTCTTTAACAGAAAGACCAATGAGAAAAAAAAATCCTGGGTAAACTAATTTTTTTATAATCCAACTTACTCTACAAATTAGATCTTTAAACAGAGTACTGCAAATAACAGCTCTTTCTAAATTCATTGAAAGTTACAGATAGTCAATATGTCACATTCTAAGGGCCTCATCCAATGTCTACTGAAGTGAATGGAACTTGTTGCAGTGAACATTAAATGGCAGGATTACTTTAACAGAAATACTACAACGATCATGCACCTCTAAAGACTGATGTGTATAAAATGTCTACCTTTCATTAATACATTGTAATAACAACAAATGTCACTCACATCATGCATAGCAGAAGCTCTCTGTTCCGGGGTTGCAACAGATGCTATAGTTTTATAATCTGTGGAGAGCTGTAGTTGCATCTGCATGGCAGGTGAACAAGCTTTAACAAATCTTGCCTTTCCCTTAAAAAAATAAAATGGTATCAGACATTTATTGCCATCAGTGTTCACAATAAAATATTGTTTATATAAATACTCTCTAAAATTAAGTTGCTTATATTTTTAAAATATTGATATAGAATGGTTACGTTGCAGTTTCCAAGATGATTTAGTTATTACTTAAGCATTATGTCTTGCAAGTTGTAACCTATAGTAGAAACACGGAAGAATGATATAAATTGATAAAGCATTACATATTGCAGCGTTTCCCAAACTATGGTCCGTGGCCTGGTACCGGTCCTCAGCGAACGATCACCAGCTGGGTGGGAGGGAGCCCAGATTAGCGCTGCCGGGGTGTTCCGGGCTCACAGATTGCCCGTGCGGCGCCGGGTCCCCCAAGCCCTGGGCCGGGCTGGGCGGAGGATGTAGCTGTGTGGCGGCGATCCCTGTGCATCTCCCCGCCAGGGCTCGGAATAACAAGCAGGATCCCAGGCAGCGCTTACTTCCTCGGTGGGTAGGTGAGTTTTGCCCGGTCCTAGCGCCCTGCCGCCCGCTGGCTCCTCCAGAGTGAAGGAGTCAGGGGCTGACAGCTGATAGCCCGTGCCTGGGGGCGGGCTCTCTGCACGGGCAGCACAGCGCTTGGGCACTGCCGGGGGAGCGCAGGCCACTTGGCAAGGGCGGCAGCAGGCCCCGGGGAAAGGGCTTCGTCTCCCTGATGCACGTGCATTTTCATGCGGCCGAGCCTGTCATTGGTTTTCCTGTCACGTAACACAGCAGTCTTGGTTTGTTTCTGCATGGTGCGACAACGTGTATGTCTTCTTAGGTTAAATGCTTAAGTTTTCTTTGTTTATTTTCTCGTTTTCATCTTCAATATGGATAAATGGCTGAACAATGTGATTGGAAATACAACTAACAAATGTTCAAATGATGTGCAGCCTAATAAAAGTGAGAAGAAGATGATAAAAACTCTTTGGACCCACAATTATTCTGACAAGTATTTGAAATTTGGTTTTATAAGTGTTGGTAGTGATAATCACTTGCCGTTATGTATAACCTGTCATGCAGAACTATCCAACGAGTGCATGAAACCATCAAAACTGAAATGCCATTTGGAATGCAAACATCCAGAAAACGCAAGTAAGCCCATAGATTTTTTCATAAATAAGAGAAATGAATTATCTTCTGCTAAAAAAAGCATGAAAAATGCACTTTCTACGTTCTCTTCAAATGAAAACTTTGTGTTGGCTTCATATGAAGTTTCAGAACAAATAGCCGAGACAGGTTCGCATACTGTTGGCGAAAAGTTAATACTTCCTGCATTGCATATTATTACATCCCGTATTTATGGAGGGAAAAAAAGGAAATCAGTTGGGTTCGCTATCTTTATCCAACAATACAGTGAACCGTAGAATTGAAGATATGGTGAAAAATATTGAAGAAACTCTCGTACGTCAATTACAGAAGAGTCAGTTTTTTGCATTACAAGTGGATGAAAGCACAGATATAGCTGACGCTGCCAATTTGATGTCTTTTGTTAGATATTATTATGAAAGCTCCATTCAAGAAGATCTCTTTTTTTGTAAACTACTTCCAACAAGAACAACGGCTGCCAAAATTTTTAAGATAATAGATGATATTATTCAAAGTGATATTGACTGGAAAAAAGGTTTTGGACTGAGCAGTGACGGGGCTCGAACAATGGCAGGGTCTTGCACTGGGCTTGTCCTGCGGATTTGAGCTGTAGCACCAGACTGTGCGTGGGTGCACTGTAGTATTCACAGAGAGGCACTAGCTGTGAAAACTATGCCATCACTTTTGAGTTCCATTCTTCAAGAATGTGTGAAGTTTATAAATTATATAAAATCTCGTCTTTTGAATTCCAGAATCTTTACTGCTTTGTGCAACAAATTAGGAAATAAACATGAGCATCTCTTACTACACTGCGAGGTTCGATGGCTGTCAAAAGGAAACATTTTGAAACGACTCTTTGAAATGAAGGATGAAGTTTTATTGTTCTTGGAGCGACACCCTCCATTGGCAAAAGATGTTATATTTACATTTAAAGACAGGTTTCATGAATTTGATTGGTTAACAATGGTGGATTACTTATGTGACATATTTTGTCTTTTAAATGACATAAGTCTGAATTTACAAGGCACTAAAATTAATATTTTCAAAGTTCACAAAAAAGTTGAGGCAACAATTAAAAACTTCGTTTACGGGCACAGCGAGTTAACAAGATAAACTTTAAATCTTTTTGTACTTTAACAGAATTACAAAAAAAATATGCTGAAACTAGTATCTCAGATGCGATTTCTACAGCAATCCAAGAACATCTGTTGGGGCTAACATCAAGCTTAAATGAATATTTTCCTCCAATTGATGCCAGTAAAATGTCGATTAAGAACCCGTTTACTGTTGACACCGAAAATGAAGAAATATTATAATTGAATGCATCAGAAGTGGATTCATTAATTGAACTTTCCTGTGACTCTGTCTTAAAAGAGAACTTTGATAAACTCTCCTTGATTGATTTTTGGTTGAGCTGTAGAAATGAATATTCACATTTATCTGAGAAAGTCAAATTCTTAATGCCTTTCGTCACGACATAGAAGTGTGAAACTAGTTTCTCATCTTTGGTTTCCTTCAAAAATAAATATAGAAATAGACTGAATGTCGAACCAGATTTGAGGATAAAACTTTCTTCTTTTGCTCCTGATAAAGTTGCTATGTGATGCAAAACAACATCACCCTTCCCATTAGTTCTCTTTTTAGTTATTTAAAAGCTATAAAATGCACACATAATAAATGACTTATATTCAACTCATTAAATTATAAATAAACAAACTTTACAATTGTTAAAATTCTACTGGTTCAATTGCAATTAAGGTAATAATAAGTTAGGCAGTATTTTATATCAAGATTTATATTATGTACTATTATTATTGTGAATAAATAATAAACAGTGAAAATTTATTCATTTTTCATTTTTTTATATGCGTTTATATTTTTGGGCTGCAAAAAACAGTACTGAAAAAAACGGGTTCCAACTAAAGTAAAAAGTTTGGGAAATCCTGGTCTAGCCAGCTTTTATCCATCTTACAGTCCATTTATCCAATCCACATTCCCTTAACTTCCAGGCAAGAATATCGTGGGAGACCGTATCAAAAACTTTGCTAAAGTTGGCACTGGGGGCTTTGGGAGGACCAGAAACAATTTGCATATTCGTCATTTGCTTAATGAATGTGCAAATATGCAAATAAATGTTAGCAGTCCTCCAAAGCTCATGAATGGATTTACTGGTCCCCAGTGTCAAAAAGTTTGGGAACCCCTGACATATTGCAATGCCTGTTGAATTCAAGTTACCAGAAAATAATATACATATATTTTACCAATGCAAGAAGATTTTTCTCCAGCTTCAAGGACAACTCTGTATTAAATTTGCCTCCCATGATACTGGTGATGTCAAGGAGGCTGTAAAACTCAGGGTACTTCTTCACATGTGCAATGCTAGCACTTAAAAATTGCTAAAGAAAAAAAAAGATGTTATGTAGCCTATGTATCAATACTGTAACAGTTTCACAAAAATTACAATGTTACTGCAAAAGTTACATCTGCTTGTGTTTTCAGCTATGTATTTCACTCATTTCTGCAAATAGATATGTTCAGAAAATTTCTTTGTTCTTCTTTAGAACTCAGTTTAATAGACTGTGACAAGGGGAAAAAGGAAAAACAGATTGGTGGGAGGCTATTTGGTTTTTTTTGTTTGTTATTTAAAGCACTGTTCCAGAAAATAGGTAGGTGCTCAAACAACATGATGGAGACAGGGTTACAATCCTCTAGCATTGCCCTGGAGTCTCAGGAATTAAAGATTAATATGTGATTAAAGATTATATTGTGTACAGAAACATATCCAGCCAAAACTGGCACCTCTAGATGGAGGTGAGAGATATGAACATAGAGAGATGGAGGGATCATCTTGTGGTCAAGAGACAGGAATGGAATACGCAAGATATAGATTCTATACTTGGATCTGACACTAAGTCACTGTGTGATCCATGGCCACATTTTAAAAAACTGATCCTTAAAAATACCCACAAATTGTGGGCACACACACATGGTCCACACCCACATTTAAATGGGTTACTCTTTTACTGTTATTTTTCCTCTGCCTAAATTGCTGAGAGTTTATAATTTCACAGGTGGCTATACATTTTTATGATCTTGTTTTGGGGCTCTGCAGAGGATAAGGCAGGAATAAAAAAAGCAGAGAAACAGATTAAGGTGCTCCTATCTCACACATTTTTTCCAATTTTAAAAGTCTTAAAGAGATATTGGATTTATTTTAAACATTTTTCTTCGAGAAGCCAGCTAAGTCATCTATGACTGTGGTAGTTGAGAGCCATAAGTAACATTTGTTGTTCTGTTCTATTAAAATTTACACAGATGGGGAAAAGTCTCAAACTTTTGAAGTTTTGGGTAGAATGCAAATAAACACTTACTGTATCATACATATAAAAAGTCTATGGAGCTGTAACAATCATAGCTGACAAAGTACATGAAGGTATTAGTAGTACTCAAAAGATTTCTATTCAGATACCAATCTGTAAATATATGTTTAGGTCTGCCAGAAAAGAAGAAATTGTTGGGGCACTTTACACTGAAGTAGTTAAGTCCTTCTCTTAGCAAATAAGCAACGTTCTTTGTAGGCTCATGGTCATGCCCAGCCTTCTTGTTGGACTCTGGAACATTGTTAATCATTCCTTTGCCATAGTGTCTGTTTTATATAGGCTTCAGGTAAAGAATGCAAAGTTAAAGAGTAGGGGAATGTTCCCTGTGGAATCACATTCCTATGAACCCTGGATGCTGAGACAAATTACACTAGTTTCATATTGTGTTCTCAGGGACCTTAGTAATTCATTACTTGCACCTAGAAAAAAAAATATTCCATTCTCTGTTCACAATTGCTGCTTCCAAGATAACTGGAGGCAAGTAATTTTGTTCAATATAAATCACAGACCAAAGGACAAGGAGGAATTTTTACATTTGAAGCCATGTTTTATGACTAGGATGTAGGGTTCTCTTTTTAAAAAAAAAATGGACACAAACTGCCACAATATACACGAAGGTTTATAACAAATCAAGACTAACCTCAATGTTAAGCAATCCATGTTTTTAGTCCTTCATTTTCTGAAACAATAAAGCTATAATGTAGGGACCTCCCTCTTCTGTACCCACTGCAAATTAGTGCAGGAATAAAGGCAGAAATTCCACTCTTGCCTCTCATTCTTATGATGTTCTTATTTTTGTTATTCATTATTTTACAGTACTGAAGAAATATGTACTAATGGAATAGAAAATACCTCAGCAGAGGTCTGCCCTCACCCTACTTTGCTAATTACACAACAGCCTCATTTTCCTATGATAGTGATTTATCAATATAGTGATTCCAAGCAGGTGTAGCAAAGTCTTACCAGTTCCAGTATGCTGGGTGACCTTTCCCAGCTTTGCGTAACATCACCAAATTACAGCTAGAATAGCGCTAAATAAAATGGCATTCTTTTGTTTCAGAATTCAAGAAAATAGACTCAGTCCCTGGTCATCTGAGAATCATTCCATATAACGGATAATCCATGTAATTCACTGCATTATCCACTACATGACACTAAACCAGTAGCACATCTGTTTTTTTTTTAAATGCATTTTAAGGTGTAATTTCTGGCTTGCTATTGGGACTGAGTGGGAACCTGCTGCAATATTGTGTAAGAACACTGTCGTTCCTCACCACACCCCAGTTTTCCCTAGATGCTACCTGCTTAAATGGATACCTGGGGCTTACCAAGACAAAGCATGCTGTAACTTTCTGTTCTCTATGTAACCATGAACTTTTTATGTTGTACTCTAGACCGCTAAGAAACCCTACTGTTTTTAAAATGCTGGATGAGAGTCAGTGCAAATGTTGAAGGTGCATTGCTCACTTTAGGTATGCACCTCTCTCAGGTGTCCAATTCAGATGGACTTGCTGAAGGGAGCTCATGGTGTGAAGGAGTGCTGAGGACTGTGAGGTTCATTCCATGGAGGCAGTGGGGCCAAGGGGCTTGCCCTGGTGAAAGACTGTGACCCTTAAGGTGATCTGGCACACTGAAAGGGTTCTCCCAGGGATTGTTCGAAAGCACCAGACCTATGGATCCAAAATAGACACAAACAGTATTCTGTCACATGCTTTACTGATAGCAAACTACATTTCTTGATTTATATTCAATGACCTCAGTTTACTGAATTTATACTGAGTACGTCTGCTCATCCCTACCTAGTATGTTTTTTATTCTTTTTCCAATATTTTCATTCAATGAATGAATGAATACAATACACAAACATTTCTGTTACCTCAGTATAAAGCAGTGCATCCTCAGAGATGGTATCATAATCCTGAAAGCAACTTTTTGCAGCATTTTGTGCAAACTTTAAAAAATCTGCAATTTCACGGTTCACAAATTCCTTCATTTGCTGAAACAAGAAAGGAGACATATGAGTCCCATTTTGAATACAACAGGAAAAAAACAAAAACCCCAACCCCATAGCTAAACTGTAATTGTAAATACAAATTATAATAAAAGATAGATTTACCACATCTCATTACATATCTGCATATTTACAAAGTATCTAGTAGATTACGTAAATCACACAAGAAGTGACTTGTCTAAAAAGGCAGTGCCAGTATCTCAGTGAAGAACTGAAGAGAATATGGCCCAGCACTCACTCGATATTCTACATTGCCAGATTCTTGTACACCTCCACTGAAGTCAACACAAAAGGCAGCTTACACAATTAGAGCCTATTGCCTTAAAAAAGAAGCTCCCTTCCTGCAACGTATACTAGTAATCTAATTAAGGAGAGTGAAACACGGGCACTGTCAGAGCAAGCTGACATGAGCCTGCCCCGTCTACATTACCACTTACATTGCTGCTAACAATAGCACAGTAGCCCTGTTGCTGAAAAAGAGAAAAAAGAGAGGCACTAATTTTTCTGGTGCAAGTATATTCACGGACACAACATAAGAGAAAGGAACTGACAAAACGAAGGAACCACAGGACCATCATTGTCATAGAGCAATAGCCACAGCCAATGAATCCATTAATGCCACTTACAGGACTCAAATCTAATGATGCACCCACCCAGTTTGAAGAGCAAATATAATGTCTCACTTGCTATAGCAAGTACTGAGGGTCAACATGAAGGTCTTCCAAGGTATTAAAGAGTGAGTCTTGTATTATGGGATGCAGCCTAAGTTATAAGCAGCATACAAAATCACAGAAACATAGGGTTGGAAGGCACCTAAGGGGTGGGGCCAAGTACACCTACACCACCGATGACAGACGCCTTTTTAACCTGAAAAACCTCCAATGAAGGGGATTCCACACCCTCCCTTAGAAAGCTATTGTAGTGCTTAACTATCTTTAAAGTTAGAATGTTTTTCTGGATCTAAAATCTAAAACTGCCTCACTGCAGATTAAACCCATCATTTCTTGTTGTCCCAGTGGATATGGAGAGAACAATTGATCACCATCCTTTTTATAACCACCATTAATGTATTTAAAGACTTATCAGATGGGGAGCTCCTTCATGTCTGCCCCCTCCCCATTTCCAGCATTGCTCTGTCCGAAGTCTGGTAGCTCCCTCACACAGATTCACAAATACAAAATTTGTATCCATGTATCTGCAAAAATGATCCATGGATAGAAAGTGGATATCTGCACATTTGCATGGTGCTAGATACAAAATGTGAATCTGCATCTGATCTGCAAAAATGATACATGGATATCTGCATCCATGGATTCGAATATACAGTGGCTCTGCAGAGCTCTACAGACACATCATGCACTTTCTCCAGCTTTAGCAAGCAACTGATCTCACTGCAGGCTGCTTCCCACACAACTATTCTAAGCAGCTTTTTCTGAGGTGGGTTGTGACAGGGCTTCTGGACTAGTCTACCCATCATAGAAGGACATTCATCATGGTGTAATCTAACTTCTAATACAGTTAAAACTTTATGAAATTCTACATGTGTGTACTGAATTTATTACTTATTTTACGGTCAATTCATCATTTTCACTCCTCCTATAACGACCATCAGAATTAAGGACAGGAAAGCAGGAGGCATCAAGGAAACTATTCAACTATGTTTAGAGTAACGAGACATCAACTATCCTCAGTAAAAAATTCAAATTTCATTGCTGGAGAGAGAAAACATAGGAGAAACTGGAAATCTTTAAGGACTTATAATTATTATAAAATTTTAGCAACAAATAACTTTTAGAAAATGCTCTTTGGATTATTAGAAGGAATATTAAGAGAAAAACAATTTTAACACTTACCAAGTACTGGGAATATTCTCTTTCATGTTTTACACTAAATTGGTGGGGTACACGTTTTTTGGAAAACTTAGTCATTAGATATAAATATGTCTTCTGCTCCTTCTCAGTCAGACTAGAGACATAAGGATATGGGATTCTGGGCTCTGGAAAAGGATTATCATAAGCTGTGGATCTAACTTCCTCCTCAGCTGAAGCTGCAGGCTGTTTGTTAAATGTTTTCTCATCTTCTACAGTGTTAACTGATGCCTCTACATTTTCTTCTTTATGTCTGAAATAAAAGTGATAAGTGAAACAACTTACAATTTACATTTTTCACATGGAGATTTGTATTTGAGAAAACTGAGTCTGGCAGTCATGGCAGACCTTAAGTTTTCCAATTATCAGACAAAATGCATCATAATTAATAGAACAATGCTGCTGTTATGCCATTCCACCATCTACATTTCATTATTCTGTGCTCTATTTAAACAGTCAAATCCTAGGAATGATGGGAATTTCACGCTGATTTCAAAAGAAGAAAAAATTGGTCATTATTTCTATTAGATCCACTCCACTTTTCCAGGAAACATGTATAACAACTTGTTTTTACTAAAACAGACTAACACAGCTATCCCTCTGGAAAGTGTAACAATGAGGAATCTTGTGGCACCTTAAAGACTAACAAATGTATTTGGGCATAAGCTTTTGTGGGCTGGAACCCACTTCATCAGATGCATCTTGTTACACCTAGGTATCAAAATGAGAGCCAATCACAAAACATAGGTACTCTTTATTCTGGAAATGTCTTCACTATGAATGAGGCCTTGCTTCCTAGTCTGCTGTCTACCACTTATGTATGTAACGTTGTTTTAGCCATGTTGGTCCCAGATATTACAGACACAAGGCGGATGAGGTAAAATTGTTTATTTGACCAACTTCTGTTAGGCAGATACAAACTCTCTAGCTTAGGCCATGTGTATACTATAGTTATGTTGAATTAATTTACACTGGCACACAACTACAGCAGTGTTAAATTAGTTGTGTTTCTACAAGCTTAATCCCTTGCGTCAGCAGTGTGTGTGTCCTTGCCACATTTGTATCAATTGTATTGTCACTATGGGACAGCTCCTCAAGGCCAGTAACAGTTGATGGAAGCAACATGGCATCTACGCTGACACCGCATTCACCTAGCATCAACTATGACTCGACATTGCTCCAGGATGTGGTATTATGTTGACACAGAGAGGCACTTACATTGGCGGGACACAAATTCAAGTGAAGATGCTTCCACAGCTAGGTTGACAGCTAGCTTTTGCCACCCTAACCATGTAGTGTAGACCAAGCCTTACACAGAGTTCTTCTTCGGGTCTGAAAAAACACGCTAGGGTGTGTCAACTACATATCAAAGCAGGGTTGGCCAACCCGCGGCTCACGAGCCGCATGCGTCTCTTCAAAGAAAAAATTGCAGCTTCCACAGCCATGGCTCTGAAAGGGCCAGTGTGTTTCTGTCTGCACAGGACAACGCTGCAGACTTCAAAATGGCCACCCTTAAAAGGGCAATGCCTGCTCTGTTCTTAAAAGGGCTGCGGGTGGGCCCCCCATTCTCCCCGCCTCTCCCCAACAATTTTTTTCCCTCGGCTCTTTGTGCTGTATCCACTACTATTTTGGCTCTTCGTAACGGGTTGGCCACACCTGTATCAAAGGATCACTCAGAGTGAAGTGGTGCATCAATCCACCATAGTAATGGGAGGGAAAAATAAATCTGGGGAGGGATAGCAGATTAGTGGATTTTAAAGACTGTAGTTATAAGCAATATATCCAGTCTGTTATTCACACCATAATTGTTACTGTGTAGCAACATTATGTATTTAAGCTCCCAATCTTGCCTTTTAAGGTGTTGTGCAGCCTTCCTTTGAGGATGGAACCTGACAGCTCAGATACAAAGTTAACACTTTGTGAAAAGTGTTCACCCACAGGTGAGATGGTTTTGTCTTTTATAATTTTTCTGTGAGAGTTCATTCCAGAGCATAGGGATTGTCTTGTTTTAGCCAAATCATTGTTATTGGGACATTTAGTGTACTGAATGAGGTATACCACATATGATAGACCAACGCAAAACCCATGGATCTTGAAATGTGTGTTGTGAGGGGTGTTGGTCATCATAGTGATAAGATAAATCTTCAGCGGTGATACTCAGACTGAGGCTTGGGAGTTGCAAGTGGCTCTTTAATGTGCCTCTTGTGGCTCTTTACAGCATATATTAAAACACTGATTTAATTATTTAACCAATTAGGATGATTACACTACATTACTAATCAGTTATAGAATAAATGGTCTGTCATTTTGCTGCAAGAATTTTTATATATTATAAATAGTAATTGAAACAATGAACTCACTCTACTGTGGCTTTTTTGCTGATCAGCAGTTTGGCTCCTGAACTAGAAAAGTCTGAATATCATTTGTCTACAGCAGTGTTCTCCAACCTTTTTAAGCACAAGATCATTTTCTAAATTTAAGTGCAATCCAAACTCTAAGTTGAGCCTGGGGCAGGGAGTTGAGATGCAGAAGAAGGTTCAGGCTCTGGGAGGAAGTTCGGGTCCAGGGGGGACTCAGGACTACAGCAGGAGTTTGGGGTGTAGGAGGGGTTCAGGACAGGGCAGGTGTTTGGAATGCAGGCTCCAGTTGGGCACCGCTTACCACAGATGGCTTCTGGATGGTGGTATAGTGGTGCTAAGGCAGGTTCACCCCACTCTGGCTCTGCACCACTCTTAAAAGCAGCTAGCAAACTCCCTTCAAACTCCCTGTCCCCCCTCTGCTCTATAGAGATGGGGTATGGGGGGGGAGAGGAGAAGGGCACCCAGATATCAGCACCCCCTTCTCTTCTTCCCATGCTTTGCACAGCAAGCAGAAGGCTCCCAGGAGGTGGGAGGCAGCTCCAAGGTAAAGGGCAGGAGAAGCATGGCAGTGCTGAGAGAGGCAGATGAAATGCTGGCACTTGATAGGTATGGCTGGGAGGCTGTCAGGATCACCTGTCAAAGGCTTCAAGATCTATCTGTGGATCCCGATCTACTGGTTGGTGACCACTGGTCTACAAGTTTTGTGTCTGTTCTCCTGGCAAGGTCTGAGGCCATCTTTAAGTCTGTTACTTATATTTGTTAAACTGTGTCAACAATTTTTATTCAGCGAGGCCTCACTCCTGAAGTGAAGTTGTGACAGTAAAAAAGAAGTACTTGACATTGAAGCGTCTTTTAAAATGGAAGAAATATGGCTGTAACAACTGGTAAAAATCCAGATTTCAAAGATTCCCCCCCCACGCCAAGAATGGAGCACACCAAACAGTACTAGAATCAGTTGTTCAAGCAGGATAACAATAGTGAAGAGCAGCATGGAGGAGGAAATGGACCTAACAATAGGAAGCAAGATGTGCAATAAGCTTTTTTTTTTTTTAAAACAACTTCAGCATATAAAGGCTTACTTAGCCCTTATGTATTTACAATACCTATGCTTAAAAATGAACATATTTTAGGTTAACAAAATGAACATTAACTGCTGATCTTGGAAAAACATATTTTAGAGATTGGATTTCAGCACTAGAAAAAAATGTCTCAAGAGGTATTCATACCTAACAGTATCACATCCACAGCTCTTAATAATACTTCACAGCTGTCTCACTGAATATGAGAATATGTCCATCCTCATGGCACAAACTGGCAAATTTAATTAAGCTGCAGCAGCAACAAGATGCTGACTCAGATTTGCCAACGTAGGAATGTCAAGAAATTCTAGCAGTTTAAATTGGCTACATTCAGCACAGAATTAAATGGCAGCACATCAAGATTATTTCCCCGTGCAGTGCTGTCAAAATCTTCATCAGAGTGCATACCAAAATAATCCGACAGGGCCTTTCCATTCATATTTGCAGTTATACTTTATTTGAGCTGACGATTTAAAAATTTCCCCTTCATTTTATGCAATCCACTCTTCTCTCAGCTACAGCTTCCATGGAGAGAAAAGAGTAGCATTTCAGTTAAATATTATCAGGGGTCCTTATTAAGGATGTTAAGAGGCAGGTAATCATGTAGTTGATACAATTTGTATAGACTACACAATTCGTCAATAAGCAAAAGCACTCAGAAAGAGCAACCCCCACTATGGCTCTGCAGTTTAAACGTAGTAAGAGCCGGGCGTGCAGGCAGCAGGGGTACCTTGCACCTGTTCAACCGCCCCTATCCGTGGGGGATCCCAGGGAGGAGTTGGGGCCCCTCATGGATAGGGGCTGCTGCAGAAGTAGCCTCCTCGAAACCCCCCCCCCCACTGGTGCCTTTGATGTGTGTGTTGCGGGGGGGGGGGGAAGCAGCATCACGGAGATGGTGCTGGCAGGGAACCAGATTTTAAACTGGCTCCCCCAAGGACCAGCTCCTGCTCCTCCCGCTTGCTGTGCCTGATACAGAGGCAGCAAGAGTGGGAGAAATGCGAGTAGTCGACCTCACTGTCTGATAAGCCTAGGTTTATCGGATAGCTGACTACTCTTCTACATCCCTAGTCCTTATATAAAGATTCACAAATTCTAGGAATATCTGGAAAAGAAGAGCATAATTCCCATTTGTAATGAATTACCCAAGTCCAAACTCCCTTGATCACAATTCCTTAAATCTCATCACTGTCTCTTCTGATACCTTGGCACACACCTGTCTTTTCTGATTCCCCCATGCCATGGCACCAAATTTGCCTCTGTAGTCATTTTAATAAAATTAAAATTGGAATTCAGGCCAAAAAGATACTAGGGAACGATGTACCGCAGAAGACTACCAATCACATTCCAAGTGTATCATTGTCGGCCAATGCTAAATTGCATGCAGGTCTTGAAACATTCAAAAGCTTTCCTACAGAATAGCTTAATCCACTGGTGTAACCAACAGCATCAGTCCAAGTCCTACTGGATAGAGCCATTGCCCAAAGTAGTGACAGGGCAAGGACTACTGTACTCCCGAAAATACACTCCAGGAAAGGAAAGCTGAATTCAGGTCTTCACATATCTCTCCAGATAAATAAATAAATAGTTCCTGTGAGATGAGAGTGACATCATCACATCACTCTGCATCCACAGGAACAAGTCCCACCAATTCCCAGCCTGGCTCTTCCCAGGGCCCATGTGGAGGGCTGGGGCTGACTATGGCATGGCCTGGTCCCTCCCGGAGGCTTGGGGGAGAGCCAGGTGCCACCCCGCCCTGGCAGCTGGTGGGGAAGTGTGGGGGGGGGGGAGATGCACAGTCAGGGCGGGGGAGGGAGGGTAAGGGTTCAGAGGTGGGTCCGGGAGGCAGGCTAGGGGAAGACAAGGGGCCAGCAAGAGCCAGGGCAGCCTTCGGGCTGAGGCCTCCCTGGTGACCGGGAGCAGGGGGGGGAAGAGCTGGGGCCAGGGGAGCCTTGGACCCTTCCCAGCAGCACGTAGGAGGGGAAGAACGTCTCCCCCTCCTGACAGCCGGAGGAGAACCTGGCGTGGCTTGGGCCCAGCCCCACCCAGTGGCTGTGAGAGAGCTGGGCCTGGTGCAGTTCAGCCCAGCCCAGCCCCTCCTGGCAGTCAAGGGAAGAGCCGGGCCTGGCATGGCCTCAGCTCAGCCCCTCCTGGTGGCTGGGGGCCCAAGAGCCGGGGAGGCCTCAGGGCTCAGCCCTCCCCAGAGGCAGAGGAAAAGAGCAGGGCCTGGGTCAGCCTCGGGCCCTCCCTGGAGGTGTGTGGGGGGGAAGGGCGGGGGGGGAAGGGGAGAAGAGCCGGGGTTGGGTAGCCCCTAGTATAGGTAAATGAAGAAACTGTTTTTGAATGGATTAATATATATATTGATCTGAAATATTTAATCCACACATAATCTAGTAATTATTTGGTTTCTCAAACAGGTTTAGTTAGTTTTTAAAAATACATTAGCTCATCTATAAAAAAAAAAAAGTGTCAGAAGACAGAAAAACAGATGAAAAAAAAATATCAATCTGCATACTCAGTTTTCTGAAGAAAGGGCAGATTGCTTGTCACAATGCTCTAACGTACTCAACACCTGTATTGTCTTCTCACCGATAGCATGACAACTCCTTTAAGCCATGCAAATTCTAGTCCTACTGTCAACAAGTGTTAGAAACAAATGTTATGGAATTAATACCATATGTGCCATTATCATTGCTGATTTTGTACCATCCCATTTCTGATTTTTCTGCTGTATGTAGTTTGGTTAGCTTTAGTTGCTGTTTAAGGCAGTGATCTTGCCTATAAAAAAACCTAGCATACTATTGCATCTATGCAAACACACATATCATTAGACATGAATAAATGGGATTCTAGCTCAAACAACATCATCAGCCTTCTCCAAATAAAATAAAGATGGAGTGGGACACAGACAGCCTCACCAAAGATACTGAGCCACAGGGAGCCTCATCTTTGGAAGTTGCCAGTGAAGAGAGTTTTGCTTAAGGTTTTTGCTTGGGATCAGTGATGGAGCCGAGTATCAGACCACTTACCCGAGGCATCAGCTTGTCTCCTACTTTAGGTCGCCCAAAAAAGAAGATAGAGACTGTCAAACCACTCAATTTCCTCACATGTTGGGGATAGCAAGATACACTTTTTTCTCTTGAAAAACACAACAGCAAGAAAAATATATTTTGAGAGGCAACATGGAGAATATTCACAATACGTACTTGTTTGACAAAATCCACAGGTCAGAGAGGGTTGGAGCCAAGGAATATTTTTCATAAATGTTCCGTGAGAAAAACACTTCACTACCATTTATTGGTGAAGTGTCCCTGTTAAAAAAAAAAATGTGCTTGTATTACACATTATATAATACTATAAGTTAATTTTCTGAGGGTGTGTCTGCACAGCAAAGTTATTTTGGAATAACAGCCATTATTCCAAAATAACTATGTGAGCGTCTATACAGCAATTCCGTTATTCTGAAATAATTTCAAAATAATGGACGGCCTAGTCCGACTTCTGTAAACCTCATTCTACGAAGAATAACGCCTATTCCGAAATAAGGCATGTGTAGATGCTCCACTTCTGCTATTTCGAAATAGCCCTTCACCAAGGCCATTCTAAGTTATTCCTGCTGGGGCTCTAAATTGAGATAGCACATCTACATTAGAGAAGCCTCAGGTTTCCCTGCAGTGTAGACACGCTATTTCGAAATAGCTATTTTGGAATAACCATTCCAGAATGCCTTATTTCAAAATAACTGTGCAGTGTAGATGTAGCCTATGAGCCCTGTAAACAGCGGAAGTGTTGGTAATGCTGTTGGACAATACTGACCTTCCATGGCTCGGCATCCCCCCCAAGAGTTATACTAGGGCTGCTTGCTCTTGACCTTCCTGTCCCCGTCAGGGAGTGAGAGCGAAGTGCATACCTCATCTCTCCCTGCTCTCCCTAACCAGAGAGAGAAATGCAGCAAACTGTGCACTATCCCTTCAATCCCTGATGAAGGGGAACAGCCAGCAATGACCCCATAGAATCCGGGAGTGGGAGGAAGCTTTAGCCCCACCCCCAAAGAGCACCAGGGTGTGGGAAGTTCAGAGCTGAGGCAGTCCCAGATGGTGGGGGAGAAAGAGGAGAGCACCCCCAGCCAGCCTGGTAATTCTGTCTCTTTTCAGTATGGCTTTGAGAAGCAATCCCATTTGAGGTAAAGCCCATTTTCCTGGCACAATCAAACCTTTATGCTGCTTTGAGATACCAGAAGAGGAAGCTGTATACCAAATTTGGTAGTTCTAGCTCTTACCATTTAGGAAGAGTTTTTGAACAAACAGAGAAACTCTCTCAAATATGCATTAAGGATGTTAAGGACTAGTCGACTATCCCATACACAAATACTTATTGGATAGTCAGTGGACTAGTTGCTTCCCCCACTCTTGCTGCCTCTATCAGATAGAGGCAGCAAAGGGGGGGAAGGGAGGGGGAAGAGAGAGGATACTTCAAAGCTGCAGCTGGGGATCAGCTGTGCAGTGTTGCTCCTTGAAATGTCTAAACAGCCGTTCAAAGGGGGCAGCGCAGAGCCCAGCGTTAGCGAGGGACTCCCCAGCTGGACTACTCGAGTGGATGGAAATTCGACGAACCAATTAATGGATATTTAACATCCTTAGTGTCCACACGAGACTTATCTCCCCCCCCCCCCCGCCACATGTCGCGGGGACGGGGGGGGGGGGCCCAGATGCGGTCTGGTTGCTGCGCCGCCTGCTCGCACTGGTGCTTTTCCATTGACATCCCCCTTCCATGACAGGTGCCGGGCACAGCAGCCCCGCAAGGGCGTCAGGCTGCAGCGCGTTCTCGCCCCGGCCCCGGCCCCGCCTCCGTGCCATGGGGCGCCAGCACGTGCGTTAAACGAGCTCAGCAGCGAGGAGCTGGGAGATCCCGGCCCCGCGACGCGCGCGTAGGAGCAAGTCCCCGCAGCAGGCGCTGTGGCCCCCAGGCACAGAGCCCCGGGCAGGGGGGACCCCCCCTCAGCAGGGCCAGCCGACAAGGGCCGGGCTCCCGCCAGCCCGCGGCAGAGCTACCCGTACTCACCAGGTGAGCCGCTTCCCACCAGCCTCCATCTTCGCCGCGCCTCCCCCCTCCGGGCAACGGCAACTGCCCCGCCCTCGAGCCTCGCCGCTCCCTCCCTGCCCGACCGCACCGCCCTCAGGGCGCGAGCCAATCAGAACCGCGGAGCGCGCACAGCGCGACCTCACGTGAGCTGGAGTAACGAACGGGCAGCGGCCGGAGCCGCCATGTTTGGTGCGGGCAAAGCGAGCAGCGCCGCCCCACCCCTCTCCCTTGGCCGGGCGGGCGGGCAGCCGGGGATTCACGCCAGGGAAGGGGCTGGGCGCGCGGGCGCGTAGCAGCAGCGTGGCCAAGCCCGGCCTGGTGTTTATATCGAAGGCGCTTTGCCCGGGGGGGGCTGGAGAGTTTTGCGGCGGGTGGGTGCGTGGCGCACGTAACAGAGCCGGCCCTGGGCTCTGGGACTGGCCGCAGTGCACGGGCCTCGTGCTGCGTCTCCGATTCCGCCTGCCCACCGAGAAATAGCCACATTCACGACCCTTCTCCCCTCGCCCCACTTGGCACGTCCTCTGTTCCAAAGTCCCGCACCCGGGCTCGTGCTGCCACGGCTCAGCACAGGCAGGTGCCAACTGCCTAATCTCACCCCCCCCCCCCCGCCCCCACTGCCGGAGGGAGGAGGACAAAGAGGGGGAGCAAGCAGCTCCGGGGAGCCGGCCTGCAGAGCGACCCGCTTAAAAGCGTCCCCTGTGTTCGAGCTTGTCCCTGAGAACCCAGAGCAGAGTCATGAATAGCCGGGCCTAGGGATGTTAAATATCGGTTAATACAGTCGTGTTACCGCAAGAGTTCCTAGCGGTTAGTTGGCTAGTCTGTGGGCCCTGGGGGGGCGGGGCTGGCAGCCAGTGCGCTCTGGCCTCTCTCCTGAGAGGAGCCCCTGCTGCTGCCACTGTATCAGAGACACCATGGGGTACCAGATCCACAAGGGGAGCCAGTTCCCTTGTAAATTGGCTGCTGTTGTCATGTGGTGCTGTCTCTGATAGAGAGGCAGTGGCATGGGGTGAGGGGTGGTCTGAGCTGGACCTGGCATGAGCCGGAACTGAGCTGGGCTGCCTGCACACCCAGTACCTAATGCTCCTTAAATGCGGAGTGTTTAGATGCAGTGGGGTAGCTACTGGACCCATCATAAGCCAGGACTAAGCCAGGCTGCTCACCAGCCTGTTAAAAAATTTACTAGCAAGTGGGAGAGGGAAATACGCGTAGTCTATAGGATTAACCTTTTGCTTATCGGTTAATCAACTACAACTTTACATCCCTAACATGGACGCTGATGTCAGCTTACTCTAGTTGTAATGGGATATTCTGTTCTCTACTTGCTGTTTTCTCCAACTCTCCCTTTACCACAGTTTCCTCAACTGTATCTAGGGTTGCCAGGTGTCCCGTATTGATCCAGACAGCCAGGTATTTTCCCCTCCTGTCCAGTAAAAAAATTCAGAAAATACCAGACACCTAAAATGTCTGGTAATTTCTGTTTTTTTCCCCGTCAGGAGGCAAAAATACCAGACACCTGGCAATCCTGTGACACACTCAGCAACTGGGCCCAGCCACCTCCCCCTGCCATCCTGCTTACCTGGTTCTGCAGGGAAGCTCCCTTCTGGCTTGACCAAGAAAACAGGATGGCCACCAGCAAAAAGCCTAAAAACCTGAGCAAAGGGAAGCAATGCCTTCCCTGGGTCTTAGTGCTCAACCTCTCCTCTTCCTACCTATCCCTAGTCTGACTCTGCATGTACTTAAAAGGGCCATGCTGTTTTATTTTATTTATTTATATTTTTGCTTAAGAACTCTTGGGGTCCTTTTTTTTTCTCAGCAACTTTGGTCTCTCCCCCGTTTTTTTCCTTAACAGAATTTTTTTCCCCTTTTTTGGGGTAGGGGGGCGCGGGGTGTTCAGTATTTTTGGTTAAACCATCTGGCAACTCTAAGGCTATGTCTACACGGGCATGATCTTGCGCAAAAAGTGTTTAGTGCAAGAGTTCTTCCGTTAAAGTAGTTGTGCAAGAGAGTGTGTACACTGGCATGTGCTTTTGCACAAGAGCATCCATGCCAGTGTAGACGCTCTCTAGCGCAAGAAAGCTCTGATGGCCATTTTAACCATAGGGTTTTCTTGCGCAAGAAATTCATGTTTCCTGTCTACACTGGCCTCTTGCGCAAGAACAGTTGTGCAAAAGGGCTTATTCCTGAGCGGGAGCGTCAAGAGTTCTGGCGCAAGAAGCCGATTTCATACATTAGAACATCCGTTTACTTGCATAAGAACACGCAGCTAGAGTAGACAGGCAGCAAGTTTTTGCGCAAGAGTGGCCGCTTTTGCGCAAGATCGCGCCAGTGTAGACATAGCCTAACTGTATCTGCCTCTCGTATCTTCCCTTCTGCCTCTTCTTCAGTATCTCCTCTCACCTTACCATCCAGCTTATCTCTGCCTAACTAAATCTACACGAACATGAAACAATGGAACATGATATTTGCTATCACATTGTTCATTTTGCATGTGTTTTATCCCTCTCCCTGCCTTTCCTAGGTCTCTTCTATTTAGATGGTAAACTCTTCAGGGCAAGGACTGTTTACTATTCTGTCCAGTGCTTAGTGGACTGGACCACCATTCTTGGTTGGTCGCATGCACTACCATAATAAAGATTAAATATAATAATAATAAAATAATGGAATAAGGGAACCTGTGAGAGGAAGGACTGCAGAGTAGAATGGAGCATGAAGGTGGCCAACAGAAATGTTGGGACTGACCCATTTATTCTCTGAGCTAGAAATCAGAAATCCTTTTACAATTTCAATCCTGTCCAAATGCTCCATAATATTTTTTTTATTATTTCAAAAGGCCTGATTTACATCAGTTCCTTTCTGTAGTTATTTCATTACAATAACATGAATTTTGATTGAGCTGGATTCTCATGAATCAGTTAAATGCCCCCCCCCCCCTCCAGTAGTATAGAATCAGGCACTAATAGCAATAGCTAGAACAAATACCTCAATAGTCCAAGCTTTCCATACAAAGTTCTGTAAATACACAGCACTTTCAACTTGAACCAGCCTGTTATTTCAGTCTTGGGCCTGGTGGAAGGAAAGATGGCCAGCTACTCCCCATTTTAACAGTCTGCAAACCCTTCTTGGCCCAGATCTTCACAAGTGTTTATGCTCCTAACGTCCATCAATTTTAGTAGAGTTCAGGAACCCAGTGAGAGTTCACTAGCACAGTCTATAATTCCAGGATCACGTACTATTTTCTTCATTGGACTCATGCCCATTCAATGCGCAGAATGACATTGCTCTGTGGGTGAAGTAGAGTTATGTAGTGAAGTTCCTGGCTCTGACCAGGTTGCTGGTGCCACTGGCCCGGCCGGGGTACCAGCCCCCTACTGCCAACCAAGTAGAGCTGCCAGATGCCAGCCTAGTTCCACTGTCAGATATAGATGCTGGAAAAATGGCCCTGCTGTCCAACGCCGGCCCTGCTGCAGTGTTCCTGCTGCCATACTCCCGGCCACCAGGGCTCTCTGATCATGGAACATTTGTGCAGGACCTCAGATGTTGCTGGACCAGAGAGTTCTGGTTTTGAGAGATTAAACCTGTAGATGTTTTTTACTTCAGTCTCTTGTGCTGTGGTTCTATAAGTGTAAAATGAGGATAACCACCTCTCATCTCACAGCACTGTTGTGAAATAAATGCATGCACACATTTTGAAGTACTCAGATTTTATAGAAAAGCCTATAAAAATAAGGATATTAAAAATTCTGTCTTCAGAGCATGGTATGGATTAAGGATGTTAAGGACTAGTCGACTATCTCATAAGCAAATGCTTATCAGATAGAGACAGGGGAAAGGGGAGTACTTCAAAGAGGCAGCGCTGCACAGCTGAGCCTGGGATCAGCTGTGTGGCGCTGCTGCTTTGAAATGCCAAGGTGGCATTCAAAGGGGCTCTTGTACATTCTAAGGAGGAATGCGGAAGTGCCTATCGACTAGTCAAGGGAATTTCCATCGACTACTTGACTAGTAAATGAACTGATATTTAACATCTTTAGTATGGATAATGTGCAGTAAAAAAAGGCATGGGCCACACATTAAACAAGGAGAAAACTAAATAATGAATAGTGTCCATTCTCTATACTGAATGAGGTTGGGCTTTTGTGGAAAATTAAGTATGTGATAATGTAATAAAAGACAGTATCATAATGGATATGCACAAGGGGCTAAATTAAACTTGTAGAGGCAACAGTAATCCTGGTATTCCCAACTGTTCAGTTCTTAAATAATGTTCTTTTAAGGACATTATTTTATGTATATAAATATGGTGCCTAGGCAGAAGTGCTGGCTTCTCCACAATGCCACGTCCATATATTTGAACTAGGGCTGTAACAGGATAGTTGATTAACTGATAAGCAAAAGTGTATAGGTTAATACTATTGACTACACGCATTTCCCTCTACCTCTCTCCCTGCCAGTAAATTTTTTAGCAGGCTGGCCAGCAGCCTGACTCAGTCCTGGCTTGCGACAGGTTCAGGACCTATCCCTGCTGCAGTTCTGCATTTGAAGTGTATTAAGATCTGGGAAGGCAGGCAGCCTGGTTCAGTCTTGGCTCATGCTGTGTCTGGGAGCTCAGACCCTTCCCCTCCCCCCCGCCCTGCCCCCTGCCAGGGACTGCTACCACTTTCTCAGAAGCAGCAGCACAGGGCAACAGGCAGTCGGTCCGTGAGGGGTGCTGGTTTTTAAACTGGCTCCCCTTGCGGACCAGATCCCGCTTGGCTCTGCGTGCTGCTGCCTCTGATACAGTGGCGGCCAGCCCACCCACAGGGACTAACCAATAAAATTTCATGAGGTTACTTGATTATTCAATTAACCAATATTTAACATCCCTAATTGAACCTGGACAGACTATCCATGACTACATGCTAGTGTGGTTCTAAGGATAGCAGACACTTGGATTCGAATTATCACATATGTACACTCTCACACTGCTAACATTCTTGATGTTTCAGAGGGGTAGCAGAGTTAGTCTGTAACTGGAAAAAACTTAAAACAATTAATAGTCTTGCAGCATCTTAAACTAACTAAACATGTAGATGGTATCATGAGCTTTCATGGGCACAAGCCACTTCTTGATGTTGTTACTGTTGAGTCTGCATGTACCAAACAATTTTGTGGGGTAAGGACATGTGCACCCAGATTTTTTAATATGCGTATGTGTATCAAAGGGTTCAATACTAACAAACTTTATAGAGTTTTACTTGTTCAACAAAATCCACCATGACACATCTTGAGCTTGAACAACTTTGTAACTCTCTGTACAGACACCAAGGAATAAATTTTAACACACAATACAATGCAGAAAATGAACATGATCCTAATATCAAAAAGAGTAAGACACGTGTTTCCATTAGAAGCTGAACTTTTATTACAGGATAACAGTACATAAAGCACATCTAAAATCGATGTGTTCAATGCACTTAATAAAGGTAATGTAATATTAAAGGTACAAGTTTCTAAGTACAATATAACAACATTCATATTAGAATGAAAATTGGAGTATTTAAAAGACAACATTAAATCTCTTATTTTTACAGTTGTATTTACAAAATGAATCAAAATACTTTTTTCAGGACTCAGAGTAAAATAAACTGTTGAATATAAGCAGACTATTGTAAGAGTGATTTTAAAAGAAGATCGAAGAAAGAGAAAAGTTAGGTGATCATGGGTAAAGATCATTAGCAAAGTTTTAGTACAATACTTTTTTAACATTTCTCTTGATGGCTTACACTTTTATTGTGGCTAAAAAAGGAATTTTTACATACTGTACACAACAGACAGCACATTTTCATGTACAGTATAATTTCATTTAAACTTGCATGTATTTACAGAAAATTGAGTGTATTACTCAATGAGGTTTGTGAAGTTTATGTGCTTAATCATCAAACCAACACATATTTGTAATCAGCACTTACTCTGGTCTCTTTACTTTAAACATTTAGCTACAGAAGAAAATATAACAAGAGGGTTTGCATAATTTATAATACAATGAAACCTAAATGATCTGGGAGAACATTTTCCTAGTATAAAGTTTATGATGTATATGTTAGTAGATAAAAATGTAAGAGATCCACCATTGCGATTTAAAAGTATCAAAGGGTGTTATAACTCAACAAAGGATTTAGAAATAAAATTATCATGGCTTGCATTTAAATAACACTGTAGAGGTTTTAAAATTGTCATGAAAATGTTTGCAATTAAATTTTCTACTTATGAAAACATACCCCATGGTGCAATAAAGTTTGTATTTATTTTCAGGACAATACTATGTTACTGTAAAAAAAAAAAAAAAATCCTTGGATTGAGGGTACAAAAGCAGTGCATGGAAGCCAAGAATCATGGCTTTAAAATTCACTACCTTCTGTTATCAAAAAGTGCAGTAAACAGAAACATTATCTTTAATAAATTGCTCAAAAATCTTTGCTAAAGATCTTATAAATTCAGTAACATTACAGAAAAATTCTAATAAATATTTAAAAAGGTTAATTACCTCAGATATTTGATATCCATCATTTTGTAAGAATTTAAATGACAATATTTGTGGGAGGAGAGAGTTGAAGCGAAGAGTAACTCGAAGAAAAGGTATGATTTCTAGATAAAGGTATGTATAAAAATTAAGAAAATATCAAGTTCTATGATTGAGTTTCGCAAACTCCGTGTCTGCATTACATTTGTGTGTCAAAATCCATCTTTGAACTTGCACATGTGGTTTTAATGAGAATCACATATGCATACATGAGGTCAGAATTTGGACATCAATGTTTCATGATAGAGTCACAGAACATTCCCATTGATAATAACTGGAATTATGCATTAGGGCATGATCATGTGGCTTCTGGAATTGTGAGTGCCCTCAAACCTTGTTAGATTTAGGGAGTAGAAGGCACCCAGTACTTAGTAGGTTTAGGTATATAAATCTCACATGTAAAAGAGATTCCCCAACTTGCCAAATTACTACCTACTTCAACCCTTAAACTAGACAAGACTGTATACTGGGGAACTGGCTACATATTTCTCATATGATGTGATATGCAGTGAAACATTTTAGCAACCCAATGGATCATGAACTGGAGATAACACATTTATCATAATATGAACATAGAAAAAATATTTGATATCAAATATCTATACTGTTGAAGTAATTTTCTCCTCATTAAATATACTACAGAATAAATTATATAATGACACTATGCATTTAAGGAGAAAAAAAAACATGTCCCAAATCCAGTACTCTGATACAGGTACTTGTTGGGCATATGTAGATTTTATTACTCAATGAAATTAACAAGACCCAAAGGTGGTATTGTCTAGGAATAAAAGGGGTTTGTTTTTTGTTCACAAAAGTAACTTATCTAGCACCACACGTCAGAAAAAACACAAAAATAGCACACTCTAGTTCTAAACAGCTATGTCTAAAATAGATTATATAGTAAAACAGATATTATACAGCATAATGTGGTATTTGATAAACAGATAAATATTTGCACTGTGTAGGCTGTTTATAGCATAACTTTATCTATACAGGATGAAAGCAAAAAAGTTAACTATATAGAGGTGAGCAGAACAACATTAAATATTATGACTCAAAAGCAGAGACGAAGATAAAGTTGAAAGAACAGAGCAAGAGAAAATGTTTACAGGCCATTACAAGTCCTTAAATTAGTAGTAAAATAAGGAATCAGTTGCTCAAGTTTAAGAAAGCAGTAAACAAGAGATTGCATTTACATGCAGATGTCTAAAATTTGTATTTCTTTTTAAATCTATGCACAAAAAGTCATTTGTTTTTATTGCTTGACATTCAATTATGGCTAGAGTATTTTTAACCTTTTTTGAACTTTGGAAACAAGAATATTGTTAAAGGTGCCATAAAAATGGACAACATTGAAATCAGTTTGCAAATAAACCTCCTAACACTGCAGTTCTTTATACATTTTAAAAAGCCTTGTCTGGGGTTTGTCATATGTTAAATATATTTAAATTGGGAAAATACACTGTAGCTTGAAGCCTCCCATTGGCCCAAACATCCAATACAAAAACACGTCTCCATAAAAGGAGCAGGCAGACAATACAGTTACATATAAAGAAGCAGCCAGCTAATGTCCTAATAGTAAAATTTTTTACCACTGTTCTATAAATTGTTTCAAAATTATATACAAAAAAAAGAAAAATTGGATTTTAGAAAGATATTTACAGTACATATGCATTTTGTGAAATAAAATTCACTGTATTGCTTATGAATTCTCTGCATTTAGGTATCAATTAAAGAGATTGCAAGTGATTGTAAAATTTATGCTTCTACATTAGGATAGTTGGGGGGGGGGAAAACAGTATACTAAGCAGAAATAGACATGGAAAATATGCAGATGTTGCATGGAAAATATGCAGATGTTGCCTAAAAATAAAGTGTGATGTCATACATATTATGCCAAGCTAAACAAATTTCTTGTGAAGTGCAGCTTCAAAAGGTAATGAGATTGTGAGGAAAGATACCCAAGTAAATATTGTGGCAGCAAAACATAAATGTAAAGAGCATATATTGATTGCCTGCATAGTCATAATTTTCATACATTTTTATTTTCATAATGTAAAGGGGCTAAACATTTAGTGTTTTATTTCATATTTGGATAAAATCTATTTATTGCTGTAGAAAGTAACTGCTATATTCTACCTCTAATAAAGGCAAAACCTCCACATTTGTGTCACTGGCAGTTCCACATAAGAAATTAAGGGTAGAATACTGCTTTTATTATGTTGTTAAAGTTCCTTTAAATACCTGAATAAAGGTCAAAGAATGGAATAGGTATTATTAGCAAGTATCCTTTTGTTAAATGTTACATATCTTCCCCCCCCCCCACCCAGAGTCGTAACAGCATTATATTGGGTTGCTATGGTACACAGTAATTGGAGCTGAGTGAATACTGCAACCATTTTTCTATAACTGATTAATTTTCAAATTTGAAATAATATTTTTCCTACTGCATTTGGCTTCCTTGTATGTTTGCTTTCCCTGAATATTCCACCAAACAATTTAAGTGGCTGGAATTTCAAGCAAAGATCACACTAATATACAAACATGTTCATAAGAGGTGAATTTTAAAGTAATAAATATTAATTCATCACAAAAATGCAATTCTAAGAGGAGCACTTCTCCAGTTTGGGAAAAGAAATATACTGCGTGTTTTGTGCGTCACAATCAAAACCAGCCAGCACAGCTAAAATTTCAAATATTTAATAAAACTCCTTAGTAATTATTTCAGAATACTATATAGTAATTTTTCCTGCAACTAATTATCATAAAATACATTATTTGTCTGTGGGAGACTCAAATACAGAGACAAACTGTAGAATAAATGATTCATTACAGACTATATGACCAGTTTTAGTGGTAACCTAGTTTCAACATCAGTTAAGTGTCCCTGACTCTGAAGGGTAGGGGGAAGGTCTAAGCCAATCATTAGTATACCCGTGCAAACATTTTTTGAGAAACATGCAGACTTGTTTTGTGAACTCATGTTGATTTGAGTGCATGATTTGCTTTGGAAAAATAGTTTAAAAAATTCAAATGTTTTGACTTTTTGAAAAAAGTTGTCCCCATTCAAAATGACTCTTTTGAAATGTTTTAATTTTATTCTGAAATATACAAACCTTTAGAAATACTTGAAATCAAAACAATTTAAAAAAAACTTATTGATTTGCCAAAAAATTAAAACTTTTTCATCATCAGTCTAACAAACTATTTTTGCCCTGACTGCTCAAAATTTCTAATGGATCAAAAAAAAAATCCGTTATTTATCTATCGGGGGCCCAGAAAAATACATGCACCAATGACTGGAGTATTCAAATATAGACATACATTTTATCTTGTAAACTGTACATATTGAATAGAACATTGTGAATAATTTGCAAATATGAACAGTAAGGATATCATCTATTTCAATAAATATCTTTAGAACACTACCTTAGTCTTTTTATGGTTAGGATCAGCATTAGGGATTCCTTGTAATAAAAACAAAACAGAATGAGAACTGAGAAAGAGACCAACCTTTATAAGGCAATTTCCTGTCTTGAAACCTGTGTACATTGGAAAATCAACTGCATAAGCTTGCAGAATGGTTGATTAAGACAGGTTTCGTGAGATTTATTTCTTTACATAAATGTAAAATTAGGATTTGTGTTATATGGGCAAAGAAAAAATGAAAATCCCCAAGAAACTGGAGAAACTATGTTTTTTAAAAGAATAATTGAAATCTCATAGGTACGATATTGAGAAATCACTTTTCTTGCCCTGGTTAAAGAGTCTCAAAATCTTGCCCATTGTATTTGTAATTGCTTACCTTAATCTTCTACTTATTTTTATTTTAGGTACAAAAGAAAGCAAAGCAACAACTTGATCAGTTCTGCAGAGCTTCCAGGACTCAATATAGACATCTTTGAAAAAAATCTTACACTAAATCCATAGAGCTTTGGCACTGAGAGATTAAACTTTTGTGTTTCCTGCTATTAGGTGGCTACAGGGCTTCTTTACCTAATTTTGGTTTACAGTGAAGCACATAGAGCAGTTGCAAGGAAGGTCTAATAACTTGTTCTCCTGGTAGTCTTCTGGTTTTAATGGTGTTCTGTGCTATGTGACTCAATGTAAAGACAGAATAATCATAGCATATCTACTCATAGTGCATCTGAAAAGCTGACTTGTTCTCTTTAAGAATTATAATGTAAGCACTGAAGATTAATTTTCTGTTACAAAACACCAGAGTTTATCTTGACAAACACTCCAATGATTAAAAAATGGTGAACAGTGGTCCTGAAATGAAATCTGAGTAATGATTTGTTTTCCAAGAATACTCACAAAATTCGGCATGATTTTTAAAGTTCTATTCCTTCCTTTATTTCATTTTTCATTAAATAATATTGATGAGCAACGGGCTAGAAACTCAAACGAGGCACACATGGGGGGCATTTAGACACACAAGAGTTCTACACAGTTCACTCATGCCTTGGAGGGATGTTGATTTTTTTTTTCAAAAAGCAAATTGTCCCAGTAGTACTGGCCACCCTGTCAAAGAGTTTTAGTTGATCCCTGAGCACATTAGTTTCTGACTCTTAAACCCAACTCTGAATAATAGGGCTTCTATTGTTGATAACAAGATGGATTGTCATTCACAGTTAAGTCAATCATAAGGTGCGTATTTGTTTACCCTTTTCGTCACCAATCAGCACAAAGAACTGTCAGAAAATAAATTTTATTTCTCTTATTAAATAAAAAAGGGCACAAAATGATTAAACAATTTGTATGACAGTGGCTTTAGGATTATTATCTGGCTGCCCCTCAACAACAAACAAGTGATTCAATCGACATTCCTTAGGAAAAGAAAGTTAAAAAAAAAAATCCTGTACAAATATGTATTTTTCCCTGAGGGATAAGGTTACACCCGCAAGTGCTCTATGTACATATTGCACTATAGAGGAATGAAGAACATGTGCAAAAAAGCAACAATGATCAAAGCTTACTAAATTCTTGTAATCATGATTCTGCTATGTCTCGCATTTTGGAATGTCGTAACACAAATAGCTATATTCTTTTCATTAAAAACTTTTTTAAGAAAGAAGAGGAAATAAAACAAAACCCCCACATTTCTACTATGGCACATTCAATGAAATAAAAAGTTTTCCAAAGACAATAGACAAATTCCATCAACAAAGTAATACAAAGTTCGTTCATTTGTTTTTTGTTTTTGTTTTTTAGAAAAATTACATTACTTTCTTTCATTGTTTCACATTACAAAATCTTTTTTTAATCTTTACACAAATCACATTTTATTGCAGGAATATTTCAAGTGCCATCAAATATTTATAGAAGGGTTAAAAAAATAGAAGTATCTCTAAAGTGGTCCAGACAAGGCTTTGTATAGAATAATTTTTTTCCACCTTCTATTTTTGAGTTAAGTATTTTGAATACATTTTTTATTTCACTGACACTTAACAGCCTAGAAGCAGACACACACACAGACACACACACATTCATGCATACATACGTATGTGCATGCGTGCACATGTGCACGCACACTCATACACTCAGACCTTGGTATCCATACTATGATACATAAAGAAAAACCAAACTTAAAAACAGCATCTCATATCACTTCATTCCATAGGTATTAAAAAGGTGAACAGCACCAGTCACAATGTACACCAGGGTGGCCCAATTGACACTGTACTTTAGTACCTCTTCTATAAGAAAGCTTGAGAATGTTTCTGTGCTTTAGATGCCAACAACCCAAGACAATTTCTTTACAAATTATAAGGAACAGCTAGCTTAAGAGGAATAATTATTCCAATATCTTCAGCTATTCTCTGTCATTTCACAGATTCAATTTTTGTGGTAGTGAGTTGGGAAGACTGAAAATTTCATACATCTGACATTCATTCACAGAGCATGAATGTGTATTTCAACTTGATATACTGTTGAACTTCTGGTTCTAGACCCCGCTCTCAGATGTTCTTAACAGACATACATCATCTGTCAATGCCCTTTCCCTATACTGTAGATTCATTGTGACTGCCTATATTTAGAATCACTCAACATCCTGTCACCAAAAAGGCTCTTTGGCTGCAGTAGGTCTGCAACTACATCTACCGCCCTACTATCCTCAAAATTTGTTTTCTTCCATCTGAACTACTAATGCTGATTAGGAAAGCACACTGATGTCAGGTGTATACTGATGGTCTGATTTTATAAGGTGCTGAACACTTCGCAGCTCCCACTAAAGCAAGGGAGAGATGAGAGGTGTGCAACATTTTTGAAAATCAGACAGGTCAGACGGCTTTCAGCTAGGCCTGTACTTGGCTTTGGATGCAAAATGTAATTGCTCCTGCAATTTTGTGTTCCCAATGAGTTCTAGCTACATATGAAATATCCAATTTGTTTGCACTCACAGAACAGGTACTATTTACCAGAAGGAGGAAAAAAAAAAAAAGGTAATGACTGAGAAAACAGCCCAAAATATTTAACACGGTTACCTTAATTACTGTCAAAAACAGGGTTTGTCTTTCACTCTCTGGAAAAGGTCAAGTCTTAGATAGATATCCCTTAGCTGACACTGGAATTAAGTTTAGTTGATCTTTGATGGGCTAGCACATGAGGCTGGTCACATTCAGAAATCTTTTGTTAGTAAAAAGCCTGCTTTGAAACAATACTGCGATACTCCTCCATGCTCTTTGACAATGTCCACTTATAACTCCAGCCTTCGCATTCAGGATAGTACAGGGATTTCTCCCTAAGCCTCCATGGGCACATCATTCAGAAGCAGGCATAAAGAAGGTGAAGAGTGGCCCCATTTCTGTCAACGGAGCAGGGATACTAGAGAAGCAGACTGCACCATCTGAGGCACAATGAAATCATTGGAGTGTAGCAGCTCCATACAGACCCCAGTGTGGGTCACTAGTTAAATGCAACAATTATAGCCTAAGTGAGTCATGTTCAAATTACAAAGCAGGGATCACTGTAGCTGCATCTCATCTAGTTACTTCTCAGTGGACACAATGTATGTGAGAGAGCATTAGCCCCCATCAATTTAAGGAGACATGGCCAATTTGAAAAAACATCTGTCTTGAGGGGCCCCCCCCCCAATAATTATTTGCAACAGCTACATGTTGGAGCTCTCTGGTCCGGGACCCCCGGCATCTGACTGGTCCCAGATGAGGGATTTTGCTAGACTAGGGAGGTTGTTTCTTGCCTCACTGCTGCTGGCCCTACCCCTTACCCTGCCACCCCACCAAGCTTCTTGGCTTCTGCTCCCCTGCAGCCCAGCAGAGCTGCACACCAATTCTCAGCTTTCCTTGCAGCCTAGCTGAGCTGCACGCCAACTCCCGCTCCACCCCAGCCCAGCTGAGCAGCAAGCTGGGCTTCCCAGCTCCTGGCCTTCTCCCTGCCCCAGCCCAAATGAGCCTGTGTGCAGGGCTTCCCTCCCCTGGCAACTTCCCAACTCCCAGCCCCTCCGGCAGCCCAGCTGGGCCATATACCAGGGTCCTGTGTGCCTCCCCACTGCACTCCCCCCTGCAGCAAGCCATGACTCTCTGATCCTGGAACCTCTGTGGTCGTGCCAGACCATGGATGTTGCCAGAGCAGCAGAGTGTCCCGGTTTATAGAGCTGCAACCTGTACAATGACTACAAATGAAATGCTAGTGAAAGAATATTCATGTGTATTACTAGTTAGTTTGCCTATATACAAAATACAGTCAAATGCACAATTTCACTGTTTTCCATATACAGTTTCTATTTTGCTCAAAGGGCCCTAATTACTTTAAATGAACAGAGAAGTATTAAGCCTTATGAATTTTAATGAAACAGACATTACTTTGGGGCAGGTACTCTATATGAATGAATTTGAAAGGCAAACTATATTTTATTAACACTCATGTTCGCAGTGTACCTTTAAAACAATGTGTCAAAATGACTATCATTGAACTGTTAAAGTGCAGAGACTCCAATTCATCCTGGTAAATATACTATTACTGCCATTTTGGTTTTAAAGGAAAAAAGGATCAAGTAGATTTATCTAGGAAGTTATTTAGGTATTTTATATATTTTACCATACAGATTAGTCACACAGCCTTTTATTTCAATCTCTCTCCTACACTAAAAAGAAAAAAAAGTGATTATAGCAAAAGGAGCAAGGGCTTTATGGGTAGTGTAAAACAGATTACAACATGATCTCACACTCATTTTGGAGCATGCCACCAGCCACCTCATAAGGTATTTGGGGCAGCAGCTGTCCTTTATTGTAGCTAGCAGAAAGTGGTGATAGCCCTTAGGTCAGGGGTGGGCAAATACTGGCTCACAGGTCAGATCTGGTCTGCCAAAGTTAGCCCCTGGCAGGCCCCCACAATGTAGTATTTACCTGTGCCTCCACAGGTATGGGGGAAAATCACAGTTCCCGTTGGCCACAGATCGCTGTTCCTGGCCAATGGGAGTTGCGATCACCCGTACTTGTGGAGGTGCAGGTAAATATTGTGGCAGTGAAGCCACCAGAGGCTAACACTGGTGAACCACCCCCCATAAACATTGCCTACCCCTGCCTTAGGTGCTACTCCAATATGTTAACAATAACTTTCAGGAACTGTCTGTGGGAAAATGCAAAGTTTCATTTTGTTCTTGTCCCAATTCAACACCCCAGTTACTGCCACCCCAAAAGAGGTGGTTCCAGCTTTGCAGTGACTGTTACATGTCATTTCAGACAAGCCATAATTACCTAACACTTCTAACATGGGTGTAAACAACCGGGGACTAAACGTTTGGGGATTGCATTAATAAATACAGAACACATCAAATCTGGAAATACTGTTTCTCTTACTTTCTAATCAGCAGATAAATTTAGTCCAAAACGATTAATTAAAGTGGGTATTTTACTATGTTTTCTCTCTGGCTTTCCAAATAAAACAAATGTTATCTACTCTCCTGTCAGGTTTCATTCAATCTCCGAGTACTATGGGAAAGATACTGAGGCAGAAACGGGCTTTCCACTGGCTGACTGGGGGCAGAGTAAACCAAAGAAAAATTATTGGATTAACATTCTGGTTCAATTGAGCTAGAAGATCAGGCTGCAATCCTAAAACTACCATTACAAATAAAGATGGGGAGGGCTCCCTTTTCATCCAAACTAAATAACAGCCTTATTTGTTGTTTAATATGGCTCTCTCATTCAGAATTAGTTTATTTTAAAATTTAACTTTACCCCTCCTTTGGGACAAAATTCTGCCATCCAAACTCGGGCAAAACTACTTGAAAAGGGAATTATACTTTGCATAAGTAAATACTGCAAAATCTGGCCCCTTGTTAGTATGATGCATAGATCACAATCACTTTTAGAATTACACAATTCAGGTTTATCATCTTCTGCTCATTCTATAGTCCACTCATGATTTCCAGGCTTTATGCAGATATAAAATGCCTGTTTTCTACCAAAAGACTGTGCCTTTATTTTATCAGTTTGCATTCATTAGTCAGAGTATTACTTTCCAAATTAATGTAGGTGTTTCTAGAGCCATACATGTGTGCTCTAAAAGCAAATAACTTCTCTCTTGTGCTGTGCTGGATTTTGGAAAACAGCTTGCAGCTAACAAAATTCTCAGTGACTTCAATGGGACTAGGGTTTTTAACAGCTTTGTTTAGCACATGGAATTTAAAAGTATGTAAAAAAGCGTATATGACATACACAAATTGTTTCATATTTATGTATATACACATATCACATTCTGGCCAACATTTTCAGATCTGGGTTCATACAGTTGAACGTCCATATCCATATTTATATACCACAATTAATGGCCCGATTTTCAAGGGTGCGTCGCACTTGCAGCTGTGTTTGACCTGCAGATGCTCAGCAAATTCTCGGCCGTGGCTGCTTGGCACTTTTGAAAATCAGGGCTTTTTATTTCCGAGTCTAAATATGGATTTAGATGTGATTTTAAACACCCAGTTTTGAAACTTTTGGGTTTTGTATAAAAATAAAAGCACCTTTTTAAAAAGCAGCTGAAAAGCTAATTTGATTTTAGAAAATGTTCATGGTTTTCAAAACTCTAAAAATCATCACCATTTCAGGATGTGACCAGCCTCTCTCGAAAAGTAATGTTGAAAACAGCAGCATAAACACCTCCCAATGTATCAGTACCTTCCAATTCTTTTTCAGTTAAACTTGAATTTCTGGTGCACATGCAACACGACAGTGAACACGCTAGCATTTAATTTAAAGAAAAAGGTGCAAAATGAAAGTGCCTTATCAATTCAACAAGAAAAGCTATACCAGTAACTACTTTTTATATTAATTAAAACAATATATAAACAATATCTCTTTTGCTATATATAGTCTTCATGCCCATTTACCCTGTAATATATTATAATGCTATTGTTGCTATTGCTATGGACCCTTTTCGTGCCATTCTGCCTACTGGCAATCAATGGTAGATGAAAAAAATTGTCCTTCATGAAACAATGAGCAAGTTGTGCAAACTGATGCTGAAACCTCTGCAGTACACACCAGTCGCTGGACTCTGCTGTGATCAACAAATTGATTGTTCTGTTGAAAGTCTGTGGGCAGTGAACTACAAGGAAAAAAGAAACCTTCTGAGTTTAGTACCCTCATTCTGTGTAAACAGAGGTCAAAGATCGAGAAGTTGAGACAGAAAAAGGGTCCATATTTGTAGGCATAATGGAAATCATATGCATGAGAAAAGCAAGTTCAACTTTGTTTCGTTGTTTCCCATCCTTTGCCTGACCCCCAACTGCCAAAAAGATGTGCAGTGTGTTGGCTCCCTAGGTCTGTGCAGGGCCATATAAAGTGTCTTGATTTTCTTTTTTTTCTTTTTTTTAAATGTTACTTCGGACATTCTAGAAGTGCTTAGGCGATATTTACCCATCAATTTGCATTGCTGGCTCAAATTCTGAAGTGAATAATTCCTTGTACAACGGAGGAAAATGAAGTCGTACAATGTCTGGGTATATTGCTTTAAATGCCATAAGTTTTTCTGTATGCCGTCCACACAGTGCTCTTAAAGTAGACACTTTGCATATTAACTGGAAAAAAAACCACAAGAGAAAAACAGTCATTTACAAAACAGGCACTGTTTGCTAATGTTGCCTTTAGGAGTAAAGCTCCTTCAACCATTTTAGTTTAATCTTGATTGTTTTACTTGAAGATGAATGTTAGTAGCTTAAAGATGCACTTGTTTGACTGATTCAAAGAGAGGAAACCAGTAAACATCAGGGATTTTATAGGGCCCAATTCCATTTCTGTAGTAGGTCTGAAATAGTAACGTGTGGCAGAAACATTCACCGGATACTTGGGGGAACAGAGAAGGAAAGTGTAAAGAGAGGAGACACTTGATGGCTTTTCACGAAGCTCAAACTTAAAATTACATTTCTCTAACCATTCTAATTCTCTCTTCCTTCTATCTCAACCTTAGGTTCCTCTTCTAGGTTCTGGGAGGAAGTGGTTGAAACTAAGTAGGGTGTATTTTGAACAAGCAATCCAGGAAAGGAAGAGGGACGCAAAGGTCAAATGAGAGCTGTTACTCAAACAGTAGTGGTGCTGCTGTTACTAGTGTAGTGTGCTTTTATGTTCAGAGCATAAGGCACAGTTTTTGGTGCTCACCTTTGTTAGAATTCCATCTTCTCGGTGATTCTTCTGCAGGACATGCTGAAGGGCTAGCTGAATCTTCTGTTGAAGTTTTTCAATTTTTACCTTCTCCTGAAGCCATGAACGATCTAAATGCAAAGGAAATAAATACCTCTGGTATTGCACACTGGCATCACGACTTGAAAAAGAAATGTTCTAAGAGCCAATGCTATATTCATCTTTTCTGTTGCCAAGCACCCTTCCATTGCAATGGAGTTTTATACAGGCAATATTAGAGGATCTCAGCAAGCTTGAATCATGCTTGTGTGTCACATGTTAATAAGACTCTGTATTACAGAATAGACAAAATTAAACTAACAATATCTTCATCCTGGAGAGGACTACAGTATGTAATGAATGACTATCAAAAGGATCTTTGTTCCAAGGGTTTTTGGGTTTTTTTTTTGACATACAGAAAAAGTAGAAACAAATAGCTTTAAGATAAACATATTTAAAAGAAATCATTTCTGTGCATTTCTTGGCAAACGAGCACTACATCTGACATTGCTAAAATGGCAGAATCAAACAATTTAGGGGTTCTTCCACGAAGAGAACACAATACTGCAAAGTCTTGAGCTGACAAATGGCATGATAATTTCATTCTACAAACCAAAAGACACCTGACTCCCTGGTTCACATGGTAATATCTTACTGCTCTAGAAGCTCCATAATTTCAGTGGGATGGCTCACAATTACATGTATTACTCAACAAGGACTAACAACAACAAAATTTGGACATGTATAAGGATGAATCATTTTAGCAAAATACCCTTGCACCCACTGTTTAAATATATTTGTTAAAGTACAATCTAGAGTAGTAATGGTTAGGGATGGGGCATACAAAAAAGTGGCTAAATGTAGCCATACTTATGGGTTGGCTATCAGATTTAAGGCATACGCTATAATAAAAGAATCACTAGACACCGTCAAACAAATGTAGAGTGATTTTTTTCATCTTACCTGCAGACATTAAAACAAATGCAGAAAACAAAGCAATCTCATCTTCTGTCAGGTGCATAGAACATAAGCTCTTTCCAAATTCAAACACAAAACTAATGAAGTCTTCACAACCTGCCAAAAGAAGGTATGTATCAGTCAGGACTTCTGATGAGACTGCTTCAAGGTGATGGGATAGTCATTTTATTCTGAGGGAGGAGACTAATGGATGTGAAATACCTACAAGACCTGGGATCCTCTCATTAAAGTAGAACGGTTTGGTGGTAGTTATATTGTAGCTAGTTGAAGCTAGTACCCCAAGATGAACCCTCTTTTATATACCTCCAACTTTCCCCAATCTTCCTGAAGTTTTGTATCTTTTTCTAATAAGTTTGTTAAAAAGCAGATCATTTTATAACCTAAAGTTATTTTATAGAAGTAAACTACCACTACATTTTCCAAATATTAAACTTTTTTTTTTGCTGACTTGATCTCTAAATGAGTTGGCCTAAAATTTTAAAATAGGTTTTGTTTTGTTGATAAAGGAAGTGCCTTTGGTATTTTTGGGAAGGGATGCAGGAAAATGCTTAGAAGTGGTTTTAAAGTTTATGGAGAGTAACTGTGCTATATATGTTCATAAAAATAAAATGATCTCCATCTGGCTCTAGCTGCTGGGGAGTACTAGAAGGTGAAGGAGTAAGGACGAGAAATGGGATGGGACAGTTGTAGGGGAAAAAGCCTGGATATAATGGGTTGGGAACCTAACAGACATGGACTATCCTGATTTAGGAAGGGGTGGCTCCCAACATTGAAATGGGACTAGTTGTATGAGATCCAAGAGGAGACGGCACATGCAAAGGAGACAGGACACAAATGGGGTGGGAAAATAGTGATGAAATGGCATGCATGGGAACCTACACCAGAAGACAAATGAAATAGGATGGAGGAGACAGCCAGAGAAGAAGGCACAGGGAACATAAGGAAAGAAAAGAGAACAGGGAAAAGCAGAATGCTGCATGATTTTAATGTGGATAGGAGCCTCCCCATCACTTCTTCCTTTCCATTCCACCTTCTATACAATGCAGATACAACTCAGATTACCACAGCTATCACACACGCTTCCTGCAATGTGCAGGAGGGAAGCCCTGCTTTCAAGGGCTTTTGAAGATTTGTTGGAACAGGGTTTTCCTCCTGCAGGTCTTATATACCACCCTGATTTAGACTTTTTGGTGCTTATGGAGAAAAAGTAATTAAAACTTATGGGTGAAAGTGTATTTCAGTGGAGTCCAACTAGCAGCCCACATACGATATTACTCTCTCAACTATTCATGTCCATAATTTGTACCTTTGGATGTTTCAATTGGCACAGAATATCTGTAAAATGATACAGCCGGTTCTTCACTGCCATATTATCCTTCACCACTCAATGTTATCTACTCAATTTACACCCCATGAACAAACTTAACAATACCTCCCAGATAAAAATCGGCAAAAATATGCACAAAAGTCAAGAGACAAATTGCTAAGAAATTGAAATAAAATCCATTATTCAAGTCATCTACTTCCAATAATTTCTCACCAATGTTATGTTCATCTTTGTGTACATATGATCTTGAAAATTAAAAAGAAGACCAGCAGCTTTGAAAGGATAACACTGTGGTATCCAAATTCACCCAAGAACCTGCTTTTCTGTATGTTAGAATGTCGCAAATATTATTCCAGTTATCAAACCAGGGTGCCTAAACTGGATGTGTATTCAAATTAGCACTGACCTGTTTCAAACAAGTATCTGGGTGGCTGATGTGAACACCAAAGGCCCAATTCTGTATTCTGTTACATGATTTCAATTTCTATTCATCTCAACTGGCCTCCAAATGTAGTCAGACAAGTTTCAGAAGTGAACCCACAGGGCCTTACATTATAAGCAATCCAAGACTATCTAGATTTTTAGTTAACTTTAAACTTTTTCCTTTATATGTCTAAGACAGTGGTTAAGTTCCAGTCTATTTTACATATATGGTCCTCTTTCAGTTTCTAGCCTCTTTTTTATATGTTTTTATGCAGAGTACTTGAGATTTCCTTACCTAATGACTTGAAAACATCTGGGCTAGCATACTTGCCATCAAAGTAAACTGTGTTGTTTTGGGAGTCAAAGGCACGGCACATTCTGATGAACACAACCTCTAAAGATCCTAAATGAAAATAATACATGGAATTTAATTATTTAAATAAGGATTTCAGTTACAAAGAATAAATGGAAGAATTTTTAAAAAAGATTTTAAAATGTAATATATGCTGCATTCAATATAGCTCCAGTACAATAGGGGTTTCTGCAGCTATAACAGAGAATGGTTTGATTTACCATCAGTATTTAAAGATCTCTAAAGTTAGTTACATCAGAGTAAATCCAGTGTAATTCCATTAGTCAAGGGAATTAATTTGAATTTATGCAGTGAACATATAAGAACTTCTCCATTTATTTATAAACCATGTAATTTCTATATCTTCCCTGTATCAAGTCTGAACTTATATGTGGAAAAGAGCTATTCATTTATCAAAACAAATCAGAAATCTATTTTAAGTGCTTGACTCAACCATTTGTACTCACTTAGTATTTTCACTGTTTCTAATGGAAGCTCCACACAGAGATATATATATACTTCCATCCAGAACATCTAAGATGAACACATATATCCACGAAAGAGCTGTATAACACTTGTTAGCTTGTACCGAAAGACACACAAGGAAATATCTGAAGTCAAAACTGGCTTCAATCATTTTACTTATATAGCATTTCCCTACGTTAAAAGCAGGCTTCAGAATTTGCCAACATACCTGCTTTTAAAAGCACGATTTGATCGTTTTGACACAGTTCCATAAAGCCATCAATGCGTTTGGCAAACTCCACAACATACTGTATAGCTTCTGTTATTTTGACTGCACATAACTGCCACATTACCTCCCTCTGCTGTTGAAGAGAAAGGAATAAATCACTAGTCAAAGTTGTATAAGCCCCTTTTCAAAAAGGAAAATGAAGCTGAAAAGCAAAGCAAGAGCCCCAGACCCATGCTTGCATTCTTGAGTAAAATTTAGGAGGTGGAGAGGGTAAAACCTTTTAAAAACATATGTAAATATAATTAAAAACAATTTACCATTGGCACTGAGATCTAGGCTAGGATTTCTTTGTTTCAAGGGAAACATTCTTCCCTCAAATGTTTAGGTACCACTTCTGTTGATCTACACTGGATTTGTATGAATGCAACAGAAGGCAGAACTGGACCCAACAGACATAACTAAGCTCTCAAAAGCAATCTTATGTTTCTTCCTGACTACTCTTGTTTCCTACTAAATTTAAATAAAGTATTAAGAGGATCTTAAAATATTAAGGAGATCTCTGCTGCACTTCCCAAAGCTCTGGCCAATGCACCTGAGCTGGCAGAGGGATTGAATCTTACCAAAAGGTTCTTTAGCCATATAAAAGAAAACAAAGGAGGAAAAGTGGGGCCGCTAACTACTGAGGATGGGATTAAAGAATTTAGATTTGACCCAACACTTAAGTGAATGCTTTGAGTTAGTTTTTAATATGGGTATTGAGAAGCTTGGGACAGTGGCAGGGTAGCTAGTGGGAACAAGTATTTGCAAGTATAGGCTCCAAATACTATAGGCTCCAGTTTTACCCAAGACTCTGGTACCCAGCTCCTGCCTTCTAGTTGGACCTTTGACTTTGGTTGACTACTGATTACAGTTCTGGCCCCGCCCAGTAGGCCTGCCACTTTCTCCAACAACAGACTATCCCCATTCTGACTGGCTGACAGCCAGTTTCTTCCCAAGGTTTCTCTTCGGGCAGCACATCTGTACATCTCCCATTACACAAGACAGGGCCAAATGCACAAACAAAAGAGACATTGCAACACTGGTTAACACATAGGTACTCCAAAACACATGCTCTAAAAGAGAATTTGGGAAAGCAACAATGCTGAATTAGACCCCAGGGTAATAAATAGCAATCTGTTTGCATGTAGATTCTTGATTGAGCCTGATCTAGCTAACTTTTTATCCAAACTTCAGTTTTATTAACAGTACTGCCAACTTCAAGATTTTAACTGTAGTCTCACGACATTTGATACATTTCTTAAAGCACTAGTGGAGACAAACCAGTCTGAGAGAATCTCAGCCTTCATTTAAAAAAAAGGGAGGAGGTGGGTCACCCCTCTCAGCCTGCCTGTTGTGGAGAAAACCTTGAAAACATGAAAACTTAAAAGATTCAAAAAAACAGAATTAAAAACAAGCCCCAAATCTTATGTTTTTTAAACTAAATCCATGATTTTTTGGGACTTGACTCATGATACTTGAGTGTTTGGGATTTGAAATACTTCATTAAGATACTAGGCCACTTATTGATACAGTGTGAGGTCAACATAGGGAAGACAACACAGCCCATGTGTCCTCACATACATGCTCAGCAGTATGACATGGATGACAAGAACCCTGTAGCAACCAATCTGGGGTTTTCTGAGTCTGGTCCTTCTAGGTTTTTTTCTTACTCTTAAGGATTTTTGGTGCCTGGGTATAATAAAAATTAAGCAACAGAAATGTAAACAAGACCTAGCCATAGGGAGCACTGCTCTCACTAATCCAGAGACTTATTCTACCATTTTGAGGTGGCACTGATAGGTTCCTCCTAAGCCTTGTTCTTTAAACACAAGTAACCAGGACTATGCGTCACACCTGCAAAAACCCCATGTGTGAAATCCAGAGTAATCACAACCCACTTGCAACTTTTCATTACAGCTTATTATTAGTGACGTGTTAAAGATGCAAATAACATACTTCTCTCCTGAATACAAACCAATCAAAATTTCCTACTGGAAATAGGAAAAAAAATGAAAAAGTTGAATTTAATAGTTTACAGAATGCTACAAGAAGATTAACATCCTTAAAAACACCAGAAGGCCTAAATAGTATTATTTTGGCATTTTAGCATACCTTGTTCTGGTAGTTCTCAATTTCTTCCTGCAGAAAAGTCTGCCATGTTATCTGCTGTAGCTCCTCTCTCAAGTACTGGCAAGTTTCCATGTGTGACTTTGAAATATTCTGTGCAAGATGTTCTAAAAGAGAGAGCAAGAAGTGGCATGCATTAAAAGAGCCAAGAAATCCCTGTGTGATTTCTGTCCAGCAGAGGAGTGAACTGCTGAAATTACGATTAGAAACATTAGTTATTATGAAAAGAACCTTAATCTATTTTCTGATATAGCACTGTGGCTTGTCCTTTTGAAAAACACTGCATGACATTTGCAAAAAAGATACAAATAAAAAAAAATCCTGGTTCCTAAGGGTATGTGTATATTACAGGTGGGAGCAGGCCTGCCAACCCAGCTAGACAGACTCATAAGAACGGCCATGCTAGGTCATACCAAAGGTCCATCTATCCCAGTATCCGGTCTGCCAATAGTGGTCAATACCAGATGCCCCAGAGGAAAGGAATACAACAGGAAATCATCACGTGATTCCTCTCCCATCATCCATTTCCAGACAAACAGAAGCTAGGGACATCATTCCTACCCATCCTGGCTAATAGCCATTGATGGTCCTAATCTTCATGAATCTATCTAACTCTTTTTTGAACCCTGTTAAAGTCTTAGGATACATCTACACTGCAGGCTTTTTGCGCAAGAACACTTGTTCTTGCGCAAAAACTTGCAGAGCATCTACACTGCACGTGCGTTCTTGTGCAAGTAAACTTACAGTAAAGCGTTGGAAAAGAGGGCTTCTTGCGCAAGAGTCATTCCTCTCCCCACGAGTGGATGCTCTCTTAAGCAAGAAGGCAGTGTGGACGGGCAACAGGAATTTCTTCCGCAAGAAACCCCTATGGCTAAAATGGCCATCAGAGCTTTCTTGCGCAAGAGAGCATCCACACTGCCATGGATGCTCTTGCACAAAAGCGCATCTCTTGTGCAAAAGCACATGACAGTGTGGATGCGCTCTTGTGCAAGAATTTTTGTGCAGAAACTCTTGCGCAAAACAATTCTTGCGCAAGAAGCCTGCAGTGTAGACATAGCCTTAGTCTTCTCCACATCCTCTGGCAAAGAGTTCCACAGGTTGACTGTGCACCGAGTGAAGAAAAACTTCCTTTGGTTTGTTTTAAACCTGCTGCCTATTAATTTCATTTGGTGACCCCTCTTATATTGTGGGAAAAAGTAAATTACTTTTCCTTATTCACTTTTTTCAAACCAGTCATGATTTCATAGACCTTTGTCATATCCCCGCTTAGTCGCCTCTTTTCTAAGTTGAAAAGTCCAAGTTTTTAATCTCTCTTCATATGGGACCCATTCCAAACTGCTAATCATTTTTCTGAACCTCACACTATGCTACTTCTGCTCAAACCAGCACATGAAAATAGGCAGCGTGGATGTTGTGGTGGGGGAGCAGCTCAGCCTAGCCACCTGAACTTGAACCCAGGTGGTTGGGCAGACTTGGACACAGGTGACCAGCCCAAGCCCTTGCTCCTGCTGCAACATCCACACTCCTATTTTTAGTGCAGTAGCTCAAGCAGAGGTAGGGTGAATCTGTCTACCTGGGCTGTCAGGCAGGCTCATAGCTGCAATGTAGGCCTACTGTAAGGGGCTGTTTATATGGCAATTGGATGTGTGATTGCAGCACATGTAGACAAACCCAAGCTAGCTTTAATCTTGCTAGTCCAGGCACCATTAGCAGTTAAACCACAGCAGCATAGGCTCTAGTGCAGGCTAGCCACCTGAGTAAGTGCCTAGTGTCCTGGCCTGCTGCAGCTAAACTGCTATTGGTATCCAAACTAGCTAGATGAAATCATCCTTGATTTAAACTCAGTAAAATACTCCTGCAGTGTTTACATATCCTAGTAGCTTTGACAGCGATCCCACAGTGACTGGAAACCAGCCAGTAGAGGGCAGTGTACACCCATTTATGTACAGTATGTCACTTTCACAAGTGTAGGCATAGAAAAGTTTCATGAACCACAATGAATAATAACCATGCTGTGTTATTAGTTCATTACTAACTTAAAGCTTAGTTATGATGTCTAGGTGAACAAGGGCTGAAGTAGGCATATTGAAATTTGAGAGAAACAGCTCCTCTCTCTAGGAGCCATAGTTGCCTAATCAGTTTTAAGGGAAGAAACCCCATTTGAAAGCATGAGGACTTGAGAAAGTTTTGGGATCTGCAAACTCACAATTTCATCTCTCTCTCAATGTAATGTACTGGCTGCTGGTCTTGGTGTTGTTATTGACATTGAAACCTGGAGCCAAAAGTTAAACTCCTTCTTAGGAGTTACAGAAGAGAGGCCCAGGAGTCAATGGGCCCATCAGTTTAGGGTGGAGGCAAAGTAGTGGAGGCGGGATGATGACAGCCCTGCTGGTGCTGTAAGCTGCTCCATAAACAAACAACATGTCTGGTCAGGGCTGTCAAACTGGCATCTTCCTCCAGAACTAAATCCATGAGCATTTGAAATAAGAGAAATGATTTCTTTAAAAAGGAATGTTAGATACCAGCTGGAGCACTGCAACATAGAGACTGACCACCTGCGAAAGGTGAGTTTCTTTTCTCTAGGCCTGGTTTTTAAAAAAAGAAATCTTGGTATAAAACACTTTAGGGAACCAAGATAATTAAAAACAATACAAATGAAGTCTCAAAATTACTCTTAGTTTTAAAGTAGGAGTGTAGCCATTTTTGCATGATGGAAGTTTATATACAATATATTCATTCTAGAAGGCATCCTTCTTTTGCTAATATGCTTTGTTAAAACACATTTGAATGGTTCATTGATAATAGATTTGTATATATTTTTGGTGAAGTTTTTCAAAGACAGACACCTAAAAAACTTGCCCTTAGACTTGCAACCTGCCTCCCTGCCCATTCCTATTCAAGGAAAGAGATCTATCAAAGAGCAAACCCCAGTCCAGCTTGCACAGTTCTGCAATTAGTGCCTTCTCTGGCTGAAGCTCTGGCCCTATAATGTATCTAACTCTCCTTTTAAGGCCTCTTAAGCCAGCTTTTCTGTGAAAACTGCACGTGTGTGTTTGTTTGGGGAAAAAAGTCTTTAACTAATAAATTCACGCCAGAAAACAGGCTGTTTCACATCATGCTAAATGGTCTAAGTGAAGCCTTCTCTCAAGTGCAAGGAAATTCACTACAGGTTTAAATTACAACCATCAATAAAAGCTTGTGTCACATCCACTATCTAAATTGCACAATATAGACCATAAAGTAGTTGTTGCTCCAGCAGCAATTTCATACATATAATTAAAAACAACATCAGAATCCAGACAACATCTGGAAGCCCAGGGTGAGGGTATATTTGCAAGATACACAGGGCTAGATTTGACAAAGGTGCTATGCACAAGTCTAGGCCTCAGTTCAGGAAAGTATTTAATCATCTATCTATATCCTGTTTTTCAGGAAAGTAATATTTCCTGAATTGGGACCCTAGTCTGGAAAATACTTAAATATGGTTATTATAGTGTCTAGCCCTGTCCATGTTGGCCAGCCAAATCATATTAAAATGGGAGGAATGTAATAAATCATTACTTTAAGCCAGGCTTCAAACTCAGCATCTCACTTAGGATAAGGCAGATTTCAATTCCTTGCCTATGTTGGGTTATCCTTTAATAACCACCCATGAAACCACACATACACACAACCATTTGGCTGAAACAAAGCTGCTGACATAGTCTTTATTTTCATATTTCTTCTTTTCATTTTTACTTATCTAAGACTCAGTTTATTTGAACTGAAACAGGGACATAATCCTCTGGTTGTAAAGTTATAACAAAAGGCATTGCAGCAAGCTTGGTTCCATAAGCAGAGGATGACTTCAAACAGGAGTTTAAAAAAATTGGTTTTCATGTTTATTAAAAAAAAAAAGGGATGAGGGAATCAAACTTGTGATATGCTGATTTGTCAATGAGTATGCTTTTTTTTTTTTTAAACACATTCTTTTACTGATGTTGTAAATGAGTATTTATCATGAATGTTGTGGAACTAAACAAAGCAGGTATTTTAAAACCCTACATTGCTCAACTATGAAAACTGGGATTTAAATACCATTTGTGTAACGCTGGCAAACCACTTTTCAGAGCCCTTTTTAACTCCGAGTTGCAAAAGGACTTTTGTGGAGTTTAGTACTCAAGATGACATTCAGGGAGAAAAAATGTAGGACAAAACATGTTAAGCAGAACTGTTGTTATAAGGGCACTAGGGAAATTAACAGATCTTCCTCAAATTCATTCCCTGATGAATTTGGGACCCAATTTTCCTCCAATTTGTAGTTTCTGGACTCACCTGAGTACACTGAGTATAAAAAGCCATCCAATTAAAATTGCACTCGGGACCCACCTGGAACAGGTGCAAACGACACCAAAGTAGTAGAGAATCAGGCCCGCCCATTTTATGCTGGAAAACGGAGTAGAGCTGGAAGTAGATGCTGTTCTTCATCAAATAAATCACTCAAGGAATATTATTTGCCCAAATCTAAAAATGAGTTTAAACTAACTGCTGGCATTCAAGGTTCACCCCACCTCAAATAGGATTCTAAATCATGGGAAACCACTCAAATACTACCAGCGAGGAGCCAGTGGGATTTGCTGGTCTGATTCTGTATGGTGCCTAGTGCCAACAAATGCCAGATGAAATTCAGGGTGCTGAGTGCGTCATGGAACTGTTCTTACAGCTGTATCAAAACAGCAGAGCTGTGTGTGTAATTTTAGAGCAGCATTCACAGAAAGCTAAATGTGTTACTTTGAATCCAAAGGGTATTATTAAAGCATTACAATGGAAACTTTTATCTCTATTTACCTAATTCTGCCATGGACACAGTTGGTGAGGTCTCCCCATTTGTAAAAGAACAATAAGGGAAGAAGCCCGATGCTGGTGTGTAGTCACATATTGGTTCTGGTTTGATTCCATTAATATCAAGACCCGACTGATCTGGAGAAGGTTGTATGTCTAAGTAGAAGCTGCTAACTGCAGAGTCTGCTTTGCTACCTTCAGGGGTATGCCCATCAATGTAATTACTGAGGTCATCATGTAGCTCTGTTAGCCCATTGGTGGTGATACTGTATGTTGGTGTCAGTGGCTCTGCCTCTCCAGGTTGTTGTTGGTGATCTCGCTGTTGTTGCTGCATTCGATGTTTCTGCACCTCCGCATACAAGCTGTCCCTCTGTTTTTTTGACATTCGACCAAACTTTACAGCTGAAATATATATACAAAATACACTTTATTTCCATACACTGCCACTGCACTATAACCATCATGAGTGCTTAGATACCAGTGATAAACACGTTACAAAAACCTAGATCTGTGAAAATATCTCCAGGAACCTACAGGAAACCCACAGCTTAACTACCACATTTCCTGTTTCATTCTGTATTCTTTAAATGGTAGTTTTAATAAAACATTTAATGTAACCATTTGCTTTTATTGTTATTTTGGTAGTTCATTAGCTCTCCAACTGTATGGATGATAGATCATATTCATCCTAGGTACACCTCCACTGACATCACAGTTACAACATCCAGCCAAAAATCGCTGGTAGAAAACAAGGAACAATGAAATTTGGTGGTATGACACAAAATAGCACAATTCCTATTGCAGATACACAAATAAATGTAGCCAATATATGATTAGGTATAAACTGGTGGGCTCTGTCCAGAAGAGGCTCAAATAGCAAGCTTTATAGAAATCAGGACTAAGGCACATGAAAAAACTATTGAGCCAGCTTATGACAACTGACATTTATCAGTGTTTCAAGGCTGTCAGTGTGAAACAAAAAATTATTCAATGATTTATAGTAAATAAATCCATAAGATAAATATGCTGCATGAAAAGATGTATTCATGAACTTGCACATATAAATAAAACGTAAAAGACTTTTGTTGGCTTAGCATCAGTGGTTTTGCCTATCACAGTGATTCCTAAGAACACGCTATACATTTTCTGGGATTTATATCAGCTATAAAGGCTTCCTGTTTTTGGGAAGAAGACTATCAGCACATGTGTTTCTGTAGCAGGTCATGCAACTTCAAGAAACCTACACCATTAGAGATTTTCAGTAACAGTCAGACATTTAATTGCACATGAAAAATATGTCAAAGGGTTTTCAGAACATTTGGGATTATGAATGTGGAACATTGCTGATAATATTAACTGAGGAAAGACTGAGCCAGACCTTCAAGCTGGTATATGTGGCTACAGCTCCAGTGAAATCAATGGAGATGCAACTCATCCACATTAGTGGTGAGTCTGGCCTTGTATTCTGTAATGTCCTTAAAATGTGACATGAAATATCTCCATTTTATATGCATAGAAGTTGTCATGCAGGCATATAAGGTGAGTTTAGTACCGAGAACACTTAACATTTTGACATTGACTATCATGACTAAAGGAAGTTATCAGGTTGATCTCATTGCTTAGAAAAAATGTTTAAAGTATTTTCATTCTCCAACTTTACTCTTCAACTCTCACACATTATACATAGCCAAATATTTGACTCATCTGTGAACTGTAAATAATGCAGGTCGATACTGATCTGATTATTAGATCTTACATGCAACAATAAGAATCTGGGTGTAATGAGCATTCGGGGCAAATGTTAGGTCAGTTAGGGTATGTCGACACTTGCCCCCTAGTTTGAACTAGGGAAGCAAATGAAGCATACCGAAGTTGCTAATGAAGCACGGGATATTTAAATATCCCACGCCTGATTAGCATATTCGCGGCCGGTCGCCATTTTAAAATGCCGGTCCCCCAATTTAACTTGCCACGTGTAGACACAGTAGTCTGATTTAAAACCCTTCCCTCGAATTAACTGTTACTCCTCGTGTTAAATCGGGCGACCGGCAGCAAATATGCTAATCAAGTGCGGGATATTTAAATCCCGCGCTTCATTAGCAACTTCGGTATGCTTCATTTGCCTCCCTAGTTCGAACTGGGGACAAGTGTAGACATACCCTTAGAGGGAAAAAAAACAAGTAACTTTTTAGCTCTCTGATAACACCGACATTTTCATTATAGAACACAGTACGTAAAAGCCACTGGGTTTTCTCAGAGATGAACATAGCAGTCAGTAATTTTAAAGTCCTACATTATTATGATGAGCAGACAAAATATGTATAAAATAATATTTTATACATGCCAACCCTGTACTAGCAGCAACCCTGGACTCACCATCTCGAGACATCCCCACAGCAAGGCATTTCTGCAATCGACAGTGTTGGCAGCGATTTCTACTAGTTCGGTCAATCAAACAATTCTTCTGACGAGGACAGGAGTATGTGGCATTGCTTTGCTGACTCCTCCTGAAAAAGCCCTGTAACAGAATTGCCAAGTACAAGGTGCTATTAGTCGCTGATTCATAGGCAAAATTCTGAATGGTATTTTCACTTAATAGAAAATTATGTTTAAGAGGAGTCCATTCATGAAATTAAAGAGCTAAGTTCTTTTTTCCTGAGGAAAAATGATTTATTTTTAAATATATTTTTTCATTTAATCTGAAGCAGGACTTTACACATTTCTTTTTTATTTTCACAGATACTCCAATATACTTTGCTAACATAAATATAAGACAGACAGACAGACAAAGTACTTCAAGACCAGACTTCCTGGCCAGCCAGTTTCCTAAGAAAGGTTTTCTCACTACCATGGAAAAATCTAGGTGCAATTCCCTGTTTTTCATGGCTCAACAGGGACAAGCACATTCAGACCACAGGACAGGGAATGCAATGCAGTATCCTACAGCTACTTCCCTGACAGATTAACCAGGGACATCCCATTCTGTCCTTTTTGGATGGGAAGACGACAGACCTTGATGCATAGTGACAGAGGAAGGGGGGGACAGGAGTGCACATGCTTGTGTGTATATATACACGTCAGAAAAAAAAAATGTAGGTGGACAGTCAGAGCTGCCCTCAGTTTGGAAGGTGATATGCTCATGATGAGGGGGAAGAGCTGGTTTTTCTAGTTTGTTGTTACTGTAAGTTTTTCACTCAGTGAAGTGTTTCCTGTTCTCCTGAATGCTGGATAATGGGCAGTCACCAGGGTCACATCCACAAGAACACATTAAATACACTGAGAGGGTGTGCAGTGGTTACAACACAGTCCTGGTTATCAGGTGTCTTTGGCTGAATTTCCCGCTCTGACATTGATTCACCTTAAGATCCTGGCTGGTTCATTTTAGGTACGTAATCACAGTATTTTAGTTTCATGTTACCACATAATGGACTAATGAACAGTGTTGCAGAGCAAATAACTCCTAAGAAAGGCTTGGGAGGCATTCTTTAATTATTGCTGGATCTTCTTTATTTGAAGTCCAAATTCTAAAGTGCCTTGGCAAATGCACCTGGTATCTAAGCAAGTGAGACAAACAGCAGAAGAAATTTGTGCATGGCAAGGAAGCAACTTCCTGACGTATCTTTTGCAGGCAAGAGAATGAATTGGCCTAAGCCAATGCACAATGCAAAGTCACATGCACCAAACCTATGGAGAGGTGAAAGCAGAGTCCTACATCAGCTTATAACCAAGAATAGTTGACTATGCAGATGCCCTCATACAGAAAACAGGCCCCAAGTGTTGTTTCTAGTCAGAAAAGCTCCTCTATTCTGATCCTTGTTGCTTTTTCAAGACTGAGTTTTAAACGAATTTAATGTTTGTGAACAGTACATATTGTTGAAAACTTGTAAGCCAAAACTTTTTTGGGGGGGGCAGATTTAGTCTGGCCAAAATATTGTTTTAATTTTGGTGAATTTTTTCAGTCAAAAATTGTTTTTGGGGTGTGTGGAGAATGTTAAAACTGTTTATTTTAGTATTCCAGAATAAAGTGTTTTAATTTTTCAAATTAGATTTACAATGGGACTTGTATAACATACTTAAAACATTTATTAGTGCAGGAACTGGAACATGGGAGTCCTCCCATGTAAGTGCCTTAATCTCTGGGGCTATGGAGTGATTTAAAATGCCTGGAAACTACTGGAAACTAAAGCAGAACATTTTGTTCAATATGAAGAATTTTCTGAGTTCCGATTCACTGAAAATTGTTGGGGTTTGGTTGACTCAAAGCTGGATTTTTGCAAATTTTCAGAAATGCCAGCAAAACAAAAAACCCCACCAAAGCAAAACAAAACCAACACCACCACAACAAAAGACAGATACTCACACAGCTGTAATGAATAGTGTACTGTTTCCAAATACCACTCTGACAACATGACTGAACCCTCATTGTAGTGACCAAGAAGATGGTGCAGAATCCCTGCCCAGTAGCATTGTTAGTAACACACTGCTAGTAAGGGTGCAAGTAGAAACCTGCTCACTAGAAAATGGGAGCAGGGCTCCCTGGGCTGGATAACAACTTTCTGGATAACAGAGATGAAAGGTTCCCCCATTACCTAGTTCCCCACACCGGCCATTCTTGTAGGTGCATTAATATGTGTCCTGGTACATGAACTGTTCCGTGTCTTCATCTGTTACTGCCAGCCTCTGGGATCCTGCAAAGTAACTTGATCTATAGCTCAACAAGCATGGCTGAATTAAAAATGAGCAAACTAGGTATGTGCCTGGGGCCCAAGTTAATAGTGACTCCATCAGCCAGGTAAACAATGCCATTCACTGAAATTTGGCTCAGCCATTCCTCTGTCATGACAAAAGGCAGGCCACATAAAACCAAAGTTGGAAGTGGGCCAGCCAGCACTGCCTGTCCTTGCCACTCCATTCGGGGCCAGTTCCTGCACCGAAACTCCCCATTCAGGGGCCTGCCCAGCCTTACCCTGCTTCCAGCAGTCCATGTCCTCACTGCTGCCTGCAGGACTTTGCTCAGCAACAGTTTCAAGAGCTATTACAAGTATGGGAAGATGCACACACGGTGAGAGGCTGTGGAGAGTCTGGGCCCAGGAGACAACAGAGGGGGAAGACACGAAGGAATTAAGTAGGGGAGTGTCTATGCAGCAGGAGCCAGTCACAAATTGAGCTGGATAGGAGAGGGTTAGCTAAGCAAATTCCCTGTCACAGGAGCCCCATGTGTTGTGTTAATAGATCACTAGGGCTGTCAATTGATGTGCGTTAATGCCTGCGATTGACACACAGAAGGATTAATGTGCTAATTTTTTTAACACATTAATCGCAGGAGTTAATGCTGCCCTGGCACTTCAAAGGGTCAGTGCATTAGGAGCCTGGGATCAGCTGGGGTACCCAACTGACCCTGGACTCTGCGTTGCACTGTCCCTTTGAGGCGCCGGTCTGGAGCTTCAAAGGGGCAGCGCATTAGGAGCCACGGATCAGCTGGAGTGCCCAGCTGATCCCTGGCTCCACGTTGCACTGCCCGTTTGAAGTGCCTTTCAATTTTTTTTAGTGCTACATGGAGCCTGGGGTCAGCTGGGAATTCCAGCTGACCGCAGGCTCCCACGGTGCTGCCTTTCGGAAACGACAGGGCAGTGTTTCCAAAGGGGAAGTAAGGCATGGACCTGGGGTCACCTGGGGACTCCAGCTGATCCCGGGCTTCCACAGCACTGCCCATTGGAAACACCGTCACAACATTAAAAGGGGTAGTGCAAATGATTAATCATGATTAATTTTTTAAATCACTTGACAGCCCTACAAATCACTAGTGCAGGTATGCTGGTCAGAATGCAGTTAATACAAATGTGTTCTTGCTGCTGGAGCAGCTAGCTTAGCTGTCCAGTAGAGTGACCCAGCATTCTACATTTGCCTAGGACCCAGTTAAGGGATAATCCATATAATACAACTGGAAGAACGAGAGCCTTCTTTTCGGAAGTCCTTACTCTGGGTAAGCAATTTGTTGTTAGTGGCTACACTGACAGTTGCCTCAAGCCTCTTTATATAGGGAAGGCCTGTGGATGGCTTCTGAGGATCAGTTTCAAGGAGTAAGTTACTTTTCAGTATTGGAACTGAGAAACTACTGGGCTTTTTTTTGTTCTTTCTAGATTTGCCCTACAACATATCTGCCCCAGTACATTTTATATACAATTTATCAACTAAGTTACAGCTTGCAGCTAAATTTCAACAGTGCAGCACTGCCTAAAGAGCCATGCCATATACAGCTGGGACCTTTAAAAGCATTTGTTGTTTAAAACAAGTACACTGCCTGCATTAGCTGTAAAGATCAACTGTGCTAAACTATGTGTGTCTCCTGGAAAAAAAAACCACAACAACAGGATTAATGCACAGCAAACTTCCCCAGATCTTAGGAATGCTCTTGGTAGGGAGATTTGAATTAATTTAATAATTAATTAAAAAAAACAACCATCCACATTTGATCTGAGTTGGGGGTTATTTTTTGTTTCATAACGATGAGGGTCTTAATTATATATTTTTGCCAATTATCTTAGAACTCTTCAACACTTTAGACTCACATTATTACAAAAGTAAGTGTAAAACCCTAACATCAAAGATTTATTATAAGCAATTACTGTTCTTCGGAATTTGCTTTGAAAATTATACACAATAATCTACATCGTTCTTGTACAATCTGCACTGACTTGTTAATGGCACTGAGTTAGTCATAACCTTCTTGCAGGACAAACCAAGCATGTGGGGGGAAAATAGACTATACAGTTACAATTTTGATGGAGGCCAGCTAGAAGTTATATGCTCTCTGAATTATTGTTACTCTCATTTATGCTGTGGTGGTATCTCACCATCACAGCCAAGTTAGGTTCTTTGTTGGAGGGTATAAACCCATCCTGTCACATCTACTAAGGGTTCAAGAGACACAGCAGATAACTCCCCAGCTGTGCCTACCTGGTGGATCAGCTGGGATGACAGCCTGCGGATCAGGCAGAAGGTGGGTGCCACTGAGCCAGAGGGAACAGTATCAGCCACAAACAGGCAGGAAATGGAGCAAGGAGCCAGAGCCTCAAAGGAGAAAGCCTGGGAAGAAGTTGCTCTAAGGAAAGGAGCCTGGAGGCAGATGAAAGTAGGAAGTGGGCTGGGAAAGAGCAGCGAGTCTGAGGAAGCAGCACTTAGTTGCTTATTACAGGGACTCTAGACTGGAACTCACAGATGAGGAGAAGAAAAAGAAGCTGTCAAAAAGAGCTTTAGGGTCGAAGTGACTACTGCACCATGCCTGGTCATGAGGGATGCCCTGGCTGGTGACTGACCCCTCTGCAAGCCTCACTGTGATAGGCACTGTACCAAGATACAAAGGGAAAAGATCTTGACCCTAAAAGCTTACAATGGTATCAATGAGAGCATAATTTGGTTCTGGATCTTCTGATACTACACCAAAAGTGAAATGCTGGCCTCGCTGAAGTCAATAAAAAACTCCCAACAACTTCAAATGAGGCCAGGATCTCATCCTAAAGTCTCTTTTTGCATATACAGATTAAAATAGTTCTAGCAGAACAGAGAGGAGCAGAATTGAAAGTTAGCTTCATCTCTGCCTTTCAAACGCCTGTTTATACACAGCACACTGTATGTGTTTTCATAAAGTGCCAAAAAATCAAGTTCGGGGAAAAAAGTGCAGGGGAACTTTTCATCTGCTTGTCAGCTTGAAGACAAGCTTGTTAAAAAGCAACTTTGAAATGTAAATACCACTTTCACCAAACCTATTAATAGTTTCAATAACTTTACTATTTAATGGCTGGGTATTACAGATGAATTGGTTTTGGTTCCTTCTTTAGGAGGAGAGAAATTCAATTGTGCTTCCCTGATGTCACAAATCTCACTTTATAGGCTCACTTTCCAGCGAGGCACAGGTTGAAATGCTGATCTCATGTTTTGGTCTTTTGACAATTTTCATTTAATGAATTGATTCCTACAGTTCATTAGCTTACCCTCTTCCACTTCTGTATACACATATGTCTTAATTAGCTGCTCATTGGCTGTTTAATTACAAGAAAACAGCTGACAGCTGTCTTGCTGCATACTAATGGTAAACGTTTTGGAATGATTATACACAAGCCTGTGACAACTAAGACTTATTCATAATCCCATGATTTATGGCTAATACTTAGAGAAATCCATGTATCATTAAGTTCTGCAATATTCTCAACAATTAACAATTTGGAAAAAAACCCTCTCTATTTTAAACCAAATTCTCTTCAAATTTCTTTTAAAAACACAACAAGAGATATTAGTTATACGGAAAGGATGAAAATATTCTAACTGTACTTGTAACCATTTTATAGCAACTAAATTATTTATGTTTGTGCAAGTACTAAAAAAAGACTTAAGGTCCCATAGCTCTGAAAACAAATGCAAAAACCAAATATCGTTGTAATTACACAAGCCTTATGTTTTCTTACGGTGTCTTTATCAGTTTATACCAGTGATGGGCAACCTAGGTAGCGAGTGGGCTGCATGATTGGCTCTCCATCTCAGTGGGCTGGAAGACTGTCAAAACCAAGATGGTCTCCCAGGATAGGGTAGTTTTGCCAACCGTACTTGCATACCTATAATTTGCCGGGTGTTTCGATTGAACCATAGCAATGCTTTGACTGGATGTTGAGGGAGCACACAGAGTTCCACACAATTGTGTAAAATCAGCATGCACCTCATTTTACACGTCCTTGCTTTATTTGAGTGTCACCTTAGCAATGTCCGTAGAGAAAAAACTACATGGTAGGGAAACCAGCAGAATCTGGCAACCCTGCACTTGGGCAACAGTAAACAAAGTGTCTCATGGGCCACCCACAGAACCACATGTGGCCCTCAGGCTGCAGGTTGTCCACCGCGGATTTATACAAAGCTCCTTATAAACCCAGTTTGTAATGTGGTTAGGTTCCATCTGCAACAGCTCACAATTTTTTATTGGAAACTGGTTTAGGTAGAATGCTGTTAAAAATACAAAATAAGAAAAAAAAGCAGCTTCCAAATAGGATTTAAAGGCAAATATAGACAAAATCAATGCAACTTTCAGTTAAGTAAAAAACAAACAACAAAAAATTATAAAATCGGAGAACGTAGAACTAGTCTGATTCATGCATAAATTGAAGTCCAAGTGAAAAGGGGTGATGGAGATAAAAGAAAAACAAAAGTATTCTCCTTCAAAGTAACAACAGAAATACTGCACTTGTATTTTTAATGAAACAAGACTCTGTCACAACTCCAAAGAGCACTAAGAAAGAGAGGGCTGAGAGCCTTTAAACTTCTGAAAGCTCTAGAAACACCCTCAGGTGCTTGAGTGAAAAGTATTATGAAACTGAATATATGAATTCAGATAAGGATAGCCACACCTATGTATTAACTGGCAAATTAGACATAACCTTGTCACTGTTGAGAGAAGAATCCAAAAACAAGTTGCATCCACAGCTCTAAAAGCACAGTTCTGGAGTAGGCATGGCAGAGCTCGATTTTTGTTTTTTCATAATTTCAGCAGATAACAGTGATATTTATTTCTAAGCATTTTTTTCAATTTATCAATTTAAATTTTCACAGTTGTGGGAAATAATGGTGTGTGTGTGCGCGTGCACTCGCATGTGTGTCAAATATTTAACGACTGATGTTGAGTTTCAAAAGTTTAAAGCTTTGTAATTATTAACGCACATATTGCCAACATATCACGTCAAAACAAACAAAGTATTTATCCTTAAATCAAATTCTAAATTCTTAGGCAACATTTTCATCTGATTTTGCCCATGTGTAAATTTTGATTAGCAATGATATTTTTCAATTTCTATATCAGATTAAATGGATTGTTACTGACATTTAGCAATGATTATCTTATCCTTCTAACTCTATTCAAAATGTTGTTTCCCAATATCAAATAATTTCACTTTAAGTTCCCTCAAACTATTCAGGAATTTTAAAATATCAAGTATTACCTGAGAATTGTTTCTCTATTTAGTGACAAAGCTGGAGATGCACTCAATCACTATCCCTCTTCTGATGATTGTACTCAATAGGTTTTCAAGGACTGGGTTTACTAGTCACAATTGGAAATTCGGTTGTCTAAATTTCAAAATTTGGCGCTGTCTACACAGCATTTATTTAGAAATATATTGCTTTTCCGAAATATCCCTTACTCTTTGTGGAATGAGGTTTACAGCGACAGTGGAACAGCGAGCCCATTATATTTTGAAATAACAGGTGCACTCAAAAGATGTGGAATAGCTATTTCAGGATATCTCCGGTATCCCAAAATAGTGCTGCAGTGTAGACGTAGCCAGGGAGGGCATTAGAACACAGATGTGGATTCTCTTTTTAGTAAATTCATTTTTTGGTCCGAAAGAACAGTTGTTTTAAAGAGGTATTCAAGCCCAAGTAGGGGGCTTGCAAAAGTTCAGTGAGGATTTTATTTCTTTGTAAAACACAAATAAAAATTAAATATAAATCACTAGATTAAGGTAGAACAGCTAAAATCACAAGAAGTTAGGAAATGAAAGATTCCTGAGCAGCATTAACTTGGCTTCATTAAAAATGCCAAAGAATATAATAAAACAAACAAATTGAAACCTGAACAGAAAACACTACTAAATATTATTAAATGTAACGATTACAGTACTGCAAAATGGGAATATGGCCAAGTTAATGTTGCTATTGGAATCTTAACTTTTGATCTTCCCAGCTTTGTGGTTTCAAATATGGAATCTTAATGCTATATTACCGTAGATGTTTGCATTTAACTTCCTATTAAGTTAGAAATTAAAATAAATTTCCTGTGTTTAATAAAGTTAAAATTTTTTAAAACCATTGTTTCTCAACTAGTGGTACGAGTACCCTCACGGGTACTCGAGAGAAGTCTGGGGGGGTATGTCAACACAACTGAAATTTGGAGAAAACTGATATTTTGTTCTACGTTTTATAGTGCTTTATTATTTTTGTACTTTTTACACACAAAAATTTCATTGCCCGCCTGGCTACGATTAAGTTGTTTAAACAAATGTATTGCAATGGTAGAAAAAAATTTAGTGTGTCTGAAAACTGTAGGTACTGAGGGTACTTATAATTTTTTTTTTTAAAAAGAGGGTACTTTTTTTTTTTTTGAAAAAGGGGTACTTTATAAAAAAAGGTTGAGAAACACTGATTTAAACAATCCCATTTTGCTTTTGAAGTTCACACCATACAGGTGAAAAAGAGTAATAGAGAAGAAAACAGCCAACTTCACTGATGTTATTAGAGATAATTTTCTACCAAGCTGGTTTGAGAGGGTAGACGCACTTATGTTCACTAGTCTACACTAGGACTTTATTTCAAAATAAGCCTCCCAAGGTCAAATTTATAAGCGGAGCATCCACACTACCAAGCCCATTATTTTGAAATAATGGGCTGCAGAATTAAAAATCTGTACTCTTGCTTTTCATCAGGAGTAAAACTAATTCCAAAATAGTTATTTTGGAATAATGGTAGTGTGGACGCTCCAATGCCGCTATTTCAAAATAATTACTCCCCAGAATAATTCAAACTAATTACTCAACAGTACTTCCTGGGGTTCTAAGTCCGAGTTAGCACATCCACATTAACAGAGCATGCCTCGGACTAATTTCAAGGCTTCCCCATAGTCCAGACACGCTAGTTTGAATTTGTTAAATCGGGAGTTATTAAGTCGAATTTAGTAATTTTGAAATACTTTCCTAGTGTAGACACGGCCTTAATGATGATAACTAAAGGCCCAGATTCTGAAATCTGATGCATGTGGATCGTTTTTGCATCTGTGCAGAATCTCATTGAACTGGGATTTTATACGGGTACAAGATTGTACCCAAGAATCACAACACAGGACTGGAACCACTAGCTTAACAGCTGCGCCATCAAAGCAGTGTGAAACAACTCAAACTTAGGTTTTGGGTTTGTTTTTTTTAAATCAACAGGTTAATTATGTGAAGAGTAATATAAGAACATAGAAAGTTGCAGAGATTACAGCCACAAAAAGCTGGAAAACACACTGTGGAGAAATTGTACCCAACTGTTTCATATTGAGAGAAGCCAACATACACCAAGTTGTCCACCACCTGAAACAGCTTTCTCTCTCCAGTGATATTTGTAACCACTACTGTGGAGGAGCAGAACCCAAACAAAATCCTTCTTTGCCTTTACACTCATAGCTTAGAGAGCATTTAGAATCCTGTGCTGTGGTAGATGTAGTCATCCCCACCCGTACTCCCATATTTTTCACGAATATTTAAACTCTGTGAGTGCATTGCTGCCCCTTTTAAAAAGAGAAATATATGGACACAGAGTGTCAAGATACCTAACAGACATGACACTTCATTTTAACCCAAATGTCAAGAATGAGTGAAGGACATGAATGAGATAGGCATGATACTCACTTGCTTCAAGTGTGTGTAGGCTTAGCTGTCCTGGCTATTGATTTTGCCTCCATGTACATAGTTATCATACTATGGTCATGGATGCACCAAGAATGGGAGAACATCTCTCACTTTATTGTTTGGGTCTTTGTTTGTTTGGGAGTTGGTTTGCTTTCCTGGCCATTAGCTTAGCTGACCTGGTGGGATTCTCAAGAGCAGACTAGTTTTACATTCTTCACTGCATAGAGTCCAGAAAACCATTTGCCATTTGCCTGACCCACTGTCAGTCTGGCATCTATCATTATTCTGATTGTTGGACATTCAGATAGAGACTTCCTTGTGCTTTGATAACTGATGTAGGAATTTACACATTCATGAAAGACTGGCCATTTGGACGAAGGGATTTATGGATGAACTTATGTCTGCCAAGATGAGTTCCAAGGGTTGATCAGGGGATCTTGCAGAGGAGGAAAAGCAGCATTGTCCAGCATGCTGTCTCCATGCAGATGGCCATGCACCTAATAGTTGAACATACTGATAAAAGTGAGACCTGCCAACTTCGCCAAAAGCGCATTTTGGGGAGGTTTGCACAAGAACTCTGAGGTCAATGAGCTTTTCAGATGAGACTGAGGAGCAATTCTGGTCATGACAACATTGTGAGTCTTAAAGATCTGGCCAGTTCTATTCCATGTTGGTGCATTAGGCAGTGTGCCTACTACATTATTTGTGGCTTGTTTACTTTTGTCCTCTTCTCAGTAGAATATTGGATTGTGTGCGCAGTGTGATACTTTTTTCATGGGTACATACTGCTACATGCTTATGTTAGACAAAGCAGCTCAGAGGAATGTATTTTGTACTTGGAAAGGTGGTGAGGTTTGTGATCATCCTTAGTTCCTGTGGGAATTTGTTCCAAAGTCTGCAACCAGTCCCAAGGAAGCAGTCTCCTGAGTATTAGCTTTATCCTTACAGCAGAAAGTTCCACTGAGCCACAGAAATAGAGAGGTTGACCATAATCTTCATCTTGTAGCATTAAGTGATCTTTTAGATATCTTGCACACAGGCCATTGAGAGCCTTGACAGAAAGAACAGAGATCCTGTGCTTGACTTGATATTCCATGGAAAAATCAAGGCAGAGTGTGGAAGGACTCCCAGTTCACATGAATAAGACTTTGATAAGAAGCCACTGAAGTACTGGTAAGCTGGAATGTCCTGTGTCTCAAACCAGATATGAGGATAACCATGTCCTTTGGGACAGCTTGAGATGGACAATGACTAACTGGTTGTGGCTTGCTTGATTTTGTGTCTCAGGTAGCACACAAAAGTACGGTGCAGTTTGGGTTTAACGTGGCCAGGGGGTGGGAGCCAAAACAAAAAAGTAGTAAATAAAATGGTCTTCTGTTGATATGCATTTTAGTAGTTACATTCCTGGACTGCCATTGCTCATTAAAAGTGCTGTCATATAGGTGGAAATTGGGTAAATACTGTATTTTATTAATATCAACAGAGCTGACTTCAGTGGGGTCTGTGTGTTGTATAGTCTTGCCTCAATCCAGTCGTCTCCAAGATCGTCTTTTTATACCCAAGATCACTTTTTAAATGACAGAACAAGCCAAGATCTACCGCCCTGCCCCTTCCTTGAAGCTCCGCCCCTTTCTTGAAGCCCTGCCCTCTCTATTCTCCTCCTCTCCATCACTTGCTATCCCCAACCCTTATACTGCTGCTTTTTTTCCCAATTCTTCTGTAGGAAGAGGTTTTTCCAACATCTGGCCTGTCTAGACTGGACCAAATGTCAGAAAAATCCCTTCTTTTGGAAGCCCCCTTATTCCTCATGGAAAGAGGAATATAGGGGTGACCGAAAGATCATGTTTGCTCTTCCACTAAAAGAAGCGGAAGAACAAACACATCCCTGGATGCAGAAGAGTTTTTCTGGGATATCTCCGGAATCCTGAAAAGCTCCTGCAGTCTAGCCGTACCCTCGCTGGGTTGAGACAGGATGTGTAGGCTCTAGGGTGGGAATGAGGGATTTGCGTGTGGGAAGGGGTGAGAGGTGCAAGCTCTGGGAGGAAATCTGGATACAGGAGGAGGTGGCTAAGGGGACGCTGGCTCGGGGTGGGGGCTTCAGGCTGGGCAGTGTTGGGGTCAGATATAGGGTTAGGATACTAAGCAAGCCACAGACTTCTGGATGTGAGGGTTCAGGAATTTGGGTTGGAGTATGTGAGGGGCTCAGGGCAGGGGGTTCCAGTGTATGATAGGCTCAGATGTAGGGTCTGGGGAAAAGGGGAGTGCAGGAGTGTTATGATGCTGTGGCCAGATGGGGGCTTGGCCCCAATTGGGGGTTTGTTGGCCAGGCTTCATTTTTAAATAAAATACTATGTCAAACACAAAAAGTTTCTGCATTGGCTTTATTTCTGAGAAGGGCAGGGAACCTGTTTTGAGTCAGGGGTCACTGACCCACAGAAAAGTCAGTTGGGGCCACACGAGAAAAACCCTCCTCCAACCCTCCCCTCCCCCAAGCTTCACTAATGTGGCCCCAACTGTGTTGGTGGGAGCAGGGAACATAGTACTGGGGAAGGGTGCTAGTGGGTGCTTCAGCAGGGGACAGGGTGCCAGTGGAGACAGAGTTCTGTGGCTGGGGGCAGGGAAGAGGGAACAGGGTGCTGGGAGGGGAGAGGACAGGGTTCTCCAACAGGGGACAGACTGCCAGCGGGGACAGGTTTCTGCAGCTGGGGACAGGGTACCACTGGGGACAGAGTTCTGTGGCTCGGGACAGGGGAGTGGGGACAGAGTGATCAAAGGCTCGATGTCAGGATGGCGGTCGGTTTCTAGCGGAGTGCCCCAAGGTTCAGTTCTAGGTCCGGTTTTGTTCAATATCTTTATTAATGACCTGGACAAGGGGATGGATTGCACCCTCAGCAAGTTTGCAGATGACACTAAGCTAGGGGGAGAGGTAGATATGCTGGAGGGCAGAGACAGGGTCCAGAGTGACTTAGACAAATTGGAGGATTGGGCCACAAGAAATCTGATGAGGTTCAACAAGGACAAGTACAGAGTCCTGCACTTGGGACGGAAGAATCCCAAGCATTGTTACAGGCTGGAGACCAACCAGCTAAGTAGTAGTTCTGCAGAAAAGGACCTGGAGGTTACAGTGGATGAGAAGCTGGATATGAGTCAACAGTGTGCCCTTGTAGCCAAGAAGGCTAAAGAAGGCTAATGGCATATTAGGCTGCATTAAGAGGAGCATTGCCAGCAGATCCAGAGATGTCATTATTCCCCTTTATTCGGCTCTGGTGAGGCCACATCTGGAGTATTGCATCCAGTTCTGGGGCCCCTGCTACAAAAAGGATGTGGATGCATTGGAGAGGGTCCAGCGGAGGGCAACCAAAATGATTAGGGGGCTGGAGCATATGACCTATGAGGAGAAGCTGAGGGAGTTGGGTCTGTTTAGTCTGCAGAAGCGAAGAGTGAGGGGGGATCTGACAGCAGCCTTCAACTTCCTGAAGGGAGGTTCCAAAGAGGATGGAGAAAGGCTGTTCTCAGTAGTGACAGATGGCAGAACAAGGAGCAATGGTCTCAAGCTGTGGGAGGAGAGGTCCAGGTTGGATATTAGGGAAAACCATTTCACTAGGAGAGTGGTGAAGCACTGGAATGGGTTACCTAGGGAAGTAGTGGAGTCTCCATCCCTAGAGGCCTCGCGATCGACCAGTCGATTGCGATTGACCGGTTGGTGACCACGGCCTTAATCTTTGTATTCATGCCCGTCAGGGTGAAAGAAGTTATTAGCGTATATTTACATGTATATGCAACCACACTTAAGTTGCGGCCCTCAACATGTGCTGTATCATTGTGGCTCCTGGGGCTTCCAAAGTTGAGTAGCCCTGAGTTAAAGCGATGCTGTGGCAGTGCTTTAATCTGGGAAGTTGTCAACAATATCCTAGAAAGCCCATTTGTCTGAAGCTGTACCAGCCTGGGAGAAGAAAACTTTCACCAATATTTCAAGTGAGTTGTGACCATGTGTCAAAAGAACTTTACAGTCTGGAAGGGAAGCCTGCTCAAGGATAGTATCTCTAGTCTGCTGATATTCCTGTGATGTCACGGGTTTTGGATGATCTAAAGTAGCTGTCCCAAGTCTGATGGTCAATCTTGGCTCAGTCCCACATTTTCCCCCTCCACTCTTTGTTCTCAAGTAGCAGATGGCATTTTAACAAAGCGCCAGCTGAACTCAAAGTCTCACACTGTCTTAACCACAGACTACGATGCTGCCCTAGCCCCAGGTTGATCTGCTGGGTGTCTTCTCAGCAGCAACAACCGCTTTACCTTGAAAGGTGCTTAAAGGGACAGGGAGATGCTGCGAGGGGCTGAATTGCTGCAAGGTTCCCCTCTTTGCTAGGTTTCCCTCCTGAAGAGGAGTCAGCAAAGAACTGCCCATCAGCTGTGTTTGCAGCATAGAACTAGTTCCAGCAATGCCCAATGGGCCAGGGAACTTCCTTTCCATAGGCAGCCAGAAGAGACTACATGGGGAAAAATCCTCCACAGCTCCGCAGGCCTTGCAGGCTCCCCAGCTGCAGCAGTGGACAGAGGTGGGAATCTGCCACAGCTCCCCAGCCCGGTCAGTAAGGCAGGGAATCCCCAGTAGCTCAGCAGTTGCTGCAGGCTGGGGAGAGAGGGGAAGGGAAGGGCATCAATGTTGCCAGTCAAAGGAAGCCCCATTTTTGAGAACAGTCTTGATTAAACAAGCTCCAGACAGCTTAATCCAGACACATGCAAGGCACATACCAGTCCCATCCCCAACGGAGAGCAGCCTGAGCATGACAGAGGCTGGAGAGAGTTAACAGCAGCCACCTGGGTAACTGCCACAGCATGCAGTGAAATACTCCTGTCACCTGACTGGGGCTTTGAAATATAGATTAGACCTCCCTGCTCTGGCACCCTTGGAACTTGAGTGGTCCCGAAGCAGGGAATTTCCTGGAAGAGGGACTCTTCTAGTGCTCCCCTCCTGGCTGTGGCCCTGGCCACTGTGTTACTCCCACAGCACGTTTGCGGGGATCTGCGGCCCCTGGCAGGGCTTCTCTCCAGGCCACCACTCAGCTCTGGCTGGTGGGACTCTGCACCCGAGCCGGCATTGTCTTTGGCTCACCTCACTCCAGCCAAAGCAGCTCTGTACCCCCAGCCAGCAGGATTCCCTGCCCCTGGTGCTGGCCCTGCTCTGGCTGGCGGGGCTCTGTGCGGGCCCCAGGTGGGGTAATGCACCCCCCACGCCAGCAGGGCTCCCTGCCCCCAGGCCAGCAGGCCTTTTCTCCAAGCCGGCCTCACTCTAGCTGCAGCAGGACTACACTCCCAACTGCTGGCCAGCGGGGTTCCGCACTCCGGCTTGAGCATTTTCCCTGCCTCCAGCCATTAGCCCTGCAGGCTGCCAGCCACGGGCAACCTCTGTGGCTGGGGGTTCTCCGGTCTAGCAACATCCGTGGTCCTGGTGGACCACAGATGTTTATGGACCAAAGAGTACCGGACCACAGAGGTTCAACTTTACCACAAATGGAGCAGCGCCTGTTTCCAGCACACAGCCTGGTGCTCCTAGCCAGACAGGGGGACAAAATGATTGCCTGCTCCCTGTGAATTCAAAATGGTGTTTGATGCAGGGGTATTCATTGTCGTAACTGGAACACCACCACAATTCATTTTGCTAATTTGGGATGATGAGTGAGTCCTTTCGGGTAACATGGATGCTAAATAAGGAGGGGGGGAGCGGGTATGGACCAGCCGGGGAAGAGGCGGTGGTAACCTTAGACAGGGAGCCTTTGCTTTACCAATTTAACCTGATTACTGTATTTGGCCATATTTGCAACGTTCCCATGCTAGTGGCAATGTTAATGCTGAATTAATGTAATCTGAGTTGAAAAATACTGACACCAAACAGAGAGTTAACATTGCAAGAGAAATCTTAGTTTAGTGGTTTTCAAAAGATTCAACTTCAGGAGAGAAAAAAAATCCAAGCCTAAACCTCACACAGCAATAAATTGCACCACAATGAAAAAAAGTTGCCATCAGGAAGGTTTTATATCTTTACTAAAAAACAAAAACCCACATCGCAGACAATTTTTTTCATCTCATGCTGTTTTCTATGCAGGATAAAATATACGTAAAAGTAAGGGTAATAAATTACAAACATACGTTTATAAAGGGAACTTAAAAGCCTGAAATCTTAACTAATACCTTTCAACTACATTTCTTGGCAACTTGCCACCCCCCCCCAAAAACATCAACCAAACCCTCAAAATCCCAATAATATAATTTACATAAAAATCAAGGAATCCACAAATTCCACCTAAGTGAATCCATAAAACAGATTCTTTGTGGCTTGTTGGAAAGGACTCCTCAGTCATCTTTCTAGACCTCCTCTATTCATTCAGTGTCAGTTTCCTGTCACATCCACTGCACAATGGGAAGTCAGTCCTATGATTTTGGAAGCTGTCCCAAGGGCTTGGAAAAAAATTACCTAGGAATCCAAGCTTATTCTTAAACTGTATATTAAACTTGCAAATTTGTTACTAGCTTTATCAAGCAAACACAATCAACATCACAGCAAAACAAAATTTGATATTTACAAATGAAGAGAATCAAAGTCAAAAGGGTAAACACGGATCCTCCCCCCCCCCACCCCAAGCTTACCTTGCAGCCTTCACAAGTAATGACACCATAATGGATTCCTGATGATTTGTCTCCACAGATCTTGCATGGAATAATTTCAATTTGAGCTGTAACGGAAGCATGCAACCAGTTAATTACATTTTCTTTTAAACACCTTATGAAAGCGTTCCCCGATCAGCATTTGTACAGTGAAAACTAATAATCTTCTAAACATTATACTGCATTAACTATTCATTGCTGAACTGTGAGGGTCCCCCTAGAGTCTTGGACTAAATTATGGCTGCTCGTTATATAATAGCTTTCAGGTTATTAAAATGGGTCATTTGAGAAGGTGTTTAAAAGCCCACAACGAGGCTAGGATCAGCATTTCAAAGCCAAAAAGAAGTGGGGAGTTCACATTTTGGCTGAAGAACTAAATCGATACTAAAAGGATTTCCCCAATCTGCTTTCCTCAGAATTTTTCATAAAAGTGTATAAAATTTGTCCTGGCTGAAAATCCAGGATTTGAATGGAACGCTTTACACCCAAGTGTCATGGCTAGTTTTATAGCCAGATAAATATGGTAAATACTGATAGCATTTGAGAGTAAAGAACCCATATTCACAATAATCATTGGTGTATTAATACCCTGAGACTGAAGGAGGGAGGAAAATATGGCAGTACTCCAGGTACACTGCAATATATGTTCTCTTCTGTCTCTCTATTTCTCTCCCTTCCTTGAGGAAGGGCCACAGATGAGCTCGATGAAAGCACTGCTTTGTTACTGGACTAACAGAAATTAGAATTAAATTTACCATGCTATGAAACTCTCAGATTTCATCAAGTGCTCACCTGGACAAGTAACACATTAGCAGAGAGTCTGTTCTATGTAAGTACCTAGGAATACATCCTCAAACTCCATCAGTACACATGGTTTGTATCCTTTGAAAGGTTCCATTGCTAATAAATTCTCTTTCAAGGCAGGACTTTTCACCAAGCATCAGTAGTTTTTCACAATACAGAATTCAATTTACTCTCTGTGCACATGCACACATATTTTTTAAAAAAATGGTGTGTTCCTGAGTGCTGTTGCTTCGTACACTCCCTCTCCCCAACTTCTGAAACTGATTTGTGCAATATTTGAGACCAGGCTACAATCAATTAAATGGAGCCACTCCATCCATGAGTTTTTCCAAAATACGATGTAGGTTCTTTTACTGTGAGAACAGTTAATCTCCAGCAAGGAGTTTAAAATCCATTAAACATTGCCTGATTGCCTCTGAGAGGCTTTATATTTACTTTGTTGAATTTACAGTTGCCTAACAGTAAACCTCAAAATACCTTATATCATTGAATGTTTGGGGGTACATTTACTTCATGAACCCTTGCTAAGAAAAAGGCTAATGTGTCTGCTTTTCTCATTAGAGATTGTGTATTGGTCTATGTGCTATTAAGCACCTTGTACACTGACAGCGTTAAATGAATATTTGTTAAGCAAGCAACATCTCTTCTCAGTTTTTTTTCCCCTCTGATCTTGCATGCAGTAGGAAGTCTCACAGTTTAGGGTCAGGTATGTTATTAGAAGGATCAGAAAACATTAAATGAACATGTCTTAAATTTACTCCAAGAATCTGGCGAATTAGAATGTTCCCCAATCCATACAAAATGGAGTGAACAAAGCAGCTACTGAAGAGTAGTGACTTGCTCCCCTAACTCAAACACTAGCTTCGACATGCTAAGCTCTGGAAACCAGCATCAGCAACTGTGCAACTACATAGCTTCTCTACTGACGGTCCTGTACCAGTGGTTCTCAAACATTCATACAATGGGGCTCTGACCAAGAGCAACAGATTCTATCCTGGGCACCTCCTACTTCCAGATGTTTAATCCCACAATTTTCCTGGGGTAGCTATAATGGCAGGTTGAAATGAAAGTGTCATATTAAGATTCTTAAAGAGACAGCACCTCTGAAGCCTTGGAAAACTCCTTAATTTCACTTTCCTGTTCTGATCACATACTGAAAACAACAGATGAAGAAGCTACAGAAAGTGTTAATTTATATTATTTTATTAATGTATGATACACATTGCAATGTGGAAGGGGCGGGGGAGCGCTCCTGCACAGGAACCGGGAGATGAGCGCTCCCCTGCCCGGAGGCTGGAGGCCAGGTGAGTAAAAAAATTTTTGTATACCCCGCATCCGAGTATATCCCGCAGGGGGGGGTGCGGGGTTTGTAAAAATGAATATAACCCGCAGGTTATCTTCGCTAAAATACGGTAGTTATTACTACACCATCTGAGTACACCCTCACAACAGGTGACATTTCATTATCGTTACTTTACACACAGGAAACTGAGGCATGGGTATTAAGCAACTGGCCTAATACTACAAATTCTAGGACAACTTCAGGAATAAATCTTCCAGCTCCTACTTCTGTACCTGAACTATAAAACCATCTTTCTTTCCTGCTGTTGTAAATTAACATCCCCTTCCAACACCTGTTACCAGCAATAAATAAGACTCAACTGCACAGATAAACCTCATTATATTTTTAATACTCCACTTCTGAATATGTAATTGCTGTGTCATTACATGTAGAAACTGATGTAATAAACTACTGTTTGCATGTTATCACTAATGCATTTCTTAAAGTCTCATCTGAAGTTTAAGCATGCAGTAGTCATTTTTTCCACATTGTTAAGCAAGAGGACATTTGCAATTTGTTTCTGGAGGAATGTAACATGCCTTCACAGAGCTGGCCTAAGGCTAAGTGATGAATAGTCTGAAAAGGGCAATAATGAGCCTAAAATGCATTGTCTGGAATGTCCTACTGCTATAATGAAATGGAATTTACATAAAACACAAGAAGGGAAACAGTTATACCCTGGCCATGGAAGCATTTACTGATCATTATATATTAGGGTAGTAGCACCAAATTAGATACATTTTTAGAACTCTGAACTTGTCATAGTGTAGATTATCTTTAATACACTTAGTTTAAATTATCACACAACATTTAATACTTCAGCTTTACTTTTAACTTTTGAGCTACAATTCAGTGGAAGGATCTTCTGAAGCATAAATTGTTCAGGATTGCCAGAACCAATAACTGTATTACAAATTAATGCAAGGTAAGACATCAAAGTAATTAATGCTTTAAGTGGTTGCTTTTCCAAATCAATATTAAAATAGAACACCATCACAAGTTGATATTTCTTCTGTAAAGTTATTAACGGACACAGTTAATTTATAGCTAGTGAATACAAATTGTCTGTACATAAGCTATGTGTTTTTCGTGAAAGGGGGAAAACATGGTATCTTCTCCTTTCCCATTTTTAACATTGGAGTAAATATGCATTGCTAAAATCCTGTTCATATGCAAACAAGACACATGGGAAACATTTTTGTTTGTCAAGAATGTTACAATTTGAGTTACTCCCAGTCCCAGCTTCAAATTTTTCTGCACTATTAATGTGAATTGTGTCTATTTTGTGTTTTCACATGTATACAGTAGTTTTTTTCAGGTTATATAAAATACTGTAATTCATGTTTTAAACTAGAATTAGCTTAAATTACAGTTTACAAATCCAGTCTCCCAGGGTGGTGGCTCAGACTGATTTTGGTTCATGCATGAACAAATTATTTCTTCCACATGAACTGGAGAAAAAAAAAAAACTTTTGTGGTTGCTTAGAAACAGCTATGGATACCCAGGTGACAGACATAGGTTGTACTGGTACATTTGAATACTAAGAATATTTCATATTGTGAAAAAAATATTCCAGGACCCCACTGTGAGTGTCCTGTGCAGAAGACAGTGGCACACTACCACACAGGAAATATGCAGCAATGAATTGACCCAGTGTCTCCCAAGTGGTAGGCAAATGGCCTAACCATTGGACACTCCTTTCCCATCCATCCCTGATGTTTTGATTTGGATAGGGTTGTCAGATGGTTTCAACAAAAATACCGGACACACTTGACATTACATTGCAATCTACATTACATCTTATTTAGAAAATACCGGACATTTATATTTATTCATTTATATTTTCTCAATTTGTTTCCCGATCAGAAAACTCAAATACTGGACTGTCCAGTTCAAAACTGGACATCTGGCAACCCTAGATTTGGACGTTTTATTGACTCCCTCTTGGACATCTGTTTTAGTTGATGCAGTTTCATTACATTTGCATTTTCAAAAAATTGTATGACTACTTCAGGCTAATTCCTAATGCACACTCCCAACAGACTAAACAAATAATGGTCTGGTAGCACTTTATAGACTAACAACACATGTAGATGGTATCATGAGCTTAGCGCAGTCTGTGCTTCATTCCTTCCTTCTGCCCAAATCTGGAACTGTCTCCCTGAACTTCTCTACCAAAAATCTTCTCTCCAGTCCTTCCTTAAGCCCTCCATCTCAAGATTATCACCCTGCTTTATTAATTGTCAAATCCTTCCAACTAATGAAATACTGTCCTGTGTCTTGTCTTGTTCAGATTGTAAACTCTTCAGGGTAGAGGAGGAGTGTAACTCTACATTTGTGAAGTGCTGCATAAATTTACGGTTCTTTAAAAGTTTAACATTTCATTATTTGTGTTGTCCTGCACAGAAGCCCAAATCAAGACCATGGCCTGATTGGGCTGGGCACTGCAAGAGACAGCCTTTGCCCCCATTTTTTTTTTATAGTTTAAACAGACAAGACAAAGGAAGCATTATTCTCATTTATAAATGAAAAACTGCAAAACAGAGTAAGGCTCTGATTCAGCAAAACACCTAACTATCTTATCAACAGAACTGGTAGAAAATTTTCTGATGAAAAAGGTTTTTTTTCCTGAGGAAAAATGTGGTTCTGCTGAAAAGCATTTTTTTCTATAAGAAATGTCATTTGACAAATTTGTTCCTTTCCAAGTTTTTCAGAACAAAAAAAAATTAGAGAAACAAATTCAAATTTTTTCCAAAGTTTTCATTTTAAAATGATAAGATACCTACACACTTTTTGATTTTTTCCCAACTGGCAAAAGGAGACAACCAACTTGTTGCTATAAGGGGCTATATCTTCACTACACAGTTTTTTCAGAAAAATAGCTGTTTTTCTGAAAAAACTTCACTTACGTCCACACTGCAATCGTGTTCTTTCGAAAAAAATTTGAAACAAGAGTGGTTTTTCCAACATTGGTAATCCTCTTTCTGCAAGGAAGAAGCCTTTTTCCGAAAGAGCTCTTTTGGAAAAAGGCGTGTGTGGACGAGGAAGAGGGCGTTCTTTCAAAAGGAAAGAGGAAAAAGCACAGGTGCCCTGCTGGCCACTCTGTCCATAGTAATCACAGCTGAAATGCGAGATAGCGTCCATTCAGTGTGGATGCTATCTTTCGAAAAAGCAGATAGCTTTTTTAATGCACTTTGGCAGTGTGGACACGCTCTTTCGGAAGACTTTTTTCAGAAGACCTCTTCTGGAAAAGCTTCGTCCGAAAGAAGCCTGCAGTCTAGACATAGCCAGAGAGAAAGAAAACTTAAAAGTGAGAAGTTCATTTTAAAAAAATGGTTCTCCTCTCCCCAAACATTCACACTTACTATTTCCCAAATGAATAGTAATTTGAAAGAGCTGGGAAACAAAAAGATAGGAAAGTGTTCTCACCCCTAATCCTTTTGCAGAGGCTTAGAGTTTCCTGAGGAAAAAATGGGAAAAATCGTAATGGGAAAAATTTTATGGGGGTGGGAGAAAACAGTTTTCAAGGCAGTTTGTGCTCATGCTCCCATGACATTGATTCCTGCTTTGCTGAGTAGAGATGGATTAATGCATACGCTTAATTGCTTTGCTGAATTGGACCCTACGGGCTAAAACCATGCATAGCACCTTGGCTCTGATCCTGCAAAGTTCTTATGCATGTGCTTTACTTCAAGTATATAAATAGTCCCATTTACATTATTGGGACTACTTGCATTGTCAAAGTTGCTAGATTGACTCTTCAGTGACTTGTTCAAGGAGTTCATAGCAGTCAGGAACTAAGCCCAGATCTCCAGGGTTCCAGTCCAGTACCCTAGTAAAAAGAGCTTCTTCCTCTCAATATAATAAATATTCCTACATCTGGGAAAGATATTTTCTACTTCATAGGCTGTGCAAAATTTCCTCACCCCACACATTCAAATAGGGTGTTAGACTAACCATGCATTTTAAGAATACAAACTGAGCTAACCTACTTCTGAAAGGCTGTGACTCGTGCCATACGTCATTGCAACTGTTGTTTATAAGTATATTGATTAAATTAGGAGTCATACATATTCATTGACACAAACAAGCAAGGTATGTGTAACGTGCTGTGTAAGGCAAAAAAAAAAAAAATCTGAGCACAAACTGAATTAACAAGGAACAATTTTACTTATATAATATTCTAATCCCCTTGCATTTTCAGCTTCATTACCTGAACAATTTGCTCCATCATGTACCCTAAGTAATTCTACTCAGCTGCTAATTTCTCTCCTCCAATCATCTGCAGTTTCAATAAACCAAAAGCTAGTGGCAGCACAGCTCCACAAATTTCATCAATATGTTACATTTAGCGATCAGCTGACTGTTTGGATACATTAAGCTATAATTTGGCTATAACTTTTTTAGAAACATGCCATTTATTTTGACAAACTCAATGGGCCAAATTCTACTCAGTTATGCAGGTACAACTCCACTGAAGTCAATGGGTGTGGTACATTGGTGGAAACAAGAACATCAAAGCATTAATTAAAAACTAAATACCAGGTATAAAAGCTCCCCAGTGTGCTCTGCTTAACCTCTTTGTGCTTGAATGCTGCTAGTCGCTGTCAGAAGTCCACTCCACACTATAGCATTACATACCACTAGGAAGTTATTCAGTTTTTAAAAGAATATGAAAGTACGTAGAGAGATAAACAGGATGGGGTAAATTTTCTGAAGGATGGAGTCCAGGCCTGCTCTTCCTTCTGGCATAATTTGGGCCCATGAAAGTCTAAATCCTTCTTTCTGATTTGAGTGTGCCACAGGGCAACTATGCTCTACCATTCAGGTTCATAGACCATGCCCTTCACGCTGGCATTGGTGTGTATTGCTCTGTATTAAACCACAAGAAGCAATATACAAATTATACATAGCTCGAGCTTTGTTACTGAATTAAGAAACTTGACAGAGTAACTGCAGGCTATAAGAAAGATGGTCTGAATTTAACAGATCTGTGCAGTTGACTAACAGATGGAAAATTTAAGTTGCCAGAGCATCAAAATAGTTTAAAAGTTTATAAAAACTAAGTTTTGGGTTTTTTTAAAAAACACTGATAAACATTACAAATGGCTGGACCAATTTTCTTCTGTGAATACTTTTAGAAATTAAAAACCCAACTGTATAAAGGCAGATTCTTTTATAAGATAAAGCATCACAACTCTCTAACACATAGGGAAGACAGGCCATATGTCAAAATTAAGTAACAGAGGGGTACAAAGTTCAGTCCCTTCCCCGTCCGTATAGTCCATAACAGGGTCAACCATGAGTTGGCTTGATCTTCAGACACATGCAGTTACTAACTGTGGGAAAACTCATTTGCATGGAGTCTGCTACCTCTTGATTAGTTGTGTAACTCTAAAACATTTTCATCTTGCTCCTAGCTCTTACCCTTTTCTTGGTTTTACCTTGATTTGAGCCAATTTCTCCCCTCTCCAACCAGTGCTTGACTTTTATCCATATGTCCAGACACTTCCACTGGACTTCAGCCAGTCATTGATTTCATTAATGCAACTGATGGTATTGTGAAAGGATAAAAACATAGTATCTTTTTATGCCCTTTACTGGTGCCTGTTTGCTTTGAAGACACAGTTAGTTACACTTACACACACAACAGGACACCAGGGCTGAATATTAGGTTTTTTTATTATTATGCAGCAGAAACCTGTCATGAACTGAACATAAGCATTTCTGCCACCCACAAAATGCTGCTGTTGCAAGGAAAAAAAAAAGTCATCTAATTTGCACCTGAAAACAACACATTGTTCCCAAATGCTTGCTGAGGGCATGAAAGGGAAAAGATGGCTCTTGCAAAGAACAGTAGTCACAATATGAAGTCACTACACTAAGCAATAAGACAATATCAATGGATTACAACTGTCATATCCAGAGATCACGTATGACACTGCTGGGTACGAGAGCATATAGATGAGCAAGGACAGCCAACACTGAAAATGGTTGCACCTACGGTGCACATCCAGACAGCTTAAAGCATTAACCATGTGTGTTTTAAACGTCTCCCCCAATTGGCTGTTTATAATGAAAGTTTTGGACAACAACATTTGCTCTTCCTGTGGGAAAACACAAAGATTGCTATTGCTCAAGTGTATCCAAAGTCAATGATTTCTTAAAATCCAGTCAAACATTTGTTTTAGAAAGACACACACAAAAAAATATCATCACATGAACTAAATAGGTAAGGAAAGATAGTTCACATTTCAGTTTTTGCAACTTAGAGAGCAGCGTGCAAGCAAAGAACACAGCTATTCATGAGAAACACTGGACCAGATTCTTAGCTGATGTAAATCAATTTAGTGCCATTTTAGTCAATGGAATTATGACAGTATTATCAAGGCATCTAGTCTTGAATCAAGCCTTCATTATTAGTGAAAATAAAATAACATTCTCTCTCGATGGACACAAAATACATTTTATTTCCATGCTCTTGTGAAGGACTGCAGGGGTGTATATTTGTGTGGAAAAGCATGCCATCATCCAAAACTAATGGAAAGCAATTTCCTTGGAAAATCTCTCTTCTCTAGCTGTTAAGCATCCTTAAAAAAAAATCACAGCTTTGTAAAATTACAGAAGACTGGACATTAAAGAACAATTAATTCTTTAGATTAGTCTTTTTAGTGTATATTGTAACAACATAGCAAGATACTCATCTTGTGACATTCTTTGACGATAAGACAACAGGCATTAAAAAAAAATTCCAATTACCAGTTGTAATGACAGATTCTGCCCTTCTCCCTGACAGAGAAAATGATTCAGTCACCAGCCAGCCACAGTGTGTAGCATAATCATTAATTCACTGCAGTTATCAAAAAGGAGAAATAAAATTACTGCAAATTGGGGAGGGAGAAAGAGCAGAGAAGGGAGAAGGAAAGAGTTACTTCCATGCAAGGTCCTGTACATGCCAAAGCCACGGTATTATAAGACTGGTTTGACAGTTTCAACAAGAAAAGACTTCCAAGTTTAATAAAATGGCAAGACCATTCTGTAACATGTTAGCATCTCATACAAAACAAAGCTGGGATCCTTTCTCCAGGGCCTGAATAGCATATTGATAACATGACGCTTTCTTTACTTTTAAATTAGCTGTATGGGCCACCCTAGGCATGAATGGAGTGGAACAGATCAGGGGTATAATCAATATGTAGCACGATTCTAGATACCATTTCACTGTACACTCTCATTTAAGAAATGGTAATAATGTGATTATCCTAAATCAGAGTTAACATTGTTTAGGTCAGCGGTTCAGAAGATGAGCATTCTATTTTTGATTTCAGTGTTGTTCTGCTGTGCTAATTTAGACATCCTTCTGTACCTCTACTTCCCTTCCTGTATAATAGAAATAATTATGCTCTACTCCCACTCAAATATCTTGAGCCTTAGTCTTTACAGTCAAATCCTATACATGCTTGACATGGGGAAGTGACTGCCCAGTAATGCCTACTAAGTGAAACACTGCAGGTACTCCCTGCCTCAAGATTCTCTTTTTCTCTCCTAGGATTCATATTGCTCAAACATCCAGCTGGGCCACTGAGTTCAATCCCCTTTCAGGATAACAAGCCTAAAGAAAAATCCCAAACAAAAGGCTCTTCTGACCTTTGGGGTTTCTCTGCCCCTTCTGGGTTGCCATTCAGTTTATCAAGCCCTGCTTATGTAGGAGGCCCCAGATCTTCTCCTCAGAACTGGGTTGTAAATTAGTTAGCTTCTCTGTCAGCTGGCCCCTTTTCCCAAATTGTCCTCAGAGTGCACAGGACAACCTTTTCCCACTAGAGTCTGCCCTGCCACGTTGGTCCCTCCCTTTCTCCCAACAAACCCACACTGTTTGAGTGAATGGACTGTCTTGCCTTGCCCTTTCTCCACGAATTCTGGTCTTGAACTTTAAACTCGCAGTGATGGGACATCCTCTCCCAAGAACTATTCATTTCACAGGCCACTGCTCTATCAGTATGTCCTAGGTCCATGCATCTGTAAGAATTTTCAGAGTGTTAAAGGGCAACATCACATCACAGGGATGAGCTGACCACTAGGCACCATTAACCTTAAGGGAGCATATTCTTCATAAAATATTGTTATGATATGAATATAGCATAACTAAGGTGTGTTTATGCAAGACGGATCATATGAGGTATCATTGAAAAGTGATCTAATGAATGTGTTTATCCAATTTGCATGCACATATTATTTCAGTATCTGAAGCTAAGAACATTGGCTTTGTAACAATTATTACAACTATGTGTATATCTGGGGGAATGCCCACCAAAGAGTAGGCAATCAGCCTGAATGAGCCATTAAAGAAGGACAATAGAACTTTGGAGATACTAATCTTCCCCCATTCTGTGGAGTTTCCTGGGATCTTGTTTTGACACAGAGAGCCCCTCAAAATTACCCCTCAGTTCAATAGCCTTGTTACTCTCTGCACTAGCACAAATCAAATGACAGCTACTGTTACGAGAAAAAAGCCGGCAGGATAGCAAATCATATTGCAATATTGTATTAACATTATTAACAAGTTCAGCTAAATTCTTTAATGCTAACAAGATGACAGACTCCTGAATTGTAAAAGGGTCACTTGTTTGTATTAACAAGGCTAACATATGATCCACATTGTTGGTAGTCCCAACTGTTGCATCCTTTGCACATGCACACTTCTACACTTAATAACTGCAGAATATTCCTTAATAAGCTGAATGTGCTTTAACTGTTGCATCCCTATTCCTTTATCATAACACATAGGCATTGATTTGTGTTCACTTACAATTAGGCTAAATCATATACCAGGGTAAAATTAAACAGATGGGATTACTATCAAAGTACTGTCCCTTTAAAAAGAGCACGGTCAAAGTTGCTAGATTGATTCTGTTATCATTACTTGGCTTTCTCCAGTGCCTTTGCAAAGGCATAGAGACTTCAGTGCGGGTTTACCTCAGAGAGAATGGCAGGATGTGTTCCTTGGAGCACTAAGAAGTGGTACTTTGAGTGATTATGTTAAAAGCTTGTCAACTATGGATGGCATATAAGCCACTTCCTCACAAGAGAGCTGAGCTTTGATGAAAAACCACTCTAAAATCTTAATTCACCTTTTTAAAGTAAATTGAGCACAGAAACCATCTCATCTAGACAACCAAACTGAAGTGACTACATCTGCATTTTAAAATATTTTCCTTTATTTTGGCTTCATGGGAATTTGATGTCATTACAAAGATTTCCTTTGATGTTGCATGCCAAGTAGCACAATTAGTTTCTCATATAAAGATATATTCTGTCTAGTTTAAATTTTCATATTAAAGTGATTCATCTAATAGATGTATAATCACAACCAAACACAGGCTGAAAGTCTCAGAATAGTCAAAAAGCTTCCACTCACTATCAAGAAACTCCTCTCCCTCTAAACAGATCTTCCTGGGTCCATTTGTGCCAATATTCTATAAGTTATGTTTCTTATAATATTTGGCTATTAAAAACACATCAGTATTAAAAATCAACAATTCAGGATAAACAGAGCCCTCTACTTTACTCAAGTACCATCTTTTTATACCAATCTCTTTACCAGATCCAGGGAATTATTTTAACCAGTAATAAAGAATTTAAAAAAAAGTGTTTTTCATTAGCACCATTTCGAATACACCAGTACTCCTTTCCTTTTCAAAGGAAACGTAATCAGGCCTCTTAAATAGTGAGACGACAATTTCAGAGGATGCCAAATCCACAGCTATTGAAGTCAATTACTTACTTAGTTTCTAGTGGTAAGCACCAAAATTGTTGATTATAATAGATGTTCTCTCCATCTGAAGAGAAAGAAAAACGTATCTATAAAATTCCCACTGATACTTATAAGCAACAGGATAATTTGCCACTCGTGCATTTCTTAACCTGTAGATGTCACTGTAGTCAATCTATACTGGACAGTAGGAAAAGCAGCTTAAATATCAGTGTCTACTCCTTTTCTAATAGACATTTGGTTATGGACCATCTCCAGTTTCATTCAGTCCAATGCATTTCAAATGAATAACATTACTTTTCTCTCTGTAGAGGGCTGCTTCCCTCTCAGGATGAGTGAGCGAGCGAATGAGTGCCTGAACCCTCTGCCTCCCCCCAAAAAGAAATATTGATGTGATGGATAAATGTCCCCTTCTTCCTTTGTGGTCATACTTAGCTTCTGAATAGCTTCTGCACATCCCCTGACTTTCTCCCACCCCCAACCTCCAAAGAGCACAAAGAGCAGGAGCTCTGCTCAGAGGGTGATGCTTAGATAATTAAATTCACAAAGTGAGGAAATACAAAATGTCTTATTCCAGCAGTGATGTTAACTCTGCAACACTGTACATCTTAAATACCTCAGCAAATACATTGTGATGCATAAAGAATAACTTCACTGATATACAGATCACTGGTACACCCCTCCTAGAACAACATGATCACAACTGGTCACCCCATTTCAGAAAGAAAATAGCAGAAATTGCAGAACATTCAACAAGAATGACCAAGGAAGGAATGGAAACACTCATATGAAGAGAGACTGAAAAGCCTGGGGATGTTTATAACAGGGCTACTCAACTCTGGAAGCCCCCGGCCCACAATGATAGTCACAGCACATGCCAAAGGCGGCAACTTAAATGTGGTGGTATATATATGCAAATAGCTTTTCACACTTATGGACATGAATACAAAGATTTAGGCAAGACTACACAAAACGCAGGCCCTATTTAAGTCAGTTCTGCTGATATTAATAAAATGCAATATCTACCCAATTTCCACTCACATGACTACACTTTTAATGAGAAATGACAGTTCAGGAATTTAACTACTAAAATGCATCTCAACGGAAAACCATTATATTGACTACTTTTTTGTTTTGACTCCCACCCACGGGCCCCGCGTAAACCCAAACCATACCGCAGGCCAAAAAAACAATGGGCCGCATGCTGCATGTTGAGTAATTCTGGTTTATAACATAATAACGGCCATACTGGGTCAGACCATCCAGCTCAGTATCCTGTCTGCCGACAGTGGCCAATACCAGATGCCCCAGAGGGAGGGAACACAACAGATAATCCTCATATGATTCCCTCCCCTGTCACACACCTCCAGAGAAACAGAGGCTAGGGACACCATTCCTACCCATCCTGACTAATAGCCATTGATGGGCCTAACCTCCATGAATCTATCTAGCTCTTTTTTGAACCCTGTTAAAATCCTAGCCCTCACCATATCCTCTGACAAGGAGTTCCACAGGCTAACTTGTGCTGAGAGAAGAAAAACTTCCTTTGGTTTGTTTTAAACCTGCCACCTATTCACTTCATTTGGTGACTCCTAGTTCTTATACTGTGGGAATAAGTAAATAACTTTTTCTTACTCACTTTTGCCACATGATTTTATAGACCTCTACCATATCCCCCCTTAGTCTCCTCTTTTCTAAGCTGAAAAGTCCAAGTCTTATTTTGTAGAGAAGATGAATAAGGGAATTGACATGCATATTCAAAACAATGAATCAGACAAAGATGGTTTATTAGGAACTTCTTTGAGTAGCACCTTTAAAGGCCTCATGTTGTTACATCCTTTGCAAATACATGGTCAGAAACAATCCCTCCTCAAGAACTAACAATCCCAACAGACAAGGCCAGAAAGAGGAAAAAGAGGCACAGATAGGTGAAATGAATGTCACACAGCAGGTCTGCACAGCTGGAAACAGAACCAAACTATCCTGATACTACGACCAATGCCAAAGCACAACTAATCTGTGGAATTCATTGCCACAAGGATTGTGGATTGCCATTGTGGATTTAGCAGAATTTCAAAAGGGATTGGACATTTCTATGAGTAACAAGAACATCTAGAGTTGTTATAGTAAAACATTAAAAAGAAACAAGAGTTTTGGAAGGGATAAAAACCTCAGTGCTTCATGACACAAGCCAGACTACTTATTGGGAAAATTATCCTATAACTAGCCATTGTAGGTTTCTTGCACCTTTCTCTGAAGTATTCGCTACTGGCACTACCAGGGACAAGATATTGGCCTAGGTGGACTTTCATCCAGTCTGACAATTCCTAGGATACAAATATTTATCTATCTAACCAAAACACATTCATGAAAATATAAGAATACAGTTGCTCTATTCCTAATAATGGTAGCATTTAAGTAGCTCTAACTGGGTTTTGAAGCTTATACTCCACCTTGTTGAACAGGAGAGCAGAGGGGACAGTCTCCTTGCAATTCATCCTCCAGCTTGGCCAAAGACAGCATATGGCAATCAGAAAGCAAACTGATTGCAAAATTTAAAAAATGTAAGGTCTGATTCTGCACTGTGCTATATGAGTGACTCCATTAAAACAAATGGAGTTACATTAGCATAAAACTGTAGTAATACAATAGTGGATTGGGTCATTCATCTTGATAAATAAGAGCTCAGAATTTGCAAAATGTTGTCAACTGTATAAAAAGTAGGGATGTTAGCATTAGAGATGTTAGCGACTAGTTAGCTTTAAGCCGGTTCCCCTCAGCACTCTCTCTGTAAGGGGCAGGGGAGGCAGAGGCACAGCAGGGAAATGCGCACCGGGCTCGCACTGTTCCCACTGCAGGCACTTCTGCTTTTGAAATGTACAGGAGACCTCCGGGGCACAGGAACCAGTGCTGGGGGGAGCCCGCTTAAAAGCCAGTTCCCTCCCAGCACCCTCTCCAGGGTGCCGCCTGCCCCTCTCCCCTGAGGCGGTAGGAGGGAGGATAGGGGACACTGCTGCAAAGCAACCCCTGTCCACAGGAGTCCCAGCAGGGAGTTGGGCCCCCCATGGACAGGAGCTGTTGCCACCAAGCAGCCTCTGTTCACGGCAGCCAGGGCTGGCCAGGGGCAGGGGCTGCTCAAGCAGCAGCACCTGTCCATGGTCAGTCCTGGCTGCTGCAAACAGGGGCTGGTGCCAGAGCAGTCTCTGCTCAAGGTGGCCAGCTCTCCGGCAACAGCCCCTGTTCGCAGTAGACAGGGCCGTCCGCCACAAATGGGCTGCTGGACTCAATGTGAGCTGGGACTAAGCAGTCCTGGCTAGCGCGGATTGCTGCGCCTCTGCATTTTAAATGTAGTAAGAACCCAACGGCTCTTACTACATTTAAAATGCATAGCCACAGCACGGGTGGCTCTGGAGCGGCACTTATCGACGAATCATATAGTCGATACAAATTGTATCGACTATATGGTTAGCCAGATAATCACATTTTAACATCCTTTGTGTATAATCGTTTAATCTAAATGACTACATGCAAGCCTCCCTCCGAGAGCAGGGGGGGCGGGAGGGGAAGAGAGGTAGGAACTGGTGCTCATGGGGAGCATAACGGTTCCCGTGGAGCTGCCTGTCCCCCACCCCCACGCTGCTGCCACTGATAGAGAGGCAGCAGCGCAGAGGGTGAGGGAGCAGGCAGAGCTGGTACACATGAGAATCCAGCTTTCAGGAAGGCTCCCCACATGTATTGGCTCCCATGGAGCCGCCTGCTCCCCCTTGCACTGCTGCCTCTAGCTGCACGGGAGGGAGGGAGGGAGGGGGGACAGGTGGAAGTTGATATATGCAGGCAACTGGCTTTTAAGCTGTCTCTGTGGAGCTACCTGCTCTTCCTTGCTGCCTCCTACAGATGCAGCAGCATGGGTGGGGGACAGGGCAGAATGCTGCAGCAGCCTCTGTCCGTGGTGGGCCCAGGCTCTCTGAAGACAGGGCCTGTTGCCCCCCTGCACCACTGCCTTTGTATCAGAGGCAGCAGAGAGAGGTGGCAGGGGGGAGTCGGATTGCGCGGTGAGCCAATTTTTAAACCAGGTCCCCCTCATGGACCATCTCTGCCTGCTTCTATGTAGAGGCAGCAGCGCAAGGTGGCTGCTGGCCCCACCCCGGGAAATATTTTAGTAACCGTGTTACTGCAAAAAATTGTTGTGGCTACACAATTACTAAGATACATGCTAACAAACATCCTTAATAAAAAGGTGCTGAAGCATCTGCAGCTGTGGATTCCATTATTTTAATCCATATCAATGTTTTTCTTCCCTCTTGGACATTAATAAAATGGATTTTAGTTTGCAGAATATTTCCATGAGACATTTCAATTTGTCATATGTAAATTTTCCCAGCAATACCCTGAAATCAGCAGTTCCCAGATCTAGGAAATTAGCAGGCAGAAGGTGCAATGTGATGTCCAAAGGGATGGAAATTCCATAGGCTGTGTGAGATTTTAACTGCTTAAATATCCACTGGGCATGCTCAGCTGTAATTTTTCTATCACTAATAGGTTACAGCTCATTTCAGAATGTTTATTTGAAACCATGTACTTGCACGGCTCCCTATTAGAATGATGTCCATGCCAAGTTGCAGAATTAAGATGTTTTTGTTGTAGACCTTTTCTGTGGTTCTCCTAACCCCACTCTACCATGTTTTAAAAAACAGCAATGTTCAAAGCTGAGAACATCAAAGCTGAGAAATCTTCTGTCAGAGACCAAAGAGACAATTTCATCTCCTTCCCGCCCTTCCTAAAAAAGAGAAAAGTTTGGAAAACTGTAAACCTGTGAAAAAAAGGGGGAGATTCTAATGGAAACTGTTCTCCAACCATGATTAGAGTAAGTGCTACAGTCTACTGGCATCCATAATCATTTGTTATTTTGAACACCCACATTACAGCACTTAATTTCCTGGCTGTGAATGATAAAACCACCTCAGAGTGTAGATAGAACACATCTCATTGCTCTCAATATTAGTCCGATTATTTAAATTTGAAAAAAAAACATACGTTTCCAAGGTATTTTCACATATGAATATTTTATGTTGCATCAAAATGTATCTAATATCAAATTTTACAGCAGCAGCATGCTAATATATTGATGAAACTTATGAGAGCCTCACTAGTACAGACCCCTAGTCACAGGACACCCGATAGGTCAACTAAAGTTAAATTTTACATATGCAACACTAACAAAGTCTTCAAAATGACAATGACATCATAATCTGCTTTAGATACCAAGGTGCCAAGATTAATGATTACGTAAGTTCATCTCAGAGTCCAGGAACAATAATCAGCTCTACTGGTTTTATTTCTGTACACAGGCTATTAGAGTCAGCTGACACTGCAAAATCCAATTTAAAGTTGTTAAAACCCTTTTATGTATTTATTTGAAGTTGGAAGAAAACAGACATTCAACAAAAGAAGAGTATGATACACTAATTTCATTCCCTTAACCATTTTGCTTTAAGCCAAATATTACTTTTACAAATGTGAAAGAATGGCTGTAGCAACAAACATTGTTGAAAGAACAATACCAGTAAGATCCTAAAGTTTTCAAAGGTAAATTTTAAAATGAGTGCAAAACAAAAATTAGCATCTCTCTTAGGAAGGCAACTGTGCTGAGCCCAAGGTTTTTAAATGACATTAGTCCCCAAATGACTGGTCTCTCTTAACAATGAACCTACAAGGTAATAAATAACAGGGCTACATCTCCAACACAATGATTCACACAACTAGGTCTCCTTCTTTGGATAAGCTGTATTACTGGCACTCCCAGACACTGCTCTCTCATACAAGAAATAAGAGCTTCATTACACTGATTAGTCCACAATTGCAAATAAACTTATGTCCACAAAAGTTTCACAAAATTCAAAATATTCACTAGTTCTAATGAATGTAGGATTGAAAATTAAGATTAGAAAAGTGGCTATTAGGATGCTCTTTTGTTAGGCAATGTGACAGGAAGAATAGGGAATATGGGCCTAAGATTTTTTCTGGTTTGAAGCAAACAGTTCTGTTTTTAAATTGTTTGTATCGTGCCTGCTACTCAAACAAACCCAGATGTGGTTTGATGCAATCCCGGATGTGGGATCCCATTTTGAAGGTGTGCCACGCTACCTGTCCTACTGCAACCTCACATACCTGTTGGCAGGGACATAGTGATGCTCTTTCAAAATGGCATCCTTCATCCTGGCAGGGTCAAGATCACACCATTCTCAGAAGTATTGGAATATCCAGTATTCTGGGGATGCATGAGTGGCCACCTTCTATGTGCATACTTTCCAATCCTTCCACATAGGTACATCTAGACCCTCTAATGCCAATGGCACAAGCTGGACACCAAGCAGCTGTGAGGGGAGAAACCAGCCAATTACATGTGCAGTTGCTGAATGGGCACTCTGCACATCATGTTCCTCTCTTAGGGGAGCAATAAATCACAAACTCCCTCTGGCTACGTCTACACTATGAGTTTTTGTGGCAAAAAATATGCTAATGAGGGACTCATTTGCATGACTTGTGATCTCATTTGCATAGTTTCTGCCAATCCGTTTTTGCGCTGGGGTTTTTGCGCAAAAACAAGCAGTGTGGACGTTTTCTTTTTGCGCAAAACTCCCTTTTTCCACAGGGGAAAAAATTCTGTTGAGAAAAAAAAAGGGGGGAGACCAAAATTGTTGGGGGTGGGGGGAAGGGACCCTGAGAGTTGTTAAGCAAAATAAATAAATTTTAAAAAGCCAGTATGGCCCCTTTAAGAAATGCTTTTGAGGCTTTTTGGCCCTAACAAGTAGTCATCTGACATCTTCTTTTCCTGCTCTGGGCCAGACAGCTCCCCTGTGGAACCAAGTAAGCACCTGGGATTTTTGCCTCCTGGCCAGGAAAAAAAAATAATCAGAAAATACCAGACATTTTAGGTGTCCGGTATTTTCTGAATTTTTTTACTGGACAGGAGGTGAAAATACCAAACTGTCCGGGTCAATACCGGACATCTGGCAACCCTAGTGATCTGCTCAGGGAACCAGAGCTGCTGGCGTTTGGTGGGGCCTGCTCCAGTGGCAGAGAGATTTTGCAGCTGGCTGCCTGCCTGGACTGACACACACACAACCTGCACAATGCTGTCTCCACTCCAGTTGCAGATCTTCAAGTGTGCCCATTCAAGCATCCGAGACTCTGAATTCAGAGGAGCGCACACTCTGGAGTGGGATAAATGATGGCAGTGTAAATGCCAGAAAGATAAGTTCCTATTATTTCTGTGTACTTTGTTAATTGATTTTATTCACTTTCATCTGTTAAACCCTGTTTCTTTAAATTAAGTAAAGGTGTGTTAGATTAAATTAGAATTATCTATCTATCTATAAAATTTATAATTGTTGTCTTTGAGTTAGATCCAGATTATTGCTGGAATAATTTTATTTCTAGAGGCTCCCAAGGTACACCATTAAGTGTGTACAGGGCCAGCCAGCTGGAGGCACCGCCAGTGTATATTCTTTAGGAGCAAGGGACTGCCGCAAGGGGGTGGATGGGGAATCCCTAACTAAATAACATCACCACTGGGGTACTCAGGATCTCCTTTTATGTTAAAAACATCAGGCACCCAGGCACACATGTGTGACCTGCTCCCGAGTAACCCAGGGGAAACTAAAGGAGGTTACACATGGATGTGGGCCTTCTGTTGGAACATGTTCTGGTCATCCCACCAGTCCATTCTCCCTCTACTATTAGGGGGAACCTGCAATGTTTCAGGAACTAGGGATCTCTGGAGACAATGGTCCCAATTCAGCACTGTGGTATTCCAGGTTCACTCCCTTGGTATCAATGGAATTCTGAGACAACAGCTGTGAATCAAGCCAAAGATGAGAATTCTTACATAGAAAAGACCCATATATTGATGCAATGAGATGCTAATTCTGATGTTCTTGTTTGGGCAGTGGCAGATTTGTGATATGCTCTCCCCCTCTTTGTTGCAACTCCATTAGCATAATAGCCTCTGAATACGGGGTTGCTATGGATTAAGGGCAAAAGTTTTTCCTTTATGGTTGTGAAGAGATTTTTGTAAGTTCCCTAAGGTAAAGTCAATTAAGTGATAACTGCATCTATGCTAGAGTATCTGAAGTGCTGGAATCTTCCCATTAAGTCAACAACTTTGCATGCCTAACTTTACATTTAGAAATTACTGCATTTAGAAATTATTGCCATGAATGCTCCAGTGCCTTCACCCATTATCTTTGTGATCCTACCTCTTTCTAACAAAAAGGGAGAAAGCACAAGACATAATAACAGTATGAATATGAACTCAGCATGGATTTCAATTACAGTGATCAATTAAACATAAGCTGATATATTGACTAGCTGGTGCTAATAGGTTTTGATGCTTTCAAAGTTACCTCAGTTTTTCCATCACACCTATAGCTGGTAGGGATGTGATAATGTAAATGTATAAAAAATTTAACCGATGAGCTCACGGTTACCCATAGCCCTCCTCCTCCTCTCCTCCCCTGAAAGAGGCAGCAGCGCGTGTGTGCGCGCGCGCAGGCAGGAGCCACTGCTCACAGGGAGCTGCCTGTCCCCCTCCCCCACTGCTGCCTCTGATACAGAAAGAAGAAGAAACTCCTGCTGAGGCCTATGGGGGGGGAGAGGTCCTGAAAGAGATGCTATGGACAAACAGTGAGGTAGATCACCTTAGACCCCTACAAAGAACTCTGGATCAAAGGCCAGGAAAGGCAGGTTCCCCACTGCAAGAGCCTTTCCTTTTTGGTTTGAAGTTGGCCAACATTCACAGCACTGCAGTAGTCAAACCCAGATTCATCCTCAACATACCATCTGCCTTGGAAGCAGGAGCGGCCCGAGGCTGGCTGAGGCAGCTGGCGCCTCAGGCGGAATGCACGATCGGCGCCCCCGCCTGCAGGGCCGTCAATGGACTGATGCCATCGGTGGGCGCCCCGGGCGCCCCCATGATGTCATCATCGGGCCCCCCGGGCGCCCCCATGATGTCATCATCGGGCGCCCCGGGTGGTGGCGCCCTAGGCATCAGCTGAGTCCGCCTATAGCCACGGGCCGCCTCTGCTTAGAAGGCACCGGAGGGGAAGCGGGGGTTTCAGAAAAGTTCTGAGTGTTAGGAAGTGTGTAACTGGTTGATTTATTAATATTTAGTACTTATTTAGTTAACCCTAATCCTTTCCTTTCCCAGCTGGTATTTTCCTGCCCAAATAAAGCCTTCCTTTGCTGTATTGTTACTTTGGGGAGTATCATTTCTTTGCAGAGGTTTGTTTTGATGTGCTGTATTAATTTCTTGTAAACTGGGTTTTACGCTCATTTTGCCAGCAGTGGTAACCTTTATTCATCTCCCCAAGGGACAGTACCCCTAGGCTGTGTCTAGATTACATCCCTCTTTCGACAGAGGGATGTAAATTAGGCACTTCGAAATTGCAAATGAAGCTGGGATTTGAATTTCCCGTGCTTCATTTGCATAATCGCGTAATGGCCCTCTTTTGAAAAAGCGCTACTTTGAAAGTAAAACCGCGGTCTTGATGCGCTTCTTTTGAAAAGAGAAGGCTTTTTCAAAAGACCCTGTAAACCTGAGGTAAACAGGATCTTTCAAAAAAGCCTTCCCTTTTTGAAAGAACCGCGTCTAAACCGCGGTTTTACTTTCAAAATAGCGCTTTTTCAAAAGAGAGCCATTACATGATTATGCAAATGAAGCATGGGAAATTCAAATCCCAGCTTCATTTGCAATTTCGAAGTGCCTAATTTACATCCTTCTGTCGAAAGAGGGATGTAATCTAGACGTACCCCTAGTGTTTAAGACACAGTTAGGAACCACTACGAATGGAATCATCAGGCATCAGAAAAGAACTCTGGACCCATCCTACATGAGGAGAGAGGAGAAGCCACATCACACAGCAAGCATCATGGAGAAGTCTTGAGCCGTACCCCCGGGTAGAGATTACACATGTTAATTAATATGATTTAGCACTCCAGATAGACCAGAGTTATCATACCAGCTGGTTGTTGGAATTTAGGGTTATAATGTGTTAATTTGCCAATTTCAACAAACACTGATTGTTCTTATCAAACGGAGAACTCCATTCAAAAAGTGCATTCTCATTTCAATATGTGGTGATTTACTTTGCCTAGCTCCCTTTAGCCACATACATTAAACATCTTAAGACATTAATGCACCAAAGTGGAAAACATACAAACTGAGGCAGCAAGTGAAACATTAAAACTTGAGAACGTGCTACTTTTCTTAAAACATCACAAATGGAATGTGTTAATACTTTATTGTTCATACTTTCAGTAGGCCACATAATGATGTCCTAAGAGGAATTCTGAACCTTAAAAGACTAAGTAGAGCCAAATACATACGTTTTAAGTCAAAGCAACTTCCAGTGGAAGACCTCAGGAGAGGCATATCTGCTGGGAACAACGAAGAAAAAATAACCAACTTTCTAACTCACAAAACTCAGTAGATTATATTTATTCAGTTCCTAAGATAATTTTTTTCAAGTAAATTATTGTTTACCTGCTAGATGTCACTAAAGCCCATTCTGCAGCTAAAAGCTCCGGGAATGGACTTCAATTATTGTTTCATGTGGTAGACACCAAATTAAAACAAAACGATACAAAGCCAGTTGGGTAGAAATAGATGTTTACTACCTGCATTTGGTTTGCGTTTGCTTAAGAAATCATAGCAACTAAAAAAAGGCAGTAGAGACCAATACAAAATAGTAGGTGCTCCAGTATAATCCTCCTATCCATCCAAATAAACTAAAGCACTTTATAGTCATTAATGAGCTAATGATTTAATAAACTTCATGCACCAGGGAAATAAATAATATTGTCATTTTACTGATGGGGATGCTGAGTCACAAAATTGTTAAGTGACTTGAAGAAGATCACACAGGCTATGTCTACATTGCAGCGATATTTCAGAACAACATAGTCCGCGTCTACACTACAAGCAGTTATTTTGACAGAAAGTTGCAATAATGTTGAGCTGGAGGACTTCTTACTCCAACTCCTGTAACTCTCATTTTATGAGGCATAAGGGAGCCCTCTCTCAGACTTCCTGCTGCGTAGACAGCACCAAATCTGAAATAAGCTATTTCAACTTAAGCTACACAGTTGACGTAGCTCAAGTTGCGTAGCTTATTTTGGTGTTAGCCCTGCTGTATAGATATGTCCACAGTGAGTCAGTCAAACACAGGAATAAGATTGACATTTCCTGATTTCCCCATCCTGGTCTATACCAACTAAACTATATCTTTGTTATATCACTATTCTCTTGCTACTTGTTTATGCTTATTTTCCAACTTGTATTCTACCTTTGCCAGAGGATAAACATGAATAAACATTATCAAATCATTTGTTTAGGATTGATTTAGACACACAAAGTTGTTACATTATTCTTGATTTAAGATCCAAAATGTTTAACCAGATGTCTAATCTCAAAAAACACTTGCAGTGCTACCCAAAGTTATCAGGGGACACGTGAAACCTACAGAAAATTGCGGGGGGAGGGGGAGAAGAGGAGAAGGCGTCGATGACAGCAGGCTTTCAAGTACAGTGGGGGTAAAAACAAAGAGCAGAAACAAATTACTGGCTTAGTTAAAGACTAAAGATTCCTAAATTCCTCAGTGCAGCATTCAGAAGAAAAGCAGACTTGGAGTAACCAGGCATGTCAAATCCTAGACTAGTTAAAAAACAAAAAACAAAAAAAAAAAACACATTTTGAGAAGTGGAGAATTATTGTCTTGCTCAGTTTGACACTTGATTCTCCAAAGAGACAGAGGTCAATGGCACGTTAATAACCAAACAGTTATTTAGTTGAAATAACGTGAATGGTAACGACCCACCAAAAGTTTGAGTGGTGAAGAGCATCAATCTCTTTCAAATCGTGGTTTCCCTAAATGATACATGGAAAACATAGAAAAACAGAATATTCACAAACCTTGATGTATGTGGAAAATCCACCAAGGAAGGAGAACAATTATTTCAGGGGTTGCTGTTAACTACAGAAAAGTTATAGCCGTGTAAATGTAACTAGCTCCAGTGATGATAGTGGAGTTACTCTAAATTTACCCTGCTCAGATACAAATCTGGTCCAGGACACTGGCATATTGATGAATAGAAACAAATATGAATCTGTGCTTGCTCACTTAGAGGGGATAAGTACAGAGGTGCTAAAGAATTAAAACCACAACAAGACGACCCTATTTGCATGATTTCCTCACCAAAATACAGTGGGAATTGAAACCCTCAGCTAAAAGAAAGAGCAGTGCTGATTTTTCCCCTTTATTTGCTTGACTACATATAAACTGAAGTAATTATCTCTGACAATGCCATGAGTGTAATTTTCAAAGCGGAATTATTATCAAATAGCTGCTTCACATCCTCAATTGGTGTAAATCAACATAGCTACACTGTCTTCAGTGGAGTTACAATGATCTACATTCGTGGAGCAGGTAGCCCCTTGTGCTCAATTAAGGTTTCAATTATATGCCAAATTAAATAAAAGTACCTTCAGAGTTGAAAGTTAGCCAGTGTGCTCCAATGCGCTGCTCCGGCAAGAAGGAGCCAGCTAGTTGGGGCACTGGGCTGCAAAAGAAGGCGGGGCGTGTTCTCAGCCGGGCTCCTAAGGCTCTTCTGCAGGCTGCATGCAGCCAGCAAATTAAAGGAGGCCTCCCCCACTGGTCTGGGACTGCCTCAGCTCAGTGTTCCCTTCCCCAGGCTCCATTTAGGGAAGTCTGAAACAGCCACCCTCTGAGAGTTATACGGGGCACTGTTTGCTCTTCCTCTTCATGTCACTGCCAAGCAACGAGAGGAAAGCATACAGCTCGCCTGCATTTCACTCCCTCCCAGCTGCTCAGGGTAGAGGCAGAGCAGTTAGTGACCCAAGGTGGGCACTTGCCCTATGCACCCTGGCAGTGAAAAAAATGAAGAGCAAGTAGTCTCCTCTGGGGTTGGGGTGTTCAGCCCTCCCGCCTTCTCTAAATGGCACCCTTGACTCCCTTTCATTCCCCACCCCACACCCCAGGCCCTTAACCCAGAGTCCCCCATGCTCCCAGCCCCCTGTCCTGACTCCGCTATCCCTTACCTTGAGCTCCCTGTGTCCCCAGCCCAGACTCCTGCACCCCCTATATTCCTCCCATCCTGAGCTCCCCACCCTGACTCCTGTATTCCTCCATATACACCCCAAACCTCTGTCCTGAGCCTTTCCTCACACCCCCAAGTTCCTGCCCAGACTTCTGCACCCCCCACATCCCCACTCCTGCCCTGAGCCGCCCCACACACCCTGACTGTCTGTCTAACTGCAACTTCCTGCTCTGAGTCCCCTTCCCAGGAGGGTGCAATACAACAGTACCTGTAAGAAATAGGTTACTTTCACCCACGACTACAACAGAACATTTGCTGTACAATAAAAGAAAAATGGCATATTCTGCTGTCCAGACACCAGAAAGCCAGACATTTGCTGTGGCATGGTGAGAGTTATGTATCCCTGTTTCAAAGAGCAAGATGAAATTTCGGTATAAATTGCTGCTCACAATAACATGTTAAAACATGTAATTATTTATACCGTACTACTTTAGGAAGCCTGTAATTATTCTGTAAGATCTTGCCAATGTCTAGTCTATTTCATAATTGCCAACACTGGCTTCAAAGAAATTAGTGACTGTGTTAAACTTGGTTTCATATTAAGTCACTATTGAAGCAAAGTAATTGCATTGTTATACTACATTACTGGAATCTACATGTGGTGGAGGGGGCTAGAGGGAGGAGGGGAGGGAATAAAAATGACTAATCTCCAAATCCTAAAACTCTAGGCAAAAAAAAAAGGGGGGGGGGGTTGCTAGCAGGACCTATAAGATGATTGAACCTAGGTGTCTATGAAGCTAGGTCGGGCCCAACAACTTTGGGTGGCAGCACTGGAGATAGGCCACTGCTCTCTTTCCCAACATAGACTTATAGCTACACAGTCCATCTGTCTATGTTCTTGCAATACCGAATGTTTCTTCCACCACTCAAAAACAACGAACTGTGGAGATCTACCACAAAGACCAGAAGAGTTAGAGCCCCAAACCTTTACAATTTTTAAAGTATTTTTGGTCTTGTCATGGGAAAGTTACCTGAAGGAGGAGTACTCTCAGTGTTTGGAAAAATTCTACCTGCCAGATACCGAAGAACATGTTTCATTTTCTCCTAAAGTAGTTTAAAATCAGGAAAACACTTATTTTATCTTGCAGAGCAAGATATTTGCATTTCCCCTTTCATCCTTCTTCCTGCCTTATGAATAAGTAGCTGAAGTTGTTAGCAGGTTCGGAATCCCTGCTTATATTTTTGGGTTTACAATGTAATCAGTTGGAGGCCCACTTTGTCTTTAAGTCCTTCTCATCGGAAACTGCCATTCAAGTCAACGAGCATGGTTCGATACAGCCCTCTATTTAATGGCTAAAATATAGACCAACGCAAGAATCTGGAAACTGCCTGTTTTAAACACAACCTTTTAAAGAAAGCTATCAGCAGAACAAAGGGCTTCTCCCTCTGCCTGAGATATTTTTCAAGCAGCACTTGTTCCACCCGAGGAGAGGAACAAATCACTCCTACACCTCAGGCCAGTCAACACTTAGACATGCTTAACTTTAGCCATGGGAGCATTCTCCTTGATTCCATTTGACTACTCATGAGCCAAGTTATATGCATGTGTAAGAGCTTCTCAACATGACAAGTTATACTGCTATCAGAGGTCAATTTAAAATAATGTTATACCATCCCATGCTGACTCTCTAAGGCCTGGTCTGTACTTAAAAGTTATGTGAACATTAGTTTGCTGTTCAAGGATATTAAAAAAAAAAAATCAGATTCCTGATTGCCGTAGTTAAACTGAATGAAACCTTAGAGTAAATGCACCCAGGTCAACAAAAGCTTTTGTCAATCTAGTTACTACTGTGTGGCGAAGTGGATTATATAGATAGATGGAAAACCTTATTCTCACATAAGGCCTCTTTCTGCCATATCTTATGCCACTTTCGTGCTATAAGATAAGCTGAAGAAAGGAACTCTTATTCTGGGATGAGAATGTCCACACAGGGAGTTATAGCAGTTTACCGATACTGGGGTTATTATACTGGAATAAATTTCCATGCAGACAAGCTGTAAGTGTAGGCCTGATTAGGTCCCTGGAGTTCCCAAAATGTCTTTGAGCTCCACAAGTGTCAGCTGCCCAACACAATGTTTGGCCCTTCTTTGTGCAGTTTTTTTAACATGGTTATGTATTCAAAATGTACACTCTAGATTCAAAACAGTGGAAGAGCTAAAAGCAGGAAAGGGTTACTATAAGGTTTAATAGTGACTTTTTTACATTCTGAAGTGGGTGAGGGCAGAGAAAATGTACAACTCATATTCTGATCACCTGAACAGCTTAGAGGAGCTGGAGCAAAAGATAAGTGATTCAAATGTGGCTGTTTGGAGTAACAAAAACTGAGGAAGAAGATGGAAGGATGATTTAGTGCAGGGGTGGGCAATAATTTTCGAAGGGGAGCCACTCCGCAAATTTGTTAAGTTGTCACAGGCTGCACTTTTCTGCTGCTGGCATGTCTCTGCATGCCCCTTGGGAAGAGGGAAGTAGTGGGTCTATGTGTGCACATCCACAAGTGCCACTCTCACAGCTCCCATTGGTCAGAAACTGGCCAATGGGAACTGTGAGGATAATGCTGGGGCAGCACGTGGCACCACCTGTCCCTGGGCATGCAGAGAGACATGCTAGCTTCGAGGCATGGGGCCTTAGCAAGCAGGCAGCCTGAGTGCTCTGCTGCACCATGAGACTTTTAATGGCCTGAAGATCATGAGGGGGCAGTGAAAGAACAAGTGGGTCCAGAGACAGACAAATGTGAGGCGGGCCAGATCTGGCTTGCCGTCCATATTTTATCCACTCCCCTGGTCTAGTGGATAAGTTACTGGTTAGGATGCATGTTCAATTTCTGGCCCATTATCCCCCTATTTGACCTCAAGCAAGTCTCCTCTTCAGCCCTACATTTCAATTCCCCATCTGTAAAATGAGGATAATACTTCTCTAAGACTTTTAGGCTAGAGTTTTGCATTGTTTTGTTTTTTAGTGCAATTATGTAACAAAAAGCCTTATATTTGTAAGTTATACTTTCACAATAAAGAGAATGCACTACAATACTTGTATGTGGTGAATTGAAAATATAACTACTTATTTCAGAGTGCAAATATCTGTACTAAGAATATTCTGTATTGTGTTGTAATATCAATATATTTGAAAATGTAGGAAATCTGACAAAATATGTAATGCATTTCAATTGTTATTCCATTGTTTAACAGTGCTTATCGCGATTAATTTTTTAATCATGATTAATTTTCATTTGAAGTGAATTGTACCCATGAAAGCTCATGATACCATCTATATGTTTTGTTAGTCTTTAAGGTGCTGCTAAACTAGTCATTGTTTTTTTAAGTTTTTCCAATTACAGACTAACCCAACTGCCCCTCTAATTTTTTTTAGTTAAACATGTGAATTAACTGCAATTAATAGACAACCTTAGATAAAATCCATTCATATCTGAGGTAGTTAGATAATCTGGTGACGAGGCCTAAATAAGTAATTTGCTAGAACAGTAGGGAAGACGGGATTGGTTGGGTAGTAGAGAGGATTAGAAGAGTCAACATGTTGTTTCTGCTGGATTATTTTCTTACATAATGAACCGCAGTAAGTGTTAATTACTTGATAGTAAGGAACAAAGATTCCACTGTTAATTTATCTTGTTGGTGGACATAATTAAATAGCTATGGCCCAATTTCAGTCACAAACCTTGTGTCATGAAGAACTGCAACTAAGTGCTCTTTTTGTGTGTAAAAGTAACTGCATTTTGGAAAGATATTTGAGCAAATAATTAATTTGACTTTATAACACTTATAGATATATCGTCCCCTCCCATACCTGTAACCTGATAGGACACTCATGCATGAGGATCTACTTCTGGATGCTTGACAGAAAATACTATACTCATTTCCATAATCAGAGAGAAGGAAACTCCACAAACATCGGAGAGGACAAAGGCCAAGAGAGGCATGCCTCACTCCCCTAACAATCAGTGTGCTGATTTTATTACGAGGAAAAGATGATAGATTCCTAGATTTGAGGCTGGGGGAGGGGGGGAGGAGGGACCATTATGATCGTCTGGTCTGACTTTCTGCATAACATGGCTGCAGAACTTCACCAAGCACTTCCTACATCAAGCCTGTAACTACTGGCTACAAAACAGGATCTTTTTAGAACCACAAATCCTGACAAATGATAGAGAATCCACCACACCCATAGGTCAGTTGTACCAAAGGTTTGTTACCCTCATTGTTTAAAAAAAGGTCTGAATTTTTCTAAGTACATAGAGCAGAATGAGGGGAAGGAAAGTGCAGTGGCTATAGAGCTGGTCTAGTATTTGAGAGCCCAGGGTCCAGTTCCCTACTCCATCATAGACTTCTTGCATGACCTTTGGCAAGTCACTTAGCCTCTATCGTCCTCAGCTCCCCACGCACCAAATGGGGATAACAGCATTTACCTAACTTACAGGGGGATTGTGAGGAAAAATACATTAAGGATTATGAGGTGCTCAGACACTGTGGTAGTGCAGGTTATATAAACACCTTGAACAGATGGGATATTCAGCCACTGGATTTTGTTATGCCTTCATCCGCTATATTAAAGACCCTCCTAGTTGCAGAAAAAAAAGACAGAACACGCAAACCTTTGGGGTAAAATATAAGGAAGGAAATAAGGAAACTAAGAACTCAATTTTGATACACTTCGTATCACTGAAATACAAGGCAAGCAGGAACGTTATGCAGCGCTGCAGTCTCTGGTTAAATCTATGGGAATATATAGGCATAAATGGGCTTCTAAAAGCAGATCCATATACTTCTATGGGCAGACAGGCAAGCACAGTTTACAAACTACTTCAAGGCTCAAATTTTCTTCACTGTTTCTGTCTGGCTTTCATTTTTTATTTAAAGAAAAAAGGAAAGTCTTGTGGTTAAGACAGTGAAATTGGACTCTGGGATCTAGCTTGGATCATTTGCTTTGCCATAGGCTTTCTGTAGGGTATGGCCCAGTAACTTACTCTGATCCTTTCTCAAATACGGGTAATACTCTCAGAAGTGTTATGCAGATAAATTAATGTTGTTGAGTTGCTCATTTACCAGTAACAAACAACACTAGATCAAACACAAGGTAGGTCCTGAGTTCCAGTCTTTCATCTGCCATTGGCTGTCTTAATATATTTTGCAATTCTGTAGCACTTGGAAAACCAGGCTCTGCCACTGGCCTGCTTGAAAGTCCCTTCCCTCCCTGTGCCTCAGTTTCCTCATTTTTACAATGGGATAATGATACTGACCTCTTTTGTGAACTATTTTGAAATCTAAATTTGAAAAGAGCTTTACAAACTAGGTATTATAAAATAGTTACACAACTATCCCAATTTTACAGATATGATTAGCAACTAAGTGACTTGCCCAAGATCACACAATTAACTCAGTTTAAAAAAAGTCTCAACTCTTACACCTAATTCATAAGGTTCAGGGTCCCTCCTAGAAATTCGAAACATCCCTAACTTTAAATCCATAAAATGGGAATAATTTACTTATACATCCTTTTGCGGCTTCTTTAAAATCAATATGGATCCAGTCTGAGAAGCTTAGGGGAAATAGGTCAAATTCATGTTTTGCAGAAGTAAGCTTTTTCCTAGGACCAACAAAAATATCTCCTTGAAATATTTTTTATTTAAAATAATCACCCATTCTTCAACAACAGCACAAACACCAAGTTGGAAATTTTTGTTATAACACTATGAAGTTATGTGAAAATCAGAAAGTAAAATTGATTAGAAATAGACTATAAAGGGAAGCAAAACCATATTAAGAACCTATAATAACTGAGCTGGTAAAAACAAACAACAAAATGTACACTCCTATCCCAACAACTGAATAGAGAAAAAGCAAAACTAAATAACTGGAATAATTGGTTTAAAATATAAATTATAAGCAAGAATAAGTTTAAATAAACAATTTAACTTTAAGTGTCAACTAATATTCAAACAAAAATCAAAGGATATAAACAAGTAAAAGGATAATTACTAAGTCTGTGGCTTGAAAGTTAATAGCATGTTATTAAAACATTTGTACTTGGTTGCAGCATTCTATGCTTTGTTTCTGTTAAGGAAATGTACAAATATTTTCATATAAAAAACTAGTTCTTCAAAACATACCAGTTTAACTGTTAGGAAAACAAAATATTCATTTCCATCTTTAATCGTAAGTAATATTCTTCAACACTGGCAAATCATTCTAGTAAAGCAATGAACTTGCTTTCCCAATTTCATATATTATACTACAAATGTAATTTCTTTGTCCTGCAAATCGCTGAACAATAAGGACATATCTTTAGAAGAGATAAGGAAGTGCACATTTTTATGCTTCTCAACCAAAGCTCAGGAGAGAGCATGGCCTTTTTTTTTTTCTTTTGTGTTTGCACAGAGCAGACAGTAAGTCAGACTACAATAAGCTGTGCAAAAGATGATGGAGACGCTTCTGTGGAAATGTTAATAAAACCCTGGAAAGGAACTTGCACTGAACTTTTATACTTGCAAGTCTGCTTGTTTGTTTGTTTAAAAACAATAGCTTGCCTTTGATTTTATACCCAAGAAACTGCTCATTTCATGGGACTATTACCCACATCAAATTTAATATATTGCCTTAAATTCAAAAGAAATAACAACTGTAAACCAGAAGGAGAGAGATGATAGAATTATCTTGCATGTCAGGGATAATAGTGTCTTTCATCAATGAATAAAAGCCACTTCAAAGTAGACAATACAAATTTGTGATGCCTACCCCAAAAACACCCATTAATTATTTTTCTTGTGATGATCTAAGCCTAGATTTCTCAAGGTGGTAGGCAGAGTGTATCACTATGCTCAATGGCTCCCCTGGTCTCAAGCTCTAGCACAGGGCTACTCAACACGCGACTCAGGGGCCACATGCAGCCTGCAGCCAGTTTGTTGCTGGCCTGCAGTGCAGTTTGGATTTACACATGCGGCCCGCAGATGGGATTCTTTGAACATGGCCTCCACTGGGAACACTCTCCACAACAGCAAGGGGTCTCCTGGCAGGGTGAGCATTTAAAGACGCAAGCGAATGGGCTGGCTGGAACAGATGGGTACAGGGTGTTGGTGTGTCTAGCTCCCAGGAGCACCAGGGCATTGTGGGAAGTGCTGATTGCTTAGCCTTGTGGGCAGAACCCGAGAGGTGCTGACTGGCTTACACTGGCCACGTTTGGGTCTGGCGCTGTGGCTTAAGGCTTAATCTTTGTTTTCATGCCCATCAGTGTGAAAGAGGCTATTTGCATATATATTTGCAATCACACTTAAGTTGCGGCCCTCGACATATGCTGTGAGTATCATTGTGGCCCCCAGAGCTTCCAAAGTTGCGTAGCCCTGCTCTAGTAGGTCCCCTTTCGAAGGGGAACTCTCAAATCATTCAGACTATTTTGCTCTGGAGTCACTGAGCTTAAAGGTGTGGAAATTCCTGGACATCCACTTGACTTAAAGTGGAGGAAGCACAGAAGATCCAAATAAGTCATATGAAGGGAGGAGCCCTTCCTCCACGTAGTCATGCAGTCAGACAGAAGTACTCAGTTATTGGACCTCCTTCTAGAAAGAGAGGGATTGTCACACATCTAATATGAAGTGTCTTTTTGGTGTTCCATGACTTTATCTAAGGCCAGGTCTATACTGGCGGAGAAAATTGATACAAGATACACAATTCCAGTTACAACAATTGCATAGCTGAGTCAACATACCTCACATCAATTTTCTGGGGCAGTCCCACAGTGGGAGGTTGATTGGAGAAACTCTCTCGGCAACTTCCCTTACTCCTCGCAACTGCAAGCAGTACCACCATCAATGGGAATGTCCTCAGTGTTCAGTTCTGCAGGTGTTTATTTGACTCACTAAATCAAACCCAAGATGATTGATTGCCAGAGCCCCCGGTAATGGAGACATGGCCTCCAGGTACAAGTAAATTTTAATTGTTGGACAAATGTGCCAATATTTGCCAAATATAAATAACTATTTGATTATTTATAATTATGTATATAGCCCAATTGAAATCCTGTCAAAATAAGTGTAAAGTCTCCCATTGATTTCACTGAGATTTGGCTCAGGCTTTAGCTGCAAACAGTATATTACCTTTGTTCCTGTGGTACATATATAAATATGATATGAAAATATCATGGTGCCATATTATTAGTATTAAAAATCAAATGCAATGTACAAACTATGCCTTGCTTATAGGGATGTGAATGGTTAAACAGTAAGCAACACCCTTACCGGGTGATGCTTACCAGTTATGGTTAGCCATTGGGGGCTGGAGCAGCCCGTCTGCAGCCGATCCAGTCTGGCCAGAGCAGCTCTCCAGGTGAACGCACTCCAGCCCAGCCAAAGCAGCTCCTGCTCATGGTGGCCCTCCTGCCCACCCCCGTTTAAGCAGTTAGCTAGTTAAAACATAATGTTTAACCAGTTAACCGATTAAACAGAGTAATACATCCCTACATAACATTTTTCCTGCTACAATTACCTTTTTTTTTTTTTGGTCTCTTTTTTTTTTAAACAATATTCCCAGCACTTGGGCATTCAGAAAGCATGTGTAAATCCCAAGTCATGAGACTGATTTAAAAAAAAAAAAATCACAAGTTTTAAAACCCAAGTTGGAGGAACATAAGAACAGCCATACTGGGCCAAACTAAAGGCCCAGTATCCTGTCTTCCAAATGTACGATTCCAGTCATGATTTTATAAACCTCTCTCATATTCCCCTTTAGTTGTACCTTTTCCAAGCTGAAAAGTCCCAGTTTTATTAATCTCCCTCCTCAGATAGAAGCCATTTCCATACCCTCACAATTTCTGTTGTCCCTTTTTTGAACCTTTTCCAATGCCAATATATCTTTTTTGAGATCAGGCAACCACATCTGCATGCTGTATTGAATATGTGACCATACCATGGATTTGCACAGAGGCAATATGATATTTTCTGTGTTATCTATCCCTTTCTTAATGATTCCCAACATTCTGTTGGCTTTTAGGACTGCCACCACACATTGAGTGGATGTTTTCAGAGAAGGATCTAATTTATCTTCTGGTTTTCGAACTTCTTTAGTTCATATTCTTTGTGACCACAATGGCTGGAAACTTTATTTTTTAAACGAAATATTTATATGACTCCAGAAACCAGGGCTTGAAGGAAGAAGATTCAAACATTCTGCAAAGTGCTTAGTACAACAGCAAAAAAACAAAAAACAAAACAAAACAAAAAAAAAACCCCAATTACTTGTTTCTGCCAACAGAGATTATCTTCCCCTGGGGTTAAGTGTAATATGCAGTTAGCTATCACTGCTTTGTGATAAAGCCTGCAATAAAACTGTAAGAGTTGGTAATATTGTTGTCAAGGGTTACCAATGGAATTTTCTGTGACATTTGAGATAAGTCTAGCTGACCAATTTCATGGCAACATTCAGCATATTTTGGTGGAATACTCTAAAAAAACCAAACCAAACCAAAACAAAAAAACCCTTGTAAGCAAATATTTTAAAGATTAAATTAACTTTTGTCTGACCTCTTGGGCAAGGGAGAAGAGTTGGTTGCTGAGGCTCTATTTGGACAAAGCCCCAAGGTAAGGTCAAAGACATGCAAAGGCATGGGGAAGTGGTCCAAGGAATTAGAGCAGCAGTGAAATTTAAACGAATGGACATAGACAACTAGTGCAGGGTCCTACAGCTGGGACCCAGAATAGTGGGCAGGCCTGGGTCCCTTCCCCCAACACCTATTAAGGGAAGAGGCCTAGATGTTGAGGTACTCCAGAAGGGGAACTAAAAAAACATAGTGGCCCAGCTAGAGTGTTGTAGCAAGGAAGCCCCAAGAGGGTGAGGACATTGTCTGTGGAAGGAGCTCTGGGATACTTCTTTATACCAGAGAAGGAAGAAACAGAGGGAGGGAAGAACATGGACACACACATTTCGCCAAAGAGGGCGCTCATGAGCACTGCTCAGGTGAACCCTGTCACACACTTGGAGCTTAAATCCAGGGCTGGCCTTACCATGAGGCAAACTGAGGCGGCCGCCTCAGGTGCCAGACTGTGGGGGGCATCACTAAGAACCAGTGTAGAAAATTGTGTCTGCTGCTGGTGCAGCGAGGGGGCATGGGGACATCATTTGAGCTCCCTGCCTTAGGTGCCAAAATGTTGTGGGCCGGCCTTGCTTAAATCTATGCTGCTTCATTCCTAAAAGCAGTTTTTGATTCAGTCAGCAAAGTATCTATATTTTGACCAGATTATTTTGTAGATATTGAGGGAAGTTTATCTTTAAAAAATACTGAGAACATTGTAGCAGCTGTGCTCTTCAATGGTAAAAATAATTTTCACACCTCTTCTCTTCAACATCCAAAAGCTGACAGCAACAATTTTTCTTCAAATAAACAGGCCACGCAGAGGAACAAAATAAGATCTTGCTGAGTGTGCCAATGAAAGTGTTGATGGTGTCCACTGCAATGAGTGCCAAAAACTAGAACTGTAATAAAACCAGAAAAGTCTGAGATAACGATGTGGATCTATGGACCAAATGTGTATTTTGGTACACTGGAAAGATAAAGCTCATCTGGAAACATGGTTTCTTCCAGTTGTCATAGCCCTTTGGAATGCTTTCAGTTATTGTGTAACACGACTAAAGGAAGCTTTGGAAGAACTGAGTTAGAATGGTGATGTCTGGGGAGCTGCCCTTTAGAGCTGTCCATCATTCTCTTTGTTTATATGGTAATAGGATGAAGATGCAAAACAGAGCTATCTAGGAAGGGTAAATACTGATCAGGCTTTAACAAAGAGCAGGAGATATACAGATTGTGTTGTTACTCCTCCTGATGCTAAAAATGGAATTAAGCAGAGGAACTGGCTGTATGCTTTGAACAGAAGCAGAATATAAGAAGAATACAAGAAAATGAATTAAAACTGAAGAATGTTTAGATGAATGGGGAGGAAGTAAAAGTGATTGAAAAAGTCCCAGGAATCTACACACCAAGGGAAAGGGAATTGGGAAATTGCACAGCATTTAGGCAAGATGACCATAACATATATTGCATACATATGCCTGAAGACACATTAATCTTAGTATGAAACAGGATTATATCAAATCTAGGTGGAAATTCCCCCTTCCCTCCCCAAGAATTGGGTCTGTCTTCATGTCCTTGGCTAGGCAATGAGCTTGGTTTTAACATCTTGCAAGTTACAATCTTACAAACATACCAAGGAATCGTGTTAACAATGGAGCACTAAAGGTCACTGTACTACAAATCACTTGCTTACGTGAGTAGTCTTTTTGCAAAAAGTCATCACTGATATCAAAGCAGCCAGCTAAGTGATTTTTCAGAGGAACTGAGCATCTGCATCTCCTACAGATCTCAACTGGATCAGAGTGTGCTCAGGACTTGCTACAAAACAGGACCTCAGTCTATTTTGTTCACAATATCATTTAAGACATGTTTCAAACTGTGGTGCAGGGGTGGTGTACAGAGAAATCTCAGGTAACAGGGTGATCGTGCCCCTTGCCTCCAGCTACAAAGTGCATTACAAAGCAGCTAAAAATAGACTATATTCCTACTGTTACTTTTCCACATAAATAATTGTGGTAATTTCCACACATATCATATGCAGTTGCAAGAGAAAGGGGAGATGGCCCACGGTTTCAGGGAGATCTGAGACGCTCTCTCTGAAAATATAGTTTGCACTACAGAGAAGTATGAGAGACCCGTGATATAGAACTTAATTGGCATCTCCTTCAACTGGAGTTTTTGTTATATCCAGATTTTAGTTGATCATCACTGCATTAAATTCTTTATATTTAGCTTCTCAGAACTGGTGTATTAATAGATTTTAAGAGCAGGTGTCAAAGCATTTGATTCTTTTTCTTGCATTAAGTTGCTTAGGTGAAGAAAGCCAATTATCCCCATTAAGATTACAGCTGAGAAAGTTTACCTTGAGAATGGATTGGTTATAAAATGGTCATGTTTTTGTGTCCTCTGAGTGCTGCACATCAGAGATACTGTTGCAAACCCAAAACACTAATATGATAAAAGCAAAAAAGTAGTGATTGTCCTAATCCATTTGAAACCAGCTGGTTGTCTTTGCAGTTTATCAATGCATTATCAAGTTTCCATTCACACCATTGATGGAAACCACTCACTTTTCATAGCTGAAGAGGCATAAAAACCTCCCCACCAAAAAATTCCTTTCAGTCAAGGTTATTTGATGCTTCTTTTATTTAATTATATACAGCTCATATTAAAAATAATTACAAAATGTAATTAGCTCAACTCTAGCTGGACATAATTATTTATATTTATCCAGTTATAAATAACTCAGATGCCTATTATGAAGTTACTCTACAGAAAATTTAAATGGTGGATTTTTCTCTATAACCTGTGCTAAAACTGTTCCATTAGCACAATCACAATTAATTTTTATTTTAATAGGCTTTATAAACACATGAATTCTAACTCAGCCATTCTGTTTCAACCATCAGTACTTTGAAAAGAACTGCAAGCTTTAATGAAACTTTCAGTTTTAAAAATACACTAACCAATCAGAATACATAGACATATATCAAAGAAGAGGGATTCTTGCCTCCTTTTATGGTACACTTTTTGTAGCTCTTGGGGATGTGGGGGGAGGGAAATCCCTCTCTCCCCTCGATAAAGAAAACACAGCTTCTTAATTCATCATATTGTCACAGCATCACAATAAACTCTGTGTCATTTCATAACAAGAAGGGAAAATTCAAGACTGCAAAACTATTGGGCTATGTCTACACTGGCGGGTTATTGTGCAAGAACATCTTGCACAAGGGTTCTTGTGCAAGAAGTCTTGCGCAAGAAAATGTCCACATTGCCATGTGCGAGCTGTGCTTTTGCGCAAGAGCGCCTATGGCAGCGTGGACGCTCTCTTGCACAAGAAAGCTCTGATGGCCATTTTAGCTATAGGGCTTTCTTGCGCAAGAAATCCCTGCCGAGCATCCACACTGCCCTCTTGAGCAAGAGCTCCTGCGCAAGAGGGCTTATACCTGTTAAAAAAAGAGCGTAACTCTTGCGCAAGAAGCCCTCTCTTACCATGCCGTACTGTAAATTTCCTTGCGCAAGAGCAGCGGGCAGTGTGGACGCTCTGCAGATTCTTGCGCAAGAACGGCCGTACTTGCGCAAGAAGCCGCGAGTGTAGACATAGCCTTGTAGAATATGTGTCAATCTACCACCTCTAATAGAACCCTACACAAATACTTTTATAATAAAACCAAAGGAAATCAAGACATTTTTGTCAGAAAAAGACAGGCAAGCTAAAGCTTTCATAAATTTGCTCATTACTAATGATGTTTTAAATTATAATGCAACCCCCCAAAGATATATCTAGACTGCATACTATATCTAGAATTAATTTTATGTGGGTTCAGTAACCTAGTGAAAAGGATAAATAGTCATATTCATTTCACACCCACACACACACAGAACCATTGTACACAGAAAAGTAACACAGCTTTGTTTTGTTCCTGAATTCTAATTGGGCTGCGCTTTCTATAACAATAAAAACACCTTGAGTTCAATAAAGGTTTTATTGAAATTTAAAGATTACCTTGCTCCTTCAAGCTCCTCATTTCCTGGCAAATGGGAGCAAAATCACTTCTGCAAATTGCTTCACCATGATTAAGAGAGAATTTTCTTCAATAGTGGACATCAAATAAAACTGCACCCATTAATCATTTATACTGAATCCATTTACATAAGGGTGAAATTCACCTAGAAGCACTGGATCTGAAAAAGGCCCTCAACTCAGTCAGACCAATGTGCTTCTGTTAGTGAAAAGTGGGCAGCTGATTAGGACAGAAATTCTGCTCTCCCTTCCCTAGCTCATTGCAGGACATCTTGGAGTGGGACTGAATGCAGGTGAGAGGATGGGAAGAGAGAGGTGAGCATATTGCCCAGAAATAAATCAGTTAACACTAATTCAAATGGAACTTTGGTGAAAAGCTAACCCCTCAGCAAAAATGGTTAACCTCACACAATGGACAAGCAATCACAACAGAAGCTGTGGATATCTGCATTTATTTTTTCCCTAGCATTTGCCTGAAATATTTCAATAGAAAGAAGGGAGACTAATCCATCACATTAACCAGAATCTCTCAGCGCTAGAGTGAAGGGTTTTCCTTAAAAAACATTGTGATGAAAAGTTGTTAATTTTTTTCACTCTAAAATAATAGGACTAAAAATTTGTCAGATGAAATACTTAAAAGACTGGAGACTCTAAAAAGGTTTAAAAATACTTTCAAAATATTCTAAAATTTAGAATATAAATTGCATTCACTTAATTAGTCATTCTAAAACATAAAACTCCTTCCTCTTTTAACTACATGCCATGTTAACAAGCAGGCTAGGATTTGATGCCCTTCAATGAAGAGACCTGTATCTATTGGTAACTTCATAGTATCAACATGTCTGTAGCAAACTGCTGCATGCCAGGGTACATATTATGAATGTCAATGTGTACTCAACAATATGATAAGCCTAGGCTAATTGGTTACTCTTGCTGGCTACATGCAGCCCCCTCTCCCCCTGCTGCCTCTGTATCTGAGGCTATGTCTACACTGTGTTGCTGTTTTTTTGCAGAAGAGGATATGCAAATGGCACACTCATTTGCATATCTTCTTCTGACTCTTTTTGAGAAAGAGGTTTTGCCACTAAAGAGCCCTGTGTGGACAGGGCCATTTGCCGGAAAAGCCCTCTTTTTCACAAGATCCCTTTTTCCTCAAAAATCGAGGTTTACAGGATCTTGCGAAAAAAGTTTTTTTTCCCGACAAATGGCCCCATCTACCTGGGGCTTTTTAGCGGCAAAACCTCTTCCAATTCTTTTTGAGGAAGAAAATATGCAAATTAATGCATCATTTGCATATCCTCTTCCACACAAAAAATACAGTGCAGACATAGCTAAAGGCAGCAAAGGCGGGGGAGGGGGGCGAAGAAGAAAGCAGGAGCCAGTGTTGAGGGGGAGCCAGCTTAAAAGCCAGTTCCTCCCAGCACCAGTTCTGTGGTACTGCTTCTCCCCACACCCACTCTACTGCCTCTATCAGGTGGGTCCGAGCTCCCCATGGACAGAGGCTGCTCTGCCTCCCACGGAGCAGCCTCTATCTGCAGGAAGCCTTGGCCCGCCATGGACAGAGGCTGATTTGTAGCAGCCTGCCTCCTTCCCCTCTCTCCTGTAGCAGCCTCTCTCCATGGGGAGCTTGGGGCCCTTGGACAGGGGCTGCGGTCACCCATGGTGCTGCCTCTGTATCAGAGGCAGCACAGTGTGGGATGGCAGGCAGCTGGGCAGTGCAGGGAGCTGTTTTTTAAAAACCAGCTCCCCTCATGGATTGGCTCCCGCCTGGCACGCTGCACTGTTGCCTCTGATACAGAGACAGCAGCGCAGGGTGGCAGGGGGCTCCCTGGAAGTGGGACCAGAGTGCACTGGCTGCCGGCCCCGCCCCTGGGGACTATTGAATAGTTGTGTAACCAATAGGTTTTCATGTGGTTACACAACTATTCAATTACCCAATATCTAACATCCCTAGTACATATATCAATCTGAGTGTTGTGGTCACAGTTTACAAATCCACTATTCTAGTTTTGTGCAGTTAAGAATCAAAGAGCCAGCTGTTTGTGGGAACCTTTTAAAACCTGCTAAAAGAATATTTGCAAAATCTCTGCCAAATAATAAAAAAAGTAAAATTTTCTTAAATCAAATTATTAAGTTAATTGGTGACACACATGCTCGCCAAGTCAACATCTTCACTGGCATAATTCTACAGACGTCAATAGAACTTCAGAGTTCTACTCATCCACATGCCACGTAGAGATCTATATCCATGGTTTCTACCTACATTATAACTGGTTTTTTTTAGACGTCATTTTGTAGAAAACCCTGAATTTTGCCAACAGAAATGTGTGTTCAGAGGATCTTGTAATATATAGAAACTTACAGACTATTCACAAATAGACAAGTATCTGGAGTGTGTCAAAACATCCAAGGACAACAGCAGCACAAATCAAGGATCCTACTCAACATTTGAAAGACAACTTAATTATTTAAAAGAGCTTCATTTTATTTAAGCCTTAAATGTTACCAAATAGAATGGCAGTACTCAATACTGCTTTTATAGATACGTGAACATAATCCAATACACCATCTCAAAACCAACATGAAAATCCTAAGAGATACCATAAACAGAAAGCTAAGCTTGCCTGCAATGATTTCATTGCTCACAATATCGTTTTTAAACTCCAGTTGGAATCTTCATGTTTCCCTTGGCATCAGTGTCCATACAGAGAATTCAGTTTTTATAAGGTGCAAACGTTGGTTCCTCCTGAGATGCCTTACTGTAATTTCCAAACCTTGACGTCTTCACACAATTCCTAAACTGTTCTTAGCTCTTACATGTTTACTGATGCACTTTTACAGCACTGGCATATATTTGATGTAGAGGCAGCAGCATGGAGTAGCAGGGGGCAGCAGCATAGGCTGCTGGCCCCGCCCCCAGGGACTACTGAATAGTCGTGTAACCAATAAGATTTCATGCAGTTACATGACTATTCAATTACCCGATATCTAACATCCCTAGTACATATATCATAATCCATTAATTACTACAATTAATTACTGCACTTAGTATACCATCCATAGAGGTTTTTGACTTGACAAAGCCTTGGCTAGGATGATTTAGTTAGGGTTGGTCCTGTTTGGGGAAGGTAGGCTGGACTTGGTGACTTCCTGAGGTCTCTTCCAACCCTATGATTCTATATCATTAAATTTCATGGTAGTATTTTTTCCCTCAGGTTTCCCTAGGGTTTTTAAGAGAAACTCTTTGCATTTCTTAATGACTACATGAAATCTGTTAAGTATTTTTAGATCTGGAATAAAAAACCTTAAATCCAAGAACATCTAAAGGTAGGAAATTCAGATTTGGATCCAGACCTAAATCTTAGGGCCCAGACTTATCTTCATAGTTCACCAAATGTCTTTATCTATTGATAAAGAGAAAAAAGAAACAAGAACTATTTCAAGTGTAGAGATGCCGATTTTAGGAGGTCCCACTTAAGCTGACTGCAAAGCTTCCATTGACTTTAATATGAAAATAAATCAGCTATTTAAAATGGTCCACATTAGTTAAGCAATGGAGTTTTCATGCAAAAAACCCTGCTTGTTGTAGATTGGAGATCTGTTGTTTGATGAGTATTCGGTTTCCTAACACTAGAAAGTCAGGTACTTCCTTATTAATGTAAACACAGTACAGAAAGTCTTAACTTTTTAAAATATGATAGCTACCAGAAGCCTGAATCAGCAAAAATGACATCCAGCTTCCATGCTGCAAAACCACAGAAAAAAAGAAAAAAACGTCGGCTTGTGTGGGCTTTTGCATTGGGGAAGGTGGACATATTTTTGGCTGAATTGTGCCTCATATTAGCTGGAGTTATAACTAAGAATGCATACAAAAAGCTACTTTTACATAAAAGTTGATATTATTTTATACCAAGGAGACATTAGCAGTAGCTTTCATTCATGTACATTTTTCCTAATTTTTCCCCATTTATTGCCAATTTCATAATTTAGGCCCCAATCCTGGAGACATACATATGCTTACGTAACTTTGCTCATGTGAGTTGTACCACTAAAGTCCTGTGAGTTAAATTACTCATATCCATATAAATGGTCAGGACTGGACCCTTTGGTTGCATTCTTCATTCTTGCTTTATATGCTTTTTCTCATAATTCAGAAAGAAAGATGTACCAGGGATATTTTCATGTTCTAAAAGGTTTTCTCCATATTTTCCCATAAGGACCTGTATCTTTATATAGTTTCTTTTGTTCTGTATTGCTCTTCAATGTGAAAGTCTGCCACAAAGTAAGCAGAGATCTCTGATGTTGAACTTTTAGACTTTATTTTAACTACATGTTTATAAGAAGAACTGACAGTCATTTTCACTTCTTAATATTCACATTTCACTATAGATATGTCTACACAGCAGTGTTATTTCCTCATCTACACTACAAGCAGTTTATTTTGACAATGTCGAAGTAGTGTAGAGCTGGAGGACTTCTTACTCCAACTCCTGTAACCCTTATTTTACGAGGAGTAAGGGAAGTCAGACAAGAGTGCTCTTCCTCAGACTTCCTGCTGTGTAAACAGCTCCAAAAGCTGAAATAAGCTATTTCAATGTAAGCTACACAATTCTTGTAGCTCAAGTTGCGTAGCTTTTTTCGACTTTAGCCCTGCTGTGGAGACATGCCCTATGGCACCTACTTCACAACCTAGAGTTTTGGAGAAAATATTAAATTACCACAGTATACTTTAGAGCTGCTGTTGGAATGTCTGTGTCAGGGTTTCCATTTTAAAGGGTTCCTCAACCATTAAAAGAAAAGAATTATTTGGAGACATTTGCAAGGTCTCTGCTTTAGAATTTGATGTCTTTACATTTGATGGTTTTTAACTTTTACAAAGCTAAATACTATCACTTGAGGGGAAAATAGAAGTAACAATCAACTTTGAACAGCTTAACCAGCTTTAAAGATATATATACTAAGTGATTAAACCCATTTAATGTTTGAATCATTTGTGTGGTAGAGGAGGGAGAGGAAAGTAAGATGAAAGAAGTTATATTGCAGATATCACCATGGAAATCTCCAGCAGCTAGACTTCCACTGCACAAACAAATTTGCCATCTTAGTAATAAAAATTACTAGTCACAGCCTTGAACATCTCACACACTGCAGAAACCCATCAGAGGAGAAGGGAAGTAGGCTAGGTAACTCCTTACTGGTGATATCATGGAGATTCCAAAAACACATTCTCTCAGCTGATAGCTGTAGGAGACAAGGGTGTGTTATTTTATGCCCATGGCATTTGGGGACCAAAGAGGAAGGGTACAATGAAGGACTGGTCCCCTTCACATAGCTCTCAGTGCTGTGAGCCACTACAATGCAACAGCATAGCATCTGTTGTCATGGCACCATGGAAAACTCCTACACCCACGGACCTCTACAACACCAAGCTCCCTGAAGTGCATCTGGAAATTCTCAAGGAGAAAGATATTGTGCCAGACCTTAGGGTTGCCAGATGGTTTCAGCAAAAATACCGGACACACTTGACATTACATCACAATCTACATTACATCTTATTTAGAAAATACCGGACATTTATATTTATATTTTCTCAATTTGTTTCCTGAACAGAAAGCTCAAATACTGGACTGTCCGGTTCACCTGGTAACCCTAGACATGGTAATCCCCACTTCTATTGCCCCCCCAAAAAACCTCCCAGTCAGAGGCTGCTCAAATCTTAGATAACAGGAGGGCCCATATTTCTGTCTCATTTATTAGATCATAATCCTGTTTATATAAATTGTTTTTAAATTACCTGTTGGTACAATAATCTACTCTGCAATTATAAATGTGCATCGTATTCTCCTGTTTTAGCCAAATGTATCTATTAATACAGGAGTATACTTGCAGTACAAAAAAAGCTATCCAGAGTGTGGTACAATCTGTTTTACACACGTATAAAATGGATTGGGACTGTTCCATTGAACAAAAACCAGAGATAAATGTAATCCCAGCTTGTCTGAAGCTTCTCCCACAATTTGGTTCTCTTTGTGCAGCACAGCCATTATAGTGTGGTTTGGAAGACATTTTCTCCAGATTCCTAAGCACTTGAGGTTGCTGTTTTAAACTTAGTATCAAAGGACAGCTTCTTTTTCATTCATGTTCTCCAACATTCACTATTAATATAACAGCTAACACAAATATTTCCAAAGAAAATATGAAGGGCCCAGTTCAGTGAGAGGAAAAATGTATTTCTAGGCAAAGGATGCTGAGAAGATGACATTTTATGCAGTAAAGAAGTTTGGAATATTAATTGCTGAGTTGGGCTTGCAACACCTCACAACACATCAGCTTGAAATTTTGTTATACACAATAACCGCTCTGTGGCAAATCAGACACAGGCAAATAAGTGGGCAAAATGCATCTGTTAATAAGCAACACTAAAATATAAAATTTAACATAAAATGCCTACAGGTCACACTATTTCTTTTAACCCAGTAAAGCAATTCACACTACACTAATGATAGTCAGAACAAAAGCAAATGAATCACTCTGCACTTAGAGGAGACTAAATCTTGCGATGACAAGAAATAACACACCATTGTCTGGCTCTCCATTCCCTATCTGGAATGTGAGGTTCAAGCAAAGTGGAGACTGAAGCATCATGTGCCTAGAGAGGATTCATCCTCTATTGGGGATGATGGGACCTCAGAGGTTTGGGGGCAGAGATGAGAGAAGATGATGCTTCCCCTCTCTCTCAGAGGTTAAGGATGAGAACCAAATCAAATGTTGTTGCAGGTCTGCAAGTCCTAGGAGTATCCAACTGAGCACTAAGAATATAATATAAAATCTTTAAGGCAAAACTTGCCTTCTAGTTGTGTCTGCATATGCTGCCTAGCACAAGGGAAACCTGATCCCTGTTTGGGTGCTTCTAAGTTCTAATACAAATGATACTTGAATTAGGGAAAAATATTTGATGTGTGAAACTCTGGCTTCAGGGATTTGATGAATCTCAGGCCTTGCCTACTGTCCAACTGATTTAACTCAACTGCACAGACACTCTTATTTCAGTTTATGATCACCTTATTTATGATCTAGCTTAAGCCAGTTTGTAATAGATTTCTGCTAAACCAAAATAAGCTTGGTTTTAAAGTGCCGTAAGTATGGCCATCTAGCCTTTGACACTTGTTTAACAAAAACCATCCAGCTCTATGTAGCTCAGGGATGAGCAATAGTTTTTGATGGGGCGGCTACTCCAAGAATTTGGTAAGTGGTCAATGGCCGCACTCTTCCATGATATTAAAGGAGAAGGTGTGGGCTCTGGGATGGAGGTTAGGTGCAGAAGGGAGCTTAGGGTAAGGGACTGGAGTGCAGGAGAGTGTGTGGGGGCTCGGAGGGAATTTGGGTGAAGAAGAGAGCTGTGACCCAGGGTAGGAGACTGGGGTGTATGGGGGGCACGGTCCAGGAGGGGGCATGGGTGCAGGAGAGGATTCTGACGTGGGGGGGGGGTGCAGGAGGGAGTACAGGGTCTGTGAAGGGGTTGTGACCTGGAGCAAGAGTACAGAAGGGGGTGCAGAGATTTGAGTTGTGACCAGGGGTAGAGGTGCAAGGTCTGGGAGGAGTTTGTGACCTGGAGGAGAGATATAGGAGAGGGTGCACGGTCTGGGAGGGGGTAAAGGCACAGGGGTGCATAATGTTTGGGTTACATGGAGTAGGGGAGCAGGAAGGGTGCAGAGAATTGGAGAGAAGGGCTGGAGCGCCAGAGGCAAGCTTTGGCTAGTAAGCTCCTATCTGGCCTGTTCTTGGCCAGCATCCCAGCTGGTTCCTTAGCCAGGGTTCCTGCCTTCCATGCCCCTGCACCGGACCGGTATCAGGAGCTGTGTGGGGTTCAGTCTGAATGCGGCAAGCCCAGAGGCGGGACAGGTATTTCACGTGCTGCCTGTCCTGCAAATAGGCAGCTCTGATTGGCCGGAAACTGGTCAATGGGAGCACGCAAGCCCTCTTCTCCCCTCTCCCTGGGCTCATAGGTTCAGAGACCTACTCTCAGCTGTGTGCAGGGCTGGGGGAGGCAGGGAGCTTGGCAGAGGCTCCCGTGGGCCAGATCTTTTTGTTTGCTTTTACAGGGATCAGAAGCAGCAGCCCTGGCAATAGTCTGGCACTCAACCATGTCTTTCCCAGGATTTGTTTGAAGCTCAATAGGCTTATTATTATTGTTTTATAAATCACAAATATGCTGAAGGAAAAGAACAGCAAACAAGCAGCATATTGCCTAAGAATACATGTTTATAAAGCATTCAAATGAGCCATGAATAAAAATAAGGGAAAGATCCTTAGATTAACAGCTATTTGTCAGTTACCATACACAACTGAAAGACCCCATGAGAACTTGTTCAATAGATACATCTCCATTTGGTGTTGCTTACATTTGAGAGGTTCATTCTAATGATCAATGTACAACACTGGAGCAGTTGTAATCAGAGTATCTGATTAAATAATATTCTCTCTGACAAGCACCAATTTGAATGTGTCGAGATTATACATGAAGTTTGATTTGTTTTTGTATTCAAGCATGATCAGCCTCTTCCAAAATTTAAAAATTAAGCATAATTGGAGCAGTTTTATTACAACCCTCAATCCATGTTTCAATGGCAATAAACTGCACTGTATTTGAGAACATAAAGATTACAAAATAATGACGTGGCAGACACCATACATTATAAACATGCTGAATATTTTACTTGCATTGTTCAATAGTGAGGAGGTTAGACGTATTTACATTTAAGTAGCTTAATTAAGCTTAGAAATCAACATTCTTCAAATGAAGACTGGATGATTAAACCTCTCAGAAATGTTTTTAGTCTAGCTGGCTATGTATATAGCATGACAAAAAGCACAAAGGCTATGGTCACACAACCATGCTACTATAGTTCTTATGCAGTGGCCTATTATGCAACACAGAGGGGAGCTAAAGTTGTAGGGGTGAAATCCTGACCCCCTTGAAGTCAATAACAAAAAGGCCCATTGACTTTAACAGGGCCATAATTTTACCCGTGCTATACACTAATGGGAATCAGCAATGACCACTGTGTGTACAAACCATGACAAACTGTGTCCAGCAATGCCTGTTGTCAGCAATGAGAAATTTTTCTAGGTTTGACCAGAATGCAGACGGAACACTCGCCTGACTTACCAAAGGGTGATAGAAGCATGCTTCAGAGCCATACCATGTGGTTGGAGTTAAACAACTTTTGGAAAAAGCTGTTGTAAAAGCTGAAGATGTTGAAATTTGGATGCAGCTACATCATGCGTACTAACCCAATGGACATTCATGTGTAGATGTTAATACTTTTTCTTCAGAGCACAGAAACCTTCATCCCCCACAAAATGGGCTTAGGATGCAAATGCAGCATGCTCAACGATCTGCAAGGCCTAATTTACAATCCAGAGATGCCTGGAGATTTGGGGATGTGGAACTCAAGTCTTCTGTGTATCCACTAGTTTAACATGGTATAGAGGCAGTTTCCCCATGGCACCATTAAGAAAAGATTTGAGAAACTCTATTAGTTTCACTGGGATTTCCATGAGTGAGGGCAAATAGCTCTACTGTTAAAAGTGCAAGCAGAGGGTCAGGTGATATTTGGACCCATGTGGGTATACAGGCCCAGATACTCAAAAGTACTGATTTCTCTGAGAGTCAGGTACCTAAGTATCTGTGACGAACTGAGCCACAATCCCTATCCTTGAGCTCAGCGAGTGCAAGGACTGCTCAAGACTATTGCCATTAGTTGCACTAGTCTCCCTGAAAGGAAGCGGAGGGGGCAGGGCCATGGCTCCATCACTTATTATGCCACCCAATGGAGTTGGTCCAAACTCATAGCTATACTCTGTAAAGGAGGTACAGCAAAAGCTGCCTATGCCCTCACTCCCTGAGCACCCTTATGACTTGCATCTGATTTATATCCAATGCCTAAAACAACTCAATGAGGCAGTGACCCCCCACCCCCATATTAAATGCTGCACCTTAAAAGACTTAGATTTTAGGGAGAATAGCAACAATTATACAGGGCACCCCAAACTAATTTCTTTCTCTAACACAAAATGGACAGTCCTTAGCAGGAAGAGAAGAAAAGCAGACTGTAGCATTTATTAACATCAGTCCAAGGACCCTTTTTAAACACAGAATAGTAGAAGAGAACACCTACCACCTTGTTAAATATCCTAAGAAGATATTTTACCTAGCTTTTCAGTCCCATATTTAAAAAATGATGTGTGCCATTTTGCTCCAATAAGCCAAGAGACTGGCATGCAATACAGCCACCTTTTTCAGACTTATCAGATGACTCTTCAGGATGAGATGTATCTAAGGAAGTCTGAGGGACCTGGAGGGAACATGTAACATCTCATTTGACAATATTTGGGGCCCAAATATACCAAGCCTGACCGTTTCTAATTTGTTTAATTAAAAAATTAAAACCAGAACATTAAAAGGCAACAGCTTCAGCACCATCAGTACATGCAGATATCATAGATATCAGCGCTCAAAGAAAAGCCAAATCATGAAAGGAGAAAATTAGCCACATGCTTGATCTCTGGAGTTATCAGCTGTAATTGCAAATTACAACTAGAGGATACATAGGAGAAAGGTGAATATTTAAATTCTGCTCTCACTGTAAATGAAGACGAGCAAAAAATGGATTTTTAAAATTCAACTAAACAGACCTCTCTTGTAATAATTTAACCATTTTTTTTTCCAGGAGCTTGCCTCGCACATGGAGTTATTTTGTAGCCTACAAGATTTATCTCATGAGAATGCAGAGGAAGAACATCCTGCATCCCAAGTGTATCTAATACTAGATAGATTATTTACAAAGTCACAGAAGAATAGAGTGGCATTTACCTACTAGAGAGAGAGAGACACACACAAGGAGTAACTACATTCTTCTTAACACAGTTTGATTTTTATTTTATAAAAAACAATCCTATTTTTTAAACACAACTATATGGAAAAGGAAAAATAGGAATTCTCTCTGGTAGCAACAATGAAACACTTTACATTAACATTCTTATTATATACTTATTTAGCATACAATAACAGTTCCACTACTATATTGCTCGTAGTATATCCAATATTCCTACAGAGAGGATTTAAAACTCTAAAGGTGAATTTTTCAAATGCTACATAAAGCCTGAGAAACACGATTCTTCGTGGAAGTCTTGCAAGGAGGAGGGGAAATGAAAACTTAAATTGTAAATATATTTAGATTAATAGGCACAATCTTTCTGTTATAAGCTGGTACAATGTACAGCTTAGTGGGGCCCTGATTGCTGGTTGAGACATGTAGACACTACTGCAAATAAAGTAGAAAAAAAAATAAGAGAAAGGTGAATATTTAAGCCTAGACTCTGCTACTACAAATACAAACAGATATTCACCTATCTACCCCTAGCCCAAAAATGAAATTAAATTGCAGCCCCTCTGTGACCAGTTCCCTGAACTATGTGCTGCAGTAGCAGTTCCCCGCCAACCTAATACCAGGCTACTGGATCTACTACGAGTTTGCCTCCAAGTTGCCTTCTGTGCTGGCATATAGCCCACTTCCCAGATGCTCTGCTGCATTGCTTCCCAGCTCCCTACCCATGCTGAACAACATCATTCACTGATGTTTGCGCAGCATGGAGGTCCGCCTTGCAGAGATGCCCCATGAATGGGCTGAATTTCATTCTAAACATTCAGAATAATCTCAAAATCATTTTTCTATTGTCAGCCTGTTTATTTGGACTAATGTTTTTAAAACGGTATTAGCTCTGTATCATAGAAGGGCCTGATCTGGTGAGAAGAGCAGCACCTGCAATTGCCACTGACTTCAACAAGAGCTGAGGCTGCTCTGAACCTTGTGGGACCAGTCCTCATTTGTATGTGCATGAAATGTTGATAATTTTACACAAAATCAGGCACACAGAGACCCCCCTCCTTCCCCCCCCGGTCCACCTTTTATTGGTAAATTCCTGTAGCTTTTCAGAGAGACCCAAAATGATCAGTCTGGCACTGCCAATATGATGTAACAAATTTGTTGAATTAGGTAACTGCAGATCCGTGAGAATGGCTGTATTCATTAATATGCCAAGCAAGGAAACAGACAAACTCTCAGCTGCCAACTTCATGGGCTTGATGATTGTGCCACCACTCCACATGACATCAATGGGATGGTGAAAATGAGAGAGCTGTATTCGAGTGTTCACTAGAGCAGGTTTTGACTTTCCATCAGCAGTAAAGTTACGTAACAAGTTAAACCAGGCTTAAAAATCTAAAACTCACTCATTTTCTTCCCACATAAGAAAACTCTGTACATGGTAGCTTACTGGCAAACAACACATATTCCTTCCCCAAGTGCCTCATAGTCAGTCAGTCAGTATCAACAAATGTGATCAAGAACTTATCAAGAGATCAGACTCCATAGCTTCAGAACAGCTCCACTACCGTGATCTATTTAGCTAGCCTGCTAGGCCCAATCTTCTAAAACGAAAGCTATTGTAGTCAGCAGAAGCCAAGAGTGCTCAGCAAGCTCAGGAATACTAGGATTCTGTCAACAAATATTTACAGATTGTGTTATGACAAGCAGCCAGTAAACAAAAACAAATATTAGCACTAATAAAGGAAAGCCATAGGTCTTCAATACATCTATTTATTTAGTTAATATTTTAAAGTTATTAATAGTTCACACACTTAAAGATATACCCTAAATATACAAGCCAGTCAAAAAAATCAGAGGAATGTATCTTTCCATGGTTAAACCATAAACTTTTAACATTTATTAGATTTCGAACATATTACAATTGATTTAACTAAGGAGCTTTTGCTTGTTTGTTTTAAATTTGGCTTTGTATTTTTTATGCCTGAACAGTTAGAATCAGTACCAACAAATTAAATCAAGTGTTTCAAATCAAATCTTTTGTTATTAATATGTCCAGTACAAAGAAAGTGGGAAAATTATACATACCTCCAGGATTTTCTATTTGGGCATCGCCAATACAAACCTAGTAAAATACTTCGAGAGTCATTTTTTCCCCCCGAGGCTATAGTAATTTGTCCTGCATATAGAAAGCTGTTATCTAAGGGCATGATGATACTACCAGAAGAGAATGTCCAGTGATGTACTAGCACTCTAAACTCCCATTGACATGGCCTGATTCACTACCGTCCTGCATTGTAGATAGTAATTTTCAATTGTACAAAGCTATGCCAAACTGGCTGTAAAAGCCAAATTCAGCACAGGTGGGTTATTTGTGTCTTAGACGCATTGCTAGTTATGACATTTTGTCAACAAGAGTTTTTAATTTGGTGCATTTTACAATCATTCATAGAATTTACCGAGCCCTGTTCAAGTCAATGGCAAAATGTTCATATGCTTGGGATCAGGACCAACAAATATTCACATCCACCCAAAGATTACGCTACTGAGAAGAAGCATCTCATTTATTTTTTGAACATGTAAGATGAACATGTAAAGTTGCACTCTACTTTAAAAAAAAATATAGCTCGAGTATATTCAGACAGTACAAGATTTGCTTAATCAACTCTTACAAGTTTGTAGTAATGCATAAACAGGTAAAAATAACAATCAATTCACAAAACATATTTTCTCTAAATTCCTGAACAGAAATGTTTCTCAACTGTTTATTTTCAAAAATAGAAAGCTTTCTTCTCAAGCGGAAATCATAAAGTTACATTTCATATAGGGAAACCTGCCATAATGACATAATCCATCTCCTTTGCACTGGCAGTGCCTTGGCTTACCAGGTCTTTGAATGTACATTCAAAGAAAAAAAAACATGCTGACATTTAACTATGTTCTTTAATTCTTTCAAACCTCTATCGACATTGGAAATCGCTGCATATTTCATAATTTCTTTCATTCTGTTTGTATTTTTCATTCAAAACAAATGCTCTGTCAATCACACACAATTCTTTTCATATGAAGTCAATTTGGGAACCAGAATGAAGGACTGAAGAGAAGAATTTAATATGTTTGTAACATTCCATATTCTCCCACAAACCATCATTTTTGTCACCTCAACGTCACAGCAACTATAAATGATCACATACCTCCAAAGCACTATTACAGCATCAGGAATAAATAGAATATTCTAATCACCTAGTCTTATTCTGGTTTTCCCCTGTGCATTTGAGCTCATATAAAAACTGCATTCCCAGTGCTTCTGGTCTACTTCTCTTAAAGTACAATGCTGTGGATCTATTATTTCATGGCAGCCAGAGGTCACTCCAAGACAAATGTGTACGCAAGAGCTATGGGCTTTGGATGGGAAAAAAAATGGTGATTTTGATTAATCTGTTTGTCAGTGATAATGTGGAACACCACTTTGGTAATAGGAACACAAAAGTAAAATACCTCTGTATGCTGACACCTTCGATACCAAAAGTGAGTAATATTTCCTATTACTGAAGTTTATGCAGCAAACCACACAAAAGTCACTATAGCAAAACTATTAAATTAATGAATATATTTATTGATAGCTAAAAAGATCAGTGTGAACTTTCAATGAAACTTACCAGAGAAATAATATACTAGTTATGAAATAAAACCATTCTTATAACTTAGCACAAAAGTTAAGCATTAATAGCTTTACACCTCTATGGAAAATGGCTTACTGAAGCACCCCCCTCCCCTCCAAATGGGAAGCATATAACTTTGGAGTTACGGAACTGAGTTTTGCAAAATCAGCTCATTGTCATTGTACAATGTTCCATTATGTTCCTTTCAAAAGCATTCTTAAGGATATATTCCTCGATACACATTGTTTTTCCTGTTTGGTTACACATTTGCAGTGGGATATGTAGAAACAGTATTTTGGCAGAACAACTTGCGGTGTTTTGAAGAATTATTATAATTCCCTAAAAAAAAAAAAATCACAATGTATGCTATTTTTTCCAGCAGAAACAAATATTTTGGATCAACCTGTTTTAGAGATGCTAATGATTAATGGCTGGTACTTTCTTTCTTCTATTCACTTAGTCTTCTCTGTTAAAAAGAGTGAGAATCTTAGCCTCTGTACATGACCATGCTTCCACTGCTCATTGATGTTGGTGTCTTTCACTTAGTGTCTTTGCAAAGTAAGTCATTTCCAAGCATACATTTCACTTTCCAGTAGGATAATTAAATATTAAATTTCAAATAATTGCTTTTTAATATAAGATCTGAGACAGGCTTAGCATTTTTAGTTTGGAAACTAAAATAATAAATTTACAAAGATTGGATTACACAGAAAAAAAGGTCCTAGCTAAATATTGTAATAGATTATTTAAATATATGCTTTTTATTGTTTCCTTGCTTTAAAAATATGCTGCAATGCATAGTTCATCGGAAGATCTGGTTAGAAAACAATAGACTATTTGAAAACATATCTTTAAGCTTTTAATATCTGATCAAAAAATTTCTGTGATTTTCTTCAATCTTTCATTGTCCCTCATGAACGACTGAGATTTGAAAGCACTGAAAATGTCAAGTATTAAAGTATCCTTTAATAATTCTCTGGTTTCCCTTCTAGCGTTTAGAGCTTTTTAAATCAGAGGTATATTTTACTGTACATTTCAGAGTGAGATTTTATTAGGATTATGCAGCACGTCTGTTTTATGCAATCCACACCATTTTAATTATAACCTCTCCCTCTGCAAATCATGTGGGTAGATAATCCCTCTCTTATGCTCCAACTTTTATATACAAGTATAAAGTACACTTGTTCTCTAAGCACACAGCTGATCTGGACAAAAACAAAAGGGGAACCTCTCCGCACATGCCTGGTCACTTTCACTACTCGATTAGCTGTAAATCAAACCAAAAGCTAACACCAGAAGAAGCGGTAGATGACACACGTCAGCGTGAGCTCTTTCAGTTGTACAGATTAATAAAACGACGCCTCTGCTAGGCAGTAGCTGGCTCAGTCGCGTCTCCCCTCGCCGAGGAAGGTAACAGACAAGCCAGTCCAGAAGCAGGGCGGGAGTCAGGGGACAATTCTGCACAGCAACCCGACATCTGCAGGCTGCCCAAGGTGTGGGGGGGAGAGGCCCAGAGGCGTCCAGCCACGGGGGACGCCACCTTACCCGTCTCAGGCAGGGCTTGTTGCGCGGGGCCCTAGGCTGCGCTGGCTCCAACCTCCGGTGGGTTAGCGGGGCACCATCCCCACCTCCAAAGGCCAGTGGTGCTTGGGGAGGCCCCCTGAGGTGCCAGCCAGGGCATCGCCGCGCCGGGCAGCGCTGTGCGGGCACGGGACTAGCCCCATAACTCGCCTGCGCCACCCGGCCACAGCCCCCGCTCGGCGCCCCGGCCGGCCGGGCTGTCAGCGGGGAGAACGGGCCTCGGAAGGGAAGGGGAACAAGTCACAAGTAACTCGACCCTCCCTCCCCGAAGTCAGGGGCCCGTGGCCCTCGCCGGCTCCCCGCGCGCCCTGCGCCAAGCCCGGCTCCCCGCGGCCCGCAGGGCTGCGCCTACCTTTCATCGCGGCGATGACAAAACACATCATTTGTCAGGGGCGAGGCGCGGGCTGCGGGACGGGCTCTCCTTGTACCGCCGCCTCAGCAGCATCTGCCGCCTGCCAGCCCGCCGCCGCCGCCTCCTTCCCCGGCCCATATGAGACTCCATGTGACCCGCTGACATCAAACCAGCCCCCCTCTCCTCTCCCCTCCCCTCCCGCCTTGTTTACACCGCTCGCCTCCTCCCCGCCCTGCCGGGGCTGAGAGGCAGCGCCGCCTCCTCAGGACTGAGCCGCTCCACGCGGGGCCCCGGAGCTCGCGCCGACTCCCCCGGGCGCGCCAACTCTCATTCGCGCCAGCCGCAGGAGCAGCCGCCGGCGTGGCGTGGCGAGGAGAGCGTCCGACCCCGCCCGGATGGCCACGGGGCAGCCCGGGACTCTGGCTCTGCACGCCGGGCTGGGTAAGAGAGGGGCGGATCAGGACAGGGCTTCGTGCTCCGACTGCACTAGCGTCTCCAGCCCGGAGCTTCCAGGCGAGCCCCGCGGGCTTACGCTGCTTCCTCAACCCGGGAGTTCCCGAGCCCTGACCCTCACCTTTGTAAAACTGAAGCGCTACGCTGCAGCGTTCAGCCAAAGGAAAATAGCCCCTCTCCCCAATTAGCGAACTAAAGCAGCAATGCTTAGGGTCTGACCGACTGAAGTGCAGGTGTTCTCAATATAGAATATGGGGTTTCAAAATTACATTAAAACCAGCACCTCTGAGTTTCCGATAGTGCTTCTCTAAGCAAAATGCAGCTTGCTCTGCTTTTCACTTCACCTCTATTCCTCTTTACAGATCCCCAAAGGGTTGTATATTGAATTGAAAAATAACCTTTATAGTAAGAATAGGTCTCACAATGACAAAACTAACATTGTATTGGTCATTGACTTAGAGAATGATCTAAGTTAATATTACCATGTATTAATATATTCTGAGTTCATATTCCCTCAGAATTTACTGTAAAGTGTATGAAGCATAATACTATCACTGGGATTTTTTGAACATTCTTGATAACAAAAACTGTCACTATAAGATCTGTTTCCATGATTAAATTGTGTAGCTTTGATATGCACACTCTGCACACACAAATTCAACTTATTCAAGTACACTATGAAGCAAACTATAAGCAAGGACATTCATTTTGCCAAATCTGCTCTGTCTGAAGATGACTGCTGGCCGGGTGTTTGAGACCCTTGGTCTAAATGTTGGGGGGGGGGGAGACCTACATTTGAGAAAACATTTAAGTGATGAAGGTATATGCATCATACTTTAAAAATGTCCCATAATGGATAATTATATCTACTACATATTTGAGAGAGTTTGTGCACATGTGTGCTTCTGTCTGTAAGTCTGTTGTGAGTCTGTTTGTTCAAGAACTCCTAAATAGTAAGAGCTAGGATCATGACAGCTTCCTCTTACCATAACTTAAAGCAAGGTAAAGGTTTGTTTGTGCCAGGACAACAGGATGGGCCTAGAATGTGATTGTTTCTCATAAAATGGAAAGGGAGGGGTTGATAGGAGAGACAGTTATACTGCAGAATGACCACAGGGGGTCAGCAACGAGCCAGAGATGGGGACTGGGACAGCTATAACCCCACTGGGCCAGCAGAAGGCAGGGTTGGAGAAAGGGACAATTACCTACTGTATATTTCAGAGCATTTGTTTGCCTGTCTGTTCCCCAGCTGGGAGAGCATGCACCTCCCCCTCCCTTCCCCCCCCCCCCCCCCCTGCTCTGCCTGCTGCTATTGCAGCAGCCATGGACAGGTGCTTCTTATCTGGCTCCAAGCTGCTGCCGTGAGAAGGGACTGCAGCTGTCCTCTTTCCCAGGGGCAACTTGCATATTGAACCCCTCATCCTTAGCCCTACCTTCAGAACAATGATTTAAATTAAGAAAAAGTACTTATTTGAGGTAAGGACCCAAGCAATGACAGGTAAATCCTCTGGTATTTTAATGAAAGACACAATACAATATGGTATTCTTTACACATGATTATAAGCCACTCAGGCATACCTAGACATTTATCAGGTTAGTCATTCAAAAGAGCAAAGTTTTAACTTTTTATATTTTCCTCTTTTTAAAATAAATCCTAACTAAAAGAAATTGACTGATACAGTGATGCTAGAATTAGGTTTCCTATCTTTGGCATACATCATTTGATCTATTTTGCTATTTCATTAAGTACATCCTTACTCTTCAATATGCAGAATAAGGTACTACTCAGTGAGCAAGGGTTGAAGAATACCACCCCAAAATTATGTTTTCTTCATAGTATTTCATGCTTAAAACACATTTAACTAATAAGACACTGAACAAAAATCATACAAGAAGTGTTGGACTGGATCAAGTTCTGTTGCTATTATTTATGTTGTTTGTAACTTTTCAAAAGCTGGAAAATGTTTCTTTTACATTTGAGTCAGTTATTTGATGCCACCACATTTTGAAATGTAGCTGTACTAGAGTAACTTATAGTAAAGAAAGAAAGAACGATGTCTTAAATGTACAGCAATATAAAGTTAGATAAGCATTTCATTCTGACACAAGTACTGTTGGACTTAGGCTTGAAAAATGTCATACTTCATTAGTGCCACTCTCGTCACACATTTAACCTTAATGTACATGGCCTTACATTATTCCTGATCTGTATTTATTTCCAATCCAACTGAAATGAAACTGATCATCAGGAATGACAAGTAATGTGCTAAATGGTTCCAATAATAAGTAGTCAACACCAATTTTTATTCCTATATCTCATAATATTTGCTTCATATATTTATAGGTTAGCAATTTAATATTTTAAATGTTGATATCACACACGTGAAGGAAGCAGACTTGTTTCCACTGCATTCTACACTTTAATATGATGTTCCCATCTAAAGCCATCTGCAAAACTGTTTTTCTAGTATACAGTGTTTAACCTACAGACACGTGCAATTACCTTTGTGTCTTCCACGTGCCTTATTCTGATCATCCAATCCAAAACTGACTTCTGTTTTTAACCAAGAGTATTACAGTAATTGTACAGCATTACTTGAATTTAGTCAACATATCACTAGTAAGAAAAAATACCTTATTTGCTATCATTTTTCATATCCTGTTCCCACAGTGACAGGCATATATCAGTTAGCTCATCATTACAATTTACTTGACCAGAATGTATTCTCACTGTTTCGTATAAGCAATTTCTCAAACCTGAATCATGTAATATGAAGAACACTTTTCAGGTATCAGAAACTTACATTACATTATTCTTGGATTATACATTATTTGATTAATCTTAATATTAAGATTAAAATATTGTAAATATCCATACATTTGTCATACAAGAGAAATGACACACATGATTAGATGTAATTCATTCACTGGTTATGGCTCCAAAGACCATATGAATGGACTGAGATCACATTAATGATCCGGTGTATGGTTTACACTAAAGACAAGGAGAAGAGTATTGGGGATCATGACAATTCTTTATTCTTATCCTTCCTGCTGACGGTGTACACATGTACACTTGGAATGCTGCTGTTGCTCTGTGGGTGGCATGTAGCTGTATTAAGTAAGTGGAATTTAGGAGTGACTCTCCCTCAGCCACTGCTGGTCCCCTAATAGTGCATATGTTTACCAGCATACACCTTGAAGTGAAGTAACATGCCCCCTTCTTTGTAACTTTGGGGTAGTTTCTGCTGTAGAGGGAGAAAGGAAGGATCATAACTGGAGGTGGCCCTTGCACAATAGAAACCTCTTTACAATCAGACCTTCCCTTGTGCATCTGAGCAGTGGCCAGCCACAATCTGGCCTTTAACTATCCTGTGTCTCTAGGTATAAAATCTATCACCTGGGCTGTTAAGAAGCTGATGTTTGTAAACCAATGAGAGATCCATTTACTAATTCTATAGCAATGATATCTATATTACAGTATATAGATCATCTTGTAATCAAATTACTGCATGCTGCCCCTGTTGCACATAGATGAGAAATTTGCTTATTCCAGAATGTGTGTGTGGTGTAAACAGCATTACATAAATTGGCTCAAGATCTGCACATTTGAAATGTCAGGCAGATCAAAAGCTTATAGACTATGTTTAAAACCTACCCAGAGCTTTCAACTGATGGCATTTCATTTTCTCTGAAATGCTCCCAGTGCTATGTACAGATGAGATGATGGTGTAGAGAGGAGGCGCTTTGATTTGTTAGGAACTGGGGAAACTTTCAGGAAAGGAGGAGTTTATACAGGAAGGACTGACTCCACCTAAACCAAAATGGAACCAGATGGCTGGCACTTAAAAATAAAAAGATCACAGAGCAATTTTTAAATTAAGGGCTGGGGGAAAGTTGACAGTGTGGAGAAGCATGTGTTTCAGACAGAAGCATCCCTTAGAGAAGGATCTATTAATGAGGATTCTCTATGTCCTAGTGTAGAGGAGAGGATAGAAGATGGAATGATAAAGTATCGGTAGGATCTGATGAAAAATGGACACATTAAAAAAGGGGAACCACACAAAAATGAGGAAGTTAAACAGAAATTAAAAGGTATGTTGCCAAAAGTGAAATCCCTGCAAGTTGCATGGAAACTTTCTAAAGGCACCATAGTAGAGGCTCAACTTAATGCCGTGGTCACCAACCTGTCGATTGTGATAGACTGGTCGATTGGAAGGGCTCAACCAGTTGATCGCAAAGCGTTCGGGCCCCCCCCCATTTCCCCCACCCCAAGAAGCCCCACTACCTACCTCCAGCGACAAGGGAGGTAGTGCCGGCTTCCTTCAGGGTGGAAGGAAGTCAAGTGGCTGTGTGTCACTTCCGGAGTTTCAGGAAGTGCGCTGGCTGCTCCCCCTCCCCCAAACAGCCGACGCAGTACCACAACCCAGGTCTGTGGCATGCCGAGGGACTTGCTGCGTGGGGGGGGGAGGAGTCCCGGGAAGAGGCGCGCGCTGGGGCTTCTCTCCTCTGCAAGGGGGGGGAGGTTAGGAGTCGCCAGAGGAGGTGCGTGCCTGGGCTTCCCTCCTCTGCGGGAGGCGGAGGGGGAGGAATTTAGGAGTCCCCAGAGGAGGCGCACACCAGGGCTTCCTTCCTCTGCAGGGGGAGGGAGAGTCCCGGGAGGAGGCGTGTGCCGGGGACTCCCTGTCCCCACTGGTACCCAGCCCCCATTGGCACCCTGTCTCCTGCCCGTTCCCCAGCACCCTGTCTTCTGTTCCCACTGGCACTCTGTCCCTGCCCCAGCACCCACTAGCACCCTTCCCCAGTACCATGTCCGCTGCTCCCAACAGCACAGTTGGGGCTACATTAGTGAGGCTTGGGGGGGAGGATTTGGAGGAGTTATTTTTTTTGCATCTCACTTGTGTGGCCCCAACTGACTTTTCTGTGGTCAGTGACCCCGACTCAAAACAGGTTACCCGCCCTTCTCATAAATAAAGAAAATGCTGAAACTTTTTGTGTTTGACACAATATTTTATTTAAAAATGAAGCCTGGCCAACAAACCCCCAATTGGGGCCAAGCCTCCATCTGGCCACAGCATCATAACACTCCTGCACCCCCTCCCAACCTTAGATCTGAGCCTATCATACATTGGAACCCCCTGTCCTGAGCCTCTCTTATCCCCAAACTCTTGCACCCCCACATCCTCAGTCTTGTGCCACAACACTTCTGCACCATCCACACACTGCAAATCTGTGTCCTGAGCCCATCATACTCCCAGCCTTCCTGCTCTGAGCCCCTCACAAAAACCCCAACCCAAACTCCTGCACCCTAACATCCACAAGCCTGTTGCTTGCTAAGTACCCCAACCTTCCACCTGACCCCAACACTCCCCAGCCTGGAGCCCCCTCCCCGAGCCAGCATCCCCTTCTCTTCCTCCTCTTGCATCCAAATTTCCTCCCAGAGCTTGTACCTCTCACCCCTTCCCACACCCAAATCCCTCATTCCCACCCCAGAGCCCACACATCCTGTCTCAACCCAGTGAGGGTACGGCTAGAGCGCAGGAGTTTTTCCAGGATTCCAGAGGTATCCCAGAATAACTCTTCTGCGTCCAGGGACGCATTTGTTCTTCTGCTTTTTTTAGTGGAAGAGCAAATATGCTCTTTCGGTAACCCCTGAATTCCTTGTTCCAAGAGGAATAAGGAGGCTTCCGAAAGAAGGGGTTTTTCTGATATTCGGCCCAGTCTAGACAGGCCAAATGTTGGAAAAACCTCTTCCTACAGAAGAATCGGAAAAAAAAAAGCAGCAGTGTAGCCGAACCCTGAGAGTGTATTAAGGGCTGGGGATAGCAAGTGATGGAGACGAGGAGAACAGAGAGGGAGGGGCTTCAAGGAAGGGGTGGGGTCTTACGGGAAGGATGTGGCGGTAGATCTTGGCTTGTTCTGACATTTAAAAAGTGATCTTGGGCATAAAAAGGTTGGAGACCACTAACTTAATGTATACCCCAAAATTAAAAAAAAATATAGTAAGAGAATCAAAAAAGTGCCACCATGGCTAAACAACAAAATAAAAGAAGCAGTGAGAGACCAAAAGGCATCCTAAAAAAGTGGAAGTTAAATCTTAGTGGGGAAAATAGAAAAGAGCAAAACTCTGGCGTATTAAGTGTAAAAATATAATTAGGAAGGCCAAAAATAATTTGAAAAGCAGTTAGTCAAAGACTCAAAAAGTAATAGCAAAAACTTTTAAAGTACACCAGAAGCAGGAAACCTGCTAAACAAACAGTGGGGCCACTAGACAATCAAGATGCTAAAAGAACACTCAAGAACGATAAGGCTATTGTGGAGAAATTAAATTAATTCTTTGCATCTGGGTTTGTGGCTGAGGATATTAAGGAAATTCCCAAAACGGAGCCATTCTTTTAGTGTCCCAGACTGAGTTGTCACTAGAGGCGGCTTTGGAACAAATTGATAAACTAAACAGGTGCCACAGGACTACTCGTTGTTTATAAACAGTAATAAGTCATCAAGACCAGATGGTATTCACACAAGAGTTCTGACGGAATTAAAATGTAAAATTGTAGAGCTACTAAGTGCATTTGTAAGCTATCATTTAAATCAGCTTCTGTAAGCAATGACTAGAAGATAGCTAATGTAATGCCAATTTTTAAAACAGGCTCCAGAGATGATCCCACTAGTAAGCCTGACTTCAGTACCATGAACTTAATTTATTGGGAAAGAGTCAACAGTGTTTTTATAAAGGGAAATCATACCTAACCAATCTAACAGAATTCTTTGAGGGGGTCCACAAGCATGTGGACATAGTGTACTTAGATTTTCAGAAAGCCTTTGACCAAGCTCCTTCACCAGAAGCTTTCTACCAAAGTAAGCTGTCATGGATTAAGAGGAAAGGTCCTTTCATAAATTGGTATCTGGTTAAAAGATAGGAAATAGAGAGTAGGAATAAATGGTCAGTTTTCGTAATAGAGAGAGGTAAATGGATGTCTGTATTGGGTCCAGTCCTATTCAACATATTTATTAATGAGCTGGAAAAAGGGGTAAACAGTGAGGTGGAAAAATTCACAGAGCATACAAAGCTACTCAAGAGAGTTTAAGCCCCAAGCAGACTGAAAAGAGCTACAAAAGGATTTCACAAAACTGGGCAACAAAATGGCAGATGAAATTTGATAAATGCAAAGGAATGCACATTGGAAAACATAATCCCAACTATACATATAAAATGAGGGGATCTGAACTGGCTGTTAATATTTAGGAAAGAGATCTTGGAGTTACTGTGGATAGTTCTCTGAAAACATCCACTCAATATGCCTCGTCTATACTAGGACCTTATTTTGAAATAACGCCCCCCCCCCCCAAGTTTGAATTTATAAGATGTGTGTCCATACTACCAAGCCCATTATTTCAAAATAACGGGCCATGGAATTTGAACTCTGTGCTCCTGCTTTTCACAAGGAGTAACACTAATTCCAAAATAGTAATTTCAAAATAACATTAGTGTGGATGCTCTCATGCCGCTAATTTGAATTTATTGGCCTCCCGCAGCTCCCAAGAGTGCTTCCTGGGGCTCTAAGTCCAAAATAGTGCATCCACATTAATGGAGTGTACCTCAGACTACTTTCGAGGCTCCCCTGAAGTGAGGACATGCTAGTTTGAATTTGTTAAACTGGGAGTTCTTAAGTTGAATTTATTAATTTTGAAATAGTTTCCTAGTGTAGACATGGCCTAAATGGTGGCAGTAAAAAAAGCTAACAGAGTGTTGGGAATTATAAAGAAAGGGATAGATAATAAGACAGAAAATTTAAAATTGCCTTTATATAAAATCATGAAGCCCACATCTTGAATGCTGCGTGCAGATGTATCTTCTCAAATAAGGTCGTATCTTCTCAAATAAGATATATTGGAATTAGAAAAGATTCAGAATAGGACAACAAAAATTATTTGGGTATGGAACATATGCCATTAATAAGACTGGGACTTAACACTTTGGAAAAGAGACAGCTAAGTGAGGATGTAATAGAGCTTTATAAAATCATTACTGGTGTGGAGGAAGTAAAAACTGAAAGTGTTACTTATTTATCATAACACAGTAAGTAGGGGGCAATCAAACACAATTAGTAGGCAGCAGATTTAAAATAAACAAAAGGAAGTATTTTTTCACATAACACATAGTCAACTTGTGGAATGCCTTGCCAGAGTATGTTGTGAAGGCCAAAATTATAACAGGATTAAAAAAAGAACTAGATAAATTCATGTAGAATAGATCCATCAATGGCTTTAGTCTCTGTTTGCCAGAAGCTGGGAATGGGCGACAGAGGATTGATCACTTGATGATTACTTGTTCTGTTCTTTTTCTCTGAGACACCTGGTATTGGCCTCTATAAGACGACAAAATATTGGGCTAGATGGATCTTTGGTCCAACTCAGTATGGTCAGTCTTATGTTCTTATGAAAAGTTTTTATTTAAAATCAGCCTGAAGTTTTTATCACAAATTGGTGACATTATCAACATTTTCTTTATTGTTTTCATGTATTTTTTTATTAACAAAATTATTAGGTTATTGAAAATCCAGATTTTAGTAAGAAAAAGGTTTTCAGTAAATTAAAAACTTCAGTGATTTCAAAGCAGATAAAAACATACATTTTAATTTTGCATAAAGATATCAAAAATTGGGCAAAAATAGGCTTCTTTCTACTATTTAACTGGAAAAAATTTGAAATTGCAAAATTTTACAAACACCGATTTCCCATTTTTAAGCAGCTCTAAACTTTTGGCCAAAACTTTGGGGAGGGCTATCACTAATAAAAGGTAAGTATAAGCAGTTTCTGGAGATAAGCACTGGCAGAATACTGGTAGTTTAGGAGTTTAATACAGAGAATTCTGGTAACTTTTATAATGCATAACTAACTCCAAAGTGGGAAAACCACTTTTTAATGTCTTTTGCTCTTTTCACAACAATATATCTGGGCACAGTGGGGTTCAAATAGCCACATTTTTTTTAAATATGCACACATAGAAGGCATAGCTACACTGCTGCTCTCAGTTGTTAGCTCCCTAGCAGTGCTCACTATTTAAAGGGACACTACCCAATTCTTATATGCTATATACATGGAGGGAGAATTATAGTCCCTAAATCTCAAGATTAATTTCTCTGCAGCTTTTGCTAACACTTTAACTCAACTGATTTATTTGTAGCACTACAAGCAGTTCATCAGCAAAGCTGAAAATAACACGGATCATCCCAGCTCAGGTACCTCTTTTGCTGTTATTTATAATGGACTCTAGTACTTCTAAATTGCCATACTACCTTGTTTCAAATACTGTATGTTCCAGAGTTCTTATTTGTGCAGCATGCCTTCATGCCACTCCCAGTGTGAGACTGGCTATATGTCACAATCAAGCCATTCTGTGAACTCTACCACTAGCTTCACGTAGGTACCTTATTATTCACTTCCTTTCTTGAATTGCATTATTGCTGTGTTCTGTTCAACTGCTGCTGCAGTTCTGCACTTGGTTGAAATAAAGTACAGACACAGAATTTGCAAGTGCTTTGGAGCTCTGGATGAAATGTAAGTCTACAAAGTCATTATCATTATGATCAGATAGACATGAGGTTGGCAGTGAAAGGTTTGAGAGATGTAGTCAGATGTATTGTCACCCAAACTCCTCCAAACTTGAAAATCCTTGAAAGGAAATCATACATTTACTGTGTCTCCAAATGCATGATGTCTTCCAAATATATTAATGTTAAGATTGCTGTCACTGACTGCATATCAGACCATGATGTTAGAGAGTGATTGCAAACAAATGTATCAAACAGCATTTGATAGGGTATATGAGAGCCCTCGGATGGTAACTGGTATTGGTCATTCTGCTGTACTGCAGAGTCCTTGCTTGAGCTTGTTATGCTTATAAAAGGGAAAAATCAATTTAAAATATATTCTTTAACTAAAATTGTCACCAATTTGGAGTCCCAAATTATGAGAAGTAACGGGATCGTTTTCCTCATTCTCCACTAAAAATGTTATGTTTATAAGAAGCACATGGGATCCTTTTGGGGGGAAAAGCAATACACCACAAAGAATACAAAGTAAAAAGCAGTTTCTGGAGATAAGCATTGGCAGAGTACTGTAGTTTAGGAGTTTAGTCCTGCACATACCTGTCCTGCCAACATTGTTATAGTTACTAGCAGTGCTTTTTATTGTTGTTAAAAAAAAAAAAGTGCCAGTACTAGGGTTGCCAATGGTTTTGTCAAGGGGGGGAGAGGGGGAAAAAGAAGCCAGGGAAAAATTTGCCAAGAGGGGAAAACAAAAAAAAAAAAGCAGCACTGGTTACTAGTCTGTGGCTTGGTCCATTCTAATGGCCAGTTATATTGGTCCCAAATCGGGGAGACAGGTTCCGTTGGTTGCAATTCCAGTGATCCGAGGCTGTTACTTGACAGGATGAAACCAAAGCTTCATGGTAAGATACCCTATCTTTTATAGGAATCCCTTCTCATACCAGTCTATGGATTTGTTGCAAACTCACAGAGTGTGTCTGTTGTTCTTCTCAAGTCAACTACATTTTAAAGATTATCTTGTAGATTTCTCACCCATACAAGCAACTGGATCAACTCCCTTTGCTAACAATTACACACAGTCTCAACAATCACGACAAGTCCCCTATTGATCCAGACAGCATCTCGAAGCTACCTAAAAGCTCACACTCTGAAGGCAAATTGATTATTGTAGTGAAGCAACTCCAGAACTTCCTGGAATCTTCAAGTCCTTTTGACTCTAGCCACTTTGGTTTGCGGCATGGCTAGAGTATGGAAACATCTCTCTGATAATGTTGGTTGATTACCAATCAACCATATCCCTGGTGGTGGATGAAAATAAGTATCCAGGCTGAAAAGACATCATCATATCTATCATGTATCTGGACTCCTAGCATGAATGTGGAGTTTGTGTGCGAGCCTTCTGTCCCCTTCTTTCTGAGAGAGCCCAGAGTAGTACTGGAGAATTTTTTTACCAACCTGAAGACTCTAGCATAGGGTACAGCACAGGGTTCTGAGTGGTATTCCTTTTTTTTTAATGTAGGCATTGGAATGAAGAGGGTTAGAGCAGAGGTGACATCTGGTTGTGCTATATCTAACAGAGACTGAGATACTGTACATAGAGTAGGGAAGCAATGGTAGAAATTATATCAGCAGTCTCATTTGCTGAAGTTTGCCTGCCATTTTATTCCATGATTCACGGACAAGATTGTTTCTGGTTGCCAGCTGTTTCTGTACAAACAGTTGCTCAGCATGGTTTTTATCGTCTGCCCTTGGCAAAGAGAACACATGTTATGGTTGAATGGGATCCTCAGTATAGCTTGGCACCTCATGGTTATATTATTTTGTGGTACATCTTTACGCTATTCAGGTGTCTAGTGTGAAATCCAGAAGCCCAATGATTAAATGGCATTTCTCTGCAAGAGCACATCATTACAGTACTCCATGATTTGCACTCACTAGCAACTGATTTCCAGTTGGCTGAAGTCTTGGCAGCTTGAGAGAGACCACTTTTTTCTTCATATGCTAATGCAGTAGTTGCAATTACTTGAGCTGCTGGACATAACATCGCCTTTCAATTAGAGACGGCTAGCAGCAAAACATACCCTTACCTTTAGATATGGTGCCAGCTGCTTATTTTTCCATAGGTGAAGGGGAGTGTTTGGGGTGTGTGTGGAAAATGAGACTGAGCAGAGGCCATGTGCTTTGACACTGATATTTTTATGTATCTATCTTCAAAATTGTTAGGTATACTTAAAAATTGTGTTTTTAATGCAGTGTTGCTAGAAAATTACATAGGTGCAGCTGGAAAGAACTCTGAATAAAAACAAGCCAGGACCTAATTGTTCAACCTTTCTTTTCCCACAGGGAGTAGCATTTGCAGTAGTAGTTGTCTACCCCTAAATATACCAAGTTTGCTTCTCACTTCTCTCAAGTTTTGGCAAAATTAATCTAAACTCTATGCCAGTGCTTTGATTCCCTCTAGTCATGCCATATCCATCCATCCATCCATCCATCTATATAAATGTGACAAAAAATCTCATTTTCAATGTGTGATTAAGAACAGGGCTTCAGTGGGACAAATCAGTTCTCTCTACTGTAAATGCTCTGAGAACAAATATGGAAATTATTTTGCTTTCATTGGAAAATAGATGTTGCTATCCAGTCAAGCAAACTAATCAATTATTCTGCATTATGAAGTACTCTTTTTATAACTATTGACATTTCAGTCAGTTGTGTCACATGTCAATAGTGGTTTTACTGCTCTCATTTAAACTACAGTTTACTGGACAGGATTCATCTAAGTTGACATTGTCTGATCAGCAGCATATACCCTGCCCCCTTGAGCATATACATTATTTATACAGAATTGCACTGAAGAATATTTTTGCTAGGATGAAAACAGTTAAGGCTTATTTTAATGTTCTGATACAACACGTTAGATTAATACCAAATACGCTTTCTAAAATAACTGAAGTTTTGTTTAATATCACTCTCCACTGTTACTTTTCAAACCACTTACCATGAGGTTCTAAGCTTATCTGACTCCTGTTCTTCAAACACAATTCTTCTGACTATACACATCTTAAGCTCTGCATGTATTTCATTCACTTCAGTTCCTCCCACAGATTAATTCTGATCTCTAAAATGTTAATGATTTTTGGCAAGGCTAGAAGTGTCTCTAATGACATACAGTTATATCACTGTTCATTTCTTCCATCTCTTCCCTCTGTTGGTAACAGGAAGACAGTTTTTCATGGATCAAATGTTACTGCTGTAATAAAACTTCAGGCCTAGCCCTGGAATCTTCACTCAAGACACCATACTGCACCAGATTTTGTAATTTACAGAAGAAAGCTTATTGTACAGTGAACAATAAAAAAAATTGATACGCAGATAAAGGTTTGTATGAAACACTTTCCAAGTGGCAGCTAATTATAGTTTTAAGGCATCAAGGATATAATAAATTTTAATGATTTTATTTAAAAATAAGCCTCCAAATATTGAATGAAACAAACAAAAGGCTACCTACCTACCTACAATGACAAATAAGCTGCACAAACAGTGATATAGTAATTGGAAGTGAAATTCATACAGATCATTCTCTTGAATAATTACAATTATCAGACATGATAAAGTAACATTGTTGAAGGATATTAGTCTTCAGTGGATGCAAAATAACAAGATGATTCACTGATGAAAGGAAGCTAATTATTAGGGAGTATTGTTTTACTAACAATTACCAAGTTCTGAAGAGAATACCTTCCAGTAGAAAGAAAGAAAGACAGACAGAAAAAAAAGAAAGAAAAAAAAAGAAAGAAAGATGTATTTGATTACAAAGCAAAGCATATAGGACAGACCACCTACAGTGAATGATGTATTGCTTCATATAAATCATATCTCGTTTTCCAACCTAAATTTATATTAAGTTAGTTGGAGATTACAATTTTTATTTTATGTATTTAGAAATAAATTTCTTATCATTTCTTATCTTAATAATTTAGAATGTACTACTATTGGTTGCTTGATAAGAATGATTCTCAACTCAGGATTTAAAACTCATTAGCATACCTTTATCTGACAGAAAGGAATTTGCCAAGTATTTTTCACATAGGCACATCATTCCTGATTATTTCAATTCAGTTTTAAAATGATCTTTGACAGGGCTACTGAAAGGCTTGTCAGGGAACAGAGAAACATTATGACACTGTTTTCCTTTATCCCTTTCCAGAACATAAAATAGGAGGGGTGGTTACTAGAATAAAGGCTAATTTAAGACACAGTTAATCTTCACTTTAAGGCTGTTATAACTTGGAGGGCTGCAAGGGATACCTCTAACAGACAGCAGCAGTAATTTGACTTACAACTGTATTCATATTTTAACACCCCCTCCATAAATACTTTTGTTTGAAAGCAAATATACTGCAATGGTGTACATGGTTAGTGGATGTGCTTGGATCTGAAGACATTTTTAAAATATCAAAATATTATTGAAAATTATGCTCAGTCTTTTAAACTTATTCTGTTAATTATTAATTATTATAATAAAATAGTAATCAAGATAGCACTTTTACTGCATTTATTTAAAGAGCTTATTTGTCTGTCTCCTATCATAGGCAATTTTACCTGATAAATAAAGAGTGTATGCATGATTTTCAGTTAGGTCTGTCAGAGGATACTGCACATGTAACTGCCACTGGGTGGATTTGAATCTGGGACCTCAGAAGCTTAGTATAGAAGCCTCTACCCTTTGAGCTAAAAGCTAGCTGGCTCTTGGTCTATGCTGTAAAGGTCTCTTAGGGCTCGTCTAGACTACGCAGAAGATTCGAAAGAGGATATGCAAATTCCGCGGGAATTGTCATATCTTCTTCTGATCTCACTTTCAAAAGCAGAGCTTTCGAAAGTGAAAGTAGTTGGGACGCGGCTTTTTTGGCAACCCCCTCCCTTTTCCAAAAAGCCGCTATTCCTAAAATTGAGGCTTACGCGTCTTTTTAGAAAAGGGGGAGGGGGTTTGCCGAAAAAGCCGTGATCCGACAACTTTCACTTTCAAAAGCTCCGTTCCCATGGAATTTGCACATCCTCTTTCGAATCTTCCACATAGTCTAGACATAGCCTTATTCTTATCTGTTGCTGTGGTCTTGGTGCCACTCCATGGGACAATGAACCATACTAGGTGTGTGGGTTACACACATACTTACATGATTTGGATATGTTAACAACATGACATCATCATGTTTCTCTGCCCCACAGAGTCTGATTCAGAACCCATGGAAGTCAAAAGAAACACCCTCATTGAATACTATTGAATTTGGATCAGGCCCTGTACGTGATATTGATATTCGATCAATATGAACTGGCATGGCTGCTTACTCAGAAGTGGCAAATCCAAGAGAAAGTTATGCAGATCATCCCAGATAGGTTTATTTCACTGCACTCATATACTGTATTATACTGCATATTTTTCAGAAATATGCAGTATAATACATATGTCAATAATATGTGAGTATTTAAGAGGTTTCCTATTACAAAACCCTCATACTATGTTTTCTACCTCTTAGCCCAGAGGTTCTCAAACTGTGGTTCCGTGGACGTTCAGTGGTCTGTAAGCTTCAATCAGGTGTCCATGGATAGTTTCCTCCCAGGTTCCAAGATAGAAAACCTTCCAATTGAAAATGAACTGATTCTTGAGCAAAAAAAAAGAACAAATGACACTGAAGAACATCTTGCTGCTCTTAAGCAACAGTTTGAAGATTATTTCTACCCATAATCCTTTAGGAAATGAAATCAGTGAGGTGCCCTTTTGTCCAATTAGGCACAAGAATTCTTGTTGAAGCTTTCTTGAGACAAAACATTATGACAGAATTCAGATTCAAAGTTTTGGATTCAAAGACCTGGAGAGTATCCAGAACTTGCAGACAAAGCAGACTTCCCTGAACTTTGCTCACAAGATCAGGCACATCCATTTCATTGGAAAGGTAAGGGTATGGATATTAAAATATGAGTTGTATGCTTTTATTTGTAGAACAAAATGATGTTAATTATTAAGGGGGTTTGTTAGGTACTATTTTTATTCAAAGAGATTTACTTTAGCTAGTGAATAGGACAAACAACATTTGGAAAGACCATTACTTGGTCTGCCAAGACTCTCAGCAATTTTCAAGTGGTCCCACACACACACACAAAAAGTTTGAGAACCACTACCTTAGACTGTAAAGCCAGGTTGCCTTATGAAAATGACTCCAACTGTTTGGGTCTAGAGAGGAAGAGGAAAAAAATAATGGACAAATACTGGAAACCTCTAAAATTCAGATCTTAAATGAAAAAAACCCCAACACAATAGGAGAAACAATAAAGTGCCACTGTGGCTTAACACACAAGTAAAAGAAGCAGGGAGAGATAAATAGACATGTGGAAAGTAGAAGTTAAATCATAGTGAGGAAAACAGAAAGGAGCATAAATTCTGTCAAATGAAATATAAAAATATAAGCAAAAAGGCCAAAAAGGAATTTGAAGAACAGTTTGCTAAAAACCTCAAAAATTAATAGCAAAAAAATTTGTAAGCAAATTAGAAGCAGGAAGCCTGCTAAACAACCAGTGGGGCCATTGGACAATCAAGATGCTAAAAAAGTATTCAAGAGCAATAAGAACATTGTGGAGAAACTAAATGATTTTTTTGCATCAGTCTTCATGGCTGAGGATGTGAGGGAGATTCCCAAACCTGAGCCATTCTTTTTAGGTGATAAATCTGAGGAATTGTACTAGATTAAGGAATCATTAGAGGAGGTTTTGGACAAACTGATAAACTAAACAGTAACAAATCACCAGGACCAAATGGCATTCACCCAGAAGTTCTGAAAGAACTCAAATGTGAAACTGTGGAACTATTAACTGTGGTTTGTAACCTATACTTTAAAACAACTGGAAGATAGCTAATGTGATGCCAATCTTTAAAAAGGGCTTCAGAGGTGATCTGGCAACCACAGAGTGGTAAGTCTAACTTTAATAGTGGGCAAATTGGTTGAAACTATAGTAAAGAATAGAATTGTCAGACACCTAGATGAACATAATTTGTTGGGAAAAGTCAACATGTTTTCTGTAAAGAGAAATCATGCCTTACTAATCTACTAGAGTTGTTTGACTGCATCAACAAGTATGTGGATGGGGGGATCTAGTGAATAGAGTATACTTAGATTTCCACAAAGACTTTGACAAGTTCCCTCATCAAAGGCTCTTAAGTAAATTGTCATGGGATAAGAGGGAAGGTCCTCTCATGTACTGATAATTGGTTAAAAGATAGGAAACAAAGGATAGGAATAAATGGTCAGTTCTCAGAATGGAGAGAAGTAATTAGTGGTGTCCTGCAAGGGTCTGTACTGAAATGAATCCTGTTCAACATATGATCTGGAGAAAGGACTAAACAGTGAGATGGCAAAATTTGCAGATGATATTAAACAGCTCAAAATCGTTAAGTCCAAAACAAAATGTGAAGAACTTCAAAAGAATCTCATAAAACTAGGTGACTAGGCAACAAAATGGCAGATGAATTTTAATGTTGATGCATACAAAGTAATGCATATTGGAAAAATAATCCCAACTATGCATATAAAATGATGGGGACTAAATTAGCTGTTACCACTCGAGAGAGATCTTGGAGTCATTGTGGATAGCTCTCTGAAAACATCCACTCAATGTGCATCAGTAGTCAAAAAAGCAAACAGAATGTTAGGAATAATTTAAAAAGGGATAGAGAATAAGACAGAGAATATCTTATTGCCACTATATAAATCCATCTTGCATACGGTGTGCAGATGTGGTCACCTCACCTCAAAAAAGATATCTTGGCATTGGAAAAAGTTCAGAAAAGGGCGACAAAAATGATTAAAGGTATGGAATGGCTGCCATATGAGGAGAGATTAATAAGACTGGGCCTGTTCATCTTAGACTAAGGGGAGTCATGATAGAGGTCCATAAAAGCATGGCTGATGTGAAGAAAGTAAATAAGGAACAGTTATTTATTTGCTCTCATAGCACAAGAACTAGGGGATCACCAAATGAAATTAATAAATAGCAAGTTTAAAACAAACAAAGGGAAGTATTTCTTTACACAATGCACAGCCAACCAATGGAACTCCTTGCCAGAGGATGTTGAGAAGGCCAGGTTTTTAACAGGGTTCAAAAAAGAGCTAAATAAATTCATGGAAGATAAGTCCATCAAAGTCTATATTCCAGGATGGACAGAAATGGCGTCCTAGCCCGTTTCTCAGAAGCTGGGAATGGCCAACAGAGAATGGATCACTTGATTATTAACTGTTCTGTTCATTCCCTCTGCGGCACCTGGCATTGGCCACTGTCGGAAGACAGGATACTGAGCTAGATGGAACTTTGGTCTGACCCAGTATGGCCATTCTTATTTTCTTAGAAAATTATATAAATAATATTGTTGTAATTGTAAGAGTATATGTTTCACAATCTACCAGATAATCAAAGGAGTTATCTTATTATAAAGATGGGATTTCCCATTCCACAGTGTCAGAAAGCACATGTGTTTGTAGCCTTTATGATTCCATTTATTACTGGATGTTAAACCACACATCGTGAGGGTACATTCCCTATGGTGGTATAATCCATGTGATAAATTGTGGAATCATTTTATAAGCTGCATTCTTCATGCACTTTTAATAGCTCTACATGGTCTTTGTCCACTAATTGTACTCTTACTAACAAAATCTCTAGATAGTTTTTGAATGGCCATCTGTTTGGTAAAATCTGGCAGATTAAAAAAAATGCTCTCTCACAAAGTCACACTATTTTTAGGTACAAAATGAGCAACATTCAGTCCTGGATCAGAGACAGCACAAACAAACACACACAGTTTTCACTCACAATATTAAATACGTGATCTTCTAAATTGTTCCTTTATTCTTTCATACCTGCTTTCCACCACTTGTACATCAACACTAATTTTAATCCCTCCTATTGCTCGTATATGGTTGACATATTTCAGCCTCAGAGAAGAAAGTTTCAGAAATCTGATTACGTGAAAACAAAAGATTTCAATTACAACTAATTTGCAGCCTTAGCTATCATTTGTCATTGCAGCTGTTATAAAACAGTGTGTTGGTATATATGTTATGTTAAAAACAAAATATATTGTGAAATCAATGATACTACTCCCATGTTTAAAGCAAACAGGATTATTTAATTTGGTACGTGGCAGACCTTCACTCCTGAGGACTATGTAAAGAGCTGGGTGTTTTGGAATATTTCAGAAAGCTGAATAATTATCAGGAGAAATAATACGAGGTCTACATAAAACAATGAAAAACTAAGTAATATGACAAAATGCTTGAGAAAACTCTGACCAAACAAGAGAAAGAGCAGAAAAGGCTTATCAGAAGATAAAGATATGTTAAATTTCTATGTTAAATGATAGCAGCAAGAAGAACCTGAACAATTGGCTGATCAAAGAGAAAGTGGTAGACTTTCCACTGTTGAAGAAGAGCTAGAAGGGATGGAAATTAACTCTTCTGCAAATAACTGAATGTCTAGCATGTGCTGAATGAATAGCCAACACCAGTGCTGAACAAATCCCTGAGATGAAAGTGGAAGTTGGATCACTCACAATAGAGGAACTGAAGAAAGCCATCAAAGGAGGTGGAGAATAACAAAAGACCAGAGGCAGTGATGAGAGCAATACCAAAATGCTAAACTGTTCTAAGGACAAAGCTTTTGAAGCACGACAGAAGATATGCAGCACAATCAGAACAGGAATTGCTATCAAATAGGAACAGAAGTACCACTGTGAACCTGCAAAAGAAGGGCAACCTAGCTCACTTTGGAAACTGGAGAGGACTCACCCTATTTGCACCCAGCAAAGTCTTTTTTTCAACATTGTTCTTAATCATACTAAAGATCACATAGAGGAAAAGCAAAGGAGATTTTGACAGAGGCAATTGGTTAGTGATCACATCTTCCCACAGCATGTTATTGAACAATGCAAAGCACTGAAAAGCCTCTGAGCTTCAGCTTTGTGTTTAAGGAGAGAATATTTGATCAAAACTATCAAGACATCATCTTGGCTCTTCTGCACATCTATGTTAAATTTGATAAACTATACTATGTGCATTATACAGTGAAAAGCAGACATAAAATAAATGGGAGTCATCAAATCATGGTACTTTATACTTAAGACCAAATGACACTACAGGAACACAAATCAGAGCACTTGGCAGTTGACTCAGCATTTTGCTAAAAATAGGTAAATATCTGGGCATGCTGGTTGGTCCACACTGGTACAAACAGATGCACAGTGAAAGAATAATCTGGCTTAAACTCTGAGGAGAACCTTGAGACATTTCCAGTGCCCTATGTGGGGTTTCCTCCCAAATGATGAAAGCAACCACAATCAAAATACCTGTGCTGAGTCTTCTGACACTCTGGAAGGGAACCTTCACAGTCATGATGTACACTCACTGTTGTGGTGCCCGAGGACAAGGGTTTCCAAACTACAGGCTGTGACAAATAAATACCATTGCCAATACAATGGGGTTTCTGCCAAATCTTAGGGATTGTGTATGGTTGCTACACATTTTCCAGATGCAGTATGTGAAAGAACAAAACTTGAAATTAAAAAATTGAAATGAAAAATACATTTCCCTGAAGAAACCATTATGGCCCAGTCCTATCTGAGCTCCATGCAGAAGGATTCAGCTGCTTGCAGTCTCTGGGCCTTCAAACTCATCTACAGATTGCAGTCAGTGTGTAAGTGTCTTAAATCTAACTAAAACTGTGACTGTGTCTGCACTAAGTGTTTTCACTATGTGGCTGCACCTAGGCAACTGTGCTGGAACCTAAAACCTCATTGTAGATCAGATCATATACTTCAAGAGTGGTATATTTTAAAAAGAAAAGTCTCTTTGACTTCGGTATAACATCCTGCTCCTTCACAACCAAACTTTCAATGATGCAGCTCTAGAGGCATCCAGTATACGCAGAAAGGGTGTGTCTAGACTACATGGCTCCATCGACAGAGCCATGAAGATGAGTGTACTTGGCAAAGGGAAATGAAGCATCGATTTAAATAATCGCCGCTTCATTTACATCAAAATGGCCACCGCGCTGTGCCGATCAGCTGATTGTCGGCACAGCACGGTAGTCTAGACAGGGATCAGCGGACCCCAGAACCCTTTGTTGTCAGATCCTGTAAGCCTCGTTGCACAATCAGCTGATCGGCACAGCGCGGCGGCCATTTTGATGTAAATGAAGCGGCAATCATTTAAATCGCCGCTTCATTTCCCTTTGCCAAGTACACTCATCTACATGGCTCCGTCAACGGAGCCATGTAGTCTAGACACACCCATAATGCTGAATTCTGCCCTGTGACAGGGCATCTGCCCCACACTGGCTCTTTAAGGGTGAAACCCAGTCCTGGGAGAGGGCTAAGGCAGCAAAGCCCCACAGCAGAGGCAGATATAGCAATTAGGGCCCAGCTGGGGCTGTATAAACACCGGAGGAGGACAGGCTCTTGATGTGGATCAGGAAGGACCTAGCTGCCAGGGAAGTTAGCGGCTTCCTGACTTAGAGCAAGGCTGAGGAAAGGCAGGCAGAGCTGGGAAAGCTCTGGTCAAGCGAGTTCCCAGGCTGCAGGGCCTGTAGCAAGGCCTGAGTCTACTAGGGTTGCTGAGAGGCAGCAGGTCCACACCCCCTTGCCAATGGCGTGGCCATTTCAGACTGCAGTTTTCCCCTGAGGTAAGGGGCTAGATGAAGACTGGCAGTGGGTCACTAATGCAAGGTGGGCATAGAGGGTTAGGGGTTCCCAGAGGGGGAGGGCCCCAGAGTATGGGAGCACTGTGGTAGGGCAGTACCCAGGAGGGAAGAGCGCCACAGTCTAGAGGGTCGGGGGGTCATAATATACAGTGGTTCAGAAAAAAACAGGTAACAGCTGGTGAGATACCAGCTGTAAGGGGGCGTTCCAGCATTGCAAAGCTAATTCGCAGAGTGCCCAGCAGGAGGTGCCTGTGGTGGTGAGTCACACCCTATTACATGCCTGTTGAAGTACATGGAGAGATACACATGTGACAAAGCAGCATTTGGTTGACTGTTTGTAGATTTCTCATCTCAGATGAAAACACTCAGTTTTCTAGGGATATTCCTTCCACCTCAAAAAGAATCAAATGTTACTTTTGTGTTAGGTGGAGAGTTAGACTATTTCATACCCAACCACTTAGGTCCTTTAATTTCCATCTTCTCAAGGATGAACAGAAGAGCAAGCTAGAGAGGTCAGTGCTTGGGATTAGCTAGTTCCCATAATATGATAATGTCTCATATAAAAATTCTCTTTCATGTAATGCAATACTGGATAAGCAGCAATCCCCCAAAGTTATGCAAGCCCCTGCTCTGTCATGTTACAGCTGCTCACTGCTAGTGTATCTGACAGATTCTTGACATGATCCAAAATACAGCAAAGATATACAAACAAACTTGAAAGACAACAGTAACATGATCTGCTGTATGTTCTCTGTTCTGCATGATAGGGAATCTCACCAGAAATAGAATTACATATTTCCATCATCTTGCAGAACAAAAGAAACTGACAAGAAAGTACCAACGAGGGCAACAAGCATGTCCAGCTACTCCTTAGTGATGTGCAATGTATATGCAAATATCAGAGTTAGGGGAATCATACTGCAGTACTTCTATGCCTGCCAGTACAAGAGTAGCTATCAACAAAACACTAACCTGAGCAAGGATATTTCAGAGAACCACTGTCGCTTTTGCGTCTTAGAAGAGGTGGTTTGCTAGCTTCCAGATTATTTTTTCTCTATCACAAAGAATTATATAGTATTAACATCTCTATTCACTTATGCTGTAATGCACCAGCTTCAGTTTCATACGTGTACTTTTTAAAAAACTATGAAGTTGTACAGTAGAGATGGAGGCAGAAGAGATTAACAATGGAGGGCTGAATCTTATCTCAGCTAAATGAAATCGTTGATCAAGTATACCTGATGAACAAGTGTCCTCTAATGTCACTGTCAAAATAAGTGGGTGAAGTTGCATCATTAATAGAACTTGATTTCTTCAGACGAAATTATATCTCCTACTCTGATCAAACCACCACTATGTCCAAACTGGAATGATTGGTGCTTGGCCTTTGTTTTTTCTCCATATCCAAAGACTAAGCATATACTCAGGACCGGCTCTAGGTTTTTTGCCACCCAAAGCAAAAAATTTTTTGGCTGCCACCCCTCCCCCTTTTTTGTCGGCTTTTACACATGTTTGCACTTTGCAATGGGTTTTTTTTGTTTGTTTGTTTTTTGACTGTTTAAAATTTAAAAAAAAATGAAAACAGAAAATGTGTAGTTAGTGAAATAAAACAATTTCCTACTGGTGTACTCATTTAATTTTAACAAAATCACAATTACAAAAAATTTGGGTTCAACTATACACTGTAATGAAAAATGTTAGTGTCTTCCCTAAACACCCCTCACTCCCGACCCACAGCCAGCCCAGCCTTGGCCCCCCCAACTGCTGATGCCCCTCACTCCTGACCCACAGCCCCCACAGCCAGGCCATCCATGGGCTCCCCCCACCAGCTGCCGGTGCCCCTCACTCCCTGACCCACAGCCAGTCCAGCCCTGCCAGTGCCCCTCACTCCTGACCCACAGCCCTGCCAGTGTCCCTCACTCCCGACCTGCAGCCCTGGTGATCCCCGCCTCATCCCTCCCCCGCTTCCCAGGGGCCAGTACCTGGAGGCTGACCCCTCCTGACAAATTCCCTTGAGGTCTCCCTTGAAGAGCTTGGTGGCCTTCTTGGCCTTGCACTGGAGATTGCTGATGAAGACAGGGAAGTAGCCGGCCTCCCAGAGGTGGCTCAGGCTGGGCCCGGGCTGACCCCGGATCAGCAGCAGGTGCTGGCGTGTCTGGGGCAGGAAGGGGGGGCTGTTCCTCAGCCCCAGGCCCAGCTGCTCCACCAGTACCAGCAGCTTCTCCAGCGCCTGCAGGGCCTTGTCCAGTGCAGTCCACGTGGCTGTGCCCAGGGCACAGAGGCCCCGGCGGGTGCCCGGCCCCCCCTGTAGCCACCATGGCCCTGGCTGGAGGGGAGACAGCGCTTCCTGCACCGGGGCCATCCCTCTGCAAACCCACCCTGGCCCCCCTGCGGGCAGGGCTGACCCGAAGTAGGCAGTGGAGCCAGGCAGCAGCAGGAGACAGAAGGCGGCCAGCAGGCTCCGGGCGCGCATGGTGCCAGCGCTGCACAGCGGGTAGTGGCGTCTCCCGCGGCCCTTTAAAATTGGCGGGGTGGGGCTGGGCATTGCCGGGGGAGGCTGCTTACTTGGAAATGCCGCCCCTGGAAATGTGCCACCCCAAGCACGTGATTGATTTGCTGGTGCCTAGAGCTGGCCCTGCATATACTATCTGTCTGGGTGACTTGTTTTGGGATCATGAAAATAGCATGAGTGTCTGCCCTTTCTGTACAGGCTGCAGCAATTCTGATAATAAAAATGGGTGGCATCTCTTTAACCAGGCAGATTTTAGAAATTTAAAGGTGTGGTGCACAAAGAACAAAGGCATGGATTGTCTGATTAGAGGTACATTAATTGGTGGAAAGCTTTGGAGAAGTGCAAAGTGCTGTGAAAAAGTTGAAAAGAAAAAATTCTTCCACTTTTTGACCTGCTCCTGGTCAGCGTAGGTGGGTAAGTGCCTTAAGAAATATGGGCACTCATTTGCTGTTGAGGTAAAATGTTTGGTTCAAATATGAGCAGAATATATAATAGAGGAAGTAACACTTGAGATCAGAAAGGCAATGGTGGAAGCTTGGATAATGTTCATAAGGTAACAAGTGGCCTGTAATGTGATATTGTGGTGCTGAGTAGAATTCAGATAGTCCTGAGGTTGTAAGTTATTCAACAGTGAGTTAATAAGAGAACTCCTTTACCAAGCAAAGTACTACAGAGCCTTTTTACTGAACCATAACAACTTTGAAAGATACTTGCTGTGGAAACCAAGTTCTGTGAAAAGAAACAGGAAAGAAGGGAAAATACACAGTACGCTATGTCTGAAACAACTGTATGCCTGAGGAAATTGGTGTTTGGGGGGTCATTGGATAGATAATATTTGTTCAGCAGAGGCATGGTTTGATATCCTCTCATGAGGACAGAGGTTTCATGGCAATAAAGTAAAAGCTGTTAAACTCCTCCTCTATCAGGTTAAGAATATTTTATCAAAGAAGAATTTGTAAATTTCAGCCATGAACCAAAATAGTAGACTCTACTGATTATTTGCTTAACTGATCCATCCTTATAGAGCAGGGCTGGAAGCAACATCCTAGATAGGAAAGTTAAATCCCTCAGAGAAAGTCTGGGTCAGCCTGTAGTCAAGGAAAACAGAAACGCTGTTAACCAAAGTACAAGAAACCTGGAGTGAGACTAGGTAGAAGTGCTGAAGTGGCCTCAGCTGATCTCTGGGGACCAGATGTCTGTGGTTGAACTCCCCAACATCTTCTGCAGAAAGGAGGCCCACCCATCCAAAATAAGATGGTGGCATTTCCATGGACCCATCAAAACAACCTACATAACACTAAGACAGAAAAAAATGCATCCACAAAACATGATTTTTTTCAAAAGTCAACTTGAGCTTAAAATGCTATAAGCTTACTTTAAAAGAACAAGTCTAATCCATTTAACATGTACTGGTTTAAAATACACTTTTACATGCAACTAATACACAAGTAATTTCACATTTGGTTTTAAGTACACAGTATCTCTCTCAGATCAAACATTTTGCTTACAAAACCAATCCAATCCTTTATTAAGATTGTACAGTTCAAAAACATTTGCCTCAATCCCCTGTTTCTGCCCTGGGTTTGTGCTACACTAATGATCCAAAAGCAGAAGAAAATCCATGGAAAAGTTTTGTTGCTTCAAAAAATCTTGTCAACAGTTCCATGTTTGCTGAGCTATGATTTCCATATTACACATCCACACCCAAATGGTGCACAGTTTGAAAGGGAGTGGAGTGGAGAGAACTAGATGTTCCTACTTCAAACTACACCTATTATCTAAGAAACCAATACAAACATTTCCCATAACATCATCATGCAGGAGCCTGAAAAAATGCTTGTTTGGCATCCTTGCGGCACTTCATTAAAGTAATAACTGGCATGTTACCTGACTTGTTTATGGAAATGATTTTGAAAAGGAAACAGAGCCATCTTTCTTCCTAATTGTGTAGCCAGAAACGACTCAGAATGCAACTGGTTGAATAAACCTTCTCTGCCACTGGGTATTTTAGAACCACACAGTCTGTTTACTTGAAAGTCATGAACCAGAGAGTCTATCCTCCTAACCCTGCATGACCAATATAGCCAGATTGCCATCTCCATCAAACAAAACTGCCGGCTACATTTAGATTCAAGAATCAGTTACTGGTGAAGTTGCAAGAGTCAAAAAGAGCACACAGAGCTTGATGTTCAGACCACAGGCTGTTTGCAGTTAAAAAAGCCATTGCTTCGTTTTTAAAGTGAGCAAATGTGATGTGGAAATTAGGAAGAAGAAATGCTGTGCTTTCAGTTCCTCCTCAGTTGTACAGAGTATAATGGCACTATCAGTAAATTCAGCATTTACTTGCAATTTTAATATGGCAAGAGAAAGTAAAAGTGATTTTGTAAAAGTTACCTTTTGCGCTGCCATTTTGAACCTTGTATTATTGAAAGCCAACCCTGCAAAGCTGTTCCAGTGTTCAAAAGCCACTTCCTTTAGCATATACACTGCACTGCACCCTGGACTGAGAAGTCATCTCAGTTTACATCTGAGACAAGCTACCTTGCAAGACCATATCTGGATACTCAACTTTTCAGCTGAGCTCCCAACTCCCTGGTTTGAACATAAGTAATTATTTGCCAGTTTTGGTACCCAAATGTGGAATTATCCATTTAAAGGTGAGGATAGGAGGTACCCTTCAACAAAGCCACCAGAAAGAGTACACATTTTCAATGGGATTTTATAAGCTACTCAGTGTGACATACTTGGAAAGAATATTGTTAAAAATACTCTGTTTCATTTGCTCTTGCTTCCCAAAAGGGAATGAAATAAAACAGGAAAATATTTCAATGCACAAAAAGGCTAGTAGAGGGTTATTTTGACTTTTGTGGCATTTCCTTGGGTCACAGACAAGCACTGCAGGCAATAGTATAGCACATCAGTGATTACTAAGGTCTATTTAAATGTCCAATACACCAAGCGACTATTGCAGAAGACTTACCACAGATTCAGTATTTCTCCTTTTATAAATAACGCAGAGTTGCTGTATTGACTCCACAAAATGGTAGTTCAGTACATCTGTGGTAACGTGGTAAAACAGGTAAATATGCATTAAGTTTTCGCTGGCTTATGGCCGTGTTTCCATGGCTACATTTAGTGCAACTGGCACGAAAATTTGTGCATGTTTACTGGGTATAACATTACTACATTTACATAAACGAATGTATCCCAATATATTTTGGGGAGGGTAAGAAGCTAAAGGAGTGGTGACTAAGTTAGAATCCCACATGTTAGGTTTCCATTTGGAATTGGTTTCCCAAGAGATCTAATTTCACTCACATCACTGTATGTCTGGGGTTTGTCAGTGTCTAACTAACTGATGGAAAATATTATGTCTATGTTTAAATCCAATTCCTGAAAGCCATTCACTTTATATGGCTACAAGCAGTTTAGATGGGTATGCCAGGCGATACATTTTGGTATTGCCATAATGATGCTAGATTTTCCATCAAAGGAGTAAATTCATGGGCTACTTGATCTTGGCTTTTTTAACTATCAAGAGTATTTCCAAATCCTTTGAATACAAAGGATATTCAAAACTCAGACACAAAATATGTGACTAATTCCTTAAAGGGCTATAAGGATAATAATTAACTCTTTGGCAAAGGATTTAATGTTAAAATATAAGCTTTGTAGGAATTGAGGCAAAGAAACAAATTGCAAAAGGAACAAATCATTTAACCAGGAGGAAAAATGGATGAAATTGCCATAGTTCCATCAGGCATAATGGGCCAGATTCACTCCTGATCTAATCCCACTCTAATCAACTGATTTACAGCAGGCATGAATTTGACTCTTGAGTAGTAATTGAGCAATTCCAAAACTATAATCCCACAGACTATTGGTGGGTGGGCCAAAGACAGCTGACTGCTTGCATCATTTTGACTCTCCTCATTTCCAGTGGAATCTAGCAGGACAGATGTGAGGGGATATAAGATGATAAGCCAAACTAGATGGGGGGATTCATCCCTCTCCCAAGAAGTACACATCTCTTAATAGCTTAAATACACAAGTGCTTTCTCAGTGTTATTCTTCCTTTACTGTAACTGCCACAGGGATGCTGCCTGATGGGAGAAAATGGTACACGAGGCATTTTTTTCTACTTAAAAATATCATCTACAGTATAGTTTGGGATTTTCTGTTCCAATCAATAAGAAAGAGACAGGTGACATTATAGCGAATATGGAAGTTAAAAGAATCTAATAGGTTATGAATACAAAATTCCCCCTTTGGTGCATTTGGCTCCAGTCTAGCCCATTACATGATTATGGGCTAGTTGTAATGTTCAGATCCTGGCTATCCAGAAGCTGGAGAGTTCAAACCAGAGGTTTCAGTCCAGGCCCATCCCTACTGAAACTGGGTGAAAGAACAAAACTGTAGCCAAAGAGTTCCAGTTGCTATTCAGTTCACTTGGTGGTAGCAAGGATACCACAGATCCAAAAGCCAACACTATTGTGAAGAGGGGGAAAAATTACCTGTGATAACATTCCTGATTCTGGTTTGACATTCACAACCCTCAAGAGATCCACTTTTTACTCTGAGATCGTAATAAATTAACTTTCATTTCAACATCTATAATGTGCCGTATATACATTATACTAATTATTCAAATACAAGTATCTGTATACTATAACTGGTATTACCAATTTAAGAGCATGAGGGTGGTGACTTATTTCTGTTAATATTAGTGGAGTTTACACTTCAGTGGGAGAATAGAATCTCTAGTGTTTAACCAGATTTGGTACTTATATTGAAAGCTCATGACAATTACTACCTTAGAGAATTCAAGACTCATTAACAAAGTGTTTGCCTGAGAGTTCAAGAACACTTCTACTAGCAAATGATACCTAGATGAAAGAATAATCTTCCACTTACAGCATGGAATGGGCAGAATAAAATTAAATTAAACCTATGTAAACAAAGCCCCTATGCTCATCAGAACAAAAATGATTATTCATGGCCGGAAAAAGATGAACTCTCCAGAGGGGAGGGCGGAGGTGAAATCAATACATTTAACCTTTATATTCCATAAGACCCCCAAATCACCTTATTTTGGCAAGGTACTTGTATAAGTAACTATCAATTACATGACAAATCTGGATGATAAATCTAGTTGAATTCCTTCTAGGCATGACTCTTGTAGATATAAATCAATTAGGATGAGAAGGGAAGACTGTGAAGGCAACCCCTATAAATTCAAGGTTTATCATGTTCCTGCAGCATTCATAGGCCTTGGATATTGAATCCTATATGGACCAATAGTGTGTTTACATTTAAAATAAGAGTTTTGAAAGGGACATGCCAAAGAGTTTAAGACCAACTTTATGGGTCAGAGGATGAAATTCTGCTTTGTTATATTTGTAATCCAATAACGAATTCACCAAAACTTCCTTTGGCCTTGAAGTAGTTGATTTCTACTACTTGCATTGCATTTGAAGTGTGCCCAGCATTTTAAAAACACACCACTGCTCTGAAGATCTTCCAGTGTAAGTTTAGATACAACACAGTAAGGCTATGTCTACACTCGCAGCTTCTTGCGCAAGTACGGCCGTTCTTGCGCAAGAATCTGCAGAGCGTCCACACTGCCCGCCCGCTCTTGCGCAAGTAAATTTACAGTACAGCGTGGTAAGAGAGGGCTTCTTGCGCAAGAGCTATGCTCTTTTTTAACAGGTGTAAGCCCTCTTGCGCAGGAGCTCTTGCGCAAGAGGGCAGTGTGGACGCTCGGCAGGGATTTCTTGCGCAAGAAAGCCCTATGGCTAAAATGGCCATCAGAGCTTTCTTGCGCAAGAGAACGTCCACACTGCCATGGGCGCTCTTGCGCAAAAGCACAGCTCGCACAAGGCAGTGTGGACGTTTTCTTGTGCAAGTCTTCTTGCACAAGAAGACTTGCGCAAGATGCCGCCAGTGTAGACAAAGCCTAAGAGTTGTAAAAAGCAATGGATTAGGGAGAATAAAGCTATTCATCAGTTTGCTTGTGTTTGTAGTTGGATGGTTCTACACTCTAATGCTTTCTAAAGTACATTTATGGGCTACTATATTCTGCAGAAAAAAGCAAACCCTCTTCCCTTTTTCTACTGCTGCAGTTTGATCTGCAGTGACAAGACTGGCAGAGAGGATCTGTGGAGGCTAGCGTATGAAGAGTAGAGATAAAAAATTGTTAGAATTCTACCAAACTGTCAATGGGGTAATTCTGATGAACAGCCCTTTCCCTCTACGCTTCTTGTTCGTTCTTTCCATCAGCCTCCAAGAATGGATCATCAAGACTAGTCCTCTGCCCTTCTGCAATATCCGTGACTCCTCTTCAAAGTGCTCAAGACAATGGCTGGTCTATGGTAGAAGAGTAATGTCCAACCCTTAGCACTTGATTGCAACAGCAGCCGCTGAAAGTGTGAACCTACATTCCACTCAGGACAATCCTAATTTGGGAAAAGAACTGTACAGAAGGTGGGTTTTTTTAAAAAGAATTCCTACCTATTCACTCCTGTGGTTTCCAAGTGCTTCATATCTTCCCTGTTTTGTTTACTTTGTGAAATCTTCAGGGCAGAACACTATGTTTCTTGTGTCTGTTACAGTACCAGACACACTGTCAGCACGTAAACAAAGAGTTATTGGACGTGCACATAGCATATTTTTTCACAATGTTTTTATATATCCTTCAGTTCTTACTCTGGGGGAAGATATCTTTGAGCTGAGACATAGGGTCCAATGCTTGCCTTCACCTGCACGGGCAAAAGAAATGAAGGCGCAAGGAGATGGGATGCGAACTCAAGAGGAATAGCAGCCTCTTTGCTACAAGGCTCTTCTGTTCCCTAAACCATATCTTGCACTGGATTTCACATAAGTCCTTGTTCACAGGTTCAAGGCTCAGCAGCTCATGGCACTGGAGGTGAGGTTGCAACAGGGAAAGATACTGGGAATAGCGCTGTTAAAATGTGTTTATTTGTGTAACGACTGAATTTTTCAGCAGTTACACATTTAGACGGGGGAGTGGGGAGAAGTTGGGAGCCAGTGCTCCCGATCCCTCCTATGTGCTGCACCTGCCTGCCCCACGCACTGTCCTTCCTGTTCCCCCTTGCTGCTGCCTCTGTGGGTGGCAGCAATGCAGAGAGGGGGCAGCTCTGTGGGAGACAGCACGCACAGGGAGCCTGCTTAAAAGCCAGCTCCCCACATGCACCTGGCTGGGATGATTTAGTTGGGATTGATCCTGCTTTCAACAGGGAGCTGGTCTTGATGATCTCCTGAGGTATCTCCCAACCCTGTGATTCTATTATTCTAATTGTGAACATGCACACATGCCATCAGTCCATTTATTCAGGCAAAATACCAATTTGTATATGCAAAAGAAGGGTGCACACAGTATGAAGAAGAGTGCATTCAATCTCCACCCCTTACCAGTTAAGCAACCTTTGACAATTTGCCCTTTACTTTCTCAGGGGAGAGGGCTGTTGTTTTTATACCTCTATTTCATAGTTGGTGAACATAAGACAACTGAGAATGGATATTACCTTTCCCAAGTTGGCAAAAGGCTGTGGTCAAATGTGCTCTCATTAGCTTTTTGACAAAGATCCATGAGCTATTGCTTGCCCGTGCTTGCTGGTGTACATTATGTTCGTATCACATCTCTAGCTGGAAGCTGTTCAGGTTGTGACACCTGCCATTTCAAGTGTTAAATGCACTTTTAAAAGATGAAGGTGGAGATTTTTCCTAGACATCTAAGAGAAATATGCACCCAAATCCCACTGGAATTTAGTGAGGGTGGGTGTGACGGGGTGTATCAGCCCCGCACTGTGAAGGCTGAGCCTAATCAGGCCCACCTGGCCGAGGAAGCCCTGCCCCCATGACTCTGCTGCACATGCTCAGACTGCAGCCCAGGTATAAAAGCCTAGAGGGAGGCTCAGTCTGGGGCTGACTGCCGGAGAGGAGGGACCTCAGAGGGGAGCTCCGGACCCGCACCAGCCAGCTGATTGGAGGGAAGACAGCAGAGACCCGAGGGCCCATCGGGACATCTCCCCAGCCGTCGACAAGGGAGAAGCAACTCTCAGGGAAGTACTGGACCCAGTGAGCACCTGGGACACCATCCCACTGGACCAGGTAGGAAGTGGCCCAGGGAGCGGACAGGAGCCGCCTCTCCCACCCCGGAATCCTCGGCGTGTTTTGGATGGATTCCCTGCCGAGTGAGTGGTCAGTCCTCCTCCAACTCACAGGGCCCTGGGCCGGGACCCAGTGGAGTAGGGTGGGCCCAGGTCACCCTACTGGGGGTGTAGCCCCTTCCTGTGACTTTGGGTATTGACTCTGGCCACTGGGCCAGCGAGCCCTGCCTTAAAGGGCCAGCTACTGACTTTGGGTATTGACTCTGGCCATTGGGCCAGCGAACCCTGCTTTAAAAGGCCAGCGAGCCTGTCTATTTGACCAGTTCTAGTTGTACAGACTGTCAGGCCCTAGGATTGGGGCCAGGCTACGGCCCGGGGTAGAGCGCGTGAGGCGGACAGGAGACCCGAGAGGGGGAAAGTAGGAGCCGCCCCACAACAGTGGGACACTGTAGTTTCCTTTGAAAATTCCAGCTTAAATTATTTTTGCTGCGATTCAAGAGTCACCACACAAAGTCAAATCTTGTTCTGGGTCCCCGATAACCATCTCAGTAACTCATTCTTTGCCGTCGCTATGTGATTAATTCTTTGGTTAGCGAGCACAGAACCCTTCAGACATCATTTCCTTCCTATGTGTCAAGCAGGTTAACGAAATACACAACATATTTCATAGCCCCCAGCTTGCTTTTTAATAGTTCCTGTCACCTAGTAATTTGTCTCTACCACTATGACTTTGCAGAAAACTGCTCTGATGACTTAGTGCTTGCTTGAATAATGTAGATGCCTGGTCACTCCAACATTTCAGAGCTGCTGCTAGGCAAGGGAGATATTTTATTTGCATGCTTCTCTTGAAAATACAAAATTGGACAATAATGTGATATTTTAACTTATTTTTAGTGTGCCAGGCTCACCTTTCTGATGCATATCCTGAGACTCATCTAGAATGCAGTTGTCCAATGCAGGTGGTGGTAGTGGAGGTGGAAGAGGTCAGAATTTTCTTGGTTCTCAGAGTTCTTTAGGTTGCTGTTAAGGACAAATCCTGTTCTGACCCCCACTGGCATGGTGTGGTGTGGTCTGTTCAAGAAGGAGGGAGCAAAACTCAGGGAAGGAGAAAATTCCCAATTTGTTTTAGTGCAAAAACCCAATCAGGGTTTATATATCACAAAATAGTGAAAAGGTCCAAACTGTTAAAAAAAACCCAACAAAATGGTCACCTTTAAGGCGTTAGCCCTTATTCTTTTTGCCCATCAGATAATTCCTCTACATTGCTATGCCTAGTTCCAGTTAATGAGTGCTGTGTGATAAAAAGAAGCAGACAGCTGGCTAGGACAAATAGAGGTGAGGAAGAGGGCTTCATTTAAGTAGGACATTATGAGCATGAGAACTTGTTGTTTGCCTAAATACCACAATCACTTCCCTTCTCAGCCTGCTTTAATCCCCAGCTCCTGCCTCTTGACCACTCTTCCTTTCTTAATCATTTCCATTTTGTCCTTGTTTAACCAGCAAGGTAAGGCCATTAAAAAGGAAAAGGCAGCCTTGTCAAAGGGGAAGAGCTGGAGGATCCTCACAGTGTAGCATCCTCGCTTTCCCCCCAGCCCAGGTCTAAGTACCCTGGTCTTCTCTGTATGATGTTGTGCAGCTTCCCGTTAGAAGAGGATTCTGTGGAGAGAGTAGTCACTGCTCCTCTGCATCCTCTGAGCCCTTCTCCTTCCCTGAGTCTTGCTCCCTCCTTCTTGAACAGACCACACCACACCATGCCAGTGGGGGTCAGGACAGGATTTGTCCTTAACAGCAACCTAAAGAACTCTGAGAACCAAGAAAATTCTGACCTCTTCCACCTCCACAGTGGAAGTGGAGGTGGAAGTACGAGTCCTGTGCATGGACATCTGGATGGCATCTACTACAGAAGAAACATCATACAAGAACAAGACATCCAAGCAGTAGTTAGAGCCAAACTTTTTTCCCATATCAACCACTAATTTGCTGTGTGACCTTGAGTCAGTAATCTAACTTTGCAGTGCCTCACCTTCTCCGTCCATACAATGGGGATACTACTTCATTGCCTCTGAGAAACCTAGAGATTAACAAGGGTATAAAAATTCAAAAAAGCATTAACCATGGTATGTCAGTGTATCTCCTTGAAATATAGACAGGCCTAGGGTTTTATAGCAACATTCTCAGAAAAAAACAACCCTTTTTTCCTCACTTTTGTTGAGGAAATCACATTATAAACCTATTGGAAGCAACAATGGATGGCTTTCCTGGCACGATTTAACTGATGTACACTCTAAACCATCATTACAGATGGGTCAGTCAACCTGGAAACATGGCAGGCAAAAATCTGTTTCAGGAAAAATCTTAAGTCATTTGAGGATATGTCTACACTACAGAATTTTTTCAGAAAAACGGCCGTTTTTGTTGGGTTTTCTGAAAAAACATCAATTACGTCCATACTGCAATCACGTTCTTCCAAAAGAAAATCAAAAGAACAGAGCGGTTTTCCTGACATTGCTAATCCTCATTCTACAAGGAAAAAGCCTTTTTTCGAAAGAGGGGAAGAGGGAGTTCTTTTAAAAGAAGAGGAAAAAAAGCACAGGTGCCCTGGTGGCCACTCCATCCATAATAATCATAGCTGAAATGCGAGACGGCGTCCACACTGAATGGATGCTATCTTTCGAAAAAACAGATCGCTTTTTGGAAGCGCTTTTGCTGTGTAGATGTTCTGTTTTGGAAGAAGTCTTTCCAGAACATCTCTTCCGGAAAAGCATCTTCCGAAAGAAGCCTGCAATCTAGACATAGCCTGAGACAGAGATAGATGGGTCTCTGCTAATCACCTCTCTTGCCATATGAAAGAAATGTTCAAAGGATCAAGTCCAGATTAGTTAGCCAGTGAATAATTTCACAAGTGGGTTGATCTAAATCTGAGGCTCACTGCCAATTATGTCAGTATAACTTATTGTTGCTCAAGTGTTTGAATAAGCGACCTAAGTTACACCTGCTTAATCTATTGGGGATAGATTAATTTAATTGACGGGAGAGTTCTCTCCATAGGCTTAAAGCAGCTACACTAGCCTGGGATACCACCTGCAAACAACCAAAGCAGGCTCTCGTTCACAAAGTGGTCCATAATTTGTGACTGGTGACCATAATCATATAGGATGTTGTCTCTCCCGTTCCAGTAATATAAAAGTTGACAATCCTGTCATATGATGTTCTGAAATGATCCAATGTATGCCATTGTTTCCAGGGTAAGTTGAAGCCTGGAAGTTTTTTTGTAGGTTTGTAAATAATGTATTTGTTTGGGATATTAGCATTATCCCAGAATTTTTTCCCATATGTCTGAGGATTGAAAAAAGATGCTTTAAGAACTTCAGTCCAATATTAGAAAAAAGCTTGAAAGATTTCAGACATGCATTGGGAAGATCTGAAAGTTCTTATGGATTGCTAAACTCAAGTGGGCCATGGTCCAATTGTACTCATGCAGTGGTGTGCCTCTCTCTGGAGTTTGGATGGGGGGGATATGTGTGCCAAAGTGCCACCAAAGATAGATAGATCTCCTACTACAACAAGTTAGTTATCAAACAATAGGCTTAGCGTAGATATATAAACAAGGTCACAGTGAGGCTGGAAGGACAGTGGGGTCACATGGGAAAGTTAACTCGTACTTCAGAGGTAAATGATTTAGGCAGTAGGTTACAGGAAGTTGACTGCTGGAGTGTGAAATAAAACTGCTACTTTCATTATACATGGAAACACTGTGTTGATTGCCAGGAAAATATAATTGCCGCTTTGCCAAGAGGTTCAAATGGTTATAGCACTTCAATAATAATGTAAAAGGAGAGGCTCATTGGCACTGTGCACCAGCTGTTGAAAAAAGCAAATGGAAAGAGAAGGACCCTGGATTCTAAAGCCATCTTTGCCATCTGTATGACTTGGGATCATCAAATTCTCAGATTCTATATGAAGAATTACTCTTCCTATTTTTTTATCATTTAATGGCTTCACTTTTCGATTACATGAATGTACTGGTAAAAAAAAGAAACATAAAAGTCAAATATAGAGTAGATATCTGTAAGAAAGCATGTAAAATCCAGATGAAAAGACAGCTATATTCCAAGTAGCTAGAGCTCTGAGAAATACTATATTTCTGTATTTGAGTTTCCCCTCTCACTTGTCACTTGAATAACTAGACAAAAACTCTTGTGCAAGTCACAATATTCAAAAACAAAATTGCTTATGAGGTTTACACAAAGCTCTTGAAGGCCTGATTGAAAGTTTCTCTAAGATAGAGTATATTTTATAAATGTGTTTCATACTTTCAGTGTCAGATTGTTATGAATTTGTTATGAATTAGGGTAGCTGCAGTAAATTTCGGGTATCAAACATGCAGTAATTCAATGATTGTTTGTGATTAAATTAGAAAAGTCAGATTTTTAGCTCCTGAAATCCCAGAAGATAAGAGGAATCAAAATATCTGAGATTTCACTAGGCTCCTGGCTCACAACTGAAAGTCTTTAATTAAAGATTAACAGAGACCATCACAAGGTCATAAAGTGAACCTTTACAACAAGTATATAGCGTGTACTGAAATTAGGACTGAATATGTCCTGTTAGCCATTTCAGGAATCAGCTCTGGCCAGCAGGTGTGCCCTTTGGCGGTGGCAATTCTCCCATTCTTGTCTCCATGTGCAGACCCATTGTAGTTGCAGAATCACTGCCTCTGCTTCATGGCACAGCACTTTGGCCATGTCAGAATCTCATATTTTCACACTGAAACTATGATCAATTTAATCGGTGGGGGAAGAGAGGGAAGGCAGGGACCAGTTTGCTATTTGTAGGACTGTCATTTATTTTGGTCATCAGCTACTGCTGATACGTAATAGTGTTGATCTTGTGAGCTACCTCTAGGTCTGATCATATGTAGGTGCTTGAAGAAAGTAAGGAGATTTGTGGCAGGAAAATGGTGAACAACCATTATACCCCTATGGAATTTCCAAGCATATTCAGAGACTGCCACCCTCTGGACTTCTGGGTGTTTCAGTCTTGTACCTTTTGAGGCCTGTCCATAGCCAACTTAGATATTTTAAATGTGCAGTAGGGAGCTAGTGACATTAGATGAGAGACACGTTGCTAGATCCCCATGATACTCTGCGCCCTTCAACCATGGCTAAGAATCCAGGTTTTCACTCTATTATTCTGTTAGACCAAGACAATCAGCAGCTTTCAGGGAGACACAAGGGAAAAAGGTATTCCACTGCCACATCACCAAAAGAATACAGCAATAAAGATGAGCTGTATATATCCTGGTTCATTATAAAATAATGTACCATTAGTCGTACCTTCAAATTCAGTGATGTTCAATATCAACACATTACACATCCACTGCCCAAGTTAAACCCAGACACAAATGCTTAAGATCCCAAATACAAACAACTGCAACAAAGCACCAACGCTGAAGCCTACTGCATGGCATTCATGGGAATATGTACAGAATACATGGAATGAAAAATGGCTGCCAGGCAATGTCAGTGAATAAACATTCACTACCCCATCAGAGTTTCAGATGCCCATTTCAGTCATCTAAATCTGAAATTGACAAATTTACTATTTGCTTTGCGTATAGGTGTGTAATAATAAATAACCAGCATGTGCCCCGAGGGCTAGGATTTCATGGAACATTAAGCTTGTCAGCAAGGTGGATGTCTATCATTAACTATGGTTTGAGCTGCCACGAGATGAACACAGAAACAGAAGTTGAACTTCCAGGAAGTTAAGTATCTGAGGGGTAGCCGTGTTAGTCTGGATCTGCAAAAGCGACAAGGAGTCCTGTAGTACCTTAGGGTATGTCTACACTTGCCCCCTAGTTCGAACTAATGAGGCAAATGAAGCATACCGAAGTTGCTAATGAAGCGCGGGATTTAAATATCCCACGCTTGATTAGCATATTCGTGTCCGGTCGCCATTTTAAAATGCCGGTAGCTCGAATTAACTTGCCGCATGTAGATGCGGTAGTCCGATCCAAAACCCTTCTCTCGAATTAACTGTTACTTCTCATTGCACGAGGAGTAACAGTTAATTCGAGGGAAGGGTTTTGGATCAGACTACCGCGTCTACACGCGGCGAGTTAATTTGGGCTACACGCATTTTAAAATGGCGACTGGCTGGGAATATGCTAATCAAGCGTGGGTTATTTAAATCCCACGCTTCATTAGCAACTTCGGTATGCTTCATTTGCCTCCCTAGTTTGAACTAGGGGCAAGTGTAGAGATACCCTTATAGACTAACGGATGTATTGGAGCATAAGTTTTCGTGGGCAAAGACCCACTTTGTCAGATGCATGTAGTGGAAATTTTACCTGCCTCTGGAAATTTCCACTACATGCATCTGATGAAGTGGGTCTTTGCCCACGAAAGCTTATGCTCCAATACATCTGTTTGTAGATAAGGTGCCATAGTACTCCTTGTTGCTTTTCCAGGAAGTTGTGTTTAAACATGGTGCTGATGGAAAGGAGTGTAAGGCCAGAGCCTGCAGCTTGTTCCATGTGGGTGGAGCTCTGGGATCACACTGCTCCACTGGAGTCTTCAGGGGCCTTGAGGAAACTAGGATATACTAGCATGTAGCCACAAAGACTTCAGACTCCACATAGGCACAGGGCCTGCCCATTTTGAAACTGTTAACCAAATGAGGTGCCCTGAGCAGGTACGGTGCAAGCTCTTCGTACAAAGGTCTACCCATTGCACATCAGCTGTGATCCATTGCAGTCCGAAGCCTTTTTTGCCCCACCTTTCATGATCAGAACAAACATCCAGAGACAGGAAGACTCTGCATTTGAAAACTTAAAATTCAGTTTAAACCCAGCTCACCAGGGATGGGGAAAAAAAAGTGGCCTCATAGATAAGAAATTGTTGTTCGTACATTCTGAAAATGAAAATGTCTGTGCATAATTCCCCACACAAACAGTGAATGCCTGCACAGGCTAACAGCTAGAGCTTTAATTTAAAATGGCTTGTTCAGGTGGCTATGATATATTTTTGTATGCACAAAATCTTGAACATTTTTCTTTAAATATCTCCTGTGACAATATAATCAGACTAGTGACATCAGCACTATCACACTGAAAACAGTTTAAAAGAAGCTGACTTTAGTATCTTATTTTCAAGGTAAATATTCTTTTTTTTCCTTTTTTGCTATCAGGAAAGTCAGTATTGTGGTAAAATGTTAGCTCCGCACTTGTAAAAAAAGCAACACGTTACACACTGAACAATACTAATGCAACATATACGACTTTGCTTTATTTTTGTTTACAAATATTTCCCTTTTTGTGGCAGTGAAGCTGAAATTCTCTTTATTATTCCTCCTGCATTGTATTTGTTTTCCATGCATCATTTTCTTTAACCAGCTGATACCCAGAATACCTGCTAGTGCAGTGATGGCAGTCTTTGATATTATTGTAGCTTCCCCATATTGATAACCAGAGTCCATTCAGCATGTTGTACCCTACTGACATAGTACTTTGTTGCTAAGAATGTTACCTCGTAGGCTTTCTGTTCTAACAGACACAAACTACTTTGAAAGTAATTTTTCAGCCTGTTACAATCTGCTCCAAGAACCTGCAGTTACAAATCCCCAGTGGTTAGGCAATGCCAAAACCTTTGCTACAGTCCTTAAGATCACTCAGCTCCAGTAGCCTACAGTGTGTTGAGTCATGTAGAGCCATTTTCTCTCCAGTTTCCTTATTTTTTTAAAGCGATTTCTGTAATGCATGAGCTGAGTGATGAAGTTAAATGTGCACAGACAGCTCAAGCTCCACCAGGAAGCATTGATATTTATAGCCAGCCCTTAGTAAGCACAAATGAATTCTTTGTCTTGACATTGAAGCCACCTCCGTCTCGTCTTTTAATGTCTGAGGCTATTCAGACTAAGAGCTCCTGTTGTCATAATAGAAGCCTCATAAACAAACACTCTTCAATTTCTCGCCGTCTGCTAATTGACAGGTGCCTTATTTCTACGCCTTTGCATGTAGGACTTCAGACCTTTTCCTATCTGAATACACATGATCTGATAATTTAGGTTTCCATCATAAAATGCTCTAAAACAGTCAACTTGCCAACTTCAAGATGACTGTCATGAAAACGTCAAATGGTTGCCAATTAATAAGCTTGTGTTTTCATAGAAATACAATGTGTTGTACATGTTTGTTTCCATAAAACACATGGCTGCAATTAAATGGCTTCTGTGCATAACAAGCACAATTGCCAGCAAATTCTGCCTTTTACATTTGTGGTGAATCTACTGAAGGTGTAATAGGACTCATTTTTTAAAGAAATTGGGATACTTTTGGAAGGCACTTTTATTGAAAAGCATGTAAGGTTGAAAGGGTTGTATGTTGCAAAAGAAAATATCTAGAGAGACTAATAGTCCCTAGTTCATGAGGTTTTGTTTTTTCCCTTGCTCATGAGAATTCCTTTTGTGGACAGTTAAACAGTTAGTCAGTGACTAAAACAGAGTATGCTGACATGTTGAGGGGTATTTTGTGCTACCAGATGAGAAGTTAAGAGTAAACTGCTGCTGAACATGATCCTACTTTCAGTAAAGTTCTGGTGATGACTCTACTGGGCTCAAAACTGGGCCCATCATCTTCCTCTTATCCATGTGCCAATCAATATGTCTTTGTCCAGCAATTACAAGTATCAATTTTCTGTAATGGTAAAATTCTTGTGAGGGAGCACAAAAGTGGATTTCTTGGGACAACCATAAAAATGGGCTAGGGGGAAGTTACATGGCAAATTATAATGGAACATAAAAAAATCAGAGAATTAGGATTATGAAAAGCATCCGACATAAGTCAACTGTAGCTACTTTTCTAGGCAGATTCCTACAGCAGTACTCGTAGGGTGCTATTCTACAAGATGCTGATGGCTTTGGCCCTGATCCAGAAAGGCACTTAAGCCCATGCTTAACTGGATCAGAGTCAGCACTGTGCAAGGTGGAGCCTTTATTCTGCTACCAATCCATTTCTGTTGCAATTTTTAGTTACATGCAATGATCTCCAGCTGAATCTATTGCTTCTCTCCCTACCTACCGTATGATCTATGCAAATATATAGGATCTGCATAAAATATCTGCTCAGATTAATGGTAAATAAGCCACAATTCTCCCTTTTTTGGAAAACTTTTTCTTTTGTCTTTATCAGCTTGCAGTACTATGTTAGTGTAACAAAAGTTGCCAAAAATAAAGGAATTATGAAGACTGACATGAAAAAAAGACATGGCAAGCATATTTCTTGATAAAATTCATCGAGAGAAGCTGCCCATTTAATTCCCATGAGTTTAAATGACAACAGAAGGTAAAAGTACAGAAGACTAGCTTGTACTAAGATCATTAAAAGTCAGTCAAAAACATCTGCTGATTTATCATTCAGCTATGAAACAATTGTTATTAAGGATGGTTTTTGGATACACTACTTAAAATTAGTATTTTGGATTACGTTGTTTTTTTGCTTTGTGTAAACTAATTTTGCACCTCAAATGTATTGAACCTCTTGTATTGATTGAGAGGCTATGTCTACACTGCAGGTTTTTGCCGGCAGAGAGTATGCTAAATAAGCACTCATTAGCATTTGTTGAGCTGTCATTTGCATATTCTCTGCCGATGCTTTTTGCACAAGGAAAAAAAAGGGGGTTTTTTTGCGCAAAACGGACCTGTCTACACTGCTTGTTTTTGTGCTAAAAGCATCGGCAGAGAATATGCAAATGACAGCTCGACAAATGCTAATGAGCGCTCATTAGCATACTCTCTGCCGGCAAAAACCTGCAGTGTAGACATAGCCTAAGTGATTTGTATTTGATGACAGTTGCTGAAGAGGAAACTGGAGAGGTGGGAGGCAGTGTTCCCTCTAAGCTGCAGGGCAGCACCACTTCACAGGTGAAATCAGCCCCTCCCAGTCAGAGGCTCAGGGCTCCATGCAGGGGGCAACTGACTGAGTGGGGCTGATTAATCACCTGTGAAGCTGTGCTGCTGCACAGCTTAGAGGGAACATTGGTGGGAGGCCAGGCCTCCCACCCCGCAATAAAGCTTTTTTAGTAGATGTTGAAACTTTACATCTATTTGCCAATATCAAACTAATACTCAATAATTCAACCTATAACTGCTGTTTGCTAAGCACAAAGGAAAATCCTGCAAGTAACTAGGGATGTTAAAGGGTTAACCAGTAAGCATACCGGCATGCATAACACTTACTGGTATGCTTGCTGGTTAAATGGTGGCTAGTGAACTCCAGCAGCGGGCAACCGTGCCGGACCAGAGCAGCCCCGGCTGCACAGAGGCTGGCGGCGTGACCTCATGGCCACAACAGTGCCTCACGATGGCAGCTGCAGTGGGGCTGGTCTGTAAGACATAAGGTAAAATGGTTAACAAGGGTAGTGCTCACATTTAATCGGTTAACTATTTTAACATCCCTACAGATAACTAAACCAATCCATTTCTCCTAATTCTAGTTCATCTAATTCACACAATCTTCAGTTATATTGTATTGTAGGGAAAGCAGGATAGACTAGATCAATTAGTATTGTAGCTTTTTACTACCCTAATTTGATATCTATCATTCTGAGAAAGAAAACTTAATCTTGCCACTTTGTCAGGCTAATTATGTGTTCTGATTGCTAACTTTAGAAATCCCAGTTTGAAGTTTTTAACTCAAACTGTAAAATTTATTTGCTGTAAGACTCTTCACACTGCTGGATTTTAGTTTTGGATGCACACTGAAAATGGCAAAGTTCCTTATTCAGACAAATCTTGATATGCAAAAGGTTGGGGGAGCACAAAGCAAAGGCTGCTTAACACTAAGCACAACACTTCCTACTCCTATTATTATTAACTCTAAAATACAAGTTCTACTGGAGGCTAATTCAAAGTTGATTTCACATTAGGGATCCTGGAACCTAGAACATTTACTAGACAAAGGGACTCCATAATGGCCTTTAATTCAAGGTCAGTCATGTAGATTACTTTTTCTGTTCAGTGTGAGGGTATGTCACCACTGCAGAAAGAGGTGCCTTTCTAAATAAGATTATTTAATTTGAGTTAAAATAGCAATGAGGTCTTTTAACTAAATTTAGCAGTTTTATTTCAACTTCAAACTCTCCTACAGGCTTTAACATAAGCTGCTAACTAGAGCTAGCAGCAGATACATTGCTATTTTCAAACATATTGGGGTGAAAATAATTTAAAAATCTTACTGGTATGGGGACCCAGCTCTGGAAGGGACAGGGCCTTGAGTGGAAGAGGTGGGGCCTCAGGCAGAAGCGGGGGCCTTCAGAGATGGGTGCCCAGAGAGTGGCGGCTGCTGACTGAAGGCAGGAGAGCAGAAGTAAGGGTTGCAATGTGTCCTGGACATCAGTCACTTCTCTCCAGCTGCCCAGCTCTCCAGCCCTTCAGTGCTGCACAGCGTGTGCTCCCTGGGGCTCTAATGGCAATTAAATGGACCTGGGGTCTGACAACTGCTGGGGCAGTGGCGGTCAGAAGCCTGCTGGGCCCTTTTAAATCTCTGGCCCCCAGGGCAGCAGACCTTTCCCTCTCAATCAGCAGTCCTGAGGGAAAGAGGGGAAAGGTAAAAGGCAGTAACATGAGAGGGCTGCCACCACAGTGCTATCCTAGCACAGGACTGCTGATGGGGCATGGGCGTGGGGCAAACAGGCCAGTGATGTTACAGCCATGGCAGCGCTTTGCCATTGGCTGTGTATGGGCCTGTACCGGTGGCCTCTTCTTACCAGTATGCCATACTGGCCCAGTTTCACCTCTGGATTACCTAACTGCATTTACGAATACACCTTTTATTTGAGGACATACCCCGAGAAATCTCGCTCTTGTGGTACACATGGTAGCATGTCGTAAGCTATTCTGGGTTATTTTGAGTTTTCTATTGTGCATTAATTGAAAAAAAAATGTATAGAGAGTTAAGCATTTGGACACAAAGGGATGCCATTGGGTTTTATATGGACTTCAACGGGCATGGATTCAGCCTCTTTTCTCTAGCGTTTATTATGAGACAGATAGGGAGAGGCAGCATGTGACTAAGAGAGAACAGGCAATTAATCCAAAAGCTGGGGCCTTATCAAATTCATGGCCATGAAAAGCATATCACAGAGTTTGAAAGCTGGTCTTTTGTGTGCTTTTACCCTATCCTATACAGATTTCATGGGGGAGGGAGGACCACTTTCTCTCAATTTGTGGGATTCTGATGCTGAAGGGATGTTTGTAAGGATATTTATGGGGGGGCACCTTTATGTCTGTGCTGCCTTCAGAGGAGGGTCCCCAGAGTGGTGGTTGCTGACCAAGGGTCCAACACTGAAGGCCGTAGAGTGGTAACTCCTGGCCAGCAGCCACCTCTCTCTAGATGCCCAGCTCTGAAGGCATCACCACTGCCAGCAGCAACTCAGAAGTAAGGGAAGCAGTTGTGCAACTCCTGCTATAATAACCTTGCAACCTTCTCACAACTCCTTTTCAGGCCAGGATCTTACAATTACACCACCATGAAATTTCAGATTTAAATACCTGAAAACATGAAATTTAAGATTTTTAAAACCTAATGACTGGGAATTAACCAAAATCGACCGTGACCTTGGTAGGGCCTTTCCAGTAACCTTCCCCTTTTTCGTCATAGTGGGACAGTGGGGGTGCTGAGCCTGTTACATAAGCCCATAGGATAAGGACCCATGTTAATTTCCTTGAGAGGCATTTAGAAGCGTATGTTTTCCTAGACAGCTGCCTAGTAGCAGTAATGAATAGCAAAGTCACATAATGGACATTAATGTGACTCTCACACTGAAATAATGAGTACAATAATGGAAATGTTTTCTCTAGGCAAAAATCAATTAGCAGATTCATTTTGCTTGTTGAGATAGTTGCATTGAAAAGAGATGGTATTACTGTACCAGACACCTGCATTCACATGGCAGATGAATCAAAGTTACAGCTAGGCATTTAGATGCTGATGCAATCTGACAGAGCATCACTGTAGTTAAAGGATCTGGCCTGGTAAATTGGAAAAAACTTCAGAGCCATATTCAATGTGGGTACTGATTGTCCTGCAGCAAGGTCCTTGCACAGGCCCCTTGCCCTGGAACCCCTTCTTCAGCCACAAATCACCAGGGGACCATCTCTTGTGCAATCACCGGTGCCTTTTTATTGCTTGTGCCAACTTTCCACCACCTTCTATTTACAGCACCTGGTTTTCTCAGCTGCCTTCTCCTTTCAGCTAGGGCACATACTCAGCCACTCTCTAGCTTCTCCCTCTTCCACTTTCCCTCTGGCTGCCTTATCTAGCCCTCTGGCTAATGAGGCCCACAGCTGCTTCCCATTAGCCCCTCAGGCATCGGCTTGCTCAGCTGGGTTCCATTGCCCTTTTCAGCCAGGCTGTAGTGGAGAGCTCTGGCTTAGCCAGCAGTCTGTGTCAACCTGAAATGAATTCCTTTCCTACAAGCTGGTGATATTGCAAACATTTCAGTAAATTATTTTTACACTCCCATAGCACCTGCCATCTGATAATCTCAGAGCTCTTTAAATATTTAAGCCTTGTAACACTTGTGTGAGAGATAATTATCCCCATTTACATTTGGGGAAACTGAGGAAGAGAGGTTAAGTGGCTTGTCCAAGGTCATTATGCAGGTTTGTGCCTTGCTGGGAATAGAATCCAGATTTCCAGGCCAACAATCATAGAAGTCAGAGATGGGAAAAGACCCATTTCTGATCACCCTGGATTCCTTATTATGCTAATAAAAGCAAAATTATTTTAGTCTTTTGTTCAGGGCCAAATTAGATTTTTTTGGTACAAATGTCCATCTAAACAGGTGCAAATGCTAACAATGTTTTTTTTAAGAGAATTAAGGGAATGAATCCTTACCAAAAAAGTAAAGCCAGGCTGCACAGGCACATAAGTCACACTGTCTAACAAACTTGGGAAGAGTGAGCCGCCAAAGAATCTTTCTGATTCAACAAGCACTCAAATATCTGACTGTATCACCTCTGTAGAATTTGGCTGCAAATCTCGTGAGTACTAGATACCTTGCCAGAGTTTGCTGTTTTGCTTCTGGTCCTTACTGTAACATGAGTGCAGAGACACAAAACTGAACAATAAAAACAAAGCCAAGCTAACTGAAAAACGTGTGTTGGTGAATGAGGGGAGAGAAATTGCAAAAACTGAGTATTATTTTGAGCTGGTTAACCCATTTCTAATGAGAAAAAGGGGCTGTTCAGATTTAGTTTGGCTAGAGGGTTACATATTTTGTGGCTTCTGTAGGCTAAACTCATTGCACGTACCAGGGACTCCTTGTAACCCTCCTTTTATGTCAAGAAAAACAGCAGATTTGTAAAGTGCAAGCTGAACTTCCATTTTAAACTACCTTGTACAATCTGCTATCATGTCAAGGGACAAGAGCCTATTAACATGGGATGAAGAGACTGTTCGCTGACAGATGATGTTGTCAGGTGTAAGCTGCTAAATTTGTTTCCCTAAGTATTCTTTTAGTTAACATTCTATGTTTCTCATCTGGGCATTCAAGGCCCCTTTGTCCTTTACTGACAATTAGGAATATATCTTCCTAGGAGCCCATTTTCATTTTAAAGGGAAGCGAAGCTGGAGTAAGTATGGTAGGCTACATGAATTTCCAAAATGCAAGCAGGCAATGGAGGGAGAAGAAAGGAAAAGGCAGGGGGGGCAAAGAGGTTAAGAGTAGGAACAGGAAGCTTCTTTTATCTCTGAGAGTTGTTTCAACAGCCAGCTAATATATATCTGTAAAGTAGCAATAACAAAGATAAGGCATCAGCCTCTTCAGATAAATACTTGGTGGGAAGGCTGGCCACTGGCTATATCAAGAAGGAAATCTCTGAATGGCTTCAGGCCACATTCTGGTTTTCTGAAACCTGAGAACCCAGAGTGTTCCCTCGTCTCCAGTGCCTGCGTGCATGCAGAGATTAAAATAGGTCTGATCTGAATTTCCAGAAAACTGCAAGAGTAGCACCATTGTTGTGTGCAGCCTTTTGAAGTTAGTGGTAAACACCTTTCAGAGAGGAGAGGAAGTGTGCTTCGAGGGTGTGTCCATTCTGTTGTTAAGCTGGATCAGTTGTTACAAGTATTTGAAATAACTTGCTGCAGCTGATCGTAGATGTTCACAACATGAAACCAGCATCCTTGTTGCCTCACCAGAGAGCAAATTATTATTTCACAGCTGCAACAATTAGTTTTGTGGCTCCGGATAGTTAATTTGGAAGTATATGCAAAACATCAAATCTCTCCATCTGAAAAAAGATAGAAGTGAATATATAATCTACACACTGCACATCCTTTTTCCATTGCTTATGGATTTTGCAGTTATTCATTCAAATTTACAGGTGACAGTTCGTGTTCACCCTTTTTCAAGACCATAATACATTTTCTACAAACTATGTCTTGCAAGGTGTCATCAGAAAACTCGTGATTTATTGATTTTTATTGTTCTAGTAAAATATGCAGAGCAGCATAGTATAAAAGATTCTACGGTATGATGTTACTAAGACATATCTCAAACCTGTAGCAAGCAGCCTCAGACTAGTTCCTCAGAGACAGAAGGCAAACTGATGCCTCAACCAAATCAAGTGGACTTATTGCCAGCCAAAAAGGGTATAAGCAATACATTTACATCTTGGCAAAGATCAAGCTGGAGATTCCTTTCCCCATGTACTTGTTATCTCCCAAACTCCTGCTGAAGATTATTCTCAAAGAAAAAGAAAAGATATAAGCATGGGGAACAGATGCACCAAGATCTCTTCCTTCATCTCTATTCATGGCATTAATAACACTAGAAAGACAAAGGAAACGTCACTGGACTGGATAGGGATCCTAGCAGAAAGGAATTCAGCCTGTAAGACTGTTAAATAATGAAGTGACTTTTGCTTTGCATTCTCTTAGCTTGTTAAATCAGGTGTTAATTGCATCTTACCTTTTACTTCTTTATAAACCCTTCCAACTTTTATGCCTCATTACTTGTAATCACATCAAATTTTTCTTTCTGTATTTAATAAACTTTTTAAAATGTTTTATCGAGCGCAGTGCATTTGGATTGAAAGGTCCAACTGGAAACTCCATTTGAGATAACAAGATCTGTACATATTTTCTAATCATAAATGACAGACTTTATGCAAGTTTGTGTCAGGCAGGACTACATGCATATTTCTGGAAGAACGTCCGGAACTGGGAATATGCAACATGATCCAAGAGTGGCTAGCCATAGTTGGGAATAATTTACATGCAGGAGACTGAGTTTGAGAAGACCAAGAGTGACTGATCTCAAAGCAAAGCAGTGTAAAAGACACCCCAGGCTGGAGAATTGAGGTGACTGTATGGTGAATAATATCACAGGGCCCAGTCCTACTCCTATGGAAAGTCAAGAGTTTTACCATTGACTTTAATGAGAGACAGATGCTCATGATGAGCAGTGTTCCAAAATCCCAGATACAACCCTTTTACTCTCACAGACCTGTTTTTGGTGGGAAGAGGAGCATACTGCTGTAAAGGGCTGATCCAAAAGTCTAGAGTCAGACATTAATGTACTCAATGAAGATGAGCCAGTAGTCACCATCTGGTTCCAGGGACAAATCGGACCTCATGAAAATGTACAAAATATCTTGTGATGTAAAATACCCATGTTGTATAGAATACTATTTCTTATTCACGCTTACAAACAGTGAGATAATTCATGTAGTTATCAGACACTGTTTTGCATCTCACTGGAGCTGAAAATCCACAGAAATTGGTTTATTTGCAGTTCTGAAGCAGCTGATGAAGGATGGATGTGCAGGAATGGATGTTTAATATTTAAAAAATTAAGAGAAAACAGCTAAAAATAGAGTTATAAATCATACTGTAAAGGGGGAGCACATGATATTCAGAAGGAATTTAATTTAATTCTTGTGACTCTATGCAAGTCAGATGAATGTTTTATTGATCACCAGCAAAAACAACTATATTTTAACTAACGAGAAGTCCTGTGGCACCTTATAGACTAACAGATTTATTGGAGCATAAGCTTTTGTGGGCAAAGACCCACTTCGTCAGATGCATGCATGCCATACCCATATTATACACTTCACACAGCAGTGTACTGCAATAAATGAAGTGTGAAACTGAAATGGATCATATTCATTTATAATCTCGAAGAGTGGATCAGAATTTATATAGGGCTTTACAATTTAGGAGTTTCATTTCAGCTACTTCTCCTGCCTGAGTTTCCACACATATCCAAACCGTACCTCTGAGGAACATACTAATACTAATAATTGCTTTGCTAAAGGCAGATTAGAGTCCTGACTTGCCAAATTTCATATGCATCCCCGTTTGTTAGTATTTGTTCAGCTTACTCTAGTGTATCTGGAGGCCTGCAGGTAGGACCAACAAGATCCATGCTATAGCATATACCAAAGACCTCTGTTATGAGAAAGTGTAACTACCATGGGGTGCATTCAAGCAGGGGACCTTTGGAGTTTAGTGTAGGAGCCGCTATAGCTTGGGCTGTAAAGCCAACTGGCTCTCAGCTTAGACTGTAGAGCTCTCTCGTTCTTATCTCTTGCTGTAAGTGGTCTAGGTGCCACTCCATGGAATAGTGAACAACACTAGGGTTATGTCTACACTGCCTCTTTTTTGAGGAAGTGGCAATGCAAATGAAGCACTTATTAGCAACTTCTTGTGCTTCGTTTGCATATTCTCTCCCGATGTTTTTTGCATCAGTGTAGACGGGTCCATTTTGCACAAAAAACCCCTTTTGCGCAAGAACCTATAAACCTCATTTTTTGAGGAATAAGGGTTCTTGCATAAAAGGGATTTTTTGCACAAAACAGACCCGTCTACGCTGCTTTTTTTTTTTTTTTGCACAAAAATCTCTTCCGCAAAAAGCATCGGAAGAGAATATGCAAATGAAGTGTGAGACGTTGCTAACAAGTGCTTCATTTGAATTGCCTCTACCACAAAAAAGAGACAGTGTAGACGTAGCATTGGGTTATATACTTTCCCTAGCCAAGGAAGCATGTCCCAAGCTTCCAAGACCCAGTTGAGCCCCCACTTCTAACTACCCACCAAGCAGATTCAAACCTGGGACCTCTAGAGCTTACTGCAGGCACCTCTATAGCTTGAGCTATAAAGCCAGCTGGTTCTCAGCTTAGGCTGTAGAGCTCTCTCATTCTTATCTCTCGCTGTAAGTGGTCTAAGTACCACTATATGGGAAAATGAACCACACCCACTAGGTATGTGGGTTTCTAAAGCACAGTAAGAGGGGCTAGCAAACCAATGTTCATAGCCAAAGGTCACATGTGGCTAGATCGGGGTGGGCAAAAGTGCCTCCGCGGGCCACTGTTCCCCTGCCCCCAGGTGAATTAGGGCCTGGGGGTGGGAGAGCGCCCAAAGCCTTCTCTGCTCTGCACCCGCTCTGCGAGCAGCGCACGGCGCTTCAAAGTGCCGGGCACTGCTCGCAGGGTGGGAGCAGGGCAGAGAAGGCTTTGCGCACTCCCCCACCCCCAGGCCTTAATTGGCCTGGGGGCGGGGGAGTGCGCAAAGCCTCCTCCCACCCTACCAGGAGCACGTGGCGCTTTGAAGCACAGCAAGATGCTCGCAGGATGGGGAGGAGAGCGGAGGAGGCTTCGCATGCTCCCCCACCCCCGGGCCAATCAGGTCCTGGGGGTAGGGGAGCTGTATGAAGCTTCCTTTGTCCTGCCCCAGCACTGCAAGGAGCCCACAGCACTTCAAAGTGCCCTGATTGGCCTGTGGGTGGGGGGAGCATGCCAAGCCTCTTCCAGGGCATGGGTGCGTAGTGGGAAGGGGGGGCAAAGGGGCTCCCTACCCCAATCATGGTCTGAGGGTGGGGTAGCCCCACCCCTTCCTGTTTAGGCCCCATCCCTAGGGTTGCCAGATGGTTTAACCAAAAATACCGAACACCCCCTCCCCCCCCCCAAAAAAAGGGAGAAAAATTCTGTTGAGAAAAAAAAAGGGGGGGAGACCGAAGTTGTTTAGCATACAAAAATAAATAAATAAAAAATAATAAAAAAGCCCAGCACAGCCCCTTTAAGAAAAGCCTTTAAGGCTTTTTGCCGGTGGCCATCTTGTTTCCCTGTGCCAAGCCAGAGGACAGCTCCCCTGCGGAACCAGATAAGTGGGGGGACAGGGGGTCCGGAGGGTGTCCGTGGGGGGTCCAGGGGCTGGGCCCAGTTGCTCTGTGTGTGTAGGGTTGCCAGGTGTCTGGTATTTTTGCCTCCTGGCAGGCAAAAAAACCCAAGAAAATACCAGACATTTTAGGTGTCCGGTATTTTCTGAATTTTTTTTTTACCGGACAGGAGGCAAAAATACCAGACTCTCCAGGTCAATACCGGACACCTGGCACCCCTACCCGTCCCTTCCGGGGTGGCCCGGGGCTACTTCAGAAATGTTTGAAGTGGCCCCTGGGCAAAAATTATTGCCTACCCCTGGGCTAGATGCTGCTCTCTATGTAGCAGAAATTCTGGAGAAGGAAGATGTCACTGCACTGTAGCTGGAATCCCAGGTAGGAATTCTAGCAGACTGAACTAGAGTTCTCCTAAACCAGTGGTCTCCAACCTTTTTAACCACAAAATCACTTTTTCATTTTAAGTGCAATGTAAGATCTACCTCAAACCCAAAAATGCTTGCCAAATACCCAGCTTCCTTCCCCCCATTCTCTGAGACTCCTCCCCTGCTCCAGCCCTTCTCCGAGGCCTCACCCTGCTTACTCTCGAAATCTCATTCACTTTCACCAGGCTGGGGTAGGGGGTTGGAGTCCAGGCTCTGGTCTTGGGCAAAGGGGTACAGTGTGTGGGAGGGGACACTCTGAAGGTAGGGAGGTAGGCTGGGTTCTGGATTGGACTAAGGGTGGGCACGATCCCTACGCCCACATGGGCAGCCAACACCAGCTGCCCCCGGGATGGACCTGGCTCCCGCATTAGGAAAGCAGGATAAGGGACCGGCAGGAGGTGGAGTGGGATCTCAGGGTTAGGGCATCAGCCTCTGGAACATAGGGTGGTGGGGTCGAGTCCTGCCAACACAGGCTGCCCCAGGGATCAACCTGGCTCCTGTATTAGGAAAGCAGGATAAGGGACCTGCTGAAGATAGGGAGGTTGGGTGGGTTCTGGAGTGGACATGGGGATAGCGCACTCTCCTGCAGAGCACAGGAGGGTGGGCTTGAGTCCTGCCCCCCCTCCACCCACCCTGGAAGTGGCAGGACAGCCAACACAGCCTGCCCCAGGGATGGCACTGGCTCCCAAATTAGAAAGGCAGGATAAAGGATACTCTGAAGGTGGGGAGGTGGTGTGGGTTCTTGAGTGGACTAAGGGGCACCAGCCTCTGGAGCACAAGGAGGTGGGCTCCATCCCAACCCCTCTGCCCACCCAGACAGCCAACACCAGCTGCCCCAGGGATGGAGCTGGCTCCTGTATTAGGAAAGCAGGATAAGGGACCTGCTGAAGGTAGGGAGGTAGGAGGTGGAGTGGGTTCTGGAGTGGCCTAGGGGATACTGCATTTGCCTGGGGAACACACACTGTGTAAGAGTGACAGAGATTTGCATTGCCAAGCTCCCTCCATCCTCTTCTCTCTGTGTGGAGACAGGGTACAGGAGTGGGGGGAGGAAGGACACCCTGACATCAGCACCCCCCTCTTCTCCCTCCTGCATGACAAGCAGGAGGCTTCCAAGGGGAACTCCAAGGCAGAGAAAAGGAGTAGGATGACAGCAGGGAGAGAGGCAACTGAAGTGCCAGCCCTTGATAGCTTCCCGGCCAAACCAGTCAGGATCACCTGTCAGAGGCTCCAAGATCTACTGGTAGATCCCAATGTACTCGTTGGTGACCACTGTCCTAGGCCATACACATGGCTTTCCTGATGTGCTACTCTTGCGGAAACTAAAAGTACTGCTCAGCCAACTCTGCCAGATGAGAGGGTAGAGTCTAGCCAGGAGCCTACCCTCATTCAACACATAGCAGCTACGTAGAGACTAGAAGATAGCAGGGTCCCAACACATTTCTGATCCTCTTGCTGTCCATTATGAAAGCCACACATCCAAGAACAGTTGCCATTATTGTGCGTGCTCCCACTCTCACTTTTCTTATTCCACTTCCTTAGCTGGCAGATGGAATCCCCTAGAAATCAAAAGGCTCTGTTTATGCACGAAGGAATGAGCTTCATGATCTCTATTCCAGTATCCAAAGTCTTATAAGACAACTTAGCTTGTGCACGCTCTCTCTTTTGCAACAACTAATGACTAACAGGCATCGGGGAGAGAATAAAAACTGATTGATTACCAGTCAGTGCACTAAAAACAAACATTTCCCTATGACAGCTTCAAAAACAAATTAAACTTATATAACCAGCTGGTAAAGAACGGGTGTCCCCTGGCTCCCACAAGAAATCAAAGTCTAGAAAAAAGTTTTAAACCAGGAGAAAAGCCCTAGATAGCTGTCTCTAAGATTCTTCAACAGGGCAAACAGTGCTTCAAGGACAAACAGGAAAGTAGCTGCTATTTGAGGCAACTTCATTATAAAACCATTTTTAATAAGCATTCTTAACAAAGAGAGGGAGCGTGTTGGCAGAAAAGCCTCCAAGGGATCTTTCGGCTGCCCAGTTAAGTTATTAGGAAGTTACACACAAGGGACCAAACAGCTATTTTATTGGCCTCAGGAGACGGGGTTTAGTTTGTCACCTGTTCTCTAGAGGCATCGTCACTGCCAGCAGATACTGTTAACCATCAATTTTCTGCTTATCCCATTTTGTGAAGGAAAGTATATTTTTACTTACATTAGTTAGCACAATAACACAGTGTAAAGTAAGCAAAAGTGCAATTTATGTACTAGGTACTCATAAATCTGAGCAGTAAAGATGAATCCTTTGTTCTCTTTTTCCTTTAGCACAATTACATAATTACCACATTTACTACAATTACTACAACTATAAGAAAAGTAAGAAAAGTCCACCAGTGTTGTGACCAGAATGAGGTGAGCAAGGTAACACATATAGTATAAGAGGGACACAGAATAATAAAGAGGATTAGTGTTGACGAATTGCCTTTTTGAATCAAACAGAACAGGAAACCTCAATGTGCTTGCAAAGGTTTGGTGACCATGATTCAAGGTTTTTTTGACTGCTGATGTGCTTGCTGCAAAGTTGTCCTCCCCCATTTTCTGAGATGCCATTGCACTCTTTTTAACTGCCTTTGAGTGCTGAGGATATTAAGGACCCGATTCAGCATGCATCCCTTAAATACATGCTTGAAGTTAAGTATGCATTTAAGTCCCACAGAAGTCAATGCTTAAGTGCTTTTCTGAGTCAGAGCCTAGTGTAAACCTGATGTAGGATTAATGCCAGAACTTACTGTGAGGCTGGGACAGATTGGCACAGGTGTCTATAGGGGCTTGGAAGGAGCTGCATGGAGAACTCCATTAACCAAACCTGCAGGAGTTGATTTGCTTCCATCTTTGTTAACCCAACTGCTGGTTTGGTTTGTGAATGCTTTTGTTAACCAAATCCCAGAAGGCTCACACAGACCTCATCTTATTTAGCTATTGAATAGGGTTTGCGCTCTTTCAAATTAGTGCCCACTGTTCTGAAACTACTCTGCAACTGCCACTAGAAAACTAAGGGCTCATCTATATTTGGAAATAGTTATTCCAGAATAATTATTTTGTAACAAGACCCACTGTGGCTAAGTCTACACTGGCACTTTACAGCACTGTAACTTTCTGGCACAGCAAGTTACAGCACTGTAAAGCACTAGTGTGAACCGGGTGACTCCTTTGTGGAGGTGGTTTACATAGAGCACTGGGAGATCTCTCTCTCAGCACTTGTGCTGGAGCCACACTTTCAGTTTAAAGACCGTGGCTGCGCTTTAAACTTTTACATGTAGACAAAGCCTATTATATTCCTATTCTAGAGCAGGAATATCCACATGGGGGTCTTGTATTCCAGAATTATTCTGTAATAGGTGCCCCATTAAATTGCAAAGTGTACACAAGCCCTGATTCTGAACCAATACAGGAGAGATTTCTAGACATTCTGGTAAAGAATGTTTATACAGTTAATGTTCTGATACTGCATATTTGCTCCACCACAGTTTAAAGTGTCTGTTTAAACTAGAATTTGTCTTCCATTTAGAAATTTAAAGCCCAGGGAGATTAATAAAGTAAGATTAAAATTTCATCTTGCATTCAACTTGCAAGCAAACGTAACTACAATACTATCTTAAACAAAGCTACACAAAGTCAGTCCAGGGACCACAGACATCTTATACTTACTGGATTTAGTTGGTATTAATACATGTAGCTCTTATCACAGTGGCAGCCAGGAAGCATGACCTCCTGACTCTGTTCTTGTTAATATCACAAGTTAACAGATAGCAAAGCAGAATAAAAGGTCAGGTCAGAGGTTTGCGGTAGTGCTGTGGAAAGGTAACAGCAAATAGTAACACATTGAGATTTGAAAGCCCAGCACCTCCAGCTGTTATAGTATGGCTAATATATCAAGAAGGTGTGGCCTCCCTGACCTAAAAATCCTCTGTATGCACACAGTCTGAAAATTAAATAACTTATGTAACACAAAGATATAGGGACAGGATGATCCAAATGCGTTTTCAGCAGATCAAGCTCACTGCAGTGAGCTATCAGCCTTTTTTTCTACAATATTAAATTCCTTTCAACGCTCATTCATCCATCTGGCAGAGCAGTTTCCATTAACTGCTCTTGTTGCTACCTTAGCGAAGCTAACCCATCTCTTTGTGACATATGGACCCAATTCTAAAAAGGTTCCGCTGTGCATCCTCAATTCATTGTTGACTGTGAGAGTTAAGGGATATTCACCAGTCTGTACCCTTATGCCACAGGAAAGGAGGGGCAGATGTTGACCTAAATACAAATGGCAGCCTAGGGTATGAAATGGATCACTGGACATTGAGAAAACGAGACCTTCAATCAGGGTAATGGGCAGACTAAAGTAGATTTTAACAGCCATGTCTACGTTATAGCTGTAGCTGGACTCCCTGACTGTTTAATTGATAAAGTTTACTCAAACTGTACACTTGGTACAAAGATATTCTAAACAGTATTTTATGGCAGCCTTTAAAGGCTGCAGCTCTTTAGTAAGAGGTTTCAGCTTACTCCTGCTGATAGAAAGGGGGAATGAGAGCACAGTTAATAAATTCCATTTCCAACATGCTAACCCTCCAGGCATATGTAGGATGGAAGGGTCCATGCATCTTAGACCAATTGCATATCCCCTGCCAGATGGCAGATCTCTCTTGAAACTGCCATCTGGGTGCAGTATAGTTGAGGCACTTGGCTATCAGTCACTGGCAAGGCAAGGACTCTCTCTCTATGTAATGTGATGTGATACCTGGTGCCATATGTGGTAGAGAAGATAGTCAAAGACTGTAGGGGAGTGGATGTGCTGAACAGCTGAAGAGAGGTTTTGCAGTCAGTCCCCAGGAGAGAAAGAAATGCTCCATAGATATATCACTATGACCACTTAAGCAATTTTTACTGAGTATGGTAAGAGCTAAATTCAAATGGCTAGAAGTGAATTGTTTATCCATGGTTTGACTTTAGCCAAATGGCAGCAGTACAAAATGTGGTAGAGTAGCCTCTTTTCCTCCAGACTTTCAAGCTTTATTTTTTTTAAACAGGGTCTCTAAGGGTATGTCTAGACTACATGGCTCCGTCGATGGAGCCATGTAGATGAGTTTACTAGATATAGCAAAATGAAGCGGCGATTTAAATAATTGCCGCTTCATTTGCATCAAAATGGCCACCGTGCTGTGCCGACGATCAGCTGATCGGCACAGTGGGGCAGTCTAGACGCGCCGTGGTCGACAAGGGAAGCCTTTGTTGACCGCTCCGGTATGCCTTGTGAAACAAGGTTTACCGGAGCAGTCGACAAAGGCTTCCCTTGTCGACCATGGCACGTCTAGACTGCCCTGCTATGCCGATCAGCTGATCGTCGGCACAGCGCAGCGGCCATTTTGATGCAAATGAAGCGGCGATTATTTAAATCGCCGCTTCATTTTGCTATAGCTAGTAAACTCATCTACATGACTCCATCGACGGAGCCATGTAGTCTAGACATACCCTAACTGTTACAGTGGTAAAGAAAGTTTTTAAAATGAGTAAGAGATACAGTGATGCCTACCTAAGTTTGCAGAGAGCCTGAAACTGTAGTGCTGGGAAATGCAAACTGTCCCAGTTCATCTCAGTGGGTGTCATCCATTATTACTGTCATTAGGTAAATGCAGACAGTTAAAATGTTTCATTAGTCCTAGCATAGAAAAAGGGAGAGGAGGATCGCCACAATCTACTCTAAGAGACCTCTTTGGTGCCTATGGTTTGGGAGTGGGAGAGACTTCGGCAGGCACCATCATCTTTTTTCCCCCAGTCAAGAAAAATCAAAGTCCAGGGAGCCTAGCAGAGGACAGCAGGGCCTAGAAGCCCAATCAAGAGGAGCCACACCCAAGAGGCAAAGGGTGCGTCCACACAGCAGCGTTATTTCGGAATAACAATGTGAGCGCCTACACAGCAATTCCGTTATTCTGAAATAAATTCAAAATAATGGACAGCTTATTACAACTTCTGTAAACATCATTCCACGAGGAATAACACCTATTCCAAAATAGCTATTTCGGAATACCAGTAGTGTGGACACTCCACTGCTGCTATTTCAAAATAGCTCCTCCCCAGGGTCATTCCTGAGGCTCTAAATCGAGGTAGCATATCCACATTAGGGAAGCCTGCCTCGGACTAATTTTGAGGCTTCCCTGTAATGTACATGTGCTATTTTGAAATAAGCTATTTCGGAGTATTTCTTCTGGAATAGCTTATTTCGAAATAAGCACGCAGAGTAGATGTACCCCAAGACAGCATATTTTGAACAGCTGCTCAATTGACTGAAGACATCCTGTTTTGAACATCTGCTTAACTGACTGAAAGCTGTGCCTCAGTGTCTTGTGTGGACATATTTTATTCTGTGAGCAAAGCTTGGAATAACATCACTCTCTTGTAGGGTTTCAAATACTGTAATTCTCAAATTCCCAAAAGACACAATATCAATATGAAATTACGGAAGGTGCCAGAGAAACACAATGCATTTTGACTTGGTAAGAAATAACCACCGATCATTACGGACAGGTTGTACTAGCAAGAACTTAATAAATCATTCAGGTTTTATTAGGTTAGTTAAATAGATGGGAGACATAAGGCTCTTCAACAGCATTTTGCGCGTGCAGGAATACTTGTGTACGGTTTGATTCAAAAGTGAGTTCAACTAACTAGCTATCTTCTTCCCAGAAGTTAAATTTCATCCAATACAGAATTTATCAAAGACTAATCCCAAGAAGAGTGCCACAACAAGACTGTTTATTCCAACTCAACACAATGAGTGATATCCAAGCAGAGCTAAACTGCTGTCCAACACAGCTATGCTCCATATTATCAGCCCAAACTTCCTGACATGTTTACCAGAGTAAGTGACATTACAGCATATGACTCTAACTGGGTCAGAAGATCATTAGAACTCTTCTTCTAAAGTCAGTGCTGGGATTTAAGCCAATCCGCACATTCAAATACCCCTGTACTTGGAGAAACTTAACTTTTGCTGGCTCCCTAAATAGTATCATATATAGCACCCACGTCACGTGCCACTTGTAAGAATGCTTTTGGATTTTCCTTCGAGAAATCCTAATCTATTTAATTTGGTTTATTTTTGTTAAATTTATGCTCATGGTGATGAGCATGCTGTGGATAAATAGATTAGCTATACAAACACAATCATTTGGCATAATTCAATACACAAAATGCTTGTCAGATAAGAGTGTCATTTCATTTGCATACTATTAGGCTCCATAACAGCTCAGATTTGCTTTGTGATTCTTGCATCTGGGTGCCAACATGAAACTACATTTGTCTGACACGATTCCACAACTGAACATGTTAATCTCTAAGCAGCTTTCTGAGCAAGGATAGGAAAAAAAGACACATTTACTGTGCATTATGACAACTGTTCAAGATGCACAGTCTGAATCAATTCCTGATTTCAGCAATTCAGTCACAGTATCATCTAGTTCTCAAGGAACTTCAACCAAAGTTGAAGGAAAGTTTATATGTGTTTGTCTGCAAATTGTGATCATATGTACATTATGTCAACTGTTAGATATTACTCATTTTCTTCAAATCCTTTCCTAATGGGTAAGCTCACCTTTCCATTGCTCAGATAACTTTCTTGTTTCAGAGAAGTGCATACAAGCAACTGCTAGGCACCCACATGCAAAGTGAGAACCACACTTTGCTGATTCTCTTTAAACTGCAAACAAGCAGCTCTTTCTTCATGTGCATGATGCCACAGAATAGGGCCTCCAACATCTGCTTGAGCTATTTCATAGGTTGTATGTGTGATTATTAATGGCACATACAATGAGATTGTGTTTACTGCATGTAGTAGAACACAAAACTCTTCTCTTCTGCAAGCTATGAATCAGAATATTTTTCACAATTACTGACAGAAAACACCGTGCCATCATTAGTTAGCACTGTCAACAGTGACTAAGCATAAATCATCCAGTACAACAAATTAGGTTTCTAAAACAAAACTATTTTCCATGCTAGGCCCCAGAAGCACAATCCATTAAAGAAGTGAGGACAATCCCTTATTAGTCTGACATGGATTAAGAAAGTGTTTCCTACAGTCTTCAGGTCTCTGGCTAATGTTTAAATTTTGCTTATATATATATATATGGCACTACAGAGTGAAAATGAAGAAGTGGTGTTCCTGACAGTGGGTCAATAAAAGGCGCTACTGAATAGAAAATATATAGTCTGGTGGTTTCTGCTTATTTCCAGGTGGACTGGAGTCCATGTCACAAACCACCATGTACAGTAAGCACAATCACTAGCCTCTGCACAAGAGAGGCCCAGGACTGAGCTAGCATAAATTCTGAATTACTTACCACCTCTAGAGAGGGTGGTCCCTCCAGGCCAGGGTTGAGCTCATGGGCAAGGCTGTGCAAGGAAGCTGTCTGTACAATGCCTGGCCTGCGGATATACAGAGGACTTCAGTCTCCTGTACTGTCAATCTCAGTCAGTGTGAGCTCAAATATTCACCAAAAAGCTACGGGTCAATTTTTTCCCTCAGATGCCCTTGTGTAGTTCCCCTACGTATGTCAATGGGAACCACATATCCACACATCCAATGGGAGAATGTGACCCTAGAAATGTGTCTTACGTACTAATCCCACCTATGCAGAGGACCATCACTGCGCTCTAAACAAGTGTGCAACATTTAACATTTCAAATAACGTGACATCTAAATGTCTTGTATCAACAAACCGTAACTGATACATCTGTTATTAAATTCGATAATACAGTGTTTACTGGTGCAGGATTTTAAAGTGTGTTTTTCTTAACACGGATATTTTAAAATTATGAATGAAACAGGAGTGAGATTAATGTAAGATATTTTATTAAACTGATTTCATCCTATGAAGCTGTGGTAAACACACCTCTAAGTCTTGTCTTTGTTAAAATACATCCTAACAAGTCTTGCATAGCAGCGGGTATGACTCGGATATGAGGCATTTGTCAAATTCTAATGCTATTAGTTTGTCCTCATTGTATGAATATGTGAAATGGTGGGCAAGTGCAATTACTTCACTACCTGACTTCCATGACGTATAATTTCTAAGCACTGCAGTGTATAATATCACTCCCCAGTAACAAATCATAACAGTTCCTAAGCTCTGAGCTTTTGGCTCAGTGTGGAATAAGAATGCGGGCTGATTCCAAAAGTAGTTGTCGATGACGAGGAGACTCAAAGTAAATATGTATTCAGTCAGTGCATATGTCCACATCGCTTATCACAATGCCATTTACTATGTCTGTGTATATGGATGGCTAACAGACAAATTCTCATTTTCAACCAGCACCTCCCTTAAACACAAGCACATTGTCATCTTACTTGTAGACTAGAGGATAGAAAGGGGGAGGAGTTTTAAAATATAACTAAAAATAGGTTTTCATTTGAAGCATATCACATATGTAACAGGCACACAAATTAAGGGAGATGAGAAGGTAATTGTCCTCTCCCTTGGCTTCAGGATACACTAGTTACCAGACATCTATAAAGGCATATACCTCAGAACCCAGAGCTTTATCTTGCCTCTTCAAACCCCTTCCCTTCTTTCCCTCCACCCCATGACACACACACATACAGCATACTCATTTTGATGAAATTTCATCCCTGGGCTGAACCACTCTGTCTTGGGAAGGATACTGGAGTTTGTAAAGTAGAACTTCCCCAGATCAGACAAGCAGTTAATAGTCTGAGAGGCAGATCAGTCAGTCTACTATGAATTCCATTTGTAAGAGAAGACCACACCAAAAAGGTATTACTTACATGTATGCGTCTTCTTTGTTACAGAAATACCTGAAGGAAAGAAATGATACCATTGTTAGGAAAGTCACCATTGTATAAACTCTTTTGATACATATTTCATTGTTAAACTCTTTTATCAGAGACATACGGCTGCCTCTATAGAAGAGGCATGAACGTCACATTGATTTCAACATTAGATTCAGGAGTATCTCCCTTCTTTGTGTGCAGGTTTTAATGTTACTTTATATCCTCACCCTCCTCCCCATTAATGAAGGTTCATATACGTAACCACTGAGATTTTGTTGATCAAAAGCCTATTTGAGTTCAACAGTTTTGAGATATGTGACTGCCCTGAAAGGCCCAAGAGTATGTTCAGACGAGCACAACCTTTTATGTCCCATAATAAAGAATTTTCCCACACTCATACCAACCAATGTACACCAACCTCCCTAGACAGAAAAGATCTGAGCAAGATAGCAATTAATCTGCTATGGTTATTATGTGCAAGTTGTTTTTTCACTACAAACCACAGATTATGCTTATTAAAACCAAACAAACAGCACTATGAATATGGGCATTACTGGTTGCTATTCTAGGCTGGAAGCAAAATAGATATAACCTGTTAAATATATTGTTGAAGGAATAAAGATGTTTTTACGCCAAAGAGGCTTGTGGTGTTAGTCAGCAGGGATTCTCCAGCTCCAATGAAATTTTAGACATTATAAAAAATGCAGAAAAACAAATGGAACTAGGCAAGATACATAATACCAAATAAAGATAACATTAACTCTGCTAAATGTCATCGGAATTCATGCTTGAATATAAACAATGTCGTCTCTACTTTGGTAGATAACTGTTGCTATACTCTGAGCTCTCATTATTTAAGCTTCACTCTCCTTTGGGGGCATTTTGTGAGAGGGGAAAGAGGTTACTGGAAGTAATGCAACTATTTGAAATATTTAGTTCATGATTAAGACCTGTAATGAAATCTTGAATAGGTTTTGCTCGCAATGTATGAAAACAACACAGTTCTGTATCCCCTTGTCCCTCAAAACAAATTTATAGAAAAAGAATGAACTTTTATTTTAGCCATATTACTTTGTTATGCAACTTTTCAGTGAAGTGAAGTGGATTACAGAAAACATACTAAAAACAGATATCATTTGTATATTTATACTTGACCTCTTCACGACATTTTCAAAATGTCCTTATTGTGACATATAATTAAATCAATAATGCTGACCCCAAGTACTCAGTGCTGGATTAACTCTTCTGGGGGCCTGGGGCTAGTAGATTTTGTGGGACCTCGCCAAGGCTCTGGGGTTGGACCAAAATGAGGGGCTCAGTGTGTGGGAGGGAACTGCTGGGGAGCAGGATGGGGTGCAGGGTCTGGGCAGGAGGTAGGGTGTGGGAGGGGTCAGGGGATTGCCTGGCACAGCTCCTGGGGGACGAAACAGGTGACTGTGTAACCCTGGGCCTGCAGGCACTGCCTCACTACTCCCATTGGCCTTACTTAGTCTTTGAATTTGAAATTATAGCCCTCATCAAGAACAGCCATTCCCCCGAAAGTCTTTGTTGTTGTTCATTTTCTTGGTTGATCTGCAGAATAGCACACAGCACTCCTTACAGAAACTTTCATTACTACAAACTGTCCTAACATTTCCTTGATAGAAGCCTTTACCTGTGCTCTAGCCTATTTGACTAGCTCCTGCAATCTACTGAATAGCAAACACTGAGAATAAAGTGTCTTTAATTTGAAAACAATTTGCAACTGACTCTCAGAACTCTAGTGCTGATAAATTGATACATCAGTGCTCTTTCAGCATTATGAAAGCCATATGTGTACTCTTCCCAGAAAATAATGCTTTTGGTAAAATCACTTTGAACAGACAGTGTTTATGCTGTCACTTCTGATTACTCACGGCCTCATCACAATACCGTTTGCCACAGCACAAAACAGACTTAGCTGTATATGCTGACTGAGGAACGACTTTCTCCTGATGCATGAAGCATTGATAGAAATATCAATGTTTATATCTTTCTACTTTCAAATTTTAAATAAGTGTGGTATATTAATCTAATCAAATGTATCTGTAATAATTACCTATTAGAAACTGATAAGGCTTAAGATCTTTTACACACACATTTTTAGATCTGATTAAACCATATACCATCTTGATTGCAGTAAAAAATGATGTATTCTGCAACATTACATTCCCATTTGCCAGATATAGACTAAAGGCATTAATTATAATTGAGGCTTTACTGAAACCAGTTTTGGTCCAAATGAAATCAGTGTGAGTTTTGCCATTGATTTCAACAAAACTAGATTCAAATTAACTAAGAATCTTAACTATATTTTTAAAGAAGTAATATTTTAATTTGTAAATTTAAAGATTCCTCCCACATAAATTATTAAACATGGGGGAAAGTTTGAATAGCAAAGGTACTAGGACATCCAACCAGTTAATCAGATAGGATACATTTTAACCAGTGGTTTAAGATTTAACAATAAATATGTGGTGTATTTCTAGGTTGCTGCAGCATGTCTTCTCTAGTATTATAAGACGAAAACAAAGGCAGAGCAATTCTAACCACGTAAGTATAATAATCACCTAGAAATATACAATTAAAAGTGTGTTATGCATGGAAATATACAAATAACGCTAAAGAATTTGTTCATATGGAAGCATAAATTAGACACTGACATAAATTTTAAATAACTCACTGTCACCACCAATGCTAACTCTATTAATATCCAGATTTTTATGTCTGTTCTATGGGTCATATCTCACTAGTTTCACATACAGAAGTAGTCAATTCCATCAAAATCTATGGGATCACTTAAGGATTTAACTCTGCAATGTCTACAGTATATAATCAACTTTAATCACATTCAGTTTAATGGAATTTTGTTCATAAATATTTGTAGGATTGGGCGCTAAATTTGTACAATGGAATAGAAAAAAGCATATGATGGAAAAATGCATATGGTAAAATAGAAATGGCATGCACGATCCTCAGATCAGCATTGGATCAAACTCCAAAGTGTGTCTAAAATGATACACCAAGTATTATTTTTGTAAACAAATAGGCGCACATATAAACCTTTGACCCAAGTTAAAATGTTATTTAAGAAAAACTTAAATTTTAAAATCAGATTATAGTACGTTTTGCTTTACATACATGGATTCATTTTCCATGTGATGTTCCGAAGTAATGTGTGACAACTTAGTTTGATTATCACTAAGGATACGTCTACACTAGCACCCTAGATCGATCTACGGAGGCTAATGAAGGTGACCGAAATTGCAAATCAAGCCCGGGATTTAAATATCCCGCGCTTGAGTTGCATGTTCCTGGCTGGTCGCCATTTTAGAAATTGACTAGCCCGAAGTAACTGCCCGTGTCTACACGCGGCAGTGAAACGGGATTCCGATTTAAAGCCCCTAAATCGAATTAGCTGGTAAACCTCATTGCAGGAGGAATACCAGCTAATTCGAGTTAGGGGTTTAAATCGGAATCCTGTTTCACTGTCGCGTGTAGACGCGGGCAATTACTTTGGGCTAGTCAATTTCTAAAATGGCGACCGGCCGGGAACATGCAAATCAAGTGTGGGATATTTAAATCCTGGGCTTGATTTACAATTTTGGTCGCCTTCATTAGCCTCCCTAGATCGATCTAGGGGGCTAGTGTAGACATACCCTAACCTAAACTGGCAATTTTTCATTCTGACTTAAAAATAAAAACAAACAGCTTTAGTGTTACTAATACAGAAAGATTTCCTGACTTCAACAAGCCAGACTTCAAAGTATAGCAAAGGAAATGTCATGAAAATATCACAGTGTATCATTGCTATGGTTATCAGTAAGTAAAAGTTTTAATATTACATTTATCATAGTGTTTATCACTTCAGCAATATAGCTGGACATTCCCAATCAATGCCAAATCCTAGCTAAGTTAACATGTTGCTATGCAATTCTCTATGTAGTAACAAGCAATTTCATTTTGTTTCAAGTGAAAAGAATTTATATGACACTTCTTTTTCCACTCCCACTAAATGTACATAATTTGCTATTATCGGTTGTGTTTACAAAAACAATTTTCAGAGGGGGAGCTATGTTAGTCTGTTTCAGCAAAAACAAGACTAACACAGGGTATGTCTACACTGCCACCCTAGTTCAACCTAGGGTGGCTAATGTAGGCATTCGAACTTGCAAATGAAGCCTGGGATTTAAATATCCCAGGCTTCATTTGCATGTTCCTGGGCGGGCGCCCTTTTTAAATGCCCCGTAGTTCGAAATACCTGCCCGCGGCTACAAGCAGCACGGACTAGGTAGTTCGAATTAAAGCTCCTAATTCGAACTACCATTAAACCTCCTTGCAGGAGGAATAACGGTAGTTCGAATTAGGAGCTTTAATTCTAACCACCTAGTCCGTGCCGCGTGTAGCTGCGGGCAGATAGTTCAAACTACGGGGCATTTAAAAATGGCGGTGCCCGGGAACATGCAAATGAAGCCCGGGATATTTAAATCCCAGGCTTCATTTGCAAGTTCGAGTGCCTACATTAGCCACTCTAGTTCGAACTACGGTGGCAGTGTAGACATACCCACATTGATTTGGGCATAAACTTTCCATGAACGTAACATAACAATGTCCAGCAAATACATGTATGCCCAAATCAATTTGTTAGTTTTAAGATGCCACAAGATTCCTTATTGTATTTACAAAAACAGTTTCCTTATTCAATGAACTTTAGGGAAAATATCCAACAACAGGGATAGGATATCATTTTACAAAGAGTTATGATCTTCACTAGCCAACTTGAAATAGAGATAAAAATGTCTTTTGAGAATAAAGAAATCAAATATTTATCCATCATAAGTTATTTCTTGGAGTTACCTACCCAAATAATGTCTAAAGAAACATAATGAAACTGCTTACTATGAGAACTCAGATTATTATTTCTGTTGTTCAATTGTCAACTCTCCATATTTCAAGGGGAAAACTTCTGTACTTTGACGTATAGAATGGTAAGTAAAAAAAAAAAAAAGTACCATCTAGCAAAATTAATTATTCTCCAACACATCCAAGGTAAGATATGCTTGAGTGCAGTACTTACATATAGTTTTCTTAAAATTCCTTAAAGATAGTTTCTAAAAATTGTCATCAGAAAGTCCTCCATCATAGGCAGACCATATAACTGAGCAATCAGGATAATGTTTCATTTTCTATATTTAAGATTAATGTAAACTGACTTTATAGTACAAGCTCAGGATTTTGAGCCAAAATTAGTTAGGTTCATCAGTGCATGGTTACAAAAAAACCCCAGGAAATCAATATTGTAAGTTTGGGAATTTCTGGAACTTCAAGTTTTCATGCACTTACAAACTTGACATTATGGAATCAAAAACATTAAAACTTTTTAACTCTAGGCTTCCTGCCTGATGTGTTGTGTAAAATCAGAAGGAAAACATGCTACAGTCTTCTGGATCCCACTGTGTTTCTATCCTTCACTCCACTTCTCTTTTTCCTTATCATTGTTAGAAGCTAGCAATTAACGTGATAGATTATACATACACTTAGGTGCTTATAGAGAACCTAGCAAAGCAGAATAACGGACTTGAATGTCCTCAGACAGGAATACATTCTTTTAGAATGTCTAACAATGGTTTATATAAAGTAGATAGGGATCCCTGGCTTGAAGAAGTCACATGATCTTTCTTGGCACTGTTTTTATGATGGCCAAGGTAAAAGAAAAATGCACACACTTATTGTAAATGCAGGCGGAGCAAGTCTCACCAAACAAAATGAGGTTACAAAATAGTGTCCTTGTCTAGGACAAAAGAGCTGTTAATGGTAATCAGTACATATTACTGAAAGTGCTCCAAGTGCTTTTGTTTAAAAAATTGTTAATGGACACTAATGCTTATAATTCACTCAAAAGGGAAATAAACGTATGTACTAAGGTTGCAAGGACAACATACGCTAGATATCAAACCATCAGGGATGTAAGAACAATTCAACATTGTATAATTATTTAAATGCTTTTCTTTTTAAAAAATCATTTGAGAAATTTTTATGAGAATTAAAATATTTTGTAATGTCTTAGATTTCCTAGAGCTTGCTCATACAAGCTGATAGAACAGCAGCTCATCATGGCAAAAACAAAGCTTTTCTATTTAGGGCTATCTCATGCTTTTTATTGTAAAGGAATGGTATATGGGGGGAGTACTCAAGGTCTCTCGAGCTCAGATCCTGAAAGGTAGAAGCTTAACTCCTACTGATTTCAAATGGAATTAGGTGCCTAAATGGCTGTGAGGATCTAGGCTTTTGACCCCCTGGTTGAACTGGAAATACTGCATATTCTTCCCAGGGTTGGAGGAAGACCTGGCCACTATGGGTAACCATTCAGAAGTGTCAAGTGACGCAGGAGCTCTAAAGTCCCATTTTCAAATGTCCCCGAGGAGCCAAATATCCAGTGAGACACAGGCTGCTAAGCGCTTAAGTCCCTTTTGACTTACTTTATTTTAAAGCGAGTTTCTAGCCCTCAGCATTGGGGAAAACAGCTTGGAAATGGGAATCAAGTATAATCAGTGCAGTGATGTATATACCCACGCAAGCAGAGAGAGCCCAGCAGTTGGGGCAAGGACTGGGGTCCCCCATCCTACTGTCTTTGCCTCTCTGGAAGAAGAGAGGGGACTCCTGCTGCCACTCCTAGTGGGCAAAGAAGGGAGTTCCAAGCTGCTGTCCATTCCTTCCTTGCAACGGAGGAAGATACCCTGCCATAACTACCCCAGGGTGTCCTCTTAGTTCTCTGGAGTGACCTAACTAATTGGGAAAACTGATGAGCTGAGCCCCAATTTTAAGGAAGTTTCTACAGGCACTTGTTTTCTTGGACCTGCCTTATCTCAAAGAGGGTCTTTCAGACCTTTACGTGCTTTCTTTTTCTTCCATAAATAGGTTATGAAATAGATAAAAAATGGACAAAGCATTACAAAATCTCTACATTTTTATATGTCAAACATAAGTGTAATATATATGTGTAGATAGCTCATATAAACTTAATTTTCCTATTTGTATCTTGTGTATTAAAAATTAAATACAATATAGAATTGCATCCAAAAAAAGAACATAGATCCAGCAGGAAGCTACCTAGGAAAACTTTGAATTCATTTTGTTTTAATGACTAGTAATTACACAATTGACTGAGCAAACGATGAAGTGAGGATTTAAAAATAGTTTTACAGTGCACCACAATTACAGGGAGCAAATTCCATTTAATGTACAGCATTCCATGAATCCAACCCTATTCAACCACTATTGTTATTAAAATAAGCTAAAACCACACAGAAATCGTCCATCTCTTAAAAACTGACAGCGGCCTTCTTCTTCTTACGTATTTTATTCATATTGTGAGCCTTACTGTAAGCCATCATTTTATATAGTTTTAACTATGACAGTAAAATATTGCCACAAGCGTCAGACACCTTCTCTATAAGCCCTTTACCTTTTCTTTGCAGTGACATTCAAAGCACAGAGTTTCCTTCATTTAAAGGAGCTGTCCTATCAGCTCACTAATGGGAACAATTAATTTAACCTGCACTAGATATACTGCCAAGGAGCTCTGCAATGTGTGCAGCTTCCTGAGGGGAATAAGTCCTCAATGGTTGGCCCTTCCTGCTATTTGATTCATTGACTAGAGTTCCACTTCCTTTCCAGTTAGTCTGATTTTATACAAAGAGGACATTGCAGAAAATGTGAATTGTTTAGCAATTAGCATGATTTTAGTGAGCTCACTGTTAGATATCACCAGAAGCAGATCGATTCTGTGAAGCAATGAGAGTTTATGGATTTCAGACATGTTTGCTGTGTTTTGGACAGCCAAAAGCCCCTACTGCTCCTTTGAGAACAGTGTGGGAGTTGGTTATTCTTGCATCTTAGATCATAAAAGGTTAACTTTTTCTGACTGTTCCTCTGGCCTGCATAAAAATATTCCTGCATGTATTTGTATAAGTTACACTTAAGAGCAATAATTTATTTGATCATGTAATCTAAAAAAGCCAACTATCTAATCATACACACCACCCAAGCCCCTTTCCCAGACCCTTCCCTGAAATCCCACCCCTTCCTCAAGGCCCTGCCTTATTCATTCCATTCCCATCCCTCCGTCACTCGCTCTCCCACAATCCTTACTCACTTCCTACTGGTTGGGTCAGTGGATTGGGGTACAGGAAAGGGTGCAGGGTTCAGGCTCTTAGAGGGAATTTGGGTGTAGGAGGAATTGTAATAATTTGACAGAATTATACTTTACCTTCCTATATTTTCCCCTGAAGTATCAATTATGTGCAACATTCTTCCCTTCCTATCTAAATTTCCTTGCGGTGTTACTGCACACACTAAATTCCTGTAACATTCAATGATGGGTAAAGTGATCTAGACTTCAAGTATGGAATCCTTCCTGGTGAAATTTAAGTATTAACTATTTAAGTATTCCTAATAATCATGCTCTAAATATGTATAATGTTGATGTAAATATCATTTTCTATATATTCATAAAACATGTAGCATTAATTTATTTAGTAAAGAGATACACCTTTCATTATCCTATAGAAACAGCAACATTACCACTGTTGTTCCCAAAACCAGAAAGAAAGCTGAACAGAACAGAGGGTTTTCAGAGAACATTTCCCAGTTCAAATGAAAAAAAAATTCTCTTTTAACAGAAAAGTACTGGTAGGTTCTCTGAAACAGCTTATGTATGGAAAGTCTCATTTGTACACTGACCATTAAATTGGATTATCAAATACAATTTACTAATGAATTCAAGGCAAACTAATTCTCTTGCATGACATAATACAAATGCTACCTCTTCCTTCCCTTGCTGCCAGTGGTTACTTCAAATACTGAACAACTACTAGAAAAGGAAGTCTTCCTAGAAATCCAACATTAAAGACATTAGTATTTCTTAAAGGAATCTGCATTGAAATGTTATTTCAGCTTCTGCAGCATTCAAATTACTGAACAAAACTAGGATAATGGTCAAACATTAAAAAAAGTTTGAATAAAGCTAGTACCTGTCTATTGACCACAGGAAGTCCTGTATAAAAATGGAAAATGGCATTCAGCATTTTTATTTAAAAGGAGGGGGGGAAACATTGACTAGAACCATGAAATTGGATTTGGCATGGAGTTTAGAATAATCATTGAAACAGTCTTTGAACTAACCTCTGGATTATCTACTGGTTTGGGAATATAGCAATTTGGTAGACACTGTAAGGTAACGTGTGCCTCCAGAATACTATACTATGTCACTATACATTTGTTGTGTTGTATGTTGCTAACCCTCAGTGTACTAATAATGAATGGAAATTTGCTTAAGGGAACACAGTTGAGAAAGTAATGAACAAAATACATTTTTATGATCAACGTTTGAATGCAAAATAAGTGTTATTTCTATGCAGCCTTTATTTGAGCTGCTTGTGGTACCGTTGGTTTACTCCTGGTGCTGTTTTTACTGCATGGGGACACAGACATGATTGTTATCCTTCAAACAGTAACACTGCAGAATCGCCAGCGATTTCCTATATTATACTATGGTGCAAAAGGGTGGCTTGTCTGTCAGCTGGAGAGCCTGGAGCTAAGACAGCCTTAATTATAGGACATTCCATGCTTGGGTTGAATCAGGTGGTAAAAAAGGCTGCAGGGATGGGGCTTCTGCAGTGAGGAGTCTGCAGAGTAGGGAAGCTGTAGGGAAAGAGGGTCTCCAGGCAGTGGTTCCCGAGGAACTGACAGCTCCTCAGGATGGAGGAGTTTCACCCATGTAAAGCTCCAGGGGAAGATTTATGTTTGTATTTACTTGAAAATCTAGTTAATTTAATTAAAAAAACCCAGCACCTATGAAGGGGTGTGTGACTGAAAGAAAGGCCGAAGTTTGTTGAAAGAGGCCTGGTGAAGGGGGAAAGGGGCCAGACACAGAAGTCCCGTGCCACAAAGGGATGTGCTCAGATGGTCACTGTCCCTATTCCTGGGCCTCCACCAACACACAAACTTGGTTCCAAATCCATTCTCAGAGCTGTTCCATCCCTAGAATAGATTAAGCCCCTTACCTCAAAACCCTTCAACTTTCAGGGGGGTTAAAATTCACGCTGAAATTTTGCAGCCAGAGCCTGTCCCATGTTTCTTGATATATGTCCATAAATAATTTGATAACAAGGTTCAAAAAAGAAGTAAATACATTCATGTGGGATAAGTCCATCAATGGCTATTAGCTAGGATTGGCAGGGATGGTGTCCTTAGCCTCTCTGATAGAAGCTGGGAACAGGCGACACTTGATTGCCTGCTTTGTTCACCCACTTTGGGGCACCTGGCACTGGCCACCATCAGAAGTCAAGATACTGGGCTAGATGGACCTTTGTTCCAGCCCAGTATGGTCGTTCTTATGTTCCTACTACTTACTGAGATGAAGATACTTCCCAAAACCTACTATTTTCACCTAAGGTTTTAACAGAAAAACATTTAAGTCTGTAATATCAAAGAAACTAAGATTTCTGTCATATATATATATATATATTGTTTAATTAGTGACATACAAACACAGCTATGGGCAGATACATTATAAAACAATATATTTTAAAAAAAATTCATTTCTACTGATAAGATAAATCTCAGGTATTTAATTTGTTCTAATTAAGTTATGAGGTTAAGGGCTTGCGGTTCACTCCATAAAAGCAATGTCAGTTATTCACCTTGAGAAGTTATCTTGGTAGAACTACATTCGGCCATTAAGCCCATTGTAATATATAGTACTAGGATGTGTTGTAGAGTTGCATATCAGACAATTGCATTGCTGGCTGAATTCCAGTTTGGCTTCAGTGCATATTTTCTTCAATTAACCCTGGTGCACACAAATTGTACATAGGCACAGAAGATTTCCCATTCTCTTCAAGACAATACATAAGGGAAGACTTCACACATACAGAAAACTTCACATAAGTTTTGCACAGAAAGTCTTTCATCAGCCCAGTAGCTAATGGGCACAAGAAAAAATATTTGTACAGCAGAGAGAATGGGGTAAGTATCTAATCATGGCAAAGCCTTGTAGAACAGCAATTTTCTCCTAAATTCTTGTTGTTGCTATCCTCCAAAGCCAATATTCAAGCAATTTTAAACTTATAATATATATCCTGTTTTCTCAATTGCATGCTTCTCCTTGTCAATATAGGAAAATATTAGAAATATCTAAGCACTGCTTGGATAATGTGGTGGCTCTGGAAAGTCACCTGCTACCAGTCTAGCAGTAATACCATGCTATGTGGATGATCACTAGCTCCTATGACTGAGTAGCTTGAACTTGTATATATTGCCTGAAAGATGGCACTAGTACAGTACTGTCTAAGACTTTGGTACACTACTGTCTAAGGAAGAAGTGTACCACCTAATGAGTCACCAGCTCCATTTTAATATTCAAGTAGGCTTTGGAGATCTCCCAAGTGCTGACCTAGGATAGCCCGGCTCAACTTTTGACAAAAATCAGGTAGCATGTTTGCAGAGCACACATTTTTTGCTAATTCCTTATATAGTTCATAACCAAATTATTATTATGATTGAAGTTTTCTATGCCTAACAATTGCATGTAGTGGCTGACTAGCAAGCTGCAAGTACCATTATCTTTCAAGTGGAGTTGTAACATTTGCAAAGATATGAGCAATGCAGTAAAGGAATTTTACAGTTACACTGAAGCAAATTGAAAATATGAAGATTTATCCCATATCAAAAAAGTATTCAACACTACACTAAATGCTTGATGTGCTTTCCTTGCAGTTATTGCAGTTACAATAATACTTAGCATTTGCTTTATACGATACTTTACCTCTTCAAAGCATGGTGCAAACATCCTCAAAACCCAGGTGTTATCCCCAATTTACAGACAAAGGAGGAGACACAAATGTAGTTACAAAAATTGCTCAAGCCCATGGAGGTGACATTCAAAACACAGTCATGTACAAGAATAAGGAGGTTCTCATTCTGTCCTCTACCCAACGACTCCTTCCACGTATGTGGTGAAATCCTAATTTTGTCCCAATCAGGGGTGCTGGAACAATTTGTATAACGGGTTGCTGACAGCCACTGTATCAAACTGTAAACCCTGTATATAATGAAAACTGCTTTAAGCCAGAGGATGCTGCAGTACCTTCCTCCCCACTGCACCTCTCGTTCTAGTATCTTTGGTCCTTTCCCCCACCAGTTCATAAAGCATCAGAATGATTGTGATTTCACAAGGTAAGCATCCTGGGATGACTGAAGAACAGAAAACCTATTACAAATTACCACTTTTTTAATCAACAGACATCTTGGATCTGAAAAGTGGGCCTATGTCCTGGAGATAACCCTTGTAATTTTCTAACATCAGATTAGTATTCTCAATTTAGGGCAGTGTTTCCCAAATAGTGCTCCGGGGTTCCGCGAAGTGAAAGTAAGGGTTCAGCGAGAACCCGATCACTCCCCCCCAACATCTCCAGAGCCGGTCTTAGGGGCAGTCGAGCTCGGCATTTGCATGGAGCCCCCATTTTCAAGGGGCTGCCAGCTTTTTTGTTTTGTTTTGTTTTTCCACCTTTTTTGGTCGACCAATTTTCCCCGGTGCTTTTTTTTTTTTAAAGGGTTCCATGGCCAAATAAAATTGGGAAATACTGATTTAGGGCATACCCAGGAAATACAAATAATGGCTCCCAACACTACCAGCATGCCTCCCTCCACCATTTTGCTTTGAATTCTCCATATTTTGTTTTGTAAAATGACGACTGGGAAAATATTCTGATTTACTGGATTTTTCCTAGAGGTGAACTGTTGTGACTGCAGCCAGAATGTATTTGACCTACATGGGTACAAAATATCAGTGGTCACAGTGAAAGCATGCTCAATAGGAAGAAAAAATTAATCTATGAAAATTAGTTTGAAATATTAAGATTTCATTCTTTATTAAAATCTTCCTATGGTTTTTTAAAAAACCATCCTATGGTATTTAATAATTACAACCCTGCTACAGGGTTTTTGGTGGAGTTTTTTTATTGTTCTATAACATTTAAAATTCTGTCACTCTCAATTGAAACCAAAAGAGTGGTTCTACAAGGAAATGTTTTCTCTAGTGTGAAATCTTTAAAAAAAAATATGGGGAGAGTTTACTAGACTGAATTAATACCTAGTGTAACCCCATTCACTTAAATATAGTTATAGTATGAATGTGTTTGGCTAATTATGTTTCAAATAATTGGACATCATCTTATTACAACCGGGGGATTATTTTAAGCATAATTAAATGATAATCAATATTCACTAGCAAAGAATATTTTCTCTTCGCCTAGTTGCTCCATTATAGATTCTGAAGAATGGTCTTTTTGAAAAAATATTTATGATCTGAAAAGTCAATTTCTTGTGTGTTGCATTACTTTATCAGCAATGTGCTTGTAAATGTGACTTTCATTATTCTGCTGAATTTGACTGTCAAAAGTGGTACTTTTTAGTAGAATTTACCTGTATTCTCTCCAGGTAAATTCTGACTTTTACAGACTGGCTCCCTTTTATTTCAAAATATACTGATGTTGAATTTCAGCTTCTCATTGCTTTGCTCTCCTGGGGAAGAGAAGCAGATTCTATTATGTCTTGATCAGCTGCAGCTGAATGGGGGAAAAAGGGAGGGGAAAGGAACTATGCTGAAGGCTTATGCAAAAATTGAGACTTGAATATAGCACAAGTAGCACTTCAACACTTCAGATTCCTCTAGTGCAGAGCTCCTTGGAGAGTTCAGTTTAAATCACTAAACTTATTTCAGGAAAGGGGGAAACACCCTAGAGAAAACTCTGTCGACTCCAGCAATATTAATAAACTGGTTGCCAGTGATGTGAACTATAATTCTTGACAGGTGTTTGACAAATTTGTAATTCCTACAAAGCCATCTTGTGAGCACTGCACTTGTTGCTATTGTTTTCAAACAACCATTTAACACTATTTTTTGCACACAATAGGAGTGAAAAAAACTGGGAAGTGCAACATCAATTCTAATCTACAAAGCAATGCTGCTATGACCACTCTGAAAACCTGTCATCCATGGAGAATATTCTTTTCTCTTTGTAAAATGTCCATATACTAGAAAAAATCATGTTTGCTGCTTAATTAATAATCTGAGATTCTTTCAACACAAATGCATACGATTCTGAAACTGATCTCAAACACAACCCTAGACAGAATTACAAGTAGAATATTATTGTACATTTTAGGTCCAATTTTGCAGTTTTGACTCAAGTAAAATTTCCACTAAAATCAACCTGATGTGTCTTTAGCGTCAGCATTTTATCAGAAATTGTGAACCAGTGTTCCCTGTAAGATGAGCACTTGGGCAGCCGCCTTAGGATGCTAAATATTGGTTAACTGAATAGCTGAGTAACCTTATGAATTCTTACTGGTTAGTCAACTATTCTATAGTCCCCGGGGGTGGGGCCTGCAGCCAGTGGCTCCAGCCTCATTCCTGAAGAGTCCCCTGTCATTCTGTGCTGCTGCTTCTGTATCAGAGGCAGCAGTATGGGGTGACAGGCGGGAGCTGGTCTGCGAGGGGACGCAGTTTAAAAACCAGCTCCCCTCACAAACTGTCTGACTGTTACTCTGTGCTGCTGCCTCTGATAAAGAGGCAGCAATGCAAGGTGGCAGCAGCCCGTCTAGGGGTGGGGTTGAGCTCCTGGACCCATCGCAAACTGAAACCAAGCCAGGCTGCCTACCTGTTTGGCTCCTAATACACTTTAAATGCAGAGCCACAGTGGGGGTATGTTCCAGACCCATCGCAAGCCAGGACTGAGCCAGGCTGCTGGCCAGCCTGCTAAAAAATTCACTGGCAAGGTGTGTGTATGTGTGAAATGCATGATAACCGATAAGCTTTTGCTCATTGGTTAATTGGTTAATCGACTACACTATTACATCCCTAAGATGCTCAGGAGAGATGTAGGTGCTACCCAGGTTAGGAGAACACCCACAGCTGCCCACAGCCATCACCGTGTGTTTCTATTGATGGTGCTCATCCACACACCCCTCAGTGCCCAAAACAACATTGATTCTGCACATGGATGTAAAAAAGTAGAGGGAACATTGCTGTGACCGGAAGTTCTCCTATAGACAACATACAATGAAAAGATGGGCTAAATTAATCTTTGATCTAACTGCTCAAACCAAGGAGTTATACGAGGGGTGAGTTTGGCACAATTTGTTAATACGTCTCCTCCACATTTTGGTTTTCTATATGTTGCATTTCTCCTTATGGTGAAAAGTAATGGTAAATCTTTTACTTTCATGCTCCTTTGGATGCCAGTTATTTTGCAGCATGGAGTCTGCCATGTTGTTGTGTTTAGGAATTATCTTACAGTCAAAATGTCTTCAGATCCCTGTGCACAATGAAACCAGTCAAAAAGATTAACTTCTTTCAGATGATTATCTTCTAAGACTTAAATCCAGCACTTAAAAAATACAGTGGTCTGAAAAATACTGCAAGGTGATAATGAAATGTTCTAGACTTTAAATATCTTTTTGACCTTAGATAATAAAAAGGTTTCCAAAATATCTGAATTATAGTAAATAATGAAATAAAATGTAAACTTAAGAGTGAGTGTTTTTCCTTTTTACACTGTCTATAAAAAGGGACATTTGCTATCTCAGGAAGATCAATATTAACAGACAGAATGAATCAATATCCCAAAATATGCAGCCTTTTGTATTATTTTAAGTTTTTCTTTATTAGGTTGAATTTGCCACCATCATACAAAATGTCATTTTCTCTTAGTTTGCAGTGTAACTCCAGTGAGCCTGCAACCTCATTGCCAGATGAAACCACCATTGACAATCTTGAATGTACAAACTCAGACACAGTTGCATTGACCCATTGGCACTTTACCAATAAGAATCCATTAAGAAGATTCAGAGTGGACCATAAAAGCTCTATTTTTAGTAGTGAAATCTCTGCATGGGGGGGATAGGAGAACTGCCATTTGAAATCATGTGAAAGTTTGTTGCCCTTATGTCACACAGAAAAGCAGAAATAGAAAAGGTTGTAATGCACACCTAGGGTACATCTACACAGCAGTGTTATTTCGGATAACGTCTGATGTTATTCCAAAATAACATAGTCTGCGTCTACCCTAAAAGCAGTTATTTTGACATAATGTCAAAATAATGGTGAGCTGGAAGACTTCTTCCTCCGACTCCTGTAACCCTCATTTTTCAAAGAGTAAGGGAAGTCAGAGGAAGAATACTCTTTCTTGGACTTCCTGCTGTGTAGACGGCGCCAAAAGCCCAAATAAGCTATTTCGACTTAAGCTACACATTTAACGTAGCTCAAGTTGCATAGCTTATTTCAGCTTTAGCCCTGCTGTGTAGATGTGCCCCTAAAGTGCATCTGTCACTCCAGTCCCTGGTAAATTTATAATCTTATTAATGGCAGTTTGGTGGTTGATACTGATTGTAATAAATAGTAATAAATGTGTGTAACAAATAAAACATTTCTTGTCCTATGCTGTTGGTATGTGCACAGGTTTCATAGTGAAATCAATCGACTCATGGTATATGCTCCTGAAGGTAGATTCTATGCCAGAGCCTATGAATTAAGTTGCTAGGTTAGTCTTTCAATAGAGCCCATTTATGCTTTTAGCTTTTTAAACTTTTTTTAATCTTAAAGAAATTCAGCAGAATCTCTGAAACAAATATTTACAATGAATACAGGGAGCTTGGCACAGAAATAGGCTAATTTTGGTACAAACCTGAAGCAAACACCGAATCCAATTCACTTTTCCAGCTGATTCTGCTCTCTTTTCTGTGTACTGAAACCTTGGGAGCTTAGCTGTGTTATGTATCCCTTTTCTTACACACAGGACTATCGAAACAGACCAGTGCACTACAACCTCCACAGGTTGATACAGCCTGCACAACATGATTGAACCTGATAGATTTAAGTTAAATGTTAACAATGTATAAATCAAGAGTAGAAATGGTTTTGTGGTGCAACAGGGCTTACAGGATCTGACGACAAAGGGTGCTGGGGTCGTCTGATCCCCATCTAGACTACCGCGCTGCGCTGACAATCAGCTGATCGGCACAGCGCGGCGGCCATTTTGATGTAAATGAAGCGGCGATTATTTAAATCACCGCTTCATTTTGCTATGTCTAGTAAACTCATCTACATGGCTCCATCGACGGAGCCATGTAGTCTAGATACACCCAAAAAGACATAAACAAAGAAGTAACAAAAACAAAGAAGAAGTCGTGGCACACCTGAGAGTTGTTCACGGAACAGCAGTGTTCCGCGGAACATAGTTTAAGAAACACTGCCCTAGGTGTTACTGTTATATTGTTATTACTATACGTCTGGATCAACTTCAGTATCTCAGAGACGTCACTAAGGCAAACAGCCAGTTAGGTAGCATCTGAGAAATTTGGTTTACAGAAAAGATTTGTCACTTCATATTTGCACTTTATACCACATTCCACTGCCCCCAGAAGAAGTTGGGATCAGTCTCCAATCCCCTTTCACTGGCAAAATGGCCAGAAAAACAATTAATTCTTTCCTTATATTTTCTGCTCTTTGTAGACAGCGTTCCCTTTAGGAACTCAGAGAGAGCTTTTGCAAATGCTTGGGAGCAATAGGAAGGCACTGTAGCTGAAAGAGACATGAATATCTCCAAATAATCCCACACTAGTTATTTTCAGGCCTCTAGGGAAATTAAACAAGGGGTGGGAGGAAGAAATAACCTGGCTCCTTCACATACACATCTCATATTTACAACATCAGTGACTGGAGCCTAAGAGCAGAATTTTGAGCATTACTCTGTAAATTCATTTTAACAGAATCATATCCAGGACTATCTGTCTGCAGGGAGCAGGTGACACGAGTGTGGGAAGAGAAGGCAAGGAAAGAGGGAGGATACATTTGATTATGTTTGAGGCATTTCGATTTAAGGATGTTCTTCACTGACAAGATATCTTATCTGAGAGAGGGCTTTGCTCAGCTGCTGTAAAACCCTCCATATTTATTCAAACTCAGCACATTCCTGGCAGAATCAATTGGCTCAACAAACTCTAGATGTTCTCTGTACTACCTTACAAAAAGGTATTTCAATACCAAAACTAACTCCAGGCAAACACAGTGGGGGAGAGAGTGTGAGCGCAGCAATGGCCTGGCGAGCTCCCTGCTCACTCTCCTAGCAGCTTTCTCACTCCTGAACCTCTGTATAGCAAGCAAGAGGCTCTGGCACCACCATCATGCTTCCCCCTCACGTGGGTTGGGCACGGTCATTATTCGCTGGCTGGAGGCTTCCTGGGCGGAATGCTACTGGGGGGGGGTGTTGGGTGAACTGTAGCTGTGTGAAGTCCCTACTCCCCCGTGGCCAGAGAGAGGCGAGTGGAGGTCGCTGCAGAGGCTGGGCATGGGGAGGGGATGAGGGACAGAGGACATGAGGCGTTGCCAGGGCCAGGCATGGGAAGGGGCTGGCGCAGTGCAGGGGGCGGAGAGTGTAGCAGGGACCGGGCAGGCACTGGGTGGGGCTTGAAGGATGAAGCAAGTGGGGAACGCTGCAGGGCCCAAGCATGGAGAGAAGCAGGGGATGGAGCAGTTGTGGAGCACTGCATGGGCTGGGCCAGGATGTTGGGTCTTGGCAGGGTGGTGAGTGAGCAGGCTGGAGGTGTAGGGTCTCTGCATGGGTTAGCCGGCGGCGATGGAAACGTGGTGATGTTTGAGGAGGGGCTGCAGCCTGTAGGGCTGTGGGGGAAGAGGCCAGTCAGTGTGGAAAGGGACCAGAGCCAGGGGGTGGGGGCAGACTCTGGTGGTGCCCTAAGATTACCCCCCCTGTGGGGGAGTGATGTAAGGGCCAGAGGAGCTGCCTGGAGCAGCTAGTGAGGCACCCTGTCTGGAGGTACACATGGGCTGGGAGGGGGTTAGGTCGATGATGTGATGACGTCATTCTGTTGTGTGACAGAAAATTTATTTTATATATATAGAGAGAAAACTTTTTAATATGTAAATTTAGTGTTGGCAAAAGTTGTTGGATTGATAAGGTTTCTCTTTAATCCACCGAGCCTCAGTAGTGCAAACTTTCTCGCATTGTCAGTTAGCTTAATCTCATAGCATGATAGACTACCTCAAATAGAGAGACTGAGGAGTGCAGGCTATTGGCCCATTCATTCAGTGCATTCAAGCAAATACCTCAGTTGAAGTATGTTTCTTATGGTACTTAAACAACTCATGAAACTTGAGCCTCAGCCCTTGACCTCTACTGAAGATGCCAACATGGGTGCCTGTTACTGTCAAGGAAAACTGTAAACAAAGCTGTTGGGAGATGCTGAAGCTGCAGAGGAAAGAACTGTTTGGACAATGACGCTGATTTCTGAAGATTTTTTCGTGCTCGGACAACTCAAAATTGTGCTTTATAAATTTTGCAGGCTAATAGTAAATATTTAAAGTATTTGGGAGGGCAACACAAATCTCACCAAACTATTAGTTTAGAAAATAATTTTACAAGAATTTTCTAAGGATTTTTAGTTGTTACTTTTTGCACAGCAGATAAAGATTTAAAAGTCCTTATGCAGCAGCATTTGCTCCCTTGGAATTATTCTTAAAAAGACAGAACACCTAAAGAAGTCCATTGTTAAAAAAAAACAGGATTTCAATTTCAGTCCAACAATGTCCCAACCTTGACTGGTGATCCATGAAGGTGGAGTGCTGTTCCCATGCATATCATAAGGTCTAGGTCAGGAAATTCAATGGGTAGAATAAAACTCCACTCTTAACATGACATAATCCTCTCCTAAAGCAGGAGATTCAGAATAGTGGAGACTCTTCATGTCACATAGCTTAGAAATACTGGTCAGAGCCTCAAGGAAGCGCAAACTGGCAGAGCTCCATTGAAGTCAAAAGAAATGAAGATCCGGTCCACAGTTCTGACATACCTCTTCATCACCTGCAGGCTTTGTTGATAAGGGCATTATGAAGCGTGGTAGTCAACTGGAGAATTACAGTGTAAGATTCCCGTTTAGCTCTGAATCTGTTTTACTCTGAGGGTCTATGCCCATAGGCATCGGGTATAGTTTGCACACCTTGGATATTATTATAACTAAATTTCAGCATTATTTCTTCTCCCTAACGTGGCTTTAATCTAGGGATGTTAGCATATGAAGCTGGAAGGGGTTGCAAGTGCTTTGGAGGATAGGGTCATAATTCCAAATGATCTAGACAAACTGGAGAAATGGTCTGAGGTAAATAGGATGAAGTTTAATAAGGACAAATGCAAAGGATTCCACTTAGGAAGGAACAATCAGTTTCACACATACAGAATGGGTAGTGATGGTCCAGTAAGGAGTACAGCAGAAAAGGATCTAGGGGTCATAGTGGACTACAAGCTAAATATGAGTCAACAGTGTGATGCTGTTGTAAAAAAAGCAAACATGATTCTGGGATGCATTAACAGGAGTGTTGTGAGCAAGACACAAGAAGTCATTCTTCCGTTCTACTCTGTGCTGATTAGGCCTCAATTGGAGTATTGTGTCCAGTTCTGGGCATCACATTTCAAGAAAGATGTGGAGAAATTGGAGAAGGTCCAGAGAAGAGCAACAAGAATGATTAAAGGTCTAGAGAACATGACCTATGAAGGAAGACTGAAAGAATTGGGCTTGTTTAGTTTGGAAAGGAGAAGACTGAGAGGGGACATGATAGCAGTTTTCAGATATCTAAAGGGGTGTCACAAGGAGGAGGGAGAAAAATTGTTCTCCTTGGCCTCTAAGGATAGGACAAGAAGCAATGGGCTTAAACTGCAGCAAGGGAGGTTTTGGTTGGACATTAGGAAAAACTTCCTAACTGTCAGGGTGATGAAACACTGGAATAAGTTGCCCAGGGAGGTTGTAGAATCTCCATCTCTGGAGATATTTAAGAGCAGTTTAGATAGACATCTATCAGGGATGGTCTAGATGGTACTGGGTCCTTCAGTGAGGGCAGGGGATTGGATTTGATGACCTCTTGGGGTCCCTTGTAGTTATAGTGTTCTGTGATTCTATAGTTGTTTAAACAATTAACCAATAAGCCTAATTTTATTGCAACTACACACAACTCCCCACCTCTTGCTGCCTCTGTATCAGAGGCAGCAAGGAGGGGAGGCAGGAGCTGGTGCTTGGGGCCTGCTGAAAAGCCAGCTTAAAAGCCAGCTCCCCACAAGCACCAAATCCTGCAGAGCCTTCTGCCCCCACGCTGCTACCTCTCTCTCAGAGACAGTAGTACGGTAGGGGGGGCAGGCGAGATGCTGACACAGCTTCTGCCCATGGGGAGATCAGGTCCCCCACGAACAGGGGCTGCTGCTAACCTGCACTGCAGCCTCTGTATCAGAGGCAGCAGCATGGGGTGGCAGGTGGGAGACGGTCTGTGCGGGGAGCCGATTTTAAACTGGCGCCCCTTGCAGACCAGCTCTGCCTGCCACCCCGCACTGCTGCCTCTGATGAAGAGGCAGCAGCACAGGGTGGCAGGGAGCTCCCCAGGAGTGGGGCCAATAGTGCACTGGCTGCCAGCCCTGCCCCCGGGGAGTATTTTAGTAAACATGTATCTGCAAAAATGTGTTGCGGCTACACGATTACTAAAATACACAACATCTAACATGCCTACTTTAATCAGATTTGCACTGAGAGATCAAACAGAAGTTGCTTTTTTTTCTGAATTGCTCCCAAGGAGAGTAAAATAGCTGAGGATGTGCAATGTGCTGCAGGGCCTATTATACTCCTTAGGCAAGCAAAACTCACATTAAATTCCACAGGACCATGTCAGGGTTGCAGTACTGTCTCCTGAGTTGTTTCGTACTAATCGCATCGTTCAGAATATGCTTTGAATAATCAACTCACATGACTTATTGAGCTAAGTTTTAAGCATGGTAGTCCCTGGCTATAGCTGACATTTCTAAGTAAATAGTTTAAGTTCTTACTAAGGGTTGGACCTCACTGGTCCCAAACAAGGGAATTTGCAGGATCAGAGGAGGTCTCCTGCCACTTGCCGTGCAGCCTGCTGCCCCTCCCCGCTGCCGACTCTGCTTCAGGCCAGGTACCCCACCTCTTGCCCAGCTGGGTGTCTGGGTAGGCCAGCCCCCAGGCCTCTACTGCTAGCACTGTCCAGGGCTGCCACTGCTGCCCAGTCTTGCTTCTGCAGGCTGGCTCCCAGCTCCCCAGCCGGTGCTACTGTGGCCCTACTGCTGTGAGTGCACTCCTGATACCCTGTTCAGGGCTGCCCCAGATACCCAGCCCTACTGCCATGAGCAGGCTCCTGGCACCGCAGCTGGGGCTGCTACAGACGCCAGGCCCCACTGCCATGGGCTTGCTCCTGGCACTCCAGCTGGGGTTGCCAGGGATACCCAGGCACATTGCCCATGGGCTCAGCCCAGAGGTCTCTGTTCCAGGAACATCTGTGGTCTTGTCGGTCCCAGGATGTTGCCGGACCAGAAAGTCCCAATTTAGGGAGGTAGAACCTGTAGTTAAATAATGTAGTCATTTTTTTGAGAGAGATAAAATGGGTGACATTATATCTTTATCTTGGACTAACTTCTGTCCAGCTACAACCTACATTGATGGGGACTCCAGCCTGAAGGAAATCTTTCCTGAACCTCCACTTCTGGCCTTCAAACAACCCTGTAACCTGTTCTACCTTGCATATAGCTGTGGCACTCCATGTTCCTTGCCTAGACCTGATGAAGAGCACTATGTGGTTTAAAAGCTTCTCTCTTGTACCAATACAAGGTATTACCACACCAGCCTGTCTAATGTCCTTGGACTGACACAGCTGCAACCCATTACATACAATAGTACTCAAGAGTCTGTGAAGCTAAAGTGTTCACCCCTCCCCACTATATCCACAATGCTTAAGCAATGGCTTTACAGTGGGTTACAGGGGTACAATTTGTATACAATAACAAAAAGAAGAAAATTCTTGAAGAGACAGACTCTAGCCTTCTGCATAGCATGGACATAATACGTCTTGAAAATGCCTTTCCAAGACACCTAGCTTTAAATGTGAACTCAACACATTGGAGAAAATTCCACTATATTGTATTAGTGCAACCCGTGATTTATTGTGGAATCCTGTCATGATCCACATACTTGTTCTTGTCAGTAGGCAATGTATCAGGTTTCCCACAGCAGTCTCAGCATTAGAGAAAGTTAATGAAAGCTATCATAAAAATGTTTTGTTGTCTTTCTGCTCCTCATCGCTGTTGTAAATAAGAAACATGGAGAAGCTGCAGCTGAGGTTTTAAACACTGTGAAATTCTGTCCCTTCAGTGATGCTGCGTGGATGGCAGCAGTGGTTGACCCAAAAGGGAAGGAAAGGATGCAGAAAGGAGAATTGAAGTATGTGTGTGTGTGGGGGGGGGGAGGGGAATAACATTTGGGTATTTTCCACATTCAGAATAAATCAGATGTTTAATTAAAGGCACTAGAGAAATTTTAGGAATAACTCCTCAGTTATTCCCATAAAGAAGTTCCATGCACTGGATCCTTCAATTATGTAGACATGGAATGTTCATGCACAACAGCATGTCAGAATTTTTGATTACACATGTTCCTGAGTGGTCAATTTTGTAGGCACTCAGGGCTGGAGTTTTGAAAATGTGACCCTTTTTGCCCATTGCCGAGGAAGGAAAGTCTTATTGCAAAGAAATTGGACTAGGATTTGGGAGATGTGACTCTATCATAGACTTCTGGTGTGCCCTTGGGCAAGTCACTCTGTTTGCCATGTGTGAAAGAGGGATTGTGGTGCTCTGCCTCACAAAGATTCTCAGGATAAACCCATTTATGTCTGTGAATGCTCCCATACCACAGTGATGGATTTCATGGGAACATCCTGATGGGTTCCTAACCCACTGTCATCACAATTTAGCATTTAGTCACCTGTCAGATACTGAATGATAGCCTTGTCTGTCAGCACATTCAAGTTGAAATCAATAATTGCTATTCACTTTTCTCCTATTTTCCAGCACTCTGTGAACATAACGAAGGAACAGCAGTTCAGTCAAATGGAATTTAGAGATATATTAATTCACAAAGCTCGATTAGGGTCCTTTAGATTTAAATTCACCTGAGCCTCTTTCCAGCCTTAACTGCAGTACTTGGCAGGGGTCACAAAAGGAAATCATTAATTTGTGGAAAGGGGTCCTCTTCTACACATGCGGAAAAGGAGCACCTTTTAATGAACATCATAAAGGAACTGTATAAATATTTACTAAACTGAAGGAATAAGAGGCTCAAATGCTGGCCAATGGTTTCCACAAATCAATGAAAGGGAATCTCTAATTAAGAAAACCAAAGCTGTTGGGTTTACTAGGCACTAAGACCAGTCCTGGAAGCTGAATGCAAATACCTTAGTTCAGAGACTGCCCACTGGACTCTTGATCTGAACTGACTGCTTGCAAAGTCAGAAAAAGATTCAGGTGGATGGTATCACTCACTCACAAGTTAAATGATTCCACAGGGGGGAAAATGCCCCATAAGTTACCGTTGTTGAATATGTTCCTACAAATTTCATAACCACTAGAAATATATTTTTTTCCAGGAGAAAAAGGATGCCCTACTGTGTTGGTTACAGCAGGATTATAACCACATGCACTCACTGAATACAAAGTAATAACTAAATAAAAAGCAAATGACCAAGGCAATGTACATTCCATTAAATGGAAGCAGCTGTCATAAACATCTTTATTTAAAGAGCTGCTCATTGGGGAATTATAGCACTGTAAAAAGCTTCTTCCTTCTGCTGCTCCACAGAACTGGAACATATCAGGCCTTTACATTTTTAAACATGACTTTCATGTTCTTTAGAGCACAAAAACCTTTGAAAAGTCAGCTTGTTAGGAGATTCACCTTACACAATCTTACCTTTAGGTCTGGCTGGGGTGCTTCAGAGTTTTGAATAGAGACCTTTCTGGTGTATCAGGGTTTTTAATGTTCTTATTGTTTAAGCAGTACAATAGCTTTCTCCCTCTGATTTAGTGGGACATTCTCCATTGTTATATATGGAACATATACAAATCTTGCTGTTAAAATGTCATGTTCCCTGTCAGGACCATATAGAATCCAAGATCACACTAGCTTTCTCTTCCCACAAAAAAGGGTATGTCACCATAGTGACAGCTCAAACCACCCCCCTGGAAATCTTAAAAGCCAGGCCACTCTTTGCAATTTGGGGGTTGGCAAGAAAATGCTAGGAGAGAGTAAAACCAGCATATTATTAAGCTATCTCAGGATAGCCCAAAGCAGGACGAACCCTAACTAAATCATCCCAGCCAGTCCTTTGTCAAGCTGGAACTTAAAAACCTATAGGGATGGAGATTCCACCACCTCCCTAGGTAACCCATTCCAGTGCTACACCACCTTCCTAGTTAAATAGTTTTTCCTAATATCCAACCTAGACCTCCCACACTGTAACTTAAGACCATTGCTCCTTGTTCTGCTGTCTGTCACTACTGAGAACAGCCTCTCTCCATTCTCTCTGGAATCTCCCTTCAGGTAGTTAAAGGCTGCTATCAAATCCCCCCTCACTCTTCTCTTCTGTAGACTAAATAAGCCCAAATCCTTCAGCCTCTCCTCATAGGTCATGCACTCCAGCCCCCTAATCATTTTGGTTGCTCTCTGCTGGTCCCTCTCCAATGCATCCACATCCTGTCTATAGTGGGGGGCCCCAGAGCTCGATGCAATACTCCAGATGTGGCCTCACCAGTGCCGAATAAAGGGGAAAAATAACTTCTCTAGATCTGCTGGCAATGCTCCTCCTAATGCCATTAGCCTTCTTGGCTACAAGGGCACGCTGTTGACTCATATCCAGCTTCTTATCCACTGTAATCCCCAGGTCCTTTTCTGCTGAACTGCTGCTTAGCCAATCCCTGCCCAGCCTGTAGCAGTGTGTGGGATTCTTCCGTACCAAGTGCAGGACTAAGGACCTCAATGAGTTGTATATACATCCAAACTCCCATAAAAAAAAGACAGACCACTGTTATGTGTCCGCATCTTGCAACTCTCTCAAGAAGAACAGATCCTTACACTATTATCCTGTCTAGTAAGCTAAGTCACTTTACTTGCTGCACCATATTGAACACGTGTGGGTTTTTTATTGTCTCCCTTTGCCAGTAAATACTGACTAATAGCTGTCATTTTGTAATTTCACAGCTTTGGTGGTTACAATTTTAAACAACCTCATCTTTATAGAGTATCGTTTTGGAGAAAACAGTCTTTTATAATATATTTTCTCCTATTGCATGTCTCGTTAACAACACTTCAGGCCCTAACCACATTATAGTTGACAGTGGGCTAGGAACCATGTTTAAGACTACTGCAGGTTTTTATAACAGTGTGATAACATACCTATAAGAAAAACGATCTGTGCACACTGCCAAGCCAAACATGACAAAATTTTATTATTTAACCGAGTCCCAAATTCCTGGCTGAACCATGAGAGGAAGCACTGGCTACGGCATATGCTATTATGTCTATCACGGAAAAGCTTTTTTCTCCATTCAGTGACAACCCTCCATGAAGTCCTTGCCAGAGGGAACACATAGAATTTCAGGAGCGGTTTGTTCCCTAAGTGCATATATGGCGTCAATGGTTATTTTCCATTTCTGCATATATGCACTTGGTCCTTTAGGACAAAGCGATATTAAACTGAAATTCACCCATAGAATTATAGGGCTGGAAGAGACCTCACGAGGTCATTGAGTCTAGTCCTCTGCCCAAAGCAGGACCAACCCCAACTAAATCATCCCAGCCAGGACTTTGTCAAGCTGGGACTTAAAAAGTCACCCAGCTGCAAAAGAGCCTTAGAAAGCCCCTTTGAACAGCACAATGCAGCTGAACTGCAGCAGTATCAGCAAACAGGTGGCTCCAGCATAAGCCTACATGGAGACTCTGCATCTCATGCCCATTGGGCAATGTCTTTGGCTCCATGATTTTGTTTAATTTTTGGCTACAAACCTCCTCACAGCAGAGTGTTTAACCATATGATCTGCTGTAAATCTGCTCCCCACAACTGCTCCCCAAACCACTGCATATAGGTGGGTTTTTTTACAACCCTTTGAGCTCACCAACTACAATACAAGAAACACATCCAAAGCAAAAGACATTACATTAGCTTCCCTATTTAAAGGGAAGAATTGGTTCACAGAAATTCCAGTGAACATAAAGTTGCCAATTTTGGTTGGACATATTCCTGGAGGTTTCATCAATTGACACAAATCACAGAATCATAGGACTGGAAGGGACCTTGAGATGTCATCTAGTCCACTCCCTGCACTCATGGCAGGACCAAACACCATCTAGGCCATGCCTGACAGGTGTTAGTCTTATCTCTGATGATGGAGGCCATCCCTGACAGGTGTTAAAAATCTCCAATGATGGAGATTCCACAACCTCCCTAGGTAATTTACTCCAGTGCTTACCCACTTGGACAATTATGAAGTTTTTCCTAATGTCCAATCTAAATTGTCCTTGTGCTATTTAAGCTCATTTTTTTATCCTCAGAGGTTAGGAAGAATAATTTTTCTCTTTCCTCTTTTAACAGTGTTTGGCGTACTTGAAAACTGTACTCATGTCCAATCCCCTCCCCCCTCAGTCTTCTAAACAAACACAGCTCTTTAGTCTTCCCTCATAAATTGGATTTGCTAGACCATTAATCATTTCTGTTGCTCTTCTCCGGACTTTTTCCAATTTGTCCATATCTTTCCTGAAATGTGGTGTCCAGAACTAGACACAGTACTCCAACTGAGGCCTAGATAAAGATTAAACTTGACTTCCTGGAGACTCTGCCACAATCCTGGAGGGTTGGCAATTCTAAATTATCAGTAACTGAATTCACTTGCCTTTCCTGTTCTGTTTCTATTCATTTTTATCTTTATAGATGTTTAAATGGCATAAAGACAGCTGCAATTTTTTTCTTCCACTGTGTCTTCTTAAAAGAACACTTTGAGCTCAATTACTTAGTGGGGGTGAATTTGATAGAGTGGCAAAACCCCATTTGTAGATATCAGCCCTTACAATTCTCTGTGGCAGTGCAGAGCTACTCTATGGATCCACCCTGACCGGCAAACCAAGTGGATCTCAGCACAAAAGGCATAAGATTCTTAAGCACCTAGAGGGAGGCACAAGAGACCTCCCTCCCTAGTAGTCATGCTAAAGCTGTGCTGTATAAGGGTTCCATATTTAAGTTTAAGGGCAAGAAGACATGGTTTTGGACACTAACCACACTTTATGTATTGGGAAACAGGAAGACCCTATTGGTTCACAGACCACTTAGGAAATTTGCTTAATGTTTTTAGTTAGCAGAGTATAACAAAAACAAAAATCCTGAAAATAATGGAACGCTTATCTATTTCCTTGTTTGTGCAAATAAAAATGCAGAATCTAAGAAGTGCCTTTGTTTCCATTTTTTTATTGGCTTTTTTGCTGCAGGTGTTTTTGCAAGTAGGAAAATGGCAATCATTCATTTTGGAAGTAAGAGAGAATACAACTAAGTGAGTAGGGAGTTCCAGTCCCAAGAAACACAGGTCTGCTAGCTCAGCACACACAACTGGTTCATCTTTTTTTTTTTTTAACCCTCAGTTGCCAATGTATTCCAGGAACAACATGCAATTCCTCTTCCTCCTCCTCCTCCAGTTAAAAAAAATGAATACAAAGGGACCAAAATGTTCAATGGCTTTTTGAAGCACCAGACATGAGGGGCTGAGTTGGGGAGTGGGACAAGAGGGACCTGAAACTGGACTTTGTCTCAATTCAGATCCAGAACTTCACAGTGCAAACCCAGTTCTAGCTGTGAAATGGTAACAAAGGTGGCACAGTATGCCTGTACTTCTCTTGCCAAGCTATTCATTTTTAGCACTCGCCAGATGCCTGCTGTGATATATTGAGCCCTTGATAACTTTTTCCAGCAATTAGAAATGTTTCTTTGCCTGCCTACCTCAACCTGTGCATCTAGATTTTGAGAACCTGTGAATAGGGTTGCCAGGTGTCCGGTATTGTACCAGACAGTCCGGTATTTGCACCCGGTATTTGCATGTTCTGTCCGGTAAAAAAAATCAGAAAATACTGGACATGTGCAATGTCCTGTATTTTCTGATTTTTCCGGCTGCGCACCAGATGGAAGCCTGGCAGGCGGGGTGGAGCGGCTGGGAGTCCCAGCTGGGAGGCAGGGCCGCGATTGCCGCTGGGAGCCCTCAGTCGGTTCAGTGTGAGGAGGAGGGGAAGCCTCCTCCTCGTTCGTGCGTTGCCGGGAGCCTGCGCGGGACAGGCAGCAAGTGCCCAGGTCAGTCCCGGTCCCCGCCGGCCGATTTGCTCGCCCCCCCTTCCCCGCCAGCCGGTTCTCCCTCACTTCCCCTCCTGAACTTTCCCGACCAGCCCCCCTGCACCGCCCCCTAGCTCTGCTTCCTGCCGGCCCGTTCCTCTTCCTGATCTCCCCCGGACAGTGCCACTGCACCCCCCACCCCGCCAGCTCTGCTTCCCGCCCCCCCTTCCTCCCAGCCACCCTCGCGGCCCCCGATCCCCCCCAGCTGTGCTTCCTGCCCCCCCGCCCCCTTCCAGCTGGTCTCCCCTCCCCCGATATCCCGCGGCCAGCCCCGTTCCGCCTGACCCCCCCCCCCCACGACCAGCCCTGCTTCCCGTTGGCCTCCCATCTCCCCCTGGCCAGCCCCATTGCCCCCCCCGTAGCTGTTTCCAGGCCCCCCTCCCTTCCCGGCCAGCACCGCTCCCTTCCTGGCGGGTCCTCTCACCCCCCCCAATGAAGCGTGTCTGGGGTTTTTTTTAAAATGACTACCCCTAGCAGTGATCCAGGTTCTTGGTGGGTTTTTTTTTGGGGGGGGGGTGTTTGGTATTTTTGTTTCAGTCATCTGGCAACCCTACCTGTGAAAGTCACAGCCACCGCTCCTCAATCTACTTGGTTTAAAATATTTTGGGGAAATATTTTCAAAATATTCTCATTGAGGCAGCCAATGACGTGTATTGTACATTAATGTCACCACTCACAGCAGTAAGTTAGGATGCCCTGTTGGACACAAAAGGGGTGAGATAAAGAAGAGATAATAAACAATTTTCTTCCCCCAAAACAGTGTTTATTATATCAGCAAACACAATTCTTGCATTTAGACTAGCTCCCAAAAACATGAAATGATACGGATCTCTAAATGCATGTCTAATACACAACCACACAAGACAGCCCTTCCCAGAAGCCACCTGTGTGTTCTTCCCCATGTTTCCCTTTCCTTGGAACCCTTACACAGCAACTCTTTTCTTAACACTGTTCTTCTAAGAATTAAATGTACAGTAGAAGGACCTGCATTACAAAGAGCACAAGGCAACTCCCCTTTCCAGCATGCTCTCTCAAAAGGAGAGTGACAAACCTCCTTTTCCCCATTTTCTATGCGGAGCATGCCTGCTATGCACCATGCTCCGAGTCTCATCCCAAGGTAAGGGCTCATGTGTTCGGACCCATTTCTGGGGGCCCTTCCCCAAGATAATCTTATCTCAATATGTTACCACCAGAGTAATCTATTCTTGTCTCTGGGCCCTGTCCTTGGGGCAGAACAGAGAGAATAAGACCAGTTTGTTAAAATGCGTGGTCTCTTTTTTCTCCATATCTCTTCTCTAATTCCAGTGATATGCCTTGTCATCAATATCTACCTGTTTTTCCCTTTTACTTAAAACTATTACTCTTGCAAATCTCACTATCAGTAAGGGGCTAATAGAGAGCTTTACAACATACAGGGAAGATCAAGTACAAGTAGCGTCCATGCTTTTTACCGGCTTCTAGAACAAAGAATAATTTATCACCTTTGTCAGACACATAATTCCAGTAAGCAAGTAGATACATGTAAACATTTATTCACTTCTAGGGGCAAAAGGAGGCAAACATTCACTATTCTATTCAAGTTCTTATACCTTCAATATTTGTTTCCTATCACTCTTCATTAGGTATTCATTATAATGGCTAATTTATTACATTTAAAAGGGACACTCCTAATCAGCTGGCCCTCAAATTATATCTAACTTTGATTCAGTATAATGCAAACTAGAAAGTCCTTGTGTTCCTATACAATTGAATCATTTCATTTTAAATCTACTTTTGAACGAGTATTTTTAAAAGCCACCATTCTAGCATCATCACGCTAAAATGCAATCTGTGTCCTGTCAGTTTGATTTTGGCCCACTAATGCCAACCTCCAAAGTGACACCCAGTGTATTTGTATGGGACAAAACACACATTCTGCTGGCCCATGTACATCTCCACTGATTTATTTATGGAAGCTGCCTCTGCAATAGGCTGGATCAAAATGCTACAGTAGAAGAGTACTTAATGTTATCTGCATTTATGAATTTCTTGTCTGTAATATTGCATTTGGAATGAACTGAGGACTGACACAAATCAGTTCACTTGCATTACTGGCAAGGCAAAAAACCACTGACCTTTCCATTAAATATTCAAATGCTAATTAACCGGAGGGGAAAACTTAAGGATATGAAGTGTATTCTGCACTCTTTAGTCCTTCAAAGAGAAGGAAGTGAACAAAATGTGCAGTTTTCTTTTGGCCAGTGGACTGGATGGAGGAGGTGGGGGGATGACACTGTTAAGTGTCACTTTGTCTACACTACAGGCAAGCCCCAGTTCAGTAAATGTACTGCAAACCCCAAGAATACATAAGCAAAGCTGTGATTAGTACCCCTCCAGTTATACTAGTTTCAAGCAAGGGTGAGCTTAACCAGAGCATATGATACCTTCCTTCTGTTTGCACTTAAGGTTTGTATAAGTAGAGAGTTTCACCAGGCTTACTTCACTTGCGTATCTGAAGTTGAAAGTGAATTATGCTAAGTTTGTGAAAACTGGAACACGTGTAAGTAACCACATCTCGGACAACACCTTAATGACCACAAGGCTAGCTCAAAGATCCTGACTGAAAAAGTTGTAAGTTAATAAACAGTGATGAAGCAATACCCTTTTTGTTTAAATGAAATGAATGATCCTTTAATTAATAGGCAGCATGTAGTTTGAATTAAGGACAAAGGAAGTGCGGCATTTGAGATGTCATCACAAGATAGCTGTATGCAAAAGAGGGATAATTAATAGAATACACCTCAGTTTGTTAATGTAACTCAGGTTTTGCAGGAATGAGTGTATACCTTGACTACAACAGTAAGTTGAAGGTCATACTGATGCACGAGCAGAATACAGAAAATAGATATGCTGGGACTTTAGGTGTCAGAAAGATAGCCAAACACAGTGCTGGATACATTGGGGAGAAGAACAAAAATGGTAGGGAAATAAACTTTATATTCCATGTCTAGAATTTTCAGACAAGTTTGGCAACTCAGTCCTCATAAGGGAATCCATAGGAGAGAAGTGATTAAGTCCTTTGGAAATAACTCAGCTTATGTTTCCAAGGGACACTACAGAATAAAAGCAAGACTCTTTAAGCTTCTAAAGAACAGATAATTCTGTTTTCTCCCAGCTCATTTTTATGCAGACTAATGCCTGTCAGATGCTCAGAGATCCACTGCATGAGAACACAGGGGATATTAGAGATGGTGTTAGCTGTGAGTGGGGCCACAAAAGCCATAACTCCCTTCTGCTTATTCAGAAAAAAAAAGTAGTCTCTCATCCTTTGGCAAGCAAGAAGTTAATAGCCTGTTTTCTTTAAAAAAAATTACCTCTAACACTAAAATTTTATTTCTATTGTATTACATTTAGGAGCCCTCAGGGTCACAGGGTAGATAATCAAAAAGGACAAGGAGAAAATTAAAAAAGAGAAAAAAGCAATCAAAAAGAGCATTGAGGAGGACCATAATCCTCCATAGGAAGAATACTAATTATACTACTGCATCATCTTATAATTAACCCTGATCTGAAGTTCTTTTTTAGCAGTAATAACTTTCACACGTACAATCATTTTGATTGCTAATTGTTCCCAGAATTTCTTGAACATCTATTTTAGTTCGTGTAGCTTCTTTTCATACAGCAGTTAACTCTCATTTATAAGAAATAAGACAAAATATTTAGTCTCTTGGATAATTTTGTCACCAGACATTCCAATCAGTGTGCTGGCTTCATTTTATGGTTGAGTCATGGGTAGAACACATTCTCTTCTTTTCCCAAATAGTCCTCTTTCACCGCTAGAGAAAGAGAGAATAATGAATCTCTGGTGTATATTTCAGGTAGCACCCTCGCAGGCCAGCCGCTGAAACTGGCCATTTGTCTTTTTAATGACTTCCATCTGCACTTTCATATTTACTTTAATAAATGTGGGATATTATTATAGCAAGCACACTGAATTCCTTCCATAACAGATCCCTACTTGGGCTCAGATCATTATTGGACAACTGAGCACAGGTTAGTATGCTACTTCTGAAGACCTACGAACAAAACCACATTTCTGCCAGATTACATAAAATGGTCCAAAAAGAAGAGGCCTGTGTCTTCACTTTGGAGATGCCTGCTCATTCATGAGTGAAGTTAATATTCCTAACAAACTAACTTGAGGTATAGAGAGACTATGGAAATGCACAGATGACTTTACACCAGATATGTAAAAGAAGATATACAAGGAACAGGAATATATAATCGCTCTGGATGAGTGGAGAGAATAGGAAAAGGGCTAGGAACAAGCAATTTTAATTCCTTATGAAATCTGCCTTCAGAGCAAGGTGTTTACAGCATTCACATTAATTACTTTCAGTGTTTGTTTTCATTCAACATTGGTTGCATTCTGTATTTGGATTCTTGATTAAGTAAACGATGACAAATATTATCTCCAGCTGAATTTTTTGTTTAGAAGAGATGCTTGAGTAATTCCTCCCTCCCCCTTGCTCCCCTCCAATACTCCTAAACTATTCTGTTCCTTGGCTCTAAATGTTCAGTTAATTGCCAGACAATTAATGTAAGGAGGGCTTTTTTCCAGCCAGGCTGAGTCATAGGAGGAAAAAAGGTACGTTGAATAATATATTAAATAGTGAAGACAACGCCTGTGAATTTTGAGCTACAGGTTAAAGGCACATCAGCTTCTCAGAAATCTACTGAGTATGCTTCTGTCAACTGCTGCTAGCTGAGCAAATACACTGTTCTACTAAAGCCGCCCTGTAAGCTATGCATGAACCTGACCAGGTTTACATATCAAAATGTTATCTCCAGAACTGATGGTTTAATCCTGTTTAGATGGTACATTACTAAATACTCTTTTATCCTGATCTATACACTTACTGCTAAAACGGACTTCAGCAATATGTTAGTTAACATGATTGCTGGCAATTGTGTTAAGGCGACGTTTTTCAGTGTAGAACTGGTCCCTGGGAGAATCTCTGAGATAGGAAACCCTGTCCTTATCAAACAAAATATTTGTGTGCATGTTTAAGCTTATACTGGGCTTTACAGAGAGACTCCAAGAGTTGGGAACTCAATCCTAATTCCAAACCAAAGGGAGTAAAACAATGGGCGTTAGGCCCATTTGAAAATCTCAGCCCATTATCACTGTACAATGCAAACCTTAATCTGACTACACATCCTTACTGTAAACATCTATTACTGCACTGTGTACAGTATTATAATCACTTCACAGCTAGAAGGCATGTAACAGTGAATATAATCATCAGATCATTTGACTTGATGGTGGCAGAGCTTAACTTAGATCTCAAGCTTGATGATAATTAACCTTCTGCAGAAGTTACACCATCAGGCACTAAAGCTGGGGATATTCTTACTGTAATTGCTATTAAAGGTATCACCTCCCCATAATTTATTCCAAATCACTTACTGCTGCGGAAGTGATTTCATTGTGGGAAACTGCCACACCTAACAGATTTTTCTCTTTGCTGTTATTTTAGCAGGCAGCAGGGAAGAGAGAAGTGCTCAGTGGCCTTGTTAAGGACCTGTCATTCCTAACATCTGCCCTCTGTCTCATCATGACATAACAGTAAAAGCAGTAAATAATCAGAAACTAAATAACAAGCACAAACATTGCCATCTCCACGTGGCCTTTAGGGCATCTGTGAACCTTAAGCTATGCTTGTCCTAGCACACCCACCCAAGCTGTGCACTCACAGCATACAGCTAATTAATTTGAAAGTTTTCCTTTAAAAGTTGAACAGTTCCATTACTGCTTTGCATAGTGTTCTTGCCCTTTTTATTACACATCACCAAGAGCCTGACATGGGAGTCTGTTGCAATAAGACAGTGGCACACTGACAAAAATAAGAGGATTTCAACTCCCACCAGACACTGTATTGATGTGGATAACACAAACAGCAGGAAGCAGCAGCAGCCCATCACCAAAAGCTTACTATTTATTTTGTCCCTTCACAGCCATCAAAAAGGAGCTCCACCATAAAGGGTAGCTATCAATTCCACTTAGAAAATCTGTAAAACCAAAAGGCAAAGTATATTTGGGAACAGCTAGAAGATGACAGTGTTAAAACATTGACTTCTATAAGTGGAGAAACAAGAGTGAAGGTTTACATCCATGTAACTGCTGATAGAGAAAATATTAACTGAGGATCTGCAAAATATGGAACACTATTTCCAGAAATGGAGGCTCAAACCAAATCCTGGAAAAACAATAAGAAGTGTAGTTTATCTTGATAATAAGAGTGCCACAAATACACTGAAAGTAGGTCGCTTTCTGTGGTAAAAATATGCCACACGATTACACTTCAACATATTTTGGTGTGAAACTCAATTGCACCTCTCCTTCCATGATCATTCTGAGAAGGTAGCTGCCAAGTTAAAAAATGAGAGCCAATATAAACTAGAAACTAGCAAGTACAACCTGGTGTTGAGAACATCAGTGTTGAGAACATCTGCACTTGTGCACCTGTATAGAGCAAATGTAGCCTCATCCAACTTGCAGATACCTACCTGAATACTGTGATGTGGGTGCATTATGGGAACCCTTAAGTTGACTCCAACATGACGGCTACCTGTCCTGTCTAACATTGCTCCCCTACCAACATACTCAACTGCAGCAACATTCTGCAAAACTCAGCAAATCCAGGAAAACAGATGTCTTCATATCACCAAGCCCTTGGTGATAGGGTTAGGGGTCCTATCGCCAGCAGCCTTACCCTCCACAATGACTTGCATCCTGCAAGACTTTCTGGGAACATTCATTTAGCCTTATGCAACCAGGCTATGATCAGAAAGAGGTTTGGAAAACAGACTGAGCTAAACAAGACTTTAAAAGTAAGCACCTTGTGGCTAGACCCTATGCAGAAGGTTCCTGGGTTTGACATTCCATGGGCATCTTGGTCAACTCTGAACCGAATTTGAACCAACCCTGGTAAATTTGGCTATCTACTGTACAAATGGAAAATCAATGATTCACTTGGGTGGGAGTATGGTTCCCCAGGACAGGCATATCACTACCTACTGCCTAATTTATAAATATGAAGTAGGTGTTACTGCAATACATTTTGCTACTCCTGATGTAGCTATTTGGCTTGATCAACTTCAGGTGAAATTGAAATTGCTGCTTGACGACAGACATACGAAAGAAGAAGATGGCTGCTGACTATATTAAGTAGATATCCTTTTAAGAAAAGAAGTGGGGGATCCTAAATTCTGTGTGCTTGCCTTTGCAACTTAAATAACATTCTTTTAAAAAAGACCTTGGGAGTGAAGTATTATCTTTTTGGGACCAATTTCTGTTGATTAAAACATTGACTCATAAATAGAGAAACAAGAATAAAGGGTAATACAGTGCAGTATTTTAATGTGCATGTATGTATTACCATTTAGTCTATCCAATCCGATTCCAGCATGTAGCATAGCTGCCTCATTTTTCTAGACGTGACTTATCCAGGAGCCAGCAAAGGGACATTTTTAAAGGGTTTACAACTGTTGGGGAAGCTCCTTAATTTAATACCTTGTTCCTGGGAGAATCAAAGGTGCAGAGACTTGATTATGTCTTCCCTTTCTTTATTACAGATACACTAAGCCAATCTGGGAACAGTAACAATTCCGCATGGCAAAGGTAACCTGTCACATGTCAATAATACTGAAAACAACTATTCTGCAAATAGAATTTGAAAAAAAAAAATCCATGAGACAATAACATACTTTCAAATCATAAGTGAATTCATGAAAGTCAAAGTCTGTTCATGGCCAGGAAAATAGGTGAAATCTGTCATATAATTTGGAGATTTTAGTTTTAAAAAATAAAGAAACAGAAGATTCCCTCCAAAAATGAAATTTTCTTGCAAAATTTTCCATTTTTAAAAATCGCTTTTTTCTTTTCACAAAATAATTTGTTCAGAACACCCCCATCCAGCTTGAATTTTCTGCTCCAGTTTTCTCCTCTTACACACACACACACTCCCTCTCTCTCTCTCACTCTGTAAGGGCATGTCTATACTACAGCACTAATTTGAACTAACTTAGTTTGAATTAGTTAATTCGAACTAAGCTAATTCAAATTAGTGCATCTAGACCTAAAAACTAATTCGAATTAGCATTTTGCTAATTCGAACTAGCATGTCCACATTGAGTGGACCCTGAACCGAAGTTAAGGCTGGCCGGAACCAATGCTGGCAGGGCATCAGGTTAGGACTTAGAGCGTGGAGCTGCTGCCTCAGGCTAGCCGAGGGCTGTGCTTAAAGGGACCCGACCCCCACCCCAGACAGACAGTTCTCAGGGTTCCCCGCTTGCTTGTCTACCTCGATGAGGGACAGCAAAGCAGTCATGTCTTGGAGTGCCCTGAGTGCCCACGCTCAGCACATCACAGCACTCGGCCATCAGCCCAGCTGCACTTGCCGCAGGCTGCCATCCGGGGGGGGGTCAATCGGGGGGCTGTCAGGATCCAGGAGGCCCTGCAGGAGAGCTTCCATCCCGAGGAGCCTGCAGAGCCGCCCCAGTCCTCCTCATCAGGGGCTCATGCCCCATTCCTCCCTCACCTCCTTCCACTTACCCCTCCCTAGCCCCCCTTCTTGATGTAAAAAATAAACGACACGTGTTCAAAAACAGAAGCTCTCTTTATTTAACAAAACTGGGGGGGGGGGATTAACCTCTGGGGAGACTGGGAAAAGGATGTGGGAGAGGGAAGAGAGAGGGTGGGAGAGGGGAGGGAGAAACCTGGGAGGAGGGAGCTAGAAGGGGAAGCCAGGGGAAGAAGGAGGAGGGGAAGTCTAAAACTATGGTACGCCATATCTTCAGTACTGTGTACAGATGTGGTCTCCTCACCTCAAAAAAGATATTTTGGCCTTGGAAAGGGTTCAGAAAAGGGCAACTACAATGATTAGGGGTTTGGAACAGGTCCCATATGAAGAGAGGCTAAAGAGACTGGGACGTTTCAGCTTAGAAAAGAGGAGACTGAGGGGGGATGTGATAGAGGTCTATAAAAGCATGAGTGGTGTAGAGAGGGTGAATAAAGAAAAGTTCTTCATTAGTTCCCATAATAGAAGGACTAGAGGACACCAAATGAAATGAATGGACAGCAGGTTTAAAACTCATAAGTGAAAGTTCTTCTTCACACAGCACATAGTCATCCTGTGGAACTCCTTGCCACAGGAGGCTGTGAAGGCTAGAACTATAACAGGGTTTAAAGAGAAGTTAGATAAATTCATGGAGATTGGGTCCATGGCCAGGGGGTAGGAACGGTGTCTCTGGCCTCTGTTTGTGGAAGGCTGGAGATGGATGGCATGAGACAAATTGCTTGGTCATTGTCTTCGGTCCATCCCCTCCGGGGTACCTGGTGCTGGCCGCTGTCGGCAGACAGGCTACTGGGCTAGATGGACCTTTGTTCTGACCTGGTACTGCCGTTCTTATGTTCTTAGCTCAGGGCTCAGGGTCGGGGGTCTCACTGGACCAACTTGATTTTCATGCAAACCTGCTCCTGGGTTCGCATGTGGCCTTTGGTGGCCAGGCTGGCAGCTATCCTGCCCTAGACGGCGCATTCCTGTGCCTAGTGCGGAGGTCGTGGACGTTGGAGGCCTCCCCCCAAACCTCGATGAGGTCCGTGATCTCCGCACTAGACCAGGCGGGCGCCCACCTCTTGCGGCCCCGGGCAGGCTCCTGGGAGCCGCCAGCCTGGTCCTGGGAAAAGGCGGAGGGCTGGGTGGCAGCGGGTGGCTGGTTCATGCCATGCCAGGTGCAGGGTCTGCTGGCTGGGTGCTGGCAGGCTTGCAACTGGCATGAGCACTGTAGCCAGACCGTGCCCTTTTAAGGGCTCCGGGGCCGGGAGGGGGGCAGAAAAGTTTCCCTGGTTTGGCCCAGAGTGGCCACCAGGGCAACCTGAGAAGGGCTAGCCTCCAACTAGTTCGAATTAAGTGGCTACACAGCCCTTATTTCGAACTAGGCGTTAGTCCTCATAGAATGAGGTTTACCTAGTTTGAATTAAGCGCTCCGCTAGTTCGAATTAAGTTCGAACTAGCGGTTTGTATGTACAGACCCTATGAAAGTTAATTCGAACTAATGGCTGTTAGTTTGAATTAACTTTGTAGTGTCGACATACCCTAAGTGTGAGTGCATGTTCAGAGGGTGGTGGTGGGGCATGAGACAAGCTGTGATCTTTCAAGCTCTCCAAATTCAGGAATTAATTTCCTCAACTTCATTGAGAGAACAGTGAGTGATCTAAATAACTCTGCCAGATATAAGATGCCAGGTAGAAGCCACTAAGGAGGCAGAATGAGAGAGGAGGCTAATTTAGTGCCCCATCCCTCTCCACCAAAATCCATCTTAAATGCACCAGGACAAATTATCCCCAGCTTCTCTCAGAGTTCACTTAAGAGACATTATCACAAACACCTCTGTGGTACTCATACAGATCAAACAGTAATTCTACATGGTTAGCTCGTCAATGTGTCATGAGTAAGAGTCCCCCACCTGCACAGTCTCAGTCATGTAACTGGTTACCTAATCTGATGAATAGATGATGACATCACCTAGTGTACTGAAAGGAGCCGCCAGAATGTATCTGCAATGATCCTGTCAACAGACAGTTTCTCACCATGTAATTCTTTTGCTCAAAGTTGCTCATTTCAGGACTATTTCCTCAGATGGGTATATCCCAAGCACAAAGGCATGTTCTTCTGCTCCTCTTTATGACACCTTTTCATCCCAAATCTTTCCAGTGTTTGGGTGAAGAGTCACCATCCCTAATTTCACTACAAGATGCTTGTGTTTGCTTTTACCTTCCAGTGATTCTTTTCTTCCGTGCTGAGATTAGCTAGATATTTTTCTGTGTGTAGGTGTAATTTATACCCAGCTGTTGATTGATCATTCAGTCAAAACATAGACTTGAAAGTGAAATTCTGTCTGAGGAGAAAGGTTACAATGGAAAATACAATGAATCAACTACCATACTCCACAGGCCTTTTTCAGTAAGGGAATACTTGAGACCATGTAAATGCGCCCTTGTTTAGAGTCTATTTTTTAAACTAAACTACCATCAAACATTCAAACAAGAGTCTCTAAACTCTCTCTGTGTGTAATGCTAAATGCCTAGATTCCCAGAAGAGCCGGCAAACCACAACAACATGCGAATTATCAATTCAAAAGAAAAATCACCTTATACAAAAGTAGACTAATAAAGCAAAATAACTCCAGAGGCATGTAAAGTGAAAATTGATATAGTACATGAACTTTGACTGTCCATTTAAAATGCAAAAACTCCAGCTCACTCAAGGCTCAGTGTTGTCTGGAAAAGCCATTCATTGCCTTGATCTGAACCCGTGCCTGAGAAATCATTAAAGGCACAAGTAACAATACGGTGAAAGCTTTGTCAAAAGCAGTGCAGCCTCTGTGAAATGGCTCTCTGGAGTGAACTGAAGTAAATAACAGTAATTGCTTTGTTAGACTGCACACCAGGAATCAAGGTCTTTATATTTATTCAGCATAAGAGTCAAAACCACAGTGGGAAGACTCTTTTTCAGCATATGGATTGTAATGAAATAATTCTGGCACTTCTGCTGGCCAGAAGTTTCCCCAGGCCTTTGATATGGAAATATACTACCATGTACAGTAGAAACCTGGTAAATGAAGGCTCTTGTTACACAAAAAATTATATTATTTCAACAGGTTCACTTATTTCCTCTCACTACTTTGCTCTGAAGTGAGCACCATGGTCTCACCTTTGCCTCTGTCAGAAGAAGGCTACCAATGATGCAAGGCCCCTGCCATTGTAATGGTTTATTACTGGAGTAGAATTTGATTAATTTGCCTTTTACCAAGACTTTCCAGTCCCAGACAGCCTCACAAGACAGTTCAGTTTCTTTCACAAGCAAGCTGTTTTAGTCTTCTAGTCTATATAATGTACATTTGCCCTCTCTGTTCTTTGCTATCCTCTCCATCAACCACTCCTGCCTTCATCTTCTCATCACTGGACTCCCATGCTCTAGGAAAGACAGGGTTCTGCACTCTAAGGCTATGTCTAGACTGCAGGCTTCTTTCAGAAGAAGCTTTTCCGGAAGAGATCTTCCGAAAAAACTTCTTCCAAAAGAGAGCATCTACACAGCAAAAGCGCATCGAAAAAGCGATCTGCTTTTTCGAAAGATACCGTCCACACTGAATGGACGCTATCTCGCATTTAAGCTGTGATTACTATGGATGGAGTGGCCACCAGGGCACCTGTGCTTTTTCCTCTTTCCTCTTCTTTCAAAAAAACCTCCCTCTTCCGCGTCCACACATGCCTTTTTCCGAAAAAGCTCTTTCAGAAAAAGGCTCCTTCCTTCTAGAAAGAGGTTTACCAATGTTGGAAAAAACCCTCTGTTCTTTTGATTCCCTCCCCCCCCCGAAAGAACATGATTGTAGTGTGGACGTAAGTGAACTTAGTTTGGAAAAACAGCTGTTTTTCCAAAAAAACCTCTGCAGTGTAGACATATCCTAACTGCCCTTGGCTTCTTCCAAAAACTTCCTTACACATAGGGTTGCAGGGCAGGTGTTTTGCAGATTAGCTCACTCTTACCAAGTTCCCAGAAGGTATTCGTTTTTTATTGTCAATTCATTTCATTAGAGAAACTAAACAACCACCAGACATTAATCACCTACACCAGATCCAAGGCAAGTACATTGATAATCCTTCAGACATGCTACCAGGGAGTATTACATCCCCCAGTTTCCACTCTAAAGAAGTAGACAAGCTCATCACTGTAATATACAGTTGGCTGCTGAAAACTCATACAGGGAGGAAGTACTCAACTCTTATTATACGCGCTTCCATTTCATTTTGGTCAGTTTGCTCCACTCTAACCACAACAAGGAAAACAAGAATAATCTGAAACAGGGAGGCAGCAAGTGAGGTCATTATTTTTTTTCAGATCTAGCCAGTATGACTTAGTGAGACAAAATATTGCTTTAATACTCTATCTCCAGATTTTGCCTTCAATCACCTAGGCAACGTAATGGTGCTGATGGCAGAATTTGGCTGTGGGTGCAGGTAGACAATATGTTGTCCCCATACAGTTTCATGATTTTGCCTAGCCTCTGGGGAATTTGCTTTTCTGAGGCCTGCTCACCTCTCAGTACCACATGGATAACTCCCATTTAAGTCAACCGATAGGATGATCAGACATGAAAATTCCAGCATAGTCACAGTCTTGTGAGAAATGTGCTTCTCATTGGGCTCACCTACCACAGACAGCCATGTTTGAAAACTGTTTGAGCAATGATCAAATACAATTCCCACCTAAACCTGTTGCGAGCAAAGTTGTTTGCAGGTGTAGACAGGCTCAAAGTGTGTTCGGAATCACGCGCAAGTCTCTGCCCCCCACTGTGACCCATTCAGCTCTCCTCTAGCACCCAAGAAAGATATGCTGCTTCCAACTGTCTCTTCTCTCCTGCTGTGTTAATGACTGAAATGGAAAAGCCACCTTAGTGTCCTGATGCATCAGGCAAAGGGAAGGCTTCTGCTTTCATGGTCATCAGCCCAGAAGCTGAGAATAGCTGGTGGCAAAAAAAGGTTTTCATGTTTCTTAACAGCACCTCACTCTCTAAGCAGGTGGAGATCTCATTTTAAGACATAACTAAATAAATGCCAGCTATAGTTAATAACTGTCCCTTGAGATTCTATAACTGCTCTCTGTCCAATGGCTATGCAAGTATTAATTTTTCAGCCAATTTTCCTCAATATTGTAGGAACAACAGTGTCCGCTTTCTGCAAAGTGCATTAGTTGTCATGAATAAATCACAGTTAACCTGCTGCACTTTTCCCACTTGAAAAAGCTGCCTGCTGTTGATTTGGAATTTTTTTGCCACATTTAAACCACTCCATGGTTTGGCATCTTCTCTTCTGAGCAGTTTAAAGCCACTCATTTCCTGTGTACCATCGATGTTCAGCCAGGAAGAACTAATAGTATGAGAAAAATGTGTGACTTCAGTTTAAAGTCCCTTCTTGAAAATATCCCAGACTTCAAAACAATTCTAAATATATTCCATAGGGTTTTTAAAAAAACACATAAAATATACCTCTCTGCTAATCTTTCATATACACCTTCCTAAAACCAACTTAGAATAATTGCCATAAATAAAACTCAGTCATCACAGCACAGCTGGTAAACTGCAGGCTGCCAGCAAATATGGCAATGATGAATGATATGCAGGTTTTTTTAAATTTCTCTTATAAGTACTGTAAGTGACTGTAATTGTAACGAGAGGTGTCCAGCTGGCAACCCCAGTCTTTGATCCTTTGTGCCTTAATCCCTATCTGGTGGTATCACTTGTAGGATTGAGAGGGGAGTTGCATATTTCTCTCTCATACAAGGCTGAATCTGCTCCTAATGAAATCAATGATTATAATCTCAGTCGACTTCCATGGGATCAGGACTGTGCCCACAACTGAAGAGCACACTACAAAGACTCTGAGCAAAGACACTAATTAATGGCAAATGTGGGAGAGGGAGATTTGATGATGCAAAGAGGGATAATGGAGTACAGTGTTCAGTTGGTGAGTGGCGAGCATGGAAAACAAGGCTGGAAAAAGATGGGAAGCATTTCCCTCTACAGTTATGAGCAGCATGTATAACTAAAATATGAACATAATAATATCAGCTGTGCACAGGTAGGTAACATGTAAACATGCTTATTTATCTTAGTTGGTCCACAATGTTCTCTTGCAGGTGTAGGCCACTGGTGAGCATGTGTTACAAACCCTTCTGTGCCCTGCCACAGAAGTTATGAATTGTTACAAGTCCCAGTTAATCTTGTGCTCAGGCTGTAGCAGCTCATGCTTTTAGCTCTAGAGGTCTCCAGTTTCTTTCCAATGTGTTGGCTAAGAGGGCAGCTATCACACTGGCATATTGTGAGAGACATTTTAAATGACAAAGCATTTCTCAAAAGATGCTTGCTTCCTCAGAGGCTGGAACACATCAAGAGTGCCCTAATCTACCAAAGAGAGGACCACATGGCCAACTCCTTGCCAGAGGATGTGGTGAAGGCTAGGACTTTAACAGGGTTCAAAAAAGAGCTAGATAGATTCATGGAGGTTAGGTCCATCAATGGGTATTGCCCAGGATGGGTAGGAATGGTGTCCCTAGCCTCTGTTTCTCTGGAGGTGTGTGACAGGGGAGGGATCACATGAGGATTACCTGTTGTGTTCCCTCTCTTTGGGGCATCTGGTATTGGCTACTGTCAGCAGACAGGATACTGGGCTGGATGGACTGTTGGTCTGACCCAGTATGGCCATTCTTACGTTTTTATGGTGCATCTGTTTCCTGCAGTGTGCCGAGACTTTGCCAGTTGCTGTGGGGGCAAGGGGACATGACCCACCTCCTCCTCAAACCCTGTGGAGAACATGGTTCCTGGGATGTACCGAGGGAGCAGTCCCTATACTTCCTAGATAAAGAGATGCTATTAGGAAAGGCCCTTGTGGGAAGCAGAAGTGGCTCCATAGACCCACTCCCCATGTACCCATTCAAGTATGATACAATCATACTCTACATACCCAGTACAGTAACTACCATGCATTCAAATTAATCAGATGAAAACTAATGTTTAATGGCTTTAGTTCCACAATGCTTCATCAACTTAGAAGCATGGCCATTTACATATTAAGCGGTATTTTGCTCCTTGTAAACCTCTGGTGAGGATATTCATTCTTAAATTACTCCCCTTTTTAAAGTACAGTAAATGTATTTGCTGGGAGCAGAATACCAGCAAAGGGACACTGTGCTAAGCAGCAGCAGCAACTACCTATTCCTTCTTGACAGAGAGTGAAAGAGTAAATGTTAGATATATATAGATATAGATATACACTTTTCTAAACACATCTAGATAGTCAGTCCTCAGCAGTCACTTTCTGGAGCAACAACAGAAAAAGGCTTTTGTTCTGGTGCTTAGCCTTTTGTTTTATAATTGATATAGATTTCTTGAAAAAGTCATAAATGATTTAAACATCATCCATTTTGCATCTACCACTTTTTAAAGTTTAAAACATTTCAAATAAGCAACACCCTAAGTCTTTCTTTGCAAGGCTCCCACAATGGAAACAGCACACCTACTGCTCAGAGAGCAGGGTTGGCAGTAGCATCTTCTGAGTTCTGTTGTTGTGTCTGACCCTAACTCCCCCAGGGCAACTGTAAGGGATGCAGATAAAGTAATATAAATATGCCCCACCACCATGAGAGCCCACAGAAGCCTGATTCTTCAGGAGCTGCAAAGATGTTGGTATGTCTGTGTGGAGGTCATTTCTGGTGGACTGCTTCATTCCAGCTATATTGGAACCTAAGGAAATGCTCCTGCTAGACACTGTTGTTATGTAGACATGGTGGGTTTGGTCACAGAGATCCCCTTGTGATTGTCATTTGATGTGCTGAAAATACCACTAAACCTGCCTACCTGGTCTCTGGGGCACTCACCACCCTGTCCTGCTGAGCCAGGCTCTCTGGCCCACTCCAGCACTGATACTGAAATGGGGTCACAGCCCACAGCAGAGTAATGAAATCAATGATTAAAGTCTCATTGACAGTGAGAACAGCTCAGCTCTCGGAAGGCTCAGTCAAAGGCACTTGCTACAGCACCCAGGTGCACAGCCCTAGTGGAACCAGAATCCCAGCTAAATCCATCTGATTTTGTTAACACTTATACAAGATAAGCTCATAAAATGTGTGTCCTCTTTGTCAGTGGAAGAGAGATGAACAGCTGTTCCCCCCAGGTAACAATTATGTACACTGGATTTATTAATAAACAAAAGTGATTTTATTAAGTATAAAAAGTAGAATTTAAGTGGTTATAAGAGATAGCAGACAGAACAATGTAGGTTACTAAACAAAATAAAACAAAACATGCCAGCTAAGGTTAATACACTAAAAGCACGTGTTATAAATTATAATTTCTCATCCTAGTTCTTATTTCAGATGGAGTCCTTCTCAGGCTATAGGTGTCCCTTCTGATCATGGCCCAGCAGTACTCCTGCACCTGTTATTACTGTCCTTTTGTTTCCTGATGTTTTCAAGTATCCTCTTGGGATAGGATAGCAGTCTGTAAAGCCAGCTGCAGACCATCACTGTTTAATTCCCTGGCCTTATATAGAATTTCCCTAGGGCGGGAAGCCTTTGTTTGATCCACATGCACAAAATTCAAGATGGATTCTAGCATCAGGTGACATATGTATTTGGAGCACTCCAAAGTGCATGAGTCAGTAGCAGTCTAGCACATCTGCAGGAAAGCAGTTCTCTGAAGGCGACATTTCAGGAGGGCGGGAGGGGGGCAGGGGGCACGAGAGCAGTCGTGCATACCAGGATGCAGCTTACTTTTCTTCCTGTTCCACTGTCTATCAGGGAGCTAGGGGAAAGTACTTGGATTCCATGAATTACTCATCTACCCTCTCCCTTCACCAGCAAGGAGCAAGAGGCATACACGGAATCCAAGTACTTTCCCCTCACTCCCTGGTAGTCAGGGGAATGGGAAGAAAAGCAAGTTGTGTCCCACTATGCCCGGCTGCTGCTGCCTCCCGCCCCCGCTCTTCCAAAATGGCATCCTTGCAGTTCTCCCCCACTCAGTTGTCTCTTGCTAATGGGCTATTAGTTCTGTGTTTGGCTTTTTTCATTGTTGTTCCTTACAGTCTGGTAATAAGCTTTTCACAACATGAACACACTGATAATAAATCTAGAGTCAGTATTCCTAATTTCAGATACAGAAAGGGTGCATGCATTGAAATATAATACACACATTCAGTAGATTACAAGATTTCCAGTGATGTCTTACAAGAATTATTTTGCATAAATCATTTTCCAGTTATTCATATTCATAAGCATATTTTCATAAAGCATAGGGAAGACCCCACCACAGGAGACACTTTCAGGATCTGTCTACACTACCAGGTTATGTCAAAATAAGTTATTTCAAAATAAAAACTTGAAAAACAACAAATAGTCTTTCAGTAACTTAGAGACAAACAAAAAATGTAGATGATATCATGAGCTTTCGTGGGCACAACCCACTTCATCAGATGAATGGAGTTTAAGGGGTTGGTCCAGTTATTTGAAAACTGGCCCAACCTCTTAAACTCCATTCATCTAAAGAAGTGGGTTGTGCCCACAAAAACTCATGATACCATCTACATTTTTTGTTAGTCTCTAAGTTACTGAAAGACTATTTGTTGTTTTTTAAGTTTTTCCAGTTACAGACTAACGTCGCTACCCCTCTGAAACTTTATTTCAAAATAATAGCTCCCAAAATGACTATTTCAAAATAAACCAATTCCTCTTCACAAGCAGGAGTTATTATTTCGAAATAACAGGCTTGGTAGTGCGGACACTCACCTTGTTATTTCAAAATAACTCCCCTTAGTTCAAAATAACTCCCCATTGTAGACGTGCCCTCAGTCTCCCATTTCCTGCAACACTTGCACCTACCAGTGCATACATAATGCTTAAAAATACAGCAAGAGTTACCCACAAGTAGTTAATTCAGTGATGTGTTCAGCTCTATGCATAATGCCCTGGCTGGATCTGAATGGCTTCCTCTTACAATCTCCAGTTGTAAACCATCCTCTTTTCATCATCCAGGTAACTAGCAACATCTTTTTAAATTCAGACTCAGTCAGTGCCATGGTGTTGAGATTAATGTTGCAATTTCAGTTTCAGTATTCATATTGTTGAGTGGTATTAGCCATTGCTCCATTAAAAAAAACGTTACTATATTGCACTGAGTTTTGGACAGTCAACTCCAAATTTTTTCTAAGGCTGCAAAGAATACCAAGTGAGGTAGCATCCTGTAGGCCAGTCACATATATAGCTCTGCTGAGGCCCTAACAAAGGTCTGTTGTGCTGCACACACACTTCAGTTTGGAAGCTTAACTGTAATGAGTTGCTTTCTATGTGGAAAAGTGTTGGCACAAAGGAAACTGATTACAACATTACAGGATCTTGGGAATTGCAGTTGCTGTTCAGTGCACACATGCACTTCCATCCATGAGGTGCCAGGTTCTCCTGGTTTTACATAGCTTCTGCCTCCCCTGAATATCATTTAATCCTTGTCCTCTTTCTGAAATTCCCAGGTGCTTACCCTTCTCCTTTTCTACCATGGAACTTTTAACCTGGCTAAGCAGCTAATATAAAAGGTCAACAGCAGCAATACACTGATGCTGTGGGGGAAATTTTCTTAGAAGCAAGTCAGGTCTCTCTCACAGGCTCATAGGGCACATCTAGACTATGTTCTATTTTTGAAAGAGGCTATGTAAATTCCACGGGAATTTGCATATCTTCTTCTGATCGCTTTTTTGAAAGCAGGTCTTTCGAAAGTGAAAGTTGTACGGACGCGTTTTTTTCGGGGAAAAAAACTTTTTCGAAAAAACCGCTCTTCCTAAAAAAAGGCGGTTTTCGTGGTTTTTCAGAAAAGTGTTTTTTTCCTAAAAAAATGCATCCAGACTACTTTCACTTTTCAAAAATAGAATGTAGTCTAGATGTGCCCTATATAGAGTCTGATTCCATGTAATTTTCGTTTGTTTTGGTAACACTTACTCTTGTTTATGTGTCTTGATTGTGTGATAAGTTTTGTGAAATATGTCTCATTTCTTAACTCTGGACTTTCTGCCTATCTGGAATATCTCATCATTTCCTCTGCTGTAAATTCATGTGGAGGATTACTTAGCTGGAATTCAACTCTTTTCTGTGTTCTCCAGCAAAATTCATCGTGTAATATGGGGCCTCGCTCAGAGAAGTACCACAAGGTCCCTTTTTTAGTTTTGCTTTCAGAAATTAGGCTGCGTGCTTAGGAGTAGTAGTGAGCTCTAAGGAGCTGTAGTATTATTGTGTGGATATGACTGAGTGGGGCAAAAGCAGCTACAACAGCAACAGCAATTTGCTCTTTGGGAGAGTCCTTAGGGAAAAAAAATCTACTATGTCACAGAAGGTCCTGGTGAAATACTCTTCTCATTATGTCTCTCCCCTGTGCTCAGATAAAGAAGCAATGGCTCAGATGGCCAGTGCAGTGCATTGCTTTTCACTGTGGGGATATTTTTTAAGATGAGGCACATTCATGTTGAGCAAAAAGAGGAAGAACATATGTGATGCTGCAGTGCAGATCTATAGAGGGAATGAGAATGAAGAGGTTCAGGGTGTCTGGACTGACAATAGAAAAAGTTTCCAATCAAACCTTCAGATGAACTGTTCTCTTCAGTGATCTCTCTCTGTTTACTTTGCCAGGCAGGTTATGCTAAGGGAGCAGGTCACAGAGGATAACTGTTTCCCAATACCTCTGCCAAGCCATGTCCCCAACTTCCTGCATCTCCAAATGTGAGATTTTGCTACAATTTTTCAAGAGGATGAGGTAAAGTGAGGGACCATCGCTGCATTTTTTTGTGCATGTACCAAAAACTTTCCTGTTTTGAGGAGAAATGCTGGTCTGGCCTCAGGGGCACCAACAAACTTGCTGGGTTCCTGGGCAAGTTGGAGAGGAGCTAGCTCCATACTTCCAGAAGGGATAGAGTCTCGGGTGGAACGAGTAGCAGTAGCCAGGAGCCCCGGGCTCATTTGAATCGCTGGATCCCAGGGAAGTTGCCCCCTTTACTCCGCACTGCAGGCAGGCCTGTCTGGTCTTGAATAGTGCTGTTCACTTCCATGCTGCCTGACCAACACTGCATCACCTGCTTCTGCTAGAGACCACATGGGGATGGCAGTGAATTGAGGTTAGCAGTAGAGAAAGAGAAATCTGCAAATGGGGGGAAGCATTTCTTAGGTCACACTTACACACAGGAAAAAATGCTGGCTGTGCCATGATCTTTCTGCCTGGATTGGATACTTGAGGGTTAATTTCAATACTATTGCCAAGGTACTAGATAAAGAGGGCAGGAAGGGTGAGGAAAGAAGTACAGAGACATCTCTTAATGAGACCCTGGCAACGGCACAAATCCAATAGGAATTGGAGACGGAAGCAACAAAGGCCCCTTTGTGTATTTTTTTCCCATCTTCGCATTTGTTTATTTGCTGCCCAGGGACTGCACCAGAAGAAGCATAGTGGAGTAGAAGAGTTACCTTTCTGTCTTCCACTGGATTTTTACAGACACAGATAAACACATAAAGGGCAGCATTCAGCAATATGCTGAGCCTCCAGCATTGCAGTGATTTCATGTGGGACATGAATGTTCAGCACCTTGCAGGATCTGGCCTAAAATGCAGATTGTTGAAGAAGGAAATAACATGGACAGAACTGTTCATTCCCAGTGAGCTCAAGCCTACAAACTATTACTCAAATTGCCACACTGGCTTCAATGGATTTGAGTAAGGACTATCGTCATGAGCAAGTGTCAGCAGGATGGGGTCCCAAAAGTGCCTTCGGCCCAGTTCCTAACTGAACAATCTATTTTGGCAGTTACCTTTCACTTTACAGAATGTTCCTGTCTGTTCTGCCGGCTCCCACCCCTGTGCTGTGATTAGAGTAGGTGATTACGCTTACATAACAGCATCAAATTAATTTGCAGCACAGCACAACAGCAGAGGAAATTGTTTGAGTTCTCAAATCTCACCCTCCCCAGTTTATTTTAGTGACATCAAGGGATAAAGGCAAAGTGGGTCAGTAGAGCACTGCTGGGAAAACAACCAAAACATCAGACCTGACCTTGTAAACGAAAGTGAGAGACAGCAAATAGAGAAAAGAGTTTGTACCAGGTTCTATTAAAAGAGCCATCAGGATGAATCAGTCTCCTAAACACACATTTCCATTTGAAAGTGCTGAGGTGATGGCAGGGCAAAACAAACTGTACAGTCTTTCAGTGGAACAGAGTCCCTTTTTCCTGCTGTGTTGAGTGAGTCAAGGACTTGGAGCACAGACATCACTTGAGGTTTTAGTTTTGTTTTTAAGTGGAGGAGGCCTCAAGTTTTCCTCTCAGTAATGCTGCCATAAAGACTCATGTAACGGTTTCTGCTACTTTTAAGAAGAAGGGGATGGGCATCTTACACCTGCTTACACCTTCAAACGCTGGTGTAAAGAACATCTTGCATAGGGCTGGGTGCACATGTGGTATATTTTATTTCCTAATCGGTATGCTTGCTAATTTTGGATTTTTTTTTTTTAAATTTGTGCATGCGCCTGTAAACTCAACTGCCCACAAATGCATTCTCAAGAGGGATAACCTCACAGGAGAACAGTAAACTAACTTCTTGAGAACTCAGGACATCATTTGGCATGTATCAAAACACATCTTTGATATCAAGATGCTACAAAGAATGGCCTAAGGCCAAGATTTTCAAAAGTGACTTGTGTTTTTTTCAAAGCCTAAATTTCTACATTCCCAAGTAAAGCCAATGTAAAGTTGTCTGATTTTCATAAAGGAAGGTGCTCACAATTTGGTAAATCAGGCCTCTTCGAGATGTCATTGCTTGGACATTGAATCCCTGAGGCAACCCAAATTACTAGTCTTTTATACAAAATCGCAGCCTTAGATTTCATGAACTCCTTGATATACAATTGTTTGGCCTGAAGATTTTCCAGGCTCCTCCAACTTTGTCTGCAACATGTGTAAGATTCTGGCCACATTTCTCTGTTAGTCTTACAGATTGCAATATTTTACTACTTAAACTTGAAGAAGAGATTACAGTGCATTCATCTTCAGACTCATTAACTGTAGCATTACAGCCCACTTGACTCAAAAGAGTCAAAGGTGAATGGTGATGCTACAACTGTACCAATTAAAACAGCACTAAAAGGAGAACCTCCCCCCCCAAACAATACCCCAAATCAGTAGCAGCTGCTATTCCCACAAGTATGTAATGACCAAGCTCTGTTTTTAATAGCATTAAATATTGGTCTTTTAGTTTGGAGATCACATTTAGTATGCGTGTTTAGGTGCTAAGCAAAAAAACAAAAAACAAAAAAAACAACCCTCCCCCCAAAAAACAAACAAAAAAAAAACCCCATGGTTATCCTTGCACAGACTATTTCACAGACACACTGCTTTTAATTATGAACCACTATAGCGAATCCCTAGAAAAGTGACAGCCATATGGTACTGTGGATAGCAAACTGTCTCTCTGCACTGCCTCTTTACAGTGTGGGGCATCTGGGATGTATGTATATGGATGTGGCATGTAACTCATCAGGAGACATGAAGTGTGCTAGCATGAAAGTTTCAGATCTTAAATGATTGAAAATGGGAAATTAAGGTTCAAACACCAGCTGGCAAATAAAAAAAACAAATATTTTTTTCCCCTTTCACACTGTCTCAAGATTTGGGGAGGACTACATTCATGATTTTTGAAACTTTGGGATTGGCAATACTAGGATACAGCTGACTGTACTGTAGTCACCTTTATTCATTGATGCATCTCCCCTCCCAATCATAAAGAGCTTTTTGATTCATTTGTGTGTGTGCGCGCGCATGTGCCTGTGTGATGCATTCGTCTGTAAAACAATCTGTTGGTAAACAACACTAGAAACACAAATGACAGAAAACAAGACCATTTCTCCTGGTTAGCTGTCTTACTAGCCTGTGGGTAGAAGAATGTTGGCATAATAGGGATGATTTAGGGATAGGTACAGATCTTCTGGCCCTATGTACGTTGTATGGCATTCCTCACACCCCTTATCAACATTCCCACTCTTTCACATAGTTGAGGAATAGCCAAAACTGTGCTTCCATCCTTCTGGGGGGAAAACAGATTATCTTGGGGAATGCCTGTAGCACTGTATGCATGGATCGGCAGAATTGAAATGCCACAGTTTTCCACGAGGTATCTTGGCGCAGTATTTTCATTAGGGTTGCGCACACAGCTTTAACTCCTTACACACTCCTATGGTTTGCATTTAGCCTTCAAATGCTTAGTAGCAACTGCTGAAAGCTTGTCCAGCATGCATTTCTTTTTTTTTTAATTAAGGTGAGGGAGTCAGAATTGCTGAGTTCTGTCCATACTTCTGTTTTGAATTGCTGTGACAGTCACTTGAATTTGGGCCTCAGATTTCTACCTGTATAACAGTGACATTTTTCTCACTACAGCTGAAGACATTGTAAAGCACAGTCCAATTTACATTTTGTGCTCTGAGATCCTCAGAGAAGGTGTTGCACAAATGTCAGCATATGAAGGCATTTCATTGATCACAGGAGCATGACAGTGCTATCACGGTACAGACTCTGGTTAACACAAAAACAAGCATAGTTACAGCATATGAGTAACAGAGGCAGAGATTTTACAAATCTGAACCTTAGTCCTGCACTCCTTTTATACTCCCACTGACTCCAAATGGAATGATAAACTGGAATGATAAATTGGACACTAATGCAAAAACAAAACAAAAACCCCACCAACAGTGCTGCCATATTTTACTGAATCATAATCTGACTAGTGATATTTTGTAAACACTCTTTAAAATAGAAAGAAAACAAGAAATTATAATTTTAAACTACTTTAAAAGTAGTTGTTCAACAATGTGTCTGGTCACAGGGCTTGATACTGTACATGCACCTCAGAGCAATCTCCCAGCACCTTCCGTGGATACTTGTGTGAGTAAGAGTGAAGTAGAGGTCCCTTAATTTGTTCATATACAATACATACTGCACCGCAAAGTTCAGTTTATTTCGTTCCTCAGTCATTCGGAGCCAAATGAACCTAATGAATGACATTTCATCGGAAGCTTTTGCTCTTTATAGTAATATGCCTTGCTTTATTCTATAGCGTCTGCAATTTCTCTAACAGCTGACCCAAGATTATGTCTCCAAGAGGGACAATGCTAGTGTCTTGTAAACTGCTGCTGTTTCTTCTCTCTCTGTTAATGAGTTTAGAAAATGACATTCAAGATGCAGTTTTGCCAATTAGAGCTGCAGCTACCTGATTCTTGAAGGACATAAGGTATGCCTAATTGTACATGGAGACATTTTAAGTAGTTGTTCTCTGCTTAGCATGCTGCAAATTTCTTAACCTTCACAGACAGAGTCACACAATTGGTAACAGCAATAAACAATAAAAAATCTACACCCACACAGGTGAAAGCAGCCATTTCCAAACTGCATAAGACTTTGACCATAGGGTTTCCTGTCCCAAGTCTTTGAACAATAGTGCAAAAAATCTACATACTTCATCACACCTCTATTAAACATCATAGCACTCTTCCTAGTAACTGAACACTGAGAAGTGAAAGTGGGAGGTAGAAGGATTTCAGAGGCATGAACTGTTTTGGATGATTAAGGAGACAGTTTCAGAAAGTTTTATGTACAGGACACAGAGAAATAAAAATAAGACATTTTCTATAGTGGTGCCTAGATTTGTAAGCTATAGACCCCATTGAGTTTTCCTTTCAAAATATAATTCCTCTAAGCAAGTACAGGTTCATTCTAACTTTTCCCATGCTGAGGGTGGGAGCTCTGGGTAGGCAGCCAGACAAACACTTGGGACATTCTGCACTGGGAGTATGTTACTGCCTCCCCCATGGCCCCCCGTCGCAGCAGCTTGCTGTCTCCCTGTTTTTTCCTTAACTGGTGGGATGCTAGGCACACTCCTAATCCTCTCACCAAACTTCCTTGGGACTTAGTATACATGACTAGTTAATAACCATGTAATAACCATGTACTGCTTACTGTGATGAGATGCCACCCGGCTGCTTGTATAGGATGGGAAGGGAAAAGTGGAGAAATAAGCTGCTTACACCATCTTCTTAGACATCACTCATAATGGTTTATTGCAAAAAAATAATTCTAAATACTAAAGAAATATCTGGGGAATATCAGAGACAGAGTAATCATCTCTTGTCTTTCAAGAACATGGTGTAAGATGTGTCAGATGGGGAACACAATATCAGGGAAATTAAAACCTCTTCCTGGAGGTGACGTGGGAAGGAACCAAGAACCATTTCACTTTCACTAAATGAGAGAGAATAATCAGGAGCACACTAATGGGCTTTGAACAGGGTATTGAGGTGACACAGACACAGAGCCCATGCTCTAAATGCTGCTACTGGCCCCTCCTTCATTAGTTAGCATCAGCCCTGCCTTTCTAACCAGAGTCCCAGTCTCTCTCTCATCATGTGGAATGACTTCACACCCTTTCCTCTCAGAGTCCCACTCTCCTGCCTATGTGTGTTTTTTCAGCTCTTGAGCTTTTTTTTTTATTTATTTTCTGCTGCCTACCTCCTGGCAATGGTACTGCTGCACAACCAGCAGCTTTGTCTGCTGCTCCCATTGTGACTGGCATGTTATTAATAAGGGGTGGCTGGTGTCTCTCATTACACTTCCAGTGAGTGAAAGCACCTCAGAACTCATTTAGCTTTCTCTCACTGGGGAAGGTTTGCTACACCACCAAGAAGTTCACTTTTCTGCTGCCTTTAGCAATAAAAAATTCTCTTTTTTTGTTTTAACATTAATAAGGTGAGAGAATAGAGAATTTCCAAAAGAAATTAAGAAATGCATAAGATAGAGGCAAGTGCGAAGGATCCCTGTGAGCAAGTACAGAATCCAATTCAGAGAGAGAATATATACACCAAAAAAAAAAATGTGCAGGGCCAAAAAGAACTCCACAGGCAAACGAGCAATAATAAGGCCTGTGCCTAGTGCTGTGGCTTAAGGTCTCTGGACCATTGAAACTTTCTTCCTGATTTATGAAAGTTATCTGTGGCAACAAATGTGAAAATCCTCTGAAACTAAAAATCATGGAAATAATTTTGATTCCCAGGCTGAAAAGGTCAACTAGATTCAGAAATGTACAGCAAGAATAGAAACCTAATTAGAGATCATACTTCATTGGCTAACAGGGATTAAACTCACAAAGCCTTTATCTGAGAAATATTTTGCAAGAATAATTCTTTGAATTACTAATTTATTTACTGATGCTGCACCCCCCCGCTACAAGGCTCTGCTGTTGCTTTTTACCTGACATAAGCTACTGCAATCCACATTCCACTTCAATCCACATTACGTTTCCTATCATTACCTTTTGTTATAATCACTTTTTAAAAAAATTTTACACTTAATTGTCGGCAATGCTATTAAAACGGGGGTGACACATTTTATTTTGTATCCAATGATATGGTACCTTCCAGAGTTTTAAAAAGCCAAAAAAGACAATGGGTATGTCTACATTGCATCCCTCTTATGCAAAAGCCTATGCAAATGAAGCGTGGATTAGCATATTGCTGCACTTCATTTGCATAATTAATCAGGGGCCGTTTTTGCACAACAGGCTTTTGAAAAAATGAGGAAGAATGGCTCTTGCGCACGAGGGTGTTTTGCGCAAAAAGGAGCTGTGTAGACACTCCTTTTTGCACAAAAACACCCTCTTGCGCAAAAACGGCCCCTAATTAATTATGCAAATGAAGTGCAGCAATATTCTAATCCACACTTCATTTGCATAGGCTTTTGCACAAGAGGGATGCAATGTAGACATAGCCAATGTGTCATGACCAGGGTCAGATTTATACCTTAGGTGCCCCTAGGCACAGCATCATCAGCACCCCTCTCCATCCCCTGCCTACAGCTAAGCTTTCTGTTGCACACAGATTTAGAGAGGTAAGGGCACCCTGAGAATGCCAGCACCCTAGGCATGTGCCTATCATGCTGACCTGGAAATCCAGTCCTGGTCATGCCCTGGATTTTAATGGACATGCACTAAGAGCTGATAGATCACAGGATCAAAGCCCCCAGGAGTGAAGATAAAGGCAGATACTTATCACCACATGCATCTAACTGTTTTCCAGCAAGGTACTACAGTCATCTAATCACATTAATAGCACAGACTAGGATCAATGCCAATCTTCATTTAAGGGCCAAAACACGTTTTCCTTACTTATGAGAAGAGCCTCATTTAAATTTATGGGTGTTCTTCTTCGTCTTTTTTTTTAACATTCTGAATACATTTCATGCTCAGAAATTATAGGGACTAGAAGCATAAAGGACTACTAGCACATAAGTAATAAGTGACACAGAATTGCCTGGGCAGCCATTGTGCAAGCTTCTGAATACAGTTATGGCAAAATACCCAAAAGCTAGGCAGTCATTGCACTGTGGACAGAAAATGGATTAGGAGAAGATCAGCAAACAAATCTGACTTCATCTAGTACTTGAACTACTGCTAGATACAACTTTGCTGCAAACCCAACCGTTTTCCAAGTGATATTTGGCTTTATGTTTATTTTAGCTTATGCAGCTGGGACAGTGTTTTCCATTTCTCTTACTGTGCACTAAGTACTGTACACAAAATTAAACCCAGTGGTGATTCAGGTCCAAATTTTTCCCTTGAGTGGTAGAAGCCAGCTACCGTGCTTAATTCCCATCCGTCACCCCCAATCCCTTACAAAGTAATTTAACAGAACAATCCATCATCAACAAATCCACCTCGAAAGACTGAAATAATCTGGGTAGCAAACATACAGGCCAAATGTCTGGGATGTGTGCAGTGGACAACAGCTAGCAATTGTTATGATCTGTGAAGAAATCACTTCCTATGCCTCCCGAGTACACAACTATTGCTAGGGAGGATTATTAGCATATAGACTAGAATGGAGATCTTAGCTATATTATTTACTCATCTGTGACATTTAACTTAATAAATTGTTTCAGAATTAGTTATCTTTGGCTTGATCAGTTTATTAAAAAAAACAAAAAACAAAAACCATTAAAACTTTGAATGCAAGCTACTCTAAAATGTCTCACTATCATTTCAAAGGGCTTCCTACTGTCATACTGAAATGCCCAGATATGTAGACTGCTGTGAAATATGTAGGCGATGCCTGCTGACTTATTTTCAGATGACGAGGAAGCATGTCAAAGCATCAAAGTTTCCTGTGTGGATGTGTGTACATTAATCCCCTGCCTTTGCAATAGCTAGACTTTTTATTGTAACTCGTTGTTTAATGGATTGCAAGACTCTTCTCTTCACACACTGAACCCTAGTTCAGAAACATCCCTGCTCCCGTCAAGTGTCTTACAGATTCTAACTTTGAGACTCGTAACAGAGCAGCCGCTGAAAGAAAAAAAAGCATTTAAAGACTGAATTTACGCCTCTCCTTCAATTTGTCATCTTCCCTATTGCTCTTTCCCTGTGTTGTACTAGAACTGAAGTGCTAGGGGCTCCCAGCTATCAATTCTATATAGTGGGAGGAAGAGATGGAAACGGAATGGGAAGAGCACTGGATACCATGCCAGATCTTTGACACTCCTTTCTGGGCAACTTAGGCTAGTAAGTGAGCCACATGAGAGGCCTCCTTCATGTCAGTGGGCTGCAAGATTGTTGCAACCAAGATGGTGTCCCGGGACCACTGCAGTTGCACACCTAGAATTTGTGAGGTGTGCCAGCTGAACCATAGCAACACTTTGTTGAATGGAGAGGGCGGGCACAGTTCTCACGGCCACTGTTGTGCACAATCAGCATGCACCTCATTCCACATGCACTTGTTTTATGTGTGTATCACTGTAGCAATACTGGTAGGAAAACACTCTGTGGATAGAAACCAGCAGAATCTGGCAACCCTATGCGTGAGCAATGGTAAGCAAAATATCTCATGGGTCACACAGAGGCCCAATGGGCTGCATGTGGTCCACTACTAGGTTAGTCCATCATTAGTTCTGATTAATGAAAGAGATAAATAAAGCTCATGGGTCTATTGTTAAAAAAAATCAACCCCACTGCTCTTAATTACAACAGAAAGGCAGGAATACTTGGTCTTGGTCTGATGATGATTACAGGTGTTCAGGTGATGAAGGACATTGAAGTACTTGGATATATGTTTTATGTCTTAAACTGTAAGTCCCTAGAAAATTTTCTTAGCTGAGAGTTTGGGCTGGCATCTCCCATTCCATTGAATGTGTTGGGCTTCATCCTTCAGGCTCCAGTAAAGTAAAATATTTTGGCACTTGCCTAACTAGAAGCACATGAGTATAGTTCCAATGGCTTCAGCTAGATTACTCATGTAGTTATTACTCATACTTAAGTATGGGTTTCAGAATCTTGCTGAACTGAGGCCTTGGTTGCACAGATGGGAGGTCTTGGTGTGTGCAGCAGGTGGACAGGTACTAACCAGGAAGGTTTAAAGGTGTGCTGTACAGTGAATGGTGAGCGATACCCATTCTCTTTGCTTTAAGGTGTGCAGCACCAATGAGTGCATCTGCAACAATGTGCTGAATCCTCATTCAGCATTCATAATGGGGTGCTTGACTTGGCCCAAGACTACTTCTCACAGGAAGCAGGAGCTCACCAGTCCTGCACTACTTCACCACTAATCCCCATCAACAGTGAGCAGATCCACAATGACATGAGCATCCGTCACATGTTGAACAGGCTCAGGGGGGGAGAAAAGAATGCCAATAAAATTCTGCATTTGCTAGTGTAAATAAGTGAATAATAGGCTAAGACAGAGAACAGTACTTCATAAGTGCCCAAATGTGAGCTTGATTTCAGGAGACCTTGCTGTCCTAATTTTGCTCTGAGAGACTGACAGTAAGAACAGGCACTTGCTTACAGTGCTTTGGGTTCAGTCATAACAAATATACTTAGCAATATGATTTTATTGTTCATTTGGTATCCTCGTCAGGCCTTTCAGTGTGAGTACTTCACAAAAATCAGCCATTGTCTTGTTTATTCTAGGACTGTTCCCAACTCTTCTTTAGCTCTCTTCTGGTCCTGCCATACAGTCAGGACTTTAATTTACCACAAGAATTACACACCACACTTCCCCCATACTTATTTCCACTTTCCTGCATTTTTCTTGCTCCTTTCATTTTTTTTCCCTGTATGTGCTGATTCCCTAGTTCCTCTTCTACTAAATTATGCTCTATTATTTCCACAGCCTGAAGAATTCACAGCTGAAGCATTATTTCTAACCTTAGTTTGTATTCCTGGCATGTGCTATAATCTGTTTTGAGTTTTATTTGCAGCCAAGATGCTGACACAGCAGCAATTTTCTTTTCAGATTTTGATTGGGTGGAAGCATAGTCTACTACAGGCACTGGGGTAACAACGCTGTTAGCTATCCAACACACACACATGCATGCACACACACACTTTCCCACAACTCTTTTTTTAAACATATTATTTGTTATTCATTCTGAACAGAAACAGTAAGTCCTTGGCTTTGTCTACACAGCAGATGGGAGTAAGCCTTCCAGCCCGGGGAGACAGACTCTTATGAGCCCTAGCCTTGTTAAAATCAGCAATGTGGAGAGGGCAGCTCAGGCTGCAGGTTGAGGCTTTCAAGCTTAGCAAAACCCTTATGCCTGAGAGTGTGAGCAGGAACATCCACACTGCTATTTTTAGCATGCTTGCTTATGACCCACCCCCCTTGCATGAGTCTGTCTACCAAGCCCAAGCATTCCTGAAGCCATCAGGCAGATCAACATACATGGCTGACATACATAAGAAGGTACCATAGCATCATGGTACCACATTGTAGAAGTCTTTCAAAAGCAATATTTATCACTAGAGGCTATTGCTTGCAACAGTAATACCAACCAATGAAATATAGAGACCATAGTGTGCCCCTCCCCGCCCCCACACACACCTGGACTATTAGTTCCCAAGTGCGGTATATCATTATTCATTGCTTGGATGGGTTCCTTTCTCTCTCAAGCAAGCACTCTCTTCTATGGGCAAGTTATATTGGACACAGTTAGCTATAACAGTGATGAGTGTCCTTCTGGAAACCTTGTCGGGAGACAATTCTGCACCCAGGGTTTCAAAACTATACATCAGAAGCAACCCAAATCTAAACGTCTAGAGCCAAACTCCTCTGAATTTTAGGAAAAGTCCAGAATCCAAATCAGATTTCAATTTAGCAACAGGACCCTAACGGCTGAACCAACCCTGGAGATCAGAGTACACAAATTTTTGTACCAGATCTTAACTTTTTGGGTTGGAACTATAAAATCTTCAATTTTTGTGACAATTTATTCTTAATTTTGCCCCAAATGAGAACACACAATAACAAGCTTGACGAGAAAACATACTTTTATATTTTTTTATGTACATAGATTGCAAAAAAATTAAAACCCCAGGCAAACATGTAAATTAAGTATCTGAGAAAAATAGCACACAAGGTATTGTTACTATTGACTGTAAATTGCTTTATGCAAATTGAGCATTAAAGAAGCAGCCATTTTATAATTAAGTAACAACTGATGACAGAGAAAACTCTGAATAGCTATGGGGCTTAACCCACAGCAACAATAGAAAGTGACGTAAAATGTATCATGTTCAGAACTAACCTAAGTATATAGGCGAGCCAATCTTTCCTTGCAAATTTCTGCTTAGAATTTGGTGTCAGGCTAAGCAGATATAGACAAGGGAGCTGCCATATTTATCTCAAAAGACCCCAAGGTATGTGTTACAAAGTAGGAGTTAGAAACAGGCTTATTTTCTGTCTCCCAGATTCTTTTCAGTAGAGTCTGAGAGGTTACTAAATGACAAATCAGTAACGCAGGTGTCCCTAAAGTTTGTACCAAACTTTATGGGACCAAGCACTTAGCAAGACTAGTCTGGGGACTATCAGTTAGCTGCTACTGTCTCTCTATTTGCCATTAGTTGGGCGAGGTTCAAGAAATTCTACTTGAACCCGGAGCAGTTATTTGTACCCACAATTGTGGTGGAATTAATCTTACCCCAGTGCCCATTGTAAACTACACTTCTACCCAATCAAAATCTGAAAAGAAAATTGCTGCTGTGTCAGCATCTTGGCTGCAGATAAAATTCAAAACAGATTATAGCACATGCCAGGACTACAAACTAAGGTTAGAAATAGTGCTTCAAGCTAGGGATGTAAAATCCTGTTTAACTGGTTAACCATAATGTTTAACTGCTTAACTGATTAAAGGGGAGGTAGGCGGGGGCTCCACTCCTACCAGTCTGGGCTAGAGCAGCCCTCCCCCCCCCGCATCTGGGCTGGATACCCCCCCCCCACCATAAGCAGGGACTGTTCCAGCCTAACCGGAGCAGCCCCTGCCTAAGATGCACCTGGGTTTGCCAAGGACAGGGGATCCTCCAGGTGGCTGGAACAGTGCCTGCCTACAACGTGCCTGGGCTTGCCACAGACAAAGGCTACTCTGGGCCACGAGGCTGGAGCAGCTCCCTTCCCACAGCAAGCAGGCAGGGAGCTGCTTCAGCCCCCCATCAGTCAACCTGAACCAGTTAACCAGTTAAGCTTTCACATCCCTTGCTTCAGCTGTTAAATCTTCAGGCTGTGGAAACAATAGAGCATAATTAGTTCAATATATCAGCAAACAGGGGAAAAACTTAGGGTCATGTCCACAAAATGTTGAAGGTGTACAACTAAACACCCAGGCACTGAACCCTGTGATATGAGGCCTTCTTGTTACATCTCAGAGGATCTACTATAAAATGCTCTCAAGGAGCAGAGAACAAGTAAGGCTCCATCATTTAAGGAACAGTAACTTACTGGCTAAAGGCTTATGTATGGCTTTACATAGGTATTGGCAAGAGTTTACCTTAGAAGAATAGAGCCAGGACATTCAGGACTACAAGTCTGGAACTCACTCTCTTATTCACATGACATAACACTCCCTCCCTTTGGAGATGCCTGATTCTCACCTTTATGCACCATCTGCAAAAGTAAATCCTCAAAAGAAAGAACTCCAGTTCTTGGATCTGATAGGGCTTGAACTGGGGAAGTTATACTGCTATTACACCTCTATCTCCACTCCATACCTCCAACCACAGGTTTCCCTCTAATGCAAGTTAGATCATTTATATGTATCCTTTAACTTATGGCTAATAACAATCACCATGAGAGCCACACAAGCTGGGGCTGGCCAGAGAATAATTAGCAATGGTTATGCTCCCAATGCTGGGGGCCTGGTCTGGCTCTATGATACCAGGAATTCCCCCATACTGGGAGAATCCTCAGTTGCCTCATTCTAGCAGTTGCATTGCCCCTGTGTGCTGTCTGAGTGGTGCAATGGTTGTGTGTCTGGGCCCAGGGTCCAGCCCAAAGTATTTTCAATCCTTTAACAGAATTTGTAGAATCTTAATTTACTCTCCTTACCAACTTATAAAAATGTGTATTCCTGATATGTCACATTACCAATCTTCCACCTGCTGATGGATGTGTATAGATTGAGCAAAGGAATTTGAATCACAAAGTACTGTAAATATGTCAGTGGCTCCAAATAGACATTACTTAACATGTACTGTGACTGTATGTTAACTACAGTTTACAATAGCACATTAAGAAGTGTAGTCAGTTACTGTGTATAAAATAGTCGTCTTTTTAAGTCTTTGGATCGCAGACATATTAATGAATTACTAAAGGTATCTAAACAGTGTCACTAACTCTTAAAATTTTGTTGACAATCTCACAGTTGAGTTTTTTTAAAGGGTCCTCATGAATTTAAGTTCTACCTTCAGCTCACAAGATTGTGCTCTTATCCAAAATGGCCACTGTCTCCCATAGCTTTTAAAGGGACTAAAGCCACAGGTTGTCTTTAGCAAAAAGCACTGATGGCCTGTCCCTTTCAAATTCGTAGATTCAAGTGTGGGTCCAGTGAAACTGAAGCCAAGTTGCCCTAAGGGAAGTTGGTGGCTATTTGATGGCCAGGCAGGGTAAAGGAGAATGCTGAGGTGCCAAGAATGAGTTCAGGGGAGGGGGTAAAGTGTAATGTTGGGAAACAAGGCAAGGAATTAGGAGTAATGTGGGGAGAACGGGGCATACTGAGGAGATGGCATGGGAACAGGGCAGCAGGAGGCAGACTCTGATGTTGTAGAGAGGGAGAATGTGAGGGATTGGAGGGCGGAAAATGGGGGAGTGGGCAATTGAATGTAAGGTGATAGGCTGTGAGAAAGTAAGCAAGCAAAATGGGAGTGGGATAGCTGCCTATCTGCCTAATTAGAGAAGAGAATACAAAGGAATCAAATGATAGATCCCTATACCTTAGGGATAAGAGAGGGTGAGTGATGAGGATACCCTTCAATGGCTGACTCGGAGGGATTGCACTTATCTGCGGATGCTCAGGGTTGAACTGAACGGTATTACCAAACCACGAAGAAGCCCCAGCCATGAAGCAGACCGCCTCTGTGCTAGGTGTTGTGAAGACAAAGAATATGAGCCCACTTAAGGGGAAGGGATGTGTGACTTTCCCCTAAAATGAGGGGGGGAAAGCCCAGAAAACTAGCGAAAACTCATGTGAATGGATTTTGGGGACCCTAGTTATTCATTTTTGAATGCCTGGGGTTGGCAATACTGTGTAATTTACTTCAATGATGGAGTTTCAGCTTGGATTCAGAACATTCCAAAGTTTCTATTCTACTTTGAACTACTGTAGTCAGGAGACTTTCATTTCTCATGTTTTTCATATTTCTGGGTCTTATACGATCTTTGTACTTTCAATTCTGCTCCTAATCAAGATCAGGAAGTGCAGTGGCAGCAAAAATTAAACTAACTTTATCATACCTCAAAAAAGTTTTATGTTAGTTCAGTATGGGTTTTGGATAGCAGCTCAGGTGAAATCAGATTAACAGGTTTACATATTTTCTTGTTTATTGGTAATAAAGCCTTCTTAATACACACCTCAGTCTAAGTGGATGTTTCTTTACTTGAGTTCACTGAAGTCTTTTGATAGAGAGTGGCTACCGAGGCTCCCTGCACTCACTCCACCCAAAGTGCTGTCTCTACAGCACTGATTGGCTAGGAGACATGGCCAATGGGAGGTGCAGGGGCTGCTGGCAGAGGCAGGACACAGAGCTATGGAGCAGCATGGACATGTTGCCTCTTCTGGGAAGCCACACTAGGTGAGCGTCACACAGATTCAGCACCCCTAAACCACTTCTGTGCTCCCTCCCACACTGCAAACCCCTCATCACCAGCCTGGAGCCCACTCTTGCACCCCAAACCCTTCATCCCTGGCCCCACCCCACAGCCTGCACCCAAGCTGAAGCCCTCACTCCCTCTGTACCCTAACCTGATTCCCCTCTCACATCCCAAACCCTTCATCCCCAGTCCCAACCCAGAACCCACACCTCCAGCTGGAGCCCTCACCCTCTCCTTCACCAAATTATCTGCCCCCACCCAGATACCCCTCCTACACTTTAAACCCCTCATTTCTGGCCTCACCCCAAATCCTGCATCCCCATCCCAGAGCCCCAACCCCCTCCCATAACCCATCCCCCTACCTCAGCCCGGAGCCCCCACACACAATCCAAACTTTTAGTTTATCAGCATACTTAACTAACTAGCAGCCTACACTTCCCCAACATCCTGGATAACAAAGCTTTTACGATATGTCACCCTGAGATTTGAAATTCTCAACTTAGGGAACTAGTCACCGTCTTACATTCTTTTCTAATTTTTTCCACTCCTTTATAGATTTTCTAGTTCCATTATAACAGAAACATTTACTCATGTTGATGGGCTTTCAGTGTTTTTCAGTTTACTTGAACAACTCAGGAGCTCCCCCAACACCAACCACAGTCAGGAAGTCCTGTTTAATCTGATTGAACTAAGTCAGCTATCACCTGACTTCTCTTCGCTCCTTTTATGTGGCTTAATTTTCTACATGTTGGCTCTTCTCTCTGACTCACTCCTGGCTCTTTTTCTCATTACAATCCCACTAATGCTTATTCTCAGCAACTTCAGTTTCCACATCCAACCCATTAGCAGCTCATATCCTTGTTGGAGCTTGAACATTGAATCAACTCTTCCAGTCAACAAAACAGTCACTCACTGCACATCACTTTACATTGTTATATACATTGTTCACTTTTTGGCCACTCAGTTCCAATGTTCTCCATCTGACATCTTCAACAAGGACTAGCTACAGTTGGCACTTCCATGAACTAAAATCATCGATGTTCATAACCGCTCTAAAAACTTAAGAACGGCCACATTGGGTCAGACCAATGCTCCATCTAGCCTTGTATCTTGTCTTCTAAGAACCAGATGGTGCCAGATGTTTCAGAAACAGCAATTTATTAAGTGAAACATCACCTGTTGTCTAGTACCAGCTTCTGGCGGGCAGAGGTTTAGACACACCTCGGCTGTGTCTAGACTGGCACAATCTTGCGCCAGAGCTATGCAAATGAGGCTCAGCATGGAATATCGCCGAGCCTCATTTGCATAACTAATGAGCCGCCTTTGTTGCAGAAGAGGCTCTTGCACAAGACGGAGCTGTCTACACTGCCCCTTCTTGCTCAAGAAAAACCCTCTTGCACAAAGCCGTTATGCTGATTATTTTCAGGCATAATGGCTTTGCGCAAGAGGGTTTTTCTTGCGCAAGATGGGGCAGTGTAGACAGCTCCGTCTTGCGCAAGAGCCTCTTTCGCAAAAAAGGCAGCTCGTTAGTTATGCAAACGAGGCTCGGCGATATTCCATGCTGAGCCTCATTTGCATAGCTCTGGCGCAAGATCGCGCCAGTCTAGACACAGCCCTCGAGTATAGGGTTATGTCCCATACCATCACGTCTAATAAACATTGATGGACCTGTCCTTTGTGCACTTATCGAATTCTTTCCGAACCTAGTTATACTTTTGGACTTCACATCAGTCTCTGGCAATGAGTTCCACAGGTTAGGTGTGCAGTGTATGTGATGAAGTACTCCCTTGCCGAAGTTTTAAACGTGCTGCCTATTAATTTCATTAGGTGACCAATGGTGCCTGTGTTATGTAAAGGAGTAAAATAACACTTCCTTATTCCTTCTTATCTCATGACTACCTACTTTGCATATGAACTTTTTGCAGGTCCTTATCAAAAGGCTTTCTGAAAATCCAAGTATATTATATCCCCTTTCTCACATGCTCATAGACAGCCTCAAAGAATTCTAATAGATTGGTGAGATATGACTTCCCTTTACAAAAGCTATTTTGACTCTTTCCCCATCATGTTTGGCTCTATATCTGAGAAGTCTGTTCTTTACCGTAGTTTTAACTAATTTGCCTGATTGAAACTATAGCCTCTGTTCCTCTCAGCCACTTCACTCCCCTCTGCTGACCCATTTCTGGACCACAGTCTGCCTCTCCAATGCCAATCTTTGCTCTACCCCAACATCCACTACCTCTGCTTTTTATTCTAGGCCTCTGAATACCTCTAGACCAGGGATGGGCAATAATTTTTAAAAGGGGGCCATTTCATAAAGTTCCAAAGGGGTGGGGCCTCGGATGGACAGGTTGGGGGCAGAAGACTTCTTGTGCTCCCCCACCACAGACCCTGATTGGCCTAGCGGTGGGGGAACACCTCCCCAGACTGTTTTTAAACAGCTGGCATTTCTCTCTAGCCACCACGTGCCCTTGGCCAGGGAGAGGAGACTTCGCACACTCCCCCATCGATTGGCCTAGGGTGAGGGGAGTGGCAGGGTGGCCGCGGGCTGGATCCACTGGCTTGGCAGGCCAGATCTGGTCTGAGGAAGACCCTTTGCCACCCATGCTGTAAACAAAGCTGGGAAATAATGTTGACTCTTCCATCTCTGCCATTTTCCTTGCCATTCCCCCAGTCTCATGTCCCACTACCCTGTCACATTGTCTGTTTGTAGCTATTCGTACATACACCTGGATACTTCTTTGCTTCCTCCTTTATCCTCCATGAACTCATTCAGAAGGCCTCAAGGTATACCTCAGCCATGATGATTGTAAAAATCAACCAGGGTTGAGGACACATGGAGATCATTTGCACTGATTTAAATGTTTATTACTCTCAGAGGAATAAAATTGCATATTTTGAAAAAAAATTAACTTGATTGCATCCTCTCACTGTCGGACGTTTAGCTTCTTAGAGAGGCATGGCTTTTGTCTTCATATGTCTTTGCACATAGCCTAGCACAATGAGGCACTGATCCTCAGAGGGAAACTTTGGCTGCTACTATAAAATAAATGAATAAATATCATCAGTTTTGAGAGAAAATTACTCACTGATGCTAACAGGAAACTCTCCAATCTCTCTATGTTCAATAAGATATTCTAAATTGCTGAGATACCTCAGAACAGGTTATTTTCCCCACATAGTCCCTTTAATGTTGATTTTTGTTTTCTGTATCTATATAAATATATAGAGCTTGTCCAGGTGTCATATGAGGAAGAGTTGAAGAAATACAAGCAACGTAAAAATCATTCTTTGCTGTGTATCTTACAATCTTGTACAGGAAAAAAATAAAAAACAACCCTCCCTAAAACTTACATCAACATAGAAATGGACCAATGGATCAGAGCGAAAATGTTCCCAAGAGGAAAGTAATTAGTGAATAGTATGTTGTTTCAAATTCATGTAGACTTTAATTTAATAAACACAAATAGATGAATGTGCTTTAGGCTTGAAATTACTGACACAGAAGAACTGTCATACTTCAATGAATTCAGTGGTACTCCATGCACTTTCAAAGCTTAATTATGGCCACAATTAAGCATAAAAAGCCCAAATTTAATTTTGTGACTAAATCTTGCTACCTTTATTTGTGTCTGATTCTTTTGCCTCAGAATGTGGATTGGGGAAGTTACTGTATTCTGCATAGACCTGCAGTCAGTATGAAGGAAGCCAGTTTGGCTAAAAAGAAGTTTGAACCCAACCAGGAACCTTTTGCAAAGTTCAAGAGAATAAGATTAATTTTGGTCCACATTCTGCAACTGACTTCAGGCAGATCGACCTATGCTGAGCCCACGCAAATAAATGCCTACATGGAGCTCGCTGCAAGATCAGGGTCTTGGTTTGTTCATTTATTTTATTATATTGCATTATATCACTAATCTATGGCCTTGCTAACCTGTCTCCTAGGGTATACCTTGCGGTGCACACTGGGAAAGGGAGAATAGTGAAACCAGCCAGCTGCACCAAAGTCCAGAGACTTACCTCTACCAGCAGCTTCTCTACAGCAGCAGTTCTCAACCGTCGTGCCGTGGACCCGTGACAGGCCATGAACCGCTGGCTGCCAGGCTGCGTCTGCCAATTTTGCCCAGTGCTGAGGCGGCGGCAGAAAGAGGCAGAGCAGGAGGCGCCTCCCTCCCTCTTGACCCTTCCCTCCTGGGTAAGATGGCGGCACTGCCAGGGCTCCGCGCTCCTCATCCCATCCATGGGGTCGCAAGACGCGTTTGAGGAGGGAGGGGGCGCGAAAGAGGAGGGAACTCACATGCCGCCAACAGCCTCCCCCTTGCCTGCACTGCAGTGACGGCCATGCTCCCTAGAGGGGGCAGTCTCGCTCTGGGGAGTGTGGGGGTAGAGTCAAAGGGGTGTTGGGTGAAGGTGTGGTGGGGTCAGAAGTTTAAGGGTCAAAGGGCATGGGGTGTAGGGATGGGAGTCAAAGGATGTTAGACACTGGGGAGCAAGGGACTGGGTTGCGTTTAGGGATTAAAGGGGAGGACTGGGGCTGAAGGAGGGCAGGGGTCAGAGGTCAAAGGGGCAAGAGGGGGTGGGTTGCAGTGGGTCAGTGGTTATGAAGCCAGGTGCGGTGCAGTTCGTGCTTCTGTCTAAGGGGGCAGCAGATCTGAGGGTGTCTGAGCGGGGTCGGGGGTCTCAGAACTTGTGGGACAGGCAGTTGCAGGGTCAGTGGGGCAGGATCAGGGTTTGGCACAACAGGCAGTCATGGAATTTGTGGAGCAGGGGCACTGAGGATACTGGGGCAGGATCAGGGAGCACTGGGAATGGTGGGGCAGGATCTGGGAAAATGGGAGATTGTAAATTTAAGTCAGGGGTAGCTCGGACACAACATGCAAGGTGGGTAGTGATAGCGGATGCAGAACAGGCTTCAGGCAAGACAGAGATGGCTGGCAAAAGGAAGTTGGCAGCAGGGGGTGTTGGGAAGTGGGAGACGGTGGGCACTGAAGTGACAGGCTTGGCGAGACAGACTTGTGAGGTAATGGTGTTAGTGGGATACAGGGGATATCAGATGATGAGGTTTGCAGGTTCAATAAGACAGAGACACAGAGTACCAGGGTTGGCTTGATGGGGTCAGAGGGTTCTGACATTGGAGGTAGAGGGATGTGCAGTAACAGGACGGGGTCAGCAGGTGAGTGGGTTGGTGGACAGGTAACATTTTATTTGCAGACAGGTAATATTTCATTTGCTTATTTTCATATTCATTTGCATAATGCAATGTTGCAGGTCCACCAAACAATTGTGAATGGGTTTGCCAGTCCACAGTGTAAAAAAGGTTGGGAACCACTGCTCTACAGCATTTGGAGTAGCAGGAATCAAATTGCACTCTCATGTGCACAACAGGACATATAAATATACCAATAATCTCTGCTGGCAATGCACATATTTTATTAGAATGGCTTAAAAAGAATCACAACAATACAAATGGGTTAATGCAGCCAAAAAAAGCACACCTGGAATGTCGTGTCATTCTCATACATCCTTGAATATTGAGCCCAGAAAAATAAATTGACTTGAGTCTAATCCAATAGTCAATATAAGATTCTGTTGTGTAGACTATCGACTTAAAGCTCAAGTATAGCCTCGAGCAAGAGAAGTTCAACACAAACAGGCATACTTGCCACAAAGCTGTATTGATGGGTATCACCAGTGTTTGGTCCTTCAATAAAAAACAATTATCAAGAACTGAATTTTGGGAACAAGGGTAATCCAGAGATCAATACAGTTAATAAAAGCAGACCAAGATTTTTCAAGGATTTTTATCTGTTATACAGCTCAGCTAACACAGACTTGTTAATTTAGGCATGAAGTTTCTGAAACAAAGAGGATTATGCTATTATACATGGAACTTTTCCCAAGGAAGTGTTGTTTACCAAATTCACTCAGAAAATCTAAACCTTTGCAAGCACAATGAAGGGTCTCTTCATTAACTCTTCTTTTATCATTCATTGAGCGCTCAATCTTGCAGATTTATTCAGGTAACATTTCCGTTGGACTTTACTGGTAATACTTCCTGAGTAAGAACTGTAGGACAGGTCTCTGATTTAACAGAGCTGAGTCTAACTCTGTAATGCTGTTTATGTAGCTACTCCACTGCAGGTAAGGGCCTGCATATTGTCACTGTACTATGAATGATCTCAGGATACATAAGCCAAAATGGAACTTAAATCATATTAAGTTCAATGCTTTAAACATGAAACTCTGCCCCATAGAATTCACAGCAGACTAGCAGAACCATCTCCATGTTTTGCCTCCCCTGGGATTTTGTGGAGGTAGAATCAGGTTGAAGAGGGTAGGACTTGCCAAAGTTATATAGTATTGCTTTTTCCTTTTGGACTGTGGGGGTGCATCTCTGCACCCTGCCTAGAAGTCTATAATCAACAACATAAATGCCATTTTCTCCATTGCACTGCAACAGATTGCTGATTTTCCACTTGTCCCAATCCCAGCATTCAGCTCATGCAATAGCTTAGTACATTAGCAGTTTCACTGCTTGCCTTTCTTTCTGTTAAAAGAAGAAATGGTAAAGGGGATCAGCAGTGCCCTTGATGGGACACAAATGCTAAAACCTGCCAGACACATTTCTTGTCTCAAGAGGATCTGGCAACAACAGGCTTGTGTTCCACTAGCTTAGCTCTGCTGAGACAGGAGTGGCAAATCTCCTTGCTTCCTACAAGCTGCTGCAATCAGCCACAGAAGGTAACAGGAGTCAACAGTGGACACCATTAAGTGCAATTTCAGAGAAAAAGAGAAAAGATTAACAGGCCAACAAATTAGGTAACCTTTCAACAAAAAACCTCTTGGCTGATACCACTAATCCACAAACTGCTTAGAAGGATGAAGCTGGTAGTCACTTTGGGTGAAGCTGCACAAGGTTTCTTACAAAAACATCTCGGCTGTGTCTAGACTGGCGCGATCTTGCGCCAGAGCTATGCAAATGAGGCTCAGCGTGGAATATCGCCGAGCCTCATTTGCATAAATAATGAGCCGCCATTTTTGCAGAAGAGGCTCTTGCGCAAGACGGAGCTGTCTACACTGCCCCGTCTTGCGCAAGAAAAACCCTCTTGCGCAAAGCCGTTATGCCTGAAAATAACCAGCATAATGGCTTTGCACAAGAGGGTTTTTCTTGCGCAAGATGGGGTAGTGTAGACAGCTCCATCTTGCGCAAGAGCCTCTTCCACAAAAATGGCGGCTCATTAGTTATGCAAATGAGGCTCGGCGATATTCCACGCTGAGCCTCATTTGCAAAGCTCTGGCACAAGATCGCGCCAGTCTAGACACAGCCTTCAAGAAATAGAGTCCTCGCTAACCTTGAAATGACAGTATGCTTTTCTAAAAAACATGGTGTCATTCATAATTCCCTAGAATGAAAAATACCTACACCTTTCTATTCCCAATTTCCCAGTGTTCAATGCTATATGATGGAGTGGCCAAACTGTGGCTTGTGAGCCGCATAGCTCTTTTACCATTAAAGTGCCATTCGCACAGGCTCCCACACCCTTCTATTCTCTACCTACCAGATGGGGGTGGGGAGGAGAGCACAGGACCTCTGCCTTGCAGCAGATTGGTGGGGTAGGGGTTTCTTCTCAGAGGCGTACTGGGCTTTAGCAGGAATTGCCCCATTAGGTGCCCCCTATGGGGCTGAAGCCCCGAGTCCCAGCAGGTGTGCCCTATTTCTGAAACTTCTGAAGGTTATGGTATGCAACTCAGAGGCTCAGTATGTTTGGCCACCCCTGCTCTATGATATACACTTTCCTTCACATGCATGGTTCTCTTGGAGCAGCAGTGGGTACTAAAAGGTGCCCAAGCATACATGTTACAGGAGGAGGAGGAGGAAAGATCCTTCAACAGTGAAAAGGCTGCATATCCGCATTCACTAAACATTTTAAGCAACCCTGACGGGAACCTTTATTTGAGGGTTGAAACAAAAATACTGTTGTTGAAAATGCATCATAATTGCCTGAATCCACATTTCCTGGATTTGACCAGGTTGGAAGTAAGAAGCACAAAGGCTGAGGGGACCCTTGTTTCTAATATGACCAGACCCAGGAGGTGCTGAAAATCTTATGAAAAAGCCTACCCTTGTGAGATTTACAGCGCAGCTTTGCAGATCCAAGTCTTGTGGGCTAGTATCCAAATATCTGGGGCTTTGTCCAGATTGAACCCATATAACCTGCAAGCTCTGAGTGCCTCCCGGGTGTTCCGAAACCCCTAATGAATTTCTTGGGAGTTGAAGATGTTCAGCTGCTTACAGAATTAGAACTCACACCCAAACTCTCACAACCACTTTGAAATACAAAACTCACATGGTCTGATTTTGCCACTGCTTTGAACTTTGTATAGTAATTTCTACCTGAGCAAAATGAATGCGAAGTGCCGTCAGGTGGGTAGCATTATACATTCTCTTTGTGCCAGGATAAAGGGTTATCATAAGGTACAAGACAGCTGAGATGCAGGATATATTCATGATGGTCAGATTTCATCTCTGAATTTCCTTGCTGATCTTTAACTAATTTTACAGAAAACTGTGTACATAAAACAGATCACAGTAGCACAGGGGTGGGCACTAATTTTTTAATGGGGGACCATGTCAAGATTTTGGTATGTGGTAAAGGACCACACTTCTATGGAGGGAGCACAGGGTCTAGGATGGCAGGTGGGGGACAGAAGGAAGCTTGGGATAGAGTAGGGATGTTAGTGAGTAGTCTATAAAGGTACGTCTAGACTACAGGCTTTTGTCGACAGAAGTTTTGTCGACAGATACTGTCGACAAAGCTTCTGTTGACAAAGAGCATCTAGACTACATCCAGTTCTGTCGACAAAGCAAGCCGCTTTGTTGACATGACAGTGTAGACTCAAAGGACAGTGTAGATGCAATAATGCCTTCTGTGGACAGAACTCTGTTGACAAAAGGCATTATTGCTCGTAGAATGAGGTTTACAGCCGTCGACAAAACTGCTGAGTTCTGTCAACGTTATGACAACAGAACTCAGCGACAGTGTAGACGCAGGTATAGTTTTGTTGACAAAAGTCCACTTTTGTCGACTAAGCCCTGTAGTCTAGACACACCCTAAGAGACAGCATGGGGGGGGGGGACAGGAGTCGGTGCTGGGGGTACCCGGCTTAAAAGCCAGTTCCCCTCAGCACCATCTCTATGGTGGTGCCCTGCCCCACCCCAGCTGTCAGAGGCAGTGAGGAGGGGAGGGGATAGGGGAGACTGCTGTGAAGCAATCCCTGTTTGCAGGGGTCCCAGTGAGGAGCAGGTCCCCCTGCGGAGAGGGGCTGCTGCCACAAAGCAGCCCCTGTTTGCTGTGGCCCATGATGGCCAGGCGCAGGTGCTGCTCCAGCAGGGCAGTCTACTGCAAACAGGGGCTGCTGGACTCAGCACGAGCTGGGACCAAGCAGTCCTGGCTCACGCTGGTCCAGGATGCTGAGCCTCTGCATTTTAAATGTAGTAAAAGCTTGGTGGCTCTTACTACATTTAAAATGCAGAGCCACACTGCAGGTGGCTGGGGCTGCAAGAGTGGGTGCGGGGTCTGAGAGCGAGTTTGGGTGAAGGAGGGGATTATGATCTGGAGCACGGGCTTGAAGTCCAGGGTCCAGGAGAGGATTCTGGCCAGGGGGAGGAAGATAGGAGAGGATGCAGGCTTTGGGAGGGAGTTGTGACCTGAAGGAAGTGGGAAGAGGGGGTACAGAGGGTTTGCGTAGTGACCTGGGCAGGAGGGGCTGGTGACCTGGGGCAGGTAGTTGGGGGGAGATGGGCGTGGGGTGCCAGAGGCAGGCTGTAGCTGAGAGATACTTACCTACATGGCTTTGGGAGGAAGAGAGGGAGGGAAAAAAAGAGGCTTCTCTCTGCCCCTGCCTCCAGCAATATTTCTCAGCTCCTATTGGCTAGAAACTGGCTAAAGGGAGCTGAGGGATTTTGTTGAGGGGGGGACAGTGCACGAATTCTCCTGTTACTCCCCAGCTTGCAAAGTAATTGGGAACCAGCTGTTTAAAAGAGTGTAAGCTGCTGTGTAGTAAGGGTGCTGGCATGGTGGCCACGGGCCGGATGTGGCCCGCTAGCTGCCTCTTGCCCCACCCACCCGTGCACTAGCATAATAGTGATATTTCTATATGTAAATGTTATATGCTTGAATTAATTCAATTTCTACATAGAATCATAACTTTGTCTTATACAGTTGGACCTCCCTGGTCCAGCACCCTCGGGACCTGACCGGTCCCGGATGAGGGATTTTGCTGGAACATGAGAGGTCATTTTTGGACCCCAGCCACTGGCCCTGCTGGCCCAGCTGCTGATCTTCTGGCCAGCTCCCCACCTCCTGCTGAGCAGCCATTGCTGCCGTGGCTCTAGGACTGCCAGGCAGCTGTGCGTACCGCGTGTTGGGGGTCCCTGGACAGCCGCGCACACCACGCGCTGAGGCTCCCAGCCCCACCAGGCAGCCACACGCCGGGTCTCCCTACCCCACTGGGCAGCCCTGCTGCCATGCGCTTGGAAGCCCCACCGTCCGCTCCCTGCAGGCAGCCCATTACCCTGCCCGCCCAGCAGGGGTCCTTGCCGCTGGCCCTCCAGCGGGACTCTCTGGTCCTGCAACCTCGGTGCTGGACCATAAATGTTGCTGGACCAGAGAATCCTAGGTAAAAGAGTTTCACCCTGTATTAATTTTTGTATTACATTAGTCTGGCAACTTCTATGGCTAGCTTACTGAATATCTGAATTTTTTTCTCTTTGAAATGAGCAAAGCTTTTCATTTGGACTCTCTTAGATGTTTGTTATTTTCTTTCTGGGTTTGGTTTCATCTGATACAGTTACCTAGTATCAGGATATAATATGGCTTTCCCGCATATATGAATTAATTCAAATCCCTGAGCATAAGCTTTCTGCTGGAAGTAAGAGAACTTTCCAACATGGTACATTAACACATAAAGCCATTTACCTTTCACATAAATGCATTAAAAAAGTCTTGGTTTTCTTCCAGTTAATGGAAATATTTTCTATTTAGACCAGCACCATCCAGTAGTCTAGGCCTAAGAGTTAAGTTATTTATATTAAAAAGGGGGTATTTTAAGAAACCTCAAAACAGAAAAATGCAATTGTGCCATAATGTGACACATGGAGAAAGCAAGGTACAGAGAAGTTAAGTGCCCCACCCAAGAACATCTGTGAGAGAAAAAGGACTAGAACCAGATCTCCAGGTTTGTAAGCCATCTGCTTCAGAAAGATACTTGCCATTATTGCCTCCAAGAACATGTCATAAGAAACAAAGGAAAATACAGTCGTCTTCAGGATGAATTTTCCCTTAAGTAGAATAGTTAACATTATTTTCTTAAAGAAAAAACTTAGATACAACTACCGTGTTTCTTTTCTAAAGAAACAGTATAAAGATTAATCATATTAGTTAATAGCAAATATCATAGTAGACAAAAAAAGTGCATAGTTATTAAAACACCTTTTAAACTCAGACTGTTTTTTTCAGTTTGTGCCAGAGTCCTGCCCGTTCAAATCCATTTTCTGCTGAGACCAATGCGGTTGAATGAGGCTGAGCTAAACAACTTGGGAGTTTAAGGTTTAGAGCTTTGAAAAACCCACCCTGCAATTTACTCACTATGTGGCCACATACTGTTGACTATTTATTGTTACAAGAGAATGTGCTGCTTCCATGAGACAAATTCCGAGTGCAAAACCCCCAAGTTAAAGTGGTAAGAGCTAAGTGCAGTTTGGCAAAGCAGAGCCATTCATTTTACTGATCAGATGCTGCAGTCCGCTCAGCATGTTTACCAATACTCCAAACGGCATGAAGTCAGTAAGTGACAGCTTAGTGCATTAAATGTAGCTGCTCTGTAACACTAAGTCATCTATTTATCCTCTAGTTGTGCTTCTTCAAGCAGTTAGCACCACCGCAAGTGTACTAAGGAGAATTTACACGTTGCTACAGTTCAATAAGATGAACTCTGATGCTATTGGTAAGTTGGCGGCAGTGTCAAGGCACAGTTATATAACTCACTGAGCTGAATGCTTCCCCATAAGGAGAGGGAGAGTGCAGAAAGGAAAAACAAAGAAGCGGGAACCCATGTTTCAAAGACCTGATTAATGTAATGCTAGGAAAACAGACTGAGGATTTCTCATCAGTTGTGATTTTGTAAAGGTTTGTTTCTCATTTTCAACCCTGCAGAGCAACCTGTTTTGAATTTGTTAGGTGCTCAGAGAAACAAGGGAAATAAGATAATCTCAGCTAATCTCAGCTACTTGCCTGCAGTAGGACATACACCACCAATTTACAATACAGGATAATTCTCTGCATTCAACTAAACCCAATGATTAAGAGTGAGCACACTACCCATCCCAACTCACAGACTCTTACCTTAACTTAAGTCCTGAACAGTATAGGGCACCTGTCAGTCACTTAGCATCTGAGGGACAGGTGCATGAAGATTTATGATACACTAGGAGCTTCTAGCAACAATTCACCAGGGATTTCAAGAGGGGCAAGGAATAAAACATCACCAATGTCTCTCCTCTGAAGATTCAGATCAACAAAGCTTTGCCCAGAGATACCCACTAAATTAGATATTATAAAGGGTTAGATCCTGAGCTAGTGTAAATGAACATAACTCCGCTTGCTTCAGTGGATCCTTTAGCACACAACCTTTTTTTTTTTAAGTTTAATTTCTGACCTCTACTAAAGGCTTGTCTCCCTTGGGACAGTTAATTCAATTTAATAATGAAGTGCATTAGTTAAACCACATTAAGAATGCCCAAACAGGGATTTATTTGGAATTTATGTGACCTTAATTTGGTTTCCAAAGTGAATTGAATTAAACCAAATTAAAGTCACTTTTAATCTGAATAACGGCATCCACAAAGGGGTTTAACTAATCTCCTTTAAAATTCACACATTCAGTTAATTTGGATGTTTTTTTGTTGAGTGTCCCTGTGTAGACAAGCCCTAGGACTGCAGTAAGTGGTGGAGGTTTTGATTACAGTTACCTGCCTCTCATGAATGGGATTAAAACAAGCAATTCATTTCTCACCACTGAACAGAAGTTTGACTGTAACAAATTACTGTCACTGCTAATCTGGGTTGCAGTTTGACTCATTTTGACACACATAAAAGTCTGTCTGCCCATTAACAGCTTTGCACACTGTAGAGTATTAGTTCAATTCCACCCTTAGCAGCTCTGATTTTTGTCTGCATAACTGGTTGACTGGGTACTCCTTCCTTTTGAATCTCTTATATATTTCATGGAAGTTGATGGGGGACAAGATTTGAGGTTCCTTTCTTAGAAAGGGCATTTATACAGCAACTAGAGAGTCTAGTTTATTGGAGAGACCTGCCTGAGGGTAATGGGCTCTGCAGAATACTGCTAGAAGTTAGCAAACATTTGTTTCAGGAGTTTAGGACATGGCAAGGATGTATACAGTTTTGACCAAAGGCAAAATTCTCCAATCACCAATGACTTGGAATATGGTGAGTTGATCAAGTGACATAAACAATAACTCTTAACACTGACTAGTTTATTTGAAGGAGAATCAGGTCTTCCCACTAATTACAAGGAGGTCAAAGCTTCCAGTGTCATGATTCTATTTTTTTGCATAGTGATCTAATCTGTGAATTAGAAAGGGTGTGATCCTGAAAGGTGCTAAGCATCTTCAACTTCCACTGAGGTGAATAAGAATCAAGGGCGCTCAGCACCTCACAGGATGAAGTCCATATAACATACTACACACATTAAAGAATCAGCATTCAGATTTCATTCATTCTGCAAGGTAACTTTATGCATGGCTAGTGCTTTAGCTAACATCACCTTTGTCCCCTTGCACATCTAGTTGTGGTGGATTTTTTTTTTTTGGTCTGCATGGACCCAAGAATTTTCAGTCAACAGTTTGCCTTTAGCTGCATGCGTAAGAGAAATAAATTTTAATGTGCATCTCTCTCTCAAAAGGATCTATACTTGCTATGACATGAAATTATGACACATTCAGGGAAAAGAGTGTGGGTTTTGAAACCAATACAATCTTTCTGCTTCCTTGATCAAGTCTCAGTTGAATATAGGGTGGGGAATTTCGGTGTTTTTTATTGTGCTAAATATTTTAAATAAATGAGTACATGAATGGAGTAGGGATTCAGATTTTATCTACAAACTGCTGAAGCATGAAGAGGCCAAAGCAGTACATGCAAGTGTTAAACTATCTCCCCTTCTCCTTTATGCACAGACACACTGTTTCGAATGAAAGGAAGAGCAAAATAGTACTGTATGGACAACACTTTAGGACCTCATGTGGACATTCCTTGCTAATACACAGACTCCCTGGACCACTTATCCAGCCTGAGTTGAGAAGTTTACGTTCTCTGAATTGAGCCTACAAGTTGCAGTGAGTGTGTTGTCCACAGATGGAGCAAATAATGGCAAGTGTCAAATTAGCAGCTTAGTGAGCTTTATAGCTTAAGTAATGACCATCTCAAGGCGTTCTGCCATTCTGTTTCACAGTTTCCCCACCAACATGACTGCCCCCAGTATTTTATCTCGTCAAGTTACTTTCTGAAGTAAAAAACCTGAAGAGTAAAAATATGAGTACAGATATCAAAGTCTGCAGCCTTCAGTAAAGCATTCATTCGAGGACACTATTCATAGTTTATGAAAAAAGCTCTGGACCTTAGTGAATAAAGTTTGTTGGTCCTGTTGTGCATTGTTTGGGCACTTGACTTCAGAAAGCTGGATGAAAGTCTTCTAAACCTGACTTATCCACAAGACCCAAATAGAGTTAGTGAACAAGTCTGTTTTGATAGGCCTTCTGCACACAAACAAGATTCTGTTGGGTCTCTTTGAAGCTGTACATACATTTACCCATCTGTAAAAAGGGTACTGTAGCAGGGCCTATTTGAAACCCAGGAAGTGGGCGGGCGAAGCCTGCCTACTTCTAAAAGCCCCTCCCCCAGCCTTGAAGGAGGGACAACTGGACCTGGGGTTCAATTAAATACTTGGGACAAATAATGAAAAACTCGGTCAGGGGGTGCAGGTCACAGGGTCAAAAGAAGAGAACCAGATGGGGACACCAAGCAGAGAACCCCAGAAGGCACCCACTGCTCCTCAAAGCTGTTGATGGAGCCAGTGGACGCCGCCCAGAGGAACTCTGCCCGGATACGTGATGCTAGGGATGAACGGAAATAGGCCCCACAGTCGCAGGGAACCCCCCCGTCTAGCATCCTCTCCCTGGTATTATAAATGGTGGCTTTGGACAAAGCCAGGAGGAGGTTGACGAGGAGGTCCTGCGACTTTGTGGGGCCACGGATTGGGTGTGCATAAAGGAAAAGGTGTGGGGAAAAGTGCAGCCAGAACCTCAGTAAGAGGTTCTGAAGGAGCCGGAATAGGGGCTGCAACCTGGCGCATTCGAGATAACCTGGCGCACGCCTTTCCCTCACGCCGCAGAAAGAGCAGGTATCCGGGATGGGGGTGAACCGCGCCAGGTACACGCCCGTGCTCACGGCTCTGTGAAGGAGCCGCCAACTGATATCCCCGATGGGCCGCGGGATTAAGGTGGAATATAGGCTGGCCCATCGGGGTTCCCCACCCTCAACGGGTCTTAAGTAGTCCCGCCATTTGGTATCAGGGCGGGACACGAAGGTGGGGAGATGCAAGGTGTGGAGCACAAGCGTGTACAGATATTCTCTAGGCACGGTTTGAAAGCAAACCGGCTGCAACTTTTGCAGCCGGCTGGGGGCCCAGAGGTGGGGAGGCCGGGGGGGCCCGCGGAACAGGGGCCCAATAAAAAGGGACGGAGGGTTTGCAGGAAGGGAGGGGCGGGGATAACTTCCTGCAGCGGTCCGTGCGAGAGGGTGAGAGCGGGCCGCGGCAGAGCCGCCTTCACCTCCTGGAGTAGGCGCAGAGGGGTTCGGGGGGTGGAGAACCCCATGCGCCGAGCAAGCGCTCAGGGATCCACCCAGTCCCCCCTGTCGTCATCCAGGAGGTCTCCGACCATGGTGGTTTCTCCCAGGATCAGCCTCCGGCGCACCGAGGGAGAGTCCGCCACCTGCACGCACAAGGCTGGATTATGGAGCAGGGGCTCCGCGAGGAGGTCTCCTCCCTCGGCGGCCACAACGGACCTGGTCGCTGAAAACAGCTTCCAGGTCTGGAGGAGGTCCTGGTAGAATTCCGGCAGCTCTGAGAGGTCTCGCAGAAGACCCCTCGGGTGGATAAAAAAGAGCTGCCGGTCGTATCGGAGCCCTCGGAGGCGGCGAAAGGAAGGCACACGCCAAAGTGCTCCATGCCGGACTACCTGCACTAAAGAGGAGTCTCTGCAGGGCCTGGAGGCGGAAGGTCCGGACCTGGCTGCGCACGCAGACCAGGCCCTGGTCCCCCCTCCTCCAAGGGGAGAGACAAGACCCCTCCAGAGACCCAGTGCAGTCCTGGCCAAAAGAACTCCAAAGCTGTCCTCTGGAGCTTGGCCAGGACTTCCGGGGCTGGGCGCAGGGTGTTGAGCCGGTGCCAGAGCATGGACAGGACCAGCTGATTTAGCACCAGTGCCCTCCCGCGAAGGGAGAGACACCGGAGCAGCCCTGCCCATCTCTGCAACCGCTCACCCACCCTGGCATCCAAACCTTGCCAGTTTTCCAGCAGAGAAGGATGCGTGGCGGATAAATAAACGTCCAGATAGAGCAGCAGACCCGTGCTCCACCTGATGGCCTGAAGCGCGGGTGGGAGGGAGCCGGCCCGCCACCCGTCCCCGACCACCAGGCCAGAGCTCTTGACCCAGTTGACCCGGGCGGAGGAGGCCGCCGAGTAGACGGCTTGGCAGGCCTCCGCCCGCGCCAAGTCGCCCAGGTCCTGGACCACGAGGAGCACGTCATCGGCATACGCCGACAGGACCAGCTGCAGCTCCAGCTCTCGGAGCACCAACCCCGTCAACCTCCTATGGAGGAAGGGCTCGATCGCCAGAGCGTACAGCTGGCCTGACGTACCCCTCGCCCGAAGCTGACCGGCTCGGTCAAGGTCCAGTTGAGCCTGACCAAACACTCCGCGAGGGCGTACAGCACCCGGAGAAAACCCACAAAACGGGGCCCGAAGCTGAAGGCCTGCAGGGTGCCCAGGAGATACCCGTGATCCATCCTGTCGAACGCCTTCCCCTGGTCCGGGGACAGGAGGGCGAGCGACAAGCCGTCCCTACACCCGAGCTCCAAGAGATCCCGAACCAAGTACAAGTTATCAAAAATGCTACGGCCCGGGACGGTGTAGGTCTGGTCGGGATGGATGACGTCCGCCAGCATGGACCGCAGTCGCAGCGAGATGGCTTTTGCTACGACCTTATAGTCCGTGATGGGGAGCGAGACGGGACGCCAATTCTGAAGGTCGCGGAGGTCCCCCCTCTTCGGTAGCAAGGCGAGCACGGCTCGCCTGCACGACAGAGGGAGGACCCCGCTCTCCAAGGACTCGGCCCAGACGGTGATGAGGTCTTGGCCGAGGACGTCCCAGAACACGCAGTAAAACTCCACGGTCAGCCCGTCCATGCCCGGGGTTTTATTATTGGGCATGAGACGGAGGGCTTCCGAGAACTCGGCCAGAGTGAGAGGCATCTCCAGCCGGTCTCGGTCGCCCTCGCTGACCGTCGGGAGCTCGGTCCAGAGCACCTTGCAGGTGTCGGCTTCGGTCGGATCCGGGGAGAACAAACTGGCGTAGAAGGCCCTGGCCCTTCCACGCATCTCCGCTGGATCCGTGAGGGGGGTGCTGTCCTCCGCCAAAAGGCAGGTGACGTGCTTTTTAGCCCCCCTCCTTTTCCCCAGGGCGTAGAAGAAGCGGGAGCCGCGATCCATCTCCCAAAGGAGCTAGATGCGAGATCGAACGAAGGCGCCCCGGGCCCTGTGATCTTCCAGGGTCCGGAGCTCCTCCCGCTTCTCTCGGTATGCCTCACGGAGGGGTGGATCCTCGGGGGCAGATGCCAGATGCCCCTCAAGCTTCAAGACCTCCTGTTCCAGCTGCTCTATCGCCGCATCCCTCTGCCGGCTGGCGCCCCGGGAGTAGTCACGGCAGAAGAGCCGGGCGCGCACCTTCCCCATGTCCCACCATCGCCGCGCCGAGGGAAAGGCGGGCTGCTGCCCCTGCCAGGCCAGCCAGAACTCCCGGAAGGACGCCACGAAGCCCACGTCCTCCAGCAAGCTATTATTAAAGTGCCAATAGGCTGGCCCCAGCCTCTCCGAAGTCAGAGAGGCTTTCATGGCCACCAGATGGTGGTCCGTGAACGGGGCCGGCCGGACGCTGGAGGAGTGGGCTTGTGCCAGATGGAAACGAGAGAGGTAAATGCGATCCAACCGGGAGTGGCTCGACCGATGGTCCCCCACCCGGACATAGGTGAAGGTGGTGTTGTCGTCCGGGTGGTGGTCTCGCCAGACGTCCACCAGGGAGTGATGGTCCACGATCTCCCTGAGGACGCCTGCTGCGGCCTGGCAGTTCGCGAGTCCTACACGGTCCCGGTCATCGAGGGTGGTGTTGAAATCCCCGCCCAGGACCAGACACTCGTGAGGATCCAAAGTGCCGAGGAAGGTGGCCGCCTGCCGATCAAAGGCGACCTGGTCCGGGCCTTCGTTCGGGGTGTAGACGTTGACCAGGCTCAACGTCAGCCCCTCCACACAGGCCCAGACGTGCAGCAGGCGGCCCGGGACAACCTCGGCGATCCCCAGCACCTCGGGCCGTAGGGCAGGGGAGAACAGGGTGGCCACCCCGGCCAAGCGAGCGCCGAGGTGACTATAATATACCCCATCCCCCCACTCCAGCCGCCAGCCAGCCTCGACGGCCGGAGTCGTGTGGGTCTCCTGCAGGAAGGCCACCGAGTACCCCCCCTCCCGAAGGAAGGAGAGCACCCGGTCTTGCGGAGACCCGCCCTACAGCCCCGGGCATTCAATGTCGCGATGATGGTGTACTTCATTGAGAGGGCTGGGGTGGATCCTCACGGGCAGGACGATCGTCGGCCCCCCGCAGGCCCCACAGCAGACCGCACTCCGCCCCAAAGGCCAGGAGCGCGTCTCGGAATTTGCGGGTCCGGCGGTAGGCCACGTCGTCCCGCCTATCGGTCCCTCTCCCCTCCCGCAACAGGGCTCTGGTGGCCTGGAGGATGGGATGAAAGTCCCCCCAGCGCTGGAGGGCAAGCTGCACCTTCCCTTTTGCCCCGCGGTTATCCACGAGGAATTGGCGCAGCTCGCTCCTCAGCGCTAAGGGGGAACAAGGATTCTTCTCCGTCCGGGCCCCCGGGTGGAGCTCACGGGCCACCGAGATGGGCAAACAGGGATCCGATCCCCAACGCAGCACCGACACCGATGGCGCCGCGCTGCCCGTCCCCGACTCCGGCAAGGGAGGGGACGGCGGAGGGAACAAGGCAGCCCCTAATGGGTTGGGGACCGGGGATACAAATACCGCCCCCCCGAGGGCCGCCCACAACTAGCGGGAACGAGACGGCCCCCGTGGGGGTGGCACTAGTGGACATTTGGGGGGGCGGTGGGGATGGATCAGATGTTATGGCAGGGACCGGGGTGGGAAAGGGACGGGGGGACGGCAGCGGAGGAGTGTTCTTCGCAGTAGGGGTGGGAGAAGGGGTGGGCTCTGAGCCGGACGGTGGGTCGGGGTTGGGGAGCAGGGAAGAGGTAGGGGTTGGAGGGGAATCAGGAACAGGGGAGGACTCGGGGCTGGAGATGGGTTCGTAGAGGGCGGAAACAGGGGCGGGGGGAGGATCGGGACACGGGAGGGGATCAGAATCCCGGGCGGGGTCTGGGTAGGGGTCGCCCGTGGCTATCCCACCGAGCTGCGGCGCCTCCCGGATGGGGACCTGGGAATCAGGAGCAGGAAGGGGGCCCAAGCCGACGCCGGGTTCAGGTAAAGAGGGAGGAGTTGGTACCTCGGCGTCGGCCAGAGTGGTGTCTTCTGCTGGGCCCCCAGCGGGAAGGGGAGATGACTGCCCCGCCTCGGTTGCGGAAAAGGGGGCACCCCCAGACCCAAGACCCGGCCACTCGGCACCAGCCGTCGCCCCTAAGGGCTCAGCGGCACTGACTCTGGCGCTTGAGTCAGCCGGGCCAGTGGGTAATATCAGGGGCGCCCCAAGTGTGAGGACGGGGTCGGCCACCTGGGACACGGGGTTGGGGTTGGCATTGGGGGGAGGAGGGGGCGGCACTGCAGAGTCGCCGCCCAGACTGAGGCCCGCTGGCGGAGGGTCGTCCTCCCCCTGAACCAGCAGGGTCAGACCCAGGGCCTCGATCTCCTCGAAGATGGAGCTGAGTTCCATCCCCTCGGCCCCGGAGGCCCCCCCGGCCGCCAAGGCAACAATTACCTCCGCTGGAGCGGGGGAGGGCTCAGCTGGAACCGGGGCCAGGGGGGCTCCACCCGAGGCCTCCTCTTGGAGGGGCTCCACAGGGGGGGCGACATTGTCCCCCCTCGCTGCCACGGCCGTCTCGTCCGGCGCCTCCTGCTGGAGCTCGTCAGGGGCGCTCTCGGCAGCGCTGGCCCCCCTCGAGATCTTTCGGAGGGGGGCCTTCCCACCCTCCCCATCAGAGGGGGGGAGATTGAGCCCGCGAAGGGCGGGCTTTGCGCTTCCCCCGAACGAGTGTCCAGCCCTCCGAGGTGGAGGTGGAGGGCTGGTCAGCAGGGGCAAGGCCAGGGGGCGCAGTTTGTTTTCGGGGGGGGGGCGTTGAGGCAAGGGAGGGAGAGAGGAGGGTAGGGAGACCTCCACCTGGGGGGAGCCCTCTTCCTCGCCAGGCAGCGACTGCGCCACCCTCTCCTCCTCGGGCCCTGCAGAAACGGATCGGGTAGAAGCAGGGCCCGCCTGCTCGCTCGGGCACGCCGGAGGGGACGCCTTCGGCTGCTGAGCAGAGCTGTCGGTTGGAGGAGGGGCAGCCGCGGAGGCCGGACTTCCAGGGGGGCCGGCAGTGGTAGGGCCGGCGCCCTCCCGGGCCCCGGGAGTCCCGGACGCCTCCTCCGACCGGGCCAAGGGACAGTCCCTCCGGACGTGCCCCATCGCCCAGCAGAGGAAGCACCGGGCCTCCCCCGAAGAATAGTGGACCCGGTAGAGGGGCCCCCGGTAGGGCACCATAAAGGACCCCTCGAGCGCCACCCCGCCACGTGCCGGCGGCGGCATTTGCAGTTGCACCTGCCGGTGGAATGACAAGACGTGACGGAGGGCGGGGTCCTTACAGCCCAACGGGAGAGGGCTGATGACGGAAATTGGCTTCCCTAGGGTGGAGAGGGAAGGCAACAGGGCGGCATTGGGGAGGAAGGGCGGGATGGAAGTGAGAACCACCCGTACGCCCAGGTCCTCCAATGGCTCGAGGGGCACATGCATGCCCCACGCCAGGCCCCATCATCCACCAGCCTCCTGGGCGGAAGGACCTCCGAGGCAAGGGAAGGATGACCTTGCCGTACATGTTTGGAGGCTGCCACCATGGGCCGAGGGCCCACCACCCTCGCGCACGCCCGCAGGCGTAAGCCTTCGACGTGGGGCTGAGGCTTGGCGACCAGGAGGCAGCGAACACCATGGCCCTTCTGGTACAGGGTGGAAAAGGGACCCCGGCCACCAGGGATGGCAACTGGAGGCAGCAGTATAGGCGGATGACCCGCACGTGGGTCAGGAGGTCAGCCGCAGCAGTCACCTTGGGCCGATGACAGCTCTGGGGGACCGTGGGTGGATCATCCACAGAGCTGGTAGGAAGGCCTCCTCCAGCATAGGATAGGAGGGACTGCGGCAGATGTGGGCTGCCATGGCGGGCAGCCTCGGCCGCAGGAGGCGAAGCCTTCCGGGACGGGCCTTAGCCCTTCTTCCCTCACCTGAAGCCCTTCTTACAGGCAGGGGAGGCATCGGCCGTGGCAACGAAAGGAGCTCGGGCCAGAAAGGGTCAGGAGGGCAGCCTGCAGTTCGAGTTATTTGGGCCAATGACAGTGGGGGGACCGTAGGGCCCACAGGGTTAGCAGGCGCTCCTCCATCATAGATAGAGGCTGGAAGGAGGCACAGATGGCAAGGAGGAAGGTAAGGGCTAGCCACTCCTCACGAAGCAACAGGCAGGGGAGGAGGACGTCAATGAAAGGAGGGATAGAAAGGGGGAGGGCACTGGTTCGAGGAAGGGGCAATCGTGGAAGGGAGGGTTAGCAGCCACTCTCTCCCTGCTAAGACTGATTGGCAGAGGAGGAGGCGCTATTGTGGGGGGAAGGACGCGAGAGTAAGGGGATATACTGTTGAGGGGGAGGGGGAAGGGAGAAGCAGCCACTCTCTCCCGCTGACTGATTGCGGGGAGGGAGGGCGCTGACAGGGGCGGGGTAAAAAAGGGAACCAAGGAGCCAGCTACCACTCCTCCCTGCAAGGCTGGATACAGAGGAGGAGGGCGCTGGCGGGATGGGACAGGGGACGCAGTAGCGGACGTAGGGCGGGGGCTGGCTCCTTTGGCTGCACTGGGGTACAAAGGGGACTATGGGATCAGTGAGGGGAGTGAAGTGTACAAGGGACTAACCAAAAAGGTGGGGTGGGGAGGAGGCACGAGCACTCGGGGGAGAGGGGAGACCGGGCAGGCAAAGTGGTTCCAGAAAAAGGTCAGCAGGAACTTGGGGGGGGGGATTCTGGGGAAGGTAGGACAAGGGAGGCAAGACAGCATCTGGAGGACGGGGCACACACAGGACCAGGCTCGCTGGGGCAGGGCGTGGCAGGTAACTGGCTATGGAGCCGGGTGCTAGAGCATGGTACAGGAACCTTAGGAAGGAGGGAAAGACACCACTGGGCTTCCCGCAGAAGGGGAAGAAGCACAGCTGCTGGGGTAGGGTAGGGTAAACAGGTGGGGGGGCCCCCTGCCCAATGTCCAGCTGAGGGAGGGGGACCAGGTCCAAGGGGGTCGGGGAGGGAACACGCCCATGAACACTGTGGGGGCTCAACCTCACCCACCGCTGCAGCAAACAGTTCCAGGTGGCAGATGGAGCAGTGAACCCCACCAAGGGAGAAGAGAAGTCCAGGTGGTGATAAAGGTGGTGGAGGGGGGCAGTGGGGTGGTGGCAGCAGGAAGGGGGGCTCTTAACAGCTCAGTTCTATGCACACCACCCCAGGAGCAGATGAAAAAAACTAAGTCTCTAAACAAACCCCCTCCACAGTTCCAGGCAGCGGTCTCCTCTTCTCCTCCTCAGCGGGGCACAGCAGCAGCAGTGGGCAGGTAGCAGCCAGCCAGAGAAGGCCTCCGGGTGGTGGATGCAGGTGGGTCCTCTTCCTCTGGAGTGGGGGGAAGGGGGGACAGCCGGCAGGCCCCCCCTCTCCCCGCAGACAGCAGCAGCAGCAACAGCAGCAGGTGGTGGTGGGCTGGAGCAGCAACAGCAGCGTTGCCCAGGGGGAGTAGGTCTCAGCAAGCAGGAGGGTGAGCAGTGACTGGGTAGGGCAGGGAGAGCCCCAGCTGGTGCAGAAGCAGGGGGGAGAAGGAAGAGAGCAGTCCCCACACCCCTAACCTTCTCCTCCCTCTCTAGAGTGTAGCGGGGCAGAGTGCCTGAGCCAGAGGCAGAGGGTCTGCTCTGGGAGCCATTTTGGGCACAGCCTAGCCCCGCCCCCTCACCTGACCGGAAGCCAAGGGGCGTGGCTAGGACTATAAGAACCCTGCCAGGGAGCTCACACTATTTGAAAACCCAGGAAGTGGGCGGGCTAAGCCCGTCCACTTCTAAAAGCCCCTCCCCCAGCCTTGAAGGAGGGATGACTGGACCTGGGGTTCAACTGAATACTTGGGACAAATAATGAAAAACACGGTCAGGGGGTGCGGGTCACAGGGTCAAAAAAAGAGAACCGGATGGGGACACCGAACAGAGAACCCCGGACAGTGCCCACTGCTCCTCAAAGCTGTCCATGGAGCCAGTGGACGCCGCCCAGAGGAACTCTGCCCGGATATGTGACGCTAGGGATGAACGGAAATAGGCCCCACAGTCGCAGGGAACCCCCTCGCCTAGCATCCTCTCCCTGGTGTTGTAAATGGTGGCTTTGGCTAAAGCCAGGAGGAGGTTGACGAGGAGGTCCCGCGACTTTGTGGGGCCACGGATTGGGTGTGTGTAAAGGAAAAGGTGTGGGGAAAAGTGCAGCCAGAACCTCAGTAAGAGGTTCTGGAGGAGCCGGAATAGGGGCTGCAACCTGGCGCATTCGAGGTAGACGTGCGCCAGGTTTTCCCTCACACCGCAAAAAGGGCAGGTGTCCGGGATGGGGGTGAACCGCGCCAGGTACACGCCTGTGCTCACGGCTCCGTGAAGGAGCCGCCAACTGATATCCCCGACGGGCCGCGGGATTAAGGTGGAATATAGGCTGGCCCATCGGAGTTCCCCACCCTCAACAGGTCTTAAGTAGTCCCGCCATTTGGTATCGGGGCAGGACACGAGGGTGGGGAAATGCAAGATGTGGAGCACGAGCGTGTACAGATGTTCTCGAGGCGCGGTTCGAAAGCAAACCGGCTGCAACTTTTGCAGCCGGCTGGGGGTCCAAGGGTGGGGAGGCCGGGGGGGCCCGCGGAACAGGGGCCCGATAAAAAGGGACGGAGGGTTTGCAGGAAGGGAGGGGCGGGGGATACCCTCTTGCACGGACCACTGCAGGAAGTCGAGAGTGGGCCGCGGCAGAGCCGCCTTCACCTCCTGGAGTAGGCGCAGAGGGGTTCGGGGGGTGGAGAGCCCCATGCGCCGAGCGAGCGCTCGGGGATCCACCCAGTCCCCCTTGTCGTAGTCCAGGAGGTCTCCGATCATGGTGGTTTCTGCCAGGATCAGCCTCCGGCGCACCGAGGGAGACTCTGCCACCTGCATGCACAAGGCTGGATTGTGGAGCAGGGGCTCCGCGAGGAGGTCTCCTCCCTCGGCAGCCACAACGGACCTGGTTGCCGAGAACAGCTTCCAGGTCTGGAGGAGGTCCTGGTAGAATTCCGGCAGCTCGGAGAGGTCTCGCGGAAGACCCCTCGGGTGGATAAAAAAGAGCTGCCGGTCGTATCGGAGCCCTCGGAGGCGGCGGAGGAAGGCGCACGCCAAAGTGCTCCATGCCGGACTACCTGCACTAAAGAGGAGTCTCTGCAGGGCCTGGAGGCGGAAGGTCCGGACCTGGCTGCGTACACAGACCAGGCCCTGGCCCCCCTCCTCCAAGGGGAGAGACAAGACCCCTGCAGAGACCCAGTGCAATCCTGACCAAAAGAACTCCAAAGCTGTCCTCTGGAGCTTGGCCAGGACCTCCGGGGCAGGGCGCAGGGTGTTGAGCCGGTGCTAGAGCATGGACAGGACCAGCTGATTCAGCACCACTGCCTTCCCGCGAAGGGAGAGACACCGGAGCAGTCCTGCCCATCTCCGCAACCGCTCACCCACCCTGGCGTCCAAACCTTGCCAGTTTTCCGGCGGAGAAGGATGCGTGGCGGATAAATAAACGCCCAGATAGAGCAGCGGACCCGCGCCAGGGAGCTCACTAAGGGGCCAACCTCTGAGGGAGACAGAGGCCTGGCCAGAGTTCCTGGCTGAGGAGGCTGGGACCTGGCCTGGGCCTCCCACAGCTGCCTCCCCTAAGGCCCGCAAAGACTTCCCTGCCAGGGCTGCTGAGGCCTGGCCAAGCCAGGCAGCAGAGCTCCCCTCTGACCCAGAGGAACCCAGGGCTCTGCTGGGGCCTGGTGAGCTAGAGGACCTACGGACTGACGGGGACCCTGCAGAAGCTCCAATTCTCCGAAGCCTGGATTGGGCCGCCCGGACCCTGCTGGGACGACACTGCCCTCGACTCCCTGACAGACCGGCTGGAGGTTCAGGTACCTGCAAAGGGGGAGATGAGAAGTGGCCCTGGGGGTAGCACGGACCGATAGCAGCCCTAGGCCAGCAAGTTGCAGGCTGGAGCCCTGCTTAGCCAGTAGCAGCTGCACTGCTGCATCCAGGGCCCCTGGGCTGGGGCACAGTGGAGTGGGTGGGCCTGTGCCGCCCCCCCCGCCACCTGCAGACTGGGTGGCAGTCTCCCCCTCGCCCTGCAGCAGGGGTGCTACCTGGCCTGCTCCTGAACTAGGAGCTTCTACAAACCCATGTGTGTGTGTTTGTGGCCACGCCTTGCACCAGGGCCCAGCCACCATTTTTTGCCCCGCCCTGCTCAAGGGCCTGGGCTTGCACCCTGTGTTTGTCGCCCCGCCCTGCTCGAGGGCCCGGGCTTGTACCCTGTGTTTGTCGCCCCGCCCTGCTCGAGGGCCCGGGCTTGTACCCTGTGTGTGTCGCCCCGCCCTGCTCGAGGGCCCGGGCTTGTACCCTGTGTGTGCCGCCCCGCCCTGCTCGAGGGCCCGGGCTTGTACCCTGTGTGTGTCGCCCCGCCCTGCTCGAGGGCCCGGGCTTGTACCCTGTGTGTGTCGCCCCGCCCTGCTCGAGGGCCCGGGCTTGTACCCTGTGTGTGTCGCCCCGCCCTGCTCGGGGGCCCGGGCTTGTACCCTGTGTGTGTCGCCCCGCCCTGCTCGAGGGCCCGGGCTTGTACCCTGTGTGTGTCGCCCCGCCCTGCTCGAGGGCCCGGGCTTGTACCCTGTGTGTGCCGCCCCGCCCTGCTCGAGGGCCCGGGCTTGTACCCTGTGTGTGTCGCCCCGCCCTGCTCGAGGGCCCGGGCTTGTACCCTGTGTGTGTCGCCCCGCCCTGCTCGAGGGCCCGGGCTTGTACCCTGTGTGTGTCGCCCCGCCCTGCTCGAGGGCCCGGGCTTGTACCCTGTGTGTGTCGCCCCGCCCTGCTCGGGGGCCCGGGCTTGTACCCTGTGTGTGTCGCCCCGCCCTGCTCGAGGGCCCGGGCTTGTACCCTGTGTGTGTCGCCCCGCCCTGCTCGAGGGCCCGGGCTTACCTACTGTGCTTTGGTGCCGGCCAAGATCCAGGCCGGACTGCGTAAAAACGGAGAGACTTGAGTCCACAATAGACTACTTCCCCCGGGGCCCGGACCTGAAGCAAGGCCGGGCCCCTGAACTATGGCCTCTCACCCCGGACCTGAAGCAAGGCCGGGGCCGTGAACTATTGACCCCTGGAAGGGGAAAGCTTAGAGGCTGTTGTTGGCACTGCCGGAGGGCAGTGTCCTGAAAAGGACCCCGCCACCTGCCGTCCGAGCTAATTCCCCGGATCGACAGCTGGTGGCGCTGTGGCGGTAAGGGTACCCCGCTACAGGTACAAACACTTACTTCACAGCAGAATGGAGGCTGAATGAATGTTTATGGAGCATGCTGAGTTCCTATGATAAAAGATACCATTGTCAGTGCAAATTATTTTTATTAAAGAATAAAATACAGCATATCATACCACTGCTATGAGGCAGACCAGCCAGGAAGACTAAATTAATGCCTTAAACAACTTCCACTAAAACAACTGTTCTGAACAAAATGTTTTGCGGCTTTACTGTGTTTGGCTTACTGATCATTTAACTGCTTCCAAATTCTGAACTTTAGAAGTGGGGATGTATAATGACAATAAGGCACTGCAGACCATGTGTTAATTCTGATTAATACACTTCCCAAGCATGCTGGAAGCACTTGGCTTGCCTTGTACCTTACACTATACACCCAAGGCATGCATTCATCAGCACTCCTGCTCAGTCTGTCATGTCTTATTGCTTAACTAGTGCACCATTCTCAGTGTGTTTGCTCTGAGCCTGCCTCAGTCCATTTACATTACACTGCCCACCCATACCCACAGTTTTGAGGTTTGCCTGGCTTCAAATGATCAGGGCCCTTTATGTTTAATAACATTTTACTCTGCCAGTCTAATTAACTCCGTCACTGTATCTGCAGTCAGATAAAATGCTCATTTCACACCACATTAATTTTTATCAGCAGAACATTAAGTAACACAAAGCTATCTATGCTTGGTTTAATTTACATACTGACAGAGCTACAAAGCATTACTGCAGTGACTGTGAAGCAAATAAGTAGAAGTGGCATCAAACATGGCTCCTTCAAAAAGAAATATTGATTTGCAAGGGTGGCAGTCCAAAGAAAATTTGTAAAAAGAAAGGAAAGGGGGAAAAAAACGAGAGAGAGAATTAGAAAATATTTCCCCCATCTGAGGCCCAGAATAGTCTTGTATGTTGTAACCAATTGCCTGTTACATCCCATAGCTTGAGAGCAGTGCTAAGATAAAAGCTGGTGCTTTGATTGGTTAAAAGGTGTCAGGGACTTTGGTAATATTTCTCATCATAGAGTTTAAAAGAAAAAGGAATAGCCATGTGTCAGAGCATACATCAGAAAAGTCCTCCCCACTCACGGCTTTGCAGCAGGGAGACCTCTCTCATTGAATTTCATTCAGCAGCAATGCTGAGAGTATTTTCTTTTTTGCAGGCTGGCGGACAGAAGGCAAATCTGAAGAGTGGTGAGCAGGATACTAGGATTCTAATAGCTGGATAAAGAAGCAGGAGGAAGATACAGGGGACTCAGTCAGAGCCTAGTGAATATCTGGCCATCAAAATCAGCTTTTTAAAGTAATTGTATCAGTTTAACCAGATAAAGACTTTGGCTACAAAAGCACTAACCCCTGCCTTCTACTCAACTGTCCAAGATCAAAACCAATGCTAAAACCAGATGGATCATATACAAATTCAGTGCATAGCATAAATCTGCCAAAATTTGCTCAAGAGGTTCATGAATGGTGGCAAGCCCTGGTACAAAAGGAGTTTGCATCTAAACAAAAAAAAAGGTGAGTAGGGTTGCCAGGTGTCCAGTTTTCGCCTGGTTTTCGCCGCCTCTGTCCAGTAAAAAAACCCAGAAAATACCAGACATATAAAATGTCCGGTATTTTGTTTTTCTCGGACAGAAGGCCGGTGGGGACATTCTTCCCCTGCCATGTCTGGCTGGGGCGGGGGGGGACGGGGACTGCGGGAATATTTAAAGGTGCAGTGACTTTTGGGGGGGGGCTCAACAAGTTTGGTCCCCCTGTTTTTGGTTTTGCTCAACCAATTTTTTTACCGCCATATTTGGTATTTTTTTTAAAGTATCTAGCAACCCTACAGGTGATTAAAATATAGTCATGTTGCAAAGTTTTCTACAACTCTATATCCAGGGGTGCCATGTGTAAACTGCTATTTTTCCACCTCAGAGTCATCCTGTGTGTTCAGTATAATTTTAATCCACTATTCCAATTTCCTTGGGTCCCTGATTGGTTTTTTTTGTAACACAATGATGTTTTTTTCCAAGTTCCTCAGACATTCTAAACATTTAGGCCTGGCCAATACTTGGGGATAAGTTCAAATTAAGATATGCAACTTCAGCTACGTTAATTGAGTAGCTTAAATCAAAGTATCTTAATTTGAATTTTAATGCTGTGGGTAGTTGAAGGAAGCACACACTCCCTTCGACTTCCCTTACTCCTTGTAGAAACAGGACTACTGGCATTGATGGGAGCGCCCTCTCAGTTCAAATTAGCATGTCTTCTCTAGACCTGCTAATTCAAACCTCGGAAGATCGACTGTGACTGTTTCTATCTTATCTGTAATGTAGACATGGCCTTAGCAAATTGCTTTGCTGAACTACACAGGATTTTGCTCACAAAAATGCAACTCCTGTATAAGCAAGCTCTGAGGCTCTGAAGGATAACTATATTGTTACTATTCAATGTTTCTTCTCCTTTTTTTTTTCTTGGAGAAGAATTTGTAAGATTTGAAAGGTTTTCCAGTGATTTGCTAAAGAGAGAGGATTTAGACCCAGTTAAATTGCATGGCTCGCCAGCTTTTCTGTCCTTGAAAAGTTGCTACTGGTGTTTTTATAGTAAAAATGCTCTGTGACATTTGAAATTTTGTCCCCTTCCTGCACCACTGCCTTCTGCACTTCCCTGCCCACTAGATCCAAGTGGGCAAAAGAAGGAATCTGCATCTCTCTGGTCAGTCATGGAATTGCTCCCTGAGGAATCTGGCTGCTCCTGCAAAGTCTTCAGTTACTTTGGTGAAGTCCCCTTTCTGCAGAGACTTTTCCCTCCAATGAGCAGACATGATTGATAACCTAGGTTCACCTTGAAAGGCAAATAAAATTGTTTAAAGCCAGGGCACAGCATTTAGGCTGTTTCTCTTTTCTGCAGTGCAATTCATTATTGTATTCATTATTAAGCAGTCATTGAGCATAACTTGGAAACAAGTCAATTTAAAATGTCACATTAATTATTTACAAATACTGACATCAATGAATGAAGATTTGACTGAAATATAACCTAGTTCAGTGCCTACCACTGCCTTCATAATGAACATAAGAGGAAAATGCTGAATAATTTTCTGCTTCACTATCACAATCTTCCCTTGTCTGCTACACATACAAACCAGAACCTCTAATTCAAGCTCACTTGAATACTGGCAGTATTAGAAATCACAATTCAATGTGGACCAAAAACTCTGCCTTTTCCCAGTCCTACTGATTTGCCCAGTTTATCCATACAGAAATCCTTCAACATATGATACACTTGGTGACTCAGGGCTGATTCACGTTATTTTTGGCTCCCCTTTTATATACAAGAAGGAAAATAACCCCAAAATCCACCCTATCTAAAATCAGGGTTTGTTGTGGAGTAACTGTAATACACAGACTGTTAACTTTTGAGGACACCCTCATTGCACAGATATCAGACTGTATTTTAAGCTATTAAGCCACCAGGAGCTCAAAGGATAACCTGACTTCTAACTCAAGGTAACTGAATGGAAAAAACGGCTGCTACTAATTAGAGCTGTACAGTGAACTAATTTGCATCTCTGTTCTCACTGGTATTGAAGAAAAGAATGGATGAGTGGTTTCTTGCTTCACATCTTTTGCTTCGTTCCTACACAAAATGGGTAGTTTTGGTGGGTGAAAAAGCCATTTGCTGTACCCAAAAATGCATCATTTCCTACTGGGACAACTTTGGTCTGGGCAAAGGAAAATTGTATTTTTGTAGCAAACACTATGTCTGAAGGTAGCAAGGTGTTGTATCATGCAAGCAAGGTACTAACAAACTTAACAGGACTTTATTTACCAAAAGTGGAGCCTCTTTACAAAGCTGCTGCATCCCTCAGTAGCTCTCACTTAGCCACTGCCAATCTTCTCCCCACTCTTTCCTGTGCTTCCAGACTCCCAACAGCCAGTGCTCCCAGTTCTAATAATTACAAGCAGCATCTAAAACACCACATTCTCTCCTCTCTTAAGAAGCGCTCTCAATTATAAAATAAACATTGTTGTTCTAACCACTGCAACAAATATGGAACAAGCCAATATATTGTGGGCAGAAATATTACACTGTAAATACTACATAACAGTCTCTAGTACAGACAGGTGGTCATCTGTGTCTGACACCATCTCTCAAACCCCGTTTCTAGTGCAATGTCTTGTTGTGTTGGTACTATAGTGAAGTCATCCAACACGGGCTGGGTGTTAGCCTCATCTCATCTTGGTGCATAGGCAGGCGCAAGATAAGAAGCATTCCATACACACCTATCAGAAAGTCAATAGGTGCAAGATCCCCTCTTCTCAATGATTTTAAAAGGAGATGTGAATTTATGGTTCCCTTTGTGCAGAATTCCAGGTTCTTACTCTAACAAAGGAACCACACTCAAACTTTGGTTCCTTAGCACCCCGCCATTTGTCTGTGAAAGCCTTATACTTTGCTTGCTTCTGTTCAACTGTTTTTCTCACATCATCCTCTTTTGGTGCATCAGATCTGGATTTTAACAATCCAGCAATGTTCAGTTTAGTATTCATCTGTTTTCCATGCAGTAACTCAGTGGGTGATCTTTGCGTTGTGGCATGTTATGTAGCCTGTATGCTTGCAAGAAATCAGTAGTGAAGGTTATCCACAATCGCCCTTCTAGTTTAGCCGTTTGCAAACTCTCTTTTAAGTTTCTGTTAAACCTTTCGATTTCCCCATTGGCTTGAGGGTAATACAGGGATGATGATCTTCTATGTAAAATGTTCCTCTCTGCTAGAAAAGTTTCAAATTCCAAGGAAGTAAATTGACTACCATTATCCGAAACCAGTTCTTTGGGGTTACCTTCCTTGCTAAAAACTGTAGAGAGGAACTTAATTACTGTAGCAGAAGAGATTTGTGATGTAAATGCTACTTCAGGCCATTTACTGAAATAGTTTATTAAAGTGATGGCATAACGACAGCCAATTGGTGCAGTATCAAAGGGTCCTACGATGTCAATCGCAACTTTTTCCCATGCAGAATCAGGAAGAGGAACAGGCTGTAATGGTGGGGTACATGTCACTGCTGTCTTATCATGCATTTGGCAAGTGACACAGGATTTTGAGATTGCTTCAGTTTGGGAGTCCATCTGTGGCCACCAATACAGATCCCGTAGTCGTTGTTTGGTTCTGACAATTCCTTGATGAGTATCATGTGCCAGGTGTATGAGTTTTGACTGTAATTCTTCTGGCACAAGTAGCTGGTGTGTACCTCATAGCACACAGCCATCAATCAAAGAAAGTTTGTCCCGAATTCTAAAATAAGGCAGCAAAACTCGATCAAGGTTTTTAGGGTTACTGGGCCATCTCTTTGTCAGAAATTCCCATAGCTTTTGTTGAATTGGACATGCCAAACAAGCAGCTTGGAATTGCTCTCTTGTTACTGCAGTAAAAGTGCTTGTAATAAATGCAACTACTTCATCCTCATCCTCCAGTGAACCATCTGGTGAAGACAAAGGCAGGCAAGAAGGGCAATCAGCTATCACATTTTGGTTTCCAGGCTTATATTCCAGTTCATAATTGAAAGAGAGTAGTCTTGCAGACCATCTAGCAATACGATTTCCTGCTCTTCCTAGACCTTTCGTGGTTAGCAATGTTGTCAAAGGGCTGTGGTCTGTGTGCAACTTGAATGTGCGGCACCACAGGTAAGTTCTCCATTTTTTAGTAGCCCAGACACAAGCAAGTGCTTCTTTTTTCAACTGTAGAATATTTTCTCTCAGCATCACTCAGTGTCCTTGAAGCAAATGTAGCAGTCCTCTCTGTGTCCTCATGAAGTTGTGTGAGGACAGCTCCAAGTCCATAATCAGAAGCATCAGTAGTCACAATTGTGGGCAATGCAGGACTGAATAGTGCAAGTACTGGACTATATACAATCAAGTCTTTCACAGTTTCCAAACTAGCTTGTGCATCCGTTGTCCACACCAAGGTTGAACTTCTCTGTAGTAATTCTCATAATGGTTCAATGACAGAAGCATAATTGGGAATAAATTTTGCATACCAGGAGGTAAGACCCAAGAAGGAACATAAGGTTTGCAAATCTGTTGGAGGAAGAGCCTTTGAAATTGCTAGGATATGATCTGGATCAGGTTTTAGTCCAGCCGGTGAAATTGTATGCCCCAGAAAGGAGAGTTCTGTTTGTCTAAATTTGCAGAAGTCTTTCCAAACACAATAATATCATCCAGATAGCACTGAACTCCATGTTGATTCTTCAGAATCAATTACATCATTTTTTGGAAGGCACTTGGGGCAGATGCAAGACCGTATGGAACACCTTTAAAACGAAATAGTCCCTCATATGTAATAAATGCTGTGAGATCTCTGCTGTCTTCATGCAGCATAACCTGGTGGTATGCACTCTGCAAATCAAAAGTAGAAAACATCTTTGCTCCACGGAGTTCTGCAAATACTTCTTTTGTGTGAGGCAGTGGGTGGCTGTCAGTCACAATAGCTTTATTTGGCTCCCTTAAGTCCACACAAAGGCGAATGCCTCCATCCTTCTTCTGTGTCACCACTATAAGTGAAACCCATTCAGATGAGTCAATCTCTTCAATAATGTCCTTTTGTACACGTTTTTTAAGTTCCTCTGAAACCGCTTCCCTGATTGAAAATGGTAAGCGCCATAACTTCTGTCAGACAGGCATCACATTATGTCGGATTTTAACTTTGTGAACAAACCCATAAGCACAGCCAAGTTTCTCCTCAACCTGGTCTTGGGTCCCAGCTGAAACTGGTGTGTGTACTGCAAGAGTGCTTTGCTGAGGAAGGTCAATTCATCCATTAACTACCCTGAGGTTTAAAGCAGCAAATAAATCTCTACCAAGGATAGAAGTGCCTTTGTGGACAATGTAGAACTCTGCAGTTACACAGCAATCACCAAAAGTCACCGTTGCTGGCCAGGCAGCCACATACTGGAATTTGGTTTTTCAAATAGCACACCAAGTGAAGTTTGGGTTCAGTAAGAGGCACATCTTTAAAGTAATGCAAATAGATGGAATCAGGTAGTATAGATACTGCTGAGCCAGTATCCAACATTAGCTGAATAGGGTGTGATTTGCCTGAAGATGTAGCAGAAACATTTACAGTGCACCTTATCTGTTCTGAAATATGTGCAGTAGTGGTTTTGTCCACACTCAGCACAGTAACATCTGGTATTGTAACTGTATGCACCTGTTGATTAGACTGGCTACTGCGGCATATCTTAGCAAAATGCCCAATCTTTTTGCAGTGATTGCACTGAGCTACTTTTGCAGGACATGTTGTGTAGCTTGCGAGGTGTTGTGGGGATCCACAGCGAAAGCATGCTTTTGCTGTGCTTTGAATTTGCTGATTCTGTGGTTTTTCATTAGCTTTCTCCTTGTAATTGTTTGTCTGCAATGATAGTGGACTTTTCTGCAAAGGAGTCACAGCCTGGACTGGGCCTCCTGTATCCATGCTTATTATTTTGGCTTCTGCTATAGCTGACTCAATTTGAGTAACAATGGTTATTGCTTTTTCCAGTGTAAGTTGTGGTTCTAGAAGCAAGCGTTCTCTTACACGAAGCATGGTTGTTTTCTCAATGACCTGGTCTCTAATCATCTCATCTGCCATATTCCCAAAGTCACAAGTTACAATCAGACTCCTCAGAGAAGCAATATACTGGATTATAGTCTCCCCTGGTTTCTGCTCACACTGGCGAAATCTGTAGCGAATAGCTATTACATTCACTTTTGGCACAAAAAAGTTCTTTAATGCAGTGAGTGCAGTCTCATATTTATCATCTGCAAAGGGAAAAGTGTAAAATATACACTGCCCTTCTGCTCCAAGGCAGTGGATTAGTAGAGCACGCTTTCTTACTTCAGAAATCCCTGTAGCACTGATTGCAAGCAGATAAGTCTCAAACATATGAATCCAGGCAGTAAAAGCAATTGGAGGCTCACCTGGGCTTTGCAGAAAGGGTGCAGGTGGGTTCAGAGGCAGAAGATCCATCCTCGTCACCAAAATGTTGTATCATGCAAGCAAGGCACTAACAAACTTCAACAGGACTTTATTTACCAAAAGTGGAGCCTCTTTACAAAGATGCTGCATCCCTCAGCAGCTCTCACTCAACCCCTGCCAATCTTCTCCCCGCTCCTTCCTATTTCCTGTGCTTCCAGACTCCCAACAGCCAATGCTCCTAGTTCTAATAATTACAAGCAGCATCTAAAACACCACACAAGGATGCAAATCTGCCCCTTGTTTGAATCTGGGAGTTCTTGTGCATACTCGCAAACCTGCCAGTGTTACTGTCACAGAAATTCTAAGAGACGCATCTCAGTCATTGCACACCCCCACTGCCATACAGTAAACGTGCAAGGGAGACATCTGTCCGTTGTGCAGATGGACAGATCAAGCCCTCCACGCACTTAAATCCCACTTTGGAACCAGGTGGAGCACTCATGAGTGGTGCAGTTGTGTAGAATTGCGTCCAGACACCTCACATGCTGTGAAAAAGATATCCAGACCCTATCCTATTGGGATACAGCCACAGGCCAGGAAGCAAAATAGCCAAAGAATCCTCATTTGCTGTTTCTGTTGCTTCTACCTATAGTATAAGTTGTGTGGAGGAGTCATGGCCTGCCATCTCCCATTTAAGTCAGGGTGACTATGCTGTGGCCTCAAGCCCTCACTCTGTGTTAGGATGCATCTTACCTTCCCAGTGCTCTCATATTTTAGATGCCTGGATAGCAATTATTCTAGCCTTTTGCAAGTAAAGATTTGCTACCAATGCAGCATGGACACCATGAAACTCTCCAAGACAATACTGAAATTCCTTTAAGGGTTCAATACATTTCCTCCCCTTAGCGCCAAAGACGGAATTAATTCCACTACATTAGAAACAGACTAGAAGGGGCTCCCCTCCTTTGAATCCAATCTTGCAATCTGGCTTGAAAAAGCTCGCTAATGTGAATGCTAATTTTCATCTGTCCCTTGACTTTGTCTCAGGACGCAGTAGATAGGTCCACACTATACAGCTGAGATCTAGATTTAGACTACTCCAAGTATCCCCAGAGTTTGGGGAAGGGGTGATTCAGATTCAGTACCCACTTCAGGCTCACTTCTACATAGTACTGTACATATCAAACTAAATTAAACCTGTTCACATGACTTCCCGGTTTTATTGACTTAAGGGAATGTAACTGTTTCAGTTGAAGTTTGGAAGGGCTCTGAATTTTTGGTGTTTCCCTGAATAAGTCCTCCAAAGAGGTTCGCCCATTTCAGAACATCATTCACTAGTCTCTTCCTTCCCTTGGTGGGTGATTTATCTTCAGACATTGAAGCCTTCTAGGCTTCCTCACTTGTCTGTCAGAGAATGTCTTAGATACCAACTGGCACACTTCTCCCATCCCCCACTCCCCATTTTCCCCCCTGAGCTCTGGTTTTGTGAGCTCTTCATCTGGCTTCTGTCTTTTTATTATTGAAATAGGTAGTTTATTGCTATGCAGGCTTCAAGAATGAAACATCACTGGCTGAGAGGGAGCAAGTATTGGTCTTGACAGTTAGGATGCGGCTTCTTTTCTTGGAGATTACTTTTTTGACAGCACCAGAAAGCTTTGCTTGCTTTCAAATTCTGAGATGTGACAAGGGCTCAGTGTGGGGGATGAGATAGACTGTGCCAGGTCAGTGTTTTTGACTACACTAGCTTATGGCCTCTTTGAATTTATAAACTAGCTGAGTAAAAGATGTGGTGGAGAAAATAAAGTTTCTCACCATAGGTAAGTTTTCCATGACCATCCCCTGATATAGTTGGGGGAACTATATAAACCATGTAGATGGTATGTGTTGGAGGCGAAGGAGAAGCAAGGAAAGAGTTAAAATGGATGTTGTTCTCTTTCTTACCTGTTAACGATGTTACTTGGCTCCCTAAACTGTTAAAGTGTTATCTTTTAACCCCCTATCTCTTCCCTGAGTGAGTGCAGAAGAATGTGTGAGGTGGACACAAGAGGAGGGGAAAATTCTGAGGAAAACAGCAGGAGTAAACAACAGTGCACACGGCTGGAGAGGCCCAGGGACTCAGAAGCTGCACGTGGCAGATCCTTAAAGGAGAGAGGGACACAGCCCCAGGGGGTTGACCGTCAAGTGGAGCCTCCCGGAGAACGCCCTCTGCTCCCATCGCCTGGCCAGCAGACCAGCTCAGGAGTCAACACGGGAAGATCAGATAATATGAACTATTTTCATCTAGCCTTATCATCCTGCCTGGTACTTGTTAGTGTGGTTGAGTGTACGAGTGAGATCTCCCTACCTTCCCTTCCCAGTTTTAACTTAATAAACAAACCCTTTACACTCCTATGAGGTGGTCCCCTCTCCTTAGTGTTCAAAGCAGTTGCAATCTACATCCCCTTGCAACAGTATCATGAGCTTTCATGGGCAAAGCCCACTTCTTCAGATGCCCACGAAAGCTCATGATACCATCTACATGTTTTGTTAGTCTTTAAGGTGCTACTAGACTATTTGTTGTTTTTTAAGTTTTTCCTGTCAGGGTATGTCTATACTACAGCGCGATTTCGAATTAACTTATTTCAAATTAGTTAATTCAAAATAAACTAATTTGAAATAATGCATCTAGACACAAAAACTAATTCGAAATAGCGTTTTGCTATTTCAAAGTAGCGTGTCCACACTGATTGGACACTGGATCGCATTTAAGGGCAGCTGAAACCGGTTCCAGCAGGGCATCAGGTCAGTAGTTGCTTTGTGTGGCTGCTGTCTGAGGCTATCTGAGACTCGTGCTTAAAGGGACCCCCCTGGACAGCTGGTTCTCAGCTTTCCCGCTTGCTTGCCTACCTCGCCGAGGGACAGCAAAGCATTTTCCTCTCTGCCTGCTTCAGTCGCTCTCGTTTGGGACACCGCAGCACTTGGCACCATGGAGCCAGAGCCGCCCCTGGGCACTCTGGTGCTCATGTTGAACATCCTGCTGCAAGCCTGGCAGCAATTGCTGGAGGGTGTACCGCAACTCCTTCGTCTGCCAGAGGCTGCATGCCAGGACTTTCTTCCCCGACCGCCACATCAGGGTCAGGGACGTGGACATGCCAGTGTGCCTGCTGGGAGATGTGGCCTACCCCCTACAGCCCTGGCTGATGAAGCCCTACACGGGACACCTCAAGCCCCTCCTGGCAGGCCTTCAATGCCAGGCTCAGCAGGGCCCGCATTGTGGTCGAGGGGGCCTTTGGCCGACTGAAAGCACAGTTTAGGTGCCTCCTCACCTACCCCAATCTCTCCCAGCACAATATTCCGCACGTGATGGCAGCGTGCTGTATGCTGCACAATTTGTGTGAGAGGAAGGGGGAGGCTTTCCTGCCAGCCTGGATGGCAGAGGCTGCCCACCTGGCTGGCCAGTATGCACAGCCCCGCACGGCTGCCAGCTGGGAGGCCCTTCGGGGGGCTGCCCGCATCTGGGAGGCCCTACGGGAGAGCTTCCAGTGGACGAGGACTGAAGTCCCCCGGCATGCCCCACTGGGGCCTAGTGCCTTACATTCCACCCCTACCTCCTTCCCCTTTCCCCTCCTTAACCCCTCTTCCTGATATACAATTAAAAACACCTGTGTTGCCACAAAAAAATCTCTTTATTTAACATAACTGGGGTGGGGGGAGGGGAGGAATGAGGGTGGGAGAGTGGAGGGGGGAAACCTGAGAGGAGGAAGCTGGAAGGGGGAGCCGAGGGGAGGAAGGGGGAGGGGAGGCTCAGGGTTGGGGGTCTTGCCGGCCCTCCCATCTCGCAGAACTGTGGGTGCGGGAGCCTCGGCGTTCCTGGGGGGGAGTGGGTATGGAGGGTGGGCAGGAGGGACGGGGGGGGGCGGAAGAAGCGGGAGGGATAGCAGGGGTGGGAGGAGGAGCGATAGCAGGGGTGGGAGGAGGAGCGATAGCAGGGGTGGGAGGAGGAGCGATAGCTGGTGCGGCCGCAGGGGCTGGAGCAGCAGAAGGCAGCAATCGGTCTGCCAGGGCCTGCAGGTGCTCGCGGAGGGCACGGCCCTGATCCTGCAGCTCCCGCAAGCTCTCCCACCGCAGCTGCAGGTCTTCTTGCACCCACTGCTCCTGGCTGTGGACCTGCTGTCCCTGCAACCGCAGCTGCTGCCTCTGGAACTCCTCCAGGTTGCGGGTGCACCTGCTGGCCTGGGTGCAGGTGGACGGTCCAGGCGGGGTGGTGCGTCCTGCACTAGCAGGTGCTGCGGCTGCGCTGAAACAAGAGGAGTGGTCAGTTCTCCCTGGGGACATAGTGGGTGAAACCCAGCCCCCCTCTGCAAGGTGAGGACAGCAGGTCTCCGCACCTGCTATCCCCGGGAGTGTGAGCTGGCCCAGGATTGCACCCCAGCCCCTGTGCTGCCTATAGTGTGGTGGGGGGGGAGGGGAGATGTGCCCTGCCTCTGTGTAGAGGGAGCGTCTGGAGGGAGGGCAGTGCGCAGTGTCTCTCCCCGGGGTCAGGAGCCTGTCATGTGCCTTCACGCGTAGACGCATGTGGGGAACAGGCCAGGGCTCCTGCATGGCTCCCAGCTGGGGCCACATGTCCTGGATGGCACAGCAGATGCACAGGTTGTCAAGGCCGACGCGCACGGTCCCTGGGCTCCCCTTCTTTCCCCCCCCACCCCGCATAAGGGGACCGTGATGTCACTCACATGTGGAGGCCTCCCTGGCCTTGGATGAGGCTGCTGACGGGCTCTCCGGTTCGGCTTGGGGGTCCTGGGTGCAGGGCACGCACCCTGCAGGCTCCTGGATGCTGTCGTCCTCTTCCTCCTCTTCCCCTGTGTCGGGGCAGGGCCCTTTGCCCCGGGGTTGATGACGACCAGGGGGGCACGGACCGTCTGACCCCGCAGGACGCGGTCCAGGGCCTCATAATGCGGGCAGGCGTCTGGGTCAGCTCCTGGTTGGGAGGCCCTGGCATAGGCCTGACGCATTTCTTTGATTTTGCTGCGCACCTGCTCCTGGCTGCGCATGTGGCCTCTGGTGGCCAGGCTGGCAGCCATGCGGCTGTAGACGGCCACATTCCTGCACCTAGTGCGGAGATCATGGGCATTGGAGGCCTCCCCCCAAACCTCAATGAGGTACTCAATCTCCGCACTAGACCAGGAAGGCGCCCGCCTTTTGCAGCCCCTGGCAGGCTCCTGGGAGCCGCCAGCCTGGTCCTGGGGAGCAGTGGAGGGCTGGGTTGCAGCGGGTGGCTGGCTCATCCTGTGCCAGGTGCACGGTCTGCTGGCTGGGTGCTGGCAGGCTGGCAACTGGCACAGGCACTGTGGCCAGAGTCTGCCCCTTTAAGAGCTCCGGGGCTCGGGGGGGGGAGGGGCAGCAGACAAGTTTTCCTGGTTGTGCCCAGAGTGGCCACCAGGGCTCCCTGGGAAGGGCTGGAGGCCCCCTAATTCGAAATAAGTGTCTACACAGCACTTATTTCGAATTTGGTGTTATTCCTCATAGAATGAGGTTTACCAAATTCGAAATAGGGGCTCCACTATTTCGAATTTATTTTGAAATAGCGGTTTGTATGTGTAGATGCTATTAAAGTTAATTCGAAATAACGGCTGTTATTTTGAATTAACTTTGTAGTGTAGACATACCCTTACAGAATAACTCGGCTACCCCTCTGAAGCTATATAAACCATGTGCTTTTTCAAGGCTGTGTTTAATTGAGAAATTATTCTGAGTAAGTCCTTCAGAGCTCTCACACACAAGTGGGAAACAATCATTTTCTCGTTACACAGTCTTTTAAATAAGTTATGTAAGTTTTCCACAAATTCCACATGAAGCATTCTTCATGGTCATACGCCAGGCTGCTTAAATTTGAAAATATTCAGGTTGTATATAAAAGAAACATGCCTTTTTAATTTCTCACACACGGCATATAAACTTTTCCATATCTGTGTTTAGCAACGAGGAGTCTCATTGATTCTTTCAATACTCAAATAACTTGTCATGCAACACATGCCTCAAATCTAGTTAAAGCAAGTTTATAGGGTCTATAAACTGGTTCAGCTGAAGGTGCCGGTGCTGACAAGTAAATTGACCCTTCTGTGTGGTACACTGAAAGCTTTTCAAAACACACTAGCTACTTTAAATCATTAACATCTGTTACACCATTACTAGAAACGTCATTGCTTCAGAAACATAGCCCAACAGAATTGATTGGTTTGGGCTTCTGTGAGAAGCCCACTTCCTTCCAAAGTTTTTGTCCACTGTAATTAGCAGTAAACTTCTAGCCTCTCTGGAATGGAGTTACTCTTTGGGAGAGCAAAATAATTAGCACATTCACTGTGTGCTAAATGTTGATGTCATCACATGTTTGTACAAATTTTTGTGGGTGTTTAGCTACAGAACCAGCAATATCTATAAAACAACACAAATACCACATAGTTAATCCTAATCACGATCAATATTCTCATAAGTACAACACAACCTTCCTTTTTTACTTGCAGTGGGGTGGAGGGATGTTTTCAACCCTCTGCAACCTCCCCCTCCATAAGTTTCTTTACACTCTCCCTTAAGTAGTACGTACCATTCTTACAGAAAAAATGTAGGGACAGATTTTGCTCCAGGGTTCAGAGAGGGACATCTTCCTCCTGTGAAGAATTAATGTGACCGGGGATCAGGGCACAGGAGGGTACACATAAAGTGCATACTTGCAAGCTCAGCCTTCTTGAAGAGCAGAGATTGTAGGTACCCTAACAATGGCCTAGGGGCATAAAAATTCACTTGGAACTTCCAGTGAAAACTCTGGTGTTAAATTTATTACATTTCTCTGTAACATAGTGAAAAGATTATATATATAAACCTTATCAGTTGCCAAACATTCATCAGTGCAGTAATGCTGAATGAGATAACTTCTGACAACCCCAGAGAAACAAATGTGTTCTTCAAAAAAGAAGTTGCTTTAATGTATTAGTCTGTCACTCAGCTACTGTGATAAATATGAACATATAGAATGGACACCAATACATTGAAAAGGTAGATAACACCAGATTAGTTAGATGGAAAGGGGAAAAAAAAAAACCCTCTTTGTTACGTAAGATCTTAAGAACTATAGTTAAACAGAGGATTAACATATTACCTCCTCCCCTTGAATAGCTCATTTCAATCTCCTCCTTCTAAATGCAAAATATTTCTTCAAGTTTATAAATTTGAGTCATTTCAGGTGGCAAGAAAACTACTTCATCTGTGGATTGAGGAAGAGTACATAGGTTACTCATTCTATAACTATTAAAAGCATTCTATAAATGTCTTCTGCTAGCTTCATTGTAAGCAATAAAAGGCAGAGCCTTCACTCTTTCCAAGGAGCTTAATGGTAAGAATGTTACATCAGTGCAAAAAAAAAAAAAAAAGCGCCTCATTCATTTGTTTCTAAAAACAAACCAAGGCATTAAGAAAGAAAACAACTGTAGCTGCTTAAATATTTCTTAATGCAAATAGAACCCTGGGGCTCTGAAATACTCTAGTACAGTCTCCAAAAGTCCTTCCCCCCCACTCAAAATTCTGGAAAATTACTCAGAATATCATGCCAAAGGTAAAAATGAAAAACATAAAGGATATTTGGACTGTGTCTGAATTACAGTTGCCTTTAAATCTGATGGCATAAAGATGTGAAGCAGACTGACTTCAAATACCCCTTTTCCCAGTCTGTTTGATGAGCCTGACTTAATTTCTTTTTTTCCCCTTTTCTAACCTAGCTGATTGAAAGTGATAATTATGGTATGAATAGCTAAAAATCTCAGAACCTCATATTCATTTGTCCACTTAAGAAATCACATGTGCTTCCAAACATACACATTCTTAAAAATGCCAGGCAGCTGCAATGCATGACAACTCAACATTTCAGAAGGGAGAGCTGACCAACAACCACACACAAATCAAACTCCTCTTTGGAACATGGCAAACTGACAAGACAGGCCTCTTTCTGCCTCTCCCCCAATCATTCAAATTCTAAGAGCAGTACCATTCACCTGCTGTTGATAAAACCATCTTTGTGTTTCTAAAACCCTTCCAGAAAGAAGCTGCAAAGATGAGTTTGTAGGCTAAATACTAGGCATCATTTCTAGAGAAGACAGGAAATCTGTCAAGGTTTCCTTCCTTGTTTTCTTCAGCAGACACTTAACTATGTGAGAGGGCAAATGGAGTGACAATAGAGATTTTCTGTGGTGTAATTCAGTTTTACTTTTACAGGATAAAGGAACAGACTGAAAATCTCTGGAGCTCTCATATGTTACATTTACATCACATTCTGGATTACCCCCTGCCTATTTATTTTAACAATGGTGTTTTTATTTTGATTAATGGCAGGGTTGTCATTGAGTTTAGTAGAGAACCAAGGCAACTGGGCCTTAACGTTTTGAACAACAAATTTGAGAGCTTTAGAATTGTATCATTTTAATAATTGTCTCTCTCTCTTCATTCATCCATCCATCCTTCCTTCCTTCCTATAGAGGACCAATTTTTTTCCCTTATGAATAGGGGGATCTGCACTGCTGATCATTTATAATTTTTATTAGGAGTTGGGTCCAAGCCACATAGTTCTCGTGCAGATCCAAAATTCCTTTAAGCCCTATGTAATATCGGAAAGATACACTGCACTTGTGACTTCTAAATGTGCCTAGGACAGGAACCGCTTTCTGCAGGTAACCAAAACTATTTGAGACAAAGGAAATAATAAATCCTGGGAGTGAAAAATAGAAGGAAAGCTGAATACTGCTCAAGTCTGCTTCCTCACTAAGTCCTTCATTCTGGTCTACTGTATTTTCTCTACCAGTGCTGGGCTGAGACTGGAGTGCTATAGGGATGTCCTACACAAACTGATACACAATAATGCAGGACTTCATGCTTTAAAAAGCCAGCTTTGATCCTCCTTTTGGGAAGCCAGATTGCTTCATTCAGTCTTGTCAAAAACTGCCTATTGGCTACCTTGCACATAGCCAGTTAAAACTGGGCCCAAACCAATACCCAAGAGCCAGACACTTCTTGCATTTTGGACAAGTCCAAAACTGGACTCAAATTTTGCAGCTTGCATCCATCCCTTTACTGGGGAAGTTGTAAAACTGACCCAGTTTCTTTCTGGACTGCGGCCTTGCTAAGCCATTTCCTATTTGTGTGTTTGGGAAAGAGTGAGAATGGGACAATTTGCAGTCAAGTCAACGCTTCTGACAAAAAAAAAAATGCTGGATTTACTTTGGATGCAAAAATTGTCTCACGGTTCAAGCTGTGACCTCTTCCAAAACTCTGAATCATTACGTCAACATAATCCTCTGCCTAATATGCAAGTGAGGCTATCCAGCTCATGAGAGTTGGATCTGCTGATTTCCCCTGACACGGTAATTAAACTCTTCCTCTGGCAGCCAAAGGAACACCCGCCTCCACATGGATTACCTCATTATACACAGTAACTTTGACAACAGCCCAAATAAAGATAACTCATCTGAATGAGTAACTGTGGTACCAGTTGAAACCCCACACCAATTTCCCACCCCTTGTAGCATCATGGAGTACAGAGCAAAAGCAGAGAGGTACTCTTTTAAAAAAACACTCTAGTATGAGCAAAATACAATATGGAAGATAATGATACTAAGGTGATGGTAGCAGAAAACATAAACCATAATACCCTTCAGTGAAGAGAGTTAGAAGTGCCTCAACTCCTCTCCTTTCACTTCCAACCCCCAAGCACAGATTTGAATATTTAGCTCTGTAGCTCATCTCCAAAGAAGCCCAGCTGCAGCCAATGCATCTTTAATAAGCATTTTAGTCAGTGAACTGCTGTTTTGAACATTTCCCTTTTCTTAGAAAGTCAAAACTGTCAGGAGCCTAAATCGTCTGTTCTTGATTTTTTCAGTAAGAAGCAAAATGCAGCTGGAAAATGTATTCTGATCATACAGAATTATGACTTATATTACATGTAAAGCCCCACAACAACTCTATGTTAATAGAACATTATTCAGGTTGCAAATTCAAGCACTTAGGAAATGCCAGAATTAAGGATGTCTGGACAACCTTAATTCACTCCACCATACACATGGATTATGAGCCAGTCTTTAATCACATACTATATATTTCACAAGCTCCCTTCTTTTACGAGAGAGAGAGAGAGAAATTTACTACCTAGGTTTTAAAAAAACCCAAACATACAAACAGAAAAATCCCCAAATCCCAAGAAACTCCATCATGTAATATCCTATTGGCACCCGCATGGTTTATCAGTGGGGCTGGAACCTTTAGATCTCCCACACAAATCTCTGCTACTTGAGCTAATGGGATACTTGAAAATAATAAAAGGTAGTCATCCTCTGTGTAGGAGCAGCACTAAAAATGGATGGGACACTTTGCCAGGGAGTTTCACAAATCATTTCTGATTGCTAAGAAATGGTGAAATTCAAGAAACTTATTTTCCATTCCAGGCTCTGAAGAAGAGAGTACTCTAGTGGGCACAGACTATTCTGCTCAATGGCTAATGCCCTGTCTCCTCCAACACACCACTGTCCAAATCGTCTCTTTCCAACCTCAGGCTGTGCATTGCAGTCCCATTTTCTTCACCTGTCCAGTCTCAGTCTCCACTCTGCAGGCTTCTCATACCAGGGTCCTTGTCCAGTGAGTTCCAGTCACCTCCACCCCACTTTCCAGTTTCCTTCTTCATGCTGCCAATCTTGAACCCATCATTATAATTTATCATGGAATAAATGGTGGTGATACTAGCTAACCTGGCAACTCTGAGTATCAGGATAGTGACTTAAGCCAGGCTACACTCTTGTTATTGTCTAGTACCCAAGGAAGAGGGGAAATCTGGGACATTGCCCTGACAATGCTAAGCATTAAAACTTCACTCTTACGGTGTATTAGAACAGCCATAATCACTGACATTACAAACAAGCTATTTTTTTACAGTTTAAGGGAGAAAGGTAGAGCTAAATGCAGGAAAATCCATGATTTTCATTTTAATTTAAAACAAGACTGCAAATCTAGTTTTCATGAAGTTTTGTGTGGATGCAACTCTTGGTATTCAACAAGCAGTTAGTTTATGTTGTTTATGAACTGAAACACTTTTATATTAAAATTTAGATTTTTTAAATTTTCTTCAGTGATAAGGAAAGACAAATAGACCATTAGCTATTGGGAAATTCTAATGAGAAAGATAATACATGTAACTTAGCAGATAGCTAACTTAGTCTTGACAACTGACTTTACTTGCCCATTCTAAAGGAATTACTTTTCTAGAACTGTTTAAGTACCATGTTTGTAATGACGAGCTCATATAATATGTTTATATATGGAGTGATATAAAATGTTCATTAGCATCCTCTGGGATGGCAGTGTGGGCCGTGGTCATCCTGTGTGTCTATGTTACACAAATATGTAGATACTGGTCAAAAATAGAGAATAAAGTTTTGATATACATTTGTGTAATGATAAAGGGGACTCTGATCCTTTGAATTTCTATTTCTTGCCTTATTCTTCTCTACTATTCTTTTTATTTAGTCAGTTGGTCTTTGTGGGAGTCATCTATCTGTTACATCTAGACTGCACAGGAGGGAAATGACTAGCAGGCTTTATGATACAATTTGCATTCCACTTTAGCTGACTTTCAGGCAGGTCACTTTTGGGAGGCGGGGGTAAACTTTCTGCAATGTGGCTACTTGTCTTTCCAAGCAGTTTGCCTTCTGCAAAGGACAGAGGTGCCAGGATTTTGTTAGCCTGTTCATCAGTCTTCCACAGCTGCACATGTTTTCTTGGGATTGTATTTACTGGCATGGGCCTGACAGAAAAAAAAACTGCACATAAATACATCTGATGGTGCAATGATGACAGTTTAGTTTGGGACAGAGTCTTGTCTTCATTTCTCTAGTGGTGCATATATTACATATTTTTATGTACAGACTTTCCTTATCTTCATTCAAGCCCCTCCTGACATCAATTAATGGGTAGCATACACGCACTACAGCCTTCCCAATGGCCACGTCCTGCAGTGCAGATCATTATCTCATGCCTAAATATACTGGTGGTTTCACACTTCATTTTTCTACCTCTAGATTTCCACTCCCTTGGGGGCATATGATTAAAAAAAAATTACTCCAGCACAGACTATTCCTATACTCCATCCTTGTGATTTATGCTGCTACGTGAACTGTGGTCCTTGAAAGAAATATCATCCCAGCTGTAATGAGGCCGAAGGTTTAGTTAACTAATAAATCCTTCAGGATTTTATTCTGGATGTTGATGAACTTTTCATTAAATTGGGCTGTATTTGGAGAAGTTTCCTAACATTATGTGTTTCAGACATGTATCCTCTGTGGAACTGAACAATATACACAACTACTACTTGTCAGTGAATAAGATATGCATCAAGATTAACAGGGTAATAGTAAAAAGTTCCCGGGACTTTCTGGAAAGCTACTTTCTCCTCCTTTATACAAAGTCAGAAGAAAAGCATGATAGTGATTTAATCAGAACATGCAAATGAGGTCAAGTTTCTTGAAGGCTTGTGGGATTTCCCCAGAGAAATTTACAAAATATCCTGGCATAGAGGTGGTTTTTTTTTTTTTTTTTGAGTCACTGACTTTATTTTTGGTGGTTTTATACCATTGTGTAATGTCTCCGTGTCAGTTTGCACTCACTGCTGAATACAAATGCTCCAAAAGGGTAGGTATAGATTTTAATTTCATTTTGAATGCCTTGGAGTATGTTAAACCCTAGGAAATAATGTAGTTACTGTTTCTATGTTTAGCCATTATTATTGTAGTAGGTGCTATATCCAGAGCAATAATATTCTCACAAACAAAGCCAAATGATAGTGATGACAAATCTTAAAATTGTGGTCAATGCAGCTGTTTTTTCCATTATTATTTAGATTGTGCTTTCTTTCCTTTATTTCAGTCCATGTGGAAATTGAGAACTGTTGCTTTTTTTACAGACTCCACTGAGAAGTGGACCCAGAGCCTCAGTCCAGTACTGTATACCGTGAACTAAGCTAACTTTGTGTATGCTTGTACCTCAGATGCACCTAGAAGCAACTGTTCTTTTTTCATTTAAAATGGATTAACTCCCCCCCCCCCCGGCTAAAATGTTTCAATTAAATTGTGGTATTTTAATATATTTTAACAATTATTAGCAATCTTCAGTGTAACTGAGGTGCAGAATTTTAAGTGCAAAACATTCCTCCACAAACATCATCAGAAAATTAGAAACAACAAGCAATTTGTTTCATTACAAACATTAACATTTTGTCCAGAAGCTTTTGTGAAGATTTTGGTGAAAGACTTTGCTGAAAAAATTAACTAATTAATGTGAATGTATCTTCTTGTATGGCTAGAGATACTTAACAGTGACAGACATGGTGGATCAAATTTATCTCAAATCATTGCGGTAATTACATCCGTGAATGACTTAGATCCCATGTTTCTCCCTTGCATGTGGGCAGCAGTGGAGTTTCATTATATTAATGAGACAAGGTGGGTGAGGTAGTATCTTGGACCAACTTCTGTTGGGCAGAGACAATCTTTTGAGTTTATACAGAGCTCTTCTTCAGATCTGGGAAATGAGTGTCACAGCTAAATACAAGGTGTAACAGATTGTTTAGCATAAGTACTTCACTCATATTTCAAGGAACTATTCAAGGTGAAGTGGCCTGTAAACAATCCTCTAGTTATAGGGGGGAAAGATGGGAAGGGGGAATAAGGCCCTCTGACTGGAGGGCTGTTAAATAGGCTACTTTAAATTGAATGGTCCCTTGAAATGTGTTAACCACGTATGCTAAACAACCTGTTCTACTTTGTATTTAGCAGTGATACTCCAAGTTCATTTCCCAAATTAGCAAAGCTCTGAGCAAACTTGAAAGTTTGGCTGTCTCACCAACATTAATTACTACAATGAAAGTTATTAATACATCCACCTTGTCTCTCTAGTATCCTAGAATCAAGAGGGCTGCCACAACACTATTTATGTTATATTACTGAGTAATTCGGCAGCCTTAAAAATACTGGTGAACTTTGCAAAATTTGGACTCTTCATCATACCGATCACATAAGGATTCAACAGTCATGTGCCCATTAATCTTAACCTTGGCCCACCTGTCTAAACAGCAAAGGCACATACACATTTTTGTGAGGGCGTCTTTGCACCAAGGGATGCTTTTTTCGCTCCTGAGTAAATCAGGGGAAATTCCATATACGTCAATGGAACAATACCAGTGTACATGAGTAAAGATGGAAACCCCTAAGGTTGGCATTCCATTGCTCTCATGATGTGCATAAAAGAATACACACAAAATATCCAATGATCACAACTGTGTCCCTTAAATTCATATCAGATCCAAACAAGAAATGACACATTTCTGTAGAAATCTATTATGGGAGTTAAAACATTAAAAATTGGAAAAATTGACAATAAGTTGAATGGAACAGAGCAAATGAAATAATTTCGTTAATTTAGGTAAAATCACAAACAATAATTTTGAAAATGTTCAAGGCTTCTGTTCTTACTTAATAAACAGCAGAACAAGTTATTAACAACTAATTTCTTTCATGCTATCTATATGGTTTATCTCTATATTTATTTCTCACTACTTTGGGATAAATACCTGTCTTGGAGAGTGTGTCTGTGAGCATGATAAATAATAAAAAATCATATTAGTATAACAAAACCCTTCAACTCCACTCTCCATCCCAAATCTGAACAAGTGGAATTTATCTTACTAAGTCATCCAGTTTCCAACTCTGCTAATGCACAAACACTTAAGAACCAGAAACATAGGGTTCAAAACAGTGCAACTCAATGTCTGACAGGCAGAAATAACTGCAGAACACTGATCATGACATCACATCTACCTGGAGATTTGCTTAATTTTTTCCCCTAATCTCTCAAGGAGGAAACCTAGGAATGGAATTCCCTCTAGACTCACATTGTGAGGCTGACAAGTACAAACTCTCGATTTCATTAGTTTACCAGGGATAGTGGTATGTTAACTCCTGCTATTCAGATTCTAGGTCTGATCATACCTGTACCCGTGACAAAGAATACTTCTTGTAAGCATTACATTTAAATGAAGAAAGAAATTGGGTTATATTTTTAGCAACTCCTGCACTAAATCTCATTTGACAAAAGTGCCAAAGGGACAATTAATAGGGAATATGGCTCCCCCGCCCCCATGGAGGAAGAAGAGGGTATAATTTATCTCAAACTGACTAAAACTTTCCTGGCCTGGGGACCTAATCTTACTTGATACCTTTTAAAGGGACACTGTCATCATTTTCTTCCCATTATATTTCAACTGTAGGTTTTTCTCTTCTTCCTCTAAATATAAGTTATTTGAACTCATATAACACTACTGATCTGAAACAGGTCTCTAATATTAATTAATTAAAACTTGCAGCACTTTTCTCAACTACCCTAAATGAGCCTAACTACCACTGTTATGCTTATTATACAGATGGTCAATCCGAGACCCAAAGATGAAGTGATATGCACAATATCACACAGCATGCCAGGGATTAAGCAAGGAACACTCCCCATCTTGTAATCACAACAGGTCCAGCCTTACTGCACTTTCATAAATACTGAATGAATACACTTACTTCACTGAATTACTCCAGACTTGCACAGGAATACATGTAATCAAAATCTGGCACCAAATGTTTAATCAGACTGTCAGTTTTCAGCTAAGCGTGATTTCTTATAGCTGAATCATTAACCCATGAAAATGTTGTTTAAAACAGTAGTGCCGATTGACTAATAGCTGCAGGCAGATCATTTGCTCCGCAAACAGTTGGGCCTTCTTACATTTGAATCACTCCTGATTTAAACCAGGATAATGGAGAACAGGATAGGTCCCAGGCTACAAAATATTTTGGGCTCAGAATGTGATTTCAGTGGAGCTACCTACATGCTTAGAATTAAATAAGTTTATTAAATGCACTGTTGGATTGGGGCCACCCTGCAGAATTGAACCCTTAGAGTGGACATGCACATATTTTCTGTGAAGACACAAAGAAGGTTCCTATCACTGGTAGTGCAGTCATACTTGTGACTGTAGTGTACTGTATTCCACGGACGTTCATGTCAAAAGCTTCGGTCTATACATACAGAGGAAGTTGCTTAAAGAATAAAAGTATTTCTGCACCAAATCAACAAGTACAGATTAATAAAAAGCAGTCATCTAAAATGAATGGCCACTAAAGCAAAATACTTCCAAGGCTGAAATTATTGAATTATGAAATTCAATTATGATAAAAAAACCCTTTAGATTAATGTAATTATCCCACTGAAACAATAATTTTTCTGGGCATCAAACTACATTAAGATTAAAGAATAATGTGTGGAAGCCTACGTGTAACAGCCATTAAAATAAAAAAAAAAAAAGCTAAAACTGTATAGTTCACATTTTACTCTCAGCTACAGACTCACAAATCATAGAATCATAGACTCCTAGGGCTGGAAGAGACCTCAGGAGGTCATTGAGTCCAGGCCCCTGCCTAAAGCAGGACCAATCCTAACTAAATCATCCCAGCCAGGGCTTTGTCAAGTCTCTAGGGATGGAGACTCCACTACTTCCCTAGGTAACCCATTCCAGTGCTTCACCACTCTCCTAGTGAAATAGTTTTTCCTACTATCCAACCTGGACCTCTCCCACCGCAGCTTGAGACCATTGCTCCTTGTTCTGCCATCCGTCACTACTGAGAACAGCCTCTCTACATCCTCTTTGGAACCTCCCTTCAGGAAGTTGAAGGCTGCTATCAAATCCCCCCCTCACACTTGGCTTCTGCAGACTAAACAGACACAACTCCCTCAGCCTCTCCTCATAGGTCATGTGCTCCAGCCCCCTAATCATTTTGGTTGCCCTCCGCTGGACCCTCTCCAATGCATCCACATCCTTTTTGTAGCGGGGGGCCCAGAACTGGACACAATACTCCAGATGTGGCCTCACAAGAGCCAAATAAAGGGGAATAATCACATCTCTGGATCTGCTGGCAATGCTCCTCCTAATGCAACCTAATATGCCATTAGCATTCTTGGCTACAAGGGCACACTGTTGACTCATATCCAGCTTCTCATCCACTGTAATCCCCAGGTCCTTTTCTGCAGAACTACTACTTAGCCGGTTGGTCCCCAGCCTGTAACAATGCTTGGGATTCTTCCGTCCCAAGTGCAGGACTCTGCACTTGTCCTTGTTGAACCTCATCAGATTTCTTGTGGCCCAATCCTCCAATTTGTCTAAGTCACTCTGGACCCTATCCCTGCCCTTGAGTGTATCTACCTCTCCCCCTAGCTTAGTGTCATCTGCAAACTTGCTGAGGGTGCAATCCATCCCCTCATCCAGTTCATTAATAAAGATATTGAACAAAACCGGTCCCAGAACCGAACCTTGGGGCACTCCGCTAGAAACCGACTGCCATCCTGACATCGAGCCATTGATCACTACCCGCTGGGCCCAGCCTTCTAGCCACCTTTCTATACATCTTACCGTCCATTTATCCAATCCGCATTCCCTTAACTTGCTGGCAAGAATATTGTGGGAGACCGTACCGTAGAGTTCAGTAGGGAGGCTCTAGATTAGGGCAGCTATAAATCCAGTCCAGGATGTAAGACACATACAACTCATTCCTAGAAGGTATTGAGTATTCACTGTATATATGTTATGAGGATTTAGAAGCACATTGCACAAGTGCGTAACTGAGGATGGAAGAAGAGCGCAAGTATCCTTTCTCATCCCGTATACCATGAACTGGACATCACAATAATATGTCTGGAGAACACAGAGCCTGTGCATGGTGATCTCCGTGGGCATATACCTGTAGGCTCCATAAGAATCCTTGAAATTGTCTCTGGTGGACCCAGTAGGCCCCAGGAACCAATAAACTAAATGATCCCTTGCTCTTTTCCAGAACCTTGTTGGCCCATTGGAATCAGGATAACTTTTTATATGGAATTTCCAGTAGGACAGCGGGGGCTGTACTGGCCTCCTTAAAAAATACAGGGAGGTATGAGATAGGCATGGGCTTCAAGTTCAACCCCTTTTCTCTGCGCCTGCTGGGGACAGACAGGGAGGACGTGCTATATACTCTTTCAAAATGGAGGAGCTCCTACTGGCTGAGTCAGCTAGAACTGTTTCTAGGGACTTCCTCTGCAGAACAAGGCTTTTAAATCCTTTTCCTGAACAGCCCCAATCAAGGCAACTTAGAACCTCAAATGAGAATGGGACTTATACTGTGTTCAAGTTGAAAACAGAGATGTCTCTTTACTTCCTACTTTTCAGCTGTTTTCTTAATCAAACATGGGATGTACTGATGATCCATAGTTTAATCTGAATGTTTTTTGACTGTGATTATTGTACAAAAAGGATAAGGGAAAGTACAATCCCTGTTCCAAAGACCTTACAATCTTAAAACAAGATCTCTGAGACTTGTGAAGAAAGTGCTGAACTGTGCAGCAGCATAATTTAACTTCACCTCCTTAGCAGGATTTTGCTATCATTTTAACTTTAGCGAATGCTGCTAACCCCTGGGCAGCACCCTGATTCTAAGAACGAAGATAATTATCTTTGCTCTGTCACACCACACGAGAGAAGAGAACACACCCACCTGCCTGGTAACACCACCAAAAGTTCAAAGAAAATCAAAGACAGTTTAACACCAAAAATATTAGGGGGGAAAGGAGGGGGGGAAAAACATAGACTTACCAAATGTGAAGTGATTCATTACGATCTTTGTCTCTGCAAACAATAAGGGGGAAATTCATTTCCCAACTTGTCACCCTCTGCAACACTGCAGGTGAAATACATTTCAAAATAATTTATTCGTTTCGCCACCCCACATAGGGAGCTGAGCCCTTCTCTAGCTGCCATGTAACTGAGGTAATTAAAAAATTATCAGCACATAGCACATAGCTGGTGGTGTATTTTAGAGGAGTCTGGGATTGTAAATCAAAAGCTACAAACAGGAAAAAGAGGAGGAAAACAAAAGCAAACTGAAATACAAATCCATAGACACACTCAGAAATAGGCAAACACCTTCTATGTTAGCCAGTAGCATAGCTAGCTGCTGCCCTGGGCAGAACACAGCACCTGTATGTAGCAGATTTTCGGTTAGAGAACATGGTGGATGGCATTGATGTCAGACTAGATGGTTGGGCAAAGTTTTAACCCTTCCATTCCACTCATTCTCCTCCACTCGCTGCCATGACTGATCCAGCAAAATCTTTTCCCCATTCTGACCCTTTCTGATGTTGCTTTTCACAAGTTTATTGCAAGTCTCATATTACTTGTTATTTTTCATAAGCTCAACTTCTGGAGCTATATTGTATACCTGTTTTGGCTTTTACTTAAAAAACGGTACGTTTCTAGCTCTTGTAGCAGCAAAGAAACATTTGCAAATATAAACTCCAAGAGCTCAACACCCAAAAGGCAAATAAAAAGGGCCAAACTTTCATTATTATTTTAAAATCTCATGATTTTTGAGCTCTGACACATGATTTTTGAATACTTGATTTGGGAACACTTTTCTCACTCACTTTTTGTCCCTTTCCTCTGTATCAATTCCTTAGACTGGATGTGGCAGCAGTTTCATCCAGCTCTTTACACCTGGTAAAATTACTCATATTCAAGCAAGTTCAATAAAATCAATTGAACAAATGTTTAAATTAACATCAAGAGAACTGAGCCCCTGTTAAAAAGGAATACTGCATAGCTGGATTCTTTTTATTTAACATCTTTAAGGCTTCAGGGTTCCCATGTGGAGAGGTGTACACCTCTTTCACATGGGGATGGGGATGGAGATTTTGAATGACTGACCAACTCTCCTGTCCGGTGCTCTCTACCCTTCATACCTGACTGGAATCCCAGGACAGCCCCATGTCCCCTGATATATGGCACCATATCTCCCAGAGGCACTACATGGAGGGGACATACTGGGTCACATGCTGCTCCCCAGGGTTCACACCAGAATGTGGCCAGCAGCAAATTTTCAGCATTGTATGGGAAAGGGACAGGAGCTGCTTGCAGCTGCACAGGCGGGGGAGGGCAGAGAAGACTCATATCTTTGCAGAGCTCATTTCCCCTGTGTGGCTGGAAGCAGTTTGTCCCTTCCAGCCCACACAGTGTCCAAAGGCAGCTAACACCTCTAGCCACTGCTGGCCATTCTAGGCTACTGCTGGCCACCAGCTACCTCCTGTCCCCTGGGTAGAGTGTGGGCAGGAAGGAGATAAGAATGCACTGTGCACCAGAGTCCAGGAAACTTGACAGCAGTGACTCAGCCGCTGAGGGCTGCTATAGAGCCTGCAGGTTCAGGGTATGAACAGGCTGGAATCACTTCACTCCTAAGCTTAGCTGAGGGGTAGAGCAACTTCCTCCTGCCAGTGTTGTGCAGTGTGGCTCCTCCTGGCCTGCGTCCCAGTTGGAGGGTCTTGGGCTTTCCCAGGGCACTGGCCCATCCAGGGGCAGTGGGGGAAGGAAGGAGCCTGCTGGCCAGGCTGTTAGTGAACCGAGTGCTCCCACCAGGGGCTGGTTCTCCACACAGCACTGGGAGTGGGATCTGCCCGGGGGCGGGGAGAGGGGGCTAGGAATGAGCAGCAAGGCTGGGGAGGGGGGGTCCCTGCTGGCTGAAAGCCAGCACACAGGTGGGGCTGCACTGACGCACCAGCAGGAGAAATGGCCAGTCCTGTGTGCTGGATCCCACCATAGGGTTGGCACACCCACACCCATTGTCGGCTACTGGACACCCCCCCACTCACTGCAGATGGCTGGTGAGTAGCGATCTGGCCAGCAGGAGGATCCACCAGTACTGATGATAGGGAGACAGAAAATGTGGGACAATTTGGCTGTTCTAAAGAAAAAGTCAGGACAGCTGGAGGAGGGCTTTAATACCCGACTGTCTCTTTAAAAACTAACTAAACCGTGACATTCAAGGCCAAGCAATCACATATACTATAGCTCCAGCTGGTTACTGAAAAACGGTATATAGAGGGTTCACAAATGATTTAACGGGATACCTGGGCTTATTGGTTAATCTTGTTGACTACACACATTCTCCTCCCCCTTGCTGCCTCTGTACCAGTGGGGGGTGGAGGCAGGAGATGGTGCCATGGGGAGCAGGCTTTAAGCCTCCTCCCCACGAGCACCGGATCTGCCTGCCCCCTCCCTTGTGCTGCTGACCCGATGGAGAGGCAGTAGCATGGAGGATGAAGGGGGCAGGTGGGAGCCAATACGAGTGGGGAGCCAGCTTTTAAGTCAGCTCTCAAGCCAGCTCTCCACGCTTGCTGACTCTGCAGACCTGCTTCCCCTCTCCCCCGTTGCCTCCTACAGAGGTGGCAGGAAGGGAGCAGAGGCTGCTGCGAAGCAGCCTTTATCCATGGTGGGCCCGGGCTCATCACACAGAGTGGGGCCAGCAGCAGCCCCTGTTTGTAGGGAGAGGCAGCAGCACGGGGCGGCAGGTAGGAGCTGGTCTGTGCTTGGCGCCAGTTTAAAACCGGCTCTCACCTGCCACCCCACACTGCTGCCTCTGATAAAGAGGCAGCAGTGCAGGATGGCCGGGGCCTTTCTGGGAGTGGAGCCAGGAGCACACTGGCTGCTAGCCCTGCCTCCGGGAACTATCGAATAGTTGTATAACCGCTAAAATTTGATGCAGTTACACGACTATTCAATTACATCTAACATCCCTAAACTTAAAAAACAACAAATAGTCTGCAGCACCTTCGAGATAACAAAACATGTAGATGGTATCATGAGCTTTCATGGGCACAGCCCACTTCTTCAGATGACTAGAGTGTCATCTGAAGAAGTGGTCATCTGAAGAAGTGGACTGTGCCCACGAAAGTTCTTTAAAGTGCTAATAGACTATTTGTTGTTTTTTAAGTTTATCCTGTACAGACTAACTCAGCTACCCCCTGAAGCTTTTTAACATCCCTAATACATTCATTCCCCACCTGGTTGGCTAGGTTGGGATTATGTATTTGTACACAGTATAACTCTTTGGAATAATTAACCTCTAACTGCAATGGTTACACTGCCTAAAGACCAAAGGCACCCAAGGGCAATGGAACAAAGGATTCAGCACTTATCAGTTGCAACATGCAAAGAGACTGGGCACTCGAGAGAGGAGCACTGTACTGTACAACTGAGAGCTACCTCTACAAGCCCAGAATCCTATAAGAACACGCTGAAATTATGTTACCATACGACAAAAAACTGGAGTGTATTCAACTTCAGTGCAGCTGACGGTAAACTGAAACAAAGTACTCTGCTATCTCGCAGGACATTTGAAACCGAGGGCAATAATTTGGCAATCATGGATGACCAATATGAGGGTCCCACAGTCACCCCTATGCATGCTCAAAATGAAACGTTGCTGTATAAATGTGACTGAAGTGAATGTGTTTACTCAGTTATTTTGGTATAGCTAATCAATGTTAATTTTAACATCCAGAGTTGACTCTACTTTATAATTAAATAAGGCTGATAACTGAAATTTTGGCTCAGATTGTTGCCTTCCTTGGGTTGCAAGGTACTGCTCTGTCCCTGTAACCCACTAAGGTATGTCATTCACCAGGCACAGGAGAACACAGATGGTTTCTTTAAGAACATTTCAATGTTCACAAATTAACCACAAACATTCATGTATATGTCTCAAAATGGGAATGGAAAGTTGCACTGACTTTTGGGTTATTTTTGTAACAGAGTTTGCATAATTTGTTATGAACGTAATGTGATGACACAGGAAGATTTGTTTTTCTCTGCGCAGATATCTACAATCATTTGGGTAAAACATTGTGCCCCTTTTAAAATAAATCAATCAACATTAAAATGTCATTGGAAGGGAGGAAGCCCATGACTCAGGAGTTTGCAATTGGAGTAAGGTGCCTTTCAACTTTGGTTTACCGGGTCAAATATATGGCGATCAAATTAAGAGCCGCTAACAACTGATAGGTGGTATGTGATGAAGATGGTCTCAGTCCACTTCCCAATGTCAAAATGTCACAAATGCCGTCACAGCTGCATTAATTCACTAGTGGATATGTTCAATACAATTTTACAGAGCTGAAATCATAATGGTGCTTCATATGTTACTCAAAATACTTTAGAATTTAATAAAATAATATCATTTCTACAACTTTTTAAAATAAACTATTCTACAGAATTCTGTATGGATACAGGGATTATGTATTACGTTAATTGGGGTGGAGTCAGAAAATTATCATTGTCTATTAAATTCCATGAGGTTTTGCCATAAGGTCTGACAGCACAGCTGGAAGGATCAAAAAAGAAATCACTTAGGGTACGTCTAGACTACAGGCTTTTGTCGACAGAAGTTTTGTCGACAGATACTGTCGACAAATCTTCTGTCGCAAAGAGCGTCTCGACTACATCCAGTTCTGTCGACAAAGCAAGCCACTTTGTCGACATGACAGTGTAGACGCAAAGGACAGTGTAGATGCAATAATGCCTTCTGTCCACAGAACTCTGTCGACAAAAGGCGTTATTCCTCGTAGAATGAGGTTTACAGCTGTCGACAAAACTGCTGAGTTCTGTTGACGTTATGTCGACAGAACTCAGCAGCAGTGTAGACGCAGGTATAGTTTTGTCGACAAAAGTCCACTTTTTTCGACAAAACCCTGTAGTCTAGACACACCCTTAGGGTGCATCTATACCACACTGTAGGTCGAAATAAGATACGCAATTTGAGCTATGCAAATTGTGTATCTTATTTCGATGTTATTTTGAAATGGCTTATTCTGAAATTTGGCACTGTCTACACAGCACTTATTTTGAAATAAATTGCTATTCTGAAACGTTCCTTACTCCTCGTGGAATGAAGTTTACAGGGATGTTGCAATATTGAACCTATTATATTTCGAAATAACAGGCACACTCAAAAGATGCAGAATAGCTGCTGTGGAATAGACAACTCTTGTATCCTGAAATAACGCTGCAGTGTAGATGTAGCCTTATTGAGTGGGTCTGGAGAATGTATCCCAGCAACGGGGAACCTAGAGTCAGGGGCGGCCCGTGGCTATAGGCTGACTCGACCACCGCCTAGGGCGCCTAATGATGATGTCATGGGGGCGCCCGGGGCGCCCACCGATGACGTCAGTCCATTGATGGCCCTGCAGGCGGGGGCACCGATCGCGTGTTCCACCTGGGGTGTCAGCTGCCGCAGCTGGCCTCAGGCCACTCCTGCCTAGAGTAGTGACGGGGCCGCATGAGTGGCTCTCCTTGATCTCAGTGGGCCTCAAGATTGTCATAACCAAAGACAGTCTCCTGCGATAGGGTAGTTTTGCCACCTGCAACTGTCTGAGCCAACTGAACCATAGCAGTACTTTGACTAGCTGCAGGGGGAGTACATGGCTCTCACAGTCAATGTTGTGTGCACTTCATGTGTCCTTGCTATATGTGCATGTCACTTTAGCAATACCAGTTGGGGAAAAACTCTGCGCTGATGGAAACAAACAGCATCTGGCAACCCATATGAACGGGTAATGGTAAAAAAAAGTCTCACGGGCCACACATAGAATCCTGATGGGCTGCATGCAGCCAGGGGCCACAGGTTGCCCACCATGCATGTATCCCCATCCCGCCAGGCAGTGGTCCCTTTGGGTGAAGGTGACTCACACTGACAAAGAAGCCTGAAGAATGTTGCCCTGCCAGTGGCCACACTTTACTTTTCCTGTGGCGAAAGAGAATCTCTATAGCTGTCAGTACATGAATATAAATGACACACACACAAGTGAAGGTGGGGTATAAAAGCAGTTACACTGCTCACAAACTTCTGTGCAACTTTATTTTCTTCTCTGTAACTGAAGTCTATGTTTCAGAAGTGCTCTTGTGTTTCTTGAAATTCTCCCTCTCTCTAACACACGGGTAGGCAATAATTTTTTGAAATTTTTGAAGTGGCCCTGGGCCACCCCAGAAGGGGTGAGGCCTCAAGCAAAAGTGGCAGGGCCAGGACACTTCTGTGCTTCCCTGCCCACAGACTCTGATTGCTTTGGGGGGTCGGGAACCACATGAAGTCTTTGCCTCCACTGTCCCCCCAGACAGAACAGCTGGCAGCTTCCTCTAGGTGCCCGTGCCTCTGATGGTGGGAGGAGACTTCACACGCTCCCCTCTGTCCCCAGCCAATCAGGGCTTGGGAGGGGGAGCACGCGAAGTCTCCTCCCGCCCTGTCTCCGTCCTACAAAAAGCATGAGGTGCTTAGAAAAGCCATGCCCCCTGCAGGGTGGGAGGAGACTTTGCGCACTCCCCTGTCCCTAGGCCAATCAGGGCTTGGGGGGCAGGGAGAGCATGTGAAGTCCTCTTGCTCCCTGTCCTCGAGTGCATGGGGCTTAGAGTCAACTGCCAGGGTTGACTCTAAGCACCACATGCCCTGGTCCCTATGCCCTGACTGACCGAGGGGCGGGGAAGCAGCAGAGCTTCTGCAGGCCAGATCAACCCACTTGGCGGGCCGGATTTGGCTTGAGGAGGCCCTTTTGCCCACCCCTGCTCTAACAGCGTTAAGGCAGAAAGATTGGTTTGTGGATCAGGCAACCCACAGGGCTGTACAGGGCGACCTTGCACTTAAGAGACTTTGGTTCAGTTCCCAGACTACCAGTGTGCTCTTGATGAAGTCACTTAATCAATTTGTGCCTTGCTTTTTCATCTGTTAAATGGGGATAATAATACCTTCACCCAACCTTTGCCTGTCTAGTGTATTTTAATTGTGAGCCTAATTCTGTGTTGTGGAAAGCCTAACACTTTGAGGGGCTCTGGACCTTGATGTAATATAAATAAACGAGACAAAGAACACGTTAGCTGGATTCACAATGAGTTTAGGAGAGGTAGATTGTCTGGAATGCTGAGGGCTTAATTATGGCTTTGCTACTGCCTCCCTGTGTAGCCCATAGCAAGTTGTTAATGGCGCCTGTGCTTCATTTTCTCCATACATAAAACAGTGTTAGAAATCGTTACCCTGCAATACCTCTCAATGGTGGTGTGGGGATTAATTAAAGGTTGCACAGTGCTTTTGCTCTTGGTTATATTGATTCGTCCACAATGACTCCAGTGGGGCTGGATGGATGTGACAGAGCAGGTTTTGTCCCATCACATGATATAAAAATGCTAGAAGCTGTTATAATGACACACATGTATAATGCTGAAGATTTTCTAGGAAGAGACCTCAGATCATAGACGAGGCTTCAGAATTTTCCAAAAGTGCCATGCATTTTAGCCATATACCTGCATCCTTTAACTTCTGAGCTACTGGTGATTAGAAAGTCAATTCCTGCCTCTGACCAACGTGCACATTTCAGAGTGTAATAGATTAAGCTACTGCATTAAAATCCCAAAGCAAAATATAAAGTCCCCTTTCAAGTGAAATTTAGAACCTAATTCATCCCTCCTATGACACCATCCTATCACACACCAAATGTCATTAGTCACAATGACATTAATCAGAAAATGGTGGTTCAGAATGTTTTTTGATATATCTTCTCAACCAACCTTTCAGCATAATCAGAATGGCATTACCTGCTTCCATTTCATGGAGGACTAAAAATATTACATTAAGAATAGCAAAGAAAAAAAAGGCAACATTTTGGAGAGGTTGTAAGCTCTTTCTATAGCACTTAGCAAGGCATAGAGCATCAACATGCTGCATTGATGTGGGTAACCCCATGTATAAATTACAGCCTGACAATGCTCAGTTTAAATCTAACCATGTTTATATGGTATGAAAAAGATGAGATAATAAAATAAAGATGGCTGGAATCATATCACTGTTCTCTCTGATAAGCTCAAAGATCTGACTAACCTTTATTGAACCGTTTGTGGCTGAGAGCCTAACAGATAGAGTTGAAGTGGAGTTGCACGAACCATGCAGACTGAGAAAATCATACTGCATCATCTACAACCATAATCATCCGTGGGCAGCACAGAACAGTTCACCTCAGCCAAAAAATGTTCACAGATTACACTGCTCTGAGAGCTATTATGTTAGATCAGAGACAAGGGGAAGATCATGTCTGTTGCCTGAACTGATTTTAGAATTACACACTTTTCCCCTCAAACAGGGTCAGCTTTTACATAGGGCTCAGCTCCTATTTCAGCACCAAGTGGTCAGATTTTCAGAAGTACTGAGCACTCTTCAGAAAATCTGACCATAGGATCACAATGGTAATTACTGGGCACGTCTCCAAATCTAGTCCCGATGATGGGTGCCCAGGATTTGACAATCTAAACACAACGTTTTTGAAAAATCTGACTCATGCTGTAGCTCTCTACTCTTCTTACAACTCCCCTTACATGTAAAATCAAGGTTTCCAGAGTAGGGCTGTAAGCAACTAGTTGACTACCCAGTAATTATATGCTTATTGGGTAGTCGACTATTGACTCGACTAGTCGCCTCTCCCCCTGCCACCTCTATCAGAGAGAGGCAGCAAGGGAGGGAGCAGGAGCTGGTGCTGGGGGGAGCTGGCTTAAAAGCTGGATCCCCCCAGCACCATCTCCATGGGGGAGGGGCTGGGGAAATAGAGGCGCAGCAAGGAAATGGCGTGAGCAGGAGCTGAAACAGTCCGGTATGACTGCTGTGCCTCTCCCTTTGACATGTAGCAAGAGCCCTACAGGGGCTCTTGCTACATGTCAAAGGGAGAGGCGGAACTCCAGGTGACTCAAGATTGCTTGAGTCCCCACTGCTCAATTAGTTGATTAATCAAAATTTAAAATCCCTATTCCAGAGATATAGTCTTTACAGTGCTCAAAAAACCACCATCTGCAGCTGTTCTGAACTTCAATACAAGCACTAGCATTAGCTCACCTCACTATGGGTATGTCTACACTACAAAGTTAATTCGAACTAACAGCTGTTAGTTCGAATTAACTTTCATAGGCGCTACACATGCAAACCGCTAGTTTGAACTTAATTCAAACTAGCGGAGCGCTTAATTCGAACTAGGTAAACCTCATTCTATGCGGACTAACGCCTAGTTCGAATTAAGTAGTTCGAATTAAGGGCTGTGTAGCCACTTAATTCGAACTAGTTGGAGGCTAGCTCTTCCCAGCTTGCCTTGGTGGCCACTCTGGGCCAAGCCAGGGAAACTCTTCTGCCCCCCTCCCGGCCCCGGAGCCCTTAAAGGGGCACGGTCTGGCTACAGTGCCCGTGCCAGCTGCAAGCCTGCCAGCACCCAGCCAGCAGACCCTGCACCTGGCACAGCATGAGCCAGCCACCCGCTGCCACCCAGCCCTCCGCCTCTTCCCAGGACCAGGCTGGCAGCTCCCAGGAGCCTGCCCGGGGCTGCAAGAGGCGGGCGCCCGCCTGGTCTAGTGTGGAGATCGTGGACCTCATCGAGGTTTGGGGGGAGACCTCCAACATCCACGACCTCTGCACTAGGCACAGGAATGCGCCGTCTAGGGCAGGATAGCTGCCAGCCTGGCCACATGCGAACCCAGGAGCAGGTTTGCATGAAAATCAAGTTGGTCCAGTGAGACTCCCGACTCTGAGCCCTGAGCTTAGAACATAAGAACATAAGAACGGCCGTACTGGGTCAGACCAAAGGTCCATCTAGCCCAATAGCCTGTCTGCCGACAGCGGCCAACACCAGGTACCCTGGAGGGAATGGACCGAAGACAATGACCAAGCCATTTGTCTCGTGCCATCCATCTCCAGCCTTCCACAAACAGAGGCCAGGGACACCATTCCTACCCCCTGGCTAATAGCACTCCATGGACCTAACCTCCATGACTTTATCTAACTTCTCTTTAAACTCTGTTATAGTTCTAGCCTTCACAGCCTCATGTGGCAAGGAGTTCCACAGGTTGACTATTTGCTTTGTGAAGAAGAACTTTTGCTTATTAGTTTGAAGCCTGCTACCCATTCATTTCATTTGGTGTCCTCTAGTCCTTCTATTATGGGAACTAATGAAGAACTTTTCTTTGTGCACCCTCTCCACACCACTCATGATTTTATAGACCTCTATCATATCCCCCCTCAGTCTCCTCTTTTCTAAGCTGAAAAGTCCCAGTCTCTTTAGCCTCTCTTCATATGGGACCTGTTCCAAACCCCTAATCATTGTAGTTGCCCTTTTCTGAACCCTTTCCAAGGCCAAAATATCTTTTTTGAGGTGAGGAGACCACATCTCTACACAATACTGAAGGTATGGCGTATCATAGTTTTAGACTTCCCTCCTCCTTCTTCCCCTGGCTTCCCCCTTCCAGCGCCCTCTTCCCAGGTTTCCCCCTCCCCCCCCTCCCTTCCCCTCTCCCACCTCCTTTTCCCAGTCTCCCCAGAGGTTAATCCCCCCACCCCCAGTTTTGTTTAATAAAGTGAGTTTCTATTTTTGAACACGTGTCCTTTATTTTTTACATCAAGAAGGGGGGCTAGGGAGGGGTAAGTGGAAGGAGGTGAGGAAGGAATGGGGCATGAGCCCCTGATGGGGAGGACTGGGGTGGCTCTGCGGGCTCCTTGGGATGGAAGCTCTCCTGCAGGGCCTCCTGGATCCTGACAGCCCCCGGATGGCAGCCTGCGGCAAGTGCAGCCGGGCTGATAGCCGAGTGCTGTGATGTGCCGAGCGTGGGCACTCAGGGCACTCCAAGACATGACTGCTTTGCTGTCCCTCATCGAGGTAGACAAGCAAGCGGGGAACCCTGAGAACTGTCTGTCCGGGGTGGGGGTCGGGTCCCTTTAAGCACAGCCCTCGGCTAGCCTGAGGTAGCAGCTCCACACTCTAAGTCCTGGTTCCGGCCAGCCTTAACTTTGGTTCAGGGTCCACTCAATGTGGACATGCTAGTTCGAATTAGCAAAACGCTCATTCAAATTGGTTTTTAGGTCTAGATGCACTAGTTTGAATTAGCTTAGTTTGAATTAACTAATTCGAATTAAGTTAGTTTGAATTAGTGCTGTAGTGTAGACATACCCTGAAATATTTAAAAGATCCAACTGGAGCAGGAGCATAGTTGTGGATTGTGTGGGGTCCTAAATAGATGGCACCTAAAATATTTAGCTGATGAAGAGAATAGGGCAGCTTCTGAAATGTGTAATGTCTTCTGAGTGTGGAATGAGAAGGTAAGATATGTTTAATTAAAAAGACACATACAATGGGCTTATATAGATGGACTGAGGAAACCAGATTTAGGTTCAGATTAGGTTTAGACGAAGGACAAAGAGCTAGATTTAGATGTGACTATATCTTAACTGTGCTTGTGCTGTCAAAATATCACAAGCGGTTGTTGTTAAATTTAGGCCCAAATTAGATGAAATAATTTAAATTACTCTCAAGTTATTCAATTTGGGTTGAAACCTCTGAGAGTGACTATTCTTGTGAGATTTCAATTAAATCCCTACTAGAATCAGGCCAATGCTACATGAGAAACTTTTGCTGGTAGTGATACACCAGCAGGCCTTTGCTAGCATAGACCTGGCCTCAAAATATGCCTTCCTTACACGCTTCAAGATTGCAAGGGAATGCACAGATCCAGGGATTTGCCTGATTACAGCACCAATTCTAATTTTAAACATGTTGCAGATGGATCAAGGAATAACTGGAATGCCTAATCACATAAAATACTTATAGCATAAAGTAGACCTAAGAGTTTATACCTTAAGGGCATTTTTTCTTGGCTAGATCCCTCCTTTGATACTTTTATATGAAGCACAGGGATACCACCATTATGTGAACACAAAAACAACAATGATAATAAAGACAGCTTCCTCTGAAGCAGCAAAAAGGTTCTTTTCTTTCGCTGCCCGCAAAGCATCCAAGCACATTTCATTCATTCTTTTCTTGAGTTAGTGGGTGAGAAGGTGTGGTACAAACAATGGAGGTAGCAGAGTGCTATTGTCACATTTATTGTTAAGCCAGGGGAATTTATATGATACAGATGGAGCTTTCCTGCAAGCTTCGCTACGTGAATCAACAAGAACAAAAGGGTATAATCCTTGACTTGGTTCCATGGCCAACAAGGAGAATCTGGACTTGAGAAGTAAATGGAAAATAAAAGTACATTTCATCCCTAATGGAAAGAGAGCCTCTCCTGGGCCAAAGTTTGTGTAGGATGATTGAGTAGACTGCTCACTATGGTCAAACTTTCTCTTGGCAAATTGTCATTGTAATAAGATACAACAGAGTGCTTATATTGTCAAAATAAAGTCCCCCACATAGACAGGCAAGAGCTAGAAATTAACATTACAGGGGAAATTTCTGAAGCGGTAGACTTCAAAAGGACAGTAATATTTGACACCAAATTCTGTACAAACTTACATTAGCACTTTTTAAACTTCATACTAGGTGACACTCAAAAGGCCCGGAGTGTCAGATCACTTTGGATTAACAGGTGAAAATTGTACATGCTCTGAATCTTTGGAGTCTGAGGATGGGTATCTGAGAACGGGCATGAAAAGACTATAAGTGCTTCCTTACTCCTGCTTGGGAACAATAATGAGAGGGATCTTTATCACGGTCCTTTAAACACTTCCATTTTCAGTCCCTGCCACAACCAGGAAGTACAAAGATAGGCAAAAAACAGGATATTTTTTTAAAAGTAAAATTAATCAGATTCTCTGGTTGTTCCAGAAAGGTATGGTCTGTCTGAATGGTTTAAGAATTCTCGGATCTTATCGTATTTCAACAACAGGCTGGCAAACTTCGTAGGGTTGCCAGGTGTCCGGTTTTCTACCGGACAGTCTGGTATTTGCACCCTCTGTCAGGTAGAAAATTTCAGAAAATACCGGACACGTGCAAAGTCCAGTATTTTCTGAATTTCCGGCTGGGTGCCAGACGGAAGCCTGGCAGGGGCGGGGGCAGGGGAGCGACTGGGAGGTGGGCCGCGATTGGCGCTGGGAGCCCTGTGGTCACGTGTAAAAGCCGGGCAGGGTGGGGCGGGGCAGGGGCAGTGGCTGGGACTCCCAGCCACTCGCCCCACCCGGCTTCTGCACACAACCAGAGGCTCCCAGTGCCAATTGCGGCCCCGCCTCCCAGCTGGGAGCCTCTGGTTGAGCACAGAAGCCAGGTGGGGGGAGTGGCTGCCAGCCATTCCCCACGCCCCTGCCCGGCTTTTACTAGCAACTAGAGGAAGTGCCTGCCGGGGGCGTGGCTTATTGGACTCTGGCTGTGGCCAGTGGCTGCACCCCCCCCGCCAGCTCTGCTTCCCGCCCCCCTTCAGTCCCCCTCCTCCCGTCCAGCCCCCCCCGGCCCCCGATCCCCCCCAGCTCTGCTTCCCACCCCCCCTTCCTCCCGGCCAGCCCCGCGACCCCGACCTCCCCCCAGCCGGCCCTGCCTCCCTTCCTCCTGGCCAGCCCATGGCCCCCCGCCGCCCCCCTTCCTCCGGCCAGCCCCATGGCCCCCCACCAGCCACCCTTCCTTCCGACCAGCCCCATGGCCCCCGAGCCCCTCCCCCTGCCAGCCCACCTCCCGCCCCTTCCTCCCGGCCAGCCCCGCGACCCCCCACCCATGATCAAGTGTGTCCGGTATTTTGGAGGGGTCTACCTGGTAACCCTAGCTGGCAGAGTAGGCCTAATGTTCCAAAGGGCAGATTGGTAGAATTTCCTGCTCTACTACCGCCCAGTTCTGTGATTCCCTTTATTTACCTTGACTATTTAGATTGTAAGCTCTTTACACCACAGACTGGTTTTCGCTATGTATTTGTACAATATGTGGTACAATGAGGTCCAAGATGGCCCCAGTTGGGATCTCTAAGAGCTACTGTAAATTTACTCCTGGGAGAATTCTGTACCAAAAAATTAAAAATTCTTCACACAATATTTTAAAATTCTGCAAAATTCTACTTATTCAATTTGTCACAGTAACATAACATAATCATGCCAGTTTCAATTATTCTGGTAATTTATTTCAAAGTACCTGTCAGCAAATAGGCCTGTAACAATACAAACAACAGAAAACATCCCCCTAGGAGTATAGAATTCAAGAAACCCCTACACAACCTGATTCCTGTTTCTCTGTTATGCTCTTGCTGGATGTTTCAGTCTGGGTATATCAGATGTGCCAGCTGAGCACATCTTGGAGGAAAACTGTACCTTTCTGGTCTCGGATACTCACACCCTCTCCCCTCCACAGTCCAGCCATGGAGCACCGCCCACCCAGACACTTGCATTCCCTAGTTCCAGAACCCAGCCACAGGATCAGCCCAGACACCCACACTTCCTCCCATTTCCTTTAGAATGTGCTAAGAAGTGCAGCTGCGTGGGACCCTCCAGCTCTCCCTCCCCCTTGGCAGTGTCCTGTATTTGCAAGCAGGAGAGCCAGGCTGTGATGGGTCCACTGGCCTGGAGTGGTGGCCAACAGCTCTGCAGCACCAATTCTGCAGGGAAAACATGAAATTCTTGGCAGAACATTAATTCTAAGCAATTTCTGCATTGTGCAGTGGTACAGATTTCCCCCAGGAGTATGTAATACAAATAATAACAATAAAAATCAATCTATAGTATTAATAAAAGCTAGGTTTAAGCGCTCAGAATGAACACAGTGACCATAGAATGCCTAGATAGACACAGTAGGTTAACAGCATTCCTCTAGATAGATTTGCTTGATGGGCGGAACATCTACCAGAAGTAAATCCCATGACACACTCACCAGTATCTTCCTTTTTTAGTGGCACACCAGCAGTCTGCTCCACATTCTTACCACTCTTTCACTAAACTAACTTCCAGAATAGCTGAGGTGCACAAGTTACAGTACAGTTAACCTGAGGGGAGCCACTATTAGAAAAGGAGTTTCCTCCACTCACTCCCAATAAAATCCTACAATGTGCTCGCTGTAGTCAGAATCCTTCATTTGGGCAGAGCCCACTGGCCTCAACAGACCTATACACAAGCCATGTGGTATCAAGGACTAACACAATAGTGTTCCATCTAGTGAGCAAACTCCAACACTTCATTCAAGCAAGGAGAGGTATGGAAGAGACATTTCTAAACTCTGTTGAAAATCATCTGGTCACCAGTTGTCAGAAATACTGTGTTACCAATTGGGGGAGATTTGTTCAGTCACGAGGGAGTCTGAAAGACGAGTATGAAGGTCCAGGAAATATGTTACAGCAGAAATGCAGGAAGGACATTAATAGTCAGAATGAAAATAGACCCCAGGAGGCCAACAGAGCTAGCCAGGAAAATAGCACCATCTCAAAGCATTTCCTAGTCTAATAGCCTCACACAGGCCCCTGACATCCCCACAGAGAATGCAATTTGGCATCTCTTTTGAAAGATGATGGGAATAAATATCTTCATCTAGCTAGGGTGCCAGGACACATTTTCAGAAATGTAGATTTAATTTCAAGACATTAGGTTTGCCACCCTGAGACAAGGTGACAGAGTCAACAACTGGGGCTGCTGTGCACTAGGATAACACAAATTAATAAATAATATTAATAATCTCAACGTTAGTATCCTGTCTCTGACCGTGGCTTGCACCAGATCCCTCAGAGGAACATTACTCCCTTCCCCCAGCCATAGTAAGTGTTGCATTACTAAATGCACTTGGTCTTCTGACTGACCCCAGGTGGTGTTCACTTATGCTTTGAAGCATGAGGAGGCCTGGAGTATGACAAAAATCAAGAAATCCATAAAAGCCTGTTCATTTTTTGTTAATAAAGCTTAGATGTTTGCCCCAAACCCAACTCCAGATCTGAACACTTCCGGAGGTTTTGGAGGGGAAAAGGGTACAGGAGAGAGAAGGTGTTTGTTGCTGCTTAGTAATGTGTGGTTTTAAAAATTCAAAGCGCAACAAAATTTAGCTAACACATCACAGAAAAGGATCAGACCCTCCAAATCAAAGCTCCTTGATGGAGGACTTACCACATCCTAAATTCATCCCACATTTCATCTGTGCCTCCATCTCTGTAAAATTCTAAGAAATTTGCTTGATGAGTTGGGCCATTTCAATGGCCTATTTGTTAAAGCCAGCGTTCATGATTAAGTGAAGCCTTTAATTTTTTATATCTGCAGCAAGGGCGATTAGTGCAGACCTGCAGCATGGCCTTGTGAGTGCACTCATTTATAACCACGGTGCTGCCAGACATTCTCACATTTTAACAGCCACCAGAGTTTGGGGGTGACGCTGACTCACATTGTACATGCTGCCAATTAAAAAAAAAATAGCTAAGAATAAAAAGCAAAATCATACCTCAGAGAATACACTACCACCACCTACTTCGGACTGAAAGGTCACCATACCACAGTGTTGGCCATTATCTCTAGTTTTAAAGGTCAGGGTGATTGCTTAGCTTTATTGAACAAGGTCTGTAGCTTTTAGTCAACCTCTTAAATGACTGAAACTGTGACACCTAACATAGTTAGGGAGCTCTCAATATAAGAACAAAAATGTTAATACACAGAGTGACCATGACCTTTTCACTTAGTCTCCTTCGTTTCCATAAAGCAACGTCACAAGCTATAAAACAAGAAGGTTCCACGTTCTACAACAGACTACAAGGCTGCTGACTTAACTGGGCAAGTTGCAACCAGCTATGCCACCCATCTTCCAGCAAAAAACTAAGCCAACCATTCTGCGAGAAAGTATTGAAGAGAAGCAACGCTCATATCTAGGGTGAAGAAATGAGCTAATGATGAGAGAAACCAGGAATACAATTAAGGGAACTAACCATTCATGTCCTTGACTGGTAGTATCGCTCAGGAGTATCTGTGCCAGTGGGGAGGGATCTGCAGTTGCCTCTGCAGTATGTTCTGTTTCAGGAAATGACTTTATTGTTTTAATGTGAATCCATTTGCTACACTGCAGTGTTCCTCCTCTCTATGAAGGTTCTACTGGGAAACAAGTAAACAGCATGTTATATAACAAGGGGTGAGTTCTAGAAATTGCATGACGAACTTAAACAGCGCTGAGAGTGGAACTGAGAAAGACGTCTACAGCACGATCTGTAAGTAGGTTAAATTTCTTGCTTTCATGCTTCTTCACAAACCCGAAAAAAAGGTAAGGTGCACCAACCTGAATGAAGCAGAATTGAGCTCTTAATGACTCTAGTCCAATCAATGGAAATTGTACAAAGTAAGTCAGGTTTGCAGGCATGAAATCATCCAGCAATCAATAGCTTGGGATATGTTTGAGCTTTTACGGTCATTAATCCCAAATAAAAAACTGAGAAATGATTTCCAGGTGGCCCTGAAAATGAAAATCTTTGCACAGTGTTTGCCAGCAGTAATCTGAAAGCAGATAGATCTCTAGCTGTCATACTCTTCCCATGCATTTCAAATTCATTTGCACAGTAACCATACAAAACACATATAAGTAACATCACTGTGGACCCACAATAGGTTGTCCTCATAATTTGGATGAGCAGCTTTGCTATGCTCTTAATGACCAATATTCACTCTCCTAAAAGCAATTCATAGCATCAACAATAACAAATATCCATAACCAGGAATTACAGTACACAATTTACTGGAATCAGATGTTAGAGAGTGTGCTGGAGAAACGGGGAGTCCTGATAAAGTCACTCTGATCATCAAAGGAAAATTGTATTGCCCCTTAGCAGACTCATACAGGATTCAATATAGAAGCTATCGGTGGTGCGAGCTGCTTCTTGCGTTTTTCATGGGTACTTGTTTCCTCTGTTACATGTGGCAGCGTATCTTTCAGTGGAGTACTACTGGGTGCTGCTGTTTTGTTTACTGCATCATGGCTTTGGACAAACTGTAGCATGGGCATCAAAGCATTTATGCACTTGCAGTTCAACAAAGCACATGCTTAACGTTATACATGTGCTTTGCTGAGTAGGGATAGGCTGCTGAATGGGGGCCACAGAAGGGTAAGACAGCTGCATGCTCCTCCTCTTGCATCTTGGCACACATTCACTATAACTAGAGCTGGAGACCACAATGGTTTGCATTCTCATCTCCACTACAATGAAATGCACTTGAATCAGATTCCCTGCTACACAAATGACAGGTTATGTGTACCTAAGTTTATTTCTACAAACTCATTGGCTTTCATAATTTTTATGCCTAAGCTGGAATGTGGAGATCTTTGTGAAGTAATGTTTATGCGTGCAATATTTGTAATATAAATACAATAAGCACAAGGCTTTAATTTCCTTCTCTTCTGGATATTTTGGATTGGAGAACTGCAATGCCAGCACTGCAGCTGAAGAAGGAATGAGGCTCTTCAATTCAAAACGCAGATGAAATTGTTCATTTTATTAGTGACCTGAAAATTAAAGGCAACATTTATTCCACCAAAAGCTCAAAGAATTTCCCCTACAACATCTATCTCTCTGTGGTATTTCTAAATATTTTCACTGTATATTTCTTTATGTACACTCAGCTATGTACACTCAGCTTAGAACTTCTGTGATTAAGGAAACTATATTGCAGTTATGGCTATCCAGAGGAACCCACCCTCCCAACCTCTTCTTTGTAATTCATGGAAAATCTGCACTAGGACCCTGATGTTGGACAGAGCAGCTGAGCAGCCAAATGCCACAATACTATTTGAAATAGGGTTGTTTGTTTTATAAAGAGTGTGTTACATACACAAAATTCATCCAGGGCTGGAAAATGTATCCTTGTTAGAGCAAATGGGTAAACAAAAAAAGCCCCCTCCCCAAAAAACATATTTGTATACTGACAAGTTTGGGTTCAGTCTATTTCTACAGTTGTCTTCCTACGTGTAATAATCTTTGAGAGCTAGGTCACTGCTGCAAATAGTTAAGTTTTATGGTATCTGGAACTGGTACAACAGGATATAATGAGAACGGTGAAATCTGTGAGACACCTGTTTTCACATTCCTTCCTGCTCCCTGGAGCAAGATGTATCAAAGGAAAACAACAGTGCTTTATGAACTCCTGCCTTCCCTTTAATGTTGCATGAGAAGATAAAGAAGAGCTCCCAAAGCCAATTGTTATTGCACAGGCTCAGTGACTCTATTAACACATGTATTTATATTTTATTTGACATATGCAGCAAATGAAAAGTACAATAATTTAAGAGATTTGGCATTATAAGATGATTACCAGAACCCCCTGCAACAATGTTATAAGGATCTCCAACAAAAATATATTTTATTTATTCATTTTTGTGTGTTTGTTGTCCATTAAAAAAGTCAATTAGGAATACTGTTTGCATGTAAACAATTCCTATACATGCATATTGACATGTGACAGTCTAATCATTTGAATACTTCAGGTGTACTATATGTACTTATGCATCTCATATGTATGTAAGCATGTGACTATCACTTATATAAGGTGACATAAGTCAACTCTTAGGGGTGACTCAGCTCTCAGACCTCTGTAATTTGATGTCCCATAATAATTAGTATTACTAACAGACTTACCTGGTGTTGCCCAGGTCCTTCAGAGCAGAGCCTTGGGGATGGGGGGGAGGGAATGCAGGAGTCTGGGGGCCAGAGGCCTGTTCTCCCTCCCGCCCCGGGCCATCCTGCTAGCCCGCCTGGGGCCTGTTCATTTTCTCTCCCATCCTAATCCCTCAACCCACCCAGGGCAGTTCTTTTACTCTCCCCTCACAGGTGCCCCTTGTCCCCCAGCCTGTCCAGGGCCTGTTCTCTCTCTCCCCCTCCCCAGCCATCCCTAGGGTTGCCAGGTGGTTTAACAAAAAATACCGACACCACCCCCGTTGAAAAAAAACGGGGGGGGGAGAGACCAAAGTTGTTGAGCAAAAAAAAAAATCAGCATGGCCCCTTTAAGAAGACGCTTTTTTGCTGGTGGCCATTTTGTTTTTCTGTTCCAGCGACAACACAAGCCCCTGCGGAACCAGGTAAGCAGGGGGGTGGGGAGGCATCCAGGGGGGCCTGGCGAGGGGTCCAGGGGGCCCGGCGAGGGATCCGGGGGCTGGGCCAGTTGCTGAGTGTGTCGTAGGGTTGCCAGGTATCCGGTATTTTCGCCTCCTGGCAGAGAAAAAAACAGAAAATACCAGACATTTTAGGTGTCCGGTATTTTCTGAATTTTTTATCGGATAGGAGGCAAAAATACCAGACTGTCTGGGTCAATACCAGACACCTGGCAACCCTAGACACCCCAGCCTGCCCAGGGCCTGTTCTCTCTTCCTCCTCCAGTGCTGTGGCTAATGGCAGGGGAAGGGAAAAGTTGGCAGCAGGAGGGTGGCACTTATTAGTGTGCAGTCAGGCAAGATGGGGGAACCCAGCTCTGTTGACCATTCCCTTGGTGGTGTGGATGCCCCCAGTGGACACTCTGCAGGATAGCACTCCCCTGTGGGCTTGCTGCCCCCAGTGGTCACTCTCATAGCACATCCCCCTGAACAGCAGCCCCTCCCTTTGCATTTTATGGAAAACTGTCCCTTTCTCAGGGCTTCCAAACCAACCCTCCCTGGCATAACGAAGCCCTGAGCTTGCTTTAAGTTATGAGAAGACGAAGCTACATACCAAATTTGGTGGTCCTAGCTCTTATCGTTTAGGAGGAGTTCTTGAACAGACACACACACACACACAAACATAACTTCTGGGATATAGTACAATGTTACCAAATACATCACATGTGCCTACATATGGTTTTTCTTGGAATGAGTAACATATAAATCAGGTGTGCAACGTGAATGACACCAAAGATTCAGGGTGAAGTGTGAGGCTAAACCATTTTCAAGCTCAAGATAAATATTCATTCATTCTAGTCACCTATATGATGGAATGTTTTACAGCATATTTCTAAAATAATACATTTAAGAGGGTGCATGAACATGTGTCTACGTTATTTAATGACTTGCTTATCTGGTGTAGAAGCAACGCCCTTTTAAATATACCATAGACAGACACAGAGCCATCAGCCAGAGTGATGCCTGCTACAGCCTTTGAAAGGCTGAGGCGTGTGTTCTCCCACTGTACCAGCCCAATTTGACTAGCTAATGTAGTGAATGGGCTATAGCCCTGCACTCTGGTCTTGGAGCTACCACCATCAACACTGCACACAATCAATTCTTGTGCTCTCTACAGTGCACCATGTCTGATTAGATCCTGGTCATTGCTGCTGGAACTCTCCTGACCCTAGTCAGAACCAAGCCCATAGTGTTTAGAAAAACTGATGTTTAATGATATCTTTCTTTTGCTTTAAAAATAACAAATCAGGATTTTATGCAGTTAAGCATGTTCTGGGGCTCTTATCAGACTCATCAGATGGTGATATTTGTGTTTCAAGCTTAGTCATGTATGGCAGCTCTGCTGGAATTTCAGCATGAGTTGTAGTAGTTTTAAAGCGACCCCAACTGCAGACTGCACCCCACTCAGTCACTCCCTCTAAACAATTTTCAAAGCTTCTACAAGTGATTTATTTTCCTCAGTAATAACCTGCTTCCTGGACATTTATCCATCAGTAACTGCATTCTATGGCCCTGTAAACCAGACCTGCCTTCTATTATCCCTTAATTTAAGTCCTTTTGACACACACAAAGCCTTGCCCAAAACAAGTGGTGATAATGTTATATTCAGCTTGTTTATAATATAACAAGAAATACACAGCCTGCTTTGGAACTCATCCAGATGTGTCTGACTGTGCAAAATCCACAGTTGCTTCTTTGCTTCCAATTCCTGCCCTACCTATTGCCCACTGAAAAGGGACCTGGTCTGAGAAGTACATTCAGAATGTGTAGTTACTCTGCAAGCATTGAGAACAACAGGTTTATAACAGAGAAGACCAAAGCAAAGTTGATGGCTGTTCCAACTGAGCTAATAGATAACCATTAAGCCAAGGCCAAATAGCTTTTGAATGGGCCATGTCTGTAGACCCACCCAGTTTCTTCCTCTATAAAAAAGTCTGAGAGTTTGCAGTGAGTGCTTAATCCAGAATTGGTGTGAACAAAGACAAGCATTCCTTCCAAATCCTGCACACCATATAACTTAATGTGATACTGAAATCACGTTTAACTAGCAAGGATGGCTGCCAAAAGGATTTTAATTCTGTGCACTACAGAAAATCATGAGCTCTTATGAGTGTCTGTATCCACATCACCTTGAACCACTTTCACAATCTTTTCAAGGACAGGGAGATAAACAGGGACTATCCATTCTGTGAAAAGGTGTACTCTGTGTCTCCATGCTAACTTCTTATAATATTTTTATTTGTTTCCAATAGAAACATCGGTATTATGTTGGCACAAAAACATCCTGCAGTGCAGCCAAATACCAAACAGACTTGGCCTCTGAAATTGTTCTGAAATTGAAAACAGGTGACAGTGCCCAACTAACAGTTTATTCAACACAAGAGACTGACACAATGACAACCAGAGTAAAATTCACTTGCACTTATGCACAGAAAACACAAATGTTTAGCACTATAAAGAAGCTGGTGGTGAGTGATTTTAAAGGGAATTGCTTTTACATTCATGAGGATAGATTTGAACTTGCATAACATAACATATAACAAAGCACTGGCAGTAACTACCCCCAGAAGATTAGTATGAACCCCAAAATGCCACAAATAAGTAAGAGGCTGCCTCACTGCCTGTTCTGCAACTCTGGAAGCCTTAAAGGTTACACTGCTGCAGCTCACATCCCTGACACCAACAGCCAGCAGACAAGTGTGCAGCTCACACCATGGCCTTTCCCACCAAGTTATGAGTACAGGATCTGCCGAAAATGCTCCCCGCTGTCAGCAGAGCCCTGGCTACACTTTACCTTCACTTTCGAAAGGGCGTGAGATCGGCACAGCGCTGGAATGTGAGTATGCAAATGAAACCCGGGATATTTAAATCCTGGGCTCATTTGCACTTCCGAAATGCCTAATCTACATCCCTCTGTCACCAGAGGGGTGTCGTATAGACACAGCCTGTGTCACAGAGATCTCACCTTTCCCCTTCTCCCACAAAACAGACCAGGAAAACCCATTTCTTTGTTTACCACATAGTTACTCTGATCCCCTTTTGAGTCATATCCTGGTGACCTGTTTCAGTGACATTTTTTTTCCAAAAATGGTCAAAGTAATTTGTCAGGCTGCAAGCTCCTATACTTGCATAGGGCTGTGAGACAGAATGAGGTGAGGTTGTATGTGTAATGATATCCAATGATATCCTATGTCAATAACGGACCATAGAGGCACCCTCCCTACTCTACTCATTTGCTGCACACCACATGTTTTGCTCTTTTTAAGGTTTTGGGGCTATACTCAGAGACTGTCTGAAATCAGTTGCACCTGCTTTAGATTTAATTATAGCAAATAAAAAGGGGAAGAGAAAAGATGATAAAACAAAGCAGGACACTCTAGCACTACTGCCATTTGGTGTCTATGTCTACATGTGAATTAATGTCCTCTCTACTTCTACAAACCAAGGACCCATTGCTCCACTGCCATTGCTCTGTGTAGTTCTTTACACCTGCAGGAAATGAGTGTGGCATTTTAACTCTCAGATTCTCTATTCATGAACACTGGTGGTAGCATTTCACACCTGCTTACACAGCTGTAAATGACTGGGTGCAAAGTGATGGAGAATCAGGAACTGTAAGCAGCACACACTATAATCATGCTTTATGAATCACCTCTGGGTGACTCATCATGATGTGAGACTAAGTGACTCTGGAGCAAATACCCTGAGTAAGTTAAAATCCTTACTATGCAGTAATAGCATGCTCCTCCAGCAGTCTGGACCAGCGAGACAGGACCCTCACAATGCTCTACCATTACCATATAATGACACACATGAACAGGAAAGCATTCACTCACACAACACCTAGGAGCCTGACAATCTAGGGGTGGAGGTGAAAGACCTTGTGGCTCCTGTCAGAGAGAGAAAGAGTATGCAGCCAGCAAGCCTGGGTGTCTTCCAAGAAGAAGGGAGCAGTGGGCTCTTCCTTCCAGCAATGGGACAGCCATCTGAGTTGTCCTCCCATCAGGAGGTTCTAGGATGCTGTTCACCATGCCCCTTCGGAGGGTGCAGAAAATGATAAGAGTGCAGCTTGGCACTAGAACTGAGATTTTGGGTGGGTGCAGAAAAAGGGCAGAGTCTGAAAGGGGAAGCAACTTCAAAGCTGCACAGAAATGGGAGGCCAATTTTGAGGTTGCACTTAGCAAGGGCTCTCCTATCTCGTCACACCCCTGCTTAACACAGGAGAACTGCAGAACTCTGGGCAGCCCTGAGCTCTCTGGGCTGGCAAAATGGCACAGAGTCAGAATCAATACACAGCGGCATCTGTTAAATCTTCCCTTTGCTCTTCTGACTCTGGGCTTGTACGCACTGTGACTTATATTGGTATAATGTATGTCACACAGGGGTGTGAGCAGGACATTCCCCCAAGTGATGTGCTATACCAACCTAAGCACCAGTGCGGACAGTGCTCTGTTGGCAGCGCCAGTATAGCGCCTTAATCTCGTGGCCATGGAGTTTTTATGCCGGTGGGAGAACTGTCTCCCACTGGCAAAAAGTGTCTTCACCAGACACACTACAATGGCATCAGCACAGCTGCACCAAGGGGGTGCTTCTAGTGTAGACTGGCCCTAGGCATCTGATTTCACAGATGAGCACAAGGACGTGGCTGATAAGATTCCCCTGCTCCCTATAATGTCAGCTAAAATCATTCTACCAATGGCAAGTTGGGAGTGAAGCAGAAGCTGGGAAGAATGAGCCTCTGGGACATGTAACAGTTTGAGAGCTGGGCATAATTTATACTCCCCCTTAGTGTAGGTGCTGTTGCCTAGAGCAGTGTTTCTCAACCTTTTATAAAGTACCTCTTTTTCAAAACAAAAAACAAAAACTATAAGTACCTCCAGTACCTACAGTTTTCAGACATACACAGTTTTTTTCTACCGTTGCAGCACATTTGTTTCAACAACTTACCGGTAATCATAGCCGGGCTGGTGATGAAATTCTTGAGTGTAAAAAGTACAAAAATAATAAAATACTGTAAAACTTAAAACAAAAATTCAATTTTCTCCAAATTTCAGTTGTGTTGACGTACCCCCAGACTTCTCTCAAGTACCCCTAACGGTATTCGTACCACTGGTTGAGAAGCACTGGCCTACAGGATTGACTCCGAATACCTGGCTTCTATTCCCAGCTCTGTCACTAGTCTGCTGGGTGACTTTGGGCAAGTCACCTCACCCCTGTGGCCATCTCTGTGCCTGCATGTAAACAGGGGTAATGATACTGGCCTTTGTCAGGAGCTTTGAGATCTATTGAGGAAAGGCACTAGATTAAGGGCTAGGTGTTACTGACAAATCACTTGTCCTCCCCTTAGCAGATCGGCATCATCCTTACACCTGGAGGAAGCAGAATTTCTAGCAGCTGTATTAGCTAGGGAAAGTGTCAGAAGGGAAAAATCCAGAGAAACATGGAAGAGAAGGAGGGGCTTGTTACATGATCTATATATTTTCACGGAGAAATATTTTAATAGAAGAATGAATCTAGATGGGAATGTGATACCATGAAATTAAATATTTCATACGGTGCTTTCTAAAAAAGCTTGTCTTGCCTGTACCAACACAGTAAAATAAACACAGCTTTAGATGCATTGCATAAATAACTTCAGGAAGGAACCTTCTTCACTGAAGGGTGTAGCTCTGAGAGTTATAACTAACAACATCTGCACTTTAATGCCTTTAGACTCCTAGTTTTAGACACATGCCTCCAAGAAGATTAAAATGCAGGCCTCTTGGGGGCAGCCACAAGAAAATTGCTTTTGCCAATATGTAATCCAATCCCCATCCACAAAGACAGCAAATGCAGCGCTATAATGAAGGTCGTACATTACAGAGAAACACTAACACAAAAGACTGTATAGCAGAGAACTTGTAAAAGTACAACTCCTTGACTGAATTTGTTCAGAAGGTATATGAATCTCTTTGGTCTATGATTGAATTTCTGCACGTAGCAGTTAATCCAATATTTCTAAATGTACCTCTGGTATAAAACATCTAGCTCCTACCTTTAGAATTTCTCTGTCTCAAAAGGACCAAATAATGAAGTTCTGTGCAAAATGACACTGCTGTATTATTAGTCAGGTTAAGGACTGAAAGGCATTTTTAAATATTGTCCCAGGGGCTGGGCAAGAACAGGGTAAGACTATTTCAGCATAGGATAAAGTATTTTCATTTATTTCTACTATTTTATTTTTTAATTTTCCAAAATTCAATTGTCTAGCCTTCTGCCCTAGCATATACATATGTGTACATAGACACACACATAGTAACAAATCTCACAAATAAACCTGCAACAGATTATCCTGTTCGATTTATGTTCTTATTCCCCGTCCATCTTCATGGCCCTGACATTCTACCTATTAGGAGTAGCAAATACAACATTCTTACACGCACACTCTGCACACACGCACACACTCTCTCCCTTTCCCCATCCTCCTCTTGAAAGCATGCAGGTACAGAGAGGGAGCTTGCAATTCCATGGTACTCAGCAGAGTGACCCTGTCAGACCCAGAGAAGAGGGCACTCCATAGATGAGGGAATCTCCTTTGAAAAACCCCTGCCATCAGTCACCCTTCAGGAATCTGCACTTGAGTGCCTCAACTCATCTCAACTTCAGTACCACATGAGACGAGAAGCCTGTGCGCAGGTCACTGGAAGGCATTCAATTCAGGTAATTACAGATTAAAACCAAATATCCTGAACACTGCCAGAACTAAAACTATCTTGCCTGGCTAGAACACCTGTGGCAGACAGGGACTTCAGTAATAAGCTATTGAACTGTTAGCTACAGAAAGAAAGTTTACAGGGATGAAAGGAAGGAAATGGGATAAAGCCTTGAGACCCCTGACAACACATTGGCCTTGTCTATACTAACACCCCCCCCCCCATCTAACTTAACATTGTTTCTTCCATGTGGTAAGGTCGGCAGGGGCTGCTCTTCCATGGACTCCGGCTACTCTTCTCATCCTGGAGTACCAGAGTTGATGGGAGAGCACTCAGAGATCAAAACAGATGTGATAAATCAACCACCGGTAGATCAGTAGCTGCAGTGTTGATCCACCATGTAGTGAAGACAAGCCAATAGTTTTGGATGCTCCTTGAATCTTTTCCCACCCAGAATGCTTTTCCCACACAGAAGTCCAATGACTACTTTCCCACTGCCTTGTTTACATGCTGCAGACAATCATTCCAATGCTGTGTCCCCACTCCGCTGGAAAAAAACACAGCTGTACAGTGCAATGCTCAGAGATACCCTTCACAGTTACCATCCTGCTTTATAGTATTAGGCTTTTCTCCTTTTAGGCCCCTTATTTATGGTGCCATTGCCTTCCACCAAGTGAGGGGGAGATAAGGTTGCCAATCCTCCCAGATTTCCCTGGAGTTTCCTAGAATCGGCATCGGGCTTCCAGTGACTATGGAAAGCAATCTGGGAAATTTTAATAGGCTAGTTTAAGAAAATTGTATTGCATCATGGTTGCAAACCTATGGGGAGAGTTGCTGTAAAAGGTCATTGCTGCCATATATTCAATGGCTACGATTCTATATCCAATACATGGGGCCCTGCCAAATTCACAGTCCACACTGCTCAATGTCATGGTCATGGGATTTTAAAAATTGCAAATTTCATGAGTTCAGCTATTTAAATCTGAAATTTCATGGTGCTGTAATTATAGAGATTCAAATCTGAAAAAAGAGTTGTGGGAAGATTACAAGAGCATGATAGGGGTAGGTGTGGCTGCTGCTGTACTGCTGCTGGCAGCGGTGCTGCCTTCAGAGCTGGGCAGCTGGAAAGTGGCAGCTGCTGGCTATGAGTCCAGCTCTGAAGTCAGACCCACCACCAGAAGCAGTGCACGGGTAAGAATGGTGTGGTATGGCATTGCCACCTTTACTTCTGACTGCTGCTGGTAGTGCTGCCATCAGAGCTGGATGCCTAGCCAACATCTGCCACTCCCTGGCCACTGAACTCAGAAGGCAGTGCAGAAGTAATGGCAATCCCATGTCCCTCCTTAAAACAATCTTGTGCCTGCCCCTGCAACTCCCTTTTGGGTCAGGCCTCTCTATATAAGAAACACTGGTCTCCCATGTAAAATCTGTATAGTACATGGTAAAAGCACACAAGACCAGATTTCACACTGTATGGCAGGTTTTTCTTGGCAGCATTTGACCTATGAACTCAGTAATAGATCAATGGAACCCATGTAAATTGTCAGTCCAGTTAACGAATAACCCTTTATAAAACTTTCTCTGATATGCATTACACTACTCTAATTACCATTGTCATAAAAACCTAAACCCCACAGTAATCATTTTCATAGCGTGTAAACTTTTTTCTCTACAGTAATTTCTAAGTATTTCTAGCGTGCAGGCCTGGCACACTTGCAAAAAGCTATGAAAATCTATTTCATTAATAATTCCCAGGGTAAACAGCACTCAAGTACCCTTGACATGATGGACGGTAATACTGTCAAAGGAGTCATTAGTGTCTCTCCAAAAATCCATTCTAGAATAAAGTCTTTAGCTGCTGATTTACACATAAGATTACCAATGTGTAACAACAAGGAGATGTAGATGTAAATGACTGACAGAGTCTATCCAGTGGAGTACATTAGGAAAGTCATAATACATGCTTGGAAAAAATGCTCCCTAGCTGTTCACTTAAAAGACCTTGTAAATATTTACACAAAAGACCATAGCAGAGGTCTCCACATCATGTGGGTGTGTGAATCCCTTTCATGTTAACAATGCTCTTGGAGCACATGGATAAATAATAGGCATTTTCAAATTCTGTGGCTTTCATAAACACACACTCTCTCTCTCTCTTCTTTATCAGTGCTAAGCAAAACCATGGAAATTCAGACAAACTCCACATTAACCTTGTGCTAAAGGTCCATGAAATTAGGATTCAAAATTGAAGTCTGTACTTAACCAAGCCTGACCTGCCAAAGTAAGAGATTTAGCTGCTGTGATCTTTTACTAGGTACATTTGAACAGTGGGTGATCCCACATACCCCACTGATGACACACTTAGGCACAGCAGGATGAATGAAGGTTTGCATTTCTATCTGCCTTAACACTGACTTTTCATGGCTTTTGGCAGTTGAGTCAAACACTTAACTTTTTTCTTATTTTTTTCATCAAGGGAAAATACCGTTAAGATGATAAAGAAGCAGAGAAAATTACTGTCTGAGCTTACTGAAAGTGACCGTTGAAGCAAAACAATTATTCTATTATAAATTAATAATGCAATTCATTTGTAATCTATTATTGAGTTCTTGAAGAATAGTTTGTGCTCAAATGGACTAAAATTCTCTCTAGAACCCATTTATTGTATAAGATAAATTTAAGGGTAGTGTCACATTTTGAAAAATGTTATTTTATTGGCTGTAATTTTTCTTGGTACCTGTGGGGACTGGATGACAGCTCAAAACTGCAATTGTCCTTCACATTGCTATCCTTTTTTTTTTATTTGAAACTGTCCTGGGAATATACTAAATGTGATTTATTTTTCCTTGGGCCAGTAAAAGGTTTCAGGCAGGTGAAAATGTATGTATGGAGAGAAATGGGGGATAAGTCCAACAACTTGACTTATTTAGTGGAATCTAATAACCAGTAGGGAATATTTAATCATCCTACATTAAAACCACATAAGACTTGTTATGGAATCTTCCTCTCTGTGTTCCTAGTAAAAAACCTCAACCCTCCCCCCCATGTAGCAGAAATCAGCATCTGCTTGGCAACGTTCTCAGGAACCAATTGGTACTCTGCATGTGACTATATGGCTAATTTTCCAGATGAAATAACTCAGCCATGTTTAATTTTACTAATGGGCACTAGTCAACATTCTCAATCAATGCCTTATAAAGTCTCAGTTTGAACAAATTAAGCTAGCTTTGAGTTACTTTGTGTTCGTTACCACCCATAGCCAAATCCTGCTTAGCTACACCAAGGTCAATCTGGACTGATCCTACCATCTTTACCAGGTTATTTTTAGAGCTCTGCATGGATACAAAATTTGTATTCACAGCTGCATCTGTATCTGCAAAAATGAGTTGCACATATCCGCATCTATATCTACAGATGCAGATACCTGTGAATATAAAGTGGATAGCCACAAATTTGCAGGGCTCTAATTATTTTTTATTTAACTGGTGCAATCAAGATCAGAAATTTGCTCCCCAACACCAGTAGGTAGCAAGGAAACAAAAGGTATTACATTTGAGCTTGGAAACCATAACAGTCTCATTTTATACAATCCTGAAATGAGGGCATCAGTGAAAAAATGTAGATAGATCCTTAATTTACATAGGCTAAGCCTGATTTGATGATACTCCTCCCTTTGATTTGGTTAATTGCCCACATCACAGTATGAAGAGTTTCCTTACGCTCTCGGAATACCCAGCAGACAAGTCAAAAAGCTATTGCTTGTGTGCATGATAGTACAGTGCCCACAAGCAAGGTTCTGTAACCTCTTTTGCACTCAGACTCTGCAATTTGTTTCATGAGGGCAGACCGCTGAGACAGACTGCTGCGCTCTGGATGGAGTATTCCAGCGTTTCCCAAACTATGGGCCGCGACCCGATACCGGGTCACAGGAAAAAAACACCGGGCCTCAGTGTGGCTGCGGGGTGTTGCGAGCTCCCGGCAGAGGCATAGCGATGGGGGAGCAGGGGGGCAGTTGCCCCCAGGCACCACGCTAGGGGGGCACCAGGCTGGGCTACGGGGAGGGGGAGGTGCGGGGCACTGGGCTCACCTGGGCTGCAGGAGGAGGGAGGTGCCGGGAACCTGGCACTGGACTCAAGGGGAGGGAGAGAGGGGCAGGGAATCAGCACTGGGCTCAGCATGTCTGCACGCTGGGGGGAGGTGCAGGGAAACGGAGCTCAGATGGGCTATGAGAGTGAAGAGGTGTGGGGTGCTGGGCTGAGCTGGGCTGCGGGAGTGGGGAGGTGCGGGGTGTTGGGCTGAGCTGGGCTGGGCTGGGGGGGGGGGAAAGAGAGGTGCAGAGCTCAGAGCTCATTTTGGCTGCAGGAGGATGGAGGTGCCGGGAACCAGGGGCTAGACTCAAGGGAGGGAGGGGTATGAAATCAGAGCTGGGCTCAGCAGTTCTGCGGGGCTTGGGAGGAGGTGCAGGAAAACGGGGCTCAGCTGTGCTGTGGGGGAGGCATGCAGGGAACCAGTGCGGGGCTCAACTGGGCTGAGGTGGATGGGGGAAGGCATAGGGGACAGAAGTGCAGCTCAGTTGGGCTGTGAGGGGCTGCAGGGAACTGGTGCTGCACTCCCTTGCATTGTAGGGGATGGTTTTGGGGGAGGTGCAGGGAACCAGCAGGAATGGGCAGCTCAGTTGGGTTGCAGGGGAGGGAGGTGCAAAGAAGCCTAGTGGGGAGGGGGGGGAACCAGAAACCCTGAAATGACCTCCCCTGGTCCAAAAAATCCCTTATCTGGGACCAGTCAGGTCCAGAGGGTGCCAGACTAGGGAGGTCCAACTCCTACCCAAGTCTCCTCCTTGTACCTACTTCCTAGCCAGATACCCTACCTCCAATCTGCTCCTGCTCCCGCCTCCCAGAGTGCCCGGGCAGCACCAAGTCCCCCAAGCCCTGGCCGGGGCTGGGCGGAGGATGCAGCCAGATGTTCCCAGCTCCCGGAGTGCCCGTGTGGCACTGAGTCCCCCAAGCCCTGGCCCGGGCTGGGCGGAGAATGCAGCTGGGTGAAAGTGAAAATTTATTCATTTTTCATTCTTTTTTTTTATATGGATTTATATTTTTGGGCTGCAAAAAACAGTACTAAAAAAAAAGGGTTCCAACTAAAGTAAAAAGTTTGGGAAACCCTGGTCTTGCTAGCTTTCTATCCATCTTACAGTCCATTTATCCAATCCATATTCCCTTAACTTGCTGGCAAGAATATTGTGGGTGACCGTATCAAAAGCTTTGCTAAAGCTGGCACTGGGGGCTTTGGGAGACCCAGAAACAACTTATTTGCATATTCATCATTTGTTTAATGAATATGCAAATATGCAAATGCATGTTACTGGTCCTCCAAAAGCTCGTGAATGGATTTACTGGTCCCCATGTCAAAAAGTTTGGGAACCCCTGGAGTATACCAACCTACAACCAATTGGAGGAACAAGGTCTCAATCAACAAAGGGTGTACAAAACAGTTGACACACTAAATGTGTGTGAGAAAAATCTTCGTCCTCTCAAAGCATGAAAAATAAAATGGATTTCCAGAACATTTTCTTTTTTTGTGGGTTATCTTTAATATTGCACCAATATTAAATTGTAGATTGAATTTACTAGGCAGGCAAGGTATAAAACTTACTTTACACCTGCCAGACAGCGACAGTCACTATTGACTGGATTAGTCTTATGCTGGTAAAGCATCTCCAGCCACACTTCCTCTTCAAACTCTGGTTCTCTGAACTGAAGAGGTTTTGAAATACCACTCTCAGGAAAGTATTTCCCATATGGTGATGTGCATGATGTAAAATGAAGCCAACGTATTTACTACGAAGTGGGTAGGCTTCAGTTTGAAATGGTAAAATCCCAGTCTCACACGTGCCAGTTTCAGTTGTCATGACCAGTTAAACAGCTTTGCTTTCCTCTGCAGAGGTTTCTGCACTTCAGTAAAAGGGGAAGCCCTCCCCAGCTACCATATATTTGAGAGAGTTTGCATGTCTGTCTGTCTGAGAGTTTGTTTGTTCACAAACTCCTCCTAAGCCGCAAGAGCTAGGTCCACCAAATTTGGTAGGCAGCTTCCCCTTACCATAACTTGAAGCAAGGTCTGGGTTTGGGTGTACCAGGGGAATGGAATGCAAGTGGAATGTGACAGTTTCTCATTAAATGGAAAGGGAAGGCCTTGATAGTAGGGACAGTTATACTCCCAAATGATCACAGAGGGGCATCAAGCACAGGGGATAGTTATACACCAGAATGACCATGGGGGCAGTGAGCACCCCAGTTTCGGGGAACAGCTTGCAGCTGGCCAGAGCAGTCTTCAATGCCCCGAGGTGACCCCGGGGAGAGGCCAGTGGATGTCCTACCTTCTGCCTCTCCCCCCACCTTGCAACCCCCTGCCCTGACAGATCCGAGCACTGCCGGGTAAATTTTCTAATAAAATATATATTTTGTTAATCTCTGAGGATAGGGAGAAGCAGCAATGGGCTTAAACAGCAGCAAGGGAGGTTTAGATGGGATATTAGGAACATAACCTATTCTTAAAACCTCCAGTGATGGAGATTCCAAAACCTCTCTAGGCAATTTATTCCAATTTAGTCACCTGACAGGAAGTTTTTCCTAATAATCTAAACCTCCCTTGCTGCTATTTAAGCTCATTGCTGCTTCTCCCTATCCTCTGAGGTTAATAAAAATAATATTTCTCCCTTCTCCTTGTAATAATTGCTAATGTACTTGAAAACTGTTATCATGTCATCCTGCCCCATCTCCAAATCTTCTCTTCTACTTAAGCAAACTCATTTTTTCAATCTTCCCTGATATGTCATACTTTCTAGACCATGAATCATTTTTTCTGGCTCTCCCCTGGACTTTCTCCAGTTTATTCACATCTTTACTGAACGCACTAGACACAATACTCCAGCTGAGACCGTATCAGTGCAATGAATTACTTCTTGTGTCTTGCTTGCAATACTCCTGGTAATACATCTTGCAATGATGTTTGCTATTTTTGCAGAAGTGTCACACTGTTGACTCATATTTAGCTATAACCCCAGATCCCTTTTTGCAGTACTCCTTCCCAAGCAGTCATGTCCCATTTTGTATTGATTGTACCTTTGCATTTGTCCTTATTGAATTTAATCCTCATTACTTCAGATCATTTCTCCAGTTTGCCAATATTATTTAGAATTTAAATCTTATGCTCCAAAGCACTTGCAACTCCTCCCAGCTTTATATAATCCACAAACTTTATAAGTGTATTTCCATTATGCATATTATTGATGAAGATAATGAAGAGAACCAGACACAGAACCCTTCAGACTCCCTCTCAGTATGCCCTTCCAGCTTGACTGTAAACCACTGATAACTATTCTATGGGAAAGATTTTTAAACCAGTTATGTGCCCATCTTATAGTAGATCTGTCCTTGTATTTTTCTGGTCTTTTTAATGAGAAAGTCATCAAAAATCATATTACAGTCAAGTACCACATGCCACTTGCTCTCATCCATTAGGCTTGTTATCCTATCGAAGAAAGCTATGAGGTTGGTGTGACATGATGTGTTCTTGACAAATCCATACTTGCTGTTACTTAACACCTTATTATCTTCTAGGTGTTTGCAATTTGATTGCTTAATTGTTCCATTATCCGCCCCCGCCCCTCGCCCCCACACACACACTGAAGTTGTCCTTAATCCTCTTCATATACACGAGCATTACCCGTCCTGTTGTGACAGTAGATGTATAGGCGGCCTCCTCCTCCCTCCCATGCAGCCTCTCTTCCCTCCCCACTGCTCTGGGGCTGGAGCCACATGGCCTCCCTCCCCGCTGCTCCTGGAATGCTGGGATGTGCATGCGCTCTTCCCCTTGCGGGGGAGGGGGGCCACGGGACACACATAGCCTCCTCCCTCTCTGCTGCTCCCGGGGGTGGGGAGGCTCAGACCATGTAAACTCTTCCCTCCCCGCTACTCCGAGGATGCTGGGCCGTGCGCGCTCTTCCCCTCCCCGTGGTGGCAGGGGTGCACGTGTGCTCGGCGTGCTGCTCCTCCTCCTCCTCCTCCCTCCCTGTGATAGGGGCAGGGCCTCAGCGGAGAGGGAGGGGGTGGGGCCTGTCTCCCCTTAGAAACTTCTCAAGTCTTCTTAAGCCTTCTCAAATGTTCTCTGTGAGGGACAGTGTGATGGACACCTCTCCTTTTATAATAGTACAGTTCAGATTGGTATTATATTTGCCCTGTTTCAGTCCTCTGAAATCTCTCTCCCTTCTATGAGATTTCAAAATATAATTCTTGTTGTTTTTAATATTGACTCAGATATATCTTCAGTCAGATCCTTGAATATTCTACGACGTATTTCATAAGGTATTGCCAACGTAAAAACTTCTAACTTGTCTAAGTCATTTTTAACTTATTTTTTCCATATATTAGCCTCAGATCCCACTTCATTTTCCCTGGCATTCGCTATATTAGATGTCCAATCACTACTAACCTTTTTGGTGAAAGCAAACAAAAAAATCATCTAGCACTTCTGCCATTTTCACATTTGCTTTTATTATCTTTCTCCTTCATTACTGGGCCTACCCCAACCTTGGTTTTACTCTTACATGAATAAATTCACCAGACTTCTATTAGCATAACATGCTATGAGCATTTTCAGTTTAAGTTCATGTATGCCCTTTTACGAACAAAGTTATATGCATTTACCTGCAGAGTGTCAAATCTGAAAATTATTGTACCATGCACAATAAGAAAAGAAGGGAGAAACCTACAATGCCTAGGAAAGACTACTTATTGGTTTATCCAGCTGTGGTATAACTTTGGTAAGCTAATAGCCTGCTTGGAGCATACTCTGACAGTTGTTTGTTCAACCTTGTTACTTTGGTTCATCTCCATAATACAGCATTCTCCAGACCTAGATGCCATTCTGAAAATACAATTCAGACGCTGAAAGCTCATGTTCAGGGGCTGTCAGCTTCATGCTAAATGGTTCAATTATGCTTCATAACATTTTAAAAGTATTTTGATTATGTTGTCTTTCAAAAGGAGCATCTCATTTCTGCAGGGGAAAACATATTTTGGTTGTAACTATCACGAAATCATTTTCCCTTGGCAACACACTTAGGATATGCCTACACAGCAATTGGGGATGTGACTGCAGCTCTCTATTCTATATAGGTTTTTATAGCACCTGCCTGCTTTCAAGTAGTGCGTTAAGCACCATGACTACACGTATATCACATGCTATTTGTTCTCTTATCTATGGAGTGGAATGTCTTGGTTCGGTGGGGGTTTAAATGTACCTGTTGCTTTGCTAAAGTCAAGGTATATCACATCCACTGACTTTCCCATATCCACAGAGCTGGTTACCTCATCATAGAAGCTAATCAGATTGGTCAGGCACGACTTGTCCTTTGTGAATCCATGCTGACTATTCCTGATCACTTTTCCCTCTTCCAAGTGCTTCAAAATGGATTCCTTGAGGATCCCCTCCATGATTTTTCCGGGGACTGAGGTAAGGCTGACTGGTCTGTAGTTCCCTGGCTTGTCCTTCTTCCCTGCCCTAGGTCACAATCCAAACCCATGCACTCCAATCCTGTGCCTCAGGTCACAACTTCCTTCTTCACCCAAACACAGTGGCCCCCAACCCAAAAAAGGTTCCCCACCCCTGCCATAAATAAAAATAATGTTGAAACCTTTTGTGTTGGACATAATATTTTACTTTATTTAAAAAATGAAGCCTGGCCAACAAGCCCCCAATTGGCGCCCAGACTCCATCTGGCTGCAGCATTATAACACACCCAGACATCCCAACTTTGAGCCCATCATACAACCGAACCCCCTGCCCTGAGCCACTCATATTCCCACATCCCCAGTTCCCTAATATAACACTCCTGGATGCTCCCCCCCTCCCCACCTCAACCCTGTGACCTGAGGCCATCATACACCCAAACCGCCTGCCCTGAACCACTCATACACCCCGATCCAGACTCCTGTATCCCCACGTCCCCAGCCCCCTGCCATAAGATTGGCAGAAGGCTCCTGAATGCCTGTGTGAAGCTGGATTTGACTAGTTATGATATAAACTTCAAAGAAATGTGCGAAAAGATGCAGCAGCAGAAGTCCTGTTAAATGAAGTCTGAGTACAATGTTTCATTTATGCTATTATTAATCATTACGTCAATTATCAATAATATTAAGTTTTCAGTATTAAGTCTATTTTAAATATTAAGTCTATTTTCAGTCACGCAAATGGGCATTCTTATACAGCTCTTTGTTGACCACTTGTTCTGAATTTTGATGTAGCTTGGCTCTTTGGTTTGAAAAAGTTGCCAACCCCTGATTTAAAAGAATTGTTCTCAGCTAGATCAGTATGTACATGGACATTTCCTGCTCTGCTTGGCCACCCTCAAAGGCCTTCAAGGCCCTTTCAAATGATAAGCATGCAGTCACTCACTGCACGTTGATTCTATAATAAAATAGAAAACTAGCATTTCTTGTCAAATTAACTCTACAGAAACAATCACTTGCTGCACTTTCAGCAACCCAAGATATTTTAAACAAAACAAAAAAGGAAAGGACTACGAAGCTTTGGTATAAAATGGATACTTTAAAAATAAACACTGGAGATAGGAACTGCAGGGTATTTCCAAAAGCCAAGGTGGCAAGTGTCTCATATGTAAAATGGGGTAATTTACCTATGCATCCTGCTACTCCCAGGTGGTTATGTTATGCTCCTAATGATATTTCCAGAAACCCTCAGTTTCGACATCTGAGCAGCAGAAATGCTGACTGAGTGGCTTGGTTATGATGCTCTCAGAACCAGCAATTTCTAAAGGTAAAACACTCAGGGAACATGTAACATTTCACTCTGGTTAATATCTTTACTTGTTGGTTTTGTCCAGTTTTCTGAAGCATGGGGCTATTGTAGGAAATAAAGTTTCAAGAAACTAAGAGCTGAGTTTTGAGTCAACATTGTTCAAGGCCACTGAAGTGGATTTCAGGGAGTTTGCTGCTAAGCTTTTGAGTTCAGCTCTCAAGTGCAATGTGCTCTAAATACATGACCCGCATTGAACCATTGCCCTAGCAAGCTGTAGCTATTATTCACTTCACAATACAAAGTCTAGAGTACCAGAAGGCTCGATCTACATGATATATTAACTGCTTTATGAACACTGCTTGCTTTAAGAGACGATGGCCACATAAGCTATGAACAATACCATTTATCAAGTAAAATTCACAAAGCTGTTTTTTCAAGTCCTCCATCGCTGTTTTCACCCAGCTACATTCCTTAAACAGAAAGTGAAGGGAAAAAGGTCTGGTTTGAGACACAACCCTAGGGCATTTTTTGCATAAGGGAACTTTTCCTCAATTCCCACTCCTTCCCAAGCTGTGCCCAATTAAAGTCCCTGCCCGACGCTGTCATCCTCCGTAAGTCCTGTGTAATTAATAGCTTATGGTCTGACTCAATGCACGGGAAAGTAATTAGTGGTAAAGTGAGAAATGTATCTCTAAACAAATGTAACATTACAGCTTTTCTCAAATGTCTTTGCCTTGATCCCAGGCAACCTTACGGTTACAGTATGAATTAATTGTCTGCCCCATTAGAGATTAAGGATAGATTTTGTGGTTTCCTAAGAGAAGCTATGGTGAAACACAATATAATTAGCTAGATCATATTTTTTCCCCCAGTCTTTTTTTTTTTTAAACTCGTGAGACACTAATGGTCCATTCATTTTACATCTGATGACTGGGCATAGGAGACCATCTTATAATGGAAGGGTATTAAACATTAATCATGTAACAAACACAAAGGAAAAGGGGCAGTTTCGACACACTGGTTTTCTACACAGTCAGTCTTCTGACAGAGTACACAGCTGAGCTATGCTCCAGGAATGAGATGGCAGAGTTCTATAAAGGCAGTATCAGATAAAAGGAAGCTTGTAAAAAGTTGGTCATCACAACTACATGAAGGAATCACCTTAGAAAGGACAAGGGTGAAAATCATAAAAAGTGCATTAACTGAGACAGAAAGCATCCACATATACAGACTTGGAGAACAGGTAATTACTTTCACCTCAGATGCAAGAGAAAATGCAGTTGAGCTCAAAAGCTATTAAATTGACAGCAAATAAAAGAGAAAGGAACCTGAATCTAAATAGCTGATAACTTGACCTAACTTAAAGGAACATTGTGATTTGTTCCGGTCAAGTTAAGACAGTTTCTGGAATATGTAGGACTATATTAAGTTAAAATAAAGAGTGACAAGTGAAGTAATACCAGGATTGGATTTCATTAGCTGTTATAAATGAACCTACAGATGATGGAGCTGCTACCAGATTTGAATGACATATTTTCTGTCCAAAATGACTTAAGTAAAACAACCAGAAAGAAAAAAAACAACCTTCAATAAAACAGAGCACAGAGTAACATGAGTGCAAGAAGCCACAGAAAATTTCAGAACAAAATGGCTGCTGGTGTGAGAATCTTAGCATTTGTTTTCTAAAAAAAAAAAAAGGAAGTTTTTAGCCCTCATCATTACAGAGAAAAAACGTGAAAATGTGACATGAGTGCACTCTAAAGTCTAAAAGCCCAGAAAGCAAATACAAGAACTCGTATTTTGTACAAAGACTCATATTGAGGCCATCTGACTCACAATTTTTGATTGTTTGAGACTGGTGAGACTGGAATTTTTAGCAGCAAAAAGGTTTATTACACTAAAAGCCGAAGCATAACTTTAAGCAACATTTATCACTTACTAGCCAGAATTCCAACACGGAAAGAATAAGTGCTATTTATTTTCACACTTCAGTCATAAAAGAAAAATGTCAAATATTATTATTATAAAACAATCACAGGAGAATCTGATAAATTTCTACATTACAAGAAAAATTAGAATCACAGTAAGTGTAGCTAGTTGTTGCAGAACTCATGGTATGTAAGATAGAGGGTTAAAATATTTAAAAATTCACAGGATGTATTACAGCTAAATCATCATTAAAACTCCATTATTTCAAACACTTGAAACAGTATTTCAGTAGTATCAACACACTGGCATTCCGACTCAGCTATTTAGGAGATGTATTTCCTCATTAATGATATTTTTAAATGGCCAAATGTTGCGATATGTTAACAGTGTATAAATATTTAACTAGAATACCATCAGTATCAATAAAACAATCTATAGAGAAGAATGTTTTCACACAGATGAAGTTGAGATGTTCAAAGAAGAGAAGTCCTGGACATAGCATTCAGCTATATTTTGTGACGGGTACAATTAATAATGAACAGCAGGAAGAAATGTAACTAGGAAACCTGTTGTAACCACCAATTATTAAAACACAAATTAGAAGTTAAATATTGCTAGGGGGCTGTGCCCCCTGCTTCTTATGCTTGCCAACCCCTCTCTCAGCCGGGGAGGGGCTGGGGCCGAGGCCACCCCGGCTCTTCCCCACCCCTGGCTGCCAGGGAGGGCCAAGCCCTGGCTCTATCTCGCCTCTCTCCCCTGGCTGGCCCCGGCTCTCTCTCGCCCCCCTCCTCCTTCCAGACAGCCCCGACTCCTTTTACACACACACCCCCACCCGCCACCAGGGAGAGCTAGGGTTGCCAGATGGTTTAACCAAAAATACTGAACACCCTCCCTCCCCCCCCAAAAAAACCACCAGGAAAAAAAATCTGTTGAGAAAAAAAATCAGCATGGCCCCTTTAAGAAGAGGCTTTTTTGCTGGTGGCCATCTTGTTTTTCCACTCCAGCCACACAAACAGCCCTTGTGGAACCAGGTAAGCAAGGAGGGGCTGGCGGGGCCCAGCAGTGAGTCCGGGGGAGGCCGGGGGCTGGGTCCGGTTGCTGAGTGTGTCGTAGGGTTGCCAGGTGTCTGGTATTTTCGCCTCCTGGCAGGGAAAAAAAAATCAGAAAATACCAGACATTTTAGGTGTCCGGTATTTTCTGAATATTTTTACCGGACAGCAGGCGAAAATACCGGACTGTCCGGGTCAATACCAGACACCTGGCAACTCTCAGAGCCTGGGGCCGAAGATGCCCCTGTCCCCCATGCTGCCGGGGAGGACTAGCTACTCCTGCATCCCCCGGGAGCAGGGAGGCCATGCAGCTTCCACTCCTCCTGGGAGGCCATGTGGCTCCCACCCTTGCTGGGAGGGGGGAAGTCGCATGGCTCGTGGTTTCTGCCCCCCCCCGAACACTGGGAGGGGGATAGGGAGAGGCTGTGCGGTTTGTAGTCTCGCTCCGCCGAGCACCAGGGAGGTGGAGGGGAGTGGCTGTACGGCTGCTTGCTGCTTCTGCCCCCTGCCGGTCAGAGCACAGGGGAGTGGGGGTTGGGGCAACGCGCCACCCCAACTTCATGCTCAGTTGAAGTGCCATGGGGGTGTGTGCATTCCTCCTCCCCCCCATTTATGGGCCTGGAGAGGCTGCAGCCAATAGGGCTATGGCTGAAGAGGCTGGGAGGTGGTAGCATGGCGAGAGACCGTTTCCGGTTGGGAGGGCGTGTTCTGGGCTTGGAGTTGGGGGGGGCGTGGTGACAGAGAGTGACATGATGACATCACTCTGTGGTCCCACAAGAAAAATTTTCATATATAGAAAGAGATACTTAAAACTCTTTCAGGCAAGGAATTTCAAAAGGTTTGGAGTTCAGCCTTGTTTCAGATAAGCATGCAAAAATTTGGATCCTTTGGCTTATATTTCATTTTTCAAAAATTTCGAAAAAATGTCTGCAACAGCAAGTATTCTCCTCAGTTTTCATATACTTCCAGTCCTGTTTCTGGTTGTTAGTACCATGAGAAGAGTATTGTGATATTTCAGTATCTGTGGAAATGGAAGACACGCCTATCTGAACTAGTAAGAACCTCCAGAAATTTCTGTATTAGGCTTTATCCTTAAAATGTGGGCAAAGTTTTAGCTCTGCATAGGAATGTTAGCAACAACAGCAATTAGAAATGCAATCTTACCCAGTGTCAACACTATTCCTTATGCAGTCAGAGATCTGAATTTTTTTATTACCTTATCTACTTTTCCCAGTATTTTTCTTCCTGAAACCTACAGTATTTCTGCCTTGTGACAGAGAATCAAAGTGCAAATGTGAAGAATCACGACTTATGGTCTGACTGGAAGCAGGGACAGCTGGGAAACAATAGTCTCATCAGATTTGCAGTCAGATCTTGTATACCAAAATAGGTTGGGATAACTACCCAAAATGAACCTACACATATTTTTTTGGTGTATCCTTCACTGGAAGCTTCTTATCAGCCAGGCACTCAGATAGATGCAGGAGACCTTTTCTTTCCTTTAGAATATATTGCTGAAGGCTATGGTAGTCCAAACAAGTTTCAGAGACTGCAACTATGTCATCTCAAATCTCTTTATTTTCCCTAATAACCTCTGATGGCTCTTATTTCTGTACAAGGGCATCATTTCAAACAGGCTGGCCGTATTCCAGAAAGAGGAATCAGTTTCTCAATATGAGGTGACAATAAGGTACTAAAGGTTATCTAAGAAATGTTACACTTCTACCTACGTGATCCATAAACTAGGGATATATCAGTATCTCAATTTCTAGCTTAAGAGTAATACCCTCAAGTTTTGCAGGTAAGCCATATTCATAAGGTCAGACTTATGTTAACAAGTACTGTGCACTGAAGAATCAATTAATCAAAAAATACTTAGACTCACATTCATTCTACAAGTCATTATGTTTGCATGTTTGTTTTGGAATGTATATTATAATAGCCAAAGATCCCAAAGGAATCCATAGAAATACTGTTTCTCTAGTTTTCAAAGTAAATCAGAAATACTGTGGAAGAATAACTGGAAATAAGGCATCTCTTGAGCAACAGGCAAGTCAACTTGAGTGTATCATGCCAGCCTACAGGCTTCCACATTGTACATAAGGAAAAAGTACAAAGCACATATTCACAGTAGACAATTTCTTTATCTATTTGCAGATTAGTCTCACATGCCAAGAACCTCACATAAATACATATCTTTAACTTAAACAAGAATCTTTCCAAATAAGATGAGTCAGATCTCTCTTTAAAAGCCATGTTTACTCTTTACCATATGCACAGGCTTCCCAAATTCTAGTCTTCCCCCAATTTGGAGTGAAAATAAATGGGACCTGTTGCCAAACAGCCTTTGGCAATGGTGAAGGAGATGAGAAGATCTGTCCCAAAGCAAGATTTAAAAGTGACTACAGCTCTTAAATACAGCAAACCCTTTGACAGGCTATATACTTCACAATGTGTCTTTTCTGTTCTTATCTGTGTAACTTATGGCTCTCTCTAAAAAGCAGGGTACTTCCATTTCTGCAGTGCTGGTTAGAAACAATTTTTCTGAAGGAGTCAGTGATTCTTTTTAATGATATTGGGCGCTTCTACAGTCCCCTATTTCTCCACTTCTTAAGACTAATCATTAAGCAGGGTAACACTTGTTCCTTCAAAATGATGCTCTTCAATGATTCATCTGTCAAATGGAAGTGATGCTCATTTACACTAAAGTTCCTGTACACCGCTTCTGCAGTGTAAAGAGCCCTTAAGTTTGGTGTGAATTACAGTTATTACCTGTTTCCAAGCCTTTTCACACTCCCAGGGCACCATAACGAGGCCATTGGATAGATGAGAAATCAGGTCCAAATGTGTTTGGTCTAGAAATGCTGGACTTGATTCTTATTTACACTAAGGCCCTATATGCCAGTCTGGCATTGTAAACCAGCCTTGACGTGAGTACAGGCTGCCAAGCAACATGAGGGCTGTTAGTTCAAATGAGACTCAGGCCCTCTCATGCCAAAGGAGTGAACAGGTCTATGTGGAATGCTGGAAATGACATGCCTCTACCCCTCAAATGAGGTGGTCAATGTTATATTTTGATTCGGGGAAACTAGACACATTTTGTGAACAGCCTGAGAAATCCCATAAATTTTTGTTTGAAAATGGGAATGGGAGATGGCCCAGAAGTCAAGAATTAATAGATGAGCTTGCTATTTTCATGTGGGCCAGCTAGTGAAAAAGGGAATAGCTAGAATACCAGTGAGTTTTCATATTCAAAGGAATTATTCAAGGAAGACTCAGTTCCCTGGATTTCCAGTAGAGAGAAAATGTCAGATGAGAACTCTATGGCTTTAGATGAATTTTGCTGCAGTTGAACCCCAGTTTTTCCTGTGATAATCAAACCTTTTGGGAATTAAACCCTCTCTTTTTTGTAGTTTGCATAGATTTTATCTGAGTACAGAGTAACAAATTATTCTCATTGCAGTCAAGGTTACAGCATATGTAAAAATACCTCTATAAGGTTTTAGGCACAGGCCCTTACATCTGAGTTAAAACACAAATCTTTATTCTTATATTTAGATTAAAAATTTTGATACTGTAATAGTGTCTCTTCTAGGGATGTAAGTGACTTGTTGACTACCCGATAAGCATATGCTTATTGGGTTGTCAAGGAGTGACTGGACTAGTCGCTCCCCCTCACCCCCTTGCTGCTGCTATCAAAGAAAAGCAGCAAGGGGAGGAGCAGGAGCCGCTGCTGGGGACAGCTGGTTCCCCCGAGCACCCTGTTGGCAGAGGAGGATGGACAGAGGAAGCAGAGGCACAGCCGGGGGGGGGAGGGGCGGGGCGGGATGGGGGGGGGCCAAGGTGTGAGCTGGGAATCAGCTGTCCTGGGTCAGGCCATCAACTAATCAATTAGCTGATTAAGTGCAATTTAACATCCCTAATCTCTTCATGCTTTTAGTAATGTTCAGTGTTTGCTTTTGCAGGGGGCCTGCAGAAAAAAAAAAAAGATATGTCTTTCATACAAAGTGCATCCCAAAAGGTTTGAATTAAAAGTTACAAAATAATAGCATATGGAGAGATAAATTAAGATCTGAAGGGAAGTGAGAAAGACATTTGTAGGTGAGACATATGAGAATAGATGGTGAGTTAACATTCAGAGGGAGCCTAAGGTAAGCAGCTTCAGATGTCAGGGGCTATGGCATGGAAGGCTTCTTTCAGTAGTGTTGAGTGTTTACAGAGACAAGAGAGCCTGCCAGTTCCAGTAAATGGAAAGGAAACAACAGAAAAGGGGTTAAAACAAGGAGAATTTAAGCTACTGAAAGTTAAGACTGTGTAATGTCAGTTCTGTGGCCTCATCTCCCTTCAGTTCTTTATTACAATTGATCACTCATCTCATAAAAATCCAAACCAAAATAAACCAAAACAGTATCCCATTTTAAAAAGGTGTTCACAAGTGCCCACTTACACACACAGACTAGGTGGGATGTCCAAGCACGCAGGTGACCATGACCACAGATCTGAGGTGCGCATCACTAGGGGCCCCCTGGAAATTTACTGAAAGGCTTTGATCTTGCAGACACGGGTGAGAAACTTTACAACTTGAGCAGCCCCACTGAAAGCGCACTTGTAAGGTGTCTGCATGTTTAGGCCTCCTGTAGTCATTCAAACATTGCAGGATCAAGTGCTGTACTGATTTTGCATTCTGATTAGGAGAAAGTACAGATGTAGGACACTGGGACAGAGAAAAATTATGTATAATAAAGGCAGTTAAGTATTATAATATTTCTTTATTGTTTTCTCTGATCCTATACACAATTTCTCCCAAACAGAATAGAGAATCAATAAAGTTTAAGTTGAAATATATATGGCATCCCCTTGACCTAGTTTAGCTTAGGTATTGTGAAAGTGTTCTTTTATTCCTCATCAGAAAAATATTAAAATAGTTCAACCAAATATGTTTAGTCCACAAACATGAAAGAACAGCGGCCCTGAAAAATGAAATATTTGGAGTTTGGAGACACTTCAAAAGAACGTAGAGAATAATTAGAATGCTATAAATGGCTCTGATATTTATATCTTCTCACCTTAGAGAAATCTGTCCTTCTTTATTTTGATTTTTTATTCTTCCACTAGAAAGACAAGTTCATAACTATGTTATTCATTTCTTTTTAATTCTCATATAATCGATCATTATTGATTTGCTAGCTAAAAACATCTTAAATTTGTTGAGATGCTTATATGCCACAATGATCAACACACTTAAAATGCATAGATATATGTGGTTTCATTTTATTTTTACTTAATTATAATCAAAGGGATTAGATACATATTTAAGATGCAATAACACATTAAGAACTAGTATGAAAAGTCTATTGTTCCTCTTTCTGTTAAAATGCTGCCGAGATTAATTTAAAAACAGCTATATTGTGACTGGCAGATAAAAATTATAACGAGAAATTGCTGGACTTTGCAAACTGAAATGAAAAATAAAACTGGAAAGGTAATCTTATTCATCTCATGGTATTTTAGGTAAAGAAGTTAAACTAATGAAATCAAAAACTACTAGTGAAGAATAGCACATTATGTTACAGATGACCACAAATGTGCTTCAGACAAATTAATTACAGTATTAGAAATGTCACCAGACTCTTCAGAATCTCATTTTGTCGCCATCATGCTGTGAACACCTGTGACTTGCTGACAGCACATTTATTTGCAGTGAGGGAGACTTGCAAGTTCAAAACTAGCTTCTCAACACAGTTTCCCCATGTGGACAAAAAGGGTTTTGGAGAAAATTGATCTAAAAAATAAAGCTGCTCTTGAACGTGTCTCTAATGTTAGTGTCTGAATTAGATGATAGCCCAACATTTTCAGATAAGATTCACAACTGATATGACTTGGGTAGGTTATGTAGACTACACAACTTTGGGTTGCGTTTAATCGACATGTGAAGCTTAAGGGACACGTTTTCATGAGGAAATGCAATGAGTGAAAAAATGTGCATGCACTCACTGACCCTGGAAGTCTCTTCTTCATGTCATTCCAATATGTTCCACAATTCCCCATCTTTATTCAAGTAAAAACAAAAACCCAAACTTCATCATTAATAATGGCAGCAGTTAGCAGCCTTGCTGACTGTATGCTGAGTTTGAATGAGTATGTTGGTGCAACTACCTTCTCGGCTACAGTGTTGGCTAGTCCAGGCCAGAGCTGATTATTTTTGCCATAGTAATGATGGAAAACCATATGAATATGAACTACAGATTTTTTTTGGCTTACATACCCGGGATCATGGTACCTCTTCCATTATGCAAACCTAACATTTACTTTGTAGCCTCGCTCGCGGTGTTAATTTTATAAACTGACCACACCTACAATCAATCACAAACCCTCTTCCATTGAAGAGCTGGGCTACTCTCAATGGTGAAACTTCAAGCAGCCCCAGGCAGACATCTGCCATGTATCCTTGTCACCATCACTGACTTTCATCCTTTCGTTCACCTCCACTATGTTTATTGCTCCTCTTTAGATTTTGAAAAGGAAAATCACATGGCTCAATTTTCAAATTGTTCTTCTGCACAAAGAAAGGGAAAAACAGCCCAATGACATGGTGTCTTTATGGGAATAGCCACGATCGAAGTAAGACTTTTCAGTCACCTGGGCAAAAGGAAAGGTAGAGAAACCAGCACGATGCCTATAAAGCAAGCACACTTCACAAGGTTCACAGTATACAAGAAAATGTCTGTCTACTTACATGGCAGTTTCTAAACATAAAGTATGATCAGTTTCCACAATCAGCTGAAAAGGCCCACATGGTACACAAAATGAAATCCAGACTCCCAATACCCTGAGGGCAAGAAAGAGAACTGAAGATCCAGGAAGATCTAAAAGTTCCTGAAATTTCACAGTAAACAGTTCAGATTGGATTTTCCTTTTATTTCTCCACATACCTGAACTTAATTAAAAATGTGCATCAAAGAGTATGTCTACATAGCAGTGTTATTTCGGAATAACAGACATTATTCCAAAATAACATAGTCCACGTCTACATAACAAGTAGTTATTTTAACATAATGTCAAAATAATGTTGAGCTGGAGGACTTCTTACTCTGACTCGTGTAACAATCTTTTTACAAGGAGTAAGGGAAGTCAGAGGAAGAGTGCTCTTCCTTGGACTTTCTGCTGTGTAGACAGCGCCAAAAGCCGAAAAGCTATTTTGACTTAAGCCACACAACTGATGTAGCTCTAGTTGCATAGCATATTTCTGTTTTAGCCCTGCTGTGTAGACGTGCCCAAAAAGACACTGGAAGGCAAATCAGTGATTGCTCTTTTACAGCAAATGAGAAGTTACTGAGAAGATCTATAAAAGGCTCTGTCAAAACAAGTCACTTATGTATTAGTGGGAGCTAAATCCTCTGGCAGAGAGATTTTTCTCAACAGCTGTAAATGGGTTTTAGTATACTGTTCTTCCACTCAGTAGGACCATCTCAATAACACTACATCCTATGTAGTGTTATTGAGATTTTTTTCCCTTTTCTCTGTTGTTGTATATACTCTGCTATTCATGGCAAATGAAGCAGCTGGCAACTCTTTCAAATGACTAATCTTTTTTTTAAAAAAAACCACCATGTTGTTTCTACTGCAGGCCAGCACCTTTAGGTACATCAGCCTAGTATGACTTGAAGATAATTACCAAGATTTGAGCTAATCTAATATAATAGTCTCAATATGATAGCACTCCCTTTGCCAGAAAAACAAATTTGAAGTTAAATTCAATATTCCTTTTATGGATGCCGCCTATAGAGTCCTATTTGCTTGACATACAAGGCAATGCTTTTGCTTTCAGTCTCTAGGAAATTTTGTAGGCGATTGGTTTTAAATAGTCAGAATCTTGACATATGTCAAAGCCGTTAAAACTCAGAGTTTTAAGAATTAATATTTAACATGCTGTCAATGAGGAGCCATCACATTTATTGTCTTAAAATCATTTGGACAAGTCTTTCATTTTGACTTGTCACTTGAATTTATATCATGAGCAGAATGCAATGTCTGTCTCTGCAGACTGAGCTACTGTGAAGGAAATAACTTTGCAATCAATAAGCATATAGAAACAATTCAGTATTTTCTCCACACTCAGAGGATGCCCCAGTGAGATGTGCCAGCATGATCACATTCACAGCTGCCTCTTGGATTGTAACAATATGCTTGCTTTTCCCAAACATTTTCCTTACTGGAGTTTGCAAAGCTGCTGTATATTGGACACTTTGCACTGATCAACAAAATAAACGTACATGTTTATTTTATTAATGGATCCCCCACCCCTTATTTGCCAGTGTTTATGTTTTTCAAATACCATCTGAACAATTTCAAGCAATCAATGTTCTTTTCATCACAACAATTCATTTCCAAATATAGATATATGAAATCTTTTGGGTCTGCAAATTATGGAAAACCACAGTCATTAATCAATAGTGGCTTGGTTTATATCTCAGAAGTAGGGCCATTAAAAAAAGACACATTTACTGAACCACAGCATTTTTATTTATGAAAATATTTATGGCATTCCCCGTGTGCAGAATGGAAAATACAGCTGATGCAAATTTAGCCACTGAGCACTGTAAGTGTCCATTGTAATTGGCACTCACTGTACTATAGCATACAGTGCTGTATCAGTTGCCTATACAGCATACTACCATACAAAGAAACGATGTGTAGCTACATGTCCTGTTAAGTTATTTTTGCAGTAATTTATCAATTTACCTATAAATAGATTTATACCCTGGTTCAGCAAATCACACAAACTCATGAGTAGTGCCACTGATGTCACTGGAATTACTCGTGTGCTTAAAGTTAAGCACCCAATATGCTATTTTACCCAAAAATTCTAAAACAAAAATAAAGTTGTCAATTTCTTTCATTAATGTTTCAGAATTCTAAACTATCCCAAATCCCAACAGTTATTCAATGCCTCTCCCAAGTAGAGTTCAGCGAGTAAATCATTTATCCAACAAATTTAGCTTCTTACTGTTCAAGAAAGATTGTGAGTGAGTCAAACTTTATAATCCTAATTATTCAAATTTTCCTTTGTGCAATTTAAAAAAACCCGAGCCACCAGCAATGGAGATCACACAGTTCACTGAGACGAGTACTTCAGATTAAAGCTGTGCTGCTTAGCTGGATCCGACTGGTAAATCACATGGTATTATTTCCATTCTTTGATAGAATGAACCAAGGTTGCAAGCTCTTCTGAAGCAAATGCGCAGGGGAGCAGTTCTACAATTTGGTTACCGTGAATGACTAAATTCAAAGTATTGTGCCTTGGTGGCTCACAAATGCAGCATCTGACTTTTAGCATCGTAGCAACAGTGAGCAAACACAAGGCAAACAGTGTCTCTTGAAAATGTCCTACTCCTGGAGTTACAATCACACCAGCTCACAGCAAGAGCATTCCACTTGTCGCCGTGAAAGGCTTCTTTCAGATCAACCAGTTCTAGAGGATCAGTCTTGCTAACAATTAAATAATCATTACAGAATCACTTACACATTACGCTGGTGTCCTCCACCATATCACAGTAATGTGATAATTGTGTCTGTTGGCTGCCAGACTGTGTCACCTTCAACAATCTGGATATTGTTTACGTTCTAATAATTCTACTGCATTTGCAATCCTTTCTGTAGAGTCCTTACAGTGACGATAGTCACTTCCATTGACACAATTGCCTTCCTAAATTATGCACTGAACACCTATTGAACCTGAAACACCAGACTTGTGGAGTTTATGCAAATGATGCTATGTCCTAATTAACACATTTATGAATGGACAGTCTCTTACATACAAAATGGCTCAAGTACCAAAACTTGTCACCGAGTCACAATGAGCTGCCTAGAGCACTCCCCAGTGTTGCTCAGACTACCCATAGCACTAAATCTATAGCCATGGCATGGGTAATTTGGAGCACTCTAAACCATAAAGATCCTGTTCAGAGTAGTTTTAGGTGAGGAACTGTGTGGGGCTGTTATAAACAAGAGCATGCTGACTCAATCAGAAAATGTAGGAGATCTGAACTTACCACAAGGTGCCAAAGCCTTTGCTCATTAGAACAGCTTTATGCAGAGAAAACAGGCTTGTGTATGACAGCTGCTCTGCCCTCATTCCCATGGGCATGTCTGATATATAGGCCTTTACTCTTCCACATATCCCACAATGCATTTGTGCAAGTGGAAGCAGGTCTCAGGTAGGGCCTGATGGTCACAAGCAGGCTCAGGAAAGCTGGCAACCACCCTTCCTTTCTTTACAGGAAGGATTTCCCGCAACTTTGTTTTGTTGTAATTTTGCATCACAATACGAAAAAGGCCAAGAATCACAACTCTGGGGCAAAGGACAGAGCAAATCTGTCATTTTAATATACACCTGCAAGAATGAGAAAGACGTGCACACAGAGGAGCTGTTCTGTCAGCAAAATTAAGCATGTCTGCTGGCATTTTCACAGCTTTAACAAATCTGCTCAAATTCAACAGTGTAGGTGAGAACTGGTTATTTTTATTTATAGATAGATTTTGCTGGATCCTGACACTGCACTTATACGTGATTGTAGGAAGTAAACGTAACAATTATCAGATGGAATTCCCTTGTTAGTGCTGCATTGGCAAAAAATGATAATTATTTATCTTCTTTTTGGGCATATAAAATGTTTTCATACAAATGTCAGTGAAACACAAATATTTCAGAAGTATGTCATGAATATGGAAGCAAATATACACATGATTCATTTCCTCTAAAAAGTACTTTTATCCAGGGTCTATATTTTGTATTGTGAGGATATCAAAATAGGTTGTAAAGATCTTGCAGTAGGCTCTCTTGTTTGGTATCTGCCCAAATGAAAAATTCTACCATTCCTCTAATAAAAAATTATTTTTACACCTGCAACATTATGCAGTTATTGAGTGAAGAAAGCTGTACTTTTAAAATAAATAATCAATACAGACTGTGCTGGTTAATTTCTTCCTGTAGTGTAAATTATACTACTGTGATCCCTAGACTTTGAGAATTTTCCCATAGATGCTACAAAATGAACCAGTAAATTCTGAGCTGATGAATTATAAGCATCCTTCTATTCAAGTGTAATCAACAGAAACCCAAAACTGTCAACTGCAACATTACAGTTTCAGTGTAGCTAGAGTGTTGAATGCCAAACCTCAAATGGGGCCCACTTGAAGAAGTTCCCCAGCTGTCTTTCCTTTGCATAATACATTTCAAATGTCAAATTCCGCTCCATCCTAAGAAATTCTTCTCTTCAGGCTTCTGTAAACTAAAGGAGATCAACTTAAAGAAAGGAACAGGTTAAAGAGCTTTACTGCATATACTGTTACCCGGCTAAAAGTTCAGACTTTTATTTGAAAAATCTGCTAATAAAGTGGGCAAATGAGTCCCTAAGCTCTTCATACCTTGTGATGCCTCAAGATATTGCCGCTTCACAGCATGGCAAAGCAGACAAGTTAATAATCCCAAGGTGAGCATTAATCTACCCACAAAGTCCGGAAAGTGATAGGGTTCTGCAGACAATGGCCATATCAGCAACATCACATCCCCATCCAGCCCTCTCCCACACTGCAGAAGCCAGTCCATATTGTGAGTAGGTGAAGGAGACTATGTTGCAGCTCTGTTAGATTTTGTTCATTCTGTCTGTGTAAACTGAGGTGGAACAGAGGACACGGTCCGGAAATAGAGCAGTTATTTGCTGTTGTCTGTACACTGCAGTCTCTCAGACACCAGATATAGAATTTTCCCATAGATGCCATTGCTGACTTCTTCATGGAGACCACTGTTCCCAATTTATGCTATGCAATATATTGTATTGGGAGAGAACCTCTTCAGAATTACCATGGAATTACATTTGTGATTTTGAACAAAGATAGATTTATGGTCTGGGTTACCGAAGTCCACACAATAATCACATGGCTAACATCCTGGGACAAGAACTGTCTAATTCTTATCTTAAGTTATGTCATCCCCACCCCAGCCAGGGTGTACCACTGTACCCCACGTACCCTTCCTTTGTAGTCATAGTAATCGTTGCACAATACACAATATATGATTCAGCTAACAGGACCCCTTCTGGGGCCGGTCTTATTAAAACAGGAAAGAGACTATCTATAGTTTGCTTAGTCTATCAAAAAAACTAGGCAGTTCCCTCCCTGATTAGCAGGGCTCCACAGTTCAGTCCACATACCTTCCCAGGACTTATCAGCCCTTCCAACTCCTCAAACTCACAGATTTCTCTCTCAGAGGGAAGTCTGTAACTTTAAAAACAACAAGTGGCCCTGTGGCACTTCAGACTAACCAAAATATATAGAATTATGAGCTTTCATGGGCAAAACCCACTTCAACAGATGAATTGGAGTGGAACTAACAGAAACCAAGAGATATATATATAACAGCAGAAGAAGTACCTGTCAATTGTAGGACCTGAGTTAATTAACTGGCTTGATGTGGCCCATACATAGCTTTTGATGTGGAAATGCAGATGTTAATGGCAGAAGAAATTAGCTTTGTAATGTGCTAACCAGTTAATGTCTTTGTTTAGGCCCAGGGGAAGGGTAGATGAATTCCAGTTCATAGAATCATAGAATCCCACGGCTGGAAGAGACCTCAGGAGGTCATCAAGTCCAGCCCCCTGCCCAAAGCAGGACCAACCCTAACTAAATCATCCCAGCGAGGGCTTTGTCAAGCCAGGACTTGGATGGAGGGATGGAGATTCTACCGCCGCCCTAGGTTACCCATTCCAGTGCTTCACCACCCTCCGAGTGAAATAGTTTTTCTTAATATCCAACCTAGATCTCCCCCATGGTGACTTGAGACCATTGTTCCTTGTTCTGCCATCTGTCATTACTGAGAACAGCCTCTCTCCATCCTCTTTGGAACCTCCCTTCAGGAAGTTGAAGGCTGCTATCAAATCCCCTCTCACTCTTCCCTTCTGAAGACTAAATAAACCCAAATCCCTTAGCCTCTCTTCATAGGGCATGAGCTCCAGCTCCCTAGATTTTTTGGTCGCCCTTTGCTGGACCCTCTCCAATGTGTCCACATCCTTTCTATAGTGGGAGGCCCAGAACTGGATTCAATACTCCAGTTCTGCAGATTCTCTCTCTTTACTAACCGGTTAGTAAAATTCCTTTGTAGAAGAATGACTACTTTTAAATCCATGATTTAGTGACCAGGCAAGTTAAAATGTTCCCCTACAGGTTTATGTGTGTTATCATTTCTGATGTCTGATATGTGTCCATTTATTCTTTGTCACAGAGACTGTCCTGTTTGGCCAGTATACATTGCACAGGAGCATTGCTGGCACTTGATTTCTTTCTGTTCACCTCTTTCCACCCCAACATCTTCCAGCAACTGACTTCCTACAGAGTGGTAGGGAGCCATCCCCTTCCTTTCAGCTGTGTCTACCTCCTACTGTACGCCTCTGCAATCAGTGCAGACTGCTGTAGCCTTTTGTGGCTTAACAATTTCCCTACTAGCCCAAGGACTGGGAATCTATACACTCCATAACACATCTCCATCACAGAAAAGGACAAAATAATGTGAGGATCTAAATTCTGTGAGTTACACCACTCATATATAATGCTGAGCAAGAACTTGGGAAAAGAGATTCCTAATGTAATACAAAGCTGTTAGTACACAATCAATATGACACAGCACACAAGTTTGACAGCGAATTCATTGATATTTAGCAAATTAAGTTTAGTGCTTGAAAATGCCTTTGTTATTAAGAAGCCACAGAGGACACTGGCTAAGAAGTCAGGCAGATGTGGTGTAGATATACCTTCCAAGACCTATCTGAGCTATGGAGACCTCTCATTAATATTTTCTAGCTTATAATAATTCCTTTGATATTCAAAAAGTGACATACTGTGACACAAACCAACAAGATCATATGTGACTGCTGGTTAACTCTCCAGAATAAATCAGAGGCTTTAGATGTATTTCTAAATTATCACAAAACCAACAGACATTTCAGAACATTTGATTATTGAAAACCGGAAACCTTGATGTATTGAATGAAACAAACTTGAAAAGAATGGCCCCTCTGATGTAGCTTCAGAATGCAGCCCACAGTGCAGTCAGTGTCACAAACACTTCTGGGGGAATATTGAATAGGTGCAGTAAGTTTAGCCACTCTACTCAGTAATTCTTTCCCAATGAGAATTAGAGAATCTGTCTGGCAGGTGGGGGAAAACTGAGAAAGCACTGGAGGACAATCCGCTCAGATATGATTTAGCTTCCTCTCGGAAAAGTGGGTGGGTGAAAATGAAAGTGGAACCCAGGATCCAGCCTATAACCCAATCTGGGCCAGCCTGCCAGCTTTAAAGCACCACTAAACGCAGGTGAAAACATTTTGTGTGTGGATAGGTGAGGGTTTAGGGGTAACACCCAAGTAATAGCTGAGCTAACTCTACAGTGAAAACATACCTGAGAAACCAGATGTCATACATGAAATTCATCATGAGCAATTTCACTTGAAAAAAATGTATCTGTTAGAGTGGGGGGTACCATCTATTGCACCAAGCAATTTCCCATTAACAAAAATAATGCCATTAAACACCTTCATCTTGTGTTCAGAAGTCATTAGTCAGTTCTGAAATATAAAGGTTTATATACTACATTTACCTGGTCTAGCTGAACAATAATGCTGCACCTTGCTTGGGTACACATTTTTGAGTAAATATATAGCTTCTCCAAATAGAAGAATGTAGGATGTTACCAGGGTCTGTGAACCTAATTATGCTGGTCCCCATCTCAACACATTCAGAATGCTCTGAGTTAAATCACTAAGGGTACATCTACACTTGCTCCCTAGTTCGAACTAGGGATGCAAATGTAGGCGACCGAAATTGCTAATGAAGCAGGGATTTAAATATCCCGCGCTTCATTAGCATGATCTCGCCGGTGCGTTATTCAGCTCAACAGCTGTTCCAAAAGTGAAAGTGTGCGCCGGGACACGTTAGTTTGAACCAAACCCCTTGGAGTAACGTTAGTTTGAACCAAGGGGTTTGGTTCGAACTAACACGTCCTGGCGCACACTTTCACTTTCGGAACAGCTGTTGAGCAGAGTAACACGCCAGCGAGATCATGCTAATGAAGCACAGGATATTTAAATCCCCGCTTCATTAGCAATTTCGGTCACCTACATTTGCATCCCTAGTTCGAACTAGGGAGCAAGTGTCGACGTACCCTAATATATGACTGGCATATGGAAACATAACTGGCTTTCATCTGTTTTTCAAGCACTATTAGAAGTATGGCACAAGAGAGACGCCACTGACAATCTTTAGCTATTAGGAAAACACATAAGGAAAACACTGTTATTGCTGGTCAAAAATAGTATTTCATAAAACACTTTAAAACTGTGCAAAAAAGTAGCATATAGAACATATAGGACATACATTGTGACAATTTCCTGTGAAGCTGAAATACTAATCTAAGTGTCTCTCTCACCAACAGAAGTTGGTCCAATAAGAGATATTATCTCACCTGCCCTGACATTTTTGACATTTTTTCAAAGCTCACATTTGAACAGCTGTATTAATTTGTAGCCTACAGACGTAAAATTGATTTGCAAAGGGAAAAAATGAATACAGTTTCTTAGCTGCTTTTACAGTCACATCATTCACCATACTCATACAAATACTATATTCATGGCAAGGCATCATATATATTATATGTATGTCTGTGGAGCAATATGGATTTTATTTTGTCAGAAAAACTGTTAACTCCAAAATGGACAGGACCACATCTGTCATGCTAGTTCTGGAGACTAATCGGAAGAGTTCTGAAATATCACCACAGACCTGATTAACCAGGATCCTTGGATTAAGATTTATTAAGATTTGAATATGTCACCTTACCAAGTAACTTCAAATTGCCTGGGCATGTCTCTGCTGTTGGTGACATATAGGTTCAATGTGATAGTGAAATTTAGGAAAATAATGAGATACTTGTCCCGTCATTGATGCCATTGGTAGTTGCCGCTATAACAGTGTTACAAACATGAACAGAACCAATAGATTGGCTTGGTAATTCTTGAAATGGGAAAGGGTTTCAGTTTGATTTCCAAAGAATACCTGAGCAGTTTCAGATTGTGGATGCCCTAGGCAACTGTTTCTATAAAATCACTGTTCAGCTAATAAACTCTCCATTAAAACTGTGTCGGTAAAATTCTCAGAAACCACTGAGACAAGACATATCCCCGGGGGCAGAAAATACTGATACCTCAGGGCATGTCTACACAGCAGCGTTATTTCGAAATAACTATGCAAGCGTCTACACGGAAAGCCATGAAACAGGGCGTGTGTAGACAGGGCAGCTGGAGTTATTTCGAATTAAGGGGCCTTCAGCCCTTCCCACAGGTGCCCTGCTGGCCCTCCTTCCATACTCATCAACACTCTATAAAACCCCTTCCCCTGCAAGCTTTAAAGGTGCAGCCTTCAGGGGAAAGGGCTTGTGGCACAAGGCAGTGCTGAGCCACATTGCAGCAACCTGCACAGCTGTCTCTACAGCCATGAGCCACCCCCGTTCTCCATGTGAGCCCTCCACAGCTGCAGCCGAGCAGGGAGCCAGCTCCCAGGACCCAGCCAGGGGATGAAAGAGGCACACACCTTCTTGGTCTGATGCGGAGATCCTGGACCTCACTGAGGTCTGGGATGAGGACGCAAAATCCAGGATCTCAGCACCAGATGCAGGAATGAGGATGTCTGTGGCTGGATGGCCAAGACCCTGGGCACCAGGGGCCACATGTGCACCCAGGAGCAGGTGTGCATGAAGGTGAAGGAGCTCAGGCAGACTTATGCCAAGGCCGGGGAGCACAGCTCCTGCTCCGGGCTGGCATCCCAGACCTGCCTTTACTACAATGAACACCACATCCTAGGGTGCAGGTCAGTCCCTTCCCCCCCCACGGGAGTGGACTCAGGCTGGAAATGTCCGTTGTGACCCTCGTGGGGGGCAGACACAGGGGAGGAGGAGAAGGAGGGGCAGAAGGAGGCCCCGGATGAGGCCAGCAGCATAACAATGCCCACCAGCCAGGAGGCCTTGCTCTTCTGGAGCCGGGCGCCCCCACCCTGGATGTCTCCCAGGCATTGCCTCATGCTGGGGAAGGCCCATCAGGTGAGTGCTGTTCGTTTCCATAGACATATATAGATGGAGGTGTGGGCGGCGAAGGGCTGCTGCATGCTCCTTGTTCGGCCTTCTTGGCCTGGGGTTCATGAGCTGCCTGTGTACATGGGTGCAAGTGGAGAGCCAGTGCGGGGCACACAGCCCCAGGAGGCAGCACCAGAGAACACTTGTGCTCTGGCTCACACAGTGTCTGGAGAGGCCTGCCTTACTCCCGGCACCGGGGTGGGACACCCTCCCACCACAAGCCACCACTAGAAGGAGGCAGAAGGCATGGAGACACTCACACATGCACACACACAGTCAGGAGTGCTGCACATGGCACACGGGCATGCCCACACTCTCAGGGCAGCATCTTTCCCCAGAGACACACCTCATACACACCTCCCCCGACACCCTGCCCCGCTCCCCCCAGCGGGCAGGGATACAAGTCCTCACTCTGTGGGATGCCGCCACCGCTGGACCCAGCATGTGTGCAGCACAGAAGGAAGCCCAGCTGCCCCGTGGCCCCTCTCCCACCCAGAGGCTCACAGTTTGGCCAGCACCTTCCCATTCCTGCTTGTCCCTGGGATGTGGGGGTAGTTAGCCTCCCTCCTTGGATATCTGCACCCCTGCAGGAAAGAGCCTGCTGTCTAGGCCTCAGATGGCCTTGCTCGAAGCACATTGCCTTTGTCTGACCAGAGGCCTTTTGGTCTCGGCTCAGAGATTAGAGCTAGGCTTAATGCACAGTGTCTGCAGGGATGACTGCCCTTCTCTTTGTTCTCTACATCTGGACCAGCTGCAAGAGGAGAGTGGTCAACACCTTCCATGCCATTGTCCTGACCCCACAAGATCCGCCGGTGCCAGAAAGCCCACAAGAACCTCCAGAGGGAGCATATCGCTGCCCTGCAGCGCTACATGGACCCGCAGGACTGCAGACTGGAGGAGGGCCTCCAGCTGCACTACGACACCTGGTGGGAGCTGCTGCAGCAGGCCTGATCCATCTGCACGGTCATCGATTGCCTGGTGGCCACTCCCGCCCCTCCAGCTTCTCCCCAACTCCGCCCCCGTGGCCGCTGAGGGCCCTGCACATGAGGTGGTGGCACCACTCAACACAGGCGCCACTCCCAGCCACAGCCCTGAGCCTCTTCTCCGCACCTTCTCCTTCTTCCACCTTTCTCCTCCTCCCTCCCAGGTTCTTTCCCCAGTCCCTCCCCAGATACGTTCACCCCAATAAAAATAAAAGAGTTTATTGTTTCCAAACAAAAAGTGTAGTTTATTTTCTCTGCAGAGGAAGGGGAGGGGGAAGGGAGGAAGGGAAGGCAGGGGAAGAGAGGGGTCAGGGAGGAATGGCAAAGGGGGGCAATGCACAGGCCCCATGTGGAGAGGCCCAGGGGAGAGTGTCACTGGGGTCCTTGTGAAAATCTCTCGCTCAGTTGCCAGAAGCGTCGCTGCACAGTGTGCAGGGAAGGGCGGGTGGGGTTGAGCTGCATGAGCAGTGCCCAGAGAGAGGTGAGGAATTGCCCCACAAGGAGTTGGGGCTCCTGTTCCTGCAGGGTCTGGAAGGCAGCCTGCAGAAATTGCAGCAGGAGGCGCATTAAGACATATTAGAGCTGTCGACTGCTGGGAGGCAGGTCTGGCTCCATGGCTAGAGAGCTGAGGTGTCTGCAAGGGCAATCACAGCAGGCAAAGGGAAGGCTTTGCTGTCCCTTGAGGAGGTAGGCAAAAGAGAAAAGCCCGAGACATGGCTGTACAGGTGGGTCCCTTTAAGTTCGAGCCTCAGATAGCTGCAGGCAGCAGCTCCAGGAAGTGACTTCTGTCCTGATGCCCTGCCTAGAGTGCTTCCAGGTGGCTTAAATGTGATTCAGCATCCAATGACTGTGGACATGCTATTTCGATGGGCATTTGCTATGTAGACGCACTATTTCAAAATAAGCCATTTCAAAATATAAATTTCAAAATAGCTTATTTTGGAATAAGTGTGCAGTGTAGACGTGCCCTCAGTGTGCTATCAGACAGAGTAACACAAACTGAGCACAGAAATCAAAAGCTGTCTCTTCACCTGGCTTCCTGGAAATAAACAGCCTCTTGAACAGAGAGGCTTCAGCATAGGTCTCTGGGTGCTCTTGAAAAAGAGAAAAGTGATTCTAACAACGAGGCCTTCGCATAAAAAGGGAGCAGTTTAACCCAGATGTGATGTCAGCAGAATTTGTAAATTTGTAATCAGCGATCATGTTCGGGCAGGAGTAATTTTTTCTGTTTGGATTAGATACTCTGAAGTGGTGCAGCTTGCTGATACTCAACTGGTTTCAAACCTGGAACCTGAGAAATTTTGTTTTGACTACTGTCTGCAGCAGCAACAATCTAGATTGGTTTAAGATACTTGACATTCAAAACGCTAGCCACTTTTAGTGTAACCCTCCCAAATGGACACTGGTATGTGAAGCGAGCCACTCTAATATTATACACAGTTAAAAAAAAACTGGTTATAACATTTCAATTTTTATAGATATCAGGGACACATTTTTCAGAATATTTTCTCATTAATTTTTTTCCACCAGCTCTGTTAACAAAAACTGAGTCAGACAATGGTGGCCAATCAAGTTTTCTGCAGTAGCAGGCAACAGAATCCGCAATAACACTAACAACAAAGTGCTATTAGACAGCCAACCCAAAGAATATGCCGGCTATTTCAGTAAACTGCATATGCCTTATTCAATCCTAGATCTGGCTAGGCTCAAGACCTGATTGTTAGATTATATACCAGGGTTGGGCAATAAGTCGGAGGTGTTTCACTAGGGGTAGCCCCTGGAGGGCCGCCACCGCTTTACTACCTGTGCCTCTGCAGGTACAGGCACTTGCAGCTCCCATTGGTCATGTATCGATGTTCCCGGGAAGCTGCATGGATCGGGACCCTGCTTCCACAGAAGCCATTGGCCAGGAACAGTGATCTGCTGCCAATGGGAGTTTCAAGCAGCCATACCTGCGGAAGTGCAGGTGGCAGCGGCCCACCAAGGGCTAACTCTGGCAAACCACATCCAACCTATGGGTCAAGTTAGTGCTCATTGCAACTATATACATTCGTTATAATAACCATGATCAAGAACCCTCAGAAAAATGTTCTGAAATATTCCAATTGTCAGGAAAATGTTACTGGGAGCCCCTCACACCAAACTGGGTATGAACTGGTATCCATTCAAACACAAGATTGTCCAAAGGCAGCCTAAAGGAAAACTTAAGAACTCAAGTGTCCATTATTAAGAGACATGCTCATAAATATTAAGTGTTAGCTAGATCTTAAAACCTTCATGCACTTTTGAATAAACTTGGACATGAAACTTCTTCAAACCCTAAAGTACACTTGTTGAAAAAATACTTCCAACTTCATCTCCTGAAGATTCCCTACTGCTTTTGGAAAATGCCCATCATTTAGTTATAAAAGATAAAATACATGGCAGGGATCAAGAAAAGTACTATAGTTTGGACAAATCTAAAACAAAGAAGAAGAAAAAGGAGTCAGTAAATAAAAAACAGGAAAACTGCATTAACTCTTTTTTAGTGTTAGAATTTCTAATATTCTCCCTTTTAATACAAATACAAGTTTTTATGATACACTCAGATACTTTGACTTGAAATGGAGACTAAGGCACACAAATAAAACTGAACTTACATGGTGAAAAGGGCAATTATTTAAGTGTGGACTATGGACCATTCATGACCTATGGAAAGTTGGCAGGTCAGACGTGATGCTGGTGCTCATTTCCAGCTGTTAACGAATGCTGAATGAAGTTATAAATCTCATATGGTGAAGGCTGTAAATGCATACAGGCCATTGCATGCATCTAACTGATAATGAAGCGATTATTGATAATGAAGCGATTACTGTGAATTCTAGGAAACCAGACGAACTTCAGCTGGAACCAGTTGCCATTTTTGTAAAGATTTGCCTTTCAAAGGCTCCCCTGGAGACACAAGGAGAATGAACTCTGACTAGAACAGGCAGCTGAGTTTGTATACCTGTTTAGAAATCCTTATCTTGCCTCATGATGGGATAAGCCTGAGAAACTGGTTGTAGACTGACTCAAAACTTGATAATTACTTTGAGTTGGACTTTAGTGAACCCATTTGTAAAAGCTGCCATTGGTCTAGAGCAATTGAAAAATGGCTAACTTTTTCTCTTAAAGGACAGTACCCATGAAACAGAGCGCCACAATTATGTACTTTCCTAACATTACTTTTACAGGTAAGCAACTTTCCACAGGGATGTTATTCAACTACCATTGGGAAAGAAGGTGGGTTCTTATTCATATACGGTCCACACAATAAAAAATGTGAGGACCTCAGAGCTAGATAAATTGTATATGGGACTGAGTCATTAAAAAGGTAAGTAGATATTATTAAAAATTAAAATACAGCAGAGAATCACGCATGAAACAAGCATCCCTAAAGTCTGGTACCACCTTGGTTTTAAAAATAGGCACAATAAAATCAGATTCAACATATTCTGGCCACAGCAAGCCACTGGTTTCAGAGCAGAATCCAAAGAATTTTAAGCAAAATACAAGAAGTTAATGCAAACTAGCAAATAAAGCAATAACATAATTTGTATACTGCCACCTGCTGGGACTTAGTGACACTACTTTCCACATTTTACAAAACGTGTACAGTCAAGAAAAACTGTGATACATTTTCCTTTCAATTTAGTGTCCTCGCTCACCTTCCATACCTGGTTAATGTAAGGACTGCTTTCATATGGTAAAGCCATTTTCTGTAATAGATTTGTTTGTAGCTATGGTTACAGGAAGTTTAACAACATTTTTGGAATATAAGTCCACCATGTTTCAGCAGTTCTTCATCTATTGAGGGCTGATCCCCCTGCTTATCACAGAGCAAGATTAATTGCAACATTAAATGTCTGGCTGATGTAAAGTATTCTTTTACTTTTATAGTTTGATTGCATTCTGGAGCATGTTGGTCCCAGTCTAGACATGCTATTAAAATTACCTGCTAGTGGACTATTATCTAGCCCTCAGGTTCGTCTTTCTTCTGCTGTTTGTCATATTGAGCAAGAAAGGACCAAATGAGAAAGATCAATGTTCTCACTTTGTCAGTCAGAAAAGAATTACAACAGGGGTGTTCTGCGAAGAGGATCAGCTGAATCTTTGAGAAGGCAGGTTTTCTTTTGTTTGTGACAGGCACCTCTGGTATCCCAGAATGGTCCTCAGTATAAATGCAAAACAATGGGCCCTTTCTGTTATACCTTTGATTTAAAAAAATCAGTGATAAAACCCCAGGCACTACTCACAATGGCAGTGCCACACATATGGACAGAGCATCTGGCAATGATAAAGCACATGATTCAATACAATACTGAGTGGATGGGTTTACGACCAAACAACCAACAAACTTTTCCAGAAGCACGTGTAAGGGAAGAAATAAATTCATGATTAGAAAGTCTAAATTAGGCATCTGAAAGAGACACACTTTCCCCCACATAACTGGCTAGCTTGGCTGGCCACTTGAAAATCTCATATTACTACTAACTAATAAACCATGTAATTCTAATTTGTTATCACAGAGCAGGTACTGTACATGCTTATTTAGGCCATCCACATGACAGGGTAATTTGTAGTTCTATAATTTCATGGTAATTATAGTTGGAATTACCATGTACAAACTGGGCATTTCTGATGTAATTACCAACAATTGGCCACTACACACTTGAACGCTACTGACACAATTAGAGGGGCCCTTACAAAACAAAGTACCATGTAAGGCTGCCCCTTTTTGTTCTTTGCTCTCCCTTTCAGTTGGGGAGCGTGAGATCTCAAGAAGCTGGAGAAGTAGGGCACAATGTTCACATGTCGGTGGCTGATATTACACACCTAAATCCGTACTTGGGTACCTAAATTAAGTGACTTGATTAGAGGTGCTGAGCTCCCGCCAGCTGCCACTGCTACCAATGAGAACACAAGCTTGAAAATGTTGGCATTATGAGAGGATTTTGTTTTGTTTTAGCTTTAATCGATAGATTCCAGAAAGGAAAGGGGACCACTGCTCTTAGGTGCTTTTTGCAGGGGAATGGGGTATATGCACATCCTCTATGCAAGGAACAGGAGGAGCTGTGTGTGATTAAGGAAAAGGAAAGCATGACATTTCAGATCATGCATGTGCCTATGGCTGGGATCTGGTTAACTAGGCATATGTATCAAAAAAATAGGATTCTCCTTCTTTGGTGACCTTGGGAAAATTACTTTTCTCTGTGAATCATTTTTCCCATCTGTAAAATGGGGATAGTGATACAAACCTTCTTTGTAAAGCCCTTTGAGATCTACTTATATAAAACTATTTAGGAAGGTTTATATCAATTTTACAAGACAAATGAAGAAGCTAAAGTACCATTATAGATCTCCTGTTTAAATTACACACCCATTTACTTGCATGGTTATGAACACTCTTAGACTAAGGCCTCACAAATGAAAGTTATGTCAAAATAAAAAGGCAGACTACCCAACTGTTAGTTTCCATTGTTGAGGAAGATCATGGGCAACATTTGAGAAGACTCACCTGCTGAGAAAACCCGCCACAGCCTATGCACATGCCAGTCAGTGTTATCAGCAGGTGTTGCAGCAAAATAGAGACAGCAAAATAAATATATCATTTGTATTTATTTATTAATTGATTTATTGCCAATCTGACAGGTATTCAGGAAACTAGAGAAGAGCAGGAGCTGGACCAGATATGTAGAGAGTTTACAATACTGAAGTTAATTGATATTTCTATTGGGAATAGAAATATATTTTAAAGAAGTTAAAATCACTTCATTTAAATGAGCTATTGGATTTTCCTGATAAAAATATAGATACTCTGGGAAGCAGAATAAAGTCTAAGCATATTTGCAATAGAGTTTTGGTTAAAAGGGATCACTTTTACTGTATATAGAGCAAATTTTGCTAGAAGATTATTGAGAACAACACTATAAAACCAGAATATTACCAGAGATTCCAAACTCAGAGTTCTACCCTCTGTTAACTCTTTTATTATCAGTTCACAGAAAATAAATGAGAGAGAATCAGAAAGGGGTCTAATTCTCCTTTGTATGCAGAGTCTGTGTCCCTCACTCATGTTACCAGGCATTACAAACATCCTCTGAGAGAAGTGTACACTCCACTGTGAATACAAATTCTAACTGTAATTGGGGACAAGATGATAAGGGAATACAAACCCTTTCCCCTCTGAGTGAGTCTATAAAGATTAGGGATGTAAATACCCAGTAAAAATGTTAACCAGTTAAACAAGGGGCGGGGAACCTCTTTTGGGCTGGGGGCCACTGACCCACAGAAAAATCATTTGGGGGCCATACACACGTGAAAAGCAAAAAAACAAACCAACCAAACAAACAAACAAAAAAACCCCCGAAAACAAACCCTCTCTGATGTGGCCCCAGACTGAGAAGGAGAAAGACACTCCCCTTGCACACCAGAGCCTATAGGGACCCAGGCTAGTAGATTTTGTGTGCTCCAGCCCTGTGGGAGGGTCGGGTGGCGGCCCTGGAGCACCAGCACAGGTTCCCCAATGCTTGGGGTGGGGAGAGCCCTGAGCCTCCGGGGCTGGATCCAGGTAAGCCTTAACCACCTCTGGGTTAAACAATTTGTTTTTAATTGTTTCACTGGTTAACCATGCAAGTGGTGGGCCCCAGTTGCAGGGGTCCTGCGGCCAGCCCACCGTGGGCAGAGGAGCTGCTTCAGCCCTGCCGGGTGGCGGGCTTCTCTGTCTCTGCAATGCCGCTAGTGGTGGGCTGCTCTCACCCTGCCGTGCCTGCTGTGGGTGGGGTCCAGCCAGCCGGGCCACTTTTGGCAGCGGTTGGTGCTGCTCCTGCTGGCCTGGCCATTCCTTGACCATTTACCCCACATTAAAAATTATTGCCCAGCCCTGCTATAATTCCTACCCAGAGACAGGTCCTGCTGTCTGGCCTTTCCTAAAGCCTCTCCCCTATGGTTTCTATTTCTACTTCCTGCACTTCGGCATGGCTGGTGCAGACACACACCCAATCAGATGCTTCCCTCACCTTGGTTCTCTCTTCTAGGTTTAGACTGGCTCCCTCTTACCGAAAGTGCCACCTCTGCCCTGCTGTCACATGATTCTTGGTCATCAGACCCAGCTGGCCACAGAGCCCTGAAAAGGGCTCTGGGACACACAGTTGTGCTTTGAATTAGATATCCCTATGTGAAAAGAAAATAGCCTTGTCTGTCTGTGGGGAAATGTTCAATTTCTTTTGCTTTGATATCACAATTATCTCTCTCCACACATTTTGATGTCAAAATCCCATCTCCTGGTAACAAGTGTGCTGCTGGAGCAGCAGAAAAAGCCAAGAAGGAAAAACCTTAGGGAAATGAACACTAACTATGTCCATATAAGCCAGTTCCATTGCTCAGTAATACAGTGGGCAACCCACAGGGACATGACGAGCTAACAGGGGAGAGGTTAGAAACTTCAGAAGTACACAGAACCCCTGGGAGCCCTGGACTTGCTTGCCCAACTCTGCACTTTTGCTGCTCTGTCGCCCCTTTCACTTCTCTCTCAACAGTTCCCAGAGTAGATACAAACACACATTTTCCTTCTCCCTCTCCCCCCTTTTTTGTTCTTTGCTTTGAGCACCAACCCACTGGAAAACGCATTGTACGGTGCCCCTGCTGTGCCTACAAGTCTCCTTTTCGGTTCAATTAATGAGCCATAAATAACCTGATGAAGGTGTCAACAAAGAGTGTAATTTATCATTACTTGTCAGAGGGGTGATTCTTGGGAGGAGAATGCTCATTCACAGCCTAGTGGAACATGTTAAGATTTATTCCTTGCTTGGTACCGCCTCTCTCCACCCCGCTCGCCAAAATTTATCTTGTGCTGGAACCCTCACAGGTGTGCTGCTTTGACAAATATGCTGTGAAGTCTGGTATTCATCACAAGCAGGTCTTTGTAGGGAAGGAGGCAGCAAGAAATAAATTTGTTTTAGAAAGAAGGTACTTGTGATTCAGTGTGCTCAGGGGTATAGGGAAAGGCAGACAGACTCATTATTTTTAACCTCCCTGTGTCTGCAAGAGGAGAAAATGAGGTAACACAGTTGATATGACATTACAGTCCCTGACTTCATTACTTACTGCATGGTTAAACAACCATCTAGGTAATTATTACTGCTGCAGTCTTACTTAGCCCCCATTTTAGGCACCTACTCAAACAGTTGCATCCGAAGCGTGGGGCCAAATGGAAGCTACCACTGTTTTTTAATAGGAGTTTTTCTTCTCATGGGCAAGCTTCTTAATATAAATTAAATTCCAGCTACTTTGAAGAGCCAACAATAAAACCTTGGCTTTTCACGACAAGGGCTTGTCTCCCTCGGTTCTGTCTGAAGTAGCTCAAGTTTGTGTGACTGCTTTGCAAATTATTCACATTTGCATGAGACAAGTGTCATGATAAAAGATTCTAAATGTTGATGTTATTAAAAACCCCCTCCTATTGTTACTGATGCTATCACAATAGCCTTTAAAGTGAAAGAGCAATACACGAGAGACAAAAGAATAGCATGGCCATCTCACAGGCTGCCAGAACTTGGCTTCAAAGGAAAACTTGGGGTTCAGAGCAGTTCAACAACTTGGCACATTGTCACAGTGGCTAATATACTTTGTTCTAGAATCTTAACACCCTTTATTTAATAAAAGTCCCTAGCATGAATGGCTGCCAAGATAACTTTCAAAATGTGTGCTCAGTGGAGACTAATGTAGTAATTGCTGCCTGAGTCTGCACAGAGCCTGAAACAACAGTTCTAGGCATCTTAATGGAGAGCTGGAAATATCATTTTTATCAACAAGGTGTAAACAATAATCTTTTTTTCCTTGCAGATCAAACTCAACCCCTGCCAAAACTAATTCATATTAGGCCACTGCAGTTTATATTTGGACTCTTAAAGTAACACTGAATTGGGAAAAAAAAAAGTTGGCTTTCATAAGCCAGAACATGTACACTATAAAACTCAGTGAATGAATCAAATTCTGCTCTCTCTTACAATGGGGCAGAAATCTGAAATGATTTCATTGCCAGCAGTAGAAGGATTCCAAATATTCACCCGTGCAACTGAGATAAAACCATGGTCCGTTATTAATTCATATTTTCCCAGGTAAGAGGAAAGTTATAACAATATTTTAGAGAAAGTCTTGGACCAAAACAACATGCCCAAACACTTGCAGATCTTTGTGGCAGAGATGCCAGTAAAAGGGAAGGCAAGCCCAGCCTTGACTTACATTTGAATTTTGCAGCTGGGTCTTCTGGCTATAAAAGACTGACCCAATAGTGAGGATCCAATACTTCCTAACACTGCGAGGTTTGAAATTCAGATCTGGATCCAAATTGTTAGGCTTGGGCCCAGTTTTATCTGTACAGGGATTGGCATAACTCTGTCTTTTTTTGTTAAGTACATCATAGACTGATTTTTAACAAATGGGCCACTGAAATTTGAGTGGAATTATACTGACAGTTTCATGTATATGACACAAAAACCAAAGCAAAACTCTGATTTTTAGAACTCTACAACAAAGAACTTGACTCTGACGTGAGAGAATCATATGCTAGAAAAGGACAAAGATTTTTCAACCTATTCACTGCTTTAAAGATCTATTTTGAGCCACATACGTTTTTTGCCAAAGAGAGAAAAATCTATTAACAGACGCTCAGCAGTATTCAGATTCAATGATGTTCTCCTATCAACATAGCTAAATATTTGATCTCTTGGGACCATATTGTAAAGGATAGAGCAGAGAGGGTTATTTCAGTTCTACTGAATAAATTACATTCCTAGTTGTTAAGACTAGATAAGTAAATTAAAAATTACAGAGTTTCTGTATGCACAGAATGCTGTCACTTCACAACCGGTGGACTGGGTGATTATTTTGCTAGGATTATCTTACATCAATAAGACATAAGAAACCTTTGACAACATCAACACAGCTCCTACTAACTGAAGACAGAAGAAAGCTGTTTTGATGCACCTAGTTCTGCACAAAGAGAACCCTTGCTCCAGTCCCCAGGGTGCCTTGTGACTAACTGTTCCACCAAGTCTGCTCCAGGAGGTGGCGGACATAGAACTAGCGGATGTTAAGAAGTATTTCTCAACATTTTCAGACTGGTAGCCTCTTATTTTATGTCAAAAATTGTCATGTCCCCCTTAATATTTTTGTCTTTTGTAGCAAAGGTCAGACATATCAAAGGTAACTGTAAGACAGATATGAAATTTGTTTGCATGTGTTTCAAGAAATGGACAGAGACTGTGTGAATGGAAGAGGTACTTGGAGAGTAGGTAAGTGAAAACTTCTTTGCTTTGTATTGTAACAGTTTCAAAACCCCCCGAGCCCCTGATTTGCCTACTGTGAACCTTTGGGGGCCAGAACCCACTTGCTGAGAAACACCAATACAGAGGACACAAAAGTTAGAGCTGATACGGGACAGAAACAAAATCTGCAGTCCAAGATTTAGAGCAGAGGTGGGCAAAGTATGGCCCATGGGCTGAATCCAGCCTACCAGATCTTTGGATCTGACACATGGCCCACCAGGACCCTCAGGCAGGCTCCTTGCCTGGCATAGCCTCAAGCCATTCAAAGCAGCTGGCCATATGCCTCTAGGTACCCTGCACCCCTTGTGAGTGGGGGAGATTTTGCACGCTGCCCCTACCCCAGCACAATCATTGCAGCTGGAGGTGGGGGCAGCGTGAAGTTTCCCCTCATGGTGGCACACAGCGCAGAGAGACACAAGGCCCTAGCAGCTGGCCTGGAGCCACATAGATAATCACCTCCCAGCCAGAGGCTGCATCTGGAACCCCACCCCATCCCACACCCCAACTCCCTGCTCCAGGTCACCACCCAAACCATCTGTATCCTCCACCCCTCCTGACCTAGGTCACAATTCCCTCGCAGACCCCGCACCCCTTCCTAAACCTCTCCCCAAAGCCAGAATCCTCTCCTGAACCCATCCCGCCGCACAGACCCCAATCCCATACCCCAAGCTCCATCCTAGACCCTGCTCCTGCTCCATAGAAAAGTGCGGCCCTTGACCACTTACTAAAACCTTGGAGTGGCCTCCCCATTAAAAATGATTGCCCATCCCTGGTTTAGAAAGACAGTCTATTTTTAGAGTAGCTAGCTTGTATCCCTTTATAGCCATGTATTTATTTGGGGCACATCTTTTTTTAAAGCCATTTATAGTGATATGAATGGTGCTGTCTTAAGAAAAGCAACAACTACTAATCCAATATTATGCAGAGAGGAAGGGGAGCTCTGGACATATATAAAACTATGAGTTCTAAGCTTAGGTCTCAAAAACTAGGGATGTTAGATATCATGCAATTGAATAGTTGCATAACTGCATGAAATCTTCGCGGTTACACAACTATTCAATAGTCCCCAGGGGCGGGGCCGGCATCTTAGGGTGTGGGGGTCCCTGCAGACAGAGGTTGCTGCCAGGGACCGAGACAGCAGCGTAAGGGTGTGTGTGGGGGGGGGAGGAGGGGCGGGTAAATCCAGTGCTCGTGAATAGTCGGCTTTTAAACCAGCTCCTCACAGGCACCAGATCCCACTGCCCCACTCCTTTGCTGCCTCTGATACAGAGGCAGCAAGAGGGTGGGGAAAATGTGCGTAGTCGACAAGATTAACCAATAAGCCCAGGTTTATTGGTTAATCATGTAGTTGTCTACACAATGACATCCCTATCAAAAACATCCACATGCTGCATTTCTAAGAAACCCACTCATCCCTGGAATTCAGGGACTTGAAGAGATGCACAGATCTCCTTATTAGAGAGATGTCAGCAAAAAAAGTCCCTATAATACATTACAGGGTTAGGACTAGATCAGTGCAGTCAGTATCTGCAGGCTCTAACAATCTCTTGCATCCTTTACCCCTCATGATTCTTTTTTTTTTTTTTAAAGTTTAGATTATACACAAAGAACATCTCCTCATCAAAATTGTCGCTTTGCTCTAGAAACCTCAGACCTTATTTTTAATACTGTCTGAATAAGGACTTATGTCTTTCAGATCATTGAGCTGCAGTGGTTCTCAAAAAGAACAAGCACGATCTGTGTACTTCATGCCTACTATAAAAACACACACACAAAGAAAGTCATAGGCAGCTTATAGTTTTACACTTCCAAACAATGTTCATGTCACTTTTCTCCTGAAGTTAAGGAAGGCGCATTTGAAACTTGCAGCTGACAGCCTCCCTGCTAAAAAAATGCCTAATTAGCATAACATCACCAACACACTAAACAAATTAACTGCTGTAGGTCATCGTGGTGTCTCCTTGGCACAGATCCAATCAAAGATTTTTGTTTTGCTTTGTTGTTAAAGGCTGCATTGATCTGTTATAACAAGTCTCCACTTGTTATCTAGCATCCTACAGGCAGCTACTGCAAAAGCTGCTCCATGCTGAAAGTACCTTTCCTAACAGACATCTACAATGTTTGGATGCAGCCTGTGAAACTTACATAATGGTGCCATTTAAGGATCAGCTAGAGGAGAAAGTTTCTAGAGAGAGATTGATCCGTTGCTATATAGCTTGCCCTCTTACAGCGCAAGGGTGAAGAAAAAGAACTCAGTGAGGGGGGAAAGTAAGTGGATATAGACAGAGAATCTATATAATTAGCAGTTTGTTATAACTGAGTACTGCTATCTTGAATGATACAGAAAACATTTTATTTCTACATGGTAGAATAGCAACTGTGAATCATTCCCTGTATGTGTGTACAGAAATCCCATTAATACTAATGGCAGCTACAAACACTACATATCCTGCCACAACAATGAGGAGTATTCCTGTGAATAACTCCCAGGAATTTCATTTTTCACAAATGGTCCACTACAGCAACCTGATCCACTATAATAGCATTAATTAATTATAAGCATTCGCTTATATCATGATTAACATACGAATAAATCCTATTGAACATATGTAGCTCATGTTGAAGGGATTATGTAAGATCTATGTAGTATGAGAGTGATAAAACAATAGCTAATAACACTATTCTCACCATCTAGTAATAAGGTTAATGATAAGGTCAACATACTCTCTATATTTTACTACAACTCAAGTTGCAGTAACTATTCAATGGCTTTATATTATTGTTCATCTCTCTCTCTATATATAAAAAAAACTTTTCCTGTGGGATGACAGAGGGACAAAATCATGTCACTCTGGTATCCCACAGCCCCTCCATCTGCCCTCAGACCCTCCCAGCCCCCCTGCCCAGTACTCAAGCAGGCAGCTGGAGCCAGGTGGCCTCCCTCCTCCCCCTTCCTAGGGAGCCAGGAACCGGGCGCCCTCCTTTGTGGGAGGGTGGGGTCATATGGCTTTCCCCCCTTGCGGGGGGGCCTCGGAGCTACCAGCCGCACGGTACTCCCTCTGGGGGGGGAGGATAGAGCTGTATGGCCTTCCTCCCTCATGGGCGGGGGGGAGGGGGGCGGCAGGGAGCTGCATGCCTCCCCCCTCGCAGGGTGGGAGGGCTGGCCAGCTGTGGCCTTGTCCAGTCCAACCCCCTGATGATTCGAGGGAGAGAGCCGGGCCAGCCAAGGCCTCAGCCCAGCCCAGCCCCTGGGGTCTGGGGAGGGGAGGAGAGCTGGGGCTATCCCAGCCTTAGAGGGGCCCAGTGGCTGGGGAGAGAGATCTTGGGCAGGTCAGGGCTCCACACCTTGGCCTGGCCCTCCCCAATTGTCAGGGGGGTTGGCGAGCATAGCGAGCAGGGGGCACCGCCCCCCTAGTAATTTCTAAATATATCATGCTTAGTCCCTTCCATTGCATGTGAAATTTTTGCTAATCTGCTTTTTCGTCCACACTTAGCCAAACAGTCAGACATTGCTATTGTTTGGTCCATTCCTGCATGGCCACGAGGGTTTCATGGCCCGGAACAGCCTTGATGATCCCAGGTACATGTTGGCCACTCCAGCCCTCAGTTGTTGGAATTTTATAAGGAATGTTACAAGTCACTCAGTGAACAACGTTCACGGGAATGTCTTGCGGCATTCCCACAGAATACCCAAAAAGCATAAAATGCCCCAGTAATCTTTAGACCATAAATGTCTGGATTATACATGAAATCATTTTCCTTTATGCCCAATTACAATGTTGGCATTTTGTGTAGAAAGCTGCCAGTTTTGCCCAGTCTGAGCAGCATAATATATGTTCCACAACTATACAATAGCTTGGTTGTTTTGCTGAGATGATATTGATTCCATATTCAGTGTAAACAACCTATGGCAGATGCTGCAATGCCCATCTGATGGAGAACCTCTGTGTGAGAGTTGGAGGAACTGGTTAGTGTACAATCTAAATAGCAAAAGCTGGAAATTGTAAAGGTGCTGACATCAGATTTCCCTGATGTACACAGACAGTGGTACTATTATGCACCTCACTAATAAGAGTGGTTGGAAAACCTGTACCCCTTACGTTACATAGCACAGCTGAATCAAACACAGTCTTAAGATCAACATACACCACATGCAAGGGCTTCTGGAACTCGGTGTCTCCCCAACAACAAAGGGAGGGCCAAAATGGCATCTCATGTGGACCCATAAAGCCTGAGTGTTGGGGGCAGTGTTTCTGATGTTGGCTCCAAATGTGCCAACACACCATGCACAAACACCTTCCTTGGTATGGACAACAAGGTGATTGGCCTGTCACTGTTACATTCACTGTGCAGTCCCTTGGCCTTATAAAGTCAGATCACAAGACCATCCTTCCAGGCAGTTGGCAAGGTTCCAGTTCCCCAAACCAGAGAGAAGATGGCCAGAAGTGATTCCACTACAGGGTGAACAGCACATTTTAGCAGCTCTAAGGAATGCCATCAGTGCTGGCAGCATGTCCATTTTACAGTTTGCAGATGGTGCTCTTCAATTAACAACCAACATTAGTACATCAGTACCATGTCTGGGTTTGAAGCCCAAGCTCTGAACAAGCAGCAGCTGGTAGGTGGTTCCGGACACTGCGATAATGTTCTATCCAGCATCAGAAGATATTTATCATTCAGTGTTCATGGACAGCCTTGGCTATCACTCGGGATGCCATTTGTAGTGACTGCCTCTGGCTGGCTGAGGTTACGGATCACATGGAATGCTGGTTTTAAGTCTCCCTTGGCGAAGCCAAATTCAACATCATCTGCCGCTTGGTTACAATATGCCTCAGAATTGCGGAGTGCCACGGTGTTGAACTTTTGCTTCAGTGGATTATGAGTGTGCTTATCACCTTGCTGATAGGCATCAATAGCTGACTGTCTGCTTGGTGGATTGGTGCAGGATGGAGATGAACAGAGACCAGGCAACCTCAGCATCATCTGGCAGACCATCTAGAGCCAAGAATCTACTGCTGATGTCCATACTGCATGCCTGCTAAACGCAGCATACAGAGAAGTGCACTGATGTCAAAACTTCTTCATCATCGCAGAAGGCTTACTAGCTTGTCAGAACATCAATGATATGTGGGCAACCCAAGGTGGTGTCTGTGTCCCTGGCACATGGTGCACCACGGTTGCTCTACAGGAGTGAAGAGACAGCTGTCATGTGTGATGATGTGGTCCAACTCCTTCTGAGTGATGCTATCATAACAGATCCATGACATCTAATGTACACATTGCTGCTTGAAATATGACCTGAGAACAGAAAGATTCTGAGAGGTACAGAATGGGAGCAAGCTGTATGAATTTTCATTGCGTATATCAGAATGTAATGGCCAATGACCTGTTCAAGCCCAATTTATACTTCATGCTTCTGCATCTAAGTTTTCTTTCTTAAATGTGGTACTTTGTAGTTGTCTTCATTGAATTTCATCTTGTTGATTTCAGACCAATTTGTCAAGGTCATTTTGAATTTTAATCCTGTCCTCCAAAGCACTTGCAATCCCTGACAGCTTGGTGTCATCTGCAGATTACCAACTCCATCGTCCAAGTCATTAATTAATATGTTGAATAGTTTTGGATTTAAACCAGACCCCTGTGGATTCCCAATAAGATATGCCCTCCCAGTTTGAACCATTGATAATTATTTTTTGAGCATGGTCTTTCAACCAGATATGCAACTACTGTATAATAATTTCATCTGAACTACATATCTCAAATTTGCTTGTGGGAATATCATATAGTACTGTGTCAATAGCATACTAAAATCAATCTGTATCACATCACTACTTCCCCTCTATCCACTAAGGATATTAAGTAATGGTTAATTGACTAGTTGAGTAGTCAAAGGAATTTCCATTGACTACTCAACTAGTCGATGGGCACTTCCGCCTTCTTCTTTTAAAATGTACAAGAGCCTCAGTGGGGAAGTCCCGCTGACTCCTGGCTGCACGCGGTGTGCCAGCTCCTAGAGGGAGCTCTTGTACATTTCAAAGTGGCAGTGCAGCATGGAGCCCGGAGTCAGAGGGGCACTCCCTGGAGTCAGTGGGGGCAGGGCTGGCTCTAGATTCCGGGGGGGGGCCTGCGCATGCATTGTACTCCCGGGGTACGGCACATGTGCCGTGCATCCCGGATGTCACGATGCATGCGCCGTGCGCCCAGGGGGCCCCACGCAAGCGTCGTGCTCCTGGCGCACTGTGCATGCGTCGCTCACCTGGGCGCGGGGCCCCACGCCGGGGAATCAGACGAATCGGCCTAAGGCCCGCCCTGAGTGGGGGATTCCATGCTGTGTTGCTGCTATGAAATGCCACACAGAGCCAGGGTCAGCTGAGAATGCGCAGCATTTAAGTGGAACCCAGGATCAGCTGAGGAGTCCCCAGCTGACTGTGGGTTCCGCGCAGCATTTCCCCAGAACTTGGGGTCAGCTGGGGAGTCCACACAGTGCCACATAGCTGATCCTGGGCTCAGCTGTGTGACGCTGCCCCTTTGAATGCTGCCTTGGCATTTCAAAGGGGCAGACACACAGCTGATCCCAGGTTTGTGCGCCTTACTAAATCAGTAAGGCTCACAAACCCTGTCTCCCTTATCTCTAACCCTTCTCCACATGGTGGGTTAGTAGAAATGGGTTGAGTAGGAGATTGCCCCATAGAGCAAAATATGGTGGCAAGATCTGCTCTCCATGCTCCTATGGTAGCCATGAGGGCCTAGAGGGATTCAGTCCAAAATACCCTAGCTAACAAGGCTCCAACTGTGTGGACTCCTCTTACACCTGCATGTGGTCTACCTGTATTTGAAGGGCTAAATAGTATTTTCTATCAGCTGCTGTTTTGTCAGACCACAGGCTGTCTCTTAGAACACATTTGCTTAACAAAACCTGTTAACCTAGAATTTCTTTAAATGAAGGAGGTGTAGAAAAGATATCCTAGGCACTTGATGGCACAGACTGGCACACACACAAAGCTTCTGAAAGAAACGTCAGAACAAATTTGGTCAGCATAAGCAGATTTAGATCAGTTTTGAAAACATTTGCCTTGGATAAGCACTCCCCTTGATCAGGAGAGAAGAGGTCCTAGTGGCCTTTACAACAGAATTTCTGTTACCAAGAGATGGGAACAGGCAATCACATTTTGGGAGAAAATGTATGTGTTTGTATAGCTAATTGTGCAAAGGCAGACAATCTCTCACACACATGACTATCATCTTCATTTTGAACTCACTGCATTCGAACTGATCTGCTGTCTTTAACACAGCAGGGACAAATGCATTTACTTGTAAAACAAAGCAGGGCCTGTTCAGAGGGGGAACGGCAATCAATCCAGTTGCCGCAGAGGCAGTAAGTGTTCATTTACCATTAGGTGACCTGTAGCAATAAAATATTATGTCTTTTGCCAGCAGGAGCCTAGCCAGCTGCAGGACACCGCGACTTTGTCAGCAATCAGTCACAAACGTCCTTTACAACCTTTTGTTCGCTACTCATTAAGGTGAATTATAACAGTGGGATGGAAAATTTTTCTAGTGAGCCTCCTTCAACTCTAAGAGTTAACACACTCCACGTTGCTCCCAACGTACCTTTTCCTCTTCAACTCTGCAATTGCCCTATGCATTTCACCTCCTGCACTTTCAGACCCAATACAACTTTGTGCACACTTTTGTCTGAGCAGGAAGGAATCCCACTCAGCTCTGTTTAAAATAAACATTAGTGCCTGTATTGTGCATAGTCCTGTCATCATGTCCATAAGGCCTTTAGAGAACAATAGACTGTATTGTAGTACAGTGAGAGGGCCTGCACATTAGCTTTGTGAAAGTACTTTGTACTTGTGTACGTTAGTGGCACTGAGAATAGGGGTCAGTTTGGAAGACACTAAATTGACTCTGTGGGATGAGGTATTTTCAGCAAACTCAGATTCTTCATTACAACTCTTGTGAGCCCAGTTTCCATGCACTTTGCTGACAGCACCACCAGATATTTATAATAAATAATGTAACAACTTCATCCCCACTTTGTTATGAATAGAATTACAATATTAGAATGTGCTATTTGCTCTTACAGTCATGCTCACTTTTCACTGTAACAATAACCCTATCAACAGCTGGCAAGATGAAATTTTGAGTAAATATATGGACAAGGCAGGCAGAAAATAATATCTGTGTCTCCATACAACAACCCCTGCTAGAGAATTACAAGTTAAAATTATATACATGAGCAGAGCGGTTGCTTTCTGCAACTCAGATGACATAGTTCCACCAAATCATTGGCTAATGAACAGTCTCCCTCCATGACAGCAAAGATCCAGAAAACATCAGGACAGCTGGAGCTCACACAAAGTTAATGTAACTAAGTTGCCTAGAAAGCAATAGCAAGCAGATAAAATCAATAAATAAAAACAAAATGAATATTATTCTAAAAGCTTACACAAAGCACTACAACTGGTGACATTGAACTTGGAATAGCTTGAGCAATTTCAAGCCATTACACCATCTTTCACTGAATTTCAAAATAAATTAATAAAGATATCACTGTTTTAAATTGATTTTAAGATTTAAACTGATTTCTCTAGAAGCCCTGTCTATATAAGCAAATTACTGTTATCTCTAGTACTGGAATTGAAAGGAAATCTACAATGAATTATCTTTGTTTCAGTTCCTGTCAAATATATATTTCAATATAAACCTTACCGGAATTAGTCACACCTGGTAGGTGATTTTGCTTTGTCTTATACTTATTGAATGAACAGATCAATATCTAGCTTCAACCCAAGCTTTCTCCCATCTCTCCCATCACAAGCCAACCTCAAAGTATCTGCTTTGGAGTATTTTTATTCACAAAGTTCGTAGCTAATTAGTTGTGGTCAAGTTGGCCAGTTGGGCACAGATAGGGATTTGGCAATCATGGCTCTCCATCCCTAGAGACACCCTAACCTTCCTTCCTTTCCTTGGCATAAGTGATTCCTTTTTAGGGAGCTGGACCGAGGAAAGACAGCCAAGAGAACCATGCCAGTATTGGTAGCAACTAATACTACTCTTTCTTCACTCCACAGTAGATTGATCATGAGAGTGTTTTCCCCCCTTGTTACTTCAGTCAACCCCAACTCACACACACACTTATGAAATGGACTTAACTGAATTCAACATTGTCCTTTTAAGAACCATATGCTGTTACCACACAATCTTCATCACTATACAGGAGATTCCTATAGAAATATGACTGAAAGAGGATGGAGAGAGGCTGTTCTCAGTAGTGACGAATGGCAGAACAAGGAGCAATGGTCTCAAGTTACAATGGAGGCAGTCTAGGCTGGATATTAGGAAAAACTATGTCACTAGGAGGGTGGTGAAGCACTGGAATGGGCTACTTAGGAAAGTGGTGGAATCTCCATCCCTAGAGGTTTTTAAGTCTTGTCTTGACAAAGCCCTAGGTGGAATGATTTAGTTAGGGTTGGTCCTGCTTTGGGCAGGGGGCTGGACTCGATGACCTCCTGAGGTCTCTTCCAGCCCTATGATTCTATGAAATTCTTAAAGTTAATGCTTTACAGATCAAAAGTCCAGAGTCCATGAGTTAGTTTAGTACAATGTAATCAAAATCACTTTACCCCACTACACCCTGTCTGACACCCCCATAATCTCAACTTTTAAAAAAACAATAAAAGAACCAAAAAATGCTAAAGAGCAGAGTAAAAAAAACAGTGAGGTGCAAAAGGGCATCCTTTCAAAATTGGAAGTGAAATCCTAGTGAGGAAATAGAAAGGAGTATAAACTCTGGCAAGTCACAAAGAAGTCTAAGGCAGGCCAAGAAAGAATTTGAAGAGAAACTAGATAAGGACATAAAAACTAACAGCATATTTTTAAGCACTTCAAAAGCAGGAAACCTGCCCATATCAGTCAGTGGTGGTACTGCATGACCAAATTGCTAAAGGAGCACTAAAGAAAGACAAGATCAGTGTGGAGAAGCTAAATGAGTTCTTTGCATTGGTCTTCACAGCAGAGAATTTGTGACAGTTCCCAAGCCCTGAGCCATTTTTCTCAGGTGATAAATCTGAGGAACTGTCCCAGATTGAGGTGTTAGCAAGTTTTAGAATTAACAATACTATGTCACCAGGACCCAGATGGCATTCACTACCAGATGGTATTGGAGTTCTGAAAGAGGTATAATCCCTTATTTAAGAGGAAACAAACACGACTTACAAGCAGAGTCGTAACTAGCTAATTTGGCACCTGAGGCAAGACCATCCTCGGCGCGGGTGCTGATGTGGTGCGAGGCACGAGTGAAGACAGCGTAGTAGCTGTCTTTTTTTGCACCCCCTCAACTATGCGCCCGAGGCAAGTGCCTCACTCGCCGCGCCCGAGGCAAGTGCCTCACTCGCCTCGCCCTTGTTACAGTCTTCCTTACACGACACGCATGAGTTGTAAGTTACTGCAAACATACATGAATTACAAGCCAATCCTGCAAATACGTACACAGGTGCTTAAGTTTACATGTTAAAACAGTCACCAGTGGGACTACTTATACATGTGAAGCTAAGCACAGGGATCTCTGCAGAATCAGGGCTACAGTTCTTAGCAAGTAAAGTCTGTATAGATTGCAAGGACTATGTGTCTCCAAGAAAGAAGAAAAAGATGTTGGCATTGGATGCAACGGTGGTTTCCTATTGGCTCTGGCTCAAGAAACAATCACTCACCCTCCAGTACTTCACGTTAAAGTAAACAATGTATTGTGGTGGCCAATGTTCTCCCTTACATTATAGCCAGAGCACCACTTACCAGGAAAGGAACATGCTTAGGAACTATTTTAGGGATGAAAACAAACCAACCTGTCAACCACAGACAATTCAAACTGAAACAAAGAGAGCTGCTGCTGTGTTTTGGAAATAATGTATTTAATTAAGAATGTGGTCTTCCAACTATATTCAAGAAACACATTCAAGATCAATTGTTAACTAACTACATTTTCTTGTTTTTTTATAGGAAATATCTCATGCTTCATTTTTTTAAAGCTTATTTGTTAGCTGCTTCTTCCTTCCACCCCCTCCCCCCTTGCAGTGATGGTAGTGCCGCAAATTTCAGCCCCATGGATCTCCCCATACAAAGATTAGGATCCCACTAAAATAATTGTTAAAAGTAACAATAGTGAAAAAGTATCAGAGGGGTAGTCATGTTAGTCTGGATCTGCAAAAGCGACAAAGAGTCCTGTAGCACCTCATAGACTAACAGATATATTGGAGCATTAGCTTTCGTGGGCAAAGACCCACTTCATCAGACATGCATCTGATGAAGTGGGTCTTTGCCCACGAAAGCTTATGCACCAATACATCTGTTAGTCTATACGGTGCTACAGGACTCCTAATAGTGAAAAAGTAATTTTCATACTTCCATAAAACCATGTGCACATACAGCAGATAGGACATCTCTCTAGGAGATGTGAAATTTATTTTCAGTTGAGAAGTGCCAGCACCACAAGTGAGTTATACAATTCACTTTTCTCAAGCAAGATAAATTCTGCAGCCCATACTCCAGCTCATCATTTATTCTGTTACAATCAGGGGAGTGGATAGGAAATGTATTTTTACTGCTGCAGTTTGAGGTCAGCTCCATTTAATAGCTGAATGCAGAACACTACTTTGCCAATGTCACAAAGCTCTCAGAAAGCTGATGTGCTACATGTTGAGAACTGCCGTGAGAAAGCAGCCCAGGATTTCATGACTATAAAGTAGCCCGTAATGATTGTTGTTTATACGCAGAAATCTATTTTGCTCCATCTGTGTATAAATAAACCAGAATTCAGCTAATGCTTAAAAGCATTGAGAATGGAAATGCAATACTGAGGGCTATTTATTTTAACTCCTCCCTCCACCAAATACATTTATATCATATAGATGAGGACAGAATATACTATGATATGAGGGGGATCTAGTTCAGTGCTCTTTGGCTTCATGAAGTTTTAAGTGACTATCATATGCCCCATAACAAACACAGAAAATTAGCTGTGGATTTGTTACAATGTTTCCCAACTGTGTGTGGAGTACTTTAAAGATGGAACGTACAATAGCAGGCAACATTTTCAAAAGCACCATTGTCCCATTTACAAAATTTCCTAAACTGCTTAGAAGCCTAAGGCCTGGTCTTGACCAAAAGCATAGGTCAACTTAGCTGCATTGCTCAGGACTATGAAAAATTCTGTACTACGTCAAATCTACTTCCACAGCTGTGCCATTTTAGAGTAGACATAACCTAAGTCCTGGTGAAAGTCAGAGAAACTGAGGGCATATCTACACAGGATACTCAGGAAGGTCAGCCAAATTGACTACAGGTGTGAATTTAAAATCCATTGGTTAAAATACTTTAAACCCATGTGTGGCTGCTCATTTAGCAGCAAAGTGGTCTTTGTTCATTTTAGCTTAAAGCACAAAGTGAATTTTAACAAAAGTTGGGTAGGAGGAAAATGCTGTCTTGAATAAATCACCATTAAAAATAAACAGTTTTTAATTTATTATAACTTTATAAACCAATTGAAATGATTGCTTTAAATAGCATTGAGTATAACAGGTGCCAAAAAAGAGCTAGGTGAAACTATTCGTTTTACTAGAAACTCAGGATATTTCCAAGGATTCTTTAGTTTGATCTAGTTCTTTTTATTTATTCCAGCAAAAACATAAGCCTTCAGACAGTCTATCTCAAATGCACAAGGATTTAGATTAAAACCAAAAGAAATCAGAACAAGGGTTGACAAAGCTTTTATGGAAAGCAACTGAATACTAAAATCACAGATTTAATCAAAAAGAGCATGGTAATTACTGGCACTGCAGGACAGTTTGGAAACAAGATTTTTTTGCCTCTGCCTGACCTCCTCCCCACCTCTTAAAAGAAAATTATTTCACCCACTGTAAGGGTACGTCTACACTAGCTCGTTAGTTCGAGCTAGGTAGGGTAATGAGGGCAACCGGAGTTGCAAATGAAGCCCGGGAATTAAATATCCCGGGCTTCATTTGCATGTTCCCGGGCGCCGCCATTTTTAAATCCCCCTTAGTCCGAACTCCGTGCCCGCGGCTACACGCGGCATGGACTAGGTAGTTCGAATTAAAGATCCTAATTCGAACTACCGTTACTCCTCGTGGAATGAGGAGTAATGGTAGTTCGAATTAGGATCTTTAATTCGAACTACCTAGTCCGTGCCGCATGCACGGAGTTCGGATTAAGGGGGATTTAAAAATGGCGGCGCCCGGGAACATGCAAATGAAGCCTGGGATATTTAAATCCCGGGCTTCATTTGCAACTCCGGTTGCCCTCATTACCCTACCTAGCTCGAACTAACGAGCTAGTGTAGACGTACCCTAAGTGGGGAATAAAGTAAACAGCACATTTCACTCACTGTTTATTTCCAGAATTAAACCATTCCCAAATGTAATTATTATTAATATTGCTGTGCCAAACTGTGGCTGCAAGAACCACTTGCAGAAGGCTGGGTTTTCTGCCATCTTCATAGCAATGGCTCCTCCTGTTCAAACTTCCACAGGGCTTTCTGTGGGCCTAGGACAAAGAGGAAGGGAGGGCGGCAAGGAGTGAACATGCTGTGGGGGGAACGATGGAAGTAGTGGCCCCACAGCACACTGTCTTCCTCTTTGCAGGCTATGGAAACTCCCTAGAAAGTTAATACAAGGAGGCATTGTCTTTCTCTTACATGTGATAGCAATTGTTAGTCGTGAGGGAGTGGGGAGGAGAGCTGGGGGAGGGGGACGGGATCCTACCAGAGATGCTCAGTTGGAGCTGCACTGTCAGGAAGTGGAGAAACATGTAGGCCAGAACTAGTGTGAAGGGCTAGGGCCTGTGAGCAGGAGGCTCTAGCTATGGGTGGAACATAGTCAATGCATAGAGTGTAGAGTAGGGATCTCCATAACTCAACTCATGGAGCCACCCCTGCCCCCAGCAAAAATGACCAGGGATGAGATCCAAGATGGGATTCTCATTGAGTTTCTCTCTCACTTGATCCCCTCCCCAAGGGTGTAGCCATCGAAGGGCATAATGCAGGCAAACCTTTAGGATGGGGGGGGGGAAGGGGGGCTTGTTTTGTTTTTTGAGATCATCGTGTTTTCTAAAAACATAGGAGTGAATAAATAAACACATTATTAACATAAAATGGGGATTTTTTATGGGGAAGGTGCATGTCTTGTGTTATACAGGAGGTCTCAGAATATATAATCACAATAGTCCATTCTGGCCTTGGAATCTATCATGTGTTGCAGCAGTGCCCACAGGTTCCAATCAGATTTGGGGTCCCATTGTGGGAGGCACTACGCAAACAAATAGAAAAGCATAATTCCTGACTCAAAGAGTTTACAACCTAACTACCATTGCACTCACGTCCAGCATCCTTCCTTCCCCACTGAAGGGAAGGGAACAGTTCACTTTTTTCTTAATATGACCAAAACAAATATGTAAAATCAAGATATTAAATCTTGCTCAGACGGAAACAGTGTACCTTAACACTCCAAAACCTAAATACTCGGGGGGGGGGGGGGCAGTTAAGATCAATTTTGGTAGCAGCTGGATTATTAAGAAGTGGATAATTTTGCATCCACTAAGAACTTTTATATATTCTCTCTCCCACACAAAGCAGTGTGAAACAAGACCAGGAGGAAATATATCCTTCAACTGCTTTCATAATTCTAAAAGGACTTAAATAGCATGGAGTTGAGCAAAATAAAAATACCCACATACTTTAAGACAGTGGTTATATCAGGTAAAAAATAATGCTCATAAACTCATGTTACCAAGAAGGGACCAGGAAGGAAGTTTTCCTTGATGGATCCAATGTTCTAGCATCTCAGCACTGATGCCATAGTAAATCCAAACATACATAGGTAGTGTAAAATGGCCTCAACTGTTATAATTTCTTTAAGAAAAGAACCCATGAAGCACTGGGTAGTGGCCATTGTCAAGGGTATACTAGACTAGCCTGATTTGACATGGCACAATATCTATTCAGGGTTCTTTTTCTATTAGGAAATAAATACATCTCTTTGACTAGCAGACACTACATGTCACAAATAAATTCAATAATCAGTGCACCTGGGTCTAAAGTGTTGGATCCCTAGACTTCTTGCCCTATTTGCTGCAGTTCTCATCATAGTAACAGCCAAAGCCTATAGGAATCAACAATGAACAGAATGTAACCCCGTACTGTGTGTCACCTATTACAAAGATTTTCATGGTGTCAGACTCCCCCTAGCCAAAACAAATGTTATTAAATGTATCTTACCTCAAAGACTGCAGCTCAGCTGAGTAACACAAAGAAGCTGAGTTTCCAAATGTGACTTCTAGATCTATGCCCAGAGCTTGGAATAGCAGTAGAAGCACAAGCTCACATTCACATCACTTGCACGGGTTAGAGGCAACCCAGAAAGTTAGGCAACTCATTGAAATGGAAAAAAGGAAGAGGCAAATATGGCTATTTGCCTGTCATCTTGAGTGAAAACCAATATAAAATAAAAATGTGACTGCAAATGGCCCACTCTACTATTGCATACCCATATTATGGCTTATCCTTATGCTGATGATTTACTGCTTTACTGCCTCTGTATGAATACACAAACATATCAGCATGTCACTGCACTATTGCATTAAACGCTATTGATTATTCATTTTATAATTGTTATGGATGGGGGACATCATTTTGCCTAATATTAAAATCAAATACCCATGTGAGCCGTCAAACCTCCCTCCAAGAGTATTGTTTGCATTTCATTCAGAGAAAGGAGGAGGAGGAAAGAAAAATCCATTGGGAGAATAACATGAGAAATGCAATGTAGAAGAAGCAGAGAGGAAAGAATGAATAAAAAAAGCAAAGATGGAAAGACAGAAAACATTCAAATACAAATAAAACATAAAATATTCACTATGTAGCAGCTATGGATTTATACCAATTGTTTTTTGGAGGGTGGAGAAGGGAGAAAACATGTGAGAGTCCTTGTTTCTCTATTGCCAAATCCTAGCACAAGCTTTCCTTCAGGTAGAAAAGTATGATAATATTTTTTATTAAATAGTGCTTGGGTAAAGGAGAGGGAATGATGAAACTCCAGAAAGTTTGCCCAAATCTCTCTTTTGCTTTCAGTACATTTATAAAAGGTTACTTTCTAAACACTATGGCTATGTCTACACTCGCGGCTTCTTGCGCAAGTACGGCTGTTCTTGCGCAAGAATCTGCAGAGCGTCCACACTGCCCGCCCGCTCTTGCGCAAGTACATTTACGGTACGGCGTGGTAAGAGAGGGCTCCTTGTGCAAGAGTTACGCTCTTTTTTATCAGGTGTAAGCCCTCTTGCGCAGGAGCTCTTGCACAAGAGGGCAGCGTGGACGCTCGGCAGGGATTTCTTGCGCAAGAAAGCCCTATGGCTAAAATGGCCATCAGAGCTTTCTTGAGCAAGAGAGCGTCCACACTGCCATGAGAGCTCTTGCGCAAAAGCACAGCGCGCACATGGCAGTGTGGACGTTTTCTTGCGCAAGACTTCTTGCACAAGAACCCTTGCGCAAGATGTTCTTGCGCAAGAAGCTGCCTGTATAGACATAGCCTATTTGTTTTTCAAAGAGTTTCTAAATGGAAAGATGCAGTCTAACAAGCATTTTCATCCTTCTGTATATGCTTGGGACATTGCAGGGAGAGCTGTGCAGAACATTAGCAATCACTAATTTGGTAGCATAACAAAATATAAATGACATAAACAGCAGAAAATCACAAGACACTTTTTATCCTGAATTTAAAAACATTAATTGATGCTTTTTCCATTCATACATGTATATATAGGCCTGTTTATGGAGACAATCAATTATGTTCAGATATAATGTGCTGCTTTTGCTGTTCTGCTGTTTTTTGCCCCAACCAGGCTTGAAGTCTGTTACTTACAGGGTTTTTAAAAACAAAACCCTTTTATTTTGCAAAACAATCTGCAAGTGTCACTGTTCAAATGATTAAAATCCCAGTTCTTCCACCATAAATGCAGAAGTCTGGCACTTCCTTTGCTGGCTGCAGAAAGACCTAGCAAAGCTAAAGCTTAAGCCAAGCTTTTAAGATTTTTCTGATTCTACCCTTTCATTTTCTCTTCCTCTCTATAAATCTTGGAGTAAAAAAGATTAGTGCAGATGAATGAAAATATTCTTCCACTTCAGCATTTGCTGTCACTATGAAGCACTAAGCAGGTTCTCATAAGGTTTCATTGGAAAGATGGAAATTCCTGCACTTCACTTAAGTATAATCACCTTGCCACAAAGGGACGAGGAAAACACCCCGGCTGCTTATTTTGGCCTAGCTTTCTTATGATTTATCCAGCATGAAGTCCTGTAAACACAGTAACCTCTCAAATTGATGCTTTGCCTTGTACTAAAGTTCAACTGGCTTCTGATGCTGCACACGACACCAGTCAGTTTCTGGCTCAATGCACCTAACAAATAAATTGACCTGGACTAAGGAAAGCCAAAAATATGAAGACAAAGTGATTCGCCTTGCTGAGCAATCAGGCATACAGCTGGATTAATGGCTGGGAATGGGGGCACTAGAGCAGCCAGCTCTACCAGCAGAGGTCACTATCTGTAACAGGGGAACCATACTGGATGGGAAACAAGACACAAAATAAAAAAAAACAGACTTAGGTATCTCCTTAAGGCCACCTTCTGAATCTGATTCACCATTTTGTTACTCCAGTGTTAAACCTGGGTAACGCCACAAAGTTATGTCACTACAGAAAGAGAGTCACATTGTAGTGAATCAGGCCCTTTCAATCCCAAATCTGCCCAAATGTAACTCTCCGAAGTTCAACAGGACTTCATACATAGCAGCCCTCCAGTTTTAGATGTGGGAGCCTAAACTGAGCAAGGAAGCATGGCCTAGTGACTAGAGCGCTGGACTGGGATTCTATTTCTGGCTCTGCCTCCAGCCTGGAAGATGGCTGCATCCCCTCTCTGGGCCTCAGCTTTTCTATTGGGAAAATGGAAATAACAATACTGCCCTTTTTGCAAAGCACTTTGAGATCTTCTGATGAACATTATCATATTGTGCACAAGTTTTATATTAGGCGCTTAGATTAGCACTTACCTGGATAAAAGCCTTTTTAACATAGCTAACTGCATATTGTGTTTGTCCTGTGTAGAGCACAATTTAGCCCACCATTTTTTTCATTGCTGCAAAACAGCACAAAAGCATATAAGTATAAAATGGGAGCTCATGCAAACATTACATTGAGCCTCACAGGGCTGACTTCAGAGAAGACTCTATTGCAAGCTGCTTGTCAATGTGATTTCTTTTCTAATAAATATTCAGATTACGACTGGGCTCAGCCATAAGCGAACATGTATCTTTATACAATAATAAACAGAGAAGACACTGCATCTTTAGAATTGGATGTATCTGAGTTAAACACCATAAAATCACCCGGCTCATTTCCTGAGGGAAAAATAAAAATAGCTACCAGGTATTAATAGAGCACCAAACACTACAGTATTTAGCAGCTGATCAGTCGAGCGTGCCAATCTGTGTCCAGGCTATTTCCATGTCAAGAAGATTTCCTTTTAAAAATAACCATTTTGATTAACTAATGATTCCCTGAGTTTTTAAGTAAGTTTTACGTGTGCCATGTTTCATACCCTTCCATTTGGAAAGCCAAGACTTCCTTAATTCCCATGAGTCGAGGTGATTAAGCTGATTAAGAAGTTGAAGATGGAGAAATTGTAACAAGCCTACTTCAGAAATCTCTAAATCTCCAAATCTGTTCAACCAACATCACATTGCGCTGGACCCTTTGCGTCAACTGAGTAAAGGCATTTAACGCTTCATGGGAGGCATTCGGCACTCTGCAGAATTAGGCCCTTACTATGATAACAAAATAGCCTGTAGTCATAACCTTCCTTTATTGGCAACAGAGTTACTCAAACCAGTGGCTTTTTCTGGCATTTTTCACTGTCTCCACTGTAATGTCATGATATGAATCAGGTTAAGGTTCTTGAACTCTATGGCTTTTACACACAAAACAAGAACCAAAACTTGCTCCACGTTCCTCTGCCCTTTCTATTCACAGGATAAAGCTGCAATCAGGAAAGTCATCCTGACTTGCAATCTAAAATAATTTCTGATAACCCTCTACCATCCTTGTTGTACTTGTAGAAATAGAACTAGCAGAATCTTGTTAGGGGGATAAGGAAATATACCACATTTCTTGTGAAGGCAGAATTCATTTACTATCCCTGGCTATTAAAATTACCCACCACACATACACACAGTTCTACAGAAGGAATAGAATTACCAGCCTCAGTCTCTCATGATCTTCCACTGGTCAGGCAGTCCACACTTGAGGAGGGGAGCCGGACTGTGTCAGTGAGCACTGATGCTCCTGGTGGGTGATTGTAGAACCAAAAGAACCAATTCTATAGTTTTGCACCCATCTTTTTATATGTGTTAGTCCATAGAGCTTGTGCTGTCCCACTGCCCCAGGACACTGCGTGATCTTTGATCTTCTTTTCTTGATGGAGCTTTTCTCTCTCTCTTTCTCGGGTGGGTTCTTTTGCAGGGCTCACAAACATTGTTCTTCAGCCATCAAGGCGGTGCTGGCAGCTGGTCTCCACACAGGGTGGATTCAGGGACTGATTCTTGTACACACACACCCACATTCACACTTTTACATAGACACACAACTAAATTTAAACAGAGTTAAGGCACTACAAAGTTTAAAATGGGATTTCAGTTACAATATGGTTAAAATGGGGTTTCACTTTATATATATAAAGCAGGGTTGGGCAATAATCTTTGAAGTGGCCCCGGGCCGCCCCAGAAGGGGCAGGGCCTAAAATGAAAGGGGCGGGGGCAGGATGCTTCTGGGCTTCCTCACCCACAGACCATGATTGGTCTGGGATGGGGGAGCCCCTTTGCCCTCCCCTTCCCGCTAAGCACCCATGCCCCTGGCAGAGCAGGAGGAGGCACTGCATGCTCCCCTGCTCCCAGGCCAATCAGAGGTTGGGGATGGGGGAGTGCATGAAGCTTCCTCCACCCTGCCCCCCCCCTGCGAGGAGCATGCAGCACTTAGAAAAGTGCTTCATGATCCTGGCAGGGTGGAGGAAACTTCATGCACTCCCCCGTCCCCTGGGAATACGAAGCCTCCTCCCGCCCTGGCAGGAGTGCGTTGGACCTCAAAGTGCTACGTGCTCCTGGCAGGGCAGAGGAACCTTTGTGCTCTTCCCCTGCCCCCAGGCCTCAATTAGGGTCTGGGGGCGGGGGAGCAGTAGGGCCTCTGCGGGCCGGATCAACCCGATCGGCAGGCCGGATCTGGCCCGCGGAGGCCCTTTTGCCCACCCCTGATATAAAAGTTTAAAAAGTTACAATAACAGATTCTCCAAAGGCAATTCTTAAAAGATTACTAGCAAATTAATCCAAATCCCATTCATACAAATTGGGCCGCAATTCATGAAGTTACATACATACTATCACATTGGTAGATATAATTTATTAAAAGGGCGAGTTCATGCTGCAGCCCTGAATCCTTAAACTGAAATGAACTTGAGGTACTCAATTCAGCAGGAAATATGGTCAACAGACACCTCAGAAATCACCCTCAAGCTGTCAGAAGATTCATCCACAACTGTATAATAATATCTGAACTGACGGGTCAGAGCTGAAGTTAACCATCACACCAAACGATAGAGAAAATCCGCATACCACTATGAATAACACTAACGGGTGAAGTTTCAAAGCAGTGCTTGTGGAGGCATGAGCAATGATCCCTTTAACAAATACAAGGGATTATCGAACACTTCCCAAAATTCTCTTGGAAAAGGTACTGAGTCTCTCAGACATCAGCCTTGAGGACTAGGGCTCCACTGAACCTTATCTCTCACCTTCTGCTAAAAATTTTCACTTAAGAACTAGTTTTAAAATAAAGAATGAACTCTAACAGACTGGGAGGCATGTCCTCAACTTTAGCATTATTCTACTTACAACCAAAGCTGTTGCCTGTGGTCCTGGAGGCCAGATGAAGGAGGGAATGTTTATATGGAATGGCATCTTGTGGAACTAGATTCTCCAGATGAACAGTAGGAAGGTATCCTTCATAGTTTGGCTTATGATCTAAGCTGCAAGCTCAGTTGTATAGGTTGGGATTTTTACATATTCTGTGTATGACAATTGTGAAGGATTCAGTCACAGAGATCCCCTTGAGACTGTCACTTGATATGCTGAAAATACCACTGAGCCTCCCTGCCTGCCCTCTGGGGCACCCCACCACTCTGTCCTGCTGAACCAGAAGCTCTAGTCTTCCCCAGTGATGGCACAGAGATGGGGTTGCAGCCCATATCAGAGCAACACAGACACTGAGATCCACTCAGCACTGGGAAGGCTCAATCAAAGGGGCTTGACACAGCACCTCAATGGGACCAAACCCCAGTGATAAATCCATTGTATTCTGCATAAAGTTTATAAAGGGTAAGCTCATAAATTGTTTGACTCCTTTATCAATGAAAGAGAGATACATACAGCTGTTATCCCCAGGAAACAATTATTTATACTGGATTTATTAATAAATCAATGAATTTATTAAGTGTAAACAGTAGGATTTAATTGGTTGCAAGTGATAACAGACAGATCGAAGTTACTAAGCAAAATAAAACAAATCATGCTAGCAGAGTTTACTATAGGAAGATAAGTTGTTCCAAATTGTAATTTCTCCCCAAAGTTCTTATTTCAGTTTCTCAGGCCAGAGGTGTCCTTTCTGGCCTGGGGCCAGCAGTTCTTCTCCAGCCCTATCCTTAGAATTCTTTTGTTTCCAGGTGTTTTCATGTATCCCTAGGGAGGCAGATCATTCTCCCAAATACCGGGCCATTAAGTTCTTTAAGTACCACTGATGGCCCTCTTTTAGTAAGTCTAAATCAATAAGCAGGTTTATGCTTCATTTTCTAATTTCAAATACAGGAGTGATACATGCATACCAATAGAAGATACTCATTCAGGGGATTACAAGCGATCCAATGAAAGGTTACATGCGATGTTTTGCATAAAGAATATTTGAGTTAGGTACATTCCTATTCATAGATATATTTCCATAAAGATATGGGGTGTAATGTCACAACAATATCCATTTATTTTATCAATTAGGATCCAGATATGGCAAATTAATTCCTCAATAACAAAATTACATATACCAACCATCTCTTCCAGAACAGCTAACTCTGTAATAAATGTTTCTAGACAGTTCACAGTAATCTCACTGGATTTTTTTTGTTAGAATTAAATGTTTATCTCTCCGTATACATTTTTCTAATCCCTAAACTCAAAAATCCAGCAGAGTATTCATGGAAACAAACTGCTCTACAAATCAACTCCATTGTTAAGTTACATTCAAGTTGGAAAACTGACAGAGCATTTACCATTAGATCAGAGGGCATGTCTACTCTGAGGAATTATTTTGAAATAACTCTCTTTGGGTATGTCTACACTGCATTTCTCTTTTGAGGAATTACCCTTACTCTTATAAAATGAGGTTTAAGGGTAATTTCAAAAGAAGGGTTTTCTTTCGAAATAACCATGTCTAGACAGCGTTTCTTTTTTCGAAATAGGGTATTTCGAAATAGCGCTCGGACGCGATTATGCAAATGAAGCGCAGGAAATTTAAATCTGCACTTCATTTGCAATTTAGTTCATCTGCATTTGCATTCCTCTCTCGAAAGAGGAATGCAGTGTAGAAATACCCTTTATTATGAAATAACAAGACATGCGTCCACACTACCAAGTCTGGGTTGTTGTTTTTTTTTAAATAATGGGCTTGTTATTTTGAAATAACAGCTCTTGCTTCTGAAGAGGAATAAGCTTATTTTAAATAGTTACTTTGAGAATTATTATTTTGAAATAACCTGGTAGTGTAGACGTAGCCAGAGATACTAATCCACAGGGTGATACCATCTGCATCAATGTTAGAAGGTCCTGCTGGATGTATGTTCATCTCCAAGCACCTTAGAGAACTCCAAGTTACATCACGTGTCAAAAATCTTTCAGGCAGTGATGAGTGTTTTTTAAAAAATCCCACATTTTGTATTCAGAAGTCCTACAAAAAACCTTTGATGCAGGCATTTATTCAATAGCAACTTGACTACTGAATCATAACAACATGGCTAAAACGTATCATGTTACTTAAAGGGATTAGTCAATCACCATACAGAGACTTCTACCTTATTTTTATTACACCTCTGATTTTGGTCATTTGGACATACCCCATCTGACTTCAGTAGACTGTGAAGCATAACTAGATTCAGTGAGCTGTGAAGGTTGTAGGTTGTACTATAGCTGAGTCCTGCTGAAGTTCAGTTATAATTTCTCATTAGGATGTCATACCTTTCAACTGTGATTTTCAGAGGCTTTCAAGAGACACAGTCCAGTACTTGGATTTTTAAAGGTCAGCATGGATTACACCAAAAGGAGAGACTATAATATTTCCTAAGGTAATTAAAAAAAAAGGTGCTAGTTTCTAGTATGAGGCTGTCACTTATGAAATATATTCAGTAAATAACCTAATTAAGCATTAAAAACATAGCTAGATGAGAGACCAGAAGTGTCAATATTGACAACATTCAGATTTTACATATTCTGCAAAACTTTCCAAATATGTAATATGCTAAACCAGATTGTACAAAACCCATATGGTATTATTTTTCTTTTAAATTACAGATACTGTTAGACCAACATATTAAGATAGATTAATTACAATGACATTTCCATGGCTGCATATTACATTCACCTTGAAAACAAGAGTTCATCATGATGGATATTATTACAGATACTATCAAAAAACTTTTATAACTGTTACAGAATTAATATTTACATTTAATCATATCTGAACACAATCGATCAGGATCTACTGGTAGATCTTGGAGCCTCTGACAGGTGATCCTGACTGGTTTGGCTGGGAGGCTATCAAGTGCCTGCACATCACCTGCCCCTCCCCTCCTGCTCTGCTGCCCCTGCCCAGAGCCTCAGAGCTGCCCCCTGGGAGCTTCCTGCTTGTTGTGCAGAGTGGGGGAGACAGAGGCAGGGGGACATTGATGTCACTGTCCCCTCCCCTGTACCCCATCTTCACAGAGTGGAGGGTGGGGCCTTGTCAAAGGGGTGGAGCAAGGCCTCAGAGAAGGGACGGGACAGGGGTATCTGGGTTTGAGGTAGATCCTGGACTGACAAATTCAAAAGTGATCTTGTGCTTAAAAAGGTTGGAGACCACTGCTATAAGTGGTAGGTTAACCGAGATTTGTTTAATTCTTAAAAATGCAGATGAGCCCAGTTGTATTCTTTGGTCCAGATTTGAAAGGTCTCAATTTCCAATTAAATGAAACCTGCTGGAGTATTTAGAATGAAAAACAATGATAGAAATGTAAGGTTTTGTTTGTTTGACGTTTTAAACATTTTTAGTGCATGATGTCTCAGTTGACCAAACAAATTAAATCGGTGTTATTTATCTGTCTAAATGTGTAAATTAGAGTTAAGGCTAGACTTTTTTGGTTGGAAACTTCAAATACAGTGCTGCCAAGAAGTTATTAATATTTTTATGAAAGTGTGTCACTTATTGTATAATAAAATATTTCTCTTTCTTCAGTCTGCTTCTATTTTTGGAAATAAAATCCACTTATTTAAAAGGCTGTCAGCTACCTATCTGAACAATTCAAACCATCTTTTTGGTTTGAAAGTGCCCAATAACCCTTCAGTGCATGCTAGGGTTAAAATAAATGGTTAGTAAATCAGTCACAGAAATGTATGTGGAGTGCAGAGCAGGGAAAATTCATATACTTTTTCAAAAAGACTTTCTGGCATGCAAAGTTAAGCCATGAAAAGTTCCTTTTCTACTATCATTCCAATTGCAATTCCTACCACAGAAAGACGGGATACTAGTCTGTTGTTGCATGTTATTTGGCAGCACCTATTTCTGGAAATGACAGGAAAGACAGAAATATTCACTGTTCTCACCTGCTATTATAAATGTTTATTTCCCACATATTTTGGGAAGACAACCCATGAGCTAGAATGATGACTTGAACCACTGAACTACAATATGGCTCTACTCTACAGATCCATTTTCAGACAGCTAAAAGAGAGACAGTTACCTGATAAATGTGACAGCCTCAATGACACTTCAAGGTTACCCGTCCAATGTTATATTTACTGGCACATGGTTTCATAGTGTTTTGCATAACTTTGTATTCACACTATTATTTAATAGGCTATTTCATAAACACATACTATTAATATTCTATAATAAATACTAGAACAATACTATTAATAAATAATAGTATTTACAGGACTTGATATCTTCAATGGCTCTGCAAATATAAATAAATCCTAACAAACATCCTCTGAAATAAAGGGGGATTCAACCATTTATTCATTCTTTATGGTAAAATTTAGTTTCTCAATGTCTATATTATACAGCAGCTTCCTTTCTTCCCTTAGTTACAGTGAATAATAATATTATAGAAGTTGTTATTATATTATATTAATATAATATTATATAAGTTATTATTATAGAATAATATTGAGCAGTTGCTTTAAAAACATAGTGTTCATCCTGTGTTATGACTGGCTAGTAAGTCAATCTTTAATGGCAAGCAATGACCAATTTTCCACTGTTGCAGTGTTCTAGCAACAAGTTAGGAAAACAAAATTGAAAATACAACATAAATTAGACTGTTAAATATATATTTAAGAGCTAGTATCATTTCTGCAAAACTAGATCACTACCAGGTAATAAATGGTAATTTAGAAAATTAACACTGATCAGTTCCATCTTAGTTGTGAACAAGAAAAAATGGCTTACTCTCAAATATTATTTTATATAGAAATGTACTGCTTCACTGCAAGAGGTCTGAATATTTTTGAAATCTTTGTTTTCATCACCCACCTCCTGCATATATACAGTCAATTTGAATTTTAGGTTTAAAAACTATGCAGAAGGAACACCTCATTAATGGCTTAACCACTTGCAACTAAAATCATAAAACATTTCCCATTACTCAATAGCAAAACTTGATGGAAAACTGTTGACTAGTCATCATTGCCTCCAGCAATACTGAGCAGTACTTCACAGCTCCCGAACTCTCTGGGCTGAGACATTATGCTTCTCCCCCTCCCCCTCTCCCCTGGCCGCCCCCAAACAATCTAAGCCTCTCTCTCGCTCTCAAAAAGTGAACTATTGTGTTAAAATTACTGTCAAAGAAAATATGTGAACTGTGATTCCTCATTAATTTACTGGCAGAAGATATTTTAAAAAATGGTTTTTCATACTTCTTAACATCGATAGCAGGTTTTATTTTTGCTTCATAAAAGAAATCTGTATCATGTATCTATTGTTTATTGGTAAGATATTCAGAGAATGTTTGATTTACAGATACGATTGCTGTGGCTACTGAAATAAAATAGCCATTAGAACCCTAAATGAAAAGGGGGGTGGGGGAGGGGCTTTTTAGGCGATGATCATGGAATCTGCACCATACCGTATGCTGTTCATGCAGAAATATCTAAGAAATTGATTGTGGTGATAGAAAGAATACACAAAATCCAAAACAATAGAGCTCTCCACATGGTCTTGTTTATAGTTTGATTCCCTTCTTTACCAATGAATGTCGAAGCTGTTGGTACCAATATTTACAGTACTTTCCACATGAGGGAACTCTTGTTATCAACCCTTCTCATCGTCCCCTAACACCATTTTTTAAGATCATTCAATGTGATGTTAAAATGAGATTGTAGATGTCGTTGCAGATGTGAGTGACACTTAACTATGTTACCAGTAACAAATAATATGTACATGATAAATCTTGCCTTGCAAACACTCACATGCTTATGAATTGCCTTTCTTCTACAAATAAGTTGTTCTAGCAATTTTTACTACTGAGGAGTTGTTTATAGACAAAAAAGATCAGCACTAGCATTTTGTCTGTTATGCTGCTAGTTAGCAAGTTAACAGAGTGTCAGGGGTTTCAGTGCTTTTAAAGAAAAGTGGTTCTTTTCTAAAGACCCATTACAGATTACCATAGTAATCTGAGAACATGTTTAAAAAGTACAGAGACAGCTCCTTTTCCCCTCAAAGCCAAAAGGGGCACTTCTCCTTGCTGGTGTTGTTGATACAAGTTTGGCAAACATTAATAACTTCTTTTTGGATCATCAGAATTTGAATAGGACTTGTGCGTGTTTAGAATTTTCTTCCCTGGATACAAATATGTGAATCATTGAAACTGTTCCTTGCAACATGCATTAACTTTCCCTTCTCTTTTCATCCAACAAGAACATCTCCAGTAGCACACAGGTCCTTAATTCCTTGTGGGGATATTGATTCATTAGTGATTCAGTGGAAATAATCTACTATAATAAACATCACTACTTGCTTCTTGCAGGTGATGTAAGACTTCTGTCCAAACAGGAACACAGCCAAACATTCTCATTTTCTGACAGATAGCAGCAGAAGATGGTACTCCTCTCCTAACTGTAGCAAGAGTATAGCACTTTACCTCTTTAAATCACTGTAGAAAACCAACAAACTAATACATTAGCCAGAAAAACTTTTGCATTCTTCAGGCCACCCTTCCTGGTCACTGCTGTTGTTAACACTAGCTGAAGAGCCAAAAATACCTGAGCATGCCAACTGGGAAATTGCAGGCAAACGCCCCCTGAAGAGGTAAATAAAATTCTCACCATATCTTCTCATTGCTTCCCTCAGTATGTCAGCCTAATCCCCATTTTAGCCACCATTTTCTTCAGCTACCTAACCAATATCTCTCAATTGGAACCAGTCACTAGAAAAGGCACTAAGCAGCAGTGGATGGGTTGGATGATACAGAGACATGGAGCTGGACAGTATCACTGTTGAAAACACTGTGACCTGTGATGTCTAATGAGCAGCTGTCCCAACATCACATATATACTTAGACAGGAGGGAAAATGAGATGGAATTGTGTGGCGCCCCGCACCTCTCAAAGACAAGGTAACGTGGCCCAGTAGATAGAGGACTCGACTGGACTCAGGCAACTCAGATTCTATTCCTAGCTCTGCCACTGGCCTGGTGAGTAACCCAAGCAACTGACTTGCCCTTTATATGCCTCAGTCTTCCCATCTCTAAAATGGAGGGCAATAATATTGGCTTCCTTTGTCAAGTGCTTTGAAATATACTGATGAAAAGTCAGAACTAGCTATTTATTATTATTATTGCAGCAAGTGGTTTTCCAGGAAAGAAAGTCAACCACTCAAGAGCATCGCTATGCACTCCCACTACAGCTCATGCATGAGTCGGCTGCCCCTCACAACTACTAGCAATGAACGGAGACAAACACACTGCAACTAGCAGCTGGTGTAGCTTCCATGTTGGTCGATTCACCGCAGATTATTTCATTCCTACCTGGTTGTGGTTCTAGTTGATCCCAGCACTTGCAACTCAGCTTTTCTGGTGCTGTAATATCGATTCCTGGAAGAACTTCTGGGGGTGGCTTTTACAGGAATAATTTGGGAGTGAGGGGAGTGGGAGAGAACAGATTGGCACTTCAGAAACTTCAGGTCACAAAAACATCAAAAGTTCCCAATATGTAGCAATGCACCAGCTATCTCAGGGTCTTCTCTGCCATATATATGGGTATGGTATTGAAATAATGCAGTACCTTATAACACCAATGTGCTGGGGTGTTTATCCCACACAAGGCCAGAATGGGTAAAAAGGGATAGTTAATCCTGTGACAGGTTGCACCCGGAAGAGACTCAGGGCCGAGAAGCTGACTGATGATTAAGACAGCTGGGCAGAGGCAGACTGAACTGGCATAAGACCAGGAAGTGGACCACAAGAAGGAACTGTGCAGTCGCTCCTTAAAGAGGAAGGGAGTTGGTGGAGGTCTAGAGAGAAAGCCAAGTCTGGGATCCTGCATTGGGCTATAGATTCTGGCAAGAGTCTGAGAAGGACGAAATACCCATATGCAACAGAGGAAGCTGCAGTTTTAACCGGGTGGGGGGGAGATAGGGAAGAAAGATAAAAAGCAGGCCAGTGAAACAACAACAGTATCTGGGATTACAGTTGCTAGACATAAGGTCCCTGGTATGGATGGATCCCATGGCCCCAGTTCCTCGACCAGTTACTGAGGAAGTGGCAGTCTGGGAAGCAGATCAGAAGACTGAGACCGTGAGTCCAAAGATACCCAGATACCCTAGAAAGTGAAAACTGTAGTGCCAAGCCACGAAGAGGGAGCACTCTGTGCTATGCAGAGGGAGTAACCTGACTCCACAGAGGGAGCAAGACCACAAGTGATTATCCCAAGGAGGCAGCATCAGACTGGTTGAGAGCTAATCCCCCAACATGGCCACAAGGAAGCACCATGGCGATGGGGAGTGAACCCTATGACAGCCACCTTTGGGGGCAGTCAAGCCTTTACAGTGCTATAAAGACATTATGTTATCAAGGCTGTGTCATCTGAGAGCAAAGGAACAACAGCCTTTCACCATCCTGGGCTATAGTAAAAGCCGTCCAATCCAGGTGGAATATCTTTTTGCAAAGAAATTGATCGACAACATTCCAAGAGTTCCAAACAACAAAGGACAACTTGATACCAACAGAGTTTTCAACAACAACAACAACAACAAAATCATGAGGAGACAAGTGCAGAGAGGAGAAATGAATAAGAATAATGACTTAAAAACTTCTTGTGGTTCCGTACTTCCTTCTTTGTAGAGGCACAGCTGAGCCAATGCAGCTGGCTCCTTGACAAATGGGAAAAAATAAGCCAATTTGAGCTGGCTGTTAGCAGTCAGAGCGCAGTGTCTCAGATAAATGAGTGTCTGCCTCAGGTATGGCAGCAGATCTTCCTGAACCGCTCCTGAGAGACTTGCCAGCACTGCAGCAGCCCTCAGCCATCAAAACAGTCTGAGAGCTCTCTTCCATCTCTCATCCCCAACTTTGGTAAAAGGTGACCTTGGAAGAGGCTTTCTTTCTTCTCCCCTCTTCCTCCTATTCCATACTTTTCTCTATCTGACAGCTACATCTTTTCTAGTAGATATTCCCTTCAGCACATCTCTCAAGCTGCTCTGCGTGGGATGTCACCCATTTAATAAGGTGACCCTAGCCATACCTATGAGCATTATTTTGAGGCTGCTGAGTACTGCTGCCAAGAGTCCCATTTTGGCTTTCAGGATGTCGATCTTCTGGCCTATCTTCAGCTGCTGCCTCTTTGCCATGGCAAGAAGATACTGAGCAGCATTTTTGTGGCCACTCTCCTAGTCAGATGAATTGTTAATGCCCCACTTATTGAAGTTGCTCCATTCCCAACATTTCCACATCTGTGACAGAAGGAGGTATCTGGACCCAGTAATTGGCAACCACCAAAAGCCTTACTCACCAGCCATAAACGGCTTCTTCAGGCTCCAGTAGGCAAAAGCAGGAGAGGAAGTGAATGGGGTGACCCTACCCAAGGATGGAGGGAGACCCCATAAGGCAAATGGAGAAGGGGTCCAGGTTCAGAGGGGAATGAAAGGGGAAAGCTTAGGAAAAAGATGGGCCAAAAAAGAGAAAATATATGACCCACAAAGGCAATGGGGAAAGCATAGACCTGCTACTTCCTGGCTAGAAGATACAGGAGGGGGCATGGGTCTGCTAGTGGATAGGAGTAGTAGGCTTCCTTTCTGAACCCAGGGCCTCACTGGGAATTAAGTGTGCCTGTATGTGAGAGTCACAGGGACAGACGGGCGATCTCCACATATCAGTAAGCATCCACACTTGAAGATCCTTCTTGAAAATGCTCCCCAGTGCCAAACATTTAAAGGTTCTCCTGTGGTTTTATAGCAAGTAGTTTAATAATGTTTCATCATTGCAATACAAATTTCATTTTGATGAAACATCACAGTATGCTTTATACGGCAACAATTGAGGATTTGGTAAGATTGCTGCTTTGAGGCTAGTGAGAAAGAAGACTATTAAGCTTGAAAATCACATTAATCGTGAGTCGATAATTACGATATTTTTATAGAGTCCTACTTGAAGAGTTTATAATCTAAGACCTTGTCTACCCACAAAACGTGAACAGTACAACTGAACTGTTTTAAAAATGTCATTAAATCAGTGCCAACACCTGGGTGGACAGCTCTAATAATCAGTTTTAAACTGGTTATCTTGGTTTAGCTTGTGAATTTACTAATGCAAGTGCTATCAGTATAATCCATGTACAAGCTGCTATAGGCATCAGCTATCTAGAGACAGCCAAAGGCCTGAAAATAAGTTTATAATGAGATTTCTGAAGACATTTTCTTTTCTAAATATACAGTTGCTGCTTTTCCATTTGCTGGTAGCTTCCAAGTAGACTTCTGCAAATCTCATGCTTCTGGGGCAGGATTTGGCTTGTGGCCATGGATTTCACACTTGGCTTCATGAGCAAATCTAAACAGGTCTAGAATGCGAAGAAAGTTTGGAGCAGCTAAGCTGCAGATGGACTTTTCTTTCTTTCTTTCTTTCAGCAAATAAAAAATCCTAACATTTAGAACCACTTAGAAGCTGAAAAAGCAACTTCCTGTAAAATGTTTAATGTTTTGAGCAGTTTACCAGCTGGAATAACAACCTTTCTCGTGTTAATGATTAAGAGTTTGAGCCACTCGACAGATGGAAAATTACAGAATATATTATTTAATATGTTGAGGTTCTTCACTGGGTAGAACTTATAAAATACATTAGTCATCTGGAACCATTCAGAGGTGCAAGGAAGATTTTTTTTTAAATAAAGCCTGAAAAAATGGTATTGATGTTATGAAACTAATCTGTAGCTAGTGTTAAATAAATACTCATCTAACAGACTGAGGGGAATATTAGAAATGAGTTACTGAGCAGTTTTATTTCATAAGGAGTTGTGCAAGCATCTTTGGTTTTGATCCACATGGGGCCATGTCCCACAAGTTTCCCTTTGTCAAGCTCACATCTCAGTTAATTGTAGACTAAATCACAAGAGTTTTCAACTGGTCAAAGTCAGAAACGTAATGAGCTAGTTGGCGGTGAGATGAAATCAAAGCCCCAGAGGTAAATACTCAAACTTTGTGGAAATCTACATCCACAAATGGCCTTTTATCATTTTGTGTTCACAACAGAATACGAGAGACAGCGAGTTTCAATTAGAACTCAAAGCCACACTTGTACAAAGTATGCCTTATAAAGGTATCATTTGAAAATTAATAATTGCCAGTCAATAATGTCCTGATAAAATATGTGGGGCAACAGTTCGTGAGGTTGATGTTACGATGTTAGTAACACATGTTCCACAGCCCTATCCAGGCAAGGTCAGGTTTGTCCCAAACAAACGAAGGAATGTGTCCTTGCCTTAATTTGCATTTAAGTAATAAACAGTCACCAAGCAAGGAAGAAAAACAAAGGAAGTTAAAGCGACAAGGAGTCCTGTGGCACCTTATAGACTAACAGATGTATTGGAGCATAAGCTTTCGTGGGCAAAGACCCACTTCGTCAGATGCATGTAGTGGAAATTTCCAGAGGCAGGTATAAATATGCAGGCCAGAATAAGGCTAGAGATAACGAGGTTAATTCAGTCAGGGAGGGTGAGGCCCACTTCTAGCAGCTGACCTGGAGGTGTGAACACCAAGAGAGGAGAAACTGCTTTTGTAGTTGGCTAGCCATTCACAGTCTTTGTTTAATCCTAAAATGATGGTGTCAAATTTGCAGATGAACTGTAGTTCAGCAGTTTCTCTTTGAAGTCTGGTCTTGAAGTTTTTTTGCTGCAGGATGGCTACCTTTAAATTTGCTACTGTGTGTCCAGGGAGATTGAAGTGTTCTCCTACAGGTTTTTGTATATTGCCATTCCTAATATCTGATTTGTGTCCATTTATTCTTTTACGTAGGGACTGTCCAGTTTGGCTGATGTATATAGCTGAGGGGCATTGCTGGCACATGATGGCATATATTACACTGGTAGATGTGCAGGTGAATGAACCAGTGATGGTGTGGCTGATCTGGTTAGGTCCTGTGATGGTGTCGCTGGTGTCAATATGTGGGCAGAGTTGGCACCGAGATTTGTTGCATGGATTGGTTCCTGAGTTAGAGTTATTGTGGTGCAGTGTATAGTTGCTGGTGAGAATTTGCTTCAGGTTGGCAGGTTGTCTGTGCGCGAGGAATGGCCTGCCTCCCAGGCCTGTGAAAGTGAGGGATCATTGTCCAGGATGGGTTGTAGATCACTGCTGATGTGTTGGAGAGGTTTTAGCTGAAGACTGTAGGTGATGGCCAGTGGTGTTCTGTTGGTTTCTTTCTTGGGCTTGTCTTGTAGTAGGAGGCTTCTGGGTACATGCCTGGCTCTGTTAATCTGTTTCCTCACTTCCTCGTGCGGGTATCATAGTTTCAAGAATGCTTGGTGAAGATCTTGTAGGTGTTGGTCTCTGTCTGAGGGGTTGGAGCAAATGCGGTTGTACCTTAGTGCTTGACTGTAGACAATGGATCATGTTGTGTGTCCGCAATGGAAGCTGGAGGCATGAAGGTAGGCATAGCAGTCGGTAGGTTTGCAGTATAGGGTGGTGTTTATGTGACCGTCAATTATTTGCACCGTGGTGTCCAGGAAGTGGATCTCTTGTGTAGACTGGTCTTGTGTAGATGGTGGGGCGGAAGCTGTTGAAATCATGGTGGAATTCTTCCAGAGTCTCCTTCCCATGGGTCCAGATGATGAAGATGTCATCAATGTAGCATAGGTAGAGAAGGGGCGTTAGTGGATGACAGCCAAGGAAGCATTGTTCCAGGTCAGCCATAAAAATGTTGGCATATTGTGGGGCCATGCGGGTGCCACTGGTTTGGAGGTATATATTGTCACCGAATCTGAAATAGTGTGTGAGGATAAAGTCACAGAACTCAGCCACCTGTTGTGCTGTGGCATCATCAGGGATACTGTTCCTGGCAGCCTGTATTTCATCTATGTGTGGAATGTTTGTGTAGATAGCCTCTACATCCATGGTGGCTACGATGGTATTTTCTGGAAGATCACCAATGCACTGTAGTTTTTTCAGGAAATAAGTGGTGTCACGGAGATAGCTGGGAGTGCTGGTGGCGTAGAGTCTGAGTAGAGAGTCCACATATCCAGACAGTCCTTCAATAAGAGTGCCAATGCCCGAGATGATGGGGCATCCAGGATTTCCAGGTTTGTGGATCTTGGGTAGTAGATAGAATAACCCTGGTTGGGGCTCTAAGGGTGTGTTGATTTGTTCCTGTGCTTGTGTAGGGAGTGTCCTGAGCAGATGGTGCAGTTTCTTAGTGTATTCCTCAGTGGGATCTGAGGAAAATGGGCTGTAGAATCAAAGAGGCTGACAAAGGAGGTGCTGTTGTCATCATGAACAGGTCTGACTACCAAAAGGAGGCTGCCAGACAACTTTCCAATACCAAATTCTACAGGCCACTTTCCTCAGATCCCATCAGGGACAGCCTTTGTCTTCACAGGCAGCTGGTGCATGGAATCATTCTCTCAGACTGACTGTATGAGACGTACTCTTATTGCTGGGCTTATGGTATGGGAGCCAGAAAAAAAGACAACCACTGTTTTGAAGAACCTGGCCCTCGAACCCAAGTGCCAACTGAAAACAGCAGCAGCATAAAATGGTATCCTGCAGCCACTCAGGGGTCTCTCCTTTATGGCCAATAGTGGTGCTGACTCTTCCTGACCAATGAAGGCTGCTCCTCAAACTGAAGCCTTCATAGCTCCTGCAGGCTGCACCTTAGGGCTAGGCCCCAGTCTCCACCTTGGGAGGGGTTATTAGAGTGAAGTGATATTGCTATTCACTGTGTACGCATGAGGTAGGGTGAGTACACGGGTGGTTGAGGGTGGCATTGAACAGTCAGGTGAGAAGTGAGGGCAGACCAGTGGGGATGAGCACTAGGGAGAGTGGAGGAAAGGACAGACAAGATGATCCAATGGTTAGTGCATGAACCTAAAATTTGAGAGAAAATTTCAGCGTCAACCTTGTGCAAGTGATTTTGCCTCTCTGTACCTTAGTTCCATTGGTAAAATGGGACAGTAGCTCTTCCCTGTCTCACAATCTGAAAGACTGAGGTGCTCAGATACTATGGTGAGGGGAGCAATACAAGCATCATTGTGATATAAAAGAGTGGGTTTCAAAGAAAAGAGGGGGGGGGAAAGAAGGAATAAGCAAAGGGAAAGAGAGGGGACAGAAGCATTGGAAAATTCTACTATAAAAGCCAGAAAGTTTAGAGAGCAAAGGCAGTTAATAGGGAGAAACAAGTTAGCAGCATGGAGAAGATAAATAAGATGAGGCTGGGACTAGAGCAAGTGGGGACCTAAGGCCCAGGTGCCAGATGTGGTCCCTGGCTTGCTTGGATCCGGCCCCTGGGGCTCAGAGCTCCTTCCCCCCAGCACTGGGAGCCTGTGGTGGCACTCCAGCCCCCGCAGCCCCACACCCAACTGATTTTTCTGTGGGTCAGCAGCCTCCAACCTAAAAATCACCCCTGGATTAGAGGGAAACAAAAATGTGTTTTTGCACATTCTTTAAACAGTGATTAAAACAGAATATGAGAATTATGTCCCTGCAAATGAAAGGTTTCCCTCACCGTGAACAGTCCAATCATAAAACAGGTTACAAGCAGACAACAAACATGTTTATAGACACACACATCTCTCCATATGACTGCAAAGATTGGGATTTTTTTGTTTATAGAACAGATGAACAAGAGGGTAGAAAACAGAGGTATATAAAACAATAAATAGTATTTTAAAGGTAAATCATGCATTCCTGTTTACCCTCTCACATAGGGAAAGAAAAAGTACATTCAATGGAACTGAAAGAGAACAAATTTAAAAATGGTTGTACAAAATATATTTTTACATAATTAACATGGGGAACTCATTGCCATAAGATATGAGCATTAAAAGGACTCAAAATGGGAGATTTTGACATGGATACATTCATTTTTACTTGAGAGAGGATAAAAAAAGATAAGAGGCATAACCTCTCATGATTAAGGGCATAAACCAAGTGCCTGTGTTTGGCAAGTAACTTCCTATGTTCAATTAGTCCATAATTGTCAACTATAGCAGGTTTTGGGGAAGATGGAAAGGGGACTGCATCATTCTTGGAAGCATCTGCTATTGGCTGCATCTGAGACAGAACACTGGACTAGAAGGACTACTGACCTAATTTGGTGTGGTAATTTGTGCATTCCAATAATATAAAGAAGGAAGCAATGGTTGGTTAAAGAGAAAAAATAGACGTATTTTCCTGTTATTGACCAGAATGGATTTACTGTGCACTTTCTGGACTTTTCTCTTTCTGACATTTCTACTCCCAACCAATATTTTCAACCACATAACCTCCCCCTTATTTATCTGAGCTCCACTCATGTTAGTTAAAGGTGAGTAGTAGGTCCTTTCTAAAAGGATGTGGACCATATACTATCTTCCTGCATTACAGAACTCCAATAAAATCCTTCATCTTGCTAGATCTCTCCTCACAGATGTCACAAGCATGGTGGTAAGAAAATTTTCTACTTTAAAAACCTTCTCAGCCAGGCACTTTGCAACACAGAAGAATTCTATTTTTTCTATTTTTGACATATTCTTCCATGATTTAAATTACTTGTTATGCTCCTGCTCTCTTATTGACAGTGCTTCTTGACAGGAGAAAGATTAATTTGCCTTTAAAATGTGGAAGACATAGAAACACCCACTAACAGTAAGAAATGATGTAGCAAGAAGAATTCCACTCTTTGGGGGCATGCATGATTTTTTAAATTGTATTTTTGGAGTAAGCCTGTGACCCTTTTCTCTTCCTCAAGCCCATTTGTGCTTAAGCCAAGTCTGGGTCCCAACAAATGAGTCAATCAGCATGATAGGTGGAAATGGACATTTTCTCAAATAGCTCCCAAATAGCAGTGAAAAGTGCAAGGATCCACCAGAGATCTTTAAAGCCAACTCCCTTGTATGCTCTTCTCTTGGGGTATGCCTACACTTGCAGCCTATTTCAGAATAGGGCTGCAAATGTAGGCATTCAGAATTGCAAATCAAGCCCGGGATTTAAATATCCCACGCTTGATTTGCATCTTCCCGGCCGGGCGCCATTTTTTGAAATTTACAAGCCCGGAATAACTGCCCGCGTCTACACGCGGCAGTGAAATGGGCATTCAAAATAAAGCCCTATTTTGAACTACCTGTTAAACCTCATTGCAGGAGGAATAACAGGTAGTTCGAAATAGGGCTTTATTTTGAACGCCTGTTTCACTGCTGTGTGTAGATGCGGGCAGTTATTCCGGGCTTGTAAATTTCAAAAAATGGCGCCCGGCCGGGAAGACGCAAATCAAGCACGGGATATTTAAATCCTGGGCTTGATTTGCAATTCCAAATGCTTACATTTGCAGCCCTATTCCGAAAGAGGCTGCAAGTGTAGACATACCTTTGACCATTGTTTAACAATACTGACACTTGCCCCACAAGTCCTTTCAAAAACAAAGTAAATTATCTGTCTTTCCATAAACTTTGCACCACAGAGCTTGGGAAACATCACACAAAAATTCTTCACTTTCTAGAAACCAAGAAAAAGTAGATTAGATCCAGGATAGTGGCTCTCATGGTTACGTGAGGATCTAATCTCAATAAGACTAATGGAATGCCAAAATCTCATTAGCAGAAATAGAAATTGAAAAGAACCCTGTCCTTTGTACACCTCTCTGGCTTACCTGCACTGATTTCACTGGTCTTCTACTAGCACTAAATATGGCCCATCACCATCATCATTATGTAGAAAAAATTCCACTGAAGAGAGTTACTTTGCACTGGTTACCTGTTAACAATTCCTTTATAGCCATACCCTTTCCCCATGGGTCTAAGGCAGACTATTGAAAGCCAGCCAATAATTCTATTACCAGTTTGTATTTTAGGTTTGCTTGGCTACACATGCTGAAAATCCTGGACAGCTAAGGCTGCGTCAGGCTGTGATGAAGAGTCCACAGTTCCTTGGTGATACTTTACATCCCATGAAGAAAGTAATGGAAATAAATCCATGTAGATTAACAAAAGGATTCATGACAGGAGACTAATTTATTTCCAGAAAATTTAACAGTTATCTAAAGTGCACAGCAAAACACAAGGTACACTATTTTCAGATTATTTCTCAAAGATCAATAAATGCAATAAACCTACAACTCCATGTCATTTCCTGAATTCAGTTTTAGAAGTCATTTTCTCTTGCTGTTAAATTTTAGAACAATTCACTTTTGAAATATAATTTTAAAACCCCTGAGGATATCACAATTCAGACCACTAAGTGGCTAAAAAAATCTCAGTAAAAAAACCACATACTTAATTGTCTTATAAAATACACTGCTTAATTCACAGTGTGCAGGCTGGAAAGTATTTTACACTGCTCCATGCCTAAGCTGCCTTTTATCATGTCAGAGCATGAATTTAATAGCAAAGCACTTTTGAGCATTCTCTAACTTTCCATTAAAGCTGTATTGTATTTCCTTAGACTAAAGCTCTGCAAACCCAGTCTGGTGGTTCCCTCCATGCATGTAAATCCCAATGAATTCAATGGCGTTCTACATGTCATGTGGATTGCAGTCTGTACATGGAATCTTTCTGCTGAGGCTGAACATGCATCAGGCTACATTACAGACTATGTGCTAAATATTTGTGAATATACGGTCAACCAGAACATCTCAGGGCTAGGATTTTAAGGGCGAAGGACAAGAGTTGGGCAAATCAATGAAAAATATGGTTTCGGTCAATCTGTAACCACAGTATTTGTAAATTTGACATGAATAGGTTCAGCCATTCCTAAAGTGGCCAGAGGAAGAGAAATAGGTATTGGTGATAGAGCTGCTTGATCCATTATACTCTTCAGTCCAGCTGTTGGGACATTCACCTGACATGTAGAAAACCTAGATTCAAAGTCCGCATCTAGATCAGCCACAAAACGGTCTTTTTGATTCATAAAAAATTCTGAAAAATTTTAGATTCAGCCAAATCCAAACCTAAAGGGTTTTAGTTTTGTTTTCCTCCACCTAACTTTTCAGAACTGCCCCCAAACTGAAAAATCAGTTATTTCCTCTGCTCTACTCAGCTCCCACAATTGGCGCCAGATACTCAAAATACCTCAGCTTCCATTAACAATAAAAGCCAGATTTTCTAAACGATCCATCATTCAACAAGTTGAGTTCCTCTGCAAACCTGACCATATATTTGGTGGCTACACGGGAGATGTTCTATTCTGAAAATCTGGCTTTGTATATATAAATGAATATCAGGCAACAATAAAGTGAGACAACTATTTACACACCCCTGGTTTAGTGGCAACTATAAACAAAATACACTCTAAAAATTGGACTCAAGCTCAAATTATGTGTAATGGTCACAGTTACATACCTAATAATGTTAAACACAGCTAATCATTTAAGACAAATTATATCTGCCAAAAGCAACACACATTTCATTATATTCATGGACCCACATGAATTCTGGGGAATTCACCAACTGGTGCTAAATTATGCATCAGAATCAGAGTTTTTATTTTAAAAGAATTATGTTTTTTAACCTCCTGGTTGAAACTATAATCGTGAAAATGTGAATTAACAAACCCATGCACTGCCATCTACCTGAGCTTGCAGCAGTCTTAAACAATATTGGAATGGTGTAACCCAGTGGTCCCCAACCTTTTGGGGCTGCCAGGAGCCCGGGGGCGGGGCCGCTCATGCGCTGCATGCCCAGGGGTGAGGCCACACATGCACCACGTGCCCGGGGCGCAAGAATGGCTTGGGCCGGCCCAGATCACTCGGCAGGCGCACAGAAATGCCCCGGCGGGCACCGCGTTGGGGGCCACTGGTGTAACCAGTACCATTTATTTCAATGGGCTGAAACTCTGGTATTTAAAGATTACAATTAAATGCTAAAATAATTAACTATTTCACTGCTGATCCTTTTGCTAACTGTTCAACCCAAAGTTACCCCTTCTCACCTTTCCAGGTGAGAAAAGCCCCAACAATTTCCAAGTCACCTACTAAATCCTCCTACATTATTGATACACAAACAGTCCCACCAGAAATCAGAAGTCACTTCTGAAAATGTAGACCCTCAATATCTAAATTACTTCTCACCTAGTGCCACTGGCATTGGGTGAGGTTACATGCAGTTCTCTGACATACAGTACCACCATAGAATCATAGAGCTGGAAGAGACCTTAGAAGGCCATCAAGTCCAGCCCCCTGCCCAAGGTAGGACCAATCCCAATTAAATCAACCCAGCCTGAGACTTAAACACCTCTAGGGATGGAGACTCCACTACTTCCCGAGGTAACCCATTCCAGTGCTTCACCACCCTCCTAGCGAAATAGTTTTTCCTAATATCCAACCTGGACCTCTCCCACTGCAACTTGAGACCACTGTTCCTTGTTCTGCCATCCATCACTACTGTGAACAGCCTTTCTCCAGCCTCTTTGGAACCTCCCGTCAGGAAGTTGAAGGCTGCTATCAAATCCCCCCTCACTCATCTCTTCTGCAGACCAAATAGACCCAACTCCCTCAGCCTCTCCTCGTAGGTCATATGCTCCAGCTCCCTAATCATTTTGGTTGCCCTCCGCTGGACCCTCTACAATGCATTCACATCCTTCCTGTAATTGGGGGCCCAGAACTAGACACAGTACTCCAGATATGGCCTCACCAGAGCCGAGTAAAGAGGAATAATCACATCTCTGGATTGACTGGCAATGCTCCTCTTAATGCAACCTAATATGCCATGAGCCTTCTTGGCTACAAGGGCGCACTGTTGACTCATGTCCAGCTTCTCATCCACTGTAACCCCCAGGTCCTTTTCTACAGAACTGCTACTTAGCTGGTTGGTCCCAAGCCTGTAACAATGCTTGGGATTCTTCCGTCCCAAGTGCAGGACTCTACACTTGTCCTTGTTGAACTTTATCAGATTTCTTGTGGCCCAATCCTCCAATTTGTCTAAGTCACTCTGGACTCTATCCCTGCCCTCCATCATATCTACCTGTCCTCCTAGCTTAGTGTCATCCGCAAACTTGCTGAGGGTGCAATCCATCCCCTCATCCAGGTCATTAATAAAGATGTTGAACAAAACCGGTCCTAGAACCAAACTTTGGGGCACTCCGCTAGAAACCGACTGCCATCCTGACATCGAGCCGTTGATCACTACCCGCTGGGCCTGACCTTCCAGCCAGCTTTCTATCCATCTTACTGTCCATTTATCCAATCCACATTCCCTTAACTTGCTGGCAAGAATATTGTGGGAGACCGTATCAAAAGCCTTGCTAAAGTCAAGGTATATCACATCCACTGACTTCCCCATATCCACAGAGCCAGTTACCTCATCATAGAAGCTAATCAGATTGGTCAGGCACGACTTGGCACCTCCTCAGTTCATATGGAATCTGTATGCACAAAGTTGGCACTTGTACTGCTATTGGAGTCAAGAAATCACTACTGTGATACCATGTTCTCCTCCTTATTTCTAGGCAATACAAATCAATATCTGATTATATGACAGCTCAGAAACATCAGGGAAAGGGAAAAGTAACATTCTGGGAATTGGACTTATCACAAAACAGACTCAGTGACAGCAAAAGTCTAGATCGCAGTATTCGAAGGTAGTGATCCTTATTTCAAACTGATTCTTTGCCCGCAGCAGCAGCCATCTACTTTCTGCTGAAGTCCAAGTTTGGTTTTGCAATTAATGAACTCATGTGCTCCCAACTTGGAGAATCCTCTTTTAAGGTAAAATTTCTGCTATAATATTTACAGATAGACACACTAATTCTCCTGATGATGGTAATTAATGTGCTGCTTATATCCTATTATGTGGGAGTTTAACAAGCTGGAGGGTAGCTAATGAATCCTGCACTTGTCTTAAATACAGAAAAACTAAAACATGACAGAAGAATGCAGAAAATAGAGCATAAAAATTAATGATTTACCAATAAGAATCTTTCAGATTAAAAAACCCTTATCCTAAACATGTTATTGAAAAATAACAGAGAGGTTCGAATCCATCAGCATGCTGTTTGGAAATAATTATTAGAATTTCTTTTGGTGCTGATGCTCTCAAGAATGTGTTCTTGGTGACCTTTTCTTAATTTCACATTGTTTATTTTTGGGGTCCTGATTCAGCAGAGTACTTCAGTACAAATTTAAATTTTTAATACATACTTAAGGACTTGGTCAAATAGGGTGGAGTTAAGCAAGTGGCCAGGTGCTTTGCTGAATCATGGCTTGAGTGACTAATTACCTCTCCTGTTCTGCAAATAGCATAAAACGCATATTCACGCACACACAGCCTTCACTAAAGCTCCATCCAGCTCAAAATCACAGCAGCCTCCAAGAGTATGCATGACCTAGAAGGCCATAAAAATTGATTCTTGTATAGTCTGGCACAGGCAGAAGAAACAATCCTTAAAAAGGAATAGGTCTACACAGTAGGGATTGTGGAAATGCTCAGAGGGTAAGAGAGAAAGGGAAGAGCTCTTCTCCATTGGTCCCTAAATGCTACTGATAATGGGTCTGTAATTTATTAATATTATTTACTTTTTATATTGCAGTAGCACCTAGAGGTCTTAGTCATGTACCACAGTCCCATTGCGCTAGGTCAGTGTTTCTTAAACTTTTTAGACTGAGGAACACCAAAAATTTTTTTTTATGAGGAACACCATGGATATTTTGTTGAGCAGAAAAAAAAGGAGTCGGGGGAAAGTTATTGAGAAAAAAAAAAGTTGCCTGCCTCTTTAAGGGCAGCCATTTTTAACTCTGTTGTTCTCCTTAGCACACATCCAACTGCCTTGCGGCACACCAGTGTGCCACGGAACACAGTTTAAGAAACACTGCACTAGGTGCTCTTTGAACACAGAACCGAATGATGGTCCTGGCTCCAAAGAGCTTACAATCCAAGTAAATTCCTGGCCGTATCTTGGGTCCACACTCCAGGGGAAATAGAGCTGCAGTGGCCTCCTTTCAGCAATCCCAGCAAAGGAGAAGGATTCTGGGCATGATGGTTTGTCTGCTTGTTGTCCCCAAACTTACTTTCATGATGATGGGAGTTAGGGGGACAATTCTGTTTCTTATGTGCATTAATGGATGGTGGGTGTACACTACAAGTAAGTTGGAGGGGTCGCCATCTCCCTTCTCTTACCTTTTCATGACAGAAAGGAAATGGGCAACCTTTCCAAAATTAATCCATAACTGGCTGATGAAATGTCAGTTGGATTAAGAAGTTGTCCTTGTAGTGGGATATTGGCAGATATAATATGACTTGGCATATTCAACTCAGTGACTCTCCCTGGGAGTGACTGATAAGATGCTACATAAGAAAGTAGGGATGTAAAATTGTAACCATGTAAACTCCTAAAAATCACAGTGGTTACACATGCTGTGGGAAAGAGCCAGAGTGTAACCTGCAGTGGGAGAGATGGCTGGGCCACTGGCCGGGGCCAAGCCACTCCAGCCCCTACTGGTTAACTGGCACCTGTAAGCCTCACTTGTTAAGGGTGAGGCTTACCGGTTAACCTTTTACATCCCTAGTGCAGAAACATACAACTCATTTCAGACATTAATTTTAACAATTGACACAACTTAAAAATGCACTGAAACAGAAAAACAAGGTAGATGGAGTAATATCTTATCTCAGAACTTGTTTTGGCTAGAAATGGTGTCCCTAGCCTCTGTTTGTCAAAGGCTGGAAATGGGTAACGTGGGAGGGATCGCTTGATAATTACCTGTTCTGTTCATTCCTTCTGGTGCACCTGGCACTGGCCACTGTTGGAAGACAGGATCCTGGGCTAGATGGACCTTTGGACGACTGACCCAGTGTGGTTGGTCTTATGTTCTCTCAGCAACAGAAGCTGGTCCAATGAAATATATTACTGTGCCTCACTTTGTCTCTATTTAACAGAAAAGTTGATGTGCTATAAAATGACTTTTGTCTAGAAAAAAACTCCTGGGTTCAATTTCAACCTCTACTGAATACTCCTTAGACAACTGCACTCCTGACAACAGTCCCACTTCACCTCTGTGTGATTCATTTTATCTGACTGCACAATGAATACAATAGTAATAATCAGCTACCACAGAGAGGTGTTAGAAACATATTAATGTTTTGAAAAAAGCTCCTTGGTAGAGTTGGATAAAAAAGGGGTTATATAAACATCTTGTTACTACTATGAAACAGGAAGAAACCTACTTACTCACAATGAAGTGATCATAATCAGAGCATAATCAGAGCTCTTTTCAGTCAAAGGCTACGTCTACACTGGCAGCTTCTTTGCTGGCTGTCTACATTGCACGAGTGTTCTTCCAGAAGTAAATTTACAGTATAGCGTTGTAAAACAGGGCTTCTTCCGGAAGAGTTATTCCTCTCCCAATGAGGAATAAGCCCTCTTGCGCAAGAGCTCTTCCAGAAGAGGGCAGTGTAGACAGGCAACATGAATTTCTTGCACAAGAAGCCCCTATGGTTAAAATGGCCATCAGAGCTTTCTTGCGGAAGAGAGCGTCTACACTGCCATGGATGCTCTTGCGCAAAAGCACATGCCAGTGTAGATGCTCTCTTGTGGAAGAGTTTTTGCACAAGAACTCTTCCGCAAAAGAGTTTTTGCACAAGAAACTGCCAGTGTAGACGTAGCCAAACTGATCCCCCAGCACAAAGAGTATTCAGAATCAGAGTTCAATTGCACTGTGACATAGCAGTGCAGCCTTCTCAGGCTAAAATAACAATTACGCACTTCATGTAATTACTCTGTGGTCTTCAGAAAGGCAGCATGGTCTACAGGAAAGATACAATAGAGTAGGAGTAAAGTTCTGATCTTCTCTTTGATCTTCTGAGTTCTGATCTTCTCTCTTACCTTGGATTTGCCCTGAGCAGTTCTCTATCTCTACCTCTACTACATCTACCTACCTATTAGGGACAGTCTTTATTTACCTTCACATTTCTCACAGGACATTTGAAAATAGTATTTCAGTAACACTTACAATCCAAAGTACTTTGAAAATACTATTGTAATAAAATAAAATAAAATAATAATAATAATTATTATTATTAAAGTTGCACCATTTTCTGCATATAAATCATCCAAACTTTTGTTACACTAAAAAGTTTTGGCATGTTAACTGGTGATCAGCTATAAAAATACTTATAACCATGTAGTTTATTTCAGTTCAGGACATGTAATATACTATACAGGTATAATGCACCTTTATACCAGTGTAGCTACATCCACAATTAAAGCTTATACCAAGCATAAGTATTCCAACAAACTATATCTATCTGTGTATTTTAGAAACGTACATCTATCTATCTGTTCGAGAGTGCATTTGTTCAAGGACTCCTCCTAAATGATCAGAGCTAGGATTACCAATTTGGTGTGGAGCATCCTCTTAGCATAACTTAAAGCACAGTAAGGGTTTGGTTGTGCCAGGACAATGGGATGTGCCTGGGATTCAATTGTTTCTCATGAACTAGAAAGGGAGGGGTCTAGAAGGAATGACCACAGGAAGACAGCAAGTGCTCCAGTGGGAAGCCACTGGCCAGCATCAGCTGACAACCTGGCTTGCCCTGGAGAGCAGCTACCAGCCCACCCCACCCCACCCCCCACCCGCTGCCTCCAGGTGGGCTTCAGGGAGCACCGGTGAGCAGCCTGTGCAGCCCCATCCAATCTCCCAGGCCAGCCCTGAGGAGTATCACCATACTCCCCCCATGCTCTGGCACGAAGCCAGTGGCCAGGATGCTCCTCCCACCTCTCCCACTGGCCAGCACGGCGAAGAAGCCTCTGGCTGGGGTGCACAGCCCCTCTCCTACCCCACACCAGGCTGAACCCGGGAGAAGCCATCAGCCAGGGTGTGTAGTCCTACTCCCACCCAGGGCCGGACCCAGGCAATGCTGGGTAAGTCTTCTAGTAAATAAATAAATAATCACAACCCCCAACTAACAATGTTACCCATCTCACTTTCGAGTACAGATCAGGCCCAGGTGTGTTAATGGAACTATATCTGGCAGTTATCTTCTCTCACTACTGGAATTATGAATCATCTCCCACAAATGGATCAGGAGCAGATGGCTGCTGTAGGCATCAGTTCAGCAAGGCACTTAAACATGCGTCTACCTTTAAACATACGAGTAGTCTTACTGATGTCAGTGGCACAGGGTTTAAGTTATTAGGCATTTCAGGCTACCTTGTCACCCAGCTGGAATGAGGTGGGATTATCTGTTAACATCTTGAATTAGCTCAAGAGCATACTTGGTTATAGGGTTTGAACCTGCCCCCATTCAAATGAATGGAATCAACTTGAATAACTGAATGGTGCAGGGTGAAGTTCACACTCAGCAGACTGTAGGAGTCCAAGTAAACCTCAGATTTGTAAGTCTGTGACACCTGTCTATGGAAAACAGGAAATATCAAAGTAGGTAAATGGAGAGAGTCCCTATTATCCATCGGTAGACCGTAGGGAAACTGTAGAAATGTTATTCAATATTCTTAAGATTTCCTGTTACTTAACAGCAGACACATGAATTAATATTTCATTCTGTTTGTCTATGTAACTCATCTAGAGTATGAAAGTCACTTTCTAGTTCCAGGCTGTGATAGAATCAGATCTGAAGTCTGTCTAAAAAGAATCTGCCTGTGTGTGATCTTTACTAGCCTAATCACTAGCTGAGTCCAAGCTGTTTTCATGCCTTTTTTATGACAGTCTGAGAAAGTTGACATCATCGTAATCATAAAATAAAAAATGTTGATCCCTTAAGCAAGAAAACACAGACATAGTTTTGCTGGGTAAAATATGGGCACTTCTGCCTCAGTACCCTTTAAATAAACTATTCAAGATGTAAATCTGCATTTCTTGGATTATGTGGCTTTGCATAAACCTAGAAATACAATGATATTTTGTCCTTTTAGGTAATTTGTTCTGTTTCTTTCTCTGGCTTCTTGACATTTGTACAATTTTCTATTAATTTGAGGTAGATATTTAAAAAAAATAGTACAAAGAAATACTGTGAATTTAAATTTTCCTATTTCTAACAATTTAGCAGCAACAAATTCTTTGATACATATAAAAAGCCCAGACAAAAATCACACACACGAAGAGTAACCAGTACCCCAAACCCTCAAACGAGCTTGTTTCTCACTGAAGTTTACAGTCAAACCAAAATGCTGAACCAAAGCCTCCTTTGAAGTTTCAATCCAGATTGGAATTTCACGACCAACATCTATACCTGTAACAGGCTGAACACCTTCAAATTTGGGGAAAATGTTCATCTGCTTCCAAACTTTTTGGCTTGTGACCATCGCCATTCAGTTTGGCCTGTAAGCAATAAGCCTTTAAGCTGTTCTTACTGCTTTGTTGGATTAACAACAATGGCTGTCATGAAATAACCTAACAAATTTACAGCACTGAAAAAAACCCCAAACCCAAATTTCTTAGGAAGGAACACCACATGCATTGTAAGTGACACATATTTTCTATGCTTATTCACAATATTGGCTATATCGGTGGTACTCAGTTAAAATGATTATTGCACGCAGCATGGCTACCTTTTTAATGTAAATTGCATGCAAATGTATGCAACACTATATTTAATGCAGATGTAGCAAAAAGTATTAAGATGTGCAGGGCCTAATTAGGTCCTACATCAAAAACTATATATAAAACTTGACTCCAGAGTCTCAGCAAAACAAATTTAAGCTAGAAATCCCAGTATACATTTTTAAGAAGAAAAATACCTAATTCTTTCCCCTCTGACTTCTGCCAAGCTGAGGAATGCATAGTATTGAAAATGAGTATCTTGTTTAATTATTTCTCCTGTAAAACATAATATCTTCCTTTTTAATAAAGACCAGAATATGAATAATTGCAAAGCTGTCTTATTCTCTTCAGTCCCTTAAGATTTTAAATGAGAGATGGCCACACATCATAATACGTGGCAATATCTGAAAGCTAGAAATAAGGACAGATCATTTAACTTCACTGAAATGTGCTGGACTGGGTGAAAAAGTGGAGTAAGAAATAGAAAGGTTGGCTTTTCTCAATAAGTTCACTGAAAGTTTGGCCACTGAGTTTGTGGAGCAGGGCTAGATCGTAAAAGAGAGAGGTATCCCTTTCTGTGAGGTGCTAAGCGCCTCCTCCAAGGTGCTGAGTGCTTTCAATTCCCATCAATCTCAAAGGGTAGTAAGGATGCTCATCAGCTTTCAGGTGGGGACCAAGCACTTATCACAGGTGGGTTCTTTATAAGTGCTAAGTATACTTCAGTGGGAACTGCACTGATTAGGAATGGCAGGGTTTGGCCCACACTGTTATAACCACAAAGGGGTCATTTATACATGAGTGGTATTAGTGTATGTGTCTGTATCCCCAATCACATCAACCTTCTTTCTCTATTATTCAGAGCGCTCACAATTAGCAGTTGTGCAGGAGTGAGTACAATTAATTTGCTTGAAAACTTTATATTCATGAGAATTGGTGAACCAAAGATTACACAAATACCCCAGCAAGACAGAAAGAAACTCCACTCACTCTCCCTCATCTCTGGAGAAAAGCTGAAGGCTGAAGCTCCCTGTTCCCACAGCAGAAGTGGGTAAATACCAGTCTGCTGGGTGAGCTCCTGATGGGCTCCCACTGCTATCTTTACCTACATGGCCGTAGGGGCCGATGATCACAGCTCCCATTGGCCGCTGATCACCCTTCCCAGCCAATGGGAGCTGCAGGAAGTCATTGTGTTATTTCCCACCCAGTCCTAGTCCTTTAGAACCTGCAGGAGGAAAATGAAGGCTCAGAGTGATGCTTAGGGGGAACATGATTACATGAAAATCCACCCATCTGCACCATGTCTTAAAAGGAGTAAAAGGAGATGGAGCTCATGGAACTGGTGCTAATGCTCTCTGGAGTGAAATCTTCCCTCTCCTCCTTGGTGTTTACCATCCCAGCGAGGCCTGGAGGATGCTGAGCCTTGGTCACCTCTGCCTAAAAGCTCCTCCTCTTTGCCCCTCCCCACTGTTATCTGAAACTCTCTTCTGGATGGGCTTCCCTGACCAGCAGCTAACTTCAAATACTCCCTTTCCTAAATTATGGCACACATCTGTGATAACCTGGGCATTCATTAGTATTTGTGCTCTTCAGAAAATTTCACACTCAGCTCCCCCGTCTCAATTTCTCTGACCAAAAGTACTGATGAACTCCACACTCTACAATCTAAAAATTATTATCAATTTCTAGTTCCCTCTCCATCTTGGTCTATAGTTCTCTTATGTCTGTTTTGCTAGTTCTATGAGGAAAAAATTGACATCACCATATTATCCCAGTACAAGCCAAACTTAACATCCTGCATATGTTGTGCAGGATATTAAAAAAAAAGGCCTTTCATTTCTCTGCTGTGAGCGCGTTTTGGGGTGCGATCACCCCCTGCCCTTTTGCAGGGGGGCTCAGTGGACCCAAACACCCAACTCTGGGTCGCCAGCCACCGGGCCAAGTCTCGTACCGGTGCCGTCGGGTGTGATCACCCCCTCCGGCAAGTCCGGGGGATCCGCGAACCCTGAATCCTTCCCCCTCGATCGGGGCCTCTCTGTCCCTTAATGCTCAGTGGATCGACTCTCGCAGAGCTGCGCCGATACCGGCTCCTGCGGTGGCGTGAGGGGAGGGGGACCCGGGCCCACCCTCTCCTCCGGGTCCCAGCCCGGGGCCCTAAGTGCAGGGGTCCGTTAGCCCCCTGCACGGCAAACGTGGGATGCGTTCCCTCAACACATCTGCCCACGGTCGCCAAAAAGGCCCCACCCCGGGCTGCTTCCTCCCCTCTGTGAGTCTCGGGGTCCCGCCCACAAGGTCTCCGGGGCCTACTGTGATTCGGATGCTCAGCTCGGTGGGCGTCTTCACTCGGGGTCCATTTGCGGTTCCGGCGATGGGAGATCTCTGCGGGAGTCCGGGGTCTCTGGGGGTTGGTGTCTGCACGCCGGCCACCCTTCAGGGTGGCGCCGACCCGACCCTGACCCAGGGCGTCCCAGGGGCTGGCCTCGATGGCTGCCCTTTTCCTCGCTGCCGGCGGGCCCTTTTGAACCGGCCCGCCAGTAGTGACGTGCCCGCGTAGCCCCGCCCCGCCCGGGACACAGTGAGCTCGCCTGCCGCCCCCCGCCCGTCACTCAGCGAGTCCGCCCCCTGAGGACGCATGCAGGGGGCGGGGCCAGCCACCGCAGGATGGCGCAGCCGCGGGGGAAGGCTCTGGCGCCACCGCCTGCTCCCAGCAAAGCCGTGGCATTCCAGCACCACCGCTGGGGTCGCGGCTTCCTGCCGCCTCGCCTCGTGCTCCCGCATGCGGGTCGCCTGTGGCCCGTCACATCTGCCCAGTTAGCAGCTTCACAGAGGCAAACAAAATTTACATCTCCAAGAAATGGTGGAAGAGCAAAAATGCTCAACGGGTGTGAATAAAAAATTATTGGGTAAATTTCAGATGCTTCTTCTAGATCTCAAGAAATACTAGAGGATTTACCCAGCATTGTTCAGGTCCTTGCGGGGGCACAAAGGAGGGGGGGGGAGAGGGCAGGGAACTGAAGGGTGTATGTGGCAAGCTCAGGACAAGATGTGGGGGTTCAGGAATCCGGGGCAAGAAACTGGGAGGTGTGGGGTGGCCTTGGAGCAGGGAGTGCAAGAGTCAGGGCAGGAGACTGGGTGTGTGGGGGGCTCAGGGCAGAGATCTGGGTGTGCGTGGGGGGTCACCAACAAGCTGGCTGGGGACAACTTCCCAGGGGTGACCAGGAGGGGGCGCCCCGTACGGTGGTTAGCAACAGCTAGAGCTCCTGCTACTCTGTTCCTGGTGCAACCATGCCCCTGTGGTCATTTGACAGCATGACAGTTGTTGCTAGCAAACCACTTCCTTTCTATTTGATTAGAAACAATCAAATACAATCCTAATACATCCCATTGTCCTGGCACAACCCTCACCTGGCTTAAGTTATGATAAGAGGGAACGGCGAATCAAATTTGGTGGACCTTGGAGGAGTTCTTGAACAGACAGACACACACACACACACACACACACACACCACACACACACACACACACACACACACACACACACACACACAACTCTCTCAGATAAATAGTAGATATCATGGACACTTGTGGTTCACCAACAATCAGATCAAAAGAGGCACGTTCGTCTATCATCTATACCACTGCTCTGAACAAAAGAATGCTTGTGAAATGGGGACCACTAATTCCAAGGGACTAATATAGAGGGTTCTGAGAATTAATATAGGAAAAAATGAGTACAGTAGATGCAGAAAAGAAATAAAACCAACACCTTTCACTAAACACATCATAGAAAAACTGGTCATCAATTGCTTTTGTGCATATAATTTGCCATCCCTGCATTCTTTAAGGCACCAAAGCAATGTTCATAGCCTTGTATTTGAATTAACCAGGCCCAGAGGATAAAACTTTCAAATTAAACACATTCCTACAGGATTTGGGGCTCATTGTGTATGCACCAAGGAAACATAACATCCTAAAAATAATGCATGTACAGAAAGAAGCACATTTTCCAGGCACATTAAAGTGGAATATGAATTATGACTGAGCTCACGGGAATAGACATCTGATTACATGCAAAATGGAGCTTTTGTAAATAACATCATTCTTTGTAAGCTACCACAATTATTATCAGCCATTTAATTTTTCTCCCTAGCAACACATCCATCATTGTTTCAAATGTCCACTTTTACTTGTCCCTCCTGAATCATTAGGCTCCAGATTTTATAAAGTTTAAGGGAGCAGCTACATAGATTACAAATCCAAAAGCCAGAGTTCAAAAGATTTTAAGTCTCCAAATATATACTATCTTCTAAGTTTGCTGTATCCTACAAGCAAATTGCAGTAACTGGAATTTCGATAAAATTAAATTCTGTATTTTTTTAGACTTTATGTAAGATTGAATTGATGTCCACTCTGAAAACTTGTACATCAGGATATGAAAAGTAAAGAAATTTACCATCCCAAATATTCAATCTTCCTATCCTTACACAAACAAGAACTAAGGTATTATTCAGTATGGACTCATAAAACTCCAGTAAGTTTACCATAATTCTAATATTTAGTAATATTAATGTAAAATATTAAGTATTTTTGTGGAGGGTTTTTTGCCTTTTAGATATACTTCTATAAGGTTCCTAAACTTCAAATAGCTAACGATGACAGAATATTTAAGGGCTTTGTACATTAAGCCCAACCATAAATTCAAAATCCTTGCCTGACATTAATTATTTAGCCTTAAGCTAATTAGATATGTTATTTCAGTAAAACCAAAGTCTTTCATTGGCCCTCAGCTTAATTTTACTGATTAAAAAATTATTAGAAGTCATTTTGCTTTGATACAGTTCCTTTCCTACAAGCTAGCTGAATTGGCAGAGAAAAACTTTGATACAAACCAAATGAACTGTGAAGTTCAGAAAGGACCATTTTCCCTTCCTTATTATTTTAGCTTATCACTGAACTTCTAGGCTTGGGCCTGGGAAGTGGGGAGGAATTTGGGGTGATCTTGTGCTGTATATATCATACTCAAGGAAACAGGAGGTCTGTTCCCTGTTCTACTGAAGATTTCTCTTTGAATTAGGGCAAGTTACTTAAGCCCACATTTTTTTATTTGGGTGTTTAAAGTTAGACACCTAAATAACTGTTTTGATTTTCAGAAGTGTTGAATGGGAATCAATCATATACTAAAGTGAGATTATAAATAATGTTACAAAATACTGCAAGAAAGCCTATTCAAGTCAAATTTAGCTGCCAAAATGTTCCAGACAATAATCAAGGTCTGAGTAGCTGTATCCAAACCAAATTCAAGCTCAACATTTTTCATTACAAAGAAAGGTTGGAAATTTAGGGTGAGAAATGCAAAGATTCTCAATCTGAAGAGCTGGTGCTTTGAACAAAATCCTCACAACAGACCATGATTACTCCATCAGAGTCTCAGTTATAATGATATTCTGTCAAAGCTGAAGTTGGTGTTATTGGACCCAATCTCCCTCTAAATGAAATTAACAAGAGTTTTGCCATGCAACGCCAATCCCAGATTCTCCCACCATTGCTGACAGGAAGAGCATTAGTGACATTTCACATCTCAATATTATTAATTAGTTCACTGATGATCAGAAACTCAAGGGAAAGAAGAGGGCATTATGAAGAGCTTGTGAAAGTACCTTTTATTTTTTTTGTCCAGATCAATTCATGGGGATGGATCCCATAAGAACACCAGAAGACAGTTAAAAGAAATAGTAGAATTTATGCTAAATCCTGCATAGTCTATGCATAGTATAGCTTTTCATATGCGACAAAAGTCTCTAGTTTCAATTAATGACCAAAATTTTGTATTTCTCCCAAGTACTATAAATATTCCTTGTAGATGTTTTATCTTCACTATCAGATCTGATTTAGCTGGTTTTAGCTGTTGTAGAAAGAAGCATTTATCCATAAGTAGAGAGTTACACAAGGAAAGTGATTTTCTGGCTGAATGCTTGGAAAGCTTTGCCTTTACCTCAAGCACTGTCCTTTTTGTGCCATGAGAAAAGGACACCACTTCAGGTAAGATATATGACGTCAGTCTTATCATACTTCATATCCAGGAAGAGCAGATTAAGTTAATGGAGAGGATAACAAAAACAACTTCTGTAACAGTGCAGAATTCAGAAGACTGTCCCTACAGCGCTTCACACATATCTATAACCAGTTGTGACCACCCCTTCTAGCTAGGACTAACACAGAGTCTGGCAATTCTGATTGTGTAGTGCAGGCTAATAAGAGCATTTTATATGCCTTGTATCTTGCAAACCTTGGAATAACAATAAACATTGCATCCCCCAAAGGACCCCATGCCCTTGAAATAAGACCATACACCATTTATAAAAACACCACCTAGCCTGTCTACAACAGGCACTCAGCCATGCCCTCCAGAACAAACTGAAGGAACATAAACTTCTATTACAGCTGTTGCCTAGCATATTAAATCCTGTTCCACATACAGCTGCATTTGGGTGATTTCTATATGAAACAGTCTTCCCATTTCCTCCCAGAGACATCAGAGAAGTACACTGGTTGACACCAGGATTTGGTTTTAATGAAAGAAAACAGTGGTGGGAATCTCCTTGAGGCTTGTAGCAAATAAAGCAATAATCTAAGAATTATACCTACTCTTATCTTGCTCTTTTCATTAGCAGATCTCAGAGTGCTTTCCAAAAGAGGTAAGAGAATCATCCTCATTTTACAACTGGGGGAACTGAGGCACAGAAAGACAAAATTACTTGTCCCAAAGGGGACAGAATAAAAGCTCTTCTGAGCCCCATTCTCCTGGGCTATCTGCTGGAACACATTATCTATTTCTCCTTACAAATTTATTACTCAAACAAATATCCAAATACACTATTCATAAAGACTTTGGTATATTAACTGAGCCTTATAGTAACGCCATTTAGATGTGAAATTATTTAAATTCTGAAATACAAGGCACTGAGCTCCTCCAATTCTCATTAAGGTCCCTATCTGGAGATACACAATGGTTTGCTGAGTCACACATAAAGCAAACTGACTAACTGAACTGCCCACACTAGTACAGAGCTAAAAATAATTTAAATTGATTTTTAAACCAGTTTTAATCTGGACTGTTTTGTGGAGATCACAGGGCACATCTACACAGCAGTGTTATTTCAGAATAACTGACGTTATTTCGAAATAACATAGTCTACACTACAAGCGGTTATTACGACAATGTTAAAATAATGTCGAGCTGGAGGATTTCTAACTCCAACTCCTCCATTTTATGAGGAGTAAGGGAAGTCAAAGGAAGAGTACTGTTATGTAGATAGCACCAAAAGCTGAAATAAGCTATTTTGACTTAAGCGACGCAATTGACGTAGCTCAAGTTGCATGGCTTATTTTGGCTTTAATCCTGCTGTGTAGATGTGTCCATATTGTGGCTTTTCTATGTGAAATATGAAAATGTTCTATAATACAATATATTGCACTACAGTATACTTAGTACATACCTAGAGCTATATATTTCATTTCTCCTTTAAATGCATTTCTTTGACTTTTCTATGGCATCATGGGCTCACAGATTTAGACACCATGTAGCATTTCATCAGCAAAACCAGCATAAACAGCTTACGCTTTAGTCAAAAAGATTTAATGGAATATATATTTGTTCTCTTCTTGTCTTTTAGGGGAAAACAATACTAGAGAGAGATTTGAAATGTACACTCTAATAAGCAATATTGTTAATGGTCACTTTTTAAAGGAGAGGGGCAACAGCTATCACACTCGTGTCAATATCTGCGATCATGTACATACCATAGATCAATAGGATAGAAATCGTATGCATTGCATGAGTCTGCATTTATATACATGCATATACATCTTTCATACAGAGAAGGAAATATTGAATAACTCAAATTTTTCTTAAGAAAACAAACTTCTTAAGTTTCTTATGCCTTGGCTGAGCAACCAGAACATCAACAAAGTGGAATAGCTCTAATTCCAATTTCAGATTATGGCAATGTAATTTCAGGCAGAATATAGCCCCATGTATGTAGAAGTCTTCATATCAACACTATAATCAGAATATAGAGTTGTTACTGAAAATGTGCCAATGAGACACTGTTCAGATAAATTCAAAATTCCCTAATCCCTGAGGGTGCTCCGATCTAGAGCTTGGATTGGGCCCATCTTTGGTTTTTTAATGACATGGATTTGCAAATATTCTGTAATTAAATCAACTGGTTATTAGAACTGCACACGGTAGAGAGCCCAGTAAACAATGATGTGGAACAACATGTTAGTCTAGAAAAAATAAATAAAGTTGTTAAACTATGGTTTAGAAATTTCCTTCTGGAGATTTCACTTCTATGTGAAGTATAAACAAAGATAAGCCCAGAAAGTAATATCCAGATATGAAGACTGTTTGGGAGAGTTGAAAATACTATTTTATTAACAGCTAATTTTTTCCACTTCCTTCTCTCATAGAGAGCATGCCTGCATACTTTATTGCATTTATTTCTCATTTAATGACCATTGTTCTTGTCTGTCAGAACAGCTACTAGCATACAAATCTGTAGGCAAATATTTTGACAATGTCGTATGTCTCATTTTTGAGAGAGAATGAAAAGGATTTTCACTTTTCAAATAACTTCACTCAAGTTCTTAATTACAGTGCTACAAAGAACCCAATGACAGATTGAATGTCATTTTCCTGGCACAATATAGAATGTTTCAGATAGTTTGCTAATTGTTTATGCATTGCCATCACAGGCACTTAAAGACAGTATGAGGAAAACAACCTGCATATCAAACTGAAGCTGGTTTTAGACAGAGATACTGCTATGTCCAAGCAGAAGTTGAGATGGGCTGTTAAAAACAAACAAACAAACAAACAAAAATTAGATAGGCCCAAGCAACAAAATTAATTTTGCAGTAAAAACTTCTAATGATTCATGGTGTTCCGAGCTGGGATTTTAATGTGGCACAGCACAACAATGAACTCCTATAAAATATCAATCTGGATTAAGATTCTAAACCCCGACTCTAACTCCAAATTTCCAAGTGTTCAACCCCACTGTTTTGGTTTGGGATTCTCTCTTTAGAAGCAGAATTAAACAGCTTCCAGGCCAAGTCTTCAGCTCCAGTAAGCGAATGTAACACCAAAGACACCAACTTACACCACATAAGGATTTAGACACCAGAAATTAAATACAAAAAGCCAAAAGCATTAATTTATTTTGGAAAGAAAGCTTCTGGATTCTCCCACTCTACTTTGTATTTTATCTTTCAGTGACAGAAATGCAAACCATCAACTGAAATTTATGTGACCTTCTGTGTTAGACATTATTGCCAAAACTGTTAAAAGAACTTGATGATTTGGGAGGTTTTCACAGTTCACGTACTCTATTTCAAATGCTCTGTTGCTCCTTCACTCATTCACAACTTCAGTCCTTCCACTTGCACTCGGGACTTACCTTCCAATAAATGTATCCTAACTCTCCTTTTTGAAAACACTCCTGGAGTCCCACCTGTAGCATTCCAGCTGCAATAGCCTACTTTGCATATACTATTGCTTAGTTCTGTAGACCACCTACTCACACCTTAGACTGTATGCTTCTAAGGCAAACACTAAGTTTTTGCACCTTTACACAATACCACGCACTTACTGCAATAAATTCCTTGCAATGAAAGCATCTTGCATGATATTTAAGTATTTCTCTTCTGAGCTCCTGTACGAACCAGGGAAGCACAAAGGTTTTTAAACAGAAAAGTTAACCTTGCATTTTGATACTTATAGCTTGGATCATATTCTGGACAAAGATCCAGGTCAGATCTTTCTTTATATAGACTATTTGTCTATCTGTCATCATTGTACAGATCCTTTTGCAACTTGTACTCCCACAACCTCTAGTACAACTGTCATAAGGTACAGAAATGCCTGTTCAAGGAAAGAAAGGCCTTAACACACTATCAGTTCTGAGCAAGCCAGATGCCTTTACTAACTTTCTGACAAAAAAAATTTAAAGAAAAAACACTGAGATAACATGAGGTATTCTATCAAAAAGCTTCAGGAATGGATTTTAATTCTTTGATTTCTGAGGCTGAATTTATTGATACAACACTGTATATCTCTAGGGACTATGGATTAGGTACTGGTTGTTTAATAAAATGCTATTTTTATTCAGATGACAGCTACTCTAATATGCTCATCCATTTTTTAAATGTTAGGTGAGCAGAGTTAGCTTATTATGGGGCACATACAGTCCAAGAGCTTTACAGAATTGAAATTATATATTAAAAGCTCTACTGTCTTGAAAATTCACTTACTGCTCTTTTATGGGAAAATGGCAGGTATTAATTGAAGGGAAGAGGGCCTTGATACTCTATACTACATTTGCAGAAGGGGAGTCTCCTTATAAAAACCTCACTCAACAACTTTGAACCTCATTTTACTCTTCAGTGATATGGGTATAATAATCTGTACCTTACAGGAACTCTTCTGAGGAATAATCAACGAATAATTGTCAAGCACTTTGAAATCCTGGGCAGAAATTTAAGTAGATAAGAATTCAAATACATTACTGTAACTTGATCATTTTGTATTAACAACATACAAATATCCCTTAAATACAAATTACACACATTGACTTCTAATAGATCACTCGGACTCATGGAGGAGTCTAAAAAATTGATTTAAAAATTATGAACATCCCTTTGACTTTATCATATGGTTAAACCATAGAAGATTAAAAACAGATAGTAGATGACATCCTTTGTATCAAACCCTATTGACTTTTTGTGTAAATACAGTGTTCACCTATGAAATTTCCATATGCCCTCTTCATTTCAACCCAATTAAGTTCTACTCAAACTTTTTAGTCACAAATCAAACTTTGTGAAAGTCTCCATTTTCAATGCTTGGCACTAAGGAAAAAATCATAATGAACGTGAAAATAATAAATATTTTTTTCTCACCTAACCACAATTTTTAATAGCATCTCCAGACCAGCACAGGAAGTAGGTATTGATCACAGTGCACAATCGAGCTACAATCACCTGCTACAGCAGGTGGCCATCTCCATGGTAACACTATGACTCCTGAAATTCAATTTCAGGTGTAACGAGAACAGATAATTTTGCACTCAATCAATCACTGTCAACATCTGTTATCAGCCAATCAGTCATTATGTCAGTCAGTCACACTTCCAAAAACTTCTTCCATGGAATGGTTAGGTCGGAAGAGAACATTTTGACATCTAGAAACAAGATCTATCCAACTTGCCTTGCAGATCTAAGATTTAAAGGTGCGGCATTCACATTGCTTTCCTGTGGGCAGTGTAAAAGAGAGGAGACACACAATCTGGAGTGAGAAGCCACAAAAGCAGTTGCTATCACCTACGAATTATGAGAAATAGTTCTTGGCACTGCCATTGACTGCAACATGAGGAGTTTAGAAACCATGCATATACTGATATAAGATAAGATAGCTGTTAAGGTACAGTAAGCCTTGCTAAATCCCACTAGGCCACTCTCAGGGAGAGTCATCTCGGGAGGGACGGATAGCTCAGTGGTCTGAGCATTGCCCTGCTAAACCCTGGATTGTGAATTCAATCCTTGAGGGGGCCATTTAGGGATCTGGGACAAATCTGTTAGGGAGGGTACTTGGTCCTGCCATGAGGGCAGGGAACTGGACTCGATGACCTCTCAAGGTCCCTTCCAGTTCTATGAGATAGGTACATCTCCATATATATCTTTACAAGTGACCAAAGAATCTTTGGGGTTTCTTTATTATAAAAGGGGCAGACTAGGTAATTGTGGCAGCACTAATGATTTCCTGTCTGCTCTCTGCCTTCTCCTCCTTGTTCCCTCTTGCTTTCTTCCACTGATATGGCTGTTGTTATGCATGGAGGAGATAGATGATGTTGTCTCTCACTCCCATCACAAGGTCCACCCTGCCAAACCCCTGCTCTGGCTAACACCAAAATCTGTTTCTACCACTCATGCTGTTCTACTGTGGAGCATCTTCAGCCGAAATCCTGTGACCAGGCTGACCTCCTCCATTATAAATTCATGTTCTCTTCTTCCAAATCTGCCATTTTCCAAGCTAAAGAACTTTACTTCTCTCACTTAACTGAATCCTGTGCCCACCTTTTTGCCACCTTCGGTTCACTCCTCAACTCTCGCCCTCCACTTCTCTCTCTGCACAGGATCTTGCTAATTTCTTTAAGAGAAAATTGACAAAATATGATATGACCCTCCCCTTGCCTCCCTTCTCTTTTCCCACATCATGGACTGCAGTCATTTATCCTCTGTTTGTCTAACGCAGTGTTTCTTAAAGTGTGTTCTGTGGCACACCGGTGTGCCACGAGGCAGAAGGTGGTGTGCCACGGAGAAAAGAGTTCAAAATGGCTGCCTTTAAAAGGGCAATGCCTGCCCTCCTGTTAAAAGGGCAATGGGGTTTTTTTTTTTTGCTCAACAAAAAACCCTTGGTGTTCCACACACAAAAAATTGTTTGGTGTTCCTTGGTCTTAAAAAGTTTAAGAAACACTGGTCTAACCCCTTTATTTGCCCCAATGACTCCATCCTACCCCTTAATCTCTGTTGTGTCGAATCTCATCCTCTCCCTTACTCTTCTCCTTGCCAGCCCACTCTCTCTTCTCTGGCTCCTTCGCCTCACTATACTAGCATGCTTTCTTCATTCTCATCTTAGAAAACCCAACCTTGGCCCCCCACTTCCCTCTCCAATTACCGCCCTCTCTTCTTTTCCCTGTCATTTCTATGTTCATTCAAGGCTCTGTTTAAATTCATACTCCACGGTTCCTCTCTTCCAGTGCCACTAAACCCATTCTCATCAAAGCCTCTAATGACTTCTTCTAAGCCAAAAGCTCAGAACCAGTACTCCATCCTCATCACCCTTGACCTGTCAGCTGCCTGTGACTCCATCAACCAGGCTCCTCTACTTGATATTTTGTCCTCTTGGCTTCCATGCCTCATACACAAACCACAGTGCAGCTACCATGTCTACGTTAATGACTTACACATATCTGCTTGGGTACTCGAAAACGGTCTCCTTCTGCTCAAGGTAAAATCCCAGCTTCTGTCTCTAACATCTTCCCTTGGATGTTTAGCTGCCAGATCCACCTTTTTTTTTAATCACTGTGACCCCCTCCCCGCCCCCGCATTCTATTTGCCACTGAGACCTGTAACTTGGGTGTTATCTTCAACTCTTGCTCCCTCTAAGACCTCACATCTGGCCTATGTTTAAATCCTGCAGATTTTTTCTGCACAACATTTCTTATGATATGTCCATTCTATCCATCTACACAGCTCAGCTTCTCTGGAGTCAGTATCGGAAGTTTAAAGTACATGACCTCAAATTGTATTTTCCAGGCTGGTATTATCATCCTTAAATACATTCTTCTTCCTCTCCACTTGGCATGATACTCATATTTTAACCTAAAAAATCCTAATTCCCTTCCTCAGCTCAAACCAGAAACCCAGATTCAAATGCCCCCAAACCTTGAATAGGTTTATATCCAGAACTAAACTCTGTAACATGGGTTAACTTCTAAATAACAACATTGATGAGCTGGCAGAGATTTATAAAGTACATGGAGTCACTCACTTTTTATGGTGATTTTTTGGGCTCTGTTTCACTCCCAGTGCCTGCAAGAAACCTATATAAAAGCACAAATCTGAACGTTCTCTATTCAAAGGCATTGGTAAGATTAAAGATGTTAAATTGCGGTTAATTTACTAGTCGAGTAGTCGATGGAAATTCCATCAACTACTCAACAAGTCGAGAGGCACTACCGCATTCCTCCTTGGGGCTCTTGGGGCTCCGCTGGGGTTCTTGTACATTTCAAAGGAGGAATGAGGAACACCACGTGAAGCCAGGGGCCAGCGGGAAGTCCTCCTGACTCTGGGCTGCAGCGGGCATGCCAGCTTTGAAATGTACAAGAGTCCCCAGTGGGGGCTCTTGTGCATTTCAAAGTGAAGTGAAAACATGAGTTTCAAAGCAGTAGCGCTGCCACCAGCCCAGGATCAGCTGGGGACTCCCCAGCTGATCCCGAGATCCGCGGAAATGCTGCACGGATCTCGGGATCAGCTGGGGAGTCCCCAGCTGGTTCTGGGGAAATACCGTGTGGAATCCACGGTCAGCAGGGGAGTCCCCCACTGATCCCGGGCTCCATGTTGCACTGCTGATTTGAAATGCCACGCAGAACCCGGGGTCAGCAGGGGACTCCCCAGCTGACCCCGGGCTCCAGGCAGTGCTGCTGCTTTGAAACGCCACCTCAGCATTTCAAAGGGGCAGCATTGCACAGCTGAGCCGTTGCTGCCCCATCTCGGCATTTCAAAGGGGCAGCACCTCACAGCTGAGCGAGGGATCAGCTGTGAGGCGCTGCTCCTTTGAACGCCATCTTGGCATTTCAAAGGGGTAGTGCTGCACAGCTGAGCCGGGCTCAGCTATGCAGCGCTGCCCTTTGAAGTACCCCCTCTTGCCACCCCATTTGCTCCCTCTGATAGAGGCAGTAAGGGGGGGATAGAAATCAACTAGTCAACTGACTATCCAGTAAGTGTTTGCTTATCAGATAGCCAACTAGTCTTTAACATCCTTAGTAAGCATGAGCAAAGATTTAGCCATCCACAGAATGACTACAGAAATTATTTAGTGTTAGAAAGTGTGATTTTCAACTGTGCAGGATGGAATCTTAGCAGTAGACTTGCAGCTTTAAATATCAATCCAAAACTGTGCAAGTCTCAAAGCACATTACAAATCTGGGTAAAAATTATTATCCTCATATTATGAACAAGTTACCTGAAGCATAAAGAAGTTAAATGACTTACACAGGGGCAAACAAAGCGAGTGGCTGAGTTGGAAAGAAAATTCAGTCTCTGGACTCCCAGTCCTGTGGTCAATGCACTACGTAGGTATTTAGACCCCAAACCTCCCAATCTGCACACCAAGGTGCCTTGCAAATAGAAATCCAGAATTATTCATGCAAAATATGACAGTTGCAATTATAAAAGGCAGGCTGAGGATACTTCATGTTGAAAAGAAGTACCAATATAAGAACATCACGATCACCCTCAGACTGTTTTCCAATACTGAAGCAAGATAATCTGTTTCAACAGAAAATTTTAAAGATGCTTTTGAAAGGTTCTTTATTTTTAGGCTTTGACATAGGGCTGGTGTGAAGGCTGCTCCCCACCCTGGCACTCCAAATGCAGAAGGTGAGGGCCCGAAAGAGACTTTAAAAATACCTTGCCTCTCTAGGCTTCTGTTAAAAGCTCCCCAAGGTCACAGATTCCCTGGCCTTGGAAGATAGGCTGCCACCATCAAGTGTAAAAAACCCTTTTTCTTGGACCCAGGAAGAAGCACTTGAACTTCTTCCAGAGGGGTGCCCCCAAGCTCTTTTTTCACAAGAGTGCTTGGGGAAAAAAAAAAAAGAAAAACTGCAGTCGCTGATAGCTGACCTCTCAATCTTAAGCATGCATACACAGACTTCCTGTTACCTTCCAGGAGACAAGAATCAAATCATCGCCTTAAAAGGGGTGATTTTATTAACAAAACAAAAAGATAAACTTGGTAAAGCATACTTGCTTGCTAGGTGTTACAGAGCAACTGAGAAAAGAACAGATTAAAACACAGAGAAATGGTATGTCTGGGCTACAGTTTAAAAGCACAGTATATGGGGTGGGGGGAGGCATGGACTTAGTCCAGAGAAGTTCAACCAAACAACAAAACAAAGAAAATGACCTGATCATGACTAAACAGACATTTTCCTGTCTATTTAAAATCTGTGCTTCAAGGTCCAGTCCATTTTCATGCCCAGTATTCCTTGTAGGCATGGTAGTTCTGCCTGGTTCAATTCATTTTCTTTCCCACAGCTCCTAGCTTAAAACTTCCACAAATTAAACAGCAGGCAGGTATATCTTTCCATTCAAATTTCAACACCTTCTCCCACTGGCTCTCCTGGCTCCCTTCCAACTCCCCCTACCTACTTGAGTTTAACCCATTAGTCACCGAATGTTGGCCAGCACTCCTCCTCCTATCCATCACAGGTGGCCATATTAAGAAGGTTTCTGATCAAGTCAACTGAGCTACAGATGCCAACAGTATCAAGCTTTGCTGCAATGAGAGAGAGGAAAGGAAGTGCTGCTGGCAGTCCCAAATAATTTATTTCTCAGAACTTGTTTTGTACAAAAGAATGTGTGTAATTGGTCAGCCACAGGAAATTAATTTGTATCTCTCTGACTGCCTGGGAAGAGATGGTTATAGCTCAGGAACTGGGGATGGAGGCATATATCAGAGCCATTACTGTTTTTTCCTCTCCTCTGTTCTCCTCTCTTACACGAACTTTTTACTGAACTAGCTGTTAAATATTCCTCCCCCCCGCCTTGACAGATTTTAAAAGGCATTCTGAATGAAAGGTTTCAATAATACTGCACAGAAAGATTTCATTTAGTGAAGATCACACATGCTAAAAATAGGATTTGGTATTAAGTTCCACACTCGGATGGTTTGATGAGTAGACGACACTTTTCATAATTCTGGTTAACTTATTATGAGGGAAATACCCAAGTGAGCTCACTAGTACAGACTAAACCTTCTAGTTGTTTCTCTGAGAGCACACCAAAGTGAGAGGTGACAGTTAAGAGCAAGAAGAGAATTAAACTTCTAAAATACAGAGCAAGAAGATGGGACTGTGAATACAGTATGCTGCACTTCTCAGTCATTTGGTTTCACACCGTTCATTTGGATCTATTTACCTTCATATCTCTTTAATGATATCATACAATAAAGTTATAATTGGTTTGATTTTTCTTAATTCATACTCTTCAAGGGGACCCCATGACATCACCCCAGAACTGATTCCAACAAGTCTAAAGTTTGTGCCCATCACATTCCCTGACAATAAAAGCTACCACAAAAAAAAAAAAGTTGTTTTCTCATACAGCTCTGAGTTGCTTTACATCTAGGAGTAACTTGCAGGGTTAACAAAGAAACCGTTGGCCACAGAATGTGAATGGATGTATGAAGAAGTGGTGATTGTGGACAGCTAGTTGGCACCCTTTCCTCCGAGTCACATTTAGCTGAACTTTAGTAAACCTCACAGGATTGTGATAAGCCAAAGCAACAACTACTGGACTCAGGACAGGTGCTAATGCTGAATTTATGTACTTGCTTATATGTAATTCTGCTTCTCAAATGAGAATTGTCATGGGGAACACAGAACTGCTTTTGCACATTTTCACTCCAAGAATTCCTCCAGCTGGGTTTTGCAATGTGCTACACAACACGGCCCACTAATTTTTAAGGCAAGAAGTAGAAGCAGATGGCTCACCTAAACCTGATCACTTCAGTGCAGAGAAGAAAAAAAAGGAAGACTGCTTCATCTGGAATAACCCCCCATTTTCCCCTTCACCCACCCAGGGATGCTGTAACAAAACAGAGGGGATGATTGGGATCATCTTTTTACCAGCAGCTATCTGACAACACTGAACTGTCAGTCCAAGTGCATCTCTATTCCAGCAGGATCCTTTTTAAAGAATTTTTAACATTTGGATTGTCTGGTGAGCACCACAAAATAAATTCCTTTGTCTGTTACTTAATTTTCCATTACAGAGACCTAGACAGAGCGAGACAGACAAGTCGAGTGAACTAGTATCTTCTATTACAGTGTTTCTCAACCAGTGGTACAAGTACCCTTAGGTGTACTCAAGAGAAGTATGGGGGGTACGTCAACACAATTGAAATTTGGAGAAAACTGAATTTTTGTTTTAAGTTTTAAAGTGCTTTATTATTTTTGTACTTTTTACACACAAAAATTTCATTGCCTGCCCACCTATGATAAAGTTGTTTAAACAAATGTGTGTCTGAAAACTGTAGGTACTTATATATTTTTTAAAAAGAGGGGTACTTTATAAAAAAAGGCTGAGAAACGCTGTTTTATTAGACCAACTTCTGTTGGTGAGAGAGACAAGCTTTTAAACAAAAATAGAGCTCTTCTTCCACTCTCTGTAATTTTTCCTTCTAATTGTGGAAGGTACTAAGCTTTAATGCAGAAATTGTGCTGCCAGAATTGCACCTTCTTAGAGCAGCGTTTCTTAAACTGTGTTCCACGGCACACCAGTGTGCCGTGAGGCAGTCAGAGGTGTGCCGTGGAGAAAACGAACAAAATTCTGCTCCCCCGCCCCCTGTAGAGCCCGTAGACAGCGGCTGCCCCCCGTCCCCACCCAGCCCGCAGGACAGCCCCATCCCATGGGGCCTCCACTGCTGCACAGCCTCTTCCTCCTCCGCATGTGCAGGCAGCAGCTTTTACAGTGGCCGCTGCTGCTGGGAGGGCGAGGGGTGGCTGGAGCTGAGGAGCCGCTCCTGGACCTTGGCGTTTTAAAACTGCCACCTGCGGGGAACCCGGCTCAGGCTCTGCTGCTCCCCATGCGCTGCTGCTCTCTCTCCCCTGAACCCGTCCCCAGCCTGCTGGGGAAGTGGCAGAGTTTAATCTGGTGGGGACGGTCGGGGTTTCTACTCACCCCCTCCCGCCCTGCCAGTGGGAAGCCTGGCCTGGTGCTGCAGCTGCGCTGGGTTCCCCGCTGCATGGGCGGAGTGGGGAGACAGGACTGAGCTCTCCCCTCCCCTCCCCCGAGGAACAAGAGCATGGTCTCTGGAGGCTTTCCCTGCTGTAGCAGGGTGCCAAGCCAGGTGAGCCTCCCCCCTCCTGCCCAGACCCCGCATCCAAACCCCCTCACTTCCCTCCCCCTGCCAAGACCCCGCATTCCCAGCTTGCTCTGACACCCTGCCCCAAGTCCCCTCCTGCACCCTCCCTGCCCCAAGTTCCCTCCTCTACCCTCTCTCCTGGTCCGGTGGAATATACAAACCCCTGGGGACTGTTTTTTTGGTGTTCCCCATTAAAAAAAATATTATTTGGTGTGCCTCAGTCTTAAAAAGTTTAAGAAACACTGTCTTAGAGACTACAACAAGGCCCACGGTTAGTACTGGAGACTGTACTCTGAAGTCTTGGTCAGTATTTCTCAGCTCCCACTGGCTTATTACATTACTTTGGCAAACCACTTGGAGGATAGAAGAAGAATTAAGAAAAAAGACAGAAAGTAAGACTGGGCTGGTCAGAACGAGAGGAGCAAAAAGGAGCAAAAGAACACCCTCTTTTCTCTCAGAGGGAGAAAAAGAGAGAGAGAGTGTGTGTGCACTCCCCCACAGGGAAAGCGCAATCAGGGACTGAAAGGTATTGGGGGCAGGGAAACTGGACAGAACACGAGTGAGACAAAGGCAGCTTTCTAAACATGTTTAAAAGGGGCACACGTGAGATAGGAAAAAGGACCATGAGGTGGTCAATATATCACCAGTGGATGCACCAAGAGAAAAACCCCAGCAAGTAAGGGGTTCACTATACAGCCTGGGCATAGCTGGTCTGAAGACAATTTTCCCTAAGGATGTCTTCATTTTCACGCATTGATTTCAGCAAAGCTCTGCTTACACAAACCTCCTGCTCTGCTTACACAAGCCAAGGAGTCCAGCCTGCTTCTGATCAGTGTGCACGTGCAATGCTCAGTATTTCTTCAATTCTGTGCTATGGCTGGCTGTGATATCGGTCCCAACACAAGCCACAAAAACATTTAAACCTTTTCTACCCATGAAGCCCATGGAAGCCCTAGAACTTATGATGAACATGAGAGGTCTGGTCTTCATATTCATTACAGATGGGTCTGAACCCCACAATCTTATTCGGAGCCAATGTTCACTGAACTCAGAGGTGTTCAGATTGGGGTTTTTCACTTGGGCAGTTTAGTTAAGAAACAGCTCTTTAGAGGACATTAATGATCAGCTAGGTGTCCTGAAAGTTTGTTGCAGACCCAAGACAGTTATTAATGCCATTGTCCCCAGTATCATTAATGCTATTTTAATTGTCTTATAGACATCACAAGTAATATATGTATGTGTAGAAAGTTATATGAATTAAACTTTCAGTCCTCTACTAGCTGTGGATAGAAAGATCTCCAGCGCCTGAGCCACCACCATGGGACCTTTCATGATCCCTAGATTCACACATATCAATTTAGTTCTTAAGTGATTTACAAAATCTACATAAAATACATTTCTGTGCCAAAGTGCCAATATAAAACTGTATTCCTATGGAAATAAATTTCACAAAAATACTACAAAGAAATAGAAACAAATATAGTGTGAAATAGAAATATTAAATGTAAGTTCAAATATGGATTTCAGATCACCTTAAATGTCTCCACCTGACCTCCAAACTGATTAGTAATACATTCTAAGAACATTAAAGTATTCAGATGCCTAATCTATTCTGACACCATAAGAACACATTCTGTTGTCCAGCATCTCATTACAAATGTTCCTGCTACTGACAATGATATTTCCATCCATTTCCTTTGAAGGCTCTTATATTAAAGAGCTTTTAAACTATTTTAAAAGCATACATCTGGACAGAAGAAACCAAAACCACCTGGAACACCTCTCATATGCTCTATATTTGATAAACAGTCAGATCTATTTCTTCATTTCCAATGACACCTTTGCTGGACGTTTGGCAGCCAGTTCTGCAGAAGAATTAGAAAACTACCTTCATTGGCTTTTATTTCAAAAGTTTGTTGTAACATCCATTTTCCTTCTCAACATGAGGCTGCCATCATTGATCTTCGGTTCAGATACCTTCATTAATTACTGCTATTAATCATAACTACAGGTTGAACCTCCCTGGGCTGGCACCCTTGGGATCTCAAGGGTCCTGAAACAGGGAGTTGGCCAGGCCAGGGAGGTCAATGCTGGCCTCTCAGCTCTTGTGTGCTGGGGCATCGGCCCTTTCCCTCCCCAGGAGTGCTGGAGTTCCTCTCCACTGGCCAGCTGGCTAAGGCTCCTCTCTGCTCTGCCAGCCAGCGAGGCCTCCACTGCCAGCCCCCAGGGTGCTATGGCTCCACTATCAGTCCCTGGGGCATCAGGCCTCTGCTTGCCCATCCTGCTGGGCTCTGTTCTTTCCTGGTCTCACAACACTCCTGGCCCCAGCCTGCCAGTTTTACTCAGTGTGTTCTCCAGCCCCAGATCCACCCACTGTGTCACTGACATTGCTGGACCAGGGGTGTTGCCAGACTAAGGAAGTCCGGATTAGAGAGGTTCAACCTGTATTGCATAGGGTATGATCAAGACCGGGACTGCATTTTGCCAGACATGGTACAAACAGGCAGTGAACAATCTCTGCCACAAAGAGCTTCCGTACTTTTCCAGTATGCTTGTGTCTTTAAAATATACTTACTCTTATCTACAGCATAACAATTCTCTCTCAGAAATGTTGTGTGTTGGCTTCATATTCTGAGATTACTGGCAAAATACTTTTCCATTTGGTAGACTTGCAATGACTAAATTCTTAATTATGTGGGCAGTGCAGGATTTATAATATCCTTAACTATTCATTTCCTTTTAATCACACGGGCTTTGTAAAGGAAGTGACAGAAAAATACTTTATTGTCCCCGAGCAATATTAATATATATAAAAAACAACGTTTTTTCATCTGGGATTTCCCTGTTTCCTTTCACATTTTTTTTATTTAATCACATTTTTTCTTGATATAGTCCGATGAAGATACCATTCTAATAATTCAAACAAATTGGACAGAATGTGTCCGTGGGTTATAAAACAAATGAAGCAGTGTCTGGTGCTGCCCGAGCAAATCATTGTTCCCAGAGTAGCGCACACCTGCCAAGACAGTGAACACGCAGGAGTTAGCAACTCACAAATGGAATGTGCAGTCTTTCTTCTCTCAGCAAATTAATGCCCCAATTCTGAAAGTGCACACGTGTTTAACTTAACACACACCAGCAATCCCACTGACCTGCATAAAGATGAGCACACATGAATATTTACATGAACAGGGCTTAAATCTCAAACGCAAGACTAGAATGCACAGTTCTTCATTCCAGAGCCCATGTCTAGCTCAGGCCTCCTCATCAAGTCACTGACCTTCCCCAAGAAGTGCCACAAAAGCCCCATTGACCAACTCCTCCCCTCCTTCCCAGCCCTTCCAGAGCACCACAAACAGCTGATTCAGATGGTCACACTCCGGGAGGAAGGGGTGGGGAAGAGGCAGGGTCGGGGTGGCCATCAAGGCACCTCAAGAATAGAGGACAACTGCATTTCATGCACAGAGGGACCCAGGGCTGGGAGATTTTGGAGGTTCAGGAGTCAGGGCTGGAGGTGCAGGGTCCCAGGGCTGGGGGATGGACGGAGGGGGACAAGAGCACCATTTTGGAAAGGAGGGAAGGGGCTGCAGCCACACATACTGGTCGCTGCTGCACTTCTTCCTCTTCCTCAGACTCTCAGGGAGCGAGAGGAAAATACACAGCATCCCACATTTCTCCTCTGCCCTCCCCTCAACAGCCAGGATCAAGAGGAAGGTACAAGATGAGCACTTCCCCCTCACTCCCTAACAGTCAGGGGAAGAGGAAGAAGACCTGGTATGTGCGGCTACAGCCCCCACTCTGCCCCCCAAAAGGATGCTGGGGGGATGGCTAGGGACTGGGGCAGCCCTGGATGGGGGGCACACACATCCCCAGCCAGCCGCTTTCACCTGCCCAGCTACCTGCTGCTTAGTAAGGCAGCATACAGGAGAGCCCCTGGAGCCCAGCCCAGCTAGGAACAGCTATCGGCAAGTTCCCCAGCCAGCCAGCTTCTTCTTGTTGGTGTGCCACTCCAGGGCTCATCGGTTCACTTCTACCTCAAGAGAAAACAGAGGACAGAAAGGCATATCAATAGAGGACAGAGTAATAAAAAACAGGGCTGTCCTCTCTAAAAGAGGACAAATGGCCACCCTAAGGGTGGAGCAGAGATGGGAAAAGGAGGGGCATTGGTTTGGGGAAGAGATGGAGTGGGGGAAGGGGGTGGAGGGCATTGATGGAGAAGGAGGTTGGGCACCCCCAGCAAGATGAGAATTTGGTGCCTATAGTTGTATCACTGGGGGAAAAAGACTAGCAATAATGACCTGTACTTTGCTATCACTTTCCCATCTGTAGGTCTGAAAGCACTAAACAAAGAACAGTGAGTATCAGGATATTACAATTACAATTTGAACCCACTTGAATGTGAGGTACTGTGCTCTATTAGCGAAGCTATGTATCTACTACATTGTATAGCAGGATTGTGTTTCCAGCTGTCAAATGATTCCTATATAACCCATGGCAAGTTATCAGCTCTGTTCCTCTACTCCCCATCTAAAAAATGCCACACCAAAAGGAGCATTTTGATGAAGCATGCTGAAACGAAGAGCCATTTATCTGATCCCGGAATTTTCTTTCTCTTTTGAAACGTAGTTGAAATGGGCTCTGAACTCCACAGTGAAAATATTCTCCCTCACTGATGTTTCCTCTTTGTTATTACAGTTGCCTGAGAACCATAGTGAATTTTCAAATGTCAATCTCTCAAATATGTTATCATCACTACTCTCGAAAGTGCACCATCCAACACTGAACGCTACTGAGGGACTCAACCCACAACAGCAAAGCCCTTATGCGCATGCTTACATTTAAGTATGAGATCCAAGTTCTGTTACCTTATCTGAATGAATTTTGTTTAGCATACTTAAGGACACAGAGAAACATAAGACACTGCACATATTTCAAAAAAGAGATTAAGAAGCTTTTACTCAAATGTAATGAAAATATTCAGAAAATGTTCCACTTATCTATGAGCCTTGAATGCTATGTATTTGAACAGTATGAGGATTCCCCCCCCCCCTTTTTAGAGTTACGAGGGGGAATAAGTTCAGCCTGATGATAGACTGTGGCTGGAACCTTAGATACAAAGAAGAGGTTATCCTCTCTCCCCATGTACCTTCACCCACCTGCTGAATTGAGCTTGCAACCCGTCCCTTTCACCTCCACCATTTCCTCATAATTAGCCACTCAGATCCTGCAAATAGCATTCAGCTGATAGCGTCAGGATGGTAAAACTTTTCATGTAACATGACAACATCCATTGAGAATGGCTGAAACTGAGTAAATGAAAACAGCTACTGTATTTGCTGGAACTACATCGCTGTCTTGCATCTCCAGGATAATTTTCGTTCTTGTTCTCTAAAAAAAAAAAAAAAATTAAGTATTTCCCCTGTTGGAAGGCACTATGCCAATAGAATCACTTCAACAGCTCAAGGGGATTCTAGCAGATTTAAGTCCTTAGCTTTGTTTTATTTTTCAATATCAAGAAAAGAGTTGCAAATGTGTTTGCTAGTTATAATTTCAACCCTACCGGTGTTGGAGCCCTACGCAGCTCCAGTACCTCCCTAATGGGGGCTGAAGCTGTGGGGAAAAGGTGTTGCCAACTCTCCTGGATAGGACAGATCAGATGCCATTTACTGTAGTGACATCTGGGAGAGTTGGCAACCTGGAGCAGGGCTGGGAGGGAGGTCTGGGCTGGAGGAGCAGCAGGAGCCCATGCAGCCATCAAGAGGGAAGTGGCACTTTTAAGAGGAGAATGCTGCTTCTCTCTAGCTGCCCACTGCACGGCTGCCTCTGCTCAGTCCTCCAGCCTGCAAGGGCTGCTCACCTCTGCTTGGTGAGCCGGGGCTGGGCACTGAGCTCTGGAGGGACAGCTGGGGGATGGATTCAGGGGTGGCCAGCCAGGGGTTGGTGCTAGGGGCGGCCAGATCCCATAGGCAGCAGACAGCTGCAGAGGGCTTATGAAATTTGGGGCAATTCAGTGCCCCCAATTTCATGGTGCCCTATGTGGCTGCATATTTTGCCTATTGATAGGGAAAGCCCTGAATATCTGTCACTCATTTGTGAATGAATACTACAAAACCTTTCTCATAAACTCCAGGCCAAAACTGTGATCTTATTCACAATTATGTAACTCCAAATAAGTCAATGGGAGAGGAGAGCACATTGCGGAAAACTGGAACTTAGTTGCATTTGTTCAGTGAACTACATTCTGTTTATGGTGCAAAAAGACTTGCAATGTGGATCATGTTTTAGAGGAACTATTTTAAACAGTAGAAATGCCTTATTTTATTCAAGTCTATATTTCTGAATAAAGTACTATTTTTGGATTAAACTGTAAATCCTATACATTTCACATATCATGCAGGCGGCCGGGGAAGCGTCACAAGTCGGGGGCGCTTGTAACTCGAACCCTCATTTACGATAGGCGCCGTGTGCCATTGTAAATGTGGGGCCGAGGACGTAAGTCAGGGATTTTCGGCCCCTTGTGCACTTACAAAAGTGGTTGTAAGTGTGGGGGATCGTAACTCGGGCAGTCGGGGGTTTCCTGTACATCATACATTGTATTTTTACCTCTCCTCAGGTTTCAGAAAGGTGGATTTCCTGCCATAATCAGTACAGAAACCATACCTTATCTCTACATGGAGAATTTTTTCAATATTATTTTCATTATAAATACATTTTCACTAAGCCCCTAAGTAAGAAAACAGTTCAGTTCATGCTTTAAGTTGAGGGATGAACTTAAGTATCTTTTTAGAGCTCAGAGCACTTAAACATGTGCTTAAAACTTTTCAGTGATTTGCTCTATGAGTTTATGTGCTAATTCACTCTTGTGCATTTCTGTCATAGCCAGTTTGCAATTTACAAGACTTTCCCTAATAATTTTAAAGAAAGAATAAAACTTACTTTTGGTAGAAACACCTTTTCAATAACTTGTTGGAGCATGCTTTTTCAAGCATGCAAGAAAAGGAAAGAAAATATGTTCTATTAGCTTGTGATATATTAATAGAAATATGTTCTGCTCATAGGACTAGATCTAACTTTTGTATGACTGCATACACTAGCCTAGGGATGTTAAATATCAGTTAATTGAATAGTTGATTAACCTTATGAATTCTTATCAGTTACTCGACTAGTCTATAGTCCCCAAGGGTGGCACCAACAGCCACTGTGTTCCAGCCCCACTCCCGAGTAGCCCCCTGCCACTCCGCACTGCTCCCTCTGAAACAGAGGCAGCAGCGTGGGGTGCCAAAAGGGAGTCGGTCCACAAGGGGAGACCGTTTAAAAACCAGCTCTCCTCACAGACCGGCTGCCTGTTGCCCCGTGCTGCTGCCTCTGATACACAGGCATGGGGTGGCAGGAGCCCTTGTTGGGCAGAGGGAGGGCTAAGCTCCCAGACCTGGCGCAAACTAGGACTGAGCTGGCCAGCCTGCTAAAAAATGTACGGGGGGGAGGAGGGGGATATATGTAGTCTATAGCATTAAACAATAAGCTTTTGCTTATCAGTTAATCAACTACACTGTTACATCTCTACACTAGCCTACTTGCTTTTTCCATTCTAGAATCAGTCCACCGATTGTCTGTTAAGAGTTTTACAAAAGACGAGCGCATACTATCTTTAGAACAGAAATAATTTTAGACTACAATCAAAGACACAAACAATTTCTATAAGAGCAGTTTAACCAGGGTGGTACACCAGGGTGGTTATGCCACCTAGTGATATTTGTTATGTATTATTTTAATCCCAAAATGAGAACTCGTAAGACTGCAGTGCTGAACCTGGTTAGCATACCTGACAAACATTTAGAATTTAGAAGTTCTCAGCCCTGGAGCAGTGGCAGTGTTTACTATTCCCAGCAGGGATCATCCAGGCTTATTCTATGGGGAAATTATCTTGTGGAAGAAAGAAGTTTTTAGGGACACTGGGAAATAAGCCTCTGGAAAAAAGAAAGATTGAAGCTCAAGAAAGATGTCAGCAAAAGACAATTCTCAAAAGCTTTTCTTTACATATTACACAGTCACATCCATAATCTGCTAAACAAACAGCAGCAATACAGGTAGCAAGGATCTGCCATCACTCCCCAACAGGAGGGAATCTCTGCAGCAGTAGGAATAGCCTTTGAGCTTCACCTAAGGCAGATATGGAGGGCAAATCACAGTCACACAATTAAGAACAAGGCAACATCAAGCTAAAACCACCAGAGCCGTTGCTCTGCTTACTTCAAAAAGGGGGATATTTCCCCATAAGTCAGTCACCTATTTATGACTTTGATTATTCTCTTTACACGCTGCAGAGTTTCTGTCTCATTTTCTTCTCTGTGCATATAAAAAATGGCCCCATTACAAAGGATCCTAATGAGCTTTACAAAGAGATACAGTGTAAAAACTATATTAGAGCTGTACCCAAAATAAATACAGAGGATTTGAAAACATCCTAACTGCAGATATGAGTCTGAATTTTCATGGCTGGGCCGAAGGCTCTAAATGACCAAGTAAACCAAAATCCCACAAATACCCTGAACTATACAAAATCTGGATTCTACCTTCGGAGCTGAGGCATGTGTCTAAATTATTTATGAACAGAAATTACTTCAGCCAGCACTGGGGCAGAACATGGTAATTGTTTAACAGTGCACGGAGCCGTGACATGACAGTGTGAAGACAGGAAGAGAAAAATGACTTTTCCTACACTTGAACCTTAATGGGAGATTTTCAGGCAAGCAGAAGGATGGTACACAAGTCAGAATACCGCGATCAACAAACCAAACGCTTGTGAAAAGGGACATAGTTTTGGGGGGTGAGTGGGAGGAGGAGAGGGTTAGTAGCCAGAACTGGTTAGGACTTTGGTTTTAATTATTTAAAAGAAACCCAACCAGTGCTACTGTGTCTCCAGGCAACATACCGGAGCATTCATCACTGGCTTACAAAAAAGAACGCCATTTGTTGATTCATTAGCATTACACTTCCTACAGCAACTTGGTATTCCCTTGAGGTCCTCCATCCAAATACTGACCCATCTGATGAGAGCTCAAAATAAAAGGTGGTATGATGGCAAGGAAAAGGCAAAAATAAAAGTTGGCAGTACAGAACTTTTTCATGGGTGGTCTAAATAGAAGGTTTGTTGCTGTTCCAAATGCTCAGAATCTTTCCTACTCACTCTCTAAGCACTCAGTGAGCTTCTTGCAGGATGGGCACCGGACCAATAGGACTTAATTTTCTCCTCAACAGAAACTGCAATAGCATTAGGCTAATACTCTGCCAACAGCTGCACTGAGCAATCTGCAAATAATTCAAAAGCAAGATGGCTAGTTAGGCATGATGCTGTCAGTCCTAAATTACAGAAGTGTACATACAATAATAGTACTGTTTGCGCTGTTACCATCAAAGTTTATATCAGTGCAATTAACCCTGTTAGTATTACAACACTGAAAAGATCAGCCATTACTCCATATGCCACAATAAATGTGACAGATAGGACCATTAATTTTCAGAATTAGAACTTGCAAGTATTTTATTAACTTTCAAATGAAGAGTAAAATAGCAAAGATATCCTACTGTATATATTTTATATCTTCCTACAAAACCTACATCGTTTTTATGAAACAGAAGTGGTAAAAATATTTTTTAGATTGATGAGCTTCATCATCTATTGCGCATGACAACTGCTATCATTTGAACAAAAAATCTGCTCTTTTGCTGATTTCAAATCCTTTATTAGACTGGTTATTTTAAAATAGCATTAGAGAGTATTCAAAGTACACCTACCTCCTGGAATACCATTGCATTTTCCAGATACAGCTAGACAAAACTCCCCATTTAGGTGTCTGAATGGCCCAAACAGAATACACCCCGTTGTTAGGCTGATTTCAGTGGAATGCCGTAGGCTAAGCTGACCAATGGTGGAATCAATCACATAGTGTACTCGATACTGGAAAACACAGGAGCCAAATTTTCAAAAATGCATGACTTAGGCACTAAGGGGGATCCAAGTCTGAGTCAAACTGAGACCCAGAGTTCAAGCCCTATCACTTTGCAGCATAGATTCACCCCCACTGGATTCATGCTCTGGAATCTGCCAAAAGTATTCCACAATCCTACAGGATGACTTTCTTTGTCCTCTGGACAAGTTTTCACACAGTCTGGGATGTGGTTGGTTAGTTTTGGGTGGGTCTGTGTATTCTACCATGGACTCGGAGCCTTGGGTTTGGAACCAGGTTAGAAAATTCTTAACCTAGGGTTGACAATCAGTGCAGACACTCAGGCTATGTCTATACTGCACCCTTCTTCTGCAAAAGCTTATGCAAATGAAGCTCAGAGTAGAATACTGCCACACTTCATTTGCATAATTAATTAGGGGCCATTTTTGCGCAAAAAGGAGCCGTCTACACAGCTCCTTTTTGCGCAAAAGCCTCTTGCGCAAAAACGGCCCCTAGTTATGCAAATGAAGTACGGCGATAGTCTACGCCGCGCTTCATTTGCATAAGCTTTTGCAGAAGAAGGATGCAGTATAGATGTAGCCACAGGCCCTGAGTTCTCTAACCCAGAGTCCACTGTCTTGAGTTTCACTAACTCCCAGCTTACCAGTGTAGACCTGCCACGTCTTACCTCGGAAGCCTAAATCCAAATGACATGCAATGAGACTTAGACTCATAGGTCGCTTTTGAAAATGGGATTTATGCTACTAAGTCACTGGGATGTCTGAGAACTTTGTCACAGAGCTTTTCTAACTCATCCCAGTAAAAATCTGATTTTTTCTCTTGCTCTGATTCAAATACAGCCTGCTTTCAAGCGGACCTAAACCACCCAACTGTTCACTCGTCCTCCAGCTTCATACCACAATTAAATTACAAGTTGTCTCTATTGTGGACCTTCTGTTCTCACGTGGGAAAGCACAACAGCCTGAGGATAGAAACACACAAAATATTAAAACCAAAGGAAATATGGTAGATTCATAAGAACACAGCTTGACAAATCAGGTAACTCCTGCTCCTGTGACATACCTGTGATGACACTCATCTGAGTCACTTGATTTTTTGCTCTTCTTTTAGAGAATGACTTTGTACAGAAAAGAGCAAGAGAAGACAAGAGATCAATTCAGAAAAATATATACTCAGATGTTTTTTAGGGTGTAAAAAAAACCCTGTCCATTTGTAAGTGCCTTGAATTGCACTTTTTATATTAATATGAGAAAATATATAAATGCATTTATCTTTTTTAGCAAGAGTTAAAATAAAACAGGGTGCAACTTCAGTGCATTTTTGATGGCATGTGCACATTATGCTTTTAACAGGCATTCATTCAGAGCACTCCATTAAGTATATTACACTGTCTGCTTGAGAGAAAATGTATTTTTGCAGTAAATTAAATTTGCTTTTGTAGTTTAGTTTTTGCATTCTCAGTGCATATATGTTTTGAAAAGGCATTGTTTCCTTAGGAAAATCTATTGTATTCCACTTGCTCATGAAAACTATAGAGTAGTTTGTGTGTGAAAAATGTAGGCTTTCTTCACAACAAATCCTCTCAGATTAAATTTAACAGAAAAGAAACTAGAATAGCAAAAATGTTTACATTATTTTATTCCCCATATTTGTAATAACTTTTTAAAAGCAGGATAGATTTTCAAAACTGTCCCTGTCCCCACATCCTTCTTCCCTATTAAATCTATCCTGCTTTTCTTTGACACTGGTAGTTTGTTTGTTTTTTCTTTTCTGATGACCAAATGGAACTTCACAAGGCTTTGTCTGTGAAACCAGCAACTTCGTTACAGGTTTCTTAGTATAGCAGTTCTCCAACCTAATAATTCCAAAGGTTGTGCCTTTTAAAAATAATCATCTAACAGAGAAAGCTTTTCTCCGACTCTCTCATAACCTGGCTAGTTCTCAAAGTACTTCATGAGAACCCATTAATGGTTCATAAACCGTAAATGCATGGTATTAGTTTGTGTAATATCTGCCGGTTTTAACAGGAGAAACCAAAATACTTTTTGTCTTGGTCCTAAAAATGGTTTTAAAAAAACCCTAATTGATTAAGAGTTCAGTAGTCATTTTTAATAAGCCTACTTGCAATCCAGATATCATACTCAGTAAGTGAGAGAAGTACAGTGCAAAAGGGGTTTGTGGGTATTTCAAGGCCAAACCAATCTCTGTGGCGAAAGGATTTGAAGAAGCAAAAGATGTACCAGGCCACATTACTGTAATACTGTAGTGATTGGTTCAGTCCAATTGCAACAAAGTTCTGTTCAACCTCATAACTGAGTGTTCCTGTAAAGACTCTCTAATCCTCCCTTCAGTATAGAATCCAACATGAGTGGTATGGGGGGAGGGAGGGAGGGCTGGCGTGAGGCTGTGGTGACAAGGGTAAGCAATTCCATCTACTTAGAGCGCAGGGGTGTTCAGGGGTGAGAAGTAAGAATGTGATGGTGGGTGGTGTGCTCTTGAGTTCTGTTGGGGAGGCTGTAATGTCGGTATATGAATTCCTAGGGTGGCAGAGGCATGGCACTGACCCTGAGCACACTTTGGGGGAGTATGACAGAGCTGTCAGCATGTTGGTCAGGTGGTGGCAGTGGTTGAGAGTATGTATTTATTGATCGTGTAGGGCAATAGGGTAGCATGCACCTGCTGGCCAAGGGGCGGCAAGTCACACATGCTGGCCATACTGGCAGTGGGGGAGATTTAGGTTGCTGTTTGTGAGTTCCTCTATTGAGTAGGACAGAATTTGCACACATTGGTGGCCAGGGCTTGTGTGAGCATGTGTGTGTCATGTGAGTCTATGTATACAAAGTGGGAACTTAAAACTAGCCCCTCTCTCTTTCATCCAATAAATTTCTGAGTTGAAAAGGCATCAACTTTAATGAATAAACCTCAACAGGACTTGAAATTAACCTTTTAGTGAATCTTTCAAATTCAATGTGAAATTACAGCGCTGGCTGTTGTGTGACATTTTTGTAGGTGAAAACATCAAAGGCAGCCCTGACACAGACAGATCTACCTTTGAACACCCAAGGGTACCTAAAACTGCCAAGTCTCTGTAGACTAGACAGATAGAGAGAAAAAAGAAAAAGAGATCTGAGATATTCCATTATTTAAAGCAAAGTCATTCTAACTAGGATTTCATTCAATCTTTTACACTTTGGTATTGCTTGGTTTGGAGGTTAATACGTAAGTCGAAAGAGAAGTTCAGGATAAAAGTGAAAGAATATTATTTCTCACTGGCAGGCCATAATAATGGCTAAATGCATTACATTTTAACTGGTAACATTTAGTCTCTCTCTTCAGCTACAATGCCTTAGACATACTTTTATTTGGAGTTATGCAATAAATAAAAAAATAAAAATAAAAAACCAAGATACCCTTCTTTGAAGAGGAGAAGGCTGCAGTGCAACAATGATACAAAAGTTTCTCCCTGGTAGTCTAACAATTTGAAGTATTCTCAATCCACTTTCAGACACTGACCTTGTCTACACTTTTATTTTGTTTCCGTAACTTTTACTGGCTGAAATGGAAGGCGCATTATTGTAAGAGAGCTGCACATAAAGATAGGAGTCTGGATACAAATCCAGCTTCCACACAGTTCAGGGCAGATCCATTCTGATGTTCTGATTTAGATTCATCTATACTTCAGTTGCAAACCTTTTGTCTGTGCAAATCAGACACAGGACATCACTGTTTCACTTGTAAACATTTCCAAGCACAGTTAGGTAATTTTCATTTATGTATAATACTTTTAGGTCCATGGCCTCCTTCCTGCACTGGACTGTCATTAATATTTCCCCCTAGGTACCAAATACCATGCTAAATAGAACAGTACAGTTGTAAAATCAGATCTAGAACAGATGCTAATTTTCTTATTTCTTCCCCTCCCCTGCCCCTTTGCTTTTCTGTTACTTAGTCTTTCTTCCATTTTTCCCCTTTACCTATATTATCTTTTCCAAAGGATGCCCTGCTTTGCAGAACCAGAACGGATCTAAGACAGATTTCCAGACAGATGGAGTTTCCAAGCTAACCAATTCTTCTGACTTTTACCAAATCAGAAACATCAACTCAAACTGGAGACTGCCTGCATGCAATTTTATAAAGACATTTAAAAAGCTATATTTTTCATATGTCATGATTTAAGGTTATCACACATGGTAATTTCACAAGGACACCGTTGTCATTAAGTAACACCATGACAAAACACTGCCATGCAACATGCAACAGAATGTGACCAAACACAAGAAAAAAAATAAAAAGACTAACAAATCTACTTCAACTATATATGCACAAGATCACTGCAGAAGGCCAAGCAAAATGACTCGGAAAGATTAATTACAGAGATCACCATAAAATACATCAATATTTCCTTGTCTTCAATACTGCCAATCTCATTTTCTAAAATCATTACTCACCTCACACTGTACTGAACTCTTGGGTTTTCCAGTGACCAGACTGCAGAGTCCCACATGTCCCACCTGGGAGCAAGCCTTTGAGACCCAGATTGTTAGGAGCAGTGATTTGGCTCTGCCCTCACCCAGGCTGGCTTAGAAGCAGGTGGGAACAGCGGTTTGGTCCACTCACAACAGATCGGTGCCTTTGCAGAGGGGAACTGGGCCCAACTGAGACACACCCATTTTACTACTGCTGTTTCCCATGGCCTATACACCAATCTAGCTTTCCTCAAGAGACGCTGGTGTTAGTAACATACATAGACTAATAATATTTATGATCTGCTACTAAACACATGAAAAAAATTTCCAGGGAAAGGGATAGAGTACACTTGCTACCTTCAAATTATGCATAGCTTCTTTCGCAGAGAAAATCCAGTTTCCACCACATCTGAACTTCCTTCATGAAACAAAATCTTAAATAGTCTGCCAAGAATCTCCACAGGGAGCAATTTCTCACCTTCTCAAATCCAGAGTATGAGAAATTAAATGAAGCACTTGAAAAAGGGAAGAATTTGTAACTGGCCTCTCTTCTGATTCAACTCAATTTCTCAAGTTTCCTTTGCAGCCACTAACAATAGACACAGAGAAAGCTCAGAACCTAGCCAATGCTAGTCCTTTTAGATGAAATTGCTAATTCTTACCTCACTTTCTCCCACCAACAGCGATTCTCCTACTTTGATCTTCATTTATCTGGATCAAAAAGAACCGGCTTCAATGAAACAAGAAAGATTTGCTGAGGCCCAGCTATCTCATAGTTTGTGTCAGTAGCAGATATGGGGTATGCATATCTTCTTTTTCGTCCTCCAAAAGAAGAGATTTGAACCGTTCTGCATAGGAAGAACATGGTTGGTTGATACCTGCTATACATTAATAACCTCTGCATCAAGGGTGGGGACCTTTTTTTGGGTTGGGGGCCCCTGACCCACAAAAAAATCAATTGGGCGGGGGGCAGCGGAGGCTGGCATGCCAGTATGGCTCCCCAGTGCTGTGGGAGAGGAGCCCTGAGCCCGAGAGACCTGATCCAAGCAAGCCGGGGACTGCATCTGGCCCCCTGGGTCTAAGGTTCCCCACTCCAGCTCTACATCAACAGAGAAAATCTCCTCTTCATTTTTGATTTTCCGAGTTATAAGACAAAAGGGGGAAGGAAACTGCTAAACTTGATAGTGAGTTCATTAACACAGACACAAAAAATATAAATATTGTCTATCTTCTCTTGTTCAAATCTTATGCCATGTCTACTCTACAGAGACTTACAAACCAGCATAATTTTCCTCTGTAGCTATCCTGGCATAATCCCCTAATGCAGATGCAGCCTACACCAACAAAATGATACCAGCTTCATTGATTGAAGCATTCTTCCATCAACATAGTTGTGTTCTACGCTGGGGATTAGGCTTGGCATCACTATGTGGATTTTTCATACCTGTGACCAACACAGTGATGTTGACCTACCATTTAAGTATCCAAGCTTTATGGTATGTGTACAACATTAAAAAAACAACAGTGGTACAGCTGTGGTGCTGCATCTGCGGTACTGTGGTGCTGTAGTACTGACACTTATTACAGCACCAGGAAGCATTCTTCCATCACTGTAGTCAATTCACTTTTTCAACAGACCTGAGCAATAAAGTTACCTCAATAAAGTTGTACACAAGCTCTTTGTTTCCACACCAGCCAGAGAAACACCTCTCCCACACCCTCGGCAAAAAGCAAGTGCTAACAGCTTGCACATTACAGACCACTGTAATATATAAGGACTGAGGGCGCAACTCAAACTCTCAACAGAAAGAGCTCAATATGCCATGCAGTAACTGTGCACAGAGTCATTAAGGAGCACTGTGGTGTGGCTTAAGGTCTTTGTCAGGAGTCCTTGCTGAACTTCCCTTGCAGGGTAAAGCAGCTGCACAAAAGGAGGGTAGGTTCACACTTCCAGGCCGTGTAGCCTCTGTGAGCAGCCCTGGATTAGGAGTTTTCCAAGTGAAATGTGAAAGGACTGAGGGACGAAAACATCACAGAATTCATTAAGCAATTAGGTTTATGTGAAGTGGGAGGGGAGTGGGGAGGGAGCACAAGATAGCTGCTTCTGGAGACAGAGAAGTTCAAGGGAACAGATATTGGGTATGTTTTGTTAATAAAAACTGGCACTTAAGAAACCATTTTCCATCTCCAGTTTCTATACCAAATAGGAAACTGACAGGCAAGGCCCTGCATTCTGCTGTGTCTCAGCAAAAAACCATGGGGAATATGATCAGATCCCAAAAGCCGAACAAAAGATTGGTGAACTAGAAAATTTTCCACCTACTAAACTTCAGGCTTGATTCCGCAAGACAGTGAGAACCTCCTGACAGGGTGTAGTGCCTTCCAGGCCCTTTCATGTTAGCCCGAGTCCTGTGCCAAGAAAGGGAGTATGCCTTTTTGCCATAAACTTCACCAGAAGAAGGACTGGACCTTTCCCACTTTCAGAGCTGTTCAGTGTAGTGATGTAATACCGTAGTCGATTAACTGTTAAGTAAAAGCTTATAGGTTAATGCTATTGACTACACACATTCCCTGCCCCCCTTGCCAGTAAATTTTTTAGCAGGCTGACCAGCAGCCTGGCTCACTCCTGGTTTGCACTGGGTCTGGGACCTACCCCGGCTGTGGCTCTGCATTTAAAGTGGGTGGACAAGCAGCCCAGCTCAGCTCCGACTCATGCCGGGTCCGGGAGCTCAGCCCCTCCACCCAGACAGGGGAAGCTGCCACCCTGCGCTGCTGCCTCTGATACAGCAATGCGGGGTGGCAGGGGGCTCCTCAGGAGTGGGGCAAGAGCACACTAGCTGCCAGCCCCCGGGGACTATAGAATAGTTGAATAACCAATAAGAATTAATGAGGTTAATCGACTATTTAATTAACCGATATTTAACATCCCTAATGCATTCATGAACCTTCAGTGCCGGACCACGCTGGGCAAGAACAGCACAAATTGATGCCACACTGCTCATTTGTATCCCCACATGTCCCCACACAAAGGGAAACTTCCACACCCGTTGCCTTTCTTTGGCAACACTGGGCCACAGCACCAAAGAAATTCAGTTCCATGTCTCACCTGAAGGCTACACTAACCATGCAGAGTCCAACAGCACAGATGGCACCAAGTCAGCACAGGGCTCAAGTAACGCTGGGAAATGGGAAGAGAGGACCGTATGGCCTAGTAGTGACAGCACAACCAACTCACAGCATAACAGTCTGCTAAAAATCAACGCAGTGTGCACTGAATAAGCAGTAATAGCATTATTAGGAACCCTTTCCTTGCCAAAACACCAATATTCCACAGCGGGTACTTTAGTTGTAGCTGTGTTGGTCCCCAACACTAGAGAAATATAAGGTGGGTGAGGTAGTAACTTTTTAGCTGGTCCAATAAAACATATTTCCTTACCTACATTGTTTCTTGAATACACACCGGGAGGTAATGACCTTTCTGATGATGTGGATCAAATATTCTGGAGATTTCTAATAACTGTTTCTGGTATTTTTGTCTGTTTTTTTTTTTTTTAACACTGATGCAGTGTGAGCAGGACATGAAAAAAGTCTCTCCTCAAGTATTAAAAGGGGCACAATACATGGTGTGACAGACAGCTGGCTATGCCAGAGCTCTGCCACAACAGCCTGGCTGAAAAGGCCAGTTGAAGACAGCTGACCAAGCCCACGCCTCAGGGGCTAATGGGAAGCAGCTGTGGGCCTCATTAGCCAGAGGGTTAGATAAGGCAGCCAGAGGGGAAGTGAAAGGGAGGAGCAAGGAGAGGCACGAGGAGCCAGGGTGAGGCTAAGTGTATTCCCAAGCCAGAAGGAGAGGCTGACTGAGTTACCTGCTGGAAAACCAAAGCTCTGTAAATAGAAGGTGGTGGGAAATTGGCACTGACAAAAAAGTCACACGTGACGCCACCACAAAACGTCTCCGGTTGGTTTGTGACCCAAGAAGGGTTCCCAAGGCAAGGGGCCTGGGCAAGGACCTTGCCACAATGGTAAATGAACAAATACCTACAACTCCTTCACATGATTCTTTTAAACCCACTTGTCACATGATAGATGCGGAGAGACACTCCAAGATGATAAACTCCAGTGCTCCAAATACATGATCTATTGGAATTTGAAAGTTCTGGTTCAAAGTTCATCCCTTGGAACATACACACAAGCGAAAAACAACTCTCTAATTTCATCATTTAAAATACTATTCACAAGGCATATTAGAACATGGGTGGACTAGGAAACTAAAGAAGGTCCTTCTGCACGAATGCACTAATTTTTTAAAGGTCAACCAGAATCATGCTGCTGAACATAAGAGTACAAGAACATAAGAATGGCCATATTTGGTCAGAACATAGATCCATCTAGCTCAGTATCCTGTCTGTCGACAGTGGCCAAGACCAGATGCCCAAGAGGGAGGGAATACAACAGATACTCCTCACGTGATCCCTCCCCTGTCATCCACGTCCAGAGAAACAGAGGCTAGGGACATCATTCCTACCTATTCTGGCTAACAGCCATTGATGGACCTAACCTCCATGAATCTATCTAGCTCTTTTTTGAATTCTGTTAAAGTCCTAGTCTTCACCACATCCTCTGGCAAGGAGTTCCACAGGTTGATTGTGTGCTGAGTGAAGAAAAACTACCTTTGGTTTGTTTCAAACCTGCTGCCCATTAATTTCATTTGATGACCCCCTAGTTCTAATATTGTGGGAATAAGTAAATAACTTTTCCTTATTTACTTTTTCCACACCAATCATGATTTTATAAACCTCTATCATATCCCCTATGAGTCTCCTCTTTTCTAAACTAAAAAGTCCAAGTCTTTTAAATCTCTCTTCATGTGGGACCCGTTCCAAACCCCTAATCATTTTTGTTGCCCTTTTCTAAACCTGAACCTTATGTTCTTATGCTGTATTCACTACATTTTTCAGTACCTGGGATGAATCATGAAATGACTCCTCACAAAAGAATTAGGATTGCTTCCTTTTAATTCTCTGTTTACTATTACTCTTTTTAGATCACTTTATAAACTGTACAGCTGCAGGCTAAGTAACCTGAGATGGCTAATCCTTTTTATTTATGCAATAGGAAAGATGCCTGAACATATAACCTGGCATCATTTTCTTTGCAGTTAACAGACTGTCATTTCATCACCTTCTAATCATTAAAATTATACTGTAAATCTGCCATTTTCAAATGTAAGAGTCCTAAAATGCACATGTATGATATTTCTGCAAGGTGGTGTGGTAACCCCAATAACCGTGAGCCTGTTACTGATAACACACAAGCCAGTACAAAAACATTCGCTCTCACATCCAAACAGATGCAGATGTGATGCAAAAATTGTACATGAATGTATGTATCCACATGGAAATCGTATGCAATCCATGTCATCAACAAAGATACAGGTATTAATGTTAGCAGTAACAGCTCCATTGTAAACTATAGGGACATTTTGCTTTACAAAAAGTGATATAAATCATTAAAATGAGGTGCATGACAGCACAAAACATCTTATTTAATATGCATAAGGTTCCTTCTAGGTTAGTTTGAAATGCTCATATATTGTGATTAAAACTGCCTGAAAAATAAAAATAAATGTAAATCTATAGGTGTAGATATAGCACAAAAGTATAACAGTCCAACAGTCTTCACTCAAGCAAAACTCATGGGGAGATAGAAAATAAAAGTAATGTTTTATGTACATGGGTAAATGGTGTGCAAATGTGTGATTAGTCAGGCAATGAATTACCTCCAAATACCATTCCAGATGCTTCAACACACTTTTTCATATTTAAAATACCAATAATTTTTACTAATCTGTACACAGCCATTATTGATGTTCTCAAACAGTGCTGCATAAAAAACAATCCATTTAATTCTATTTAAACTAAATACAAATTTTAAAGAAATAAACCTATTTAAAATTGGTTGTGTTATGGCCTAAATTTACTATAATTTATCAAACTAACTTAAATTCAGTGCAAAAATAACATTAAGCATTACATATTTGTTGCCAAGTTCTAAATATAATCAAGCTACTGAACTGGTGGAAATCATTGATTAAAGCATGGGGAAGAGAGTTGTCGAAGAGACAAACTAGCTTTTCATAGCAGAAGCCTCTTCTGAAGATGCAGGGAGCCTGTTTTCTTCATTTCAGTTCCTCCAAATAGTTCAGTTAAATGACTAGCTCACTCAAAGTTAGGAAATCAATTGGAAGTTGAATAAAAACCAGTTGTGTGAGGATAAGTTCCACTGGTTCAAAAATCTTCATGACCAGAAATAAATAAGAAACAAAACAATGAATTAAATATAGATAATATGTCCTTTTTTAGTAAATCAGTTTGTTTTAAATGCAAAAAATGTTATGATAAACTTGTATCCAGGACATTTGAGTTATTTTTATTTAACAAATATATTTAAAAGGCTGATTTGTACATTTTAATTGTATTTTCATCCAATAAAGCAAGTTAAAAAGTGTTGTAAATAAGAAATGCATCGTGCACCATTTTCAAAAATAATAAAAAATGTAACCAGCAAATAAAAATGGTTACCAATCACTGAAAATCAACCTCTCTTTAGGAACCTAACCAAAGTACAAATGAAAAACAAGATTTAAATTCATGGTTGAAAACAAGTTTTCCTTCTTGCTGATTTAAATTATTATTAAAATCAGTGATTTAAATTGGATTTAAATAACTCCACCACGTCTCACCTCTCTGCCCCTCTCATCCTATATTATTAAAACTCTGATAGTGCCCAAAGGAACCTTACTCAGAATCAAGGTGCCTTTAGAGTAGGTGACATAAAAATACATAAAAAGATGCAGTAGCAACGCCCAAGAGTATAGAGTCCAAGGACCTGATACATAAGAACATAAGAACAGCCACAACTGGGTCAGATCAAAGATCCATTTAGCCCAGTACCCTGTCTTTTAACAGTGGTCAATGCCAGATCAGCTGTGCAGCAGCCGCCTTAGGGTTTCAAAGTGGCAGCTGATCTGGCATTGACCACTGTTAAAAGACAGGTGGGATTATTACAGCAGGTGATGTGCACAGAAAGACTTCTGGCTTTCATTTTCTTTAATGCTTTTGGTTTCTACACTTTTGAATGTCTAGCTTGAGAAACTCTGAATGGAATCTGAATGAGAAAGCTGTGAGCACCTGCTCTCTGAAAAATAAATCCTTTGAGAATTTGCCATGTTGGGCAACCAACACCTCTACTGAAAAGTTTGGCCTATTGTGTCTGCAACAAGCCCCACTTGTTCCTATGAGGCTACACCATAGCATGAAGGTCCTCTCCGACCGCACAGAGTGAGCAGTGGAGTCTGAGTGTGGAAGACTGACCAACAGGTCAGGAAGAGGAAGACAACGTACAAAGGCATCACGTTTGTGGTTGGCAAATGTCCCGAGAGTTGCTTTTGGTGATATTTGTTTTGTTCGATGTATCAGAGTTCTCAAAGCTTCAATGGCAGTGTTACAGTGGAGTGTCAGGTTATACTTGCAGAAGATGCTACAGAATAAGGTGAATCATCCTAAATAATTTAAAACTACAGAGGTTAAAATAAATTGACCAAGTCTGTGGTGATGCATTATCCTTGCCTTTGAATGAATTGTTCATTGACTGAATTTGTAATTCATAAGGCAATAGTAATTCACAATGAGGCATATGCCACAGGTGTAACTGATGGCAATATGTGAGGTCAGGAAGGAATTTTCCCCCAGGTCAGATTGGCAGTGACCCTGGGGGTTCTGAACTTCACCTGCAGCTTCACCAGATTGCTTAACTGGATTATTGGGATATGTCTCAATCAATTCCCTGCCATTGCAGTACACCTCTGTCCCTCCTGCACAAGAGTTTGCCTTACAGCATCTAGTGGTCTCTTCCAACTTTACTTTTTATGCCTTTGATTCACTGAGGAAAAAAACCAAGGCTCTGCTGTGTTAAGAGGATGAGACATATATTTCTTCATCTGTTCAAAGGACTGAGTACTTTCAGCAGGCACTTTTGCTGGTATTACTTTTCACTCAGCATGCAAGAGAATGCAATATGAGACCAAGTGCATGGTAAACTTAGCTTTGAGCTGAATTTAACAAATGACATCACTATGGTCAAGCTAGACACTTGACAATATTGTGTGCACGACACTGAAGGTACAGCTACACTGCAGCTTTTTACGATCCTTTTGTTGGAAGAGGCTTTTCCACCATTTGGCCCGTGTAGACTGGAAAAAAACCCTTTTTCGGAAGCCCCCTTATTCCTTGTGGAACGAGGAATACAGGGCCTTCCAAAAGAGTGTGTTTGCTCTTCCAGAAAAAAAAGTGGATTCTTGTAGTCTAGCCGTACCCTAAGAGTCTGCTTCTCTCTCCCTCTCCCCCTGTGTATGTGTGTGTGTGTGTGTGTACTTGAAATTAATCATGAAATAGCTAGTAATGAAATTAATTGGGCTAAGAAAGAAAAATAGTAGGACATTTGTTAAAATACTATAAACAAAGATTATAAACCACTTAGCAAAGTAAAAAGATATTCATTTTGCCACATAATAGAGTAGAATGGAACCTCCTGCCACTTAATGTTTGCCTGCATTCTATTTCTGCACCTCCGCAGCTCCAATTCTATGGATGACTTGGTATGATAGAGCTGTATACATAAGGCAGAACAGAGAGGGAATATGTTAAGAACCAACAGAAACCATTTATGGATAATCTGAGGATGAAAATAGTATATAGAAAGGGCATGACGTATGTTCTCGTTACATTTATTTTTGTTTAATCAGAAACAACACTACCAACTCTCCTTCCGATTTAGCTTAGGCATTAATCTTCAGCTCTCTTCTCCCAACTTTCTGATTTTGTGGAAGCAAAATAAGGATACAGAACTGAATCCTGGTGTGACTGAGGGGTAGGAAAAGAAAATGTATATACAATATTTGTTAAAATAGTTTGGAATATAGTGTGTGTAAAATCCATAATTAAGTCCACAAATTGACAGGACAGATAAGAAGTTATGTGCACTAAGTAATGTGCACATAACTGATGTGCATTTAGGCCTTCAACAGCTGTCTACATCTAGCTCATTTTAAATATTACCCCCCAAAAATAAAAAAGGATATATTTACAGGATTTTTGCTGTAGCTTGTTACAGACCAGTTCAACTGTGATGTTATCAAACCACCCTGTCATGCATTTTCCATATACAATGTAAGTCATGTCACTTCCTGCTCAGTCAGTGAAGAGTTTTAAAACCTGTTAGTGAGAGAATATGATCCTGGGGGCAGGAACTACTGATCAAGTCCAAGCTGATAAAAGATATTGCGGAAGCAAAATAAGGATACAGGGAAGGGGAAAAAGGCCTAGAAGGGGAAAAAGGCCAGCACGGGAATCCCCCAATGCTAAAGAGGCAAGTAATCACTTTCAGGATCTCTCCACAGGCTCTGCAGTGGTGAATGCTTTGGAAGGGACCTCACAAGGAAGAAACCGCAAGGGAACACCATCTACTGGAAGGCATAGGATGCGTAGTCCTAGGGATGGGGGTTCCATGACCACCACCCCCAAAAGAAGACGATGGGTGCTGGTGGTTGGGGACTCCCTCCTAAGAGGGACTGAGCCATCCATCTGCCGTCGGGACCTGGAATCTCAAGAGGTGTGCTGCTTACCGGGAGCTCGAATTCAGGATGTGACTGAGAGGCTTACCAAGCTGATCAAACCTTCAGATCGCCACCCCTTCCTGCTTCTCCACGTGGGAACTAACGATACGGCCAAGAATGATCTTGAGCGGGTTACTGCGGATTATGTAGCGTTGGGAAGAAGGACCCAAGAATTCAGAGCGCAAGTGGTGTTCTCGTCCATCCTCCCTGTTGAAGGGAAAGGACTGGGCAGGGACCGTCGAATTGAGGAAGTAAATGTGTGGTTGCGCAGGTGGTGATGCAGAGAGGGCTTTGGTTTCTTTGACCATGGGACTCTGTTCCGGGCACAAGGATTGTTAGGAAGAGATGGGATCCACCTAACCAAGAGAGGAAGGAGCATCTTTGTGGGCAGGCTTGCAAACCTAGTGAGGAGGGCTTTAAACTAGGTTCGTTGGGGGACGGTGACCAACATCCTGAGGGGAGTGGGAAAGTCGGATACCGGGAAGGAATGCAAAGAGGAACGAGCAAGAAAGGAGGACCCCTGATTTGAATGGGGCGATCAACTGGTTATCTGAGGTGTTTGTACACTAATGCGAGAAGCCTGGGCAACAAACAGGAAGAACTGGAGGCCCTGGCCCAGTCCAAGAAATATGATTTAATTGGGATAACAGAGACTTGGTGGGATGACTCGCATGACTGGAGCGCTGTCATGGAAGGGTATAGACTGTTCAGGAAGAACAGGCAGGGGAGAAAAGGAGGAGGAGTTGCACTGCATGTAAGAGAGCACTATGATTGCTCAGAAGTCCAGTATATAGAGGGAGAAAAACCTGTTGAGAGTCTATGGGTTAAGTTTAGAGGTGCAAACAACAGCAGTGATGTTGTGGTTGGTGTCTACTACAGGTCACCGAATCAGGTGGATGAGGTAGATGAGGCTTTCTTCGGACATCTGAGAGAAGCTTCCAGATCGCAGGCCCTGGTTCTTGTAGGGGACTTTAATCACCCTGACATCTGTTGGGAAACCAATACGGCAGTACACAGGCAATCCAGGAAGTTTTTGGAGAAAGTTGGGGATAACTTCTTGGTACAAGTGCTGAAGGATCCGACCAGGGGCCGTGTGCAGCTTGACCTTCTGCTCACAAAACAGGGAGGAACTAATAGGGGAAGTAGAGGTGGGTGACAACCTGGGAAGCAGTGATCATGAGACGGTAGATTTCAGGATCCTGACCAAAGGAAGAAAAGAGAGTAGTAAAATACACAGCTTGGACTTCAGAAAAGCAGATTTTGACTCCCTCAGAGACCTGATGGGCAGAATCCCCTGGGATGCTAACATGAAGGGGAAAGGAGTCCAGGACAGCTGGCAGTATTTTAAAGAAGCCTTATTGAAGGCACAGAAAGAAACCATCCCGATGCGTAGCAAGAGAGGCAAACATGGAAGGAGACCAGATTGGCTTACAGGGGAAATCCTTGGTGAACTTAAGCACAAAAAGAAAGCTTACAAAAAGTGGAAACTTGGACAAATGACCAGGGAGGGGTTTAAATGTATAGCTCGAGAATGCCGGGGGATTATCAGGAAGGCGAAAGCGCAAGTGGAATTGCGACTGGCAAAGGATGTGAAGGATAACAAGAAAGGTTTCTACAGGCATGTTAACAAGAAGAAGGTGATCAGAGAGGGTGTGCGGCCCTACTGGATGAAGGAGGTAACCTAGTGACAGATGATGTGGGGAAAGCTGAAGTACTCAATGCTTTCTTTGCCTCTGTATTCACGGACAAGGTGGGCTCCCGGACTAATGCGCTAAGTGATGCAAGATGGGATGAAGATCGACAGCCCTTAGTGGGTAAAGAACAGGTTAGGAACTATTTAGAAAAGCTAAACGTACACAAATCCATGGGTCCGGACTTAATGCATCCGAGGGTACTGAGCGAGTTGGCAAATGTCATTGAGGAGCCTTTGGCCGTTATCTTTGAAAAGTCGTGGAGATCGGGAGAGATCCCGGATGATTGGAAAAAGGCCCATCTTCAAAAAAGGCAAGAAGGATGATCCAGGGAACTATAGGCCGGTCAGTCTTACCTCGGTTCCTGGAAAAATCATGGAAGGGATCCTCAAAGAATCCATTTTGAGGCACTTGGAGGAGAGGAAAGTGATTAGAAATAGTTAGCATGGATTCACAAAGGGCAAGTCGTGCCTGACCAATCTGATTAGCTTCTATGATGAGGTAACTGGCTCTGTGAACATGGGAAAGTCAGTGGATGTGATATACCTTGACTTTAGCAAGGCTTTTGATATGGTCTCCCACAGTATTCTTGCCAGCAAGTTAAGGGAATGTGGATTGGATAAATGGACGGTAAGATGGATAGAAAGCTGGTTAGAAGGCCGGGCCCAGAGGGTAGTGATCAATGGCTCGATGTCAGGACGGCGGTCGGTTTCTAGCGGAGTGCCCCAAGGTTCGGTTTTAGGACCGGTTTTGTTCAATATCTTTATTAATTACCTGGATGAGAGGATGGATTGCACCCTCAGCAAGTTTGCAGATGACACTAAGCTAGGGGGAGAGGTAGATATGCTGGAGGCAGGGATAGAGTCCAGAGTGACTTAGACAAATTGGAGGATTGGGCCACAAGAAATCTGATGAGGTTCAACAAGGACAAGTGCAGAGACCTGCACTTGGGACGGAAGAATCCCAAGCATTGTTACAGGCTGGGGACCAACCAGCTAAGTAGTAGTTCTGCAGAAAAGGACCTGGGGGTTACAGTGGATGAGAAGCTGGATATGAGTCAACAGTGTGCCCGTGTAGCCAAGAAGGCTAATGGCATATTAGGTTGCATTAAGAGGAGCATTGCCAGCAGATCCAGAGATGTGATTATTCCCCTTTATTCGGCTCTGGTGAGGCCACATCTGGAGTATTGTGTCCAGTTCTCGGCCCCCCACTACAAAAAGATGTGGACGCATTGGAGAGGGTCCAGCGGAGGGCAACCAAAATGATTAGGGGGCTGGAGCATATGACCTATGAGGAGAGGCTGAGGGAGTTGGGTCTGTTTAGTCTGCAGAAGCAAAGAGTGAGGGGGGATTTGATAGCAGCCTTCAACTTCCTGAAAGGAGGTTCCAAAGAGGATGGAGAAAGGCTATTCTCAGTAGTGACGGATGGCAGAACAAAGGGCAATGGTCTTAAGTTGTGGTGGGAGAGGTCCAGGTTGGATATTAGGAAAAACTATTTCACTAGGAGAGTGGTGAAACACTGGAATGGGTTACCTAGGGAAGTAGTGGAGTCTCCATCCCTAGAGGTGTTTAAGTCTCGGCTTGACAAAGCCCTGACTGGGTTGATCTAGTTGGGATTGGTCCTGCCTAGAGCAGGGGGCTGGACTTGATGACCTCCTGAGTTCTCTTTCAGCTCTATGGTTCTATGAAATTCTATAAGAGAAGGAAGGCATTATCATCCCATTTCACAGATGGGGAACTATGTGCAGAGAGGAGTAGTGTCTAGTTCCAAAGTCACCCAAGAAGGCTGGACCAGGAATTGAACCCAAACCCAAACCTCCTGAGTCCTTGTGTCTAATCCAAAGACCATCCTTCCGCCTTAGCTTTGGTGTTTTGTAAAGAAAGACATTCCTACAGAATGTTCTGAAAGAATACAAGTGAAAAGGGAAATGATACACATCAATGTACAATTTTGTACATTTCTTGGTCTGTGGTCCACAGATTTACATATGCCTGTATACACTGTAAAAACACTAAATGCTGTATTATTCTTATCACATGCATCATTCTGAGTCCCAAAAAACCATTTGTATAGTCCAGTGGTACTTAAGTTTTCCTCCTGGGATGCGCAATATATTGTATGGTTCCATAAATTAATATTTACACACAAAGACATTTATACCAACTCAGCTTTCCATTTATAGGCTTTCAATATTGTTCATTTTCCACAGAACTCTGTTCTTGGTAGCCTGTTAAACGATCCTATTCTCAGGTAGAGTTTCATAAGGTTGCAGTAATGGTGCAGAACCCATGTAGGGATGCTAATTTATCAGTCATTACATTACTTACTGCTCTATCCTGTATTATATGCAGCTTACCAAGTTTCACTGTTATATTTGAAGCTCTTTGCTACTTCAATAATGTAGTTGGGCTAAATCCTGTCAGAAGATAGATTTTGGAATTTTTTAATTTAAGTGTTATATTAGAACAATCTGCTATTGGAGGGAGAGGGAGAGCACCTTCCCTTTCTTTAGAGGTTTCTGACTTTGCCTCGCTGAAATAATGAAAGAAATTGGCATCACTGCAGCCATTAATGAAACCATGAGCATATTAAAATTCCTATTGCTCCCAACCCACCCTGCCATCCAAGTCCCGGTTCAAGAGACTCCAGAATAGAAAGAAAGCTGCTGGCAGCCTGATCAAATATATAACCTAGCAAAATGCCACATCTACCCATCCTCAAAGGATCTAGTTAAAAACTGCAGGAATTCTTTCTCTTAAAAATTTCTACTAACCTACCTCACACACCTTGCCCTCCCCTCTACTTTCCCACACAACTCTGGCCCCACACGATATGGCCTCTATTGGTGCAAGTGCCTTCCCCCATGCAGTTCTTGAAGTGTGACACAGGCTTCCTTTACTGCTCTGCTTTATCAATTCTTTAAATCACTTCACATCTTAACTGAAGACTACCTTCCTCTCTTTGAAAACCCAGTACTGGAAGAGGGGGTAGGGCTGCACATCTGGGGTTAGTATCACCTATGTATGTCATGGAGCAAGAGAGTGGAGTTAAAAATAAAGAGTCCTATCACTGAAAACCCAGTAAAGCTATTTATGACTCTCACCCTCAAAAGTGTATCAACCCCTAATATTCCAGCACTCAAGGTCTGTTCTTTCTACAAATCACACAACTCTCATGCAACAAGACTGACACCTGACAGAACCATGTCTGCTGCTACTTCAAAGAAAAGATAACAGCAAAGCCTTGAATGCAGCAATAAAATACCTGTACAGTATGTTTCCTTCCATTTCTTCCATCCTACACCTTCAATTTAAAAAAATACCTGAAGTACAAAAATGCCTGTCGCCAAACACTCAGAGATCTAATTGTATTCCTTCCAACAAAGCAACTAGTCAACTACTGTAAAACAAAACGAAGATTAAAATGATAAAGGTGGATGTCAGAAAACATTCCAGAAATCATGGATATTTGAAAGCATGCTGGGAAGAGAAGGGAAACCAAAGAAGAGAAAAATGCCAGAAAAGAAGACACATTTGTTTAGCAAAGTCACAATGAGAAAAGAGAGACAAGAGAGGAAAAAGGATATAGCATCCAGGGAGGGAAGAAGGGGCGAGTGGAAACAGCTGGAATTGTTCAGCTGTGTCAACATTCGACTGTTTCACAGATTGACTAGCAAAGTGTCATCTGAAACCAATTACATTCCCAAAACCCCATGGACCCAGTTCATAACATTGATTAATCCACATTGTGAAAATGTCCCCAAGCAAAACTAGAACAGCTGTCAGCTCAGAAACCACATTTGACTTAAAAAGCAACTTCTTATACAAATTTTTATAATTTACAGAAGACCTTCTTAAGTGTTAAAAAAACCCACAACAAAAACTCCATTGCTAGGAAAAGTAGACCCAGGACAGCACAAATCCCTCAGGACTGAACACCTGCTTCAGAACCAATAATACCTAAGATCACCTTCCTTACCCTCAGCCTATGGACTGCAATTTAGTTTGTGAAGAAAATAAACATTTTTGTCCCCATTTCGTGTGCACTGAACAATCCCCCTCAGGCACATCAGTAGGACTATTCAGAAATAATTGATTTGCCTTACAAGGCAAAATAATTTATCTAGTTGTAGGTGTTTATACATTATACATTCATTTATAAGACAAGTGGCAAGTCAGCCCAGTACCAAACACCAATTCCTTTTCTGAATTTCTTGACTTCAAATGAGATGAATTAACATTAAGGCAATATCTGTTCTTTAGGACACCAACACATTAGCAGTCTAACAAATGAATTTATCTTCAGAATACACTATGTTTTGTACAATAATATAAATTCCAGGCTCAAGTAACTGAGCCATATAGTGAATTGTTTGTTTTTCACTGTAGGCTGTGAAGATAGTCAACCTGACTCATGATGTTGACTTACAATCTCTGTAGACATGGGACAACTATTGCTAACCTTCACAAGCAGATTAAAAGCCTCCTCCCCTGCTTCCACCGTAAGGATACTCAAATGTGTCCAAGGGTACGTCTTACACAGCAACATTATTTTGGAATAACTAGCATTATTTCAAAATAACTTAGTCCATGTCTACACAGCAGGCAGTTATTTCTAAATAATGTTGAAATACTGTCAAGCTGGAGGACTTCTTACTCTGAATCCTGTAACCCTCACTGTATGAGGAGTAAGGGAAGTCGGAGGAAGAGTGCTCTATTTCGAAATAAGTGCTGTCCAGATGCTCCCTATTTTGAAATAAGCTACATAATTGACGTAGCTCAATTTGTGTAGCTTATTTCAGGTTACACCCTGCTGTGTAGACACACCCCAAGGTAGGGATGTTAGTGAATAGTCGACTAGTCAACTACCCGACAAGCATAAACTGGGCCCCCACCATGGACAAGGGCTGCTGCATGGCAGCCGTGAACAGGGGCTGTTGAACTCAGCAGCAAGCAGGGACAGCAGTCCCGACTCATGCTGGTTCGAGACACTGCAGTGTGGGTGGCTCCCGGAGCCTGCACGAGCCGGGAGGGCTCAGTCCCAGCTCAAACCAGCTCCTGGAGCTATCCCTGCTGCGGCTCTGCAGAGTGGTCCTCATCGACTAATCGTGTAGTCGATACAATGTGAATCGACTACACGATTAGCCAGATAACTGCAATGAAACATTCTTAGTCCAGGGCACCACCTTTTGTGTGGGGGACAAGATGGAGTGAGGCACATACAAGCAGCAACATCACCCTCACCTCCACCCCTTGAATGCTGAGCTCTGGGCCATTCCCAAAGCTCTTTGCAGAACATCCAACAAAAGCCTGCCTCAGCCCTTTACCCAGCAGAAGCACACCACCTCTGCTTTGTGGGGCTTCTCCTCACCCACAAATGCAGCAGCAGAATCTGCACTTTATACTGTCCCAGAAGATTTACCCAGCATTGCTTGGGTCCTTAACTCTTTTGTTTTTGTTTCTTCTTTGATATCATTGCTGTGGGTGGGTCTGGGGATGAGGGGTTCAGGATGCAGGCTGCCCTGGGGAGAGAGGACAACTCGAGCCCTTTCTCACTGCAGCAGCTGGGGGCAAGTGAGTAGCACCTCTCCATGGCTGCTGCAGATTCAGTGAACACAGCCTTGCTGAGGCAGGTCCAGGGTTGTCTGCCCCCTGCGCTCCCCGGCCAGAGTGAGGAATGCAGCAAACTGTGCCCTTTCCCCTTGCTCCCTGACGCAGGGGAACAGCCAGCAATGTTCCTGTACAATTTGGGAGGAGGGGAGCTTCAGACCCCACCCCCAACCCTATAGGGCACCTGGAGTATGGGAGGCTCAGGGCTGGAGCAGTCCTGGATTGGGAGGAGGTCACCCCCAGCCAATCCCTTTCACCTGCTGGGTGAGTCTCTTTTCTGTATGGTTTTACAAGCAATCCCATTCCAGGTGTAACGCCCACAGGCGGAACTGAACCCGGGACCTCTGGAGAATAGTGCATGAACCTCTACAGCAGGGGTTGGCAACATTTCTGAAGTGGTGTGCCAAGATTTAACCTTCCTGCCTGCTCTGGGCCGCTCTGCTCTCCTGGGAGAAGGGGCTCTCTAACCACCACTTGCCCTGCCTGGTTTCCTGCTGTGGGCTCCGCTCTGGTTTTTCCTGTGGGGAGGGGAGGAGAAGCACGCGCACTTCCCTACAAGCTGGATCTGGGGCAGAGCCTCGGGGCAGGAAGCTGACACTGGCTCCACGCAGAAGGTGTGTGGGTTACACAGGCACATCCCATTTTCCTGGCACAACTAACCCTTTACCTTGCTTTAAGTTAGGATAAGAGGAAGCTGTATACCAAATGTGGTGATCATAGTTCTTATCATTTAGGAAGAGTCCTTGAACAGGCAGACAGATTCTCTCAAATATATAGTTGATATGAAAGAGAGAGAGAGAGAGATTAAAGTGGGCACATTCTGATTAAATCTTTCTGGACTGCAGAAACAGATCAGAACAAACAGAAAGCAACGAGTAATTAATGTGAGGATAACAAAAGAGAAAGCGCGAGGGACAATTTTTCCGGCTTTTATAACTCTGCAAAGTACAAAACAGGAAAAGAAGAAGGGAAAGAAAAAGGAAAATATCTTTCATTATTATATTTATCAATATAACAATAATTAGAACATAAGAACATAAGAATGGCCATACTAGGTCAGACCAAAGGTCCATCTAGCCCAGTATCCTGTCTGCCGACAGTGGCCAATACCAGATGCCCCAGAGGGAGGGATCACAACAGATAATCATCACGTTATCCCTCTTCTGTCATCCACCTCCAGAGAAACAGAGGCTAGGGACACAACTCCTACTCATCCTGGCTAACAGCCATTGATGGACCTAACCTCCATGAATCTATCTAGCTCTTTTTTCAAACCCTGTTAAAGTTCTAGCCTTCACTCTGTCAAGGAATTTTCATGTGAAGATATAATCTCTTGTCCGTTCACAAATGAAAACTGTTCTAAAATAGTTTTAATTAATATGAAGGCTCTTTCAGCTATTCTCAGTGACCTTGGACTTCAGCGGCAATAGTCCTGCATTTCAATCAGCGGAAGTTGCTGTTGGTATGTAACACTAGGAGAAATTTTGTGCCATGCTTTTATTTTGGTTAGTAAACTTTGGAACTAGAAACAGCAAGCGTGACACATGAGCTTCAGAACAGCAGCCAATGTGAGCAACACAGTTCAATCACATTGCCATAGTCTCGACTGTTCCAAGATTCTGTTGAAGTGACAATCCGTACTCCCGATGAAACACCTTGCATTTATGTAACTCACATACCATGTATCTTTTGGACAAAAGACAGCTCATAGATTTAACTGGAGATGCAAAGAACTTTGCTTTGCCCCACAGCCCTCTACTAGAATTTACAGGCATTTATAAATATATACTCAATATTTACTTGGAAATTAAGTTATCAGAATCCTTATTATTTACCCTAGAAGAGACAGTTACCTTTACCAGGCAGAAGGGACTGAGGGGTGGACATTAAATATATCAAAATTAAAATCTAGTTACCTTTCATTTATTCATTAGTTACCTCACTCCCTGTTTCTTTCCTGTTTGCTACTGGAGATGTTAATTATCATAATTTATTTTAAAATGATAAAACACTGCCCCCGGCCCCTTTTGAACATGAATATTTTATTGAGTTTTCACAACTGGAGCAAAAAACCCCTCCATGCATGTTTATGATATGCATGATCAACAGCATCCATTCAACACTCAGATACAGCTGTTGTCAACTAATGATTTACCCCACTCTCCTAAAATAAGTCTGAAGCACTAATCCATCACATTATACAGTCACCAGACTGAACTCATTTCCAAAGGGAAGGGACGAATGCACTGTTCCAATTCAAGTGGATGACAACATTTCCTTTGGACTCTTCACAAAATATTCCAGCAATAATTCCTACATTATAAAAATTGGATACTTCAAGAATAACACCATCATTTATTATTTGTATTGCAGTAGACCCCAAGGATAGCTACCAGTTTCAGCACCCCCATTGTGTGAGGGGCTGTACAAACATTAATTATAATCTGAACACTAGACTTGCTTGATACCAAAAATAAATCACGACAATCAAATACTGTCAAAAGACACAAAATCCAATCGCTCTTGCATGTGTGCTTAGTATTAATTTTGAACATGCACGAATGCCAGTAATAAGGTTACGGTGCCTCCTAAGCTGCACAGCCATGCAGTTTCCCTTTAAGCCCCGTGCAGGGGCTCAGGGCTGCAGAAGGGAGTGATTTCTCTCCCCAAGCCCTGAAGCTGCCAGGGACAGCAGCAAGGAGCTGCTCCAGCCAGAGGAAAGGAGCCCCTCTTTGCCATCCATAGAAGAGAGCTGCCCAGGTAAGCCTGAATCCCAACCTCCTACCCCATCCTGAGCCCCTCCCCAGCCCTGGTCACCTTCCTGCACCCTAAAGCTCTCCATCTCTAGCCCCATCCCAAAGGCCACCCCCTGCCCAGAGCCTGCACCCCTCTTGCACTCCAAAGCTTTCACCCCCAGTCTCACCCAACAGCCTGAATCCAAATCTACTGCCCCAGCCCTGAGCCTCCTCCCACACTCAGAATCCCTCAGCCCCATGCCCACCACATGAATGTTGTTATGTGCACCAATGTGAAATAGGATGTAAGCGAGTAGTCGAGTAGTATTCGCATCCTTCCCCCCACCTCTGCCTCTGTATCAGGAAGCAGGAGCCGGTTCTCCCCAGCACTGTCTCTGTGGTGCTGCCTGCCCCTCCCCCCACCACTGGGACCCCCGGTGGACAGGGGCTGCTGGACCAGGCATGGCTCGGATCCCAGCTCATGCTGGGTCTTGGATTTACCCCCGCTGCAGCCCTGAAGTTTAAGTGTAGGAAGAGCCAGGCTGCCTGCCCACGTGGTTCTTACTACATTTAAACTGCAGAGCCGCAGTGGGGATAACTTCTGGACCCAGCACATGCTGGGACTGAGCACCTTCCCTCATCGACTAATCACGTAGTCGATAAAAATTCTATCAACTACACGATTAGTGAAATACCCGCTTCTTAACATCCCTAATATGAAGGCGATGTATTGCACATCACCTCCATGTCACAACACATAAGAAAATCCATTCCATTCAGGAGTGGGGAAAATTAGAGGGAACACTGCCCCGCCCAGAAAGTACTTCACATATAAGAATTTTGTACCATTTACATGCTGTTGTCGTTCCTCAGAAATATCAGAACTGAAAAATTGCCACCGGACTGAACAGTTAATATTTTGAATTGAGAAAGAAAAAAAATCAAGTAAATACAATGCAAAAATCATAAATAGGAATAATTGTACTGGATCCCATCAATGGTCCATTAAGCAAAATGTCCTGCTTGTGGGACAGGCCAACACCTTTATAGCAAAGTGGATGGAAGGGCATCATACACATGAGTTACTGGGTAGTATTGAATATGCTGGCATTGAAACATCTTTCTTGACTTCTGCAGCATGTGATCTTATTTTTATAATGTCCTCACATGAGCCTAGATTATTGGTAACATTTGCTTTTAGGTGTATCAAGGGAAACATAAAAAATATTTTTCTCATTAAAATCCAGCCACGGAATTGAAGTCTTTCAATCTGTTAAACACTTAGTAGTGCCTAACACTCAGAGTCCGGTATGACACTGTGCCCCCATATTTTTATAGATCTGTTTTTGAATATGCTTTATGCAAAAAAGGGCAAGTAATCCCCTGAATGTATATATTCTATTTGTGAGCATGTTTCTTTCTTCTGTGTGAAGTTAAAAATATGACATGTAAATCAGGGATGTTAATGTGTACCTGTGTACACAGTTAACCGATAAACCTGGGCTCAATGGTTAACCCTCACTGTTACATGCATGCACACCCCTGCTGCCTCTGTATCAGAGACAGCGGGGGAAGGGAGGGGCAGGAGCCAGTGCTCGGTGAGAGCCGCCTGCCTCCTCCCCCTCCCCCCCGCGCTGCTGCCTCTGATAGAGAAGCAGCAGCGCAGAGAGTGGGGGGGGGGGACAATCGGGAACCCTGCCCCTTTCAAGACAGCTCCCCATGCATATCAGCTCCCTGAGAGCCACCTGAACCTCCCCTCATGCTGCTATCAGAGGCAGCAGCGCAGGGGGATGGGGCAGGTGGGAGCTGATACGCATGGGGAGCCAGCTTAAAAATTTTTCTGTGGGGGGCAGGCGGGAGCTGGCGCTTGAGGGGAGCCAGCTTTTAAGATGGCTCCCCTCAAGCGCCAGCTCCCGCCTGCCCCCTGCCCCGCATAAAATTTTCAGAGGTTACACATTTACAAAAATAAACGTATTTTAACATCCCTAATGTAAACCTGTTTATTAATTGTAGTAAAAGGCATTAGTGGTCCTTTAGGAACTTAATGGCCTTGTGCAGCAAATGCGGGGGACGGGGGTTGTGGGTAATCGTATGGATTAAGTGGTAAGCTTAGGCTTTTCAGTTAATCGTTTAAATGGCTATATGCTAACATCCCTACTAAAAGGTTGGCTGAGGAAATCGCTGGCCTATTGGTGTTAATTTGTAATACATCTGGGAATAAGTGGGAAGTTTTAGAAGACTAGTAGAGTTGCTAATATGTCAGTATTTGAAAAGGGCAAGTCAGTTACCTGGGTAACTATAGGATAGTTAGCCTGATATGAGTCCCAGGCAAAATAAAAGCTGATTATGGATTGAACTGTTAAAGAACTAACGGATAGGCATTTTTTTTGAAAATAGATCTTGTCAAATGACCATGATTTCATTCTTTGTTGAGATTACATGTTTGGTTGATAAAGGTAATTGGAAGAATATGATATTTTTGACTTGTACCACGTGGCATTCTGGTTAAAAATCATCATTACATGATGTTGGTACGTCAGAGGGGGGCAAACTACAGCCCAAAGGCCATATCCTGCCCACTGGAGTCTTCAGTCTGGCCCCCAAGCTCCCACTGGGGAATGGGGGTGGAAACAAAGTGTAGGATGTTCAGATCCAGGGGCTTGGTCAAACTCAGCTCTGGCCTAGAGATGAAGATATTGCTATACAGCAGAGGCTTTTAACTTTTTTTTCCATTTGCAGACCCTTAAACAATTTCACATGGAAGCGTGGATCTCTTTGGAAATTCAGCCTGTGGTCCAGGCCCCCTACGAAACAAGTCTTATACAGAAAAGTGAGTGAACAGAATACAACTACAAATGTTGCATGTGCTTGGCAAGGTATTTGATGAAGCATGAGAAAACTGTGGGATGCTATGGTAATGACACACTTCCTGGTTTTGACCCATAGGTGGGGATACTTGTGATTGATCTAAAGCTTTATTTTCATAGTTACCTTTCGTAGAACTCTTAGAACTAGTCTACACACCCCGAGGCTGGTTGAAGCCACTGATATACAAGTAATTATTAAGAGGATGCAGGAATTCATAAGAAAACAAGAATGGCCAAATTGGGTCAGACCAATGGTCCATCTAGCCCAAAATCCTGTCATCCAACAACGGTCAGTGTCAGATGCTTCAGCTGGAAGACAGGACACTGAGCTAGATGGACCATTGCCCTGTCCCATTATGGCTGTTCTTATAACAATCTCTATTGTGGTACTTCAGTACCAGCTTGTTGAGGGCTTTGTTGTTGTTTTTGGGCATCTGATTTTTATTTATTTTTTTTTTTTTGGTGTGCCAACACCTCTCAAAAATATGCAACAGCACAACAGATTGAACTTTAAGGTTCAAGTGCTAAAGAGGAGGTATGAAGGAGAGGACAAAAATAAGCAATGAGGCATTACAAAAGGGAGAGAAATGTTCCCTGTAAACAGCGATGACCATATATAGTATATTTTTTCACAGCTGATAAGTGTTAGATACCTGTGGCACTTTCATCAACTCTGTCATCAGAAAATATTTCTCAAGCAAAGATCTGGTGCTGTACCAGTCCCACCAACTGTTTATTTGAACTGCCATTGCATCACTACCTGATTTATCCCTGTAGTGTCTGAGATGTGAAAATACCATAAATTAGCTACATCCTGTATTACTGAAAAATGCTGCATGGTATGGTACATAAACTGCAGGGTGACCATGAGAAACCAGGGTAATTACAGGGAAGCGTACATCGCTGTCATGTTATCTCCAGTTAAATGTTTAACCTAAGCTTCTATTGTCCTAAGCGTATGTCCAGAGCTAAGAAAAGAAGCTGTGACAGGCTACGTCTAGACAGCGGGGCTATTTCAGGATAGCGGAAGTATCCCGAAATACCAATTCTACGTCTTTAAAAGTGCCCGTTATTTCGAAATATATTTTGAATTAACGGGTGTGCTATTCCGATGTCCCCGTAACTCTCATTCCATGAGGGTTAAGGGACTTGTCGGAATAGTACTTTATTTTGAAATATGGCGCTGTGTAGACAGCACCAAATTTTAAAATAACCTATTTCAAAATTACCTTGAAATAAGCTACTCAATTTGCATAGTGCAAATAGATGCACCCACAACGTCATGCTTCTCGAGGGCAATCTTATATGCATCTGCTAGCAAGCACATTTATGTATAACAAATACGACCGCTTACCTACTTTGCCCAGCTCTGAAAACATGACTATTAATCAGTGATGGACTGAAAGGCATCTGCACTATAACTCCATGGGTGGCAATCAGTCACAATAATATAGAGAACCAAAGCTACTATACAAAGAGACAGTTTGGTAGATAGCCCCAGTGACAGTCAACTGTAATTATAAATAGGGAAAAACCTGTATGGAAGACTGTGGCGTATATTGAAACCCCCAAGTCACCTACATGATAGGTCTTATCTTTTTCAATCTAGAAAATCTCTCTTGACTTTATTTTATTGCATGCTGAGCTGTACAAGTGTTATCCTTCTCTCTACATGTTGTCATGGAATATAGATCTTTTATTCTAACTCATCCTTTTAAGACAAAACAAAAGCAGAAGGGAGCGCCTGCCATCCAAGCCTTACTCCAAGAAAACTATGAACAAACCGATGTAGTTGTCTCCAGACCACTGACATCTGTCCCCTTTACCACACTTCAACCACCAGCTTTTATCAAGCTCCAAGAATTTTCATATGCGCCAAATTGCAAAGGAACAGCCAGCTACAAACAGGCCCCATCAAGTTCATTTCTTTTATGTTATGCCCTCCTTTGCCCAACAGAGAATGAATGAGCCTGAATGCAGGAAACAACTGTTGGGAAAACTTCCACTTCACCCCCCCAATCCTTTTTAATTGGTACCACAATTGACACTAGAGTTGCCTAACAAAATCTGAAATGGCTCACAGCCAGCCCACAGCCTGGACCAATATTTTTAGACAGTAAAAAATGAATAGGCTGGCAATGGTCAAACAGGTGAGAGGCAAGGAGGAAGTGTGAACACCATCGATTCATTTTTCATTTTATTTGCTATTTAGGAACAATTCCAAGCCTGCTTGCAAAGACTCAGATGCAGAAATTACTGATCAAGGATTAAGCAGAGTAAAAATGTTGCTGACGTGAAAAAATAAATTATAGCAAAGCTACTTCTGTTGTGAAGCAGAGAATCTTCAGCCTCAGCATATACAAATTCTACAATGACCCTCCCAGGGCAGTGCCTGTGGATTTAGCCTTGCAATATCTATAAAAGTCACTGAGAGCCAGACTTCTGTGCAAGGCTCAGTAACCCTATGACTGAGATGGGATTGGAGCTTTGGGGAAAGCACTCCCAGGACCAACATGCACCGTGATGCAAACTGCACATCCCCATGTCAGATTTCTTCCAAGGACAAAGACATTTTTTAGGCATTGCTGACCCCGTGCTGGCCATTTTTAAGTGAGATATTGCAGCCACCTTCCAACACTGCAACATTTACTTTACAGCTTTGCTACTACCCGATGTCCTTGACCACAGTTTCTGTGCTTCTCTCTCAGCTTTTTATTTAGCCAGTGTGTGCAGGCCAGGTTAAGAAAGGGGCTTTAGGGGTTGCTGCCCAGGGCCCCCAGGCTAAGGAGGGCCCTGCAAAAAAAGATTTCTGGGCTGCCAAATGTGCAGATCTTCTTGCAAGGTCCCCTTAACCTGGGGTCCCAGGCTACAGCCATTAAAGCCCCTGAGCATTATCCAACCCTACCTAGCTGGGGCTGGGGGGCAGCTCAGTGCACTGAAGTTCCTCTCCCACTAAAGGGGAGCTGCCCCAGGTAAGCACCCTGCACACCAACCCCCTGTCCCTGCTCTGAGTCCCCTCCCACACTCTAAGTCCCTTCTTGACCCTGCACCCAACTCCTGTCCTTGCTCTGAGCCCCCTCTTACATCCTAAGTCCCAAATTTGCTCCTAGACCCTACACCCTAACTCTGGGCCCACTCCAGCACCAGTGTTCCCCCACATTTTTTCCATCCACATGCAGAATAAATTTAGTTATGTGCACTGAGGCATGATCGGATGTGCACCACTAGTAGAAACATATGCTGCCTGCTCTGGCCGCTTTGGCCACTCTGCTAATCATAGAATCATAGAGCACTAGAACTGGAAGGGACCTTGAGAGGTCATCGAGTCCAGTCCCCTGCCCTCACGGCAAGACCAAGCACCGTCTCAATCATCCCTGATAGATGTTTGTCTAACCTGCTCTTAAATATCTCCAGTGATGGAGAGTCCACAACTTCCCTAGGCAATTTATTACATTGTTTAATCACCCTGACAGGTAGGAATCAGCTGAGTGGCATTTGAATCTCACCTGGGTAGCTGCCCAAGCACTCCGCTTACAGAGAATACTGTCTAGCACCCAAATGCCTACCCAGACCCCACACTCCCACCCAACTTCCTGTCCTGAGCCCCCTCCTGCATTCCAAACCTCTTGCCCCCAGCCTGGAGCCCTCTTCTGCACCCCAAACACCTCATCCATGATCCTATGATCCACAGCCTAAAGCCTGCACCCCCAGTCTGAACCCCCACCCCCTCCCGCACCTTGCCTCCTGCCTCAATCTGCAGCCCTCTCCCGCCATCTGAAGCTCTCATTTTGGCCCCACACTGGAGCATGGGGGGGGGGGGAATAATATCTAATAGCCCCAGGCCACAGAAGAGTTAATCCAGTCCTGAGTGTGTGAAATATCATACTAACTGATTGATGAAATACTGTGGATGGAGAAGCAAACTATAAGATGCATCCTTTTGGCCATTCTGGCCTCTCTCTTGGTCTTAGCTGGTTGGAACAAGGCATTCACATGAAAAAGTAAGCAATTTGCAGGAATCCTCAAGCAATCCTGAAGTGCCAACATGAAACCACACTCCTAAGTAGAGCAAGGTCTGTTTGTTTGTTGAGCTTTCAAACCAGGCTGGCTTCCTAGTTTACATTTCAATACAAGCCAGCAGCATACAACATATACAGGTTTTCCAGAACAAGTGTTATTAAACACAGAACTCACACGAGGACTCCAGACTTTGCAATGGTTGGAAAAAATCTGTTCATCTCATTTTAGATTTAACAGCACCAGAAAACACCACCACCATTCAGCCACCCAATTTCTCCCTACCCTGAACTCACACAGATAGCTGTCATTTGTTAACCCATTTTTAGTTCCAGTACTTTGGATTTCTCCATGTTAAAAGTTTGTTTCAAAACACACTTAACACAGAGAAATGCCAAACTTAAGGGCTTATTTGGACTTGTGTAACTCTGAAATATACACTCACATTTAACTACAGTTTTTGCTCATTAAGCTAGGCCACCTTCTAGTGGGAATATTTTCTGGGAAATGAGAATAAAAGATCCCTGAAGAAGTTTCTAAAGCTCTGAAGGTTAAAAAAATCCAGCTGTATTATTCACTATAAAATCAGCACATAAATGCTGCTTTTTTCAGAACTGATGGAAAATGTATTTTGTACCAACACTTTTAATCACTACACCTGTAATACAAAGACTTTTTGTATTAAAATAAAAAGCCCATCGACTTTTTATTTTAACCCAACAAACTCTTGAGTAAGTCCTGCAAAAGAAAAGAATCTATTAATGTCAAAATGCCCATGTGAAATGCCTTCAAAGCAGCTGAATTAACTTTTCACCCTGATATAAATCTTTCTTCTCTTATGAGTTTTCTTCTTTTGCATCTCTTCTGAATTTCTCTCATCTTCATCTGACTGACTGGTTTTTTAAAAATCAAGGTTTTATTATATAATACGCATATTTGTTGAGCCCTGCAAATCCACAGATATCTGCTTTATATCCGCAGGTATCTGCATCGCAGATGTAGAGGTGAATATCCATGGCTCATTTTTGCAGATACGAACGCAGATACAAATTTTGTAACTGTGCAGGGCTCTACATATTTGAGCTGAAATCCTGGCTCCATCCATATCAAGGGCACAGCTCCTATTGAGCCAGGATTTCATTTTTGATAACTTGTACATCACTGATATACTCTTATGCCATATAAAGAAATACCCATACGCGATAACAGACGACACCACAGATTTTGCACTGCAACATCACACCTTGCTATTAAGCCATTGCCAGCTGTTTCAGAGCACAAATCTCTCCCACTATGCCTCTATAACTGTGACTGCTTCCAAGCATGTTATTTCATGGCGTGGTTTGATACAAGTGGAGTGGTTTGATACAAGCAAATGTGCACCGTGTGCTTTTCTGGGGAAAGAGATTGAGACATTTGCCAATATTTGTTCACTAATCCCACATTATGTCACCAAGGCAGAGCAAATTTGTTCTGTCTTTGAACCATGCCTTTCATTCTTGCTTCAATGGATAGCATTATACTGCCAACTTATCATACAACTAAAGGAATGTTTACCAGCCTGAGGAATGGAACTACTGGAAGAAGTCTGGCTTGCTCTCCAGGACAGATGTCCATAGCAGAACTGTTACATTTCAATGAGTTTACACCTTCATGAACAAAAACCTGAATCTTGCAAAATTAACAAATGTATTTCAGCAACTGACCTTTCTGAAACTGACACTACCTATTCAGCCGCTGGCAGCCTTGGAGTGTGCTTCTTGCTTGTGGTGGAATTACAAGTGCTGGATTCCAGGGAACCCTAAAATAAAAAGCTACAGGGTTGATGCAGGAATTACAATTTTATGGCTGGCATTATGCATGAACTCAGATTAGAAAATCACAATATTCCCTTCTGGCTTTAAACCCTAAAACATGTCAATCTAGTCACAGATTAAAGCACTTTCTCTTCCACAGACAACATTCCTTTTTTTTTTTTTTTTTTTTTGCATTGTTTGTTTGTCTTCTGCCAATAGTTTTAACAATCTGTTTATGGGATTTTTTTTTTATTCCTGGCTGGCTGAATAAAAATCCCCAAGCATCTCTAAACCCTCAGTAGTAATTCCCAGCGATTGCACTGACATGATGATAATGGTGGAGCTGCGGCTCCCCAGCTGCTCAATTCAGACAGAGATCCTCTGGGGCACTACCTTTTAAAAACACATTTATTTATTTATTTATTCCAGCCAATCCACTACACGGGAAGGCCAGTTGGATTTTCCAGCAGGCAAGGAAGGAGTTTAAAGGACAGAGGTAGTAGGCAAACTGTTCCTCTTGTCCATTCCATTCTGTCACCCCACCAGTGCTTAATTTGTAATGAAAGAGGCAGAGCTGTCCCGTCCAGGGGATGGGACTAGTGGGAAGACCGGGGGACCCGGCGCAAAGCTGCAGCGGGGTCGCTCCCCCAACACCCTGCGCCGGCAGGAGTAAGAGTAACCTGACAGCGTGCTCCACTCCGCCGCACTGCCCCCTCCTGGCCAGCTGCGCTCTGTTCCACCACAGCCGCAGAAAGCAGAGCGCCCTGGCCCCGGCGCGCTCCACTTCCCGCCGCCACGGTGAAGCAGCGCGCAGAGGGCTGAGAGGGGGCAGCGCCGCAGTTAGTGGAGTGGAGCAGCTGCCGCAGTTAGTCCGGGAGGCGGGGGCTGACCGCTGATGCCACCCTGCACCAGGCCCCCAGGCAATCCCTGGCTCATGTGGCTCAGGGGGAGGAAACAAGGGGGCAGAGCGGGGCCTGAGCAAGGGCAGGATTGGGGATGGAGTGGAGCCTCTGACAGGGAAGACTCCAGAGGTCTGGGGAAAGGGTTGCCCCAGGACTTGCACCCCCCTCCCCAGGGACAGTCCTGGAAAGAGGTGCTAGGGCTCAAGCTATTAGGTGGCAGGGCTCAAACAATTTTTTACATTCATAATTGATGCAGCAAACCAAGAAGACCCAGGGCTATGAGCTGCCATACCTAGAGATGCCAGGGCTCAGCTCGGGCAAAACTTAAACCTATAACCCACAGTTCTTAATAGAAATTTGTTTCAGGAGCCCCATGCACTGATGCCACCAATCACAGCACTGAACAATGACTGCCAGAAGCAAGGATTTCTTATTCATTGCTCAACAGGTGCTGGTTCTGGGAAGTGCCAGCAAAGTAACTTTTCTTGTCACCTTTCCTTGGTAATACATTATGCTGAATTCCTTAAAAAAACACTTTTAATTCCTTAAAAAAAACACTTATTTTTAATCTGTGACCTTGATTCTCAACTCTTCTACATTGGACATACATAGGTGACATCTAGTCAAGGTACTTGCATGCAAAATTGACACAGCTGTGAAATATAAAATGATAAAAATGAAGAAATAAGCCACTGTTTGGAGACATGCAAGAGATCCCTTCTTTTGGCAGCAGTAGGTGGCAAAGTTTTCGAGGCAATTCTGGTCCATTTAATGAAACAGGGAAACAAATACAGCACCATATAAACACAGCAGAAAGCATTGAGACATCAGCACTAATCTTAGTTGAAGTACATGAAAATATTTCTTGCGTCCCTTCATGGAACATCTGAAAAAGGTGACAAATTGTATGTGCCTTTTTTCATGAAATAGATGTGCTGTTTTGCAACTCTTTCATAGCAAGAGGGGACCAAACTGGGGGGCCCCAACTGCTGTGCCTCTCCCTTTGAAATGTACAAGAGCCGCCTGTGGTTCTTGTACATTTCAAAGGAAGAGGCCCAGGTGGAACCTAGGGCTCTTGTACATTTCAAAGGGAGAGGCACAGCAGCTGGAACCCATACAAAGGAGGACTGCTTCAGTCCCTGCTCGCGCTGTTTCCCTGCTGCGCCTCTGCCTCCTCTTCCAACCCCCCCCCCCCCGCGGAGACGGTGCTCAGGAGAACTGGCTTTTAAGCTGGCTCCCCCCAGTACCTGCTCCTGCTCCCTCCCCTTGCTGCCTCTCTCTGATAGAAGCAGCAGGGTGAGGGGGGGAAGTGACTAGTCAAGTCACTACTCAACTGCCCGATAAGCATATGCTTATTGGGCAGTCGACTAGTTGCTTACATCCCTACACCAGTCTAGCTCAGATGTCCACAGTCACACTGTAAAGCCCTAATGAAGTTACTGAATTCTCTTGATACTGCATTCTTCTGTGTGTGTCCCCCCAGAGCTTATCATAAGTTGCAACATTCTGAGTTCTTTCTGAGTGAATTGCAGGAGTACTTTTTTACTGAGGGAATTGTGGGAGGCCTGGGAGAATAGGGATGTAAAGTCCCAGTTAATCAGTTAACTGGTTAAACAATGTTTAACCAGTTACCTGTTTAAAAGCAGGCAGGCAGGGGAGTGGGCCAGCCTGGCCGGAGCAGCCCTTCCACCCCCAACTGTCACACCATGGGTGGGGTTGCTCCAGCCAGGCCAGGCCTGCCGCGAATCGGGGTTTCTATGACTGGGCTGAAGCAACCCCGCCCCCACCTGCGATGGGCCCCACAGGGCTGGAGCAGCCTTGTGCCTGCAGCAGGGGGGCTGTTCCATCAACTGGTGAACCATTCACATTTAGCCTGCACCCTCACTGGAAAGAGGGTGGGTCACCAGGCTAAAGGAAAGCCGAACCCACAGCCCCTCCATTTCAGGTAGGACATTTGTGGACAGGAGAGGGATTAAGAAGGAACACTGAGCTAGGAGCCCAGGCTCTCTCTGAAGTAAAGACAGACCCTCACATATAAAGCAACTGTGTATTGCTCTAGCCACGTAAAGGGGTCTTAAATCAACTGTAATATACTTTTATCATTCAGAGGTGCTAACGCTCCCCCCCGAAAGACCAAGTGTCAGTGTGAACAGCATGTTGTTGGCAGGAGCACTCTTCTGTCAACAACCCAAACGCTGGAAGTGTTTTGTCAGTAAAAGTGCTGACAAACAGCAATTACACTGCTTGACTTTTAGTGACCCAGCTGTGTTGACACGGCCATATCATAAAAAGCTGTGTAGTGTAGACAAAGCCTAACTGAGATTAGGACCCAGATGTTTATGACAAAACACTGTTTTGCTCATCAATGCTTTCTGGCTGATGATCGCTATTAGCAATGTAAGATTCCAGTTAACCAGTTAACTGGTAAAAACATTACATTTAACCCCTTAACCAGGATCCCATGGGCGGGCCTTGCAGGCTGGAGTAGTCCCCCCTGACCACACTGTGGCACACCCGGTCATGCAACAGGCTGCTCTGGCCAGGCTGGACTGGGCCAGCCTTGGGCGGAGATTCCTTGAGCTGGGCCAGGCCCGCTGCACCATGCCGTGGGAGGGGGCTGCTCTGGCCAGGCTGAGCCGGGCCCACTATGTCATGGGCAGAGGGGTTGCTCCAGCCCAGCTAGCTATTTCCCTAGCATCTATTTCATTTATTAACTCTTTAATAATGCCCTTGATAAACAAACCATGCCAATTACTGCTCTATGTCCAATTCATATCATGCGGCCAGGACTAAATGAAAGAACTTCAGAGTGATTATGGAATCTACCTGGACAGCCTCGTGCTGTGCTTCTGCCACTCCCTTACTGGACAGTCCAACCCAAACAACAACATAGTCAATGCAAAAAGAAACAGTATGTTACTTGCCTGCATACACATGAGCATAAACAGATGTATAAACGTACAACTGTCACCTGGCACCTGGATCTTAAATAATAATAAAACTAGGCATAAACAAGAATAATTGTCACAAGTAGATCCAAGTGATATCATTTTTTATTTATCCTGATCTATTTAAATAATGTGAATCTAAACAATATTTATTGATGTCAAACATGCCAGTTGGGAGATGCCTACTTTCCCAGCCAAACAAGCTGCCTGAGAACCACTACTGTACTTGAGAAAAAATCCCTTTGAAATGGATTTTTTAGAGACGTGGCTAATGTTTAAATGATGCAATGTCCCAATGCTCGGAGAGACTTGGACTTCAACCCAACCACAAAGCAGGCTCTGCCCAAATAGATACTGACACACTGAGGGCTATGACTGAGATTTTTCCGGGGGAACTTTTTCAATCCACGAGAGGGAAAGAATACTTTGTGCTTTGGGAGGCTCCATTTAACATTTCAACCTTCTGTCTCTAAAATGATGGCTGTTCTATTGGTAACATTGGTGCAATATCTCTAGGTCAGGAAGCCACTATCTTTTACTCTTCGTGGAGTGTGTCTCTGCATTTGCACAAATGAATATAAAATATCATTTTGTCTATGACAAATGCATTTCTATTTGGAGCCTTATTTGGGGCAGTATGTGGCTGGAACACCAGAGTGAGCAAAGTAGTCTTGCCTCTAAAGGAAGCAGTGAATGGAATGGGTAGCTGCTTACATACTTGGGCACAGACATGGAGAAGGCTTCTGCCTTCTTCCTCTAGCATTGCTAGAGGAGGGCTTGCTAAGACCACCGCTATGGTCATTGAAAACACCAACAACCCAGTCCTATGCACTTTTAGACACATGAGTAACACAGTGCATGCAAGTATTTGCACTGAGCTCAATGGCGCTATCCCCATGCATGTTTGCAGGCGTGCAAATGGCCATAATACTCTTGTTGTAACAATTATATGGCATTAGGAGCTGGGTAGTGGCCATGGAAACAGCACAGGCATTAAGCTGGAAGAGATAGTTACATACGAAAGAAAGCAGGACAGAGGGCTGGAGATCAATAAAATGAAACAGCAGAGCTGGGCCAAAAGGTCTTTCTCTGTTCCTGAAGTATCTTATGTTCTATTAATACTCTGTCTTTGACACTGTTTCTCTTCCTTAGGTTCTTTATTCCTAATTGCTTTGTTAGAGTCAATGGATTTGTGCTGCAGTTGTGATAACCAACTGACTGCTACAAGTTTATTTATTAATGACCTAATAACAGCAACGACTAATGACTCCCCCTTCCTGCCAAAAGGTAGCTATAAAAGTGTCTCCATTGTTCTGTACTTTCAAAAAAAATCTCTGGGGAGCTGAAAGAAATAAATTCTCCAGAGAGTTCAGACCAAGAGAAATGCATTGTCTGGAATGTGAAAAAAACGCAGCTTAATAAATCATCATCTGAAGTTGCCATGGCAATGGTAAATGTATAGTCACCTATATTGTTTAGCTCCATACATCCATTCCTGCAGGACTAGGATAATGCTGACTCTCAACGCTTATTAAACCAAACCTGAAATTCCTATTTAACGTGAGGACTAACAGCTCTACCCAAGTGTTAGGACAGAGCGTACAGCTCATGGAAATCAGACTCAGAACCTGCAGGGCTACTTGAGGTGAGGGAACATTTTCTTCATGCAAGTCAGCTATATGCATCCACTCAGTATGCTTTTTGCTGAATTTGCTTTCTGCTTCAGACACCTCTTTAAAGAAAGCTGCCAGAGAGCTGTGCTTGCTTTCTGAAAGAGTAAACTGTATAGTGGTCAAGTGAAGATTCAAATCTTACCTGGAATGCCATATGGTAAATTATTATGGCTATAAGTAAATACACACACACACACACACACACACACACTCTAAAGATATAACTACATATATCAATATATATAGATAGATAGATAGATAGATAGATAGATAGATATTTCTCTTTGGGTATGTCTACACAGTCATGTGCAGCTTGAAACAAGCTACACAATTTGAGCTATGCAAATTGCGTAGCTTATTTTGAGAGAGCCTATTTAGAAATTTGGCGCTGTTCAAAATAGAGCACTACTCCCAGCATCTTCTTTATTTCTCCTGCAACAAGGTTTACAGGAAGCTGGAATAAGAAGGCCGGTATTTCAAATATATTTCAAAATAACAGGTGTGCTGTTAAGACGCACACAATGCTACTTCAGGATAATGGACATTATCCTGAAATAGTGCCACTGTGTAAACGTACACTTTGAGTGAGAGAAGAGAGAACGTGATACAAAAGGAAAGATGGTATTTGTTTCTATCATCCAGCTGTGTTAGTAGATCTTCCACAAATTTCCTTGGCCAAGTTGCTTCAGACTGTTGCATCTCAGTTTCCCGACCTACAACATGGGATTAACGCTTCCCTGGCTTACCAGAAAAGCAATTCCATAGTGCGTGTGGGGAGGTTTGAGACCCTAAGGCTGAGGGTGCTATAAAAGAGAACACAGTATTAGCTTTAAAAACTCACTATTCCCAAGAGAAATTTGAGAGCATAGACCTGATGGAAATCCCCAGTGCTAAAGAACACAGTCAGTGTTTATAAAACAAAGACAAAGCATTTCCACTTCTCACAGGGAAAGAAATCTCCTAGTCATAATTCAAGTCCCATAATAAGACAGATGTGTAAATAGACAGTCAAGAAATAAACAAAACTGACAGAAAAACTAGCTGCAGTTGCTTACTAGAGATGAATAGCTGAAATGCCATGTGAATAGGAAAGGCCATTTGGCTTTCTGGTGAAGGGGAACAGCAGTGAAGCTGAAGGGAGATTTCAATACTCTGAAAATGAATCATGATTTCTTGACAGTTGTTAGAAATGTTAATTGTCCCATCTCAAATCAATGCTTGTCAATTACACACCAAATGGGAAAATATGGCTTTTCCTAACCTGCCTGATTTCCTTGTTGGGCAACGTACCTAAACGGGCTAGTTCTTCCAAAGACATTTTAATCAATGATTAATTTTAATATTTCTGCCTTTGCCAAATGTCCACACAATGGAATATTAAAAACTATTATTTCCAAACATTTTCTGTTTTGATTTATTTAATTTTTTTAATACACAGTGCTCAGGAAGGGTGTCAGAATGATGATGCCAGACACTGAAGTCTGCTTATTCACCAAGTGCCTACAGCATGAGTAATGGCAGTGCAAGATTCTCCTCTACTCTTCCAATGACATGCTTAAACCCTGACTTAGCAGAGCCACAGTTGGGAATGGAAGGGGCAGTCCATTCTATATACTTTTGGATCCTCTGTTGGGGCAGCCAACGGGGCTCTGCATAATACCCAGCTATGATTATGGCTCTTGTGATGCAAACATCTGTCTGCTAAGAACTGAAGAAAGATAAGGAGCTCATTTCACATAGGGTCTGAACAGCTATTCATGAATTATGAATTTTCATGCATAGCCTAACGGGGAAAGATTTTACACTGATACATCTACACTTTTGATACATTGTCTGAGGTCTCTGATTACCATCTGTACCATTCAGTTCCCACATTGCTTATCTTTTTATAATAAAAATTTGCAGGTAAGTAGCCCATAATGGAAATATTTGCTATCAGTAATTTTAAATCAGTCAAAACCATCCTACATGGGCGACTGATTTGCATACACTGATTATGAAACCATAATTCCAAAGGTAAAGTAAAATCCCTGAGGAATATAATCCGAAAACATACTGTACATATTTTTTGTTAAAAGGATTCTCAGAATGCAGTGCAACAGCCCCAAAAAGAGCATTAAGCATAATGCATAACAATTCTCATCTTTACTTTAGTCCCTCAAAGGTCTGCTACACTATATGCTGTAAAATTTATATTAAAGGAATACGATATAAAGGTGGTCTTAACACTTTTCTTCTTTTGTAGATGTTATGTAAAGTAGGTGGCAATGCACTTGGAGTAAGCATGAAGCCTTTTCAGTGGTACATGGTAGGCCCTGGGTCTTTTGTTTCTTATCTTTGCTTACAATGGGGGTTGCCACTAAAATCTTCAGTTTTCTCTTTGCACATGGAAGGAATTACCATGCTATTCTGGATCTACCCAAGTGCAATATTACTAATTCAAAAAAGCAGTTAGGATGATTTTAATAGTGGCCTATGCAAATTAACTTTCAAATGTACAGGAAAAGCATTGGAAGACAGGTGGTTTCATGGTATTAAAAGACTCTGGCAGTGGGAAACCCATATTACAATATATTTCCCACTCTCATGTGGGAAGGGTCCTTTACTTGAAGTTTTTAAACAGCATTAATGTCTTGGAAGACACCTCAATGGAGACTGCAACTATATCTGGTCATTTCTCATTGCTACTGCACCAATCCCCCACTCGCAGAAGTGACAGGATGCAGAATTCCAGAGAAAGTCTAATTCCTGCGGTCAACGAGATTGTGACATCCCATGAGCATAAAACCTGGCAGAAATGGAGCCACTCTCTCTGTAAAGTTAGAGCTGTACTCTTCCAGAAGAGAGCGATCCTGCATAGAGAGTCAGAGCAGAGAGAGGTGAATGTAATATGGTATGTCACAAAGTCACAGGTGAAAGCTTCAAGCCAGGATGCTGGAACAATTTTTAGAGTGGGGTTGTTGAGAGTCACTGAACAAAATTGCAAACTCTGTAGATGCTGGAAATCACATCAAGCCAGGGAATGCAGCAGCATCGTGAGCACCCTTTGTTGCAGCCTCAAGCTCCCATTTGTCAGAAACCAGACTATTTCCTACCAGGTTCTCCTTTCACTTGAGTGATTAAAACCACAGGAGGGAGCCACATGGCAATTGAGTCAGAGGAGATTTGGGTGGGAGCCTCTACAAATAGGGTTGTGCACAAGGTAATCAGAGATGAAGCTAGCCATTTTCAATAGTGACAGTTTTTCACTTGCACACTACACACATGTACTTATGTATGCATCTTGAAGGAGAGCAAAAGTTGGATCATTTCATGGAGCCTTAAATGTTTGCGTTTTCATTCTTAACCTTTCAACTCTGGTTTGCCTTCTTTCTGGTATATAATTCATATCCCTGTGGCACATGCCATAGGTCAAAGCTCAAAAGTACACACTTAAAGCTCTGAACTATTACTTGCTTGGGACAGGTGGACAATCAACAACACCAGGTAAGTCTATATGATTCAATGGCCCATCTACTTCTTTGATCAGACAACTAAAGGACGGCTATTGCTTGATGGAACCAGCACTGAACACAGCCTTGGCAGCCTAACATTACAAGTCTGAGCTCCAGATGGTAATATAAATTCATAATAGGTTTAGGGCAGGCATCCAATGTGCCATCCCACCAAGGCTGCATCACAGTGGAAGCAATTTACAACCTCACTGGAAATATGGTGTAAGGAATCAGAGTGATCCTTTGAGGACAAAAGCAAGACCAATATTTTGTCTTGTCTGCTCAAAGCACTCCATAGCATAATATTAAATATGCAAAAAGGTCAGAGCCGGGACAGTTGCTTTTGAAACCCTGTCATGCTCTCACTTGCTGAGCTCTTTTCTTTCTCTGAATAGAGACCAACACACAAGAAGCCATTTAGATCTCTTACCTGTCCACACAGTATTTTTCTTTAGAGTCAGTTTCTCAGCAAAATGCATGGGTCAAAGGTGAGCCTCTTGCACAAAGAATAAAATAAAATGTTAAGACTTCTCTTTGCCAGTCAATGAAATGCTGCAAAACATGCCTTCTGAAAGGTTCCTAACTCCCTGCAAAGTAAACAGGTGTACACACAAAATGAGCACACTGAAATGCTGGGTTAAAGACAACTGAAAATTTAAGCCTGGGTGAGTCTTTTTAACATAGAGAGTGTTCAGGAAAACAATCCTGAACAGGAAAGTGTATGTTAGTCACTAGAGCTTTCTAGATAATGGCAAAAGGAAGTAGAGTCTGCTAAAAAGTAATATAGTTAGAGAATTATATTCAGAGAGGAATCTTTCTGAATCCCTGAACAAGAGTCCTTCGAAGATTTTTGAAGTTATATACAATAAATGTTTGTAAAATTCTATATACCTCAAACAAGATATATCCAAAGCTTAACACCCTCTGGAACAGATTATATTCACCAGTGCGGACTTATTTTTGTTAGGGACAGGAATATTTCCTTGTCAGCAAGGTGGCACCAATAAACAGCACTGTATCTCCAGAAAGCAGTTATACTCTGCTATAATTCACAGATCCTTTCTTCACCAACCTACAGCTAGTCTCCCTTTTGTATGTTCTTCACTGTGCTGTGTTGCATGGATGCAGAACATTACAACCCAAAGTGCTGACTTGCTGACTGGATGGTTTATTACAAGACAGAATAAATTAACAGGATATAAAAGGATCTTTTTTTCTTTTGAAGCATGTGTGTTTGGAGAGAAATCCCACACCCTGTGCAAGGCAGGCCCTGTACTATGAGAAATCACCCCGATCTACCCCAACCAGTCACCACCCAGTTTCTCAAGCATTCAAATCTCTCATGTCAGCTCGCAAGTGAGAATTCCTAACATGGGTAAGAGGTTTCTTCCTGGTGAAATGTCCTCTTAATGTGTCAGTTCTATTGGCAAAAAATAAAACAAAATACCCTTCTGCACAGCTTTTGTCTTTGAAATTTAGACAAACATAGAAAAAACCTGGAAAGGTGTATTTCTGACATGCCACTGGGGGCACCTTATCTGACCAGACTGCCCTCGGTCACAATATGCATTTCAGAGATCTCCATTAAGCTGAACTCCTACCACAAAAACAACAAGGAGTCTTGTAGCTAACAGATTTATGAGGGCATAAGCTTTGAGGGTAAAACCCACTTCATCGATGAAATGGGTTTTACCACAAAAGCTTATGCCCTCATAAATCTGTTAGTCTCTAAGGTGCCACAGAACTCCTCCTTGTTTTTGCAGCTACAGACTAACACGGCAGCCCCTGAGACTTTTCTACACAGTGCCAGCCCCTGAAGCATATATTAACCAATTTTATGTTCTTATTTCACATGGTGCACTGGATATAATACACCTCCCATGCTGCCCCACACACCAGAGGTATCCCCTACTGTACTATCATCTTTTCAAAGGGCAACAAGCTACATCCTGCTATTGTACAGAAACTGCAGCAGAGGTCAGCAGAGAAAGGATTAATTAATATAACAGAGCTATTTGAAGTAACTTAGATACGAGCAGCACTCAGTCTTGCAGTGTTATTAGAGGATATGGTGAAATGTGTGTGATTTATTCCATTCTCTTCCTTTTCATCTCAGAAAACTGTCAGCATTGTTGTACCAACAACATACTGCTACAGTGGCATCGTGAATAGCTCTTGGATAGCAAACAAGAAATATTAAGTGAGCTTTGCCAATTACTTACCGTATGTTTTGCTCACAAGCTGACTTATTCCCTTTGAATTCTATTGTTGGAATGACTACCGTTTTAAAAATAATAAGCACCACTTAAGAGCAATTGTTATTTTAATTGCGAATTGGGAATCGTAAATCTTTTGTTTAAAAGGCAATTGTATGTTCTGCTGAACTCTTTTGAATGTGCTGTGCTTTAATTCCCTTGCAGGCAACTTCGGGTATAATGAAATTTTTCACTTGCAAATTAGATATGCTTGTAGCAGGAAACAAAAAGCCATCATCAAAGAGACAGTAAAAAGGGGCTCATCTTTACCTCCTATGAACAATTAGCTGCATCATCTGCATTAGGAAAGCCTGTCTTTTCTGCTGGGTATCTTGCTTTATGATCTCAGGGCAGGCCTACACTACTCCTCAAGTCAATCTAACTTACATTACTCTCCCTTACAACAACCTAAGCCCTCTGCATTGGCGCTACCTTGGTGGGAGATGACCTCCCACTAACACAGCTTTTGCTGCTTGTGGAGGTGGAGTAACTATGCCAACAGGAGAGGGCTCTCCTGTTGACATAGAGCAACTTCACCAGATATGCTACCTTGGCGCAGCTGCACTGATGTAGTGCTTCCCGTGTAGTCTCGCCTGAGATATGTGGACCATCTATGCCCAAACATTATCTCCTTGGATGCAGCGAAAATCTAGAAATTGGCATAACTGACCTTCTAAAAGGAAACCACTCCAAGGTTCCCCCACCAGTCCTTAGTTGAACAAGTTAGTACAATACATACACTATTGCTTCAGTGAACTAACATAGATTTTGCCTCAGAGAACACCACTACCTCTCACCCCATTCTGAAATCGTTTGGAAAATACTGGCACTAAACAGCCTTTAATTTAAAGTGTCAAATAAACCTTTCCACCCCCACACCAATCCCTCTTGCAAACATGTTCTGATTCCCCCTTCTAGCTGAGCCAGATGATCTTTTAAGATAACTTGATAAAATCACCACCACTAGCACAATGTCTTACAAGTCTTACTACGGAGTCATGGAGAAGAAATTGCCGGTGAAAATGCTTGGGGAGTGATTAGTTCTTTACACCAATAAATTGTTAGTTACTTTTTACAGAGAGCCAGAGCCCAAGTGGTATAAATCAGTGTAAGTCCATTAACAACTACGGAGCTAGGCTGATTTACTGTTGCTGAGGTGCTCACAGTGCCTTATGTCACCCAACGTCACCTGAAAGTGCAGGATTTCAGGGTTCTGCGAGTAGCAGGCCACTGGTCAAAACTTGTCACACTGCAGTGGGGATGGGAAATCTGAACCACAGGCCTGGCACTCCAACTCAGCAAGCTTGTGGTTAAACAATCCCTTTGCAGCCAGTGACACTATTCACCTAGCTGCCATGGGCATGTGCTTAAGCACATGGAGTGTCAAGGGTTGCACAGGATCTTTAACAAGCAGAGCAAACAGGACTTTCTCCATCAATATCTCACTGGAAGAAAATTCAAATTCTTTGTTCCTTCCCTTTCCCCTCCCTCTCCTTCACTTCCACATCCCTTTCTCCAAATTTTTCCATGTAAATCATGGCTGTTATCACCAATCTGTCCAATATCTCATTTATATGGGCACCTCAAGACCAATCAGTTTACCTTCACCGCTCCCCTGCAACGTAGTCAAGACTTTAAAAAACTCAGGGTATGTCTACACTACAGCGCTATTTCGAATTAACTTAATTCAAAATAGTTAATTCAAATTAAGCTAATTCGAAATAATGCATCTACACACAAAAACTATTTCGAAATAATAGTGTTTTGCTATTTTGAAATAGCACATCCACACTGAGTGGACCCTGAACCGAAGTTAAGGCTGGCTGGAACCAGTGCCGGCAGGGCATCAGGTTAGGACTTAGTGTGTGGGGCTGCTGCTTGAGGCTAACTGAGCTCCGTGCTTAAAGGGACCCTACCCCCAACCCGGACAGACAGTTCTCAGGGTTCCCCGCTTGCCTGTCTACCTTGATGAGGGACAGCAAAGCAGTCCTGTCTTGGACTGCCCTGAGTGCCCGAACTCGGGACACCACAGCACTCTGTCACATGGAGCCAGAGCTGCCCCTGGGCACACCGGTGCATCTCGTGGGGTCATTGCCATCAGCCCAGCTGCACTTGCTGCAGGCTGCCATCCGGGGAGTCCCTTGGGGGGCTGTCAGGATCCAGGAGGCCCTGAGGGAGAGCGTCCACCCCCAGAGCCCTCAGAGCCTCCCCAGTCCTTCTCTCCGGGGGCTCGTGCCCCATTCCTCCCTCACGTCCTTCCACTTACCTCTCCCTAGCCCCGCTTCCTGATGTCAAATAAAAGACACATATGTTCAAAAATAGAAACTGGGTTTATTGAACAAAACTGGGGGGGGGGGATGAACCTCTGGGGAGACTAGGAAAAGGAGGTGGGAGAGGGGAAGAGAGAGGGTGGGAGAGGGGAGGGGGAAACCTGGGAGGAGGAAGCTGGAAGGAGGAAGCAAGGGGAAGAAGGGGGAGGGGAAGCTCAGGGCTCAGGATTGGGGGTCTCTCCGGACCAACTTGACTTTCATGCTAACCTGCTCCTGGGTTCACATGTGGCCTTTGGTGGCCAGGCTGGCAGCTATCCTGCCATAGACGGCCACGTTCCTCTGTCTAGTGCGGAGATCATGGATGTTGGGGGCACCCCCCCAAACCTGAATAAGGTCCATGATCTCCACCCTGGACCAGGAAGGCGCCCGCCTTCTCCAGCCCCTCTCAGCCTCCTGGGAGCTGGCAGACTGCTCCTGGGGAGCGGTGGAGGGCTGGCTGCCAGTGGCTTGCTGGCTCATGTTTTGGGGCCACTGGGTCAGGGGCCCGGTGGCCACTGCTGGCTCTGGGCTGGCAGGCTTGGAGCTGGCACAGGCACTGTGGCCAGGATCTACCCCTTTAATGGCTCCGGGGCTGGGGAGAGGAGAGTAAGTTTTCCTGGTTGTGCCCAGAGTGGCCACCAGGGCTCCCTGGGAAGGGCTGGAGGCCCCCTATTTCGAATTAAGTGTCTGCACAGCACTTAATTCGAAATAGCTATTTTGAATTTGATGTTACTCCTCATAGAATCAGGTTTACTAAATTTGAATTAAGGGCTCCGCTATTTTCGAATTAAATTTGAAATAGCGGTTTGCATGTATAGACACTATTAAAGTTAATTCGAAATAACGGCTCTTATTTCGAATTAACTTTGCAGTGTAGACATACCCTCAGGGAACTGAGACACAGACAGATTAAGCACCTGGCCCAAGCTCACAAAAGAAGACTGCTGCAAAGCCAGGAACTGAAGCCAGGTCTCCTCAGTCCCAGCCCAATACCTTAACCACCAAACCGTCCATCTTTCCTTTGTGCTACGTACACATTTCTTTTCTGAGAATACTGGATCTAATTTAAACTTGAAGTTATGTTTCCTCTGACCTGGCATCTTGTTTAAAGTTCCTAGATTTTGTATTTTCTTGAGGCCATAATAATTCTGGCATTGTATAATCAAGTTGTTATTTCAATAACTAAAGCACATGTGAGAGTGAAGTACTGTATTTCTAGGCTCACTGAAGAGGCATTGTTCATTTTTATCCTTTCACTGGGTGATCTTTATCTCTGGCTGCCTTTGGGATTTTTTTCTTTTCTTATTCTTTCCTCCCTGTTAGCAGAACACCAAAGGCATTTTTATCAAGCTCACCCTAACAAATCCCCATCTCTAGGAACAAGCCACAACTAATTTGGGAAAGTCAGCAGATGGGAGCAGACACGCAGATGATAATGAACAGGCATGAGGAGAGCGATCCCCACAATCAAGCAGAAATAGCTAAGTAACTGAAAACACATTCATTTAATGACACTGACATTAGGCTCAGCTGAGGCTTGAGGCTTTGGAACTTGACACACCCTACAGAGGGAAAGTTCTTCCTTTGGAAAAGATGCAAATGTCATTTGGGGTTTTTAGGGAACATGTTTGGTGGCATCTGCTCACTGCTCATTTCTTCTGACAGTGTCAGCAAAGAGAAGTACGGGGGTTTGCTCCACTCCAGCCAGCCGCTTAAAACGTTACATTGTAGTTTTGATGTTTTAAAATCAGCTGCAAAAGCCACATCTAGACATGTGATCACGAGTAGGACGAGCAGGGGGGAAACAGAAGGGTCTTCAGCCCCTCGATCTGGCAGAAGCGAGCTCTGATTAGTAGCCTGCAAGATTTTAAAATCATCCTCATGGGGCTGCGACCCAAAACTATGAGTAAAATGCAGATGAAGATATGTGGGGGACTGTAAACCAGTGTTTTTCAAGCTTAAAAACAAATTCTAAATATCTTATTTCATTTCTCTCTGCCTTCTGGGAAATAATGTATCCTGTTGTGGGATAATCAGGATTATAATCCTGACAAATGGGCAGCCAATTGGAGTGGAGTGCAGGATCCGAGTATTTACCAGGCTGTATCAGATTATTGATCCATAAACCATATATTCTGCCTTCAGCAGTGTACCATGCCTGATTCAGAGGAAAATCACCTCGACTCCATGATGAACTTTGCCAAGTGTACAATGCTGTGTCTGCGTGAAAGTGCTGGCGTAGTGATGGTGGAATAATCTCCCCTCTATCCACCCTTCTCTCATCCTCACCCCCGCTTTGGTGAGCAATTTAAACCTTCATATTCTCAGTAGTGGTTTATTTAGTTCCCTAATACTGTTACTAGGTTTGGGCCTTTACCTCGCAGAGCACATGTTAAAGGTGCATTGTTTTTTAACATAACTTTTGTTCATAAATTTGAACATTGTTTTTCACTGTTATTTTTAGTTAAATATCCAAACACCAAAAGGCATTGAGGGACAAAAAGCATGTAGGGCTCACTTGCTTCCATCTGAAGCAGGGTCTTCCCACAGGAGAGTTTTCAAGTCGAGGCTGCTGGTCTACAGACTATCTGGTGAAGCTGACTGAAATGTGCATCAGTTGTGAGAGCTGCAGACTGGACTTTCAGTTTTAAATAGCTCTCTGTCCATGATGCTCACACCTTTTCTCACTTCCCCTCTCCCCCCACTGCATTAATTTGCAAAAATGAAAAACAACAGAGATTGGCTTAAACTAAAAGGCCCAATTCCAAATAGATTCCAAGCTCCTCGGGCCCTATGGTAAGTTATATAAGTATAAGGTATATAGGTATATATTACCTGTATAGCTTATACATATAAACTACTAGAGATGGGGATTTGTTAGGGTCAGCTTGCGTGTTTACCTTTTGCGTTCTCATATATGTAAGTTGGGATGTGACTAAAATTTGTCCTTGTAACTGGGCCCTAACATTCTTTCTGCCTGGGACAACTTGGCAAGATTTGTTCCATGGCCCACCCTGCACAGGGAAGCATCCTCCTAAACTCTGGCAGAGTGTAATGCTGGAGCTATCCAATGTAAATCCTTCCGAATGGCACAAAACGGCAAGACATGATCTTTCATTCCTCTCCCCGCTAAGCATGTAACTATCCCTCTCAAAAAGAAAATCAAAGTCTTACATCAAGCTGTGTACCACATCCTCTGCTGTTCAGTAACATAGGGGCCATTACAGGGGAACCCTGGCTCACTTACTTTCAGCTCCTTACTTTGCCTTTCTCTCTTAAAGCCATTTACCCGTTAACTTCTAGGCTATCTTCCCTGCATGGTCAAGTCAGACAGCTTCAGTATATGCCAAAAAACATTGCTTTTCATTAGCTTCTTTCTTATTACAAGCATTTTCCGTGGATTTCACCTCTCTGTGTGGTGATACACACGCGGGATTATTGTGGAGACTAGTGTGAAACTAAAGATTAAAAAAGTGGCCTGTCTCTCAGCAGCAAGGAAAAAGTCAGTTTGATACAAAGATTGAGACCAGAAGATGGTCTGAGAACTGCCAACAGAAGCAGTGGTGGACTGGGGTAGGAATTACAGATGGTGCAGATATCACCCATTACAGATGGTGCAGAAAGTCCCCTCATGCAACAGAAAAGACATCTTAACACTTCGTCAAATGTTAATTGTTCAGACTGAATTTTTCCATACTGGGTGTCTGCCTCAGGATGATTTGTGTTTTGTTAGGTTAGGTCAGGCTAGTATTTCTTGGAGGGAAGGGGGAGCAAGATGGAAAGAGTTTCAGCTAAAATGGTTCTGGCATTTCAGAGACAAAAAGTGCAGTTCATACATGTAAAGGAGAGGTTTGTAAGAATCTGGAAAATGAATACCTATAAAACTGTTAGAGTCCACCATCATGGACATGAGAAAGAGAGAGACGGATGCACAAACTGATCCCATTCCACTCCTCATTTTCTTGGCAGCATTCAAATCATTATTTGTTTTTTTTCCTTACATCATGCTGACTTTTCTTCTATCCTGTTTTTTTTTAAGCCATCAGTATCCCTAATAATTACTTTTTTGTTGGCGTGAAATCTCTTTACATCTATCCCTGAGAGCCATCCCTCCTGCAACTGTAATGGATTTTGTGAAACCCCAAAGTTCCATACTTAAGCAAAGAGACACTTGATGTATGAGGTGCATGACATTTAGAGTTATAACAGAGCCCTGTGTTACTTTTTAATGTTTGTTTTAATCTTTAATATTGAACAAGAATTCCATCTAGGAAGAACAATGTGAAGTGACTGCTAAATACTTCGCTACTTTCCTCAAATTTAGACACTTGTTGACACTTTTAACGACTCTGCATGTGTTTGCTGAAAACTATTCTGAATGAGACTCTAGAAGCATAATACTAGCTGCAGTGCATCATGTAGCATATTGCAATTCACTTCGCATTTATAAAATACTGGCTCCAGACACCTCGAAAACCTCTGCCCAGAAAACACTGGGACACAAAAAAGGACTCTGGGAACATTGCAACTCCAAATCATTTGCATGCAAGAGGAGATTAAATCCTTTTCATTTAAACTTGCTGAATTTGCCTTGCAACCCTCCTGAAATGCCACTTTGTAAATACAGTGTGTTTTATGAATTAAAAAAGGGACAACATCAAACTCTCCTAGATATTAACAAATTTGATGGAAAAGGTGTTTTTTTTCTATAGAACACTATGCTAATTAATTTCAATTTCTTTTTTAAATCAAGTACAATTAGATTCAACCATTCTCTCCATTTTTTAAAAGCTTATTTCTGCCTAGGAGGAACAAGAAAATATGTACATTTCAAATCATTGCTTTGAAGATATAGCAGCAGGCAACGAATCCCAGACATTCTGCCTCCTTTTCTGTTTACCTGTCAACTTTCTATGCCTCCTAATTTCCAAACCTGCACTCCTTTGTCACGGTCAGCAATGCAAAAAATATCCTTCTGTTCCCCCAGTCAGACTGAAGAACTTCATGCTACACAGACAGATCACCAAGGGAACCAAGAAAATTAGCAAACCCACTTAGGTGATTTCTTCTATGATTAGCCCTACCGCCTGTAGGCTCCATCAGTTTGCATCCAATATAAACTCTGACAAGCATACTGAAAACTTTCTAACATCTCCAATTTACTTAAATAAATTACCCTTATAATGAGAAAAAATAGTTTTGCCTAAACCAAAAAAAAGAATAAAAGTCTACTTGCAGTTGTGATGTGAAGGGATAACAATTGATCTGCAGGGTTAGCGAGAGAGAGAATGTTTTTTCTTTTATTCTTTTTTTTTTTTAAGAACACGTTCTTTGTTACTGTGACTCTCAAAATGAGTAACACCTCTATTGACTCAAGAAGTCCATTTTTTACACAGTTAGGTTGAGCCAGTTTGTTATTAAACCATGACCAGATCCAGAGACAAATCCCAGTACTTCTATTGATGCCAGGTCAGATTAAAATGAAATAGCTCATTTTTATAACCCATTACTTCTGGCAAGACAAAGCCAACCTGAGATCCAACCTTTAGGTGAAAACCTAGTCCCACTGAAATCAATGGGAGCTCTTCCATCAACATCAGTGGGGGAAAATGATGTGTGTTTCTTACCTGAGGTACCTAACACCTGATAAATTTCTAACGAAGTCATTTTATAGCTTTCCACACATTATTAGGCTGAGGTCTAGGGTCCCCCATCTTCTTTACCCTTGACCTGTTAATATGTGCAAAAACTATAAATTGCCTGTCTCTCACAGGTTACTTAATGCAAGATAAGAATGTGCCTTTTTTTCCTAGTGAAAAGGCCAATAGGCCAAGATTTCCACCCCAGGTTTTTTTGGAAAATAAAACTGTCATTTGTGTTACCGTGACACTTGAGTCTCCACATGAGCTCAGGCTTCCATCGTGCTGTCTTCTATACAAACACTGGTGAGAGGCAGCCTTCACCCTGACAGATTTATAATCTGAACAGGAAATGCAAAAGGCAGGAAAGAAAACAGAGGGGCAGAGACATAAAGAGCTCATCTAGACTACAGGTAAGATTTGAAAGAGGATATGCAAATTCCATGGGAATTTGCATATCTTCTTCCGATCTCACTTTCGAAAGCAGAGCAGAGCTTTCGAAAGTGAAAGTAGTCTAGATGCAGCTTTTTTGGCGAACTCCCTCCCCTTTGTCGAAAAGCCACTTTTCCTCAAAAAATGAGGTTTACGTGGCTTTTTGACAAAGGGGGAGTTTGCTGAAAAAAACCGCGTCTAACCTATTTTCACTTTTGAAAGCTCCACTTTCAAAAGTGAGATCGGAAGATATTCCTGCGGAATTTGCATATCCTCTTTCGAATCTTCCCCGTAGTCTAGACATAGCCTAAGTGACTGGACTAAGATCACACAGCAGGTTACTGGAAGAACCCAGGAACAGATCCCTTGTATGCTGACTCTCAGCCATGCTTACAGACTTACAAAATTCAAATTACATTTCTTAGACTTCACCCTGTCTTGTTTAAAAAAAAAAAAGGAGAGAGAGAGAGAGAGAGAGAGAGAGAGAGACCACCACAGCAGTTTAGTTACTATTATATGCACAAACAAATAAAACACATTAAAAGAATGTTAAGGTTCAAAGTCAAACATTCAGGACATTAGGAAATGCCAACATTAGCATGAAGGAAGAAATACTTCACTTGAAACCTTTTGCTCTTTTTCAGTTATTTTTCGTGATCAAGCTCTAAGGCAGTGTTTCTGAAGGTTAGGTCTATACCATAGCCTTCTTGCTGAAAAGCATATGCAAATGAAGCACAGCGTGGAATATCACCATGCATCATTTGCATAAGTATTGAGCAGCCATTTTTGCTCAAGAGGCTTTTGCGCAAAATCGAGCAATGTAGATGGCTCCTTATTGCGCAAAACCCCCCTCTTGCGCAAGAGCCGTTCTTCCTGAAAAAATGAGGAAGAATGGCTCTTGCGCAAAAAGGATCCATCTACACGGCTCGTTTTTGTGCAAAAGCCTCTTGCGCAAAAACAGCTGCTCATTACTTATGCAAATGAAGCGCAGCGATATTCCACACCATGCTTCATTTTATGCTTTTCCACAAGAAGGCTAAACTATAGACATAGCCTCAAAGTGGTCCATGAAACCACTCTGAGAAACCTGTTAATTAGCTGCTCCCGTGTGTTTATTTACCAGTTCCACAGCCACAGAGCCTCACGGCTCCCATTGGCTCTGCTTCGCCGTTTGCAGCCAAGGGAAGCCACGGGAAGTAGTGTGGGCCAGGCTGCCACTTCCCACGGCTCCCTTTGGCTGCAAACGGTGAACCGGAGCCAATAAGAGCCACAAGGCTTTGTGGCTGCGGAGCTAGCAAATAAACACACCGGAGCGGCCAGTTAAGAGGTTTCTCAGAGTGGTTTCGTGGACCACTTTGAGAAACACTGCTCTAAGGGCAAAACTCTCAGAGGATCTGGGCATCTGAGGCTCTCGTAGAAGTCAGTGGGAGCTGAGAGTGCCCACCAGCTTTGAAATCCGGAATTTCTGTTCTCTCCCTGCTTATTTTGACTACTGCTTTTGTTTAAGGTTTGAGCACTTTTTGACAAGCTTATTAGATAGAACATAAAAATTGGGCTTTAACTCAGAAGAGGTCTGACCCCCATTAAGGTAATAATAAATGCATGAAACTTTATAAGAACTTCACCTCTCCTCATTGCAGCATACTGCCACATGGCCCTCTCCAATGGAAAACACACAAGTGATGTTATTGATCTGGCATCATTATTATGTTATTGATCAAAAGATTCCTAGGAACTGGATGTAGTCTATCTGGAAGTTTCAAGATTTCACTTAGGTTTCAAAGTGTCTGCAAACAGTCTGTTTTCTCAAAAGAATAATGTAGTATATGGGTGCATATTAAGCAATCTAACAAGGGCTTAAGGGCATTCAAGAAAAGTTTCCCCTCACCTGTTAAAGTTTTCCATTGCAGAGAAGAAATGACACTTGAAACAAGGTAATAGAGCATCTTATGACCAGGCTAATCTACATCCACAGGCACATTTCTGTGTTATCCTGAGACTGGGAGCAATCGTAAAATCATTCAAAACACTTAATGAAACTCCATCAAATTTTAAACAATGGTTAGAGGTCTGTGTGCCTCACCTGGGGACTGGCTTGTGCTTTGCTTGTCTTCATTATCATGGTAAGTCAGTCACTGGAAATGCAAAAAGATGTGATCATCCCACTCCTCCTTTCATATGTAAATAGACTAATTAAAACATATGTTTAATGTATGAAAGTTCAGTAAAGGCTTGTCTATACTCAGAAACTGACTGGGAGACCTATTCTAGAATGAATGTCCACACAAGAATTATTTCAGAACAGCTATTGCCCTTTATAATTCACACACTACTTTATTCCAGTGATGTCCTAATTGTGCAGCTCAAACCACATGGTTTACTATAAGAGAAATTTATTCTGAAATAATGTTAAAACTTAGTATTTACAGAAGACCACATTTACTGGCAGTAGACTCCATCCCATGACCCTTCAAACTTGTCTGATTTTACTAATGGAATTCTCAGAGGCCAGGTCTACCCTACCAAGTTAGGTTGATGAAAGCTGCCTTGTGTCAACCAGTTACACACATCTGTCTGCCATTCATGTAAACATCCTGTTACAGCTACATTGTAACACAGTGTTCCCAAATGGCACTGAGCCGTGATCAATGTACTGAGGTCGATGCAGTGTAAGTGTGGAGGCTGCATTACTTATATTGACCCTCACAGACCTCCAGAGGCTGCCCCAAGCTGCCTTGCACAGACTCCTTTGGTCACAGTTGTGAACACCAATAGTCACAGAGAGCAGAAAGTCTTACTCCCACACGTTAAAACTTAGAAATTTTTAAATGCTTTTCCTGAGCATTCAGCCTCGCGAACAACTAGCAGCTCTCCACTGACAAGGTCTCTCGCCAAAAGCTCTTAAGCAAAGTAACCTGTCATGGGATAAGAGGGAAGGTCCTCTCGTGGATTGATAACTGGTTAAAAGACAGGAAACAAAGGGTAAGAATAAATGGTCGGTTTTCAGAATGGAGAGTGGTAACTAGTGGTGTCCCCTAAGGCTCCATGTCTGTTCTTATGTTGTGTGCAACTGTTCAGTTGACCATGCCTGTTCCATGCTCCAGATGCGCTCTTGTCTGGAGTAGACAGGAGATATCTCCTGGGCCTGCTGATAAGAGGCAATGCAGGTACATCTACGGACCAGACACAGAAATGTGCCTATCTATGAACATAAGAATAGCCCATACTGGGTCAGACCAAAGATCCAACTAGCCCAGTATACTGTCTTCTGACAGTGGCCATACCAGGTGTCCCAGAGGAAATGAACAGAACAGGTAATCATCAAGGCTTCATCTTCACTGCCATTTTTTTTGGCAGGAAATATGCTAATGAAGGACTCATTAGCATAAGTCACGATCTCATTAGCATATTTTCTGCCGTTTCTTTTTGCGCTAGGGTTTTTGTGCAAAAATAAGCAGTGTGGACGTTTTCTTTCTGAGCAAAAACCCCTTTTTCCGCAAGATTGGTATACCTCCTTTTTTGGGGCATAAGGATCTTGAGGAAAAAGGTGGTTTTGCACAAAAAGAAAACATCCACGCTGCTTGTTTTTGTGCAAAAATCCCAGCGCAAAACAGATCGGCAGAAAATATGCAAATGAGATCGTGACTCATGTAAATGAGTCCCTCATTAGCATATTTTTGCCGAGAAAACTCATAGTGTAGACATAGCCCATGTGATCCCTCTCCTGTGACCCATTCCCAGTCTCTGACAAACAGTGGTGAGGAACACCATTCCTATCCATCCTGGCTAATAGCCATTGATGGACCTATCCTCCATGAATTTATCTAGTTCTTTTTGGAATGCTATTAACGTTCTGGTCTTCATCTCATATTCTGGCAAGGAGCTCCATGGGTTGACTGTATGTTGTATGAAGAAATACTTCCTTTTGTTTTGAAATTGCTATCTATTAATTTTATTTGGTGACCTCTAGTTCTTGATTTATGGATAGAAGTAAATGACTCTTCTTTATTCACTTTCTCCACACCATGTTTTATAGACCTCTATCATATTTCCCCTTAGTTGTCTCTTTTCCAAACTGAAAAGTCCCAGCCTTATTAAGCTCTCCCCAAATGGCAGCCATTCTATACCCCTACTCATTTTTGTTGCTCTTTTCTGAACTTTTTCCATTGACAAGATATCATTTTTTAGATGAGGTGTCCCCATATGCACACTGTATTCAAGATGTGGGTGTAGCATGGATTTATATAGAGGCTTTTTTTTTGACCGCTGATGCACATTGAGTGGATGTTTCCAGAGAACTCTTCACAATGACTCCAAAATCTCCCTCTTGAGTGGTAACAGCTAATTGAGTCCCCATCATTTTACATATATATAGTTGGGATTATCTCTTCCAATATGCATTACTTTGCATTTATCAACATTGAGTTTCATCTGACATTTTGTTGCCCAAGCACCTAGCTTTTAAGATCCTTTTAAAGCTCTTCACCGTCTACTTTGAACTTAACACTCTTGAGCAGTTTTATATGATCTACAAATTTTGCCACCTTACTGTTTACCTCTTCCTCCAGATCATTTATTAATATATTGAATAAAATTCATCCCAGTATGGACTGCTGAGGGACACCAGTAGTTATCTCTCTCCATTCTGAAAACTGATGACTTATCCTATCCTTTGTTTTCTATCTTTTAACCAATTATTAGTCAATGAGAGGACCTACCTTCTTATCCCATGGCAGATTACTTTGCTTAAGAGCTTTTGGCGAGAGACCTTGTCAAAGGATTTCTGGAAATCTAAGTACACTATATCCACTAGATCTCTCTTGTACATGTGATTGCTGACCCTCTCAAAGAATTCCAGTAGATTGGTGAGATATGATTTCCCTTTACTGAAATCATATTGACTTTTCCCCAAATTATGTTCATCTATGTGTCTGACAATTCTGTTCTTTACTATAGTTTCAAACTAATTTGCCCAATACTGACATTAGACTTACTGTTCTGTAATTGCCAGGATCACCTCTAGAGCCCCTTTTGAAGTTTGGCATCACATTCACTATCTTCCATTTGATACAGAAGATGATTTAAGTGATAGGTTACAAAGCACAGTTAGTAGATCCACAATTTCACAGCTGACTGCACACACAGAAGAAGGGACTACTGTGGATACCTCCAAGGTGCCCAAGACACAAGGCGCTGCTATGAAGATTCTTTGCAATCCTCTTCTATTTGTTTCTAGGGTTAGCAACTCAATTTCTTCCTCTAGGTAAGGATATTTTCTCATGCCAGTCAGCAATAACTTCAGCGGGCACAGTTGCAGGACACAGATGAGCAGCACACGGGCCTGGCAGCTTCGGAAGGCACCAATGCAGTACACAGACTAGGGGCATAAAGGCTGGGCAGCTTCGGGACACCAGAGGCAGCTGTGCTCCCCGTGTCTTTGCTACCTTTATGAGTGAAGTATTAGCTGAAATAGTCACTGCCTGTGGGAAAGTTGCCAGTTTCAGTGCCACTGTTTCATGTAACTAAGCAACTCCAGATTCATTTTCCTCTCCCCGGGCAGGCCACACTAACCATGGCTGGTACTGTGAGTGCACCATGCACATTCATTCCCAAGTGTCAATATGCATGTCTTGGGTAAAACTTCAGGGGAGCAAGGGAAGGGAATTCTGAACTTTACCTTTCACTTCTAATGTGACTATACTGCCAATGCTACCTCTGTGTGTTTATCTGGAGCTGCTGCCACTGCAGTCTTTACGGTTATCTCTCGTTCATCTATGGTATGTGAGAGCCACATAAGGAGGAAAAAGAAGAGAACTTGGGGTGACCTGTTCTGTGAGATCTTCCAAGCCAGTGCTGCATCAAACCATGAGCAAAGGGCCTAGAGGGTGAACACTGCAGAAGAGCCTGCAGAAGGAAAGAGTGGAATGCAGAAAGGAGCAGGAAAAGCTCAGAGGGATTCTACAGCAGCAAATAGAGATGATGCAGACTCCTGTGCACCTCATGTTCAACAATCCCAGGCTCAAATTCCTGGGAAGACATGAGAATTATGGGACATAGATGACATTATAGGGTGGAAAAAGTTGTATGATAAGAACTTGATCCTTTGTTTCCAGTCCTCATTTCTGCCCCACAATGCACTGCTAAAACTAGTGTGTTGGATGATAATGAGCTGCACACTGAGATACCTAATCTTAGTGCACTACATTGTGCATCAACACAAGCACTCCAGATGAGCATATACAGCACTGACACAAGGAGACAAGTATGTATGCACAAGAGCAATATACTAACTGTGCCAGATTTATGCCAACATAACTTGCATTGGCCAAAATTTATACAAATTGAACCTCTCTCATCGAGCACCAACAGGTCCTGAGCAGAGCCAAATCAGAAAATTTGCCGAACCGTAGGAGGTCAGTATTGTCTAGCATAGGGCTACTCAACTTTGGAAACCCTGGGGGCCACAGTGATACTCACAGCACACGTTGGGGGCTGCAACTTAAGTGTGGTTGCATACACATGCAAATATATATGCAAATATATGCAAATAGCTTATTTCATACTGATGGGCATTAATACAAAGATTAAGGCAAGACTACGCAACATGCAGGCCCCATTTAAGTCAGTTCTGCTGATATTAATAAAATGCAATATTTACCCTATTTCCACCCAGATGACAGCACTTTTAATGAGCAATGACAGTTCAGGAATTTAACTACTAAAACACATATCAACAGAAGACCATTATATTGACTACTTTTTTGTTCTGGCTCCCATCCATGGGCCGCAAACTCAAACCTCACTGCGGGCCGCAAATAAACAGGCCACAGGCCGCATGCGGCCCACGGGTCACGTGTTGAGTAGCCCTGATCTAGTATCATTGCCAATACTTCCACTGCTTACTGAGCTCTTAGAAGACATTTAGGGGTAAATTAGAGCTAAATAACAGCACAGAACACTGAGAGCCAGGACTGGAGGCTGTAAACAAACTTTACGGGACTGCAGGCTGTAAACAAACTTTACGGGACTGCAGGAAACTTGGCCACACCCATGATGAGTGTACATCCAGCTAGACAAAACCATGTTAGACCACAAATGTTGCCAGATCAGAGAGTGCCAGATTAGGGAGGCTCAACCTGTAGTTTAGACATGGCCTTACACAATGCTAGAGACTGCAAGTGACTCAGGACTGCATAAAGTCTCCCAGAGAGATGAGAGAATTAGGGCAAGTGCCAACATTACAGAACTACAAACGCAAAGCCTTTAAGCACAGTCAGTAGGGTGGCCCCAACTGAAAAGAATATTTTTTCAGTAAAACCAACACACAAGACAACATGCAAACAGTGAAAGCTACTTCACAGCAAGATGGTGAGTTATTTATCAACATGTGTATATGTTTTAATTCATTTTGTAAGTGAATACTTGAGTAATTTATGGACATGAATTTCTTTCATCTTGTCCCATTCAGCGGACCACTTGACAAAATGCTTATTCAAACATATGTTTAAGTCAGTTTAAGCACTTTAAGTCAGTGCACTTGGGAACAGGCTTAAAGTGCTTTGCTGAATGATGTCAGAGAGGTCCAGTCCAATGCCAAATGAAGTCAATACAGGGCATCCATTGTCTTAGATCAAGTCCTGAAACATACCATCATCAGAAAACATACTGGTTCCAATTTCAGTACATGCACCAATTTAAAGATATACTGCTCATCTCCACTTCGTCTATGCACACAAACACATTAAAGTGACAAAAGGTCAGTAGAGAGAAACTGAAACACCAAAAAGCCACTACTGGAATAATTAATTTTCGTTTTTCTTCTCAAAATGTTAAGTTTGTGTATTTGACAACTTGTTAGCTGTAACTTATGCAGGTTATCATAATGTGAATAATGAAATGATGCTTTGCATAGTTTTATTTCTATGGGCAATAAAAGAAAAAAGTATTGGCAGCGTCCTATCATTGCAAATGTTTCCAGGGTTTCTGACGTCTCACTTCAATTCAAGTTAATGAGGAAAAGAATACTCGGACAAAATCTGCTGTTGGCACAGCATACAGGAAAAAAAGTTCACAGAATCCCAAAGAGACTAAAGGGGGAGGGGGAGGATAGCAGGCAAATCTCTAATGAATAAAGTAATAGAGTTTCAAAGATCTCTACAAGCAGTTAAGAAGAGGTGGTGAAGACACAAAATAAAAGACTATGTACATTGGCTCATAAGATTAAAAAGGACCCAAAACTTAATTCTGATCCCCTCCCCTTATTTTTGCACGTCTATCCACTTACTGTTTCAGCTTCAGGATGAATCCATAACACACACAGAAAAGAAAAAAAAAAACCTGTTCTCAGTCCAGCTGAAATCTTCAGAGACATTTGACAGTTTCTTTTGATAAGAAAAGCTAAGATATTAATCTCCATATTTTAGCGTGGAAACCATTGAACTTTACGCAGAGAAAATAAACCTTTTGAGGCTCAGCCATCACCACTAATAAGTAATGTAATGAATCAGATTGATTAATTGGATTCCCAACAGACTTCCTAAACATTTGTCTCTGATTCATAGACAAATATATATATATATACACGCCACAAGCTTGTTAGGTAGATGATAAATGGATAGAAAAACTCAATGTACATACAGCTGTTCTTAGCTGGAATTAGTTATTAAGGCATTTCAAAGATCTTTAGAACTCTTTTGTCACCATCATGTTATTTTTCCCCTCAAAGTTTTGTCCAGAATATGTTGAGTTCCTTGATGAAAACACTGAACATGGAAAATATAGTCCTATAATCCTATATAGTTCATCAGCAAACTCATCAAGGGTCTAGCAGTCACACATTAACTTTATAGATATCTTACTTTGAGAAGGTCAATAAATTGTAGCAGTTAATCTAAAAACCAGTAAAGGGGCAGGCAGGGGTTGGAGTGGAATTGGACATAACCAGAGAAGATGAGATCCCTGCAAGCAATCTCTATAAAAATATTACCATGCTCTTCCCTGTTCTTTATCTTTTCTCCTCTCTGGTACATGTACGGTCAAGAACATCCACCTCTATTGGTTAAATTCTGCTTACTGCACATTGACAGTGACTAAAAACTACAGCCATCTGGATAAATACACAACACAGGAGAAGCTCTGTGCTCACTTGTTTGAAGGATTGGTATATATAGAGGGTTGAAAGTGATCTGGACAAACTGGAGAAATGGTCTGAGATAAATAGGATGAACGTACTTAAGGACAAATGCAAAGTACTCCACGTAGGAAGGAACAATTGTTTTCCTTCACCTCTGATGACAGGGACAAGAAGCAATGGGCTTAAATTACAGCAAAGAAGGTTTAGGTTGGACATTAGGAAAAACTTCCTAACAGTCAAGGTGGTTAAACACTGGAATAAATGCCTAGGGAGGTTGTGGTATCTCCCTCATTGGAGATATTTAAAAGCAGGTTTGCTAGACATCAGGGATGATCTAGCTTGTGCTTGGTCCTGCCGTGAGGGCAGGAGACTGGACTTGATGATTTCTCAAGGTCCCCTCCAGTTCTAGTGTTCTATGATATTTGCTACAAATATCTACATTAAATGCCACCCCCGGGAACACAGGCAGTGTTGTAGCCATGTTTGCCTCAGGGATAATTAAAGGGCTAATATTAGAGAGGTGGGTGAGGCAATATCTTTTATTGGACCAACTTCTGTTGGTGAGAGATAAGTTTGATCTTATACAGAACTCTCTCAACAACAGAAGTTGGCCAATAAAAGATATTACTTTACCCACATTATCATTCCCAGGAACACACATTTTAACCTCTAAAAGCAATGGGTTTAACTCAGGGCCGGATTAAAAGGGGGGCTAGCCGGGCAGCTGCCCAGGGCGCCAACCTATGGGGGACACCTGATGGCAGCTGTAAGGTGCGCAGCATGCCGGGGGGCGGGGCCGCACATACATAGGAATGGCTCGAGCCGGCCCTGGTTTAACTCCAACAATATCAAATATGGTTGGTTCACTGATCATTAGAACAAGACGAGGAAGAGATTTCATTGCCTTTCCCATTCGCTATCTTCTCTCACTTTGTGACACTCTCTTCCCCCATTCCCACTGTCACAAGCAACACGCAGGTGGAAAAAAATGGCAAAGATTTTAAATGACAGCCCTAACCTAAATACATATAATTAAATTTCAGTTACAAATTTAAACTCACCCCTTTAACAAAGAAGGAAGACAAGCAGATGGTAACAGACAATTCAGTAGGGAAAAAAGCCTAGATTTTCACATTAGCATTGTTTCCATTACTGAAAAATATTAAATATGTCATTTAACAGAAAACTGCACAACAATCAATACTTGGAGTCATGCAAACCATGTGTGAATGCTCTATTTACCATTAGTGAAGTGTTTATTGCTTTGAGATGAAAAGAAAATAAGACTTAACATTGACCTCAGTCAGCTGCTAGATACAGGTTATTTGCATTAGTATCTCAGTAGCTATTTTTCTGCTGACATGCATACTTAGACAGCATATGAGGTCCTAGTAGTAAGGCATGTCTACAGCCCAGCATGCTGTCACAAAGCCCTGGAGGGTTATACACAGGCTCTCTCATTAGGACTATAGCAGTCATAATGAAAAGTCAGATTTGTCAACAGATACCAGAATTAATAGCTATTTCATATACGAGGAAAATCTTTGATCTCATATGGGTTTGGGTAACAGCCAGGAAAAAAAATGTGACCACTGTATTTTACACCAAAGGAAGGAAGCACTTCTGCTTTGGGACAATACATTTGGTTCATAAGCAAGGAAACACCAAAAGTCGAAGATGCCAAAAGCCACATGGGCCTGTTAACTTGTTAACACGACTGGGAAACAGGAGGAGAGGGGGTTGCTGCTGCAGCCCAGAGATTCAGCTAAACAGCAGAAATGCCACATGGTTCCACCCAGAGAGAGGAAAAGGCAGCAAAACCTGGATTCACTCAAGGAGGACTACACAGGGTCTAAACAGCTTGCTCTGAAACAGGTATCATTTCTCCGTGAAAAGGACTCAGAAAATAATATTTTTTCTTTCATATTTTATGTGAACTCAATCTTACACTCGGATTCTCATTTTAATAGACTGCAGTATTGATGATGTGGGAGGCATTTAGTAGCTAAATGTTGGGTACAATGATTACAAAAGCAACAACAACAAAATCAACAAGTACTAGCAATCAATTACAAAGAAATCAGAAAACAAATTATAGACTAATTAGAAAAGGCTTACAGTAAAATAGCCCTAACGCAGGTGTAACAGTGGGTCACCAATATTACACTGAAGACCCTGTCAGCCTAAAGCATGTAAGAGATTTCATCCAAATAACCACAGCAACCCAGAAAATGCTGATTTGGCCAAGTGCTGAGTGTGCAAAAAAAATTTCTACAGTGAGATGCACAGTATGGATGGGTTGGAATGCCCATTGATAAATCACCCGTTCATTTTAAGGGCTTGATTTTTCCTAAGCAGTAATATTACCCTTGGAAATCACAGTTACCCATCTCCCAGTGCCATGTCAAAACAGTTCAACTTCAGTGACTAAAACATTGCTTGGACTCCCATTTGAAGAAAGACAGTGCACTGTAAAATTTGTTATAATAGTGGGGACTCTGTATCTCACAATGAAATGTTACGGACACAGCATTTGAATACAGCAGGAATATTTTTCAGAGACGCAACCAGCCTTTAGAGTGAAATCCTGCAATACTCACTGAAGCAGGAGACTGTGGGGGGAGATTTGACTGGCCAAGTCCAAATACTGTAGGAGCTGGCCCAGGGAACAATTTAATGAGTAATGAATGCAGAGTTCAGGAAATGGAATTTTATCCGGTGCTGGTGTCACGTTCTGTTCTGATGATACTATGCTGACCGGGGCACCAAAGGATCCACCTTCAGGTAGTGCTGGGAATTGGGTTGCCAACTTTCTAGTCACACAAAACTGAACACCTTTGCTCCACCCTTTCTTTGAGGTCCCATCCAGGCCCTGCCCCTTCTAAAAGGCCCTTCTCCCGCTCACTCTACCACCACCCCTTCACTCACTAATTCATTTTCATCAGGCTGGCTCTGGGGGTTGGTGGGCTGCAGGAAACAAGAACTCCAGCACGGGTGCAGACTCTAGCATGGGGCCAGGGATGAGGGGTTTAGAGGAGGGGCTCTGGATGAGGGCAAGGGTTAGGGAAAGGATCTGTCTTTGGGTGCGGGTTCTGTTATGGGGTGGGGGATGAAGAGTTTGGGATTCAGGAGTTTGCTCCAGGTTGGGGCTGAGGTGCTCAGAGGGTTGGAGGGGGCTCCGGGCAGGGGTTGAGGCATGCGGTGGTGGGGAGGTCTATGGGGTGCAAGCAGCTCCCAGAAGCAGTGGCACCACCCTGCTCCAGCCTCTGTGTGGAGAGACACACCCAGGCAGCTCTGCATGCTGCCCTGTGTGCAGGCAGCACCCCTGCAGTCAAAGAGAGCTGCGAGGGCATCTTTAGGGGCCGGGACAGTATGTGGAGCCCCCTGGCTGCCCCTATGACTAGAGCTAGCAGGATCCCTTTTTGACTGGGTGTTCTGGTAAAAAACCAGACACCTGGTCAAAGTAGCTGGGGAAGAAATTTACCTTTAAATCAATCAAATACTATTACCTGAGTTGGGAACAGCCTGGGGTCAGTGCCACAGTGCGCGTGTGTTTGGGGGAAAAGGGGTGTCTAGGTTTTCCTCAGACACCCTTGCATGATCTCTTAATTTCCTATGTGTTAAGCCTGGTTGGGATTTTACTTGTTTGTATGAACAAGGAATGTAGAGAATGTCACTCTTGAGAGTCTCATTTATTATAATAGACTACAGAACTGATGATGTGCTCATAACCATCAAGAATTTCAAGAGATCTTTTCTCATCTTAACCTCATCATCATCATAGCTACTGCATGACCCAGGAACTGGAATTCTTGCCTCTTTTGAAACAAAATAGTTTTTAAACATACACACAGTTCTCTTCTAGCTCCAAGCTGCTCAGAACTAATGAGATGAGATGTAGCCAGAATTTTCTCTTCCTTTTGTATTATGGGTATGAACTCCCTTTTTATATTAGCTCCTTTCCAACCAGGGATTGCCTATATGGAAATGAGAAAATGCCATGGTTCTTGTCTAGGATGGGAATGTTTAAATCAAGGTTTCTCAGCTTTTTTTCCATAATACTATCCTTTATTTCATCCCAGACACTCCATCCCATTTAGCTGTGACATCCCTATTACAAATATAGAAAGGTCAGGATGGTAATGACCCATATCTATTCATGAATTCCCTATGATTTGTCAATGGTATCTATTCTTTTGGCTCTCTCTTATTGCAGAGGGTCCTTCAAAATATTTAATATCTCAGCAGAGAGATTATACCATTTTCCAAACACTAAAAGGGATGCTTCTATTTTATTTCCCCCCACTAAAGTTAGACTAGACATTGCCACCCAGTGGATACATTTAACAGACCATATCCACTCTGAAGAAGTGGGTTGTGCTCATGAAGCCCATGATACCATCTACATTTTTTGTTCGTCTCCAAGGTGCTGCAGAACTATTTGTTGTTTTTTACGTTTTTTTCAGTTACCAACACATCTACCACTCTGGGGATGTGTCTAGACTACATGGCTCCGTTGACAGAGCCATGTAGATGAGTTTACTCGGCAAAGGGAAATGAAGCGGCGATTTAAATAATCGTCACTTCATTTACATCAAAATGGCCGCCGCATTGTGCTGATCAGCTGTTTGTCGGCACAGCGCGGCAGTCTAGACGGGGATCTGCCAACCCCAGAACCCTTCGTTGGCAGATCCTGTAAGCCTTCATTTCCCTTTGCAGAGTAAACTCATCTACATGGTTCTGTTGACGGAGCCATGTAGTCTAGACACACCCTGAGACTTTTACACATCCACTCTGAACTGTGATCAGCCGAAGAGTACATTTCTCTCATTTTCTTGATATCAACTTTTGATGGGCTCAATTCCTGTGGTTTCTTCTGCAGACAGGACATTGTGAACTTCCTCTTCCCTTTCCCTCAAAGTTCTCTTCCAAGTCAAAACCAGGAGGATTGTAAGAATGTCTGATGCCAAGAAAAGGCAAGGAAAGGGTGTATTTGATTTGGAACACACATCCTTACCTACCACCACTTCTTCAGCTTCTCCCTCCTTGGTAATCTACTGTTCATTAAACAATTGTCAATTCAGTTCTAGTTTACGATTTTCACCAGGGCCTCGGTCTCCATTTCCCCTGACCTGTTGACTCCTGAAGAATGTTGAAGCTTAAGTAAGTCTAGCTAATCACTCTGTACTGCAATAGTTTCATTTCATCCAGGAAATCAGACATTGAGAGAGCTTAAAGACAGCTCAACTGATCTGTCATTTTTGTTTGTGATTTCATGTGAGTTCCACCATTTGTAAGAAGAGATGAAAGCCAGGTGACCACTCTCATCAACATCTCCCCCCACCTCTCTTTTGAAATCTAGTATCACAATCACAAGATATTGAAAAAAAATCAGGAGACAATGGAGGAAAAAGGTTTGAATTAAAGTTTGTGGTCACTGCAAGAGAGAAAACAGAATAGAAAGGATGTTATTTACATTGTGTAAGAAATGCAGACCTCCTCTTACTGAAGAAAAAACTAGCTAGCCAGCTTTCAATGATGTTTTCATTGGCTTTTTAAACTAACATGAACCACTGCTGTAAGCATTTACTTTTTCCCAGACTTAGTTTATAGTGATAGTTAAATCACAGTGAATCCTATTTAGATTCTGAGAAACTATTCATATTTAGGATTTCCTCAACATGCTTTGCTGCAGTTTTATAATATAGTCCACATTTTGTTTGTCTTAGGAACATTTTTTAAATTATATTTTTATCTATTCATTTTTTAAACTCATCCAAAAACAAGGTATTAGATAGATATAAGTGTGCAAAACTCTACACACTCTAAAACCCAAAAATGACAATTTGGATAGTTCGACATAGCCTTTAACATAAGTGGGAAAAATAAGGAAAAAAGTCCATACTAACAAAACAAGGTGGAGGAAGCAAGAAAGTTCAAACAAGATAAATATTAAAATACCCGACACAGATAAATGTAGACCATTAACATACGGGGTGCGTCTAGACTGGCAAGATTTTGCGCAAAAGCAACTGCTTTTGGGCAAAATCTTGCCGCCTGTCTACACTGGCTGCTTGAATTTGCGCAAGAGCACTGACGTTCTACTGTAAGAAATCAGCGCTTCTTGCGCAAATACTTTGACGCTCCCGCTCAGGGATAAGCCCTCTTGCGCAAGAATACTTGCGCAAGAGGGCCAGTATAGACAGGCACCTTAATTTCTTGCGCAAGAAAGCCTGATGGCTAAAATGGCCATCGGAGCTTTCTTGCGCAAAAGGGCAACTATACTGGGCACGGCTGCTTTTCTGCAAAAGATGTCTTTTGCGCAAATGCATCCGTGCCAGTCTAGACGCGCTTTTGCGCAAATACTTTTAATGGAAAGACTTTTCCATTAAAAGTATTTGCACTAAATCATGCCAGTCTAAACGCAGCCACGGCATACAGAACTGTATGTTCTCCAGAGTTACCAATTAATAGAAAAAAAAAGATCTGGTTTTGTGACCTTCACATGTTTAAAAAGCTATTGTACTTGACTTTACTTATATGGGAGAAAAGAAGAGGATGGAGGTACTGCTTTTAATAGAACAGACAGTGTCTGGCAAACCATGTGCATCAGTACTTTGTGAAGGGTGAGCAAAGAGACTATGCCTCAGGGTGTGGCACCTACGACTGCTGTAACGTACACTGGCAAGTGTTCATTTCAATGTCTTGCACTTGGGTCGGAAGAATCCCAAGCATTGTTTCAGGCTGGGGACTGAATGTCTAAGTAGCAGTTTGGCAGAAAAGGACCTGGGATTACAGTGGATGAGAAGCTGGATATGAGTCAACAGTGTGCCCTTGCAGCCAAGAAGGCAAATGGAATATTAGGTTGCATTAGGAGGAACATTGCCAGCAGATCTAGAGAAGTGATTATTCCCCTTTATTCGGCACTAGTGAGGTCACATCTGGAGTATTATATCCAATTCTGCCCCCCCCCCATTACAGAAAGGATGTGGATGCATAGGAGAGGGTCCAGCGGAGAGCAACCAAAATGACTAGGGAGTTGGAGCACATGACCTATGAGAAGAAGCTGAGGGATTTGGGCTTATTTAACTGCAGAAGCGAAGAGTGAGGGGGGATTTGATAACAGCCTTTAACTTCCTGAAGGGAGGTTCCAGAGGATGGAGAGAGGCTGTTCTCTGTTGTGACGAATGGAAGAACAAGGAACAGTGGTCTCAAGTTACAGTGGGAGAGGTCTAGGTTGGATATTAGGAAAAACTATTTCACTAGGAGGGTGGTGAAGCACTGGAATGGGTTCCCTAGGGAGGTGGTGGAATCTCCATCCCTAGAGGTTTTTGAGTCTCAGCTTGACAAAGCCCTGGTTGGGTTGATTTAGTTGGGATTGGTCCTGCTTTAGGCAGGGGCTGGACTCAATGACCTCCTGAGGTCTCTCCCAGCCTTAGGAGTCTATGATTCTATGTATCCCTCCATAAAATACAGACTAAGTACTGAAGCCAAGGCTCCAAAGAAAATGTACAAAAGTCGTATGGTTACAACGTCTGAGAAGGTTTGGCAGTTTCCTCATTTTAATATGCAGGAATTGAAACTTCTAGGGGTGGGAGAAATATAAACTCAATTTCTGAAAAAAGGCACAATGTGTGTATTTGAGTATGACATTAAGCAAATCCTCTAACTGAATGTCAATGCCTAATGAGGGACAGCCCCTGTCAATAAGTGGCAAAAGGGTAAGTGTATCAATTTTATTACCTTGGGACACATACACATGATGAACCAAAGTAATGTTAAAGTAACATTTTTTAATGTTAAGAAAGTCTTTGACAAAAGATGAAGGCAGCATTTTCAAACTATGAAGCTCAATCAAAATCTGCCTTTAAAACACTTGTGCACACACAAGAACTAAAATGTTTCATTTGGCACTTCCATCGATAACAGTCTCAACATTGTTGGAAGTGTGAGCATTTGGCTTGATTCATCAGTGTCTGCTTTCTCATAGCCAAATTCCAAGAGGTGTAATTTTAAGCCCTCAATTCCCCAGTGGCTCCTGTGTAGACTTCAGCATATTTTGGAAACCAGAATTTAATACAGATACAAGTGTACAGAATCACCCTATCCAGAACCAAATCCTTCAGTGAAATACCAAATTGCCTATTTTTTTTACTATGAACTTTCTGGTTGTGTTGAAAAGTTTGACATCTACAGTGCCATATCTGGAGGAATTACATGAAGAGCCCAATCATTTCCCCACAGATTTCAAATGGGAAAATGGTTATGCCCTAAATGAACTATTGCTCTTGCAAAATGATAGTTGTTTCCAAATACCAGAGGACCTATGCATACATGTAAAAGAAATGTGATTTCATGTTGTCCATGGAACTGCACAAACACAGCAGAACAAACAGACCCTACCCCAAAGAGCTCACTATCTAAACAGACAGGATAGACATAGAGCAGGGGAAAGCGAGCGATAACATACACAACTGAGCCATACCATAGCGAAATTAAAAAAGGACGACAGGTTGAACCTCCCTGGTCTGGCACCCTTGGGACCTGATTGGCCCCAAATGAAGAAGAGGTCAATGCTGGCACTTCTACTCCCGGCAGCTGGTCTCCAGGGCTCCACTACTTCTGCCTGGGGGCACTGTGGCTCCCCTGTTCCAACTGTTGGCCCCCTGGGCTCCTCTGTGCCAGCCCCCGGGGCGCTGCAGCTCTACTGCTCTTGCTGTTGAAGTGCTGCAGCTCCCGTGCTCTGGATGCCAGCCCTCTCCCCCCTCACGCACTGCAGCTCTGCTGGTCAGGTCACCAGCCATAGGGCTTCTCTGCTCTGTTTTTCCCTAGTCCAGCAACACTCCTGGTCCCAGCCTGTCACTTCTTCCCCATGAGTGCTCCAGACCTGGAGCACCCACAGAATCACCAAGAATGCCAGACCAGGGGAGTTGCTGGACTATGGAAATCTGGATTACAGAGGTTCCACCTGTAGACATTCGCAGTTCTATTACACAAGATTACGCACAACTGGGGGGGGGGTAACACCTCATACTTCAGGACATATACCAACCTTAAAGTGAGGGGGGAAAGAAATGATTCCTGTGGGCAAGCTATTCAATGTCTGGCCCAGCTGGGGTTTCTATCACTTCCTTCTGAGAAAACTACTACTATCAGGGATAAAAATGGGACCAAATTGACCACTGGTTAGCTCCAGTATTGTAAATCTCATGTTCCTATGGGCCAGTTCAGGATAATATAGTTGAAGGGGTATCCATTCCTTTCATGGTGATCATTACAAAAATATGAATAAAACTGATTCATTCTAAGACATCTCTGCCCATGTTTCATGCTGAATCAGCAGAACCTTTCTGTACTTTTAAAGGTGCTATATATTCCAGTATGTCTTCAGTTCATCTAGCTCCTTTTTTCCAGGCCCTTGCATTGCAGCAAAAGCACAGAACAATGAAGTCACACAGCTGACCTCTCTTTTAAAGTGACCTTAGCTTTTCCACTCCTCTGTATTCAGCCAAGCTGGAAAGATGAATAGCTACTTTAATTTCTATCATCTTTAACTCTGAAAAACAGTCTATTCTGGTTCCATTTCACATTTTTCTCACCTTGCCTGGCTTTCTCTCTAACTTTTCATCTTCCTGCCTTCTATTTTTGCCTCTCTCTTCACCTTCACCTCTCTTACACTACAAAAAAAAAACAACCCTTTTCTCTCCCCTAATTTGCACCTTAACCCACATCCCTTACTTAACATCTAATCCAGTCCAATTCTTTGACAGTTTTTTTCCCATACTCCTTCTCCCAGGTTGGTTATACAAGAAACAGTTTGAGACCATTGTAAAAGTTATACTTTTCCTGCAGTGCTATCCATCGTTGGCACCAGAAGGGAGGTTTAAACACACTTATTGCTAGCACTGTTTCCACCCTACCATGAACAGTGCCTTTATTATGACAACAGGAATTGGCGATGGGGGAAATGGGCTGCATTTTCCCTCTTACTGGAATGTTCACCCAGTTCCCCTGTCTAAAGGCAGGTCTTCACTACCAGCCAGATTGAAGGGGAAGTGATCCATCCAGTCGGGGTCGATTAATTGAGTAGAGATGTTATAAATTGACTGCCAATTGTCCTCTTGTCGATGCATTGCAGCAAAGACAACATAGTAAGTAGATCTAAGTCAACATCAGCTACTCTACTCACATAGCTGAAACTGATCTGTCCCCCGTAGAACAGACCTGACCTAATGTACTACAGAGCCTCATAAGTATGAACCAAGCCTCCCATCTGACAATCAGCAAAAAGCTTTTCTTGCTCTGTTGAAGCTTGACTAGCAAGAAGAGTAATGATTTTCAAAAACTGGTACCTAAATCCATATTCAGGTTCCAGAATGCGTAGCCTAATTTTCATAAGTGATGAGTACCTAAAGTCTTTAATAAAGAATCATATTAATTAGAAATGGGCTGAAATACCAAAATTTAGATCCATACCTGAACTCTACCTAAATTTTAGCTGGGTGGAGCTGCAGTTTTGATCCTTAGGAGTGATGGAGAAAACTTTCAACATGACAGTCAGACAGGTTTATACAGAAAAATACAGGTTTATACAGGTTTAAACAACAGCATATTAGCTCACCAGACGACAGAGTTTTGGATAAAGCAATGTATTGTTAACACACAGCAGACCAAAACCCTGCATCGACACAGTGTAATCCAGCTGGATGCTGGGAAACTCCTCATGAGGGAAGAAGCAGGGGAACTCTGCAGCCACTAGCTTCATCCAGCCTAATGGCAGGAGTTGCCTCCATAAAGGAGGGAGAGAGAATGGAAGTGTCCAAAGATCATGGACCTTCTGGACCCTCTCCTTCTCCACCCCCAGCTCAACTCAAACCCCAACAGCACAGTGAGACACAGGAACCCCTGCAAGATTAGAATCCAGCGGGGAGAGTGCACAGCACAGCATCCAGGAGAACACTTCAGTCCCACTGCACGAGGACCCTGCAGAAGCAGACAGATTTTATCCCTTGGCTCATTGCCTCCCTGTACTTTCTTGTGTTCTGTATATGTTACCAGCAAGATTCAGAATTTCATTTTACATCATGGCCCCTTTGGAACTAGCAAACAATAAAAAAAGCTGACCATTAAAATCAAATTAAAAATATATTACAGCTTAAGACACCTACCAAGGAAAAGCATGGCAGGGGCATTCCCACATGCAATAAAATCATAGTCTCAGGCCTGATTTCACAGGTACTCCTGACTGTGCCCTCCCACCTGAAATCCATGCTCAACAAGAACTCCCAGTCTGGCTCCATGTACCAGAGCCGGTTCTCATGACTAAGTAGATTTAATATGACTATTACCAGCCAATTTACTTCAGAAAATGATAAGTGAAGAATATTAAATCTTCATCATTCAAATGATTAAACAAATGAAATTCTGAGTATGTTACTGATGAAACAGGGATATTCTAAGGATTACAGGCATAGGGTTTTGTCTGACGTGAAGAATATCTCTATGAATGAAAAGAGACACTTCATATTGCACATTGTACAAGACAGTATGTTCTGGAGTGATAATTGCTAAGGGGATTATCAGGACAGTACTGTATACAAAATCTTCTAAACTCAAACAACCAGCTCCATTTTAATCATTTACAATTTTTTCAGAAGTTAGGACAAAAACAAGTAAATATGAGAACCACATGTGAAATATACAAAACCTTATATAACTATATCTATTTTCTTTATATTTCTGGAAATAATCTATATGGACAGTACATTTTGATTTTAATCAGATTTAACATTGCAGGCCTTTGACATTTTGCAAATAATTTCATTATTTGTTCATTAAGCCCTAATGTCTTCTTTAACACAACAACCATCATTTTCTGCTGAAACAGTACTTTCTATTGTACAATCTTAAAGCACTTTACCACATTAATTAACTGACATAACATAGACAGAGGGATTATGTGACTTGTCCATGGTCAAACCATAAAACTGTGGCAGAGGTAGGAATAGTTTCCAAATCTTCTACCTCCCAAACATTAATCAATAAACTCCACACTTCCTCTTATCTATCAATATAATAAGGTTGCCAGGTCCAATCCCCAAGATCTATCAAGACCTAAAGTGTGTGTGTTTGTTTTTTGTAATGTTATTTTTTAAATTAGGAAAATCTCCACAGATCCATTCACTGAATCCTAATTTTATTTTCAAACATTCAAGCAAAAGATACCATTCCACTCTCTAAAGCAGTGTTTCCCAATTTTATTTGGCCATGGAACCCTTTAAAAAAAATGCCAGGGGAAACTGGTCGACCAAAAAAAAAAAAACCCCCACCAAACGCCAGCCTGCCCCTAAGACCACGGCGGCTCCTTGAAAATGGCGGCCTTGGGTGACCGCCCAGCTTGCCCGTCCTTAAGACCAGCTGGGGGGGGAGGGGAGTGATCGGCTTCTCGCAGAACCCTTACTTTCACTTCGCAGAATCCAGGGGTTCCGTGGAGCGCTATTTGGGAAACACTGCTCCAAAGGAAGAATCATTCTTACAAAATGATTAACAGCAAAGGGGAAAATTCAAGTGATGATGCTACAAGAAATGCTAGGCTGACCTTCTGAGCACCTTGCAGGTTTTGGCGCCATGCTTAGTACGTATACCAACAGATACTAAAGGATACAAGTATGCAAACTATGTTGAGCACAGAGCAAACTCATTTGTGATACTAACAAATGGGAGAGAAAAGCTAATCAGGGTAGCAGGCAGAATTCAGATTCACATTTTTAAGTGCTTTTTTAATCATTTAGTATGATGAATTAAACTGGATTAAAACAATATAATGAATAATCTGAGAATTCATATGCCTCTAACACAAAATTACTTTCCAGCTGAGCATAAAATCAGAACATACACTTGGCATTTTTACAAATCTTCATGGAAATAATGCGAGTCTATTTTTTCTCCAGCTCCAAGATAATCCCCAACCTTAAACGTGAGGAAACTCCTTCAGAAGAATGAAGTGACAATCTATCTCTTTGGGAAAGAAATGGGGATAAAAGGACAACTCATAAGAAACATGAACTAGTTCAGGTAAAGTAAACAAAAACTTTTTCATGGGAGTAGCTAATTTGAAAATAAAAACAATAATAAAGAATTTACAAAGCACTGAACAAATATGAATTACTCATAACATTTCCATTAGGGAGCTAAGTATTTCTACACATAATTTTTATTTTATTGATTCTATGCAAGGTGTCTATAAAATCCACATTTCCAAATTAAAACAGTACATCCATTTTCACACACATCCATTTTCACTCCAGATAATTTTATCCCTGGAGAATTCATTTCACTACAGACAGAAGAACTGCACAATTCTCTAAGTACCCATGCTGAAGACAGAATTTATGAAGAAGGTCTTACATAAAACCTCTGTGCTGGATGACGAAGTGAATTTCAATTCAAAATATTATAGTATTTTATACTGACATACATAAATCACAAGGGTTTCTTGTTAATGTTTTGTATTAAACAACCTATCTCAACATCAAAGTGCCTAATGTCAAACATTATTACTAACAATAGCACTAAGGAACTCAGGTACAAGCAAAGTCCCTAGTGTAGTTTCTCATTCAAATGATGAGGAAATTCTGCATATCTTTGCTTCTTACTTTTCAGTGACTGCATGGAATTTATCACCTCTCACAATACTGTCATATTTAATGCTAAAAACCCTAAAATTATTTCACACAATTCTGAGCATTTGAAGACTATACAATAAATTGGCCAGTTAAAGGCTGGGTGGGACATCATACATTAAAAAATGTTGCAGAATGTCATTTGAGAACAGAGACTGAATATATCTGCTATTGAAAGAATAAACATCTATCACTAGCAAATGAAGAAATGTCAACAAGATAATGGTCACATCCAAATTCTGATTAAGCATAAAGTTTGGGAGTTAAGAGAGTGCAAAGTCAGGAATAAATATAAGCTGTTCTTGCAAAATTTCAAACCCAAACAAGAAATATCCATTGTTTCTATAATATTTCCATCATCTTGATCTTAAGTCACAAAGGAAAAGTTCTCAGAGGATTTTCGCTTCTTCTAAACCAAATATAAAAAATAGGTCAATTCCATTTTTGGATCTAAGCTAGGTCCACAGTTGCACAGGAGGGCTTAGATGAAGCGATCAGGGTTGCATGATGCTTTGAACACATGGTTTAAGTTTATAACATGCACACACACACACAAGGTAGAAGGGGAAAAACTCAGCTACACCAGGCTATAGGGATCCATTCTGAGCACTTCTGAAAGTTAGGTAAGTGCCCACACATGGATTATGGGCAACATTTTCAGAAGTCTTTAAGTCACTTGCAAGCCAAAGCAATGTACCATTCCTGTATCTACTGTCTACAGAGCACCCATGGTCATCAAAAGCAGTGGTTTCCAACCTTTTTTTATACCGTAGACTATCAAACACATTCACAAACTTTTGGTGGACTGGCAACATTTTTGCATATTTGCATAGCCATTATGCAAATGAATATGCAAATATGTAGACATGTTACCGGGAAGAACTGGCAGCCAGCAGTTTGCAGTCCAGCTGGATCGGTCTGCAGCCTGGCAGATGGGAACCACTGATCAAAAGGATAATGGGAAGATGTTGATCCTCAAAGTAGCATCTCCCAAAACCAAAGGATAGACCTTGAAAATAATGGAAATGCTCTTGCATTGTAACTAATGGAGACCAAACAGACAATCTTCAAAAAAGGACTAATTCACCTGATTTTTATTCCCATAGATGACATAAGGAACCTCCCTCATGGCTCTGTCTTATACACCGCAGTTTATGAAAATAAATACTAACTGTCCATTCTTCTCCATAGTTTATGCATATTGATTACTCTCAACATGGCAATACTCTGTGTTTAAAATTGGTTATTGATTTTACTTTGTAGGAAAAAAAATCTCACCTGGTAAGTAAAAACAGCATTGGCAATTATATCACAAAAAGGAGAAGAGAGAGAAAATCAAAAAGCAATTGCTGATTTACAAGTCATATTTCATGCTAACTTTTCTTATCTAATGAGCACATCAAATTAACTGTAAATAATTTAGGTATGTTTCCGCTCATTGATTATTTGATACTGTTAGAAATCTATGATTCCATTTTAACCCCCAAAATAGATTTAATATACTTAGCCATATTAGTCCAAATATTTGTTTATGTTGGTCTCCTATAAGATATTGCTTCAAAGGACTTTCTGAATGAATCTTTAAATCCCTGGGATTTTTCTAATTTCAGGACAATGTAATCAGGCTACCCATTTGCAATCTCCTATTATGGATGCCATCCACTGGTCAACATTAGCATTTATAGCAACATCCAATTAGAGAATATCAAAGCTAATAATTAAATTTGTAGAGAATTTTCAAAGATCTCTATCTTTGAACAAAATTTATTAGGGCTTCATCAGCTGTTTGAACAGTTTTAATGAAGCTGAGGATCAGCTAAGTCTGTAGATATTTGACTCTGACTAACTTTGAAGAATTTTAATTTTTTGAAGCTTTAACGTCCTGTAATTAAAAAGAATTCTTAACATATTCCAATATAAAATAGCCTGTAATTTAAATTATAAGTTCTACTTCCCAATTTGGTCTTGATGTTTGGCCAAATGCTATTAACCAACAGGCATTCTTTCATGTATTGCTACTTGCTTCTTTAAGATTGTTCAAATTCTCAGAGAAACCATCATGTCAGCGTCCTATTCAGAACTATAGCAATACATTTGAAAAATGCCTGGTTTTTGGCAGCCAGTTTCTCTGCCTGCAGTGCCAGCTGCATGCTCTACAGCAGTGCAAGTCTATTCAAATACCAAAGTGCAAACCCATTCCAAGCATGCAAGTTATATGAAGAGATTAAACACTTATTCTCATTGAGCCTTAAGGCAAAATGAGATTCCATTTAAGCATTTAAACATGTTCTTAAATCTGTAATCTTGCTCAGACAAACAATTTACATTATATTAAGCCAATGTAGAAATGGGCTTATATAAAAGTACTCATGATGTGGTATTGATGATGATGAAGACATAGGTAGAGACATATGTCTTCTAATGTAAATGTATGATCATTAAATCCTCTGAACAGTAAATAAGAATCTTTATAACTGTAGTTATAGTACAAGCACCATCTAACAACAGGATAAAAACACTTAATGGCCATCAGCTGATATGACATAATGGATTTTGAATACACTGCACAGCAAACTAGTAAATTCTTATCCTGGCTAAATTTCACATATTTTGTTTACATTAAGCTACCCTGACTGACTTAGTACCTCAGGTCACAAGTGTTCTTTCAATGGACTCTACTTCTTAGCATGTAATCTTGCATCATTTTAGTATGCAAAAGCCTCAGAAAGCAACATTCCTATGAAACCAGTAACACACAAGAATATAAATAATATTTTAAATGGAATAACTTATGTTTATTTCTTTTTTTAAAAAAAAAGTCATCGAGGTTCACACTTGCATTTGTTACTCATCATAAAAGGGGACAGATTCACTCAGAGGACTAATATGGTTTGCCTATTAAATGTATTGCCCAGAAAATAAAAAAAGCTTTATAACATCATCACAAACTACTTGCAAATTTCTGTTTTTGAAGGTCTTCACTGTGGGGTTGCACTCCGCAGTCCCAGGGCACTGCTGCTATTAATCTGTACTGCAGCAGTATTAGATGCTTCAGTCAGGGTTAGGGCACATTGTGGCAAGTAATGTACAAATACACAGGAAAAGGTATAGAGTTATATTCTGAACCCCTGCATACACAAAATACCAATCTTTCTTTACAACATTTATTAGGAATTTTTGAAAGCCCCTGCAGCAAATCCTGCAAAGATGGACTCCTCCCTGAAAGAGATATTCTGAAGTGATTCTTGATGACAATTACCATCTTTTCTACTCCATGAGGTGCTGGTCTATAAAAAATTACAATCAACTAAAGAGTTAATTTCTAGAGCCATCTTAATTTAACACATTTTGCTCTGGCTGCTAGTCACTGCCACCACCGCATCTTGGTTTATATCTGTGATTACTCAAAAATCATTCAGGATGTCTTTAAGGACAAAACTCATTCAGGAGTCTAAAAAAAGATCACCCCACACATCTCTCCCCCGCCCCTCCCCCCAAAAAATTCCTACATGCCCTTTCCCTTTTCTTTTCTAATGGCAAAACAACAAAACTACATGTTGGCTAGTTTTATGGTTGCAGCAGCTGTGCTAACAACCTAGGGGGAAACATGTAACCGGCTTGGGCATCTTCTCACAGTGACCCAGTATTTGTACTCTGAGAACGCTGGGGATCTGATATGCTCATCCTTAAGAAAAAATCTTCCTTGTCACTCATTTCTTACCAGCCTAATACCTGCAAGGGTATTGGCTCAGGGTAGGCAGCAACACAGCTCTGTCTTCCTGACTATTGGATTCTTTAGTAAGGCAGAATTGGAAATAAATGAGGGAAAGGGTTGGTGCAAAGAAAGAAACTGTAAGATTATATATATATATATATTTATTTTCCAGGGAAGATGTTTGCTGCTTCCCTGATTATTATTATTATTTTCAGCTCTCATAAGCCATTGGGAAATGTTTTGGGCAAAATGAGATAGCTCTACATGAAATGCAAGCTTCTGATGTAGACAAGAAATCTTTTATTCCCCCCAGAATATTTGGCTTGACACTTCAAAGGCTTATTTCTCACATTTGCAGTGATTCTTCTATAAATATATCTATCTACATGCACACAGAGACTGCAACAAATCTCTGGCCGCTCAGGACTTCACAGTCATTATTTATACCAAACATCACGGCCTATAGACCTAACAATCAACAACAGGGAAAAACTCTAGACCTTCCGCTCCACAAAACACAGGTCCACTCAAATGAACTAATGGAGAATGCTGGATGTAGTCACATGAGGTATTACTATATGGGCCAGACATTATTAGACATTATGGTTAAAGGCACTTGGGCAGGTCTGATATTCTTTTCTCCAGAGGACAGTGGTACAAACATACATTAGGCCATATGCTGCACACACACAAACTCTCTCTCACAGGTCTGATCCAAATACAAGGGTAAACGTAACAGACAGGCAGACAAACAAAGAAGAGATGAAACAGAGAGAGAAATTTGATATTTTCTAAAGAATATATTTCCAGCATTTCTCATCATGTCCTCTTGATTTCATTGGTTTCTTGTTTTCTCAGGGGTTATGGTTTATTAGCGTTGGCTGCCAGCTTACTCCTGAACTACACTCTTTAATTTCCCATAATGAATAATAAATGAAAGGAGGCGCTACTGAAAATTGTGGCAACCTGCTTGTCAATAAAAGCTGTTTTTCACAGAGAAAAACCTTCTGCTCAGAACACCACATTGAACCTACCTTCGTACACAGCATATTCTATTTACGGTACACCTATCTGGTTTTAATCACATCAGAGAAGTGCAAATTCTCTGAGTAAATGCTTTCATCTTGAAAGCCAAGAGATGGATCAAAAGTTATAACCAGTTTCAAAATATTATAGCCACATTTTCAGCTTCCTCACAAAGTTCTATTTATAGCATAAAGGAGGGGGTGTAGTGCAGACTTTCCGAACTAACGTTTACAAACACACCATACCTACAGTACCACTGTCTCCAGTACATCCATTTGCCTCTGATCAAAATCTCATGATTTTTAAAAGGCCCTTTTAACAGTCTTGGCTCAAATTTCAGGTTTAGGTAAGAAAGCTGTTGTGGGAAGGTGTAGGGGTTTACTAAGAGTATAAATGCAAACTCAGTGGAATTGTTCTAGTGCACAGAAACCACTACTTACCAACAGAAATGACATTAACTCATCTGCTTTAACTTCCCAAGCCGAGGGTGACATAAACATTAAATAAGAAGTTTTGAAGTATTCCAGTAGAAATCTTGAAAGGGAAATCTTAACATGATTTTAAGACTGTGAGCCTGCAATGGGTTTTGCATCTACCTGAGGCACTCATTAAGGATGTTAAGGACTAGTCAACTATCCGATAAGCATTTCATTATTGGATAGTCTGTTGACTAGTCCATTTCCCACCCCTTGCTGCCTCTGTCAAATAGAGGCAGCACAGGAGGGGAAGGTACTTCACGATCAGCTGTACAGCGCTGCTGCTTTGAAACCCCAAGGCGGCTCAGCTGTGCAGCGCTTCCCCTTTAAAACGCCAAGCCTGGGGTCAGCTGAGGACTCCCCAGCTAACCCCGGGTTCCATGCAGCATTTCCCTGGAACCCAGGGTCAGCTGGGGACTCTCCAGCTGAGTCTGGGTTCCAGGGAAATGCCACGTAGAGCCCGGGATCAGCTGGGAAGTCCCCCGCTGACCCCGGGCTCCATAGCTTTGAAATGTACAATGTCCCAGTGGGGACTCTTGTACATTTCAAAGCAGGCATCAGTGTGTAGCCCAGAGTCAGTGGGACTTCCTGCTGTCCCCAGGCTGTACGCAGAGTTACAACACGCAGAGTTCCGCATTCCTCCTTGGGGCTCTTGTACATTTCAAAGGAGGAATGCGGAAGTGCCTATCAACTAGTCGAGTAGTCAATGGAAATGCCATCGACTGCTCAACTAGACAACTGCATTTTAACATCTCTAGTACTCATCTGGCCATCATTAGCATAATACCTGAGCGCTTCACAGTCTTTAATGTATTTGTGCTCATAACAATTTTTAAGTATTATTGCCTCATTCTGCAAATGGGGAACTAGGACATGGAGAAGTTTGCCCAAAGTCTTGAGTGCAGCAGAGAACTGAATGCAAAAGTCTCCTAGGTCCCAGGCTAGTGCCCTAACACTGGAACATAACTCATCTCAAAGATCTAGAAGTCTGATCACAAGGAGCTGCCCTAGGATCAGTGCCTTAGCCAGGACCTTTACCACTCTGTAAGTGGTGGAGTGGAGCACCACAAGATTACAATTACAGCCATATACACAAATTGACTATTTTCAGTTGCACCATCTTTGTTGATTTTAAAACAGAACACGAATAAAAATAAAGCCCTAACTTGCTAGCACAACCCTGCTACCACAATCCTTAGTCTGTCATCTCATCTACTTCTCACCTGCTAGGCTGCATTTTCCCATGTGCAAAACAGATTCCCCCATTGTCATATGGCAATCCTCAGCCTGCTTATTTTGCATATTCCAAACAACATCTACCATAATATTCTTTCCCTGGGGCGGCCACGGAGCATCTGGGGCTGTGTTTTCCAGAGACGCCCCCATCTTTCCCTGCGCACGTCCAACCACATTTGTCATCTCTTCTGGCATCTCTTTGCTCCTGAATGATATCTGTGAGCTTTTCCATCTTCATCTTTCAACTCAACCAGACATGTCTGTTAGCTCTGTGATGACTGATTTAATCTTGACAATTAATAAACATGACACACTTAAGGTTCTGTTACTTCAACACTGGAAATTGCAGGAAAAGGACAGCTGTTACAGGTAAAAGTTCAGCCGAAGCCAAAAAAACGTACATTTAACCACATTAAAATGTTTAATCTCTCCACCCAAGCCAGTAAGGTGGCTCAGCCCCACAGACACTGAAGTCAGGGCTGCCCTTACCATCAGGCAAACTGAGGTGGCTGCCTCGGGTGCCAGACTGGGGGGAGGGAGGGGGGGAGTAGGACCCAGAGTGTAGAAAATTGTGTCTGCTGCTGTTGCATATGTATTCTCTCTGGTCTAGATGCACAGAGATGGTGGAGTGCCAGGAGAGGAGCAGAACAGGAAGAAGGCAGAATTGAGACCTTTCAAAGTTTTGGCCCAAGCGAGGGGGCATAAGGGCATCATTTGTGCTCCCCGTCTCAGGTGCCAAAATGTTGTGGGCCGGCCCTGACTGCAGTGATGGGTACCCCCTACCCTACATGTAATCCACAATCCTTATTTGAAAGCTGAGTAACATAACAATACAGCACTGCAGTGCTTTAGTCTAAGCTACATAACACAGCTGTAGATTTTATGTTACCTTAACTTTAGCAGTGCGCAGCATAATGCCCTTGCCTTTCTAGAGCCCAGTACTTCAAAACAGCCAAGGAGACAGGGCCATCAGGCTAGCTATCAGATTTGGGAGACAGAGAATGAAAGAAGAAAGCGAGAAATCTCTGGCCTTCAAGAACTGGAGAGAACTTTGGGTTAGTAACAGGACCTGATGTGCAAAACCACTCAATTCAGTTTGTGTAAGGACTGTATGTGACTGCAACTACCCACAGAAGAACCCCCATAAAATTCTGCACAAACGTAATAGAAACCTGCATTCTGTACCGAGTAAGGTGTAAAAGCAATGGGCTTGGTCTGAATTATCTTGCTCTGAGGATAAAATTCAGTTCAGGAGTAAGGACTGCATAAAGTCCCTGAGGCCACTCTCCTATATGGAGAGAGGGTGCGACTAGAGGGCTGCAAAAGGGGCACTGCAAGTCAACTCTACAACTCCTACCTTGGGCAAAAGAATGCACTGTGTCAGCTCTCCGAAGGCCTCTGTTGAGTGGTGCTTTGGTAGTGGAGCTAGGGATGTTAAAGTCAGATTAATCAATTAATTGAATAGTCAGAATTTCCATCAACTATTCGATTAGTCAATAAGGGTGCTTCCGCTTTGAAATGTAGCAAGAGCCTGCCCGGCAGAAATGCTGCTTGGCGTTCTGCCTTTGAAATGTACAAGAGCACTGCACGGAGCCTCTAAGTCCCCCACTGGCCCCAGGCCCCATCCAGCACTTCCACTTTGAAATGTACAAGAGCCCCAGCAGAGGCTCCTGTACATTTCAAAGGTGAAACCCTACTGCAGCGCCCCTGCCCACCCCCATGGAGCTGGAGATGGGGGGAACCAGCTTTTAAGCACCTCCTCCTCTTCCCCCCCAGCAGCAAAGAGAGAGGGAAGCGATTAATTGACTAGTGTGTTGACTATCTGATTAGCTTTTGCTTCTTGGATAGTCAACTAGTTGCTTACATCCCTAAGTGGAGCTAACACTGCTTCTGCATCCACGATTACACAGATCCAGATTCCACAACTCCCTGTATCTAACCATGGAGGCAAAACCCAGTAGGCTCATTTGTAGAGAGCCGGAGAGGGCTATCAGCAAAATACTAAGTTGCTAGGGAGGAGGTAGGTTTCTTTTACTGCTCCCCTCCTTCTCACTGGTGACCTCTGAGAATGCACAGGAGCAACAGCCTCTGCTCCAGCCCAGGGATTAGATGACCTGTACCAATCATGGAAAAATGGCAGAGCCTATTAAGCTTTTGCTAGGCTCCCACCAATGCAGCCAATCTTCCCATTTCATAGCTTGAAAACTGAGGCTGTTGAAAACCAAGTGATTTGTCCCAGTTCACACTGGGAGTAAGAAAAGCAGGAAGTAAGACTCTTAGCCAAAAAGGCCTATGGCAGGCTGAATCACAGAGATCTCCTTGCGATTGTTCCCTGATGGGCTGACCATACCACTGAGCCCACTTACCTGCCCTCTGGGGCACCCCACCACTCTGTCCTGCAGAGCCAGAAGTTCTGGTCTCCACCAGTAAAAGCATATGGTTCAGTTAACAGCCCCCAGCAGAGTTCTAGTGACAATGATAACAGATCAGCTCTGGGAGGGCTCAGTTACAAGGACTTAATAGTACCCAGGAGCACAGTCCCAGATACGACCAAAACAATGAACGAATATGTCTTACTCTGTATAAAAGTTTTACCCAGAGAAAGCTTATAAGTTTGCTCCCTTTATCAATGAAAGAGAGAGATGCACAGGTACTACTCCCCCCAGGCGACAATTAATTATACTGGGTTTGACAATAAACACAAGTGATTTTATTAAGTACATATAAAATGTAGGATTTAAGTGGTTGCAAGTGATGACAGATCAAAGCAAGTTACTAAAATAAAATAAACAAAACACATCAGCTAAGCCTAATCCACTAAGAGAAATTGTTAGGTAAAGTTCTTCAGGCCAGAACTGATCTTTTCTCTGACCTGGGTTTAACAGCTTCTCTCCTCATTAGAGTTCTTTTTCTCCCCCCAGGTCCTTTCATGTATCCTCATGAGGTAGAGAGCAGTCTGTGAGGCCATCTGATGGCAGTCATTGTTTGCTTCCCATCCCTTAAATAGAATTTTCCAGAGCAGGAACTCTTTGTTCAATTCTCCCCCCTCCTTGGAAGAGTACAAAATTCAAGACAGATTCCAGCAGCAGGTGGCATGGTCACCTGTCTTTTTAGGACAAACCCCAATCCAGGTTTACCAGGAAAACAAGACTATTCACAGATTATTGCCTTGAGCACCCAGCCATTAAGTTACTTAAGTACCACGTATGGCTTTCACTAGAAGACCTAGATTAATAAACAGGTTTCCACTTCATATTTTTAACTTCACATACAAGAAAGATACATTCACACAAATAGAATATACACATTCAGGGGAGTTTATATTGAAGTTCTTGAATGATAGGTTACTTGCCCTGTTTTGCATAAAGCATATTCAAGTTATGCATAGTCATAAAAATATGAGAGTACAGTGTCACAAGGCCATCCTCGCATATCTGGAATAGCGATGCAGTTGATGTCAGAGGGAGTAGGATATCTAGACTTCTCCAACTCTGCCTGATCCCTTACATCTCTGCTATTTACTTGGGCTTTGAGTGAAGGAGATGAATTTTCCAAGCACCCAGTGATCAAAAAACCCTTTCATTTATCATCTGAGGACAGGTAGATTTGAAGGGGCAATTTTTAGCATAAGACACCCAAAAGAGAATATACCGATAACAAGGCGAGAGTAATAGATTTTCTAGAGATTTGGTTCTCAGCATCCAGATGAGAATAAATTGCTAGAGTTTCACTGTCAGTTGATCATGTCATCCAGACCCTTCAGATGAGATTGTTTCTGTTCTTTGCTCCAGACCATTTGCAAGCCCTCTATAGAAAGCCCTCTATGCACACTGATGTTCATTACTCTACAACAGAAATGTCCTCTCTCACCAATTAATTGCTGCTATTTTTGCTCTAAGGGAACAATGTAGAGACTATCCCCATGTAGGTGAACACACAAGCAAAAGCACTTTCATCTATAATTTAAGGAAATGGATGCAGTTCAGCAACAGTTAAAGACTAATCTCTTATGAGTTTTGTGCATTTACATAATTGATTCACCAGATAATGCACTCTGCTTCCTTATTTAATAAACATGTTAATGATTTCAGACAATTACTCAGAACTGCCTACAAGTGTCTGCCTAAGACACCCAACAAAAATAATTAAAATGAAAATACACACCAAAAGGCACATCCTTCATATCACATTACACAAGATATTAAGTCAATATGTCACACTGTCACCAGTCACTTGCTACCTGCTGTTAGACATTCATTCAAACTCTAATGTATTAGCTGGGGCTAGGGCACTGGCTAGACATCCATGTGGACTAAACAGGGAACTAGAAAATAAAACTTGTGTTCTGTCAAAGCAGAGAGGCTGTGAAATAGAAGGAAATGAGGAGGAGAAGCAGAGCATGCAGACTAGATAGAAAAGATCAGAGAAGACATCTCTGTCATGAAGTCTTTTTGGGACTACAGGGAAAAAAATATGGAAAAAGCCAATGTTGTTCTATTTTTCCTTCTGCAGCTTGAAGAAGGCCCAGTAGACAAACACATCACTTTGAATCTGATATACCAGCATGCATTTCAGCTCAGCTCATGCTTCTTTTGAAAGCTGATCACAGGGGTGGGATTCACAGTCACACATTCCAACTGATCAGGGGATTTCAGCCTTGGGAATGGCAAGTTGGCACTAGGAGGGTGTAATGGATAGGAGAAGTGCTGACCAGCGCCCAATGAATAAGGAGTTAAACTCAGGAAGTTAGCAAGAGTGTTGGCCAGGGGGCCAGGAGAACCAATCAAGAACCAATCGAGGGTTGAAATTTGAATTGGATATAGATCCCTTGCCTGTTTTCTTTGTGTGGGAGAGTTAAACCAGGAGTTGAGAGACACAGAATGATTTAAACCCAGACAGGACTACCATGCCTCCAAGAAATTTGGGACATAGAAGTGAGCTGAAGCAAGAAAAGATTGGAAGTAAGTAAAGGGGAAAAGTGAATCTAGTCATGATCAGGGTATTTTCTTTATTTTGTGGTTTGGTTTGACCAGCTCTGTGTAAATCTATGCCTCCCCTCCCCATTTACCATCTAAGTATTGTTCCCAGAGATTTTCTCTGTATTTTAATTTGTTTTCCTTAGTTCTGTAACATCTAGCAACCAAGTATGCATTATCAAGTATACCTTTTGTTCTGTAATAAAAATCACTTTTTAAAAGTGATGATTTGATTCTCGTGTCCTGGAAGATGCAGGCGGTCTGTCTGAGTCTGTGTGTGTGCATGTCTAAGACTGAGAGGTCAACTACCAGAGACTGCCGCTTGTTTTTATCTTTTCTTTTTTCAAGCTCTCTTGTGGCAGAAGAGCTTGGGGAACCTCTGGGGAAGAAGTCAACTGTTTGCCCTGGTTTAAGGGATAAAAATCACTTGGTGGTGGCAGCGACCCCCGCCCCCAAAATCTGTGCATTTGCGGTTCTGGGGGAAGTTTTTGTAACCTGTGCCTGTAGTGGCAAGGTATATTTAAAGTCTTTGTGGGCCCCCACTTTCTGCACTTGGAATACCAGAGTGAGGAACAGCCCTGATAGAGGAGTGGAGGAGATCTTGCTGTTGCATATGATATACACAGAACAAACACCACAAAGAAGGTGGTCAGTCACCATAGTCACCTAGGCTAAGTGTTCTTCGTTCCCACCCTCAATTACAAGTCACGGTGAGTATGTACACAGATCCCTTTGGAAGCAGTCTAGGATGAACAGAAGAAATGTGGGGAACAGAAGCCACCAACTACCTGGCTAAAATGTGTAACACAGGAAAGGTCAATTTGATTTTGGAAAACTGGTTAACATGGTGTACTGCATCAACTAATTTGGTCTGTGGGGCTTGATTGCACTTTCTGTGCTGCAAAGAGACCCAAATGGGGGCTGCTACTTGCCACCTTTCCCAGCTGAAGGTTAAACTGCTGCAATAACAGCTTACCTCCAAAAGGGTAACATAAAGAGGAAATTGTCAGCGCACTTTATCTATGGTTTTTAATCCAAACAGGCTAGTCACTTCTGTGTGTTGATGTAGCAATTTAGGGAGAGGGAGAAGAGAATCAATAGCAAAACATTATAGAATACCAACCATTAACTCTAGCCAGGCAAGGTTATTGGAATAGCGTTAGCAAGATGTTTCACTGATTCTAAGTAAAGAACTAGAATATGCACTCTACTGTGCACTAAAGTGCAAATGGCACATTATGAGGAGAATGTGAAAAGCCTGAAAGAAATTGACTGGTTTCATTTTGGCATTATTAAAAGCTTTACCACTGGAGTTTGCAAGTCATTAGCATCACTATGGTGCTCCCTATGCAATCTATACCAAGAAGAGGGAGCAACATAGCAATATTAAATCAGACAAAAGCCACAATGGTAAGCATTGTCCTATGTAACATACATAATGCACATGTACATGTGACAGACTGAGGGCAGTGGGCTGCAGAAGTTTGGTGGAGGGCAGATACATGGGTAGTTGGGTGTATGGGTTTATGATCCCTGAATAGGCTGCCAGAGACTGTTGCTCAGCCATCAGGTCAGGCAGGCACCTGAAACTCATTAGGAGCCAGCCTGGAGTGCAGCTAATGGAACACCTGCCACCAGTTAAGGCCTGCAGACCGACTATGAAAGCCTTCCCCTCGGGCAAGGCAGGGAAAGGAGAAGAGGGATAGACTGGAGAAGAGGAAAATCCAAGCAGAGGCAAAAACTACAGGCTGCAAGCAGGAAGGGTTTTTCTCCAAGATGCCAGGGAGGAGGTACCAAGGGAGTGGTTGGGAAAGTAGCCCAGGGAGGGCTGTTATTCAGTGGGGATAAGGGCAAGAGCCCCATTAGTGGCTGCCATGGACTGATTATGAATATCAATAAAACGAAGACAATGGTATTTAGAGATAAGGAAATATGAAAGAAGATCAGTGTAAATGGGATCGAACTAGAGAAGTTCACATATTTGGGGAGCAACATGACGTAATCTAGACTGTAAGAAGGAAATAGCGACTAGAATAGCGAAAGCAAGAATGAGTTTGAAGGCAATGGATAAGATCTGGAAAAGTAAAGCGATTAGCTTAGGAATGAATCTGAGCATCTTGAAAATGTGTATATTTAGCAGCATGTTGTACGGATGTGAGACATGGGTGATAACGAAAGATTCGAAGAGAAGGATATTGGCATTCGAGAGGAGTTGTTATAGAAAGATCCTGAGAATAGGATGGATGCAGAAGGTCACCAACGAGTAATTATATAGGAAGATACAGCCGAAAGAGAACCTACTGCAGAAGGTTACACAATGGAAGTTACAGCTATTCAGGTATATCTGCAGAATGAATGATGAGCGAAAAGTTAAGACCTTGGTATTCGGCATAATGGATGATCCGAACAGGAGAGGCAGACCCCACAGAGAATAGGTAGATGATATTGTAGATTGGTGCGGAGCTAGTCTACAGAAACTAAACCACTCCACACTGGACAGGGAAAGATGGAAGGAAATAGTGAGGGAGGCATCAGACACCATGGCGTTGAGCCCATGGTTGTTGATGATGAGTATGACATAGGGCCCAGGGCCAGAACCTGGAGCAAGTGGATGGGACTGTGTTCCCCCCCAACCCTCCCCCTGGCTGATGGGCCGCCAAGAAGGAAAAGGACCCTCAGACTGTGGAGGAGTTTGTCCTCCAAACTAGTGACTGGCTGATGATGAAAGTGGCTCATGAAGCAGGGTACCCTCACCTCTGAGAAAAGCAGGAGGCAGTGGTAGGGTCACCGTGAGCCTCTGAGGCACTCAAAAACCCACCAGGAAGTGCAGGACCCGAGGGCACAGCCCGAGCTCCGCCACAATGTATAATACATTATTTCTATACTATAAAACATTGTAATGTCAGGGACTTTATACCAACTATGTGCACCCATACATGCTCACCCATCATCATGGCAACTGATAATAAAAACTCTGCTATTTTATTTGGCTGCCTAAACTCCTTGTTGAGGGCAAACAGGCAAGTAAAGTTTTGCAGTACTGACCCAGTGACACATTGCATTGTACGAATGATGTGTCAGCTGTGCAAAATTCTACTAACTCCTACACAGTAATTTTTGACAGATGCATTCTGAGTTACACACACATTACACTTAGAAGTTTCTAAAATGTTTAAGGTTTTGACCAGTGCTGTTGGGATTTATCATTTGACAAACTGGAAATCTCTTTCAAATATGTGACAATACCATGTGCAACAAGGAAGGAAGGAATAGGATTGAACAAGCAAAATATCGGGGTCCTCAGTATCTATCATCATGGTGAGCTAAATGCTAAATTCCAGTAATTTTGAAAGGCTGGTATAATGCCTTTTCATAGTTTTTAAACTAAAAAGACATTCAATTTAAAACACATTCTGTCCTTCTGGAGTCTCATCTGCATACTATTTCCAAATAATTTATTGAGAGTATTGCTGCTACAGCCCTTATTCTCACACTTACTACATGCAACAACAGTTCACAGTAAAGGTTCATGGTCATTTCTTCCCTCTCTTCCTCCTCCTACGAGAAGCAGCATTCCTTCCCCCTCACATGCCTATCATTAGCCATTAAGGACATTCGTTCTACTTGCTTTGATTGCAATTCCCAGCCACATCTCTGTAGCTCACTACAGTCTAAGATACGTATAGTCGTGAGCTGAAATACAAATGAAATGTTTCGATCAAGCTATAAATTTGTACTCTGTGGGATACCTGAAAAAAGAGGAAGAAAAGCCATAATTAAGATAATTAATTCAGGCCAGAATGGCAGTGAATAATGAAGACTTTACACTAAGATCTGTTTGTAAATCTATTCCAAAATGTTGTTTATCTAAAACCAGACTGTAATTGGATCACAAGCTTTTAGCATGCAATTGGCCAAATCCAAGACATATAATCTGGGATTTTCCCTGCATGCAAAAAGCTCTCCCCCCTACCAGTTAATGTGTAAACATTTTTTTAAGAAGAGTAATCTGTGAAGATGCCAGATTAAAAAGCAGTCTCATTTTATTTTACAAGACCATTTAGTGCATTTCTCTTGTACCTATTATTCAGCAACCAGAGCCATATTCTTCAAGAGCCCCCTGTGGAAAGGGCAACTCATACCACTTTGGCTTTGACTACATTGGCAATTGAGTGACAAAGTTTTTGTCCTTCACAGGTGCTTATATCTCCCCACCCCCAAAGACAAAAGCTTTGCTGGGGCAAATACTAGTGTAAATAGTGCTTATACCACTCATAGGGGATGGAAGTTTTGGGTGGGCAAGTGCCAACAGTGTTTACACTGCCTGGCTTTTAGTGACATACTAAAAGCTGTGTAATGTAGCCATGCCCTGTGTCACTAGCAGCTCTCTTGCAGCCACCTTTATGTCAGAAAGGAGTGGAGAGAGAAGAAGTCAGAGTAGGGAAGAATGGAGCAACTCTCACTTGGGGGTTTTGGCAGTGCCAATTTAAGGTCTCTATTAAGGTACGAGATCTATAAGTATATTAAAATAGGAGGAGCCCTGCAGGTGAAAACTGAAAGGTCAACGCTTAGCAAAGGGCTTAAGTTTGTAAAGTGTATTCCTGCCCCCCTCATGCCCTCAGAGGCCACTCCTCTGATTCTTACTGCCCCTCATGGGCCAAAACCTCAGCTGGAGTTAAGTATTGTTATGGCATAGCTCCATCAAAGTCACTAAGCTAAGCTTAATTACGCTAGCTGATTGGTTCAAAGTCTCCTCATACGCATTATTTCCACGTCAGCCATAGTGCTTAGATCAGCTTTCCTTCCCCAGGCACACTAAACACATCTCCTCTCAGTGAGCTCACTGGTCTCTGCTCTTGGCTGATCTGCTCCTAAGAGAAATACCGTGACCTTTCTAAAAGCAAAAATTCAAAACAAAGAAGTTAACATTGGCTCTGCTCTCTCAAGAGCTACATTGCATCCTTCTCTCCACCCCTCTTGTATCTTTTCCATCTGCTCTCTTTCAGCTGTCTTCCTGGCTTTCCATGTCATTTAGACTAGAAGCTGTGTGAGGCAGGAGCCTATATTCTGGTGGGTTGGAGAAGCACGACGGTACGCTGCAGGTCATTCTATTAAAAGAGCGATTGAAAACTGGCTCTGCTTGCAGGACAAAAGTGAGTATTCAGTTGTGATGTGGATATCAGTTCCCGATGTACCTGCACGCTGGCCCTGTCAGCCACTACTGGAGTGACGTGTAGGTAAGGCAATCCTTGCCTTTGCGTTCCAGTAGCATTTGCATGTGACTGGCAGAAGTTTATTTTAAGAAACTGAATTTCTTCAGCAAAAAGTAAGCTCCCCTGTTAAGCTGAAGTGTTCTACTTGTAAAATTCAAATGTTAGGTTTATTGCACATGTTAAATTATACATACAGCATAGCGTTCAATTATACATGTAGGAACAGCTCACGTAAGTAGAGTAAAGCCTCTCTTCAGGTCTCTCCAATGTTCTCTTGCCTAAAAGAAAAGACATCACTTCCAGTCTTCTCCATTCTGTCAGCAGAATGGAAGGAGCATTAAAGGTAAACAGTGGGTTAAATTCTGCTCTTGGGGTTTCCACAAATGCTTTATTCTTCTGGCCCTATCTGAACTTAAGGTGAACTCTGAATTTTCTGGCATTCATCCTTCACCAGTCAGGTTATCACCAACACATAGGAAGCATACTTTCTCCTGCACATTCCAAAGACTCAAGCATCCCTTCTGAGGCTGACAGGATGCTGCAGTTTTCCTGTCTCCAGAGGATCAATACAGGGGGTGCTGACCTTGCAGTAGTGGGTTTTGACACAATAAAACAAATGTGCCAAAGTCAGGGTAACACATTGTAGAAAGAGACCCAGAAAAAAAAAAGCCAGACAGAGACAGATGAAGAATGTTGCAAGAGATGTCTAACTCACTGCCAACCTATCATAGCTACTGCTCCTAATAGTAGCTAATGTAGTTAATCCAGGCATCATTTATCCACTCTATGTCACTGTCTCCCAAGATGGGGAGGAAATCTTCCATATGGGAAAGGAATAATATGAGGACACAACATAATAATTCATTACCAAGTTGGCTGAATGCCAAACATGTGACAATTACCAGATCTGGAAGCAATTTATTGTTAAGTATATAGGCACAAATATTCATTACTGTTACTACAGAGAAATCATTAGCAAGTACCATAGTGATGAACAGTGTAACTGTCCACTTTGTTTCCCTTCCTGTTGAAGAGCCAGCATCTTTCCTGAATTTTTTTTTGGGGGGGGGGGGGGGCGCAGTGGCTATCCAAAGCAGGATGCCAGAACAACAGGTCCAAGAGATACAGCTGACCATAGTGTCTGGCAATTTCTCACTTAGATTTGGATTCAAGTATTTTTTTCCTTGATCCATATGTGATGATTCCTTTTCAGTATAGTACATCTCAAGAGAACACTCATCTAGTGCCCATATGTTGAAAAGCACTTAAAACTGTATTAGCTCTAAATACAACTTACCATATGTGTGCACGTATGCTTGGGTGTGAACTGTGGCCATGAGATGGGCACTGAATCATTTTCTGTAGGCTTGGATTTATGTAATTTCCCTAAATTTTCAGTTGTGGCCCATAAATGTGTGTGGAAGTGTTGTATGCATGTCAGTTTTGTACATGCAAATGGCTATTTGCATGTACATACTGAAAAGCTAGCATCCAATCATATTATTGGAAGACACCATTCCACATGCCTGCACATGCATGCAATGGTGTGGATGCAAAATGTTTTAGGGCAGGCCTGAGCAAAATTCCCTCTGCAGGCCAGATTTGGCCTGTCAAGCCCCAAGATCTGTCCCACGGACACAGCGGGGAGCCTCAGGCAGACTCCCTGCCTACCCCCTGCATGCTGCTGAGAAGCTGCTGCGGGGCTTTGTTTGAACAGCTGTGAACCTGGGGCAAGGGGCAGAGGCTTCATATGCTGCTCCTGCCCCCAGCACAACCCCATTGGCCCATTTCCAGACAGACAATGGGAGCTGCCTGTTGTCAACAGGAAGCTTGCAAAATAACCTTACCACTCCTCTCAGGCTCATAGCTGTTCAAAAACCACATGGCCCTGCTCAAGGGAGTCTGCTTGAGAAGGCTGCTGGCTGGGAGTCAAGCAGGTAAGTTTCTCAGCCACAGTCTGCCTCTGCCACCCCAACCCTTTGCCTCCTCCCCCACCTCACTTAATCCAAACCCTCTGCCCCATCCTACACCCAGATTCCCTCCCAGATCCTGCATCCCACCCCACAAAACCAAAACCCTCTGCCTGCCCTCCTGCACCCAGATCCCCTCCCAGATCCTGTATTCCAATCTCCTGCCCCAGGTCACAGCCCCCTTTCACTCAAGGTCACAACCCAAACCTCTGCACTCTAGTTTCCTAACCCAGATCACAACTGCCTCCTTCACTCAAACTCCGTCCTAGACTCCACACCCTCTCCTGCACCCCAGTCTCTTACTGCAAGCTTCCTTCTGCACCCAACCTCCATCCCAGACCTCGCACCTCCTCCATTAATATGGAAGAGTGTGGCTGTTGACCACTTTGATGTGGCCCCATATAAAAAAATATTGCCCACCTGTTATAAGGCCAACTAAAAGAAAGATTCAAAAGACTTGAAATTTAGATAAAATGTAAATGCATTCATATTTGATTGTATTTAGGTAGCTCTAATGCAACCATTGGTTGAAATAATTTTGCTGGTGCTCAGAAACTGCAGCAAGAAACAGTCTCAAAGAGCTTTGTTTTCCTCTCTCTCTGGCTCCTTATAAACTATGCAGCTTTGATGGTGTGAGTTTCTAAGATTTCATTAACTGATCCTTACAGTAATCTTTACAGATCATTTCTTACATTTGTTATGCTAGGAAGGGGTCACATTTAATTCAGAAGGCTGCAAAATTTGTTACGTTGATCTGTCTGGTGGAAGGCTATTTCCAACTTCTTCCTTTGCCCCTGTGAGCTTCATCCTGGGCACCAATGGCAGCAGCAGCGTCATAGAGCACAGCAGGTGCGGTACGTTTTTGTCAAGGCGGTTCCCCACTCTGGCACTCTGAGTGTAGAAGGTGGGGGGCCTGCAAGAGACCTTAAATATCTTACAAAAACTCCCCAAGGTCACAGATTCCCTGCCCTTGGGATATAGGCTGCCACCATCAAGTGTAAACAGAAAAAAGAAACCCCTTATTCTGAAACCCAGGAAGATGCACTTAAACTTCTTCCAGAGGGGTACCCCTCAAGCTCTTTTACCACAAGAGAGCTTGAGAAAAACAGAAAAACTGCTATCTCTGATAGCTGATCTCTCAGCCTTAGGCACGCATACGCAGGCCCTCTGCTACCTTCCAGAACACAAGAATCAAATCATCACCTTTAAAAGGTGATCTTTATTAACAAAACAAAAAGATATCCTCAATAAAGCATACTTGGTTGTTAGGTATTACAGAGCAACTGAGAAAAGAACAAATTAAAACACAGAGAAACAGTGCAATTTAAATATAATTTGGGGTGGGAGGCGGGAGCACATGGATTTTACACAGAGAAGTGTAACTAAAACAACAAAACAAATAAAATAACCTGATCACAACTAAATATACATTTTCCCCTATTTACTCACGGTACACTTTAAGGTCCAGTTCATTTTCATGCCCAGTACTCCCTGAAGGCATGGTAGTCCCGCCTGGATTCATTCATCTTGTTTCCCCCAGCTCCTGTCTTAAAACTCTCTCAAAGGAATAGCAAGCAGGTATATCTATTCAATTTAAATTTCAAAATCTTTCCCATTGGCTTTCCTGGCTTCCTGACAAACCCCTGTCTACCTGAATTTAACCCTTTGGGTCAATGAGTGCCAGCCAACACTCTTCCTACCCATGACAGATGTGCAGAAAGAATCACTGAAATAAATGGGATCCCGAATATTGATTATATTTTTTCAAGACCTTAATTACTATCTAGTATCCAAAATGGGACCAATGTCACTTGAGGAACAATTCTGGGATTTTTTTGCCAACCTCTATAACGTAGCCGTTGGGGTGCTAAAGGGTAAACAATCTTGACCTCTCTCATAGAATCATAGGGCTGAAAGAGACCTCAGGAGGTCATTAACTCCAACCCCATGCCCAAAGCAAGACTAACCCTAACTAAATCATCCCAGACAGGGCTTTGTCAAGTCAGACTGAAAAGCCTCTAGGGATGGAGATTTTACCACCCCCCTGGGTAACCGATTCCAGTGCTTCACCACCATTCTAGTGAAATAGTTTTTCCTAATATACAAATTAGACTCCCCCCACTGTAACTTGAGACCTTTGCTCCTAGCTTTGCCATCTGTTATGACTGAGAATAGCCGCTCTCCATCCTCTTTGGAACCTCCCTTCAGGTAGTTAAAGGCTGCTATCAAATCCCCCATCACTCTAGAGCATGTCTACACAGCAGGGCTAAACTTGAAATAAGCTGCACAACACTAATTGCATAACTTAGGTCGAAATAGCTCATTTTGAATTTGGGCATATCTACACAGCACTTATTTCGAAATAGAATACTTTTCCTCCAACTACCCTTACTCCTCATACAATGAGGTTTACAGAAGTCAGTGTAAGAAGCACGTTATTTCAAATTGGTTTTGAAATAATGGGCTTGCTATGTAGATATGCGATATGTTATTTTGAAATGACATCTGTTATTCCAAAATAATGCTGCTGTGTAGACATGCCCTTACAGAATAAACAAGCCCAAATCCCTCACAACCTCTTCTCGTGGGCCATCAGCTTCAGCCCCCTAATCATTTTTGTTGCCCTCTGCTGGACCTTCTCCAATGCATCCACATCCTTTCTATAGTGGGGGGGCCCAGAACCGGATGCAATATTCCAAATGTGGCCTCACTAGAGCCGAATAAAGAAAAATAATCACTTCTCTAGATCTGCTGGCAATGATCCTCCAAATGCATCTCAATATGTCATTAGCCTCCTTGGCTACAAGGGCACACTTTTGATTCATATCCAGCTTCTCATCTACTGTAATCCCCAGGTTCTTTTCTGCCAAACTGCTGCTTAGCCAGTTGGTCACCAGCCTGTAACAGTGCTTGGGATTCTTCCATCCCAAGTGCAGGACTCTACATTTGTCCTTGCTGAACCTCATCAGATTTATTTAGGTCCAATCCTCCCATTTCTTTAGGCCCTAGGTCACTCTGGATCCTATCCGTACCCTCCAACGTATCTACCTCTCCCCCTAGATTAGTGTCATGTGCAAACTTGCTGAGGGTGCAATCCATCCCCTCATCCAGGTCATTAATAAAGATGTTGAACAAAACCAGCCCAAGAACCGACTTTTGGGGCACACTCCTTGATATTAACAGCCAAGCAGACATCTAGCCATTAATCAGTGCCTATTGAGCCCAACAGTCTAGCCAGCTTTCTATCCCTCTTACAGTCCATTTATCCAATCCATATTCCCTTAACTTGCTGGCAAGAATACTGTGGGAGACCGTATCAAAGGCTTTGCTAAAGTCACGTTATATCACATCCACTGACTTTCTCATGTCCACAGAGCCAGTTACCTCATCATAGAAGCTAATCAGATTGGTCAGGCATGACTTGCCCTTGGTGAATCCATGCTGACTATTCCTGATCACTTTCCTCTCTTCCAAGTGCTTCAAAATGGATTCCTTAAGGATCCCCTCCTTGATTTTTCCAGGGACTGAGGTGAGGCTGACCGGTCTGTAGCGCCCTAGATTGTCCTTCTTCCCTTTTTAAAGACGGGCACTACATTTGCCTTTTTCCAATCATCCGGGACCTCCCCGATCTCTATGAGTTTTCAAAGATAATGGCCAGTGGCTCTGCAATGACACTTGCCAAAACCCTCAGCACCCTCAGATGCATTAAATCCCGACCCATGGATTTGTATATGTCCAGCTTCTCTAAATAGTTCTTAACCTGTTCTTTCTCCACTGAGTGCTGCCCACCTCTTTCCCATACTGTGTTGCCTAGTGCAGCAGCCCTTTCCATCTCCCCTTCCATTCCTAGTTGAAGTTCAGAGAAATGGCTGAGCCTGGTTATGATAAATAGATGGACTGTCATGGCCAAGTTCCCAGCTAGAAAGCACAAGGGCTGCCTCTTGGAAGATGGTGAAAAGGCATTGCTATATGCTATCACTACCGAGGTAGGCAGGAGCAGTGTGGGATCCAGGAAAACTCAGGCTGTATACTACCAACCTGACCATGAGAAAGGAGACCCCTTTAATGGAGAGAATGGTGATAGCTTTAGCTAGTTCTTCAAAGTGCTTCTCTCGTCACACCAACATCAACTGTCTCTTGATAGGATTCGATTTTCCATCCAGGGGTTCATCTCACTCCAGCATAGGGGTAGTGGGAGGATGGTGCTCTCTGCATTGTGAGGTAAAAATGGCTGTGTTGCTTCCTCAGCTAGAAAGAAACAAAATTCAGAATCTTCTCTTCAACAACAATGATTAGGAATTAGCAACAGTAACGGCTGAGGATGTGGTTTGAAACCAAGCCCGGGCTCCAAACAAAAATGCTAGACCTGCAAGAGATGGCAATAGTCCTCATCCAGAAGACAGATTTACACCATGGACAGAAGTTCCCCTATCCCATTCTCATGCACTTAACTGGATGGGATCAGTCCCCCAGAAACAGCCCCTTAGAAACCTGATCAAGTTGGATGTCCCCTTCTCTCCCCTTCTCCAAGGAGTCTTCCTTCTCCAGCTATTGATGATCTCTATTTCCACCTAACCTGGGGGCTGGGCATTCCACAGCACTGATCTGTTCCTCATAGCTAGAGAGGTGGAGTCTGCTGCTCCATTTCCGTTTTCCCCTGCCCAAGGCTTAGGGATGCAGACAGAAAGATGAAGAAGTTCCATAACTTCTAGGAAGGCACCATTTTTTTTATGTCAGATCCTCAAAGCAAATCATTCTTCTTCTCTATTCTGTATCCCCTCTTTCCCTTTTTTCATAACTTTGATTTCCCGCCCCCTCATCTTTGTAGCAGCCACACACAATGGAACTGAAAATCTAACCACACAGAAAATGTCTTTCATGTTTTCAACTGTTACTTTAAAACTGAAGGGTTTCCCACAAAAAAAAAAAAAAACCTTTAAAAATGCTCTTTATCACATGCTAATTTCACTGCAAATACCTGATCTGAATGCTGAGAAATTAGCAAATTAGTTGACCTGTGAGAAGCTGGTATTTCTTAATATGCATATAAAAGCTTGTCAGAGGGTATTTTCAACTCAAGAACCTCTGCAGTCTGAAACCCTAATGTGGTATTCAAGTAACACTAGATAATATCATACTTGGACTTTTTTTATAGTTTTTTTAAGTGAATAATTAAATCTGTTCCTTCTATACTGGCTATGGGAAAAGCAGAAGATAGTCATTCTCAGATCATATACATTACACTGATACGGCATCAACCATGCACATTTTCATACATGTATATTGTTACATTTCATACATTTATACTGTTACATTTCTTTTACATATAAATATAACAACAGAAATGCCATAGCTAAGTTTCATTTTGTTATGCTGAGCTACTAATAATGAAAGTGCTCCGTATTCAATGTTCCTACCGTTGATGCTTATGTAACCTACACACCTACTGGGTGAGGTTCACTATCCAATGTAGTGGTACTTACACCAGTTACAGGGAGAGATAAGAACAAGGGAGCTCTACAGCCTAAGCTGAGAGCCATCTGGCTTTATAGCTCAAGCTCCAGAGGTCCCAGGTTCAAATCTGCCTGCAGGTGGTTGCAAGTGGACAACTTGATCTATAAAGCCACCTGGCTCTCAGCTTAGGCTGAAGAGCTCCCTTGTTCTTATCTCTCACTGTAAGTGGTCTAAGTACCACTACATGGGACAGTGAATGAAACCCACTATGTGTGTGGGTTACGTCCTTCCCCTAGCTGAGGAAGTGCATCCTGAGTTTCAGAGACCCAGATGAGATCCCAGACAAGCCCCACCCCCTTGTAACCACCTGCAGGTATAACTGAACCTGGACCTCTGGAGCTTAGCGTAGGAGCCTCTATAGCTTGAGCTATTAAGCCAGCTGACTGTAGACTACTGTAGACTTACAGTAGACTGTAAGGGAGGCTTAATAACACATAGCCAGAAAAAGTGCTCCTGCATTACCTCCAATCTGAGCTATAAGATTAAAGAGGGGAAGCCATGAAATTGTGGTCTATGCAGAAGCCTGATTTTACATGCCCACCATGGAGGTTAAATTGCATACTCCTCCAAAGTCTTATTATATCTTATTAAATTGTAATTTTACTTGGAACAAGCAGCACTGTAATATGTCCCACACTGTAAATAGTCTCTGTTCTTTGGATGAACAATTTGCACCTAAAGCTAGTAGTATAGGTTTCCTTAATATGAATGCAAGTGTAACTGATTCTGGGACTTGGGATCTGATAAGTGTCTTTGGAGCAAAACAATATATGGAGGTAATGGTGATTCCAAGACCCCATATAAGTTGTATAAGGCCAGTTGTGGTAAAACAAGACTTAAATCTCCTCTTGATTATAAACCCCAGGTATACCTTTTAAAAGAATCCTTATAGATCTCTAACTTCAGGCATAGTCCATTCAGCCCAAATGTGAGCCTCTTCTAAGTCCACTGACTAAGGGATGGAGTGCTTGGATCTAAAGCATTGCTATGGAGTATTCTAGGGCTAAGAGATTTGACTGCCAAAATTTTGGGAGGAGTTGCTACTGGGTTGGGTGTGATGAATGCCATGAGCACAGGAATCCTTGCTCAACAGAGTAGTAATGTGGAGCATCACACAGCTACTTTAGAGCACCCCTGGTCACTCCTGTGAACCAAATTGGGGACTTTAATTATCAGAAAGCTTCAGTCATGAAGGAATGGTTCGCAGCCCAAAATGTTGATCTTTACAATACCCCTGGGAGGAAAGGAAACATTATTACCCAATTTACAGATGGGGATCTATCTGAATAACTTTTCCTGTAACAGAAGAGAAGCCTGGAAGATGAGCACTAAAGTCTTTCTTATCTTCCTCCCCTTCTCAGTTATGGGCCTCAGGTGTTGAGCTGCAAAATACTCTTTCAGTTATGAAGTAGTGGCAACAGCATCCTAGACACAATTGGAGCCACTCCTTTAATTCTGTCCCTCCTTTAATTCTGCATAAACTGAGAAACTGACAGAGAGTTTAGCAAAAGAAGGCAACAAAGGAAAAAGTGCAATCTGTATAGGGATATTTGGATGTCCCACTTTATCCTTCCATTAATGTACTTCGACCAGTGGTGTCCAACCCACTAGCCCAGGGGTGGGCAATAATTTTTGGTGGGGAGCCACTCCAAGATTTTGGAAAGTGGTCAAGGGCCACACTTTTCTGTGGAGGAGATGCGGGGTCTTGGGTGGAAGTTGGGTACAGAAGGGTGCATGGGGTAAGGGACGGAGGTGCAGGAGATGGTGTGAGGTCTGAGAGAGTTTGGGTGAAGGAGGGGGTTGTGACCTGGGGCAGGGGAATGGAATGCAGGATCTGGGAGGATGTTTGGGTGTAGGAGAGGATTCTGGCCTGGGGGAGAAGTGTAGGAGGGGGTACAGGATCTGGGAGGGAGTTGTGACCTGGGGCAGAAGGGTGCAAAGGGTTTGGATGGTGACCTGGGGGAGGGAGTTGGGATGCGGGAGGGGCAGGGGTGCCAGAGGTAGGCATACCTAACCCAGCAGCCCTGCAGCACCCCCAAGGCAGGCTGGGCTCCCTGCCTGCTGCAGCCCCAGATCACTTTAAACTGCAGGCTTGTTCCCTACACGTGGCCCTCAGCTCTGGGAAGGGAAAGAGGCTTGTGCTGCCCCCATCCCCCAGGCCAATCTCTCAGCTCCTATTGGTGTTAAAGAGGGAGAAGGTTTTGTGGAAGATATTTCAGTCTTTAAAATGTATTTACTTTTTCATAGCTGGGTTCAAGGCAGAATCTTAATGCCACTCACATGAATGGATTATATTGTAGGTGACACACATGGGCGTGATCTTTACCTAAAGATCTAGCAGCAAGTTGAGATTCAAAGTTTTATCACACACCAACATAAAGCATGGAACTTTAAAAACTAGCCTCCAAAACAGAAAATGAACTACGCCTCCCATCCCAAGTATCACCTCTAAGTAATTCCTGGTTAAAATAAAACAAGTCAGTAAGGCAGTAATCACAGATGTCAAAAAGACAAACATAGAAAGTTAGAAAGATACCCTGGCCTCAGAGTGAATCAGTAAACCAAGAAAATTACTTTATAATCAACATGTGACTTACTTGGTAGAGAAAAGGTTTCATATCTGGAGGGCTGAGATCAAATTCTAGCCCTTAAATGGTGGCCTGGAAATTCATACTATGAGAGTTAAACAGTCAAGCCTTGACATGACAAAATAAATGAACAAGAACAGTTATGGACAGGTGGTATTTTTATCAAATCATCACTGTTTCCCTAAAATTTTTACAGTATCAAAATCTCTCCTTGGTAAGACTTAAATAACCTTATAGTACTTCCTTTGGGGAAAGGAAAGGAATGCATTCAAGGAACTCCATCATACACCTTTCCATTGGGACATAGCAGCTGCCTTCAATCAATTAAAGTGTCTCTCTTCGTAAAAATGTTTGCAGAACCCCATTCTGGATCACATCAATATGACTACAGCATGGCAGTGGAGGTTTTTAGACATAACCCTAACTGAAACATGAACATATTAGCATATCTTAGTTGGCTGCAGATGAGGATTTTAAGTTTTGCACTGAGGACTATTTACAGTGTACAGAATCTTATGAGAACAATGCAGAGTGCAGGCTTCTGAATGTATTGCCCAGAAAAAGGATGAAGGATAAAAATGAAAAGATGTGACAGGAACCACAAGAACTTAGGGTACGGCTAGACTACAAGTTTTTGTCAGAAAAAGCTTTTCCAACATTTGGCCCGTCTAGACTGGGCCAAATGTTGGGAAAAAACCCTCTTTCGGAAGCCCCCTTCTTCCTTGTAGAATGAGGAATACAGGGACTTCCGAAAGAGCACATTTGCTCTTCCGCAAAAAAAAAGTGGAAGAGCAAACGCATTCCCTGGATGTGGCGGAGGTTTTTTGGGATACCTCTGGTTCCTCGAAAAAACCCCGCAATCTAGGCGTACCTTCAGTCCAGATTTCTGACAAGGAAACTAAATGTTCAGCATCTGGGACTTACCTTAAAAATACATTATTTTTATGCTCTGTACAATACCATGGCATATGCTAGATGACAAAGCAGTATCTATTAATTCTATTACCCCCTTGTTGCAGGAGTGTAAGGATCAGCTGTTACCGAAAGTACCAGGAAAACAAATGACCAATTATAAAAATTGCTTTTAAACTAAGTGTTTATGAAACCAACTCTTTTTCAAGAACTTTAAAAGACCATTTTTGCACTTTCGTGCAAACTTAAATGAAATTGCAAACAGAAAAGTGTCCCTTTGCATTCATAAAAACTCTAAATGAGCCTTTTACAATCTAGTTAAATGAAATCAACATATGTTGCCATTGACTTCACTGAGAGCAGGTATCATAGAATCATAGGGCTGAAAGAGACCTCAGGAGATCATCGAGTCCAGCCCCCTGCCCAAAGCAGGACCAACCCCAACTAAATCATCGCAGCCAGGGCTTTGTCAAGCCGGGACTTAAAAACCTCTAGGGATGGAGATTCCACCACCTCCCTAGGTAACCCATTCCAGTGCTTCACCACCCTGCTACTGAAATAGTATTTCCTAATATCCAACCTAGACCTCCCCCACCGTAACTTGAGACCATTGCTCCTTGTTCTGCCATCATTGCTGAGAACAGCCTCTCTCCCTCCTCTTTGGAACCACCCTCAGGAAGCTGAAGACTGCTATCAAATCCCCATTCACTCTTCTCTTCTGCAGACTGAAAAAGGCCAAATCCTTCAGCCTCTCCCCGTAGGTCATGCGCTCCAGCCCCCGTAATCATTTTGGTTGCCCTCCGCTGGACCCTCTCCAATACGTCCACATCCTTTCTATACTGGGGGGTCCAGAACTGGATGCAATATTCGAGATGTGGCCTCACCGGTGCTGAATAAAGGGGAATAAATAGGTAAAGGCCTATTTCTTAGCGTATATAAACCAGTACTTCCAAATGACCCTGATACATCCCCAGAAGGTCCAATCTGCTCACACTGGCTATTTTAAAACAATCTCTGCCTCAACATATTGCAATGGGAAAAAATGTAAATATGCAAGCTAATTCATCAGTATATAAATACACTTTATTGTCACTCATTTGTTCAATGTTCCACTATAATTTAGAACTTGCATCTCAGACTTACTCTGTTCTGATACACTGACTCAGGGCAGGTCTATCCTTGTAGCTCTTCAATGTGGATGCTATTACACTGATGGGAGAGGCGGTATCTATACTGATGGGAGAAGCCATCCCATTAACACACTGGTGTCTACAGCAGGTGTTAGTTGGTGTAATGCAGGAGTGGGTAATAAAAAGGTGACGGACTGCCAGGAATAGTCTTTGGTGCCTCCCCCTGCCCGCAATATTTACCTGTACCTCCACAAGTATCAAATGAATGCAATTCTCATTGGCAGTGGATTGCTGTTCCCGGCTAATGAGAGCAGCAGGAAGTGGCACGGACCAGGACACCACTTCCCAATGCCGAGAACTGCGATCCGTGGGCAATGGGAGCTGCAATAGTCCAATACTTGTGGAGGCGCAGGTAAATATAGCAGTGGGGGTCCACCAGGGACTAACCCTGGCAGACCGGATCCATCCCATAGGCTGGTATTTGCCCAACTGCTTCACTCAAGGGTGTGCATTTTTCATACCCCTGAGAAATGTATTTATACCGATGTCTGACTGTAGTCTAGCCTCACTGGGTGAAATCCTGACTCTAATATTAGTGGCAAAACTCCTGCTGACTTTAGTACAGGGCTGGACAATTTTAGAAGGGGGGCCACTTCACAAATTTTTGAAGTGGCCCTGGGCTGCCATAAGCACCCCCACTTCCATCCCTCCCCTTGACTGAGTTAATTTTTAGTAAGGGTAAAACAAATAAGCTGGACCATAATGACTGATTAGAACAATCAGGTTCTGCTTATGCAATTTCAAGACCAATAAATCCAACAATAAATCAGAACTACAACTACTAAGATGACTGAGTTTCAAAAATGCTTTTCAAATCTATATGTACTACTCCAGACTGGAACAGGGCCAGAAACAATCATGCTGTATGGACCAGGGACATAAAAGAGTAACTGGTAAATAGGTTACCCAGTAAGTATTGCTTTACCAGCATGTTCTGCAGGGTAACTGGTTAACCAGCACCCACCCCAGCTAGAGCATCCACCCACAGATGGTGGGTTATTCCCACCCAGCTGGGCCCACTGCCATGCACCATGGGCAGGGAGCTGCTCCAGCCCAGCCGGGCCCACTGCACTAAGCTGTGGGTAGCTCCGGCAGGCCAGTTAACCGGCTAAACTTGTAGTACAACCAGTTAACATTTTAAATGGGATTTTACATCCCTAACATGGACTTAAAAATAAACACAAGGCATTTTCAATTCTAGTTGTTTTCAACAGGAAAAAAAATCAGTAAATCAGAGGAAATATAGTAAATTTTGACAAATATAAAAAGATTAAAATATAAAAAAGCCCAAATTCCTATAACACATAGATCCATGTGAGAACTATGACCTTGCTGCAAACTTCAGGAAAATTAGATTTCCAGTGTCATACCAAGACTTTCAACTTCTAATAATATAGACAATTCACATATTCAGAATTAGTAACTTATATCTTTTTATAATCTGCATTTACCAAAACCAAAGCTAGAGATATGACCCTGTGCAGTTTTTATTTGCTATGGAGTCTGCAGAAATGCATCTACATGATTTATAATCCTGTTACCCAAGGTTACTTCATGCACAACTTATTTAGACAATACAGATGAACTGTGTATTTTAACCATCACCTAATGCAGGCCTGGGCAAAATAGGGCCAGATCTGGCCCGCCAAACCACCGGATCCAGCTCACAAACAGCAGGCAGACTCCCTGCTTGGCCCAGCCCCCACACACCACTGAAAAGTGGCTGCTGTAGAGGAGGAGGAGGGGAGAGGCTTCATGCACTGTCCCTACTCCTAGCACAGTCCCATTGGCCGGTTTCTGGCCAATGAGAGCCTTCTGTTTGAAGAACAGGCAGAGTGCAAAGCACCATTCCTCCCTCCCCTCAGGCTCTTATTCACACACCCACATGGCCCCTGCCGCCTGTGCATGGGTGGGGCAGGCAGGGAGTCTGCCTGAGAAACCTGCTGGACTGCTGGCCGGGAGTCACCCAGATAAGTCTCCTGCTCAGAACCTGCTTCTGGCACACCAACCCCACCCTCCCCACATAACCCAAGCCGTCTGCCCCTCTTCTGAACCCATACCCCCTTCCCAGATCCTGCACCTCAATCCCCTACCCCAGATCACAACCCCTTCCTGCCCTACGTTATAACCCAAACCTCTGAACTTCCTCCTTCTCCCCAGTCCTGTGCCCCAGGTCATAACTGCCTCCTTTACCCAAACTCCCTTACCCCAAGCTTCCTTCTGCACTCAACCTCCATCCTAGACCCCACACCTCCTCCATTAATATCATGGAAGAGTGCAGCTCTTGACCAAAATCTTGGAGTGGCCTTCTAGCAAAAATTACTGCTCATCCCTGACCTAACTTACAGGAGTAAAACTGTTTGGGTATGTCTATACAGCAAAGTTATTTCAAAATAACAGCTGTTATTTTGAAATAACTTTCCTAGCATCTATTCAGCCAAACCACTATTTTGAAATTAATTCGAAATAGCGGAGGGCTTATTTCGAATTTGGTAAACCTCATTCTACGAGGAAAAACGCCAAATTCGAAATAGCTAAATCAAAATAAGCGCTGTATAGATGCTTATACACTCTGGGCCAAACCAGGAAAACTCTTCTGCTCTCCCCCCAGCCCTGGAGCCCTTAAAAGGGTAGAGTCTGTTTGGCTACAGGGCCTGTGCCAGCCCCCGGCCTGCCAGCCCAGAGCCCGCAGGCGCTGCCTCTGACCCAGTTGCCAGCATGAGCCATCCAGCCAGTGCCAGCCAGCCCTCCATCACTCCCCAGGAACAGTCTGGCAGCTCCCAGGAGCCTGCCAGAGCCTGCAAAAGGCGGGCGCCTTCCTGGTCCAGTGCGGAGATCATGGACCTCATTGAGGTTTGGGGGGAATCCTCCAGCGTCCATGATCTCCGCACTAGATGCAGGAACACGGCCGTCTACAGACGGAGGGCTGACAGCCTGGCCACCAAAGGCCACATGCGCACTCAGGAGCAGGTGCGCATGAAGATAAAGGAGCTGAGGCAGGCCTATGCCAGGGCCACAGGGGGCAGCTGCCAACCAGGGGCAGACCCAGACCCCTTGCCCTATTTCGACGCCCTGGACTGTATCCTGGGGGGCCGGACAGTCCGTGCCCCCCAGGTGGTCATCGACCCTGGAGCAGAGGGCCCTGACCGGGGCACAGAGGAGGAGGAAGAGGAAGACGACGGCCAGGAGTCGCAGGAGCCTGGAGGGAGCGTGCCACTCACCCAGGACCTCCGAGCGGTCACAGCAGCCATGTCACCACTGTCTTCCAAGGCCAGGGAGGCCTCAACATGTGAGTGCCATCACTGTCCCCTTATGTGGGGCGGGGCGGAGCGGGGCGTGGGGGGGCAGGGGGGGAGAGGGAACCCAGGGACCGCACGTGTGGGCCTTGCTGACCACAGATCGTGCAGCAACCCGTGCATGTGCCGTGCCAGCCACGGCATGTGGCCCCGGCTGGTTGCCAAACAGGGGTCCTGGCCTGTTACTCACACGCATGTATGTATGAAGGCACATGACATGCTCCTGACCCCGGGGAGGGACACTGCACAATGCTCTCCCTCCAGAAGCCCCCTCTACGCAGAGGGAGGGCACATCTCCCCTTCCCCCCCCGCCCCCACACTATATACAGCACAGGGGCATGGGTGCAGTCCTGGGCCAGCTCACACTCCCGGAGATAGCAGGACATGGTGCGGAGACCTGCCGTCCTCGCCTTGCAGAGGGGGGCTGGGCTTCACCCACGGTGTCCCCAGGGATAACTGACTGCTTCTCTTGTTTCTCCACAGCCGCACCAGCTGCGAGTGCAGGGCGCACCACCCCGCCCAGGACATCCTCCTGCACCCGGGCCAGCAGTCTTACCTGGAACCAGGAGGAGTGCCAGCGGCAGCACCTAGGGTTACTGCAAAGGCAGGTCCACAGCCAGGAGCACTGGGTGCAGGATGACCTCCAGCTGCGGCGGGAGAGCTTGCGGGAGCTGCTTGACCAGGGCCGGGCCATCTGTGACCACCTGCAGACCCTGGTGCAGAGATTGGTGCCTGCTGCCTCTCCAGCCCCTGCAGCTGCCCCAGCTATCGCTCCCCCTCCCGCTTCTTCCTCCCCCTCCCCACCCACCCAACCCTCCATACCTGCTCCCCCCTGGGGACGCCGAGGCCCCCGCACCCGCGGGGGTGGGAGACAGGTGGGCCGGCAAGACCCTCAACCCTGAGCTTCTCCTCCCACTTCCTCCCCCTTCCAGCTCCCTCTTCCCAGGTTACCTCCTCCCCTCTCCCACCCTCATTCCCCTCCACCCCAGTTATGGTCAATAAAGAGAATGCGTTTTTGGCAACACATGTGTTTTTATTTGACATCAGGAAGGGAGGTTAGGGAGGGGGAAGTGGAAGGACATGAGAGTGGAATAAGGCACAAGGCCCCAGTGGGGCACTCCAGGGAGACTTCACTCCTCCTCCATCAGGAAGCTCTCCCGCAGGGCCTCCCGGATACCGACAGCCCTCCGATGGGCCTCCTGGCTGGCAGTCGTGCGGGGCTGTGCATACAGACCAGCCAAGTGGTCGGACCTCTGCCATCCAGGCTGGCAGGAAAGCCTCCCCCTTCTGCTCACACAAATTGTGCAGCATACAGCATACTGCCACCACGTGTGGAATATTCCGCTCGGAGAGGTCCAGGCGGGTGAGGAGGCATTTAAATTGGGCCTTCAGCCGGCCGAAGGCTCCCTCCACCATGATGCGGGCCCTGCTGAGTCTGACATTAAAGGCCTGTCGGGAGGGGTTGAGGTGTCCAGTGTAGGGCTTCATGAGCCAGGGTTGTACTGGGTAGGCCTCATCCCCCACCAGGCACACAGGAATGTCCACATCCCCGACCCTGATGTGGCAGTTGGGGAAGAAGGTCCCGGCGTGCAGCCTTTGGTACACGGAGGAGTTGCAGTAGACCCGCGCATCGTGTGCTTTGCCGGACCAGCCCACGTTTATGTCCACGAACTGGCCCCGGTAGTCAGACACAGACTGCAGGATGACCTAGAAGTATCCCTTCTGGTTGATGTACAGGTCGGCCTGGTGTTCCAGGGTACGGATGGGGATGTGCGTCCCGTCGATTGCCCCTCTGCAGTTGGAGAAGCCGAGGGCACCAAACCCCTCAATCACTGCGTCCAAATCAGCGAGGTGGATGACTCTGCTGAGCAGCACTCTATTGATGGCCTTGACCACCTGCAGAGGGGCACACAAAACCGAGAGTCACTGGGGTGCCAGGGTGGCTGGGAGTGTTCGTTCCCCACCACTGCCCCGTGCCTCCACTCCCCAGGAGCAACCCCCCCCTGCAACCTTGGCCACTGCGGGCAGTCCGTAGTGCGGCTCGGACAGAACAAACCCTCCCGGGAAGGGGACTAGTATCACCTCCCCCCCTTTTCCCTAGGGCAGCCCATTTCCTCCTCACACCCTCCCCCCTCCTGGCACAGTGGCCGGAGATTGCCATACCTGCATGAGTACTGCTCCAACAGTAGATCTCCCCACGCCAAACTGGTTCCCCACAGATCGGTAGCTATCCGGCATGGAGAGCTTCCAGAGGGTGATGGCCATACGCTTGTGGGGGGGAATTGCGGGCCTCATGTGCGTGTCCCATCGCTGCAGAGCAGGGGCGAGCCATTCACAGAGCTCGAGGAAGGTGTCCTTCATCCTGAAGTTCTGGGTCCGTTGTTGGTCTCCCCAGCGCTCCAGGACGATGTGGTCCCACCAGTCACTGCTGGTGTCCAGATGCCAGATGCGGTGGGGCATGCTGGCATCCAAGTGCTGCTGCTGCTCCTCCATGGCCCCCAGGGGGGTCCGGAAGAGGGCCTGGGGGTTGGGCTGCAGCAGATGCTGCCAGGCAGTCTCCAGCAATTGCAGCCAGGCTTGCAGCAAGACATCCAAAATGAGCACCAGAGTGCCCAGGGGCAGCTCTGGCTCCATGGTGCCGAGTGCTGTGGTGTCCCAAGTCAGGACAACCAAAGCAGGCAGAGACACAAATGCTTTGCTGTCCCTCAGCGAGGTAGGCAAGCAAGCAGGGAAAGCTGAGAACTGGCTGTCCAGGGGAGTCCCTTTAAGCACAAGCCTCAGATAGCCTCAGGCAGCAGCCACACAAAGCAACTCCTGACCCGATGCCCTGCTGGAACCGGATTCAGCTGGCCTTAAATGCGATTCAGTGTCCAATCAGTGTGGATGCGCTATTTCGAAATAGCAAAACGCTATTTCAAAATGCATTTTGTGTGTAGACGCGTTATTTTGAAATAACTTATTTCAAATTGACTATTTCGAAATAAGATATTTCGAAATAACTCTGTAGTGTAGACATACCCTTTTATCTTTGACGAATGAACACTACAATGCACCGTAGGCTGAAAGGGAGTCTTACACATAGGAATCAAAGTTCACACTGCTCCTTCATCAACCAGTGAGTGAACTGCAAAAAATATGGTATTGGATTCTGATTTTCTCTCAATGTTATAATTCAATATAAATTTAAATTATGAATGAGTCTCAAACACAGCTGGATTACCCAATAGGCAGACTAAGCACGTGCTTAGGGCACCAGCAAAGCAGGGGCACAAAAAAAAAAAAAAAAAAAAAAAAAAGAGATTTTACGGTATAGTATTGTTTTTATTTTGAATTACATATGGGGGGGGTACCATGATCTTTTCAGTGCTTAGGGCCTCTAAAGGTCTTAATTCGGCCCTGGTCTCAAATAAGAATTACTGAGTAATACTTTTAAGCCTCAAAAAGAAAGCCAAAGGGAAGTCACTGAAAATATGCAAAAATTGATAGTTTCAACAAAAAGAAAACTCCGGTCAGCTAAGAAGTGGGCTGTGCCCACGAAAGCTTATGATACCATCTATATGTTTTGTTAGTCTATAAAGTGCTACCAGACTATTTGTTGTTGTTTTTAGTTTATCAACAAACAATATCAGCCTTTAACAGGCATATCTTAATAAGAGAGCTATGCTTTAATTACTTATTTTCTTTTAATTTTAAATTAAAATTACAATAAAAAAAATAAAACTGGCATGGTAATTTTAAACTATATTCCAGTTAGGTGTACAGAATGCATGACATGCTGGACACAAAGACAAATGTTTCAATTTAATTTTCTATTCCATTTAATCTTTCGGCTTACTGGAACAGCTGTCTTTCATAATTGTTTCTTTATCAGGTATTCATTTCAAAAGGATTCACTATATACAAGCCAATTTTTGTTTGGCTTCTTCATGTGAGTAGCCACAGTGAAACTATCAGAAATAAAACAAACAGGATCTGACCCTTCGGTGCACAAAAACATGGTAATTTTTCCAAAGACTGTACCTTCTGACTCAAGAGGACTGCATATGAAATCTATAATTTTTTGACTAATAGTCATATATACAAGTTTATGTGCTTTACATCATCATTCTCAAGCAACAAGATTTCAAGAATTTAACTGTACCAAAGTTCCTACTCAAAATTCTGGTGAGAGACATGCTTGATATCTGTCTCCTGGGATCCTAATAAGAGATGGCATTGTAGTGCCATGCCCACAAGGACACTGTCATTCAGCTGCAATGTTAACTCAGGCTTTTCTACTCTGAGATATACATTCAGAAAAGTGCATCTCCAGTTAGTCAAGATGCATCTAGGACAGTTTTACTGCAAACGACAAACCCCCAAACCAGAAAAAACTCCACCTCATGGATTCTGATCAAACATAGGAAGCAGCTTTGAAAATTAAAAGGGCACATTACTCAGCCCAGTACATCCAGATTTGTATCTTTACAGAGAAATATATAAAACAATATTATCAAAAATATGAACAGCAAATAAAGACTCGCCAAAGCCATGACATTGAGACCCAAATATTAACTACCAAAGGTTTGCATCCAGTGCCCAGTTTAAAAACCAGCTCACCTCACAGACTGGCTTGCCTGCCGCCCCATGCTGCTGCCTGTGATGCAGAGGCAGCAGCGCGGGATGGCAGCAGCCCTTGTCTGCAGGGGGTCCGAGTTCCCATGGAAAGAGGCTGCTGGCCGCGGGAGGCTTCCATGAAGCAGCCTCTATCCGCAGCTGCCCGTGCTCATTGCCAGAACGGTTGTTCTGGCAGCAGCTCCTGTCCACAGGGAGCTTGGACCCCTCGCAGGCAGGGGCTACTGCCTCAAAGCAGCCTCTGCCTGTGGCAAGCCAGGATTCACCGAGGGCAGAGGCTGCTTCGCGGCAGCCATCCCTGGCCCCGGATAGAAGCAGCAGCATGGCGGGGAAAGGGGGCAGGCTGCACTACGGAGCCAGCTCCACCCAGCAACTGGCTCCTGCTTCCCCAGATACAGAGGAAACAAGGGATATGGGGAGAAATGCGAGTAGTCTACTAGATTAACCCATAAGCCTAGGTGTATCAGTTAATCATCTAGTCGACTACTTGTTCACATATCCACATCTGCGGATTAGGTATCTGCAGCTCAGTTTTGCAGATATCAGAATCATAGGGCTGGAAGAGACATGAGGAGGTCATCAAGTCCAGCCCCCTGCCCAAAGCAAGATCAATCCCAACTGAATCAACCCAGCCAGGGCTTTGTCAAGCCGAGACTTAAAAACATCTAGGGATGGAGATTCCACCACCTCCCTAGGTAACCCATTCCAGTGCTTCACCACCCTCCTAGTGAAGCAGTTTTTCCTACTATCCAACCTAGACCTCCCCCACTGTAACTTGAGACCATTGCTCCTTGTTCTGCCATCCCTCATTACTGAGAACAGTCTCTCTCCATCCTCTTTGGAACCTCCCTTGAGGAAGCTGAAGGCTGCTATCAAATCCCCCCTCACTCTTCTCTTCTGCAGACGAAACAAACCCAAATCCCTCAGCCTTTCCTCATAGATCATGTGCTCCAGCCCCCTAATTATGGATGTGGATGTGGATACATGTTTTGTAACTGTGCAGGGTTCTATCTATATGGTGCCTCAGTCTAGACCAGGGGTGGGGAACTCAAGGCCTAGGTGCCAGATATGGCCCCTGGAATGCCTGGATGTAGCCCCCAAGTCTTAGGGCCTGCCCCAGCATTGGGAAGCCCATGCTGGCACTCCAGCCCCACACTGCCTCCCTGCAGCCATTGGCGCCCCAGACTGATTTTGCTGTGGGTCAGCAGCCCCCAATCCAAAAAAGGTTCCCTACCCACAGTCTAGACACTGAGGGTGTGTCAAGCTACAGGGTTTTGTCAACAAAAGTGGACTTTTGTCGACAAAACTATACCTGCGTCTACACTGCCGCTGAGTTCTGTCGACATAACATCGACAGCTGTAAACCTCATTCTACGAGGAATAACACCTTTTGTCGACAGAGTTCTGTCGACACACGGCGTTATTGCATCTACACTGTCCTTTACGTCTACACTGTCATGTCGACAAAGCGGCTTGCTTTGTTGACAGAACTGGATGTATTCTAGACGCTCTTTGTCGACAGAAGCTTTATTGACAGTATCTGTCGACAAAGCTTCTGTCGACAAAGCCTGTAGTCTAGACGTACCCTGAGGGTGTGAATTGTAGAGTGAATTGTAGTGTTGCACTATAAGTACTCTGAGTGGGCCCAGTTGTTGCAGACAAACAGGTGCTTAGTTAGCATTAACATACCCTTATTTTAAACAGAACTATGTTTGTGCAAACTAGGTAGCCTTCAGTTCACACCAGCTGGGCCGATACGGGATAGTAATTGGGCAACACTTCAGAACACTCTGTAACTTACCAATCCTCTAAACAGAAATGCAAAGTGAAGCGAGTGATGAATTACTCAGTATGATTACTGTATTTTCATTTGATGCTGATGACTTTGCATAGAGAAGAATAATGTGTATTTCCTACAAATATTTCTCTCTCACACACACGGGAACTCTTTTTGAGAGAGGGTTTTTAATCTGCCTGGCATTGTCCTGACTTTTTTTTAAACACATTGATAATTTTAGAATTAAGCACTTGGACAAAAAGAGAGAGACTCAGATGATCCAATACCTTGTAAAAATTAATAAAATTTCAATATGAACAAAATCAATCCCTGGCTGCACAAATCCCAAGTCCAACTGATGCTCTGGTTCCCACAGCTCCTTTGGCTTCACGAGTCTAGTTGCTAGTTCCTGTAGTTCAGCACACTGAAATTCCCTGGATGTTCACTCTGCCATCTGTAGTTCCTCCATGGCTGTCAATTAATCCCCTGATGTCAATCTTTACAGAAAGGTTTCCCTATTTCTTTGCTGGATGAATTGGGGGACTAGTGGTAATTCACCAACCACACAACTCTGCCTTTCATTTATTTACACACTATACTGCCATTGGTCATAATACCTTTTTTTAACAAATGAGATGTTTGATCACTACCTGGAAAAACCTGAACCAGACCAGTTCATGAAGGCTCCCTAGTGGAAAAGGCAACTCAGTTTAATTTTTACTACGAATAAAATGATTACTTGTTCAATTTAGAAATGAAAAAAAAAAATCTTTGTAGAAAACTGGAATCCCCAAGCGGAAAAAGAAAAGACAAGAGAATAAATGTGAGGCAAAATATTGATCATACTCACTGAAAATATAGTCAAATCTTGCTTGCCCTACGTTCGTGGCAACTGGGGTCCACATTCTACAGGAGGAAAACAGGGACCTTGCATTTCAAGGAATAAGCAATTGAATCAACTGATTGTATACAATGTTACAGTGCTATGTTTGTCAAGGAAGGTCTTTTTATTATGTTCAGAACATTACAGGCTGCTGAAATCATTATGAGATATGTATATAGGATGTAAGTGTACATGTATGTTTATGCATATGCACCCCCACACAAGCAGACACCAGCTCCATCATACAGCAGCATAGTGAGTGATCAGACACCTCCCAAGATAGGTCTAAATCGTTTGAAGTGAAAGGCAGCTGAAACTCAGGGACAGCCTCTAGGAAGGAAGCTGTCCATGAAACACTGGATTGATTCTCTTATATACTGAGGGGATACTCTGTAAGGCTACGTCTACACGACACTTCCTTTTCGGAAAAAGGTACGCAAATTTTTTTCAGATTCTTTTTTGGAAGAGGCTTTTCTGAAATTTGGCCCATCTACACTGGGCCAAATTTCAGAAAAACCTCCTCTTTTGGAAGAGCCCTTCTTCCTCGTGAAACGAGGTTTGCAGGGCTTCTGAAAGAGCGTGTCTGCTCTTCCGAAAAAAATTTGGAAGAGCGGACGCGTTCCCTGGACACAGTGGAGTTTTTCTGGGATACCTCTGGTATCCCAGAAAAACGCTGTAGTGTAGACATAGCTTTAAACTGTTCTAAAGAAGTAACTTTGTGTTAGAAAATGGATTTTATCTAATATGGTAGTGCAAAGCCTGAGTTTTCTCCTTTATATTTATTTAGTGCATATGTTTGCTCTCCCTTACAATTTCACCTGTGATTTTTCTATTAAAATAAACCCTGCTTATTTTTACACCACTGTGCAAACTGTATGAGGATCATGCGTGCCACAGTGAACTACTAACAGGGGAACGGGTGTCACATCTATATGTCTGACAGATCAGAGAAGAACTCAGAAAGGATGGATTTGGGAAGACTCGGAACTTGGGAGGGCCACTGGCGTCATGGTAAGCCATGGTAAGACCCTATGTTTGTTGGCAGGCTACTAGTGTCAGGCATCTGAGCCACACCAGCACAGCATTAAGGCATCCCAAGATTACAGGGCAGTGAGTGTAAGACCCCTTCCTGGTCTGAGTACTGCCCAAAGCACCCATGTGTGCATTTTCTCTCCATTTAAAGTCCAGGAGAGAATGCTGGGAGCAGCCTGCTCAGTGCAAGATATGCTACTGTGTTGGCGAGAAGGGAGCTTTTCCTCATCTATGTCCTTATTCCTGACTAAATCGAGAGACATGACAATGCTTGAAAGCTTCTTCAGTAAGAAGGGAGCTGAAGTCTCAGTTATGATTCCAGCCACACTCTTATTTATGCAGGGAAAAGCTATATTTTCTGGGCCCGTGAGGCTGCCAACTGGCTGCTCCATAGAAAAACATTAAGGCATAAAGTCAAGGAGTATTGGAGGAGTGAGACTAGGGAAGAAATATAGCTGGGATTTAGGGACTCATATTTTCTTTTGACAGCATGATATAGAACTTAACACAGCGGTTACTTTTCTAGGACCATTAGAGTGTCTGTGTGGATCACTGCTATCCTTTCATTCGTTTAGTCTTTGGGCCTTACAAGTTTATTAGGCAACTAGACCAGGAGGCACATTTTGCTCACAGTTACACTGATGAAAATCCTAAATAACTTTCCTAGAGCCCATGTCATTACTCCAGACTTACATTCAAATTCTAATCTTTTATGCTGATGTAACTGCCTCACATCTGTTAGCACATCACTGATAATAAGGATAGAAAGCATGTTACAGAACGACTGTGTTTTTCCATGTATTTGCCAATGTTTTCCCTCCTGAAGACAGAGCCATTATTATTAGACTGAAATGCGCCTTGCCTGTATTTTCTAGAACCTGAACCATGATAGTTTCTCCCTCTGGAGCTATATCATTGTGAATGATGAGGGCAGTGAGACAAAACGAACAGAGCCAAATGCCTAGACAATGTACTCCTCCATATTAATTGTAGGCCCCCCAAAATTTCACTCTACTCACTTAAACTACCAGATATTCTTACTGTTGTCATCCTTCTCCACACCATACTCCAATCCCAGCAATCATCATTTCTTCCAGGTTTCTTTGCTTAACATACCCAGACAGTTCTGCCAGGTGGAGAATCCATCTTTACCAGTGAAGGACCATGCATATTTATGTCACGTATGTAACAAATTATTATTAAGACATTCAGCAAAGATGAATGTAAGGTGCTACAGTTAGCAAAGAAAAATCAAATGCACAAATACAGAATGGGGGATAAATGACTTGGCAGCTGCACTGCTGAGAAGGCTCAGAGTTGTGGTGGAGCACAACCTCAAAATGAGTCTACAGCAGAGACTCGATGACCTCCTGAAGTCTCTTCCAACCCTGAGATTCTATGTATCCTGTATGTGAAGGGGCATTAAAATCAGTACATTATAACTCTTATCATTCTTCCAACATGTCTGTAGCCTTTCCCCTCTGGAACCTCTCAAAAATAAATTCATTTTAAAAATCATCACCCACCGCAATTGGTAAATTCGGCAGAAAGACCAAGGACTGAACAGACAAGGAAGCTTGAGGCCTGCATAGGCATAAAAACGTCTGTGCTAAAATAGCTCAGAAAAGTCAAAGTGGTTGCTTTGTACGTGCATGTGCACATACTTGCACGATTATGTTTTTCATCAACATTTCTTTGACAGAAATTCTCTGGCCAGCTCCATGTAGAACTGCATTCCCTCTAGCACTAGTCCTTCAGGATTAAACACACTGGTGTGAGTAATATCAGGAGAGTATTGCAGCTGTTTGTGCTGGACCTGATATAGGACTTCAACATTCAGAGCTGTCAGGCAGGACCACATTTACGTTTAAAAAAAAAATCAGATTGGGTACAACCCTATCTGCAATGGCAACCATGATTGCCAATGCCACTATGGTCTGCTTTTTGGCCACAGACAGTAGAACAGCAAAGAAGAGGAATCTGAAGATGAAAAGCATGAGGAGGATAAACAGTATGTCTTTGAGTCCTATTCAGCTTTTGTCCATCTTGATGCTGTTATGGCAGGAAACCAAGAAGAGCAACCACAGTTCCTCCCATCTTGTACACATTTCCTGTCTCGAGCTAAGAGGTGATCTTCTCTGGTATGCCTGTAGCCTACTTACCTGTTATCTTCGAAATGGCAGGGAATTTGAAAGGCACTTTGTCCAATTAGAAGTGTGGAGAAATATTCATCCTGTCTCTGACTAAGATGAAGCACTTCTTTCAGAAGCTGTAGTGGCACAGTGCCAGCTTTAGGGAGTCCAACTATTCTGTGCAGAGCCAACAATTATTAATTAGTTTTATTAGTGGCGGGTCCTTAATGTGAAGTGACAGGGAAAGAGAGACTATCCCATCAACACCAAAATATAAATTGTCCAGATTTTGGTTGTGCTGTTTCACAACATGCACAGGCGGCCAGCCAGGGAAGAGTGAGGAAAAGTGAACACAGCCAAATGTCTGTCTATAGTGTTCCTGTATATTAATGGTATGCGGAAAAGACTAAGTTACTTCAGGTGGTTCTCTGGGGAAGTGCACATGAATATTAATGATGAGGGAGGGAGCATCGTGAAAAATAACATAGTTTGAGCTACAGCTGTCATATCCCTTGAGAGCAAAATAGACAAGATTATGGGGACAAAGCCTGTTCACATTTCTCACTTTAATGGAGCTGAATGCATGAGTGAAGTGAACAGGATCTGGCCTCGAAGCTGGAATCAGTGTCAACTGCCCACTTTACAATAAAGTTCTGAGGAAAAAAGCGTTTATTTTTGTGCACATAATATAGGTGGAAATAAGGTAATCAGATTGCATGCTTCAGGAAACAGAAATTACCATTATTATTATTTCCAAATACAGTCTTACTCAGATGATCAGAATCTTAGCGTAAGATCTTACCTATTGCCAGAAAACCCTATTCTGTGAATTACACCTTTTAAGAGTAAGGAAAGAAAGAATAAAGGTGAGTTGTGCCCATTATATTAGTCAAAGTTCTGGATATGCATGGAACACCCTGTTTCTTATCATATATCCTAAGTAGGTTAAAAATAACCACATTTTATAACAGTAGCAGAGGGTGCAAGTTATATTTTAACACATTAGATGGTGGATGGGTTCACTTAACAGGATAATACATGTTAGAATACAACCTCCCCCGTTTACAACAAACCGTGTTAGCTAACAAATTTAATAAAACCCCTTTTATCTTTGGAAACGCACACTAAGAGATCAAAGTGTAATATGCATACACATGTTGAAAGAATCAATTCCTGCCGAAGTAATTTATGAGAAGATATGCAATAGTGTCATTATTATTTGTATCCAAGTACTTCAAAGAGATATTATTTGTATCCAAAGTACTTCAAACACAACAGGGATTGTGCCAGCCATAGTAAGAGATAGTCTCCGTCCCAAAGAGCTTACAGTCTGAACAAAGAAAAAGACAGAGAAAGGAAACGAGGAGACTGATTTAAAATGACTTGCCCAAAATGACATGACTGTTTAGCAGCAGAGCTGGGAACAGAACTCAGGTTTCCTGACTGCGAGTCTGGTGTCTACTCAGTAGGCCAGTGATTCTTAAACATCTTTACGGACCACCTGAAAATTGCTGAGGGTCTGAGTGCTTTGTATAAAAGCACTATAATAATTAAGATTTTTGTTCTACAAATAAAAGCACACAACTCATATTTTAAACAGCCACACTCTTACCTTTAAAATGAAGAGTTACAATTCAATCTCATCACAACCATGCTACACGTACACTTAGTGTCTCATAAAAATGGATCAATGGCTCTAGTTTGTCCAGCCTCACTACTAGCTCTTGCTTCTTGAAAGTTCTGGGCTTTCAATTTCTGTTTCTCAGCTGACTAAAAAGCAACATATGCGAAGAAAGACAAAGGTTAACTGGACTGTTATTGTTCTGTGCTTATATGGTGGTGGACCTTGGTTAAACACAAGAGAAGAGTTAGTTAAGACATTGTTATAAAGACAGAGACAATATATAGGAAAGCATAGAAAGAAACATGGAGTAGACTGGAAAGAAAAAGGAAAGACTTTATTCAACACCCACACAGAGCTTTCTATATTCCCTCATGCTTTTGCCATAGAAAAACTGTCATGGTTTCTGGGTGTAAAAGAGATCCTAGCTGGGAATATTTTAAAGAAATTTGTTCCCTGGGTAAAAAAAGAAGGCACATCAAATATAAGCAGTGCAAGGAGAAGACGCATGGCCTAGCTGCAAGAATGAAACATCATAAGGAAAACTGCTTATTGGAAGAAAATGGAATGACATCGATGAAGATGTAGATATGGCTGAGTGGATCGACGGGTTAGTAACTTAAATAATTCACTTTGCAATGCATCATTCTTCAAGACTCTCTCTACGCCTTTTAATATGAGTGTGATTTGACAAGTAAATTCCCAAGCTGTCTGCTGTGTTGGATATTGCTAGAGGAAAAAAAAAGTTTAGCTTAGCTAATCCGTATGGTTTGGTTAATTAGTTAACTAGGTTTAGAATCTACCACTCAAGTATAAAATACAGAAAGTTGCAGTAAGAAAAATCTACAGTTACCAGTTGCCACTAAGTGTCATTTTCTTATTTTATACATGCCCCTTATTTTGGAAGATTGTGGCCAGAGACCATAATGGTGATGCCAAGTTTATTCCCTAATTTACTCCAGCTTTTCCAAGGGAACCCCATTCTATACTTGTTTTCTCCAAAAAAAACCAGACATGCCAGTGAGTGCAATGGGGCTTACTTCCAAAATTAAATGCTTTCGTCTTCAGCATCTGAGGAAGTGAGCTGTAGCTCACAAAACTCATGCTCTAATACCCTAATAAATCTATTAGTCTCTAAAGTGCCACTGGACTTCTTGCTGGTTTTGCTGAAACAGACTAATACAGCTACCCTCTGAACTCCAAGCACAATCAAGCTTAGCTTTTTTGGTAACTTGATTTACATCAATGTTTTTTTGTCTGATTTACATCATGATTTAAATCAATTATTTAAATTGCCTTGATTGAAATCAATCCACCCTACTGCTTTATCTGCAAGTTCTGGGAACTCTCCAGTTTTTTGAATCCAAAACTCAGTTAGGGAATGTGTTTTTAAATTCTGACCATTATGTTTCATCACAAGAAATCCCAACAAGCACTCGTGTCCTAATTTGACAAACCAAAGGGCAGCTCACTGAATTCAAATCTGAAAGAATTACATATCCAGTTGTTTGGTTCAGCTTCTACTGAAAAGCAATCTTCAAACTGTTGCTTCCGACAGACAAGATGTTCTTCAATGTCATTTTTTTCCTTAGAACCAGTCCATTTTTAGACAGAAAGCCTCCCAATGTTGGAACCTTAGAGGGAACTATCCACAGACCACGTGAATGGAAATCACAGATCATGGACCACAGTCTGAGAACCTCGGCACTAGACCACACTGCATCCTTTCCCACACTAGAATGCCACAAAGGACTCCAATACAAGTTCTGACCAGTTTCCCCAACCTCAAATACAACACTCCTTTCCACTAGGATACTTAAGCTGCATGCAGCATATTTTGTATCAATGTCCTTATGTGGAACAGGCCAATAAGATGGAAGAGGATAACTGCTTCATTCCCTCCCCTCACCTCAAAAACAAGGGAAAATTACATTAATAAAAAAAAGATCTTGCATCATTCCTGCAATCAATCCATTGGGGATTTTATTTAAAAGGAGAATGTAAGCGACTGGTCCAAAGCTGAACTACCAAAATAAAGAGTTATGTTTCCAATATAATACAACTGCCCAGTCAGAACAACATTCTACAATCCATGCTGTACAATTCAGAAATCATGTGGTTATCTGAGATTGCACCTGCAATAAAGGGCTTGGAAAAATATTAATCTGGTAGAAAGCTTTAAAGCTGCAATGTTAAATGAAAGACAGTCAAGGCTGCCCTCTCAAGTTCTGAAGTAAATAATTTCCCAGTGGAGAAGAACCCCTATGGATCTAACTCATATGATCTAATGGTAATATTTTTAATTAAGCTGGCTTTATCAGATCAGCCAGCATGAGGAGATACCCTAAAGAAAACTAATCTTCAAATGGGAAGAAAGAGAAAGAGAAATGATATTTGTTTTCAGACATCTTGAAAACTCAAAGAAACATCAATACGCAAGTCAAGAGTCTGTATTATTATTTCAACTATAACAACATAAGTTATACAGGTAACTTCGTATTGTGGTACCTCATAAGGATAATGTAAGGATGGTCACCTTGTCAAAAAACAACCAAAACTCCCAACGCTAGCTCTATTTGCTCAGCTACACAACAGTAAAGAAAAACTACAGCAATGTCCTGGCACCACATTTTAGATCTCCAACATTTGGCTACACACAATTCCATTCTCAGAAATACATGCATTTATTTAGGAGGATGTGGTTTCACAGTCATAAACAGGAGTTTGTTGTCAATGGAAGTTGTGTATCTTTGTGTGCCTTAGAAATCTCCCCTACATGCCTCCACAGTGCTCAATGCTCATCAGGGCACCAGAGCAACATCTACACTGCAGCGCTATTTCAGATTATTGGAGGTATTCCAAAATAGCTATCCCATGTCTTAACAGCAAGCCCGTCATTTCAAAATATAATGGGCTCACTATTCTGGCATCCCCGTAAACCTCATTCCACAAGGAGTAAGGGACATTTTGGAATAGCGGATAATTTCTAAATTTGGCACTGTGTAGACAGCACCAAATTATAAAATAAGCGATTTCAAAATTGACTCGAAATAAGCTACACAATTTGTGTAGCTCTAATTGCATAGTTTATTTCGAGCTATGGGTGCAGTATAGATGCACCCAATGAGAATTACGGTCTTGGGCCATTTATAATGTAAATCTAAGTAAAATGTATATTTTACTTTATATACATTTATTTATTGTGTTTTAAAAATTTTTGTAAGCCACCTCGAATATTTTAAAGAGAGAGATGGGGTAAAATATTTTAAATAAATAAAAATAAATAAATAAAACAAACCCAAGCACATACAAGACCCTCTGGAAGAACCAAAGGTGATATCTTTGAGAATCACAGCTCTCTCATGCTGTCAAAGAGGAAGTGAGGCTATCACTTATTTCCCCCGTCAGTTTTTCTGTCCTCTTTTTGAGAGAAAAATCATTTAATCTCTTGATTCTGCTCTTGATGCATTTCGGATTTATATTATTATATTATGTGGGAGGTTTCATGTTCAAATTGCTCATTATAAATTTGCTCCTGCATTACTGTATCTGTAAATCTATTATGTAGCGTTGAATGAAGTGGACACACAGAAATGAATAAAAATCGTACTCCAAAGTTAAACAAAATCTTTTATGAGTTTCATATAGTTTGGATTACGTTTTTTCCCTTTCCATTACTTTTCATGGTCACATTCCCCTAAGTCCAAGTTCTAACTATGACTGGAACTAGTTAAACATTAAAAAGGTCGTAGAGCAGTTTTTAAACTAAGAGGTGGGGGAAAGCCGATTGGTGCGGGGGAGCACCTGGATCGGACGGAGACTTCTCTTACACGAGGCTCCATAGGTAGGGATTCCCTAGAAGTTAGTCAGATAGGGAACGTGGGAAATAATATATGGGCAAGATCAGATGTGAAACAATCGTGCATAAAAAAATCCAATGTGTCTGTGAAAGGCGGACATATAAATAGTGGTAGTTTTCTAACATGCTTTTACACTAATGCTAGGAGTCTGTCTAATAAGATGGGTGAACTGGAGTACCTCATATCAAAGGAGGAAGTTGACATAATAGGCATCTCAGAAACATGGTGGAATGAGGACAATCAGTGGGACACTATCATACCGGGATATAAATTATATCGGAAAGACAGAACAGGTCGTGCGGGTGGCGGAGTGGTACTATATGTGAAGGATAATATAGAATCAAATGAAGTAAAAATCCTAAAGGAATCAAAATGTTCCATAGAATCATTATGGATAACAATTCATTCCTCTAATATGAATATGGCATTAGGAATATATTACCGACCACCTAACCAGGACAGTGATAGTGATGCTGAAATGATAAGGGAGATTAGAGAGGCTACCAAAATAAAAAACACAGTAATAATAGGAGATTTCAATTATCCCCATATTGATTGGGTGCATGTCACCTCAGGACGGGATTCGGAGATTAAATTTCTTGATGCCTTAAATGACTGCTTCTTGGAGCAGCTAGTACAGGAACCCACAAGGGGAGAGTCGATTCTCGACCTAGTCTTGACTGGAACGCAGGATCTGGTCCAAGAGGTAACTGTTACTGGACCGCTTGGAAATAGTGACCACAATATAATAACTTTTAATATTCCTGTGTTGGGAAGAACACCGCAGCGGTCAAACACTCTGGCATTTAATTTCAAAAAGGGGAATTACACTAAAATGAGGAAGCTAGTTAAACAGAAACTAAAAGGGAGAGTAATTAAACTAAAATCCCTGGAAGCTGCATGGGAACTGTTTAAAGACACCATACTAGAGGCCCAACTTAAATGTATACCCCAAATAAAAAAACACAGTAAGAGACCTAACAAAGAACCACCATGGCTAAACAGCCATGTTAAAAAGGCAGTGAGAGAGAAAAGGGCAGCTTTTAAAAAGTGGAAGTCAAATCCTAGTGAGGAAAATAGAAAGGAACATAAACACTCCCAAATTAAGTGTCATAATGTAGTAAGAAAAGCCAAAAAAGAGTTTGAGGAACAGCTAGCCAAAAATTCAAAAAATGATAGTAAAATGTTTTTTAAATACATTAGAAGCAGGAAGCCCGCTAAAAAAGCAGTGGGGCCCTTGGATGATAAAGATATAAAAGGAGCGATCAAGGAAGACAGTGCCATTGCGGAGCGATTAAATGATTTCTTTGCTTCAGTCTTCACGGCTGAGGATGTTACAGAGGTTCCTAAATCTGAGCCAGCCTTTTTAGGTGACAAATCTGAGGAACTCACTCAGATTGAAGTGACATTAGAGGAGGTTATGGAATTAATTGATAAGCTGAATAGTAACAAGTCTCCGGGACCAGACGGCATTCACCCAAGGGTTCTGAAAGAACTCAAAGGTGAAATTGCGGAGTTATTAACAGTGGTTTGTAACCTATCCTTTAAATCCACTTTGGTACCAAATGACTGGAAGATGGCCAATATAACACCAATATTTAAAAAAGGCTCTAGAGGAGATCCTGGCAATTATAGACCGATAAGTTTAACATCAGTACCAGGCAAATTAGTAGAAACACTAGTAAAGAGTAAAATTGCAAGGCACATAGAAGAGCACGAATTGTTGGGCAAAAGTCAGCATGGTTTCTGCAGAGGGAAGTCGTGTCTAACTAATCTGTTAGAATTCTTTGAAGGGGTTAATAAACATGCGGACAAGGGGCACCCAGTGGATATAATATACCTAGATTTCCAGAAAGCCTTTGACACGGTCCCACACCAAAGGCTTTTACGTAAATTAGGTGGTCATGGGATAGGAGGAAAGGTCCTTTCATGGATCAAGAATTGGTTAAAAGACAGAAAACAAAGGGTGGGAATAAATGGTAAATTTTCACAATGGAGGAGGGTAACTAGTGGTGTTCCCCAGGGGTCAGTACTGGGACCAATCCTGTTCAACTTGTTCATCAATGATCTAGAAAATGAGGTAAGCAGTGAGGTGGCCAAGTTTGCAGATGACACAAAGTTGTTCAGGACAGTCAAAAGCAAAAGGGATTGTGAAGAACTACAAAAAGATCTCAGCAAACTGAGTGATTGGGCAGCAAAATGGCAAATGAAATTTAATGTGGGTAAGTGTAAGGTAATGCATGTTGGAAAAAATAACCCAAATTACACGTACTACATGATGGGGTCAAATTTAGCTACGACAGATCAGGAAAGGGATCTTGGAGTTATAGTGGATAGTTCTATGAAGACATCCACGCAGTGTGCAGCGGCAGTTAGTAAGGCAAATAGGATGTTAGGAATTATTAAAAAAGGGATAGATAATAAGACAAAAGATATCATACTTCCCCTATATAAAACTATGGTACGCCCACATCTCGAGTACTGCGTGCAGATGTGGTCTCCTCACCTCAAAAAAGATATATTGGCATTAGAAAAGGTTCAGAAAAGGGCGACTAAGATGATTAGGGGCTTGGAAAGGGTCCCATATGGGGAGAGGCTAGAGAGACTGGGACTTTTCAGTTTGGAAAAAAGGCGATTGAGGGGCGATATGATAGAGGTATATAAAATCATGAATGGTGTGGAGAAAGTGATTATAGAAAAATTATTTACCCTTTCCCATAATACAAGAACTAGGGGACACCAAATGAAATTGATGGGTAGTAGGTTCAAAACTAATAAAAGGAAATTTTTCTTCACACAGCGCACAGTCAACCTGTGGAACTCCTTGCCCGAGGAGGCTGTGAAGGCCAGGACTCTATTAGGGTTTAAAAAAGAGCTTGATAAATTTTTGCAGGTTAGGTCCATAAATGGCTATTAGCCAGGGATAAAGTATGGTGCCCTAGCCTTCATAACAAGGGCAGGAGATGGATGGCAGGAGATAAATCACTTGATCATTGTCTTCTGTTCTCCTTCTCTGGGGCACCTGGCATTGGCCACCGTCGGCAGATGGGATGCTGGGCTCGATGGACCTTTGGTCTGACCCAGTATGGCCATTCTTATGTTCTTATGTTCTTATGTAGTAATAATGAAATTGACTAAAAGGGCTACTTACATTCAGTTTCATGCTGGAACACAAGTAATGGCATGAATCATTGGAAATTAGAGATGTCATCGTATAGACGGCTACACGATTAATCAATTAAGTCTAGGCTTACTGATTAATCTTCTTGACTACACACATTTCCCTCCTGCCTCCCTCCTCCCCCCCCCCGGGGAGCTGGTGCCTGGGAGGAACTGGCTTAAAAGCCCACGAGCACCGGATCCACCTGCCCCCCCCGCCCCCATCTCCATGCTGCTGCCTCTTTCAAGCCAACTGTCTCGTGTATCGGCTCCCATGGACACACCTCCCCCCCACACCGGGCTGCCTCCTACAGAGGAGGGGAGCACAGCAGGAGCCGGTGCTAGGCCCAGGCTCACTGCAGACAGAGGCTGCTCCATGAGATGTGAAGCAGCCTCTGTCCGCAGGGAGCTCGGGCCAGCCTCACACAAAGGCTGCTTCAGGCAGCCTCTCCTGCCCCTCTTCCCCCATGCTGCTGCCTCTGTCCGTGGGGAGCTCAGACCCCTGTGGACAGGGGCTGCTGCTACTCCACACTGCTGCCTCTGTGTCAGAAGCAGCAGCTTGGGGTGGCAGGCAGCCTATCTGCATGGGGAGCTGGTTTTTAAACTGGCTCCCTTCGTGGACCAGCTTCTGGCTAGCACCCCATGCTGCTGCCTCTCATACAGAGGCAGCAGCGCAGGATGGCAGGGGACTCCCCGGGAGTGGGACCGGGAGCGCACTGGTTGATGGCCCCACCCCCAGGGACTATCAAATAGTCGTGTAACCACGAAAATGTCATGTGGTCATAGGCGTGCGCAGCACATTTCATTAGGGTGTGCACCCAAAGAATTTTTTTAAAATGTACTTTGACCCCCTATTAACCACACCCCTGACAACCATGCCCCTGGCCCCCATTAGCCACGCCTCTGGAGGTAACCCTCTCCGGGCAAGATGGGCACATGACCAAAAGTAAAAAGTGTTATGCGACACCCCCCCCCCAAGGACTTTTCCCACCATTCTCCTACCAATAGGGATTAGTTTGGCTCCCACCAACCCTCCCCCCCATGCAACTATCCTGCAATTGCATTAACCCAATGTGTGTGACATTAATGCGGGGGTGGAGAGGCTGGGGGGGGAAGTGTTCCCTCTAAGAGTTTCCTCCCATGAGCAGAATGAATTTTGTGTTGTGCACCAGTACTGAATTCATGTGGCTTGTTTGGATGTGCCATTGTGGCACCCAAGTTATTAATAAATATCTGCCTTTCCACTCTGCTGCCATGTCTCCTCCCCTTGCTCCATCAACTCCCCTGGTGCCTGCTGCCCCCCAACCCCTCACCCTCCTCTGCTGTCCTGACTCCTGCCCTTCTCACTGCCCTCAGCCTTCCTGATACCTGCCCCCCCTCCACCAGCCCTTCTCTCCCCCCGTGCCCACTCCTCCAGTAGCCCCACTCTGATCATGTGAGCTACCTCTCCTCATCCCCTCCCTCTCCTCTCTCCTCTGGTGCTGGTCCCTCCCCTGCAGGTGTCTGCCCTTCTGCTTCACCCCCAAAATCCCCTGGCACCTGCACCTTCCCTTACCCCTGCACCCTCCTGGTGCCTCCCCCTTCCCTCACTGTCCCTACGCCCTTTGCCCGCCCTTTTTTCCCTGATGCCCATCCCCTCACCACCCTCTGCCCCCGTTCCCCTCATGCCCTTCTGCCCTCACACATGACTTGCTCCAACCCCACCTTCCTCATGCCTACCCCTTCTGTCAAGCCTTCTCCTAGCACCTCCCCCTCCAATCCCCAATGCCCTTACCCTCTCCTCTTCCAGCATCACCCTGTCCCCCCTCCCACTGACACCTCCCTTCCTGCCCTTTTCCTCACTGTCTCCACTTCCCCCCTAGCATTTGTGTCTCCTCTACCCTGTCCCTTTGGTGTCTTCCCCTTTCTCCCCCCTCTCCCCTCCCCCTCCATACAAGCCCCTTCCACCTCTTCCCCTTTCTTCCTCCTCCACCCTCCCCCACCGCAAAAGCCCCTTCCTCTCCCACCATGCAGGGCTGGGGAGGGGCACCCTCGGGGTGCCACACAGTGCTGCAGGGCCGGGTGGGGGTGCCCCCGGGGTGCCACACGGTGCTGTAGGGCGGGGTTCGGGCCACCGTCTGTAGTCGGGCCCCAGCTGCTTTTGGAGCTGGGCCACTGGGTTTTAAACTTCCCGGCATTTCCCCTTTCACCTGTTGCGCAGCGTTTGAGGATGCCGCGCATGCGCTCTCTCTGCCCCACAGTGCCCAGTAGATGGCTGCGGGGAATTTAAAGTGAGGGGCTGTGGCACTCCGTCACAAATCCCCCTCTTCCTCCAGCGGCTGCTGGCTAGCCCCAGACATTAGGGTGTGCCTGGGCACACCCGGCACACCCCGTGTGCACGCCTATGCATGTGGTTACATGACTATTCAATTACATGATAGCTACTGGATATCTCAGTATAATAAAAAAGAATCAAGGACAGAATCTAAAGAGTCTATTGATACCTTGATTTCTGCATGCGTGCAATGTCTATTAATACAAAGAGAAGGAAAATGTGTGCTCACTGAGAACAGACAATAAAAGTGAAGGTGACTTATTATAAGTGGAGTTCTTTGAAATGTGTGGTCCCTATGTGCAGTACACTGTGAATACACATGCACTCCATGCTCTTTGGAACTGGAGAATTTTTGCAATCAATGTCTGTTGGTCCATGCCTGTCACTATGATCTCCTCATGCTCTTACTTGAGGAATGAGGGGCAGAATGGAACAACCTCCTCTTCAATTCTTTCTCTACTGCAAATTTAGTCATGATCCAAAGCAGAGGGGAAGGAAAACAGCTAGTAGAACAGAGACGGGAGCTACACACCTCAAAGAACTCCAGATGTAATAAGGTAAATAACTTCCCTTTTTGTCTTTGAGTGTGGTCTTTGTGTATTGCCATGCTGGGTGACAGACAAGCAGTATATAAGGAAGAGAAGGGTGTGAGGATACACGTGGTATTGCTACTTGTAAAAACAGCTGTCATAAATGATGGGTCAATGGAAGACTCTTGGACCAAGACATAACTTTTTAATATGGGGATGGAACTCCAAGCAGATGCTGTCAATCATCAAGCAGGAGTACCTCTTGAATGAGTGCCACTCAGACTTCTTGCACACTTTTAGAGTGAGTTCTCTCTCCATATGGGAGTGGTGTCAATGGATCGATGCGTACACAAGCAGATGTCCACTTTGAGTCCAAAGTCAAGTTATTTCATCTGATTATCTTTCTGCTACAGTAATGAACAGTCTATATATGACTTTTTAATCAGTTAAGTTCTTTGCAAGTAAAACGCCAATGCTCATTACATGTTGAGGGAATGAATTCTCCTCAGCTCACTAGAGACATGAGGCTTCAGAAGAAATACAGGTAAGAGAACTGACAGTTTTAGATGAAAATCTGAAACTAGTTTAGGAGTGAGCATTGAGTATAGACAAGGTGAGACTTTGTTTTTATGGCAACACTGCATATGAAGGACCTGAATTTACCTATCCTTCCAGCCAAGGTGATGGCAACGAGGAAGGCAGCCTTCGTTGACAGGAGGGATATGGAGCATGTTGATTGTAGTACAAAGGGTGGCTCAGATACTACTGAGAATGATTCATACATCTTCAGAACAAGAACATTCCAGGTTTAATGCCCACACAAATACCAAGCTCTGAAATGAAACCCATCTAGGTTGGAACCCTGACTTGCCGTTCTCTTGAGCCAAAAGATCTAGGAAGGACCAAATGCTAATAAGGCGGGTGAGATGACATTTGTAGGAGATTGAAAAAATAGAATTGTCTGAACCTTTGGGGGGCAATGTACTCTCTATTGACTGGTAAGAACCCACCATTCCTCTGAGGAATTTTCAGTGGGCAGGGTGGATATCCACAGGTAAGTACAAGGGCTGCATACCATGTGCTCTTTTCCAGGGATGGTACTATCAGTGCCAGCGTAACCATATAGAATTTTAGTTTGCAAATCAAAAAAAAAAAAAAACATTGCAGGTCACAAATGCATCTTCATCTTCTCTTAAATTAGGAAATGTTTTCAATGGAACCCTTTTCAGGTTGGAGAGACACCCACTCTATTGCTCTCCATTGGAGAATTCTACCTCCTGGTGGAGGATCACCTCATGAAAAGAGTCCCTAAAGGAGGACCGGAAGGGTTTTGGAAGAGGCGGGAAGAGAAGCTTAATGATAAAGCCAGAATGGAGATATTCAGAATAGGGATGTAAGTGATTAGTCAAATCACTACTCGACTAGTTGCTTCCCCTGACCCCCTTGCTGCCTCTATCAGAAGCAGAGAGGTGGGGGAGCAGGAGCTGGAGCAGGGGGGAGCCAGCTTAAAAGCCAGTTCCCCCCAGCACCATCTCTGCGGGGTGGGGGGAGGTAGAGGCACAGCAGGGGACCAGGCATGAGCCAGGAATCAGCTATCCCAGCTTGTACGTGGTCCCACATGCTGAACCTCTGCTTTTAAATGTAATAAAAGCCGCCTAGCTCTTACTACATTTAAAAGGCAGAGCCGCAGCAGGTTTAGCTCTAGGGGCAGCATGAGTGGAGACTGCTAAGTTCCGACTCACCCCGCCCCAGGGAGCTAACCCTGCTGTGGCTCTGCAGTTTAAATGCAGTAGGAGCCAGGTGGCAGCTAGGGATAAACTAGAGATTAATGGGTGTAAACACCTTCCACTGCAGCAGGTCCAGATGTTTGGACGCCCTATCAGAAGGGGAAGGGGAAGGGGAAGGGGAAGGGTTCTTGGGCATTCCTGCCTAGATATTTCTGTGGTTCCCTGAACTAAGGGGTTTGGTGGGGAGTGAATAAAGAGAAACTTGAATCCCTTGGCCAAGACTAAGTGCTTCTCGGCCCTTTTGGGAACAGGGGCACACGTTGCCAGTGTATGCCATATGGTTCATGCCATTTTAAAGCATTGCTTCATTTACCAAGAGTGCTACCCGGCTCCATTTTGTGCACTGCAGAATGTCCAGAAACTTGTGTTTTGTGACCTTGACCTCATCTATGGAGATTTAGAGCTTTACCACCCCTCCCCAAGTAGCAGTTCTTGAACTAGAAAGGATGGCCAAATTGGAATGACTAGCAATCCAGTTCAGTCTTCCTCTTCTATAGGGACAGGTTCCTCTCTTGGGAAAATAGGTGTGGTATGAATCTCTATCAGATTGCACATATCCCGGGGATCATGCATATGGGGATCAGAGTCTTGCTTATAAAGAGCTATATGGTAACTTGTGATTATATTGATCATCATCTTCAAAAGGGACAGCAAAGAGCAGACACTGACCTGTTTAGGCAGTTGGCTTGCTGGGAGACTAAATTGGATCCCTTGGTGGACCACAAGGGGAGAATACAAGTTCAGTGCTCTGAATGGTGAGTTTCATTAAGGGTTCTTATATATTCACACAAGTAGAACCAAGACAATAGAAGTTTTGGATGAATACATTTCCCAACAGCTATGAGTACATCTTCACAGCATTCACCTGAGAAAGTGGTGCACATATTTTCTGCATTCACTGACCCCTAAATAAAAAAGCCTATATTTAAAGGAGAGGTGGAAAACGCCTGTTAGCTCATAGGTCAGCATGTAATATGTTCAGGGTAAGTATGTCAATGTATGCTATCCAAAAACAATGCATGTCTATTTAACTCAATGTCATACTATAGGTCCTGTGCACATGATTTGTTAGCACAAACAATGTTGATAATGCCTAAACATTTGATTTTTAGTCATTAATATCCATCATTTACGCTTATCAGCACTGGCAAACTGTATTTAAATGAACAGATCTTGTTTTGGTCATTTCACTTAAACTTTTCTGAGGTGTCTAATTTGCCTGCAGGGTCATCATTGCTTTATTCATAGTACCCCACATTGCTTTTGTATATGAAGATATGCATTAATACCAATAGCCAATGAACTTTTCCAAAATATTAGCACACTCCTATCGATGTCTATGTCTGTGTTAGTCTGTCAGGCTTATGGAAAATGCCACTAGTCCCTCAACTTTAAGTTCCAACCCCTCATCCTCTTTAGACTTCTCCCTCATGACACCCAAGACCTATCCCCTAGCAAGCCCAATATGGGAGGTCCTGCCAATGACAGTTACCTGCAACTTTACACTGGGCCCCTGACACTGTTGTGCTCAGCTCTCTCTCTCTCACACTCTGTGGTTTTCCTTATTAAGTTAGCCTAACAGTATGCTGTGCACTAGAGCATGAGAGATTCTAATGGAGCACTGCCAGGTCCCACTGCAGACCACGGGCACACTGCCAGAGACGAGAGACATCGCTCACAGGGGATCATCTAAGGTACAGTCCTTCAGTTTGCAAGCTCTTTATAGCATGGATCTTTATTTTTGCTTATTGTATAAGTGCCAAGCACAACACTGGGATGAAACAAATAAAACCACCACCACAAAGAAGAGATCAAGGTATCACTGGGGTGAGAAAAGCAGCCATAGACTCAGCAAGGATGCAGGAGTGGAGAAGGGTGAGTCTCCGGGAAGAGCAGACACACCTACCTCAAAGTGCATCCCAAACCCAGCTATGTAGAGCTCTAGAACGTTTCATTGAACCAGGAGCTGAAGGGAAAGCTCATCATCTAATTAAACAAATGAAAATCTGGAGGAATAACCTTTTTATCTGATGAAATGCGGCAAACATTCCCACATGGTATTGGAACATGTGCACCCACAAACAGAACTGACGAGTGCACGATCCTAGTATGGCTCAAAAACTTGAGCCATAACCAATTAATAATAGGATACCTGATAGATTATATGACTTTGAATACTCAGATGCAACTTCTTGAAGCTCTAGTGCAGGGTGCTCTTCCCAGTTCTATTTAGAAACTTCTCCACATGAACAATGTTAAGAATAGTCCCACAACAGCATACAAAAGCTGAAGTGCAGTTTTTCCTCTTGCAGCACCATAAAGGAAGGCCGTGACATGTTTTTTTTTACTTGATAGATTAAATTAACAAATTATATATCACTCATCTGCAAGCCTAACAATTAAAATCTTAAATAAATCACTGGACAGCAAAAAATCCAAGATAATGGGCATAGTTTTAACAATATAAAAGGAAAATTAAAAGGCACATTACCCTATCACCTATGTAATTACCCCGAAAGCAGACAGCTTTTTCATGTGCTGCTTTATCAGTGTATTTGGATTAGTGCAATGTGAACCACAGCAACTGCTGTTATGTAACTAAACCCTGCGTATACAGTTGTCATTCTGGGTAAATTTAACTCTGCAGGTTTAGGACAGAGATCTGTTGCTAGAGAAGGCACATGAAATAATAGAAATTTAAAGACATATCACCTTGTTTGTGTTGGGGGAGGGCAGAGGTTTCACAAAAAGAATAGGATAGGTCACTCAGGCATTGTGTTTTATAAGGCCACATTCTGCTTGTCACAGAAACACTGTCACATTAGCCATTCTAATAGCAAGTTTGAGAACAATGAATCCTGACAAGAGCACTTACAAAGCTGGCCACATTTCCCTCCACCTGCATTCAAACAGCAGGCGTTGGCAATATAGATACTTAAGGGGTTTAATACAGTTAGGAGCCAAGGGATAAGCATTTGTATAGAAAATATGTCATAACAGGGAGCTTTATAATGAGAACAGAGTATATTATTAGCATTGTTATGAAACTGCTTTCGCACTTGCAACTAGTGCATCCCAAGGCTGAGAACTACAGCTAATCTAAGAGTCTGTTTTCTGTATTTTATTTATTAACAGACAAAAAACTGAGTTACCTTTAAATGAAGTTGGCTAGTCTACACTCAAGTTGCATTTTACATATTAGCAAACAACATTGTAGGGAAAAAAAGTAAAAAAATTATAAGTGTGGAAATGAGCACTAAAGGAAAGGAAATAAATATGCAAAAACCCCCAGCTGAAATTGTTAAACACACATGTACCTGATTCTCATAACATTTGAACACATTTTACACTGCTATTGCTCTAGTGTAAGTGCAGGAACACATGTGCTTATGATTCTACCTTAGTTCAGGTGTCTCACAGACATATCTGAGGGCACTTTTTGATCCTTATCTTTTATCCAGCATTTGACATCATCTAGGCTATGTCTACGGTTGCATCATCTACACTAAGGAGTTATTTCAAAATAATAACTCCCGAAATAACTATTTTGAAATAAGCTATTCCTCTTCATACGCAGGAGTTATTATTTTGAAATAACAAGCCCTTTATTTCAGAATAATGGGCTTGGTAGTGTGGAAACTCAACTTGTTATTTCGAAATAAGCAGAGGTATTTTGAAATAACTCCCCAGTGTAGATATGTACCTAGGACTCTTGGACTCTTCAGTCTATGAAATACTGCAATGTTCCCCTCACAGAAACATTCTCTTTTTCACAAGCAATAATGAGTCTTGCATAAATGCAGTTTAGGATAGAAAATGCCATGAAATATTTACATTCATCTATTCTAAAGGAAAAAGTATTCAAACTAAGTATGCTTAAAAAAACCAGAACCTAAAACCTCCTGATCAAGATATTATGCAAGGATGTACCAAGGATCCATGTATACATGATTTAGTATATTTTACAGACAGCAAACTAAAGAAATATGTCCCTTTGCCTATCAATATGATGCTTCACTCTTGAGTCAAGGATTTAGAGGGGTAGCCATGTTAGTCTGTAACTGAAAAAACAATGAACAGTCCTGCAGCACCTTAAGAGACTAACAAAAAAGGTGGATGGTAACATGAGCTTTCGTGGGCATATCCCACTTCTTCCAAGGATGACAGATTCAATGGGAATTATCACTGGTTTTGTGATTTTACCCATTCCAAAAGAAACTTCACTATTTTCTTCCAGAAAAAAAATGGAAAAAATCCAGTTTTACTAAATAACACACAAAGACACCTGCCATGTGATGCAAATATATTTGTTATTCAAACAGGTATATCTACTGCCCAAAATGAATAACCTGCAAATCCATAAATAAAACATAAGTAGACAGTAATCAAGTCCTGTGGCTAATAATTAGATCGATTTATTATAGTGTAGTAGGATCTAAAGACAGAGACATGAGTGGTACACTAAGGTGCCGGTTTAGCAATTAACCTACTATAAAGTTTCAGCCAAACTAATCCCAATGTGTTAAAAACACGTTTGATTGACAGAGAGCTAACTGGACAATAATGCTGGTTTTCTAAAAACTAACAAAATTATTAATTAAACTCATTTCTTCCTTGTTTTCATTTCAAACATTTTACTGCAATGAACTCTGTTTCAGACTCTGGAAAATTTGGAGAAGAAATATGAATCTCTAAAGTAAATGCTAAAATAAAAGAAAGGAACTCAAGATTATGTTCAACTTCATTGCAACTTTTTTGGCTTCTTCGGCGCAGATGATTATCTGCCCCCCCCCCTTTTTTTTTTAAAAGGACCACAAATCCTTACCATTTCACTGATGATAGTTCTTACTAGTAACATTACCTTTTTTTACTCTCTTTATTTTATCATTTCATTCCTAACACCGCTTTCAATCTCAGGTATGTTGAATCAGACATCCATATGCTGAAGATGCATAAGATACACCTCTTACCCCAGTTACCCCAGGTTTCACATTCTCCCCTTCCCCTCCATGCGTCTATGATGTTCTCATCACTTCACCACCTTTCAGAGCAGAGAACATTTTCATTCACTAACTGATGTTAAAACTTAATGGCTCTTGTATAAAAATTATGTTCATATACATTTATCTACTGACAAGTTCAAAAACTGCAATAATTTTACAGAATTCATATGGGGAAGTGAGGAAACAGATTGACAGAGCAAGACAAGTGCCCAGAAGTCAACTACTTCAAGACAGGCCCAACAAGGAAAACAGCAGACCACCACTGGTCATCACATACAGCCTCCAGCTTAAACCCCTCCAATGCATCGTTGACAATCTACAACCTATCTTGGGAAACAATCCCACACTCTCACAGGCCTTGGGGCACAGACCAATCCTCGCCTACAAACAGCCCCCCAGTCTGAAGCAAATACTTTCCAGACACACATCACATCTCAAATACATTCACCTGCAAACAATCCTGTTGCTAACTCTGTCCACAAATCTATGCAAGTGACACCATTACAGGACCTAACCACATATCCTCTAATGTGATATATGCCTTCAAGTGCCAGCATGTATATTGGCCAAACCGGACAGTCTTTGCGACAAAGGATAAAGGGACACAATTCAGACATCAGGAATGATAACACACATAAACCAGTAGGGGAACATTTTAACCTGCCTGGTCACTCAGTCAGGGATTTTAAAGTAGCCATTCTTCTACAAAGGAATTTCACCTCCCAATTACTCATTTTTCTTACAGAACTCATTTATTCCAGGAGGAGTCTTTTTTTCCCACTTAAACCATGAAATCACTCTCCACCGCTAAAGATGAGGTCTACAAGTCATTTGTCATTCATTAGTCACAATGGAGTCCATCTTAGCCTGGAAGCTGGAAGTTTTAAATATATTCCTCTTAACTATTAGAAAGAGATGAAATTTCCTTTATACAATCTGTGTATCTTGTATGCTTTTTTTCTAGCATATGCACTGTAGAGCATGAGGAAACAGGAAAATGTAATTCCATGAGACAAGGATTCTCAAAGCTGTTACACAGTAAATCAGGGAGCTGGCATTAGGCTGACAAGTAGGATGTATCCAAAAGGGAACATTCAATGTCTGATTCCCCAGTTCACACATAAGTGATAACACATAAGCTGCATAGTTACATATTGGAGACCTGCATGTCTGTGATACTCTGTGAGGTATGAGCTGGAAACAAGTGCTCCCTGACCTTGTTGGGCAGGTATTCTATTGATGAAGGCTACCACATTTATAAATTTTTCCCATTTTTATAATGACGTATTAAAGGATCCTCTGACATGCATGGTTGCACTGGATTCTCTCAGTCAAATTCTATGCCAGCCAGAGAAACTTCTCCATTTATAAAAATATGAAGCCCTGCATGCAAATTTGTTTATTTACCACCATTTTAGGTCATTGCTACAGCCTATAGAGCAGGAAGTCCCGGGGGTCACAATGATACTCACAGCACATGCTGAGGGCTGCAACTTAAGTGTGGTTGCATATACATGCAAATATATATGCAAATAGCTTCTTTCGCACAATGCCCTGGCACTCCCGGCACCTCCTCCTCCTTGGGGGCTAGAAACGCTGACACCCTGTACCCATCTGTTCTAGCCAGCCCGTCCGCTTGCATCTTTCAATGCTCCCCTGACCTGGGAGATGCCTCGTCGTCGTGGAGTGTATTCCCAGTGAAGACCACGTTCAAAGGATCCTGGTCGCATGCTGAGCCCGTGTAAACCCAAACTGCACCACTGGCCGCAAACAAATGGGTCACGGGACGCATGCGGCCCATGAGCCACGTATTGAGTAGCCCTGTCATAGAGCATTAGTAGTTACTTACAAGGGCCCCAGAGCAACTGCAAAAAGAAACACACACACACACACACACACACACACACAACCCCAACATTCCAGACTAGTATGAAACAAATGAAACCAAGAAAGAAAGGTAACAGAAACCCAGGCTTGTTTTATTTTTAGGGCCTCCAAACATTTTCTTTTTGCATACCAGTGTGCCTTTTTGGCTGGCTGAACTAGTTACTGAAAGCACCTGACAGTTTCAGCTGACTCAAGGAACACATTTAAGCTTTATCAGTGCTGCATAGTTATTTGCATCAACTCAGAGTCTGTTCTTTTGACAGTTGTCTCATTTAATTGAGTTAAAAAAGCTGCCAGTCTAAAGCGACTGAGCCCAAGGTAAACTCACTTTGAACTAACCATCTGTCAAGAGCATCTCCCAGGACAGTCAACACTTAAGGGATAAGTTGAATCTAGTTCTCTGGATCCCTAATTAAATCATTCCTGAATTAAATCCTCAATGTCCCTAAAAATCAACACACACATTGAAACTACACAGCAAAATCCCATTCCTCTGAATACAGGGAAGCACAGACAGATACAGATAAAATTTCTCACTGATACCAATAAAAATAAAAACATTTTCATGGTAAATTAAATTCATATTGCAAGCCTCAAAACTAGAATAAATGTTGAAGTGATTCTTCTGCTCTAGATACAGGTTTTCAGTTTGAGTGGCACAGCAGAAGAATGCAGAGCAAATACCATACAAGAGGAGAAGGCAGAATATGCTGCCTTGGGTGAAGCTTTAGTTTCAGTTCCCAGCAGCAGTGCAGACCTAGTCAGGTAATTTACCAATTAGAGTGGATGTGCAGGATGTCATGTGATTGTTGAAAAACTCGTAGACTTGTGTTTTATCTGCAGTGGTGAAAAAAGTGAAAGAATTAAAGCTACTTTGCAATATTAAACCGGGGGGGATGGATATACATGTAACTTTGTAACCAGTCCCTCGATGCAGTATCATATTCAGCAATGGCTGTCACCACTGTTACTAAGAAAGAGGGTGGGGAAATGAAAATAATCCTTGGGCCCAAAGGTGTGGGAGAGAAAAATTCTTAAAATTTCCATATCAATGAGAATATGCAAGCAGGTCAGAATGAATTTTGTATTCACACGGCAACTATTTGTCCTCGATGCTACCAATTTCAAGCCATCAACCATTTCAACCTCATCATATTTAAATCAAAGGCAGGTGAAACAACTCAAGATGCTGGGGTTTTCTTATGTATACTGTGAAATTACATGTATCTAGTTATCTCTAAAAGTCGAGTAAGAGCATTTATGGAGCTGAAACTAAGCGTAGGCTAGTTAAAGATTAATTTAGCTCAGCAAGACAGATAAATTAGCTCTTTTCATCTTTAATCCCAGTTACAAGAGTAATTGGCGTCCACTCTGACATGGAAAACAAAAGCTGAAATTCAGGTTAGGAAAAGGTAGCTGAAAAACAAATTGATAAGAAGGTTGCTTAAGAGTCTGCATTTTTAGGAGGAGGTGGAAAGCTAGGGGAATAAATTTGTAACATAATATAGGGCTCTCTACTCTTCTTCCCTTTTCATTTCCTTTCTACTTCATCCATAGCATCTGCACTTACACCTAAGTAAACTCTTTGGCAGCTAGCTCAGTTAGTAAAACATTGAAAATTAATTCTATGATTATATTCACTATGTTCCCAAGCCTCTGATATACATGTGGAACCAACCCACCTAACTCAGTCTCTATTTCAACGTTACCACTTTTTCCTTGTTATAAAACAAAGGTACCAAGTAAATGAAGTCTCAGCTTTACAGCTTGTCTTTGCACCTGATCCATGATCTACTAATCTTTAAAGTTGATCAATACATGAGTATTTCCCATACAAAACTATTCATTCTTAGAAGGAGAAGAAATAGGAAGAGACAAAAGTGGAGAGGTTTTGGTGCTTTAAAGGAAACAATGGAAATGTCAAATAGAACAGTTACTCAAATTACATAGAAACTACAAACTGTTAAAATATAATAAATACAGAAATTAATCCGCATGATTTGTTTTTACCATTACTAATGATTTGAGGATCCTCTATATTACTTCTCAACTGCCGTGAACAAGGACTGCTGGTCTCAGCATGAGCAGGGACCGAGCAGTCCCAGCTCGTGGTGGCCCGAGATGCTGCGCCTCTGCATTTTAAATTTAGTTAAGACCCATCCTTTCATTTTGTTTAATCCACAGCACTTCCCGGTACAAAGACATTCTTTGAATGAAGTGGGGCAGAAGAAGGGGGCTGGTGTCTCCGTTTATATCATAATTTCTTTTATGACCTAAACCAGTTTTTAACTAAAGTCTGCTGAGACAGGAGTACCCAGTGCACCCTCCTCCCCAAAATTCCAGTGCCATTATTTAAAAGTGGAGAATGGTGAAAGTGATGTGGCTGTGAGTACTGCATTAAGCCTGTAAGGAATATGTGAAATTTCTGAGAAAGGAAGGGCTCTGTTTGCATTAGAGCTCAAATCAGGAGCAACTAATCACTGAAGTGATGGCAATGCCCAGCACATCTGAAAATTCCTCCATTTGGGGACATATATAAGGATCTGAGAGCCTATCTTACAAATGCTAATTTTTTAGTGTCTTGGGCTCCCCCATAGGTATATAAAAGCACAGGTATACACAGATGGCGCTATTCAGTATAGAGATTCCCTGCTCAGAAAAGTTTACAACTCAAGATGAGAACTAAAGAACAAGACAAGATATGAAAGGAAGAGAAAAGGAAAACAATACAATTTCTTTATTAGTAGTAGTATCATCATTAACATAAAGGATGGATCCTTTTCAATATACATTGTTAGAGTGCAGGCTCAGTTTGCATAAGCAATGGCAAATGCCAGTGCAAACACACATTTTATCTGAATTATCCAAACACTTTATATTACTGGAAATAACTTGACAATACCCTCTTTTGGTATTTTGTCTCTAACACTTTGAGTCTTCTTCTGAATCCATAATATGCAAGAATATGAGAAAACAATGAAAAAAACCCCTTTTTTTTAAATCTTAGAACATGTTTGGTTTGGTTTCGATTTAATTTAGGGTAAAAGTATGTGAGTTGGGAAGAATAGCCCCCCCACCCATTAGTTCACCTATCCTGGATGTTCAACTATGATTTACACTAGTGTTAGGTGATCTACATTACATTCTATAATCTGGATGGGAGAGTGTTCAGACATGCATGTTTGAACAATAGTCTTATTACAGCAGCCTATGGAAGTTACACTGTGGAAAGTGAAGTACTACAGGGCATAGTTTAACCAGCTTCTAATCCCTCTTTCCTGCAGATCCTTTAGAAAGAGGATCCTGGTGAAAACGAATACTACAGTAATATTTTCCTTGTAAGCCAACAGGTAAATGATTATGATTTCATGACTGCTATGGAAAAGATGGGGATGTGTGCTACTGTAAACTCAAACTTTCTGAGCAGAGTAGGTGATAGAATAAACCATCTTCCAGAAGACTGGATTTATCGCACTTGTGACTAAATAAAATATTGCTGCTCAGAGTCATGGACTGTGTCCTATTGCATATGGCTCATAGTATCTGCAATCCAAAATTAAACACTTGAGCAATCTCAAAACGTGTAGAGTACCTAAAACTCACTCATCTGATTTCCATGCATCAGAAATCTCCCAGGACAGGTCCTCCCATCGCCTTCTCTTTCCCAACCCATTTTTTTAGTTCCCTTAATTAGCTCATTAATTAGCGGTCACACACACACACACACACACCCCACTCTCACAGGGCCTTTCCTGAGACTAGAGGAGAGCTCCTACTGACTCTACAGGATTTCTGCTTCATCTACCTAAACATTCGGCAGGACCACTTTCTACTTTCCTGCCAGAAGTATTTGACAAGGATGATGGGGTAATTATCTGGTCTAAAACACATAATATTTCTGCCCCAGAATGGTTCTCATATTAAGTTCTGAAGGACTTATGTGCCCCATCTCAGATTACATCTTCAGAAACTAACTTCAGTTACTAGCATTCCTTATCTAACAGTGATGAGTGCTCTTTAATTCAGTCCTGATAGCATCTTACTTATGCGATAAGTGATATTTTTTATTTTAATAGCAAATATTCTGACATCTAAAACAAAATAGAGTCAGATGCCACATGTACAACGAGTATGCTCGAAATAAGATTCCTTTAAAGTAACCTGGCAGTGCCTTACAGGGTAATGATTTATGATCCTGCAATGTGCTAAGGAATGCAGAGAAGCACAGCATTTGCTATTAAGGAGCTCATTTGAAAGCAATTGTTGATTTTTGCACTATGTGAATCAAGAGGTCTGTCTGTGTTACATTCTATTATGTGTATTTCATGTCTATTTTACAGCGTTATGCAATTTTCTAGTGTAATACATTTTGTATATCCGGAGCCATCCTTTTAAGAAAGGATCTGGTACCACTTCTATTTTTTACAGTTGTCAAAATAAAATGACAAACAAGTGAAAATCATGAAATATTCATGGAGCTTCTTATATTCATTGCCATGTTCATTATCACAACTCCCAAATGCAGGATGTTCAAACCAGACTTCAAATTCCGCTCTCAGTTTAACCTATGAAATGCCATTGGGCCACAGAAATTAAGCCAAAATTGCCTTTCCAAATTATTCTGCATCCAATAGTTACTTTTATGAGTATAAAATGCAACCTAAGGGATTCTACTACATAAAATCTGTTTTCCCCACATTTTGTGAATCTAGCAAATGGAAAAAAAACCAATAGGTCAGATCCCTAGCAAGAAACCTAACTGTATGGCCAAGACACCTTTAAGAATAATTCTGCTAATAACTCTTCTTACCCAAGTATTGATTTGATCTAGGGCTGTTTTTCCAAAGAACTGCAGATACTACCTCTTTACAATTCAGGATTGGTCGGGCATACTGCCATTCCATAGCTTGCTTTAACTATCAGCCAAAGTTGCTTGTCAAATCTGTGTGCAAAAATCTCCCCAGCAAGATTGGAGCCTAATTTTGTCTACCCAGAAGGAAGCTTGTTAGGACAGCAGGGAGCAAAGCTAAATTTTGTTATACTATCAAGAAGTTTATTCGTGCTGAAAAACATCCTTCCCCATAAATTGTGGAACAGCATGTTTAAGGAATAAATAAATGAGAAGCACCTGAGGGTGAGAGAACTAAAATACGAACATCTAGGAAGAGATAAAACAGGGAAGAGAAACACTATTTCAAGATGAGACTCAAATGAACCCCATAGTCTTTGTTAGTGAACAAGGAAGGAAAATCTTTTAAATGTATTAAAAGAACATGCAACAAATTAGTAAAATAAATAGCTACTAAACTAATATTTGGCTTAGTGACATCACTAGCACTCATCCTGCTAATGCAAAAAACCCCAAAGAACACTTACAAAACAAAATCTGTGCAGCTGTTTGTCTTTCAGAAGCGGCTCTACAGTACATCAATTTAGCAATTTGTAAATGTACCTGCATCTGCTCTAGTTGTTTCCCACATCAATTCTCTGAAGCAAAACCTGTTTCCATTAATTGGCCATTACGACATGTTGAACCCAATGGTCCATCATTTGTTATAATTTTGTCAATTAAAAAAACAGCCTGGGAGATGCTCTTTGCTAATAGGATACCACATCCATTGCATTTGTTATTTTTCTAAAGCTTTTTTTACTTTTATTATTTAAGACAGACTCTGGTTATATGCAAGTGTCCTGCATCTGAATGGAATCTTTATAATGGACTGTTTTATGGGCTAAGAAATGGAGTATCGTTCTATACTTTGATACCTTGTCCTTTCCAAAACCCAGCTCTTACATTTTAAAACAATATTGATCCCAATTATAAAAAGCTTTTGCTATAAAGCATCCAGATTTTCAAAAGCATTCAAAAACCACCACGGGGTACAGATTTTCAAGAGTTCTCAGCATCTAGCAGCTCTCATTGAGAACAATGATAGTACCAGTGTATGTAACAATCAAGTAGACCTTTTACTTCCCTAATAATTCCTTGTCCCCTTTTGCAGGAATATTTCATTTAAAACTTCACTTTCAAAACAATAGGAATTTCTGAGCATTTTGGAAAAATTTAGCCGAGACCGTTCAGTTACCAGTTTGTAAGAAAATATTTTAGATGTTAATAACATGATTTTACACCCCTTCTGAATGCTTATTTCCTATTATTTTAGAACTGATAAGGGTTCTCCTCCACTTTACCCCCCCAAAAGAGAAATCAATGTAGTTTCACTGAAGATTTAACACATACTGTCTGACAACAGTTTGCATTAGCAGGACCTACACAAGAAAATAAGCAGAAGCACTTTAAGTCTTTTACGGACGCAATGTATGTCTTTTTTAATCAAGTTGAAAAGGATAATGTGTTTGTGTGTAATATAAAAGTGGGAAAACAAGTTTCAGGAAACATTTTTTTCCTAAAGAATGGAATGTAACGTCAGAGAATAGTCGGAATGAGAGAGAAGCTGGAGAACATATACAGTCAGAAGGTTATGCGTTGGTTCTCATGAGACTGGACAAGCTTTGTTAGGATTATAGTATTAAAGGTTCAACCAAATCCAGTGTCTTGACATGCACATCAGCAAAATTCGAAATGGAAATAAAATGCAAATTTTAATAGCTGAGGTATTAATTGCTGGACCAGATAACCAAGGCATGTGCTTATTTTCCATTGCTTGGAGTCTTGAAATTAAGACGGAATGTCTTTCTGCAAGAGGGGATTTATTCAAACTCATTTGTTGATCATGAAGAGTAATCAATGGATAAACCTTATTTAGCTTTAAAATCTATTAAATAATGAGAGATTATAAGAGAGTATCTGGAGTAATGTGAATATTGGATTTAGATTGTAATTCAACAGAACCACCACTTGATTCTAGAATGGTTCCTGTTCAGAAAAACAAGCAACAAAAAGTAGCTGGTAGTAGGCTCCACTATGCCACTGCACACATTGGGAGTGGCCTATGGAAAGGCTCTGGCCTTAACTTACTATGACGATCTACCTGAACTGCTGCCAAAAAAGCAAAATCTGAAACGAAAGCAAAGAGGCATGTGTCAAGTATCGCCCAGTCCTAACCTTTCCCTTTGCTTTAAGAAGCACCTCCTAGAAAGGAACCTGAGGGCTTTTAAGTTACAAAATGCATTTGCTCATAAAGGTGCCTTACAGCACCCTACTGTTAGATCACAGCAAAATATTTTCCTAATATCTGCATTGTTCCTGAACCATAAAAACAGCCTTTCATTTTAATCTGCTTAACACACGGTGGGAAAGGGCCTCTAATTTCCCAGCATGGTAAGACAAATAATTCATATAACACATTACCACAATATCTACAGTGAAAGCATTTAGTCAGAGCTCATTGGAAACAATGGGGTGCTGGACCAAAGCTGCAAGAAGCAAGTGCTTGAGAGCTCATCATGCATTAAAGCACATTCTGCTGCACTTTAAAGTAAAGACAAAGTCATCATTTACAAAATGAGAGCTGTCCAGAGGCAATAGATCAATTACATCTTTTTTTATAGATGCCTCAGCACCTCCAATTCCCTCTGCTTCCCCAGCCAATTCAGTGCCATCTCCATTCCCCAGTTCTCTATACCAGCGTTTCTCAACGTTTTTGATGCAAGGGGTCTGACTTACTGCTTTCCTAAACCAGGGCAGGAAGATCTCAGGAACTGGTGATGGTCCATGGACAATTTGTTGAGAAACACTGCTCTATCCTCTTAGCTTCCTTTAGATCTCTTCAATACCCTCTCTTGGGTGTTCTGGCTTCTCCAAAACCATCCCACACATTCCCATGATCATTCCAATTCTCTTGCATGGTCCCTTGGCCTGTAACCCAAGTTTTCCTACTGCTGGCCATTCTAAAGCCCTCCCATCCTCTCAAATCCCTCCAAGGTGCAATCTCACAGCTCTGCCAGAAATGACAACTAGTGGAAACAAGCAGCTCAGCAATAGGGTTGCCAGATGGCTTAACCAAAAATACCGAACACTTCCCCTCCCCCCAAAAAAACAAACACACACTGGGGAAAAAATTAAAACGGCATTAAAACAACATGGCCCTTTCAGTGCGTGCAGAGTCAGAATAAGGATACGAACAGGCAAGTGGTTGAGCACTAAAACCCAGGGAAGGCATTGCTTCCTCTTGGTTTTTAGGCTTTTTGCGGGTGGCCATTTTGTTTTCTTGATCAAGCCAGAACGCAGCTTCCCTGCGGAACCAGGTAAGCAGGAGGTATGGGGGCGGGAGGTGTCGGGGGCCCAGTTGCCGAGTGTGTCCTAGGGTTGCCAGGTGTCCGGTATTTTCTGAATTTTTTTACCGGACAGGAGGCAAAAATACTGGGGCTATCTGGGTCAATACCGGACACCTGGCAACCCTACTCAGCAAATATTTTCTGAGCATAATGCAGAGGTACCAGAGGCACTGACCACCTTTCACCTACATCTCTGGAGACATTCTAGTTCTGCAGCCTCTGCTCAGAAAAGGAGGAACCGGCAGCAACCCAAGTATCCCAGGCAAACTGCTCTTGCACTCTCACGCTTGGCCTCTTGAAGAGGCAGATTTACTACTGCAATGAAAAAAACAAACCAAAAAACAACCTTCTAAGTCTTGCAAAGGTCAGCACAACACAATGTAACCACAGTGCTGCTGCTGGGCCTCTATCATGTAGACCAGGGCTACTCAACTTTGCAAGCCCCGGGGCCACAGTGATACTCACAGCACACACCGAGGGCCACAACTTAAGTGTGTTTGCATATACATGCAAATATATATGCAAATAGCTTCTTTCACACAATGCCCCAGCGCTCCTGGCACCTCCTCCCTGGGGGCTAAAAATGCTGACACCCTGTACTTGTCTGTTCCAGCCAGCCCATCCGCTTGCCTCTTTCAATGCTCACCCCACCTGGGAGACATCTCGCCGCTGTGGAGCGTGTTCCCAGTGGAGGCCATGTTCAAAGGATCCCACCTGAGGGCCGCAAGTTGAGCCCTGCGTAAACCCAAACCACACCGTGGGCCGCAAACAAACAGGCCGCATGTTGAGTAGCCCTGATGTAGACTGAGTAACCTGTCAAAGGGTCAAAAGGAATAATTTCCAATTAAAATAAGCAAATTCCAGCAGCCCACATGCTGAGCTGTTCGGTCTGGATTTGCCTGGTATCTTTTTGTCTCCTTCGCAATACTGTAATGAACTTCCTCTCCCCAACTAGTTGGACTGCAGGTGAATGTGGTTAGAAAGCGAAGCTACTAGAGGAATGGAAATTGAAACCAAGTGTTCTTTTGACAGTGGAAGAGCCTATCACCGCTCTGATCCAGTGGAGGCAGGCTTTGCTATGTAAGGCTCTGCCTGCATTTGGCTGGCTATTTCGACAATGGGGTCAAGCCTTGTTCCAGAAGATACTCTTATTCTAATACTGTTATTCACCTTGCCTAGGATATCCTTGAGATATTGTTCTGTATCAGAGGCAGCAGCACAGGAGGGAGGGGCCGGCGAGCACATCTTCCTCCCTTGCACTGCTGCCTCTGTATCCATGGGAGCTGGTACATGCATACCCCCCTTCTGGCACAGAGGCAGCAGCACAGAGGGACGGGGGGCCTGCCTGCAACCATGAAGGTTAACCAGTGAGCCCAGGCTCATCAGTTAACTGTGTACAAATTTTCACTGTCACATCCCTGTTTAGTATATTATGTTCTTACATTTTAACTGTATTTCCACGATTGCTATATATCAGATGCCTCCAACATGTGTGAGTGGGCATGGAATTAAAGTATATAAACATACTGTTAATTAATGTAAAATGTCCTACAATATGTACAAAATAAAGCACTTTAAAAACAGAAACACTGTAGTTTTTCATTCCTGGATCACTACATCTGCCTCATCATTCTCATGTACCTATGTGCAGTAAATGCATGTTACAACTACAAACTAAGATCAATAAAACCTTTAACAAGATTTAATTTGATTCTACAAGGGAGGTTATCATAATCCAACTGCTTTCTCACCTTCTGCTGGCAATTTCTCTCAGCTCTGATTCAGCCACTAACTTTGTTCTCCATCGCACCATCTATTCATGCTGCTATAATACCAGCTCAAACACAGTTTGTAACAGCACAGCAATTTCTCAGAAGTTGCCAGTTTCATAGTGTGTTGCTTTAGAAGTGTATTGAAATTGTTAGATTAAATTACAAATGAAAGACTCTGCAGTGGGGCATCATTACTGGATTTTTTATGTACATCTGGGTGAGCAGGACTTTTAACTGTTCTCCCTTAACAGCTGAAGTTTCTGTTTGTGTTATTATTGGGGAGCGGAAATGGGGGCTTAAGTGAGAAGACGAGGCTTAAGTGAGAAGTAGGCTGGGTAACATCCACAGACTTTCCCCATAACCCAAAAAGAAAAATCACATTGCTTTAACATTAACACATGCTTCATGGCAAGCTTCTTAAAGCCTCTATTAATGCCAGTGAATTTGGTAACTTACTTTGTAACACGCTATTAAAGAAAGTAACTTTGTATAGAAATCTGTTAAAACAAAGGCAGGATCTGGAGACCTACCACTTCCAGCTTCAGTTTTATCAGCTCTCAAAACCCAATGAGGCTTGAGCTTGCTCAGTGAATGAAGACATATCCAAAGAAGTTTATAGGAACTAATCATGATTTAGTACACAGCATTCTTTCATCTGAAACAGTCCTGATTATTGATGTTAGAGCGTATTATGCAGGCCTGTTGATGGGTGTGGGGGGAAGAGGCAGTTGCCAGGGGGCTGGACAATTCAAAAGGGCCCGGGGTTCTCACTACTGCGGCAGTGACAGCAGCTGAGAGCCCCAAGTCCTTTAAATCACTACCAAAGACCCATGTGGTGCGCTCTATACAGGCAGAGGGGGAAGAAGGCACAGTGCTGAGGGCTGGCTGACCCTAGCTCCGCCCCTTCTGTCCAAAGCCCTGCCCCTTCCTGGGGCACAGAGCCCCTCCTTATCCAGGGCCCCTGCAAAGTTCTAGGACCCCATGGTACTGTGCTGCAGCAAGTTCTGTCTTTCTGGTGAGATGCAATAAAACACAGAGTCATGGAAGATTCTTCCAAAGGAATACAGCTGTTCATCCCAGATGCTGAGTAACTACTTTCTATCTACTTAAATTATCTCTGGGCTCGTCTAGACTGCCTGTGGCTTTTGAAAGTAGAGATGCAAATTCAGTGCAAATTTGCATATCGTCTTCCAATCCTGTTTTTGGAAGAATTTTTCGTAAAAAAAGCAGTCTAGACGCGGTTCTTTTTAAAAAAAACCTTTTTCGAAAGAACCCTGTACACCTCATTTTTTTAGGAAGAAGGGTTCTTTCGAAAAAGGGTTTTTCCCCCCTGAAAGAACCGCTTCTAGACTGCTTTTTTTTTTTTTTCAAAAAAACTCTTCCAAAAACGGGATCGGAAGAAGATATGCAAATTCGCACTGAATTTGCATATCTTCTTTCAAAAGCTGAGGGCACTCTAGATGTGCCCTCAGTGTTACAGCCAGATATGGTATTCTTCATTTCCTGTCCTATACTATCTGTGCCACTACACAGCTGTCAAATTCCACACAAGAAGTGACTGAATTTCAATAATACTTGAAGTTATTCCTGATAGCAGTAAAGTGTTTAAAATACATGAGAATGTGGTCAGAATCTGCAAGTTTCACCCACTTCATGCATCAGAACTCTGTGAAACTGAATTTTTCATTGGCCCATTTTTGTTCAAAATTATGTAGATGTAGCGGTAAGCTTTGAACGTATGTAGTTTTTGAGGAAATGAAGGTTTCACACAGCTTGGTTAGGGAAACTGCTACATTTCAGCATCATTTACAAATCCCTCTTCTAGTGACTTTTTTCTTATTCATGGATCAAGTAATTTCTGCCATGACATTGGCAATAAAACACCATCATCATGAGTAGAGACATCTGCATGACAGAGCAGTTTTCACTAGTTTGGGACTCTAACAGCACTGCAAGTAGGGATGTGAATGCTTACCAGTTACGGTTAACCAGCTGGGGCTGGAGCAGCCCCTCACTCGCCACAGGCAGGGGGCTACTCCAGCCTGGCGGTGCCTGCTGTGGGTGGTGGGCAACTCCAGCCTAGCCAAAGCAGCAACTCACCTGTCCCCATTTAAGCGGTTAACTGGTTAAACTTAACATATAACCGGTTACCCAATTAAATGAGATTTCTCCCCCACCCCCACCCCCACCCCCCGTAACTGCAAGCAAGGTTTCTAGAATTCAACCATATCTGGCAGTCCTGTCATAGAATCCTAGGGCTGGAAGAAACCACAGGAAGTCATCAATTCCAGCCCCCTGCCCAAGGCAGGACCAATCCCAACTAAATCATCTCAGCCAGGGCTTTGTCGAGCTGAGACATAAAAACTGCTAGGGATGGAGATTCCACCACCCGCCCCACCCCAGGTAACCCATTCTAGTGCTTCACCGCCCTCTTAGTGAAATAGTTTTTCCTCATATCCAACCTAGACCTCCCCCACTGTAATTTGAGACCATTGCTCCTCGTTCTGCCATCTGTCACTACTGAGAACAACCTCTCTCCATCCTCTTTGGAACCTCCCTTCAGGCAGTTGAAGGCTGCTATCAAATCCCTCCTCACTCTTCTCTTCTGCAGACTAAATAAACCCAAATCCCTCAGCCTCTCCTCGTAGGTCATGTGCTTCAGCCCCCTAATCATTCTGTTCACCTCCGCTGGACCCTCTCCAATGCGTCCACATCCTTTCTGTAGTGGGGGGCCCAGAACTGGACACAATACTCCAGATGTGGCCTCACCAGTGCAGAATAAAGGGGAATAATCTAGATCTGTTGGCAATGCTCCTTCTAATGCACCCTAATATGCCATTACCCTTCTTGGCTACAAGGACACATTGTTGACTCATATCCAGCATCTCATCCACTGTAATCCCCAGGTAATTTTCTGCCAAACTGCTACTTAGCCAGTTGATTCCCAGCCTGTAACAATGCTTGGGATTCTTCCATCCCAAGTGCAGGACTCTGCGCTTGTCCTTGTTGAACCTCATCAGATTTCTTTTGGCCCAATCCTCTAATCTATGTACGTCACACTGAACCCTATCCCTGCCCTCCAACGTATCTACCTCTTCCCCTAATTTAGTGTCATCCACAGATTTGCTGAGGGTGCAATCCATCCCCTCATCCAGGTCATTAATAAAGATATTGAACAAAACCAGCCCTAGAACCTTAGGCCACTCTGCTTGAAACCGACCGCCAACCTGACATCGAGCCATTGACCACTACCCGTTGGGCCCGTCAATCTAGCCAGTTTTCTATTCACCTTACAGTCCATTTATCCAATCCATATTTCCTTAACTTGCTGGAAAGAATATTGTGGGAGACCATATCAAAAGCTTTGCTAAAATCAAGATATATCACATCCACTCTTCCAAGTGCTTAAAAATGGATTCCTTGAGGATCCCCCTCCATGATTTTTCCAGAGACTGAGGTAAGGCTGACCGGTCTGTAGTTCCCTGGATTGTCCTTCTTCCCTTTTTTAAAGATGGGCACTACATTTGCCTTTTTCCAATCATCTGCGATCTCTCCCGATCTCCATGAGTTTTCAAAGATAATGGCCAAAGGCTCTGCAATGATATTTGCCATATCTGTCAGCACCCTCCAATGCATTAAATCTGGACCCATGGATTTGTGTGCGTCCATTTTTTCTAAATAGTTCTTAACCTGTTCTTTCTCCACCGAGGGCTGCCCACCTCCTTCCCATACTGTGTTGCCTAGAGAGTAGTCAGGGAGCTGACCTTGTCTGTGAAGGCAGAGGCAAATAAAGCATTGAGTACTTCTGCTTTTCCCACATCATCTGTCACTAGGTTATCCCCCTCATGCAGTAAGGGCTCCACACCCTCTCTGATCACCCTCTTATTGCTAACATGCCTGTAGAAACCTTTCTTGTTGCCCTTCACATCCCTTGCCAGCTGCAATTGCAATTGTGCTTTCGCCTTCCTGATTACTCCTCTGCATTCTTGAGCAATATATTTATACTCCTCCCTAGTCATGTGCTCAAGTTTACAGTTCTTATAAGCTTCCTTTTTGTGTTTAAGCTCACCAAGGATTTCCCCGGTAAGCCAATCTGGTCACCTACCATATTTGCTTTTCTTACTGCGCATCGGGATGGTTTCTTCCTGAGCCTTCAATAAGGCTTCTTTAAAATACTGCCAGCTCTCCTGGACTCCTTTCCCCTTCATGTCAGCATCCCAGGGGATCCTGCCCATCAGTTCTCTGAGGGAGTCAAAGTCTGCTTTTCTGAAGTCCAGGGTATGTATTTTGGTATTCTCCTTTCTTCCTTTTGTCAGGATTCTGAAATCTACCATCTCATGATCACTGCTGCCCAGGTTACCACCCACATCTACTTCCCCTACTAGTTCCTCCCTGTTTGTGAGCAGCAGGTCAAGTTGCGCATGGCGGCTGGTCGGTTCCTTCAGCACTTGTACCAGGAAGGATGTCATGTACCCTTACAACCCAACTGGATCCTCACGTATCCACAGGACTGAAGGGATGGCCTGCAATTGTTCCTCACAGACAACAGCAACAGGTCCCCCAAGATCCAAATGGAGGAGGAGGAGACAGCAGTGTAAGGTGGCATTGGCAGTAGCTGGCAATAACAGAAGGCAAAGGAAGAGACAAGGATGTAAAATCTTGTTCAAAAAGTTAAACAGTTAAATGGTACGTTTAATCAGTTAATCACTATCCTGCAGGCAGAGGGCTGCTCCCCGTGGGTTGGCACGCCGTACTGTAGGCTGCTCCGGCCAGGGGCCTGCTCAGGCTGGACCGGGCCTCCCGCACCACACCACGGGCAGAGGGCTGCTCAAGCCAGGTAGGGCCTGCTGGTTAACTGTTTTCCCTGGTAAACATGCCTGTAAGGTGAATGCTTACCCGGTAACCGATTAGCCAGTTAACCCTTTACATCTCTAATAGCAGGCCCAGATTCTTCCATAAGCTACCCTCTTCTGATAGACAGACACCTGCAACTACCCATATGGCTTAAACCCAGCACCCCACCCCCAGAAGTGGTCACCTACACTCACTCCAAGCACACACCACCCCAGACACCACCTCAACCTTAATGCCTTTCAGGCACGCCAGCATCCATACCGCCCCCACTCACCCCCCCGATCACACACCCTACTACCATGTATTAATGCCACAAACTTCCCCCATTCTACCCCACATACTCTGCCCCAGTCAATCCGTCACTTGTGTCAATCATGGGACATGTCGCAAACAGAGCTGCACTTAACTTGGCAGCTATCAGGTTGACAGGTGTGTTCTCTGCTGAGTTTGAATTTCTTGTAGGTGACAAAAAGAAATCTCACTTGTTTATTGTCTAATTGGAAGGAGTTTGTGCAGTGCGGAGGGGTGAGGAGTTGGTTAGATGAACTTATGCCCGAGTAAATATTTTTAAAAGATATAGACAATGACTAAGGAGGAGGAAAGGAATAGCAGTCAGTGAGAAAAATTGAGGTAGAAATTTAAAAGATTAGGACAAATGGAATGAAAGAGACTTTAAAATTAAGCATCAGGAAAATATGGCAGTGTTGAAGACTATCAAGGGAATTGGTGAAAGCCCCATCATTTGAGACATTTGAAATTCCACCTCTAAAACATAATTGCACCACAGTGAACAGCCCTGTGCAATCACAGCATTAGGCTACATAACCTGGAAAGGCTTTTCCATTTCTAACTTCTAAAATTCTAGTCAAGCAGAATTAAAGTATTTTCAACACATCTAAAATTTACCCAATGCTACTAAAAAAAGTGAAGTATGATTCACTGTTGCAGCAGCAGAAAGATCACACCCCAAACGGAGCAAAAATTAGACAATACTTTCTAACTAAGCAACATTCTGAACTATATAACTTTCCCTCCTTGTCTGAACTTACTAAAAAAATAATTTAAAAGGTACCTAGTGAATGTAAAAGATATAAAGTGATTTCAGAAATTTTATTTAAAAAAGAAACAATGTTCCCCCTCCCTTTCCCATTTCAGTTATGTTCAAAACACAGTGTACTTATGGGTTTTCCTAAACTCAGTCCTTAATACAATGAGCACCAAGTCTAACATTAAGAAAAATAGATTTAAAACAAAAAAAGTATTTAGAACAATTATTTCATAATTATTTTAAACTGAAAAAGACATTTCTTCCATTAAGTAGGTTACACTGAAAGCGGCTACGCAGACTTATTGCTAACAGTCTAAACTAGCAAACAATACCAGAAGTAACTAAAATTTAAATTGTGTGTGCTGAACTTGGCAGTACCAGTCTCTCTATCATTTATCAACATATTTTAATGAACTAATTACAAATATTTTTCCCTAGAGTACTTTGACTTCCCAGGTTTTTAAACCCATCACCTTACAAACTTAAATATCTCAAGATACCCTATCTTAAGTTTCTGTGGGATGGGTACATGCCATTTAGTGCCACCAGGATAATGAAATCATTTTAAGGATAATTGTAGACATTATAAAATCTAAGGCCAGATTCTTCTCTCCTGTAGAGTTAGGTTTTTCTGGACTACATCCATTCACCTCAATGGAGTTAATCCACATTTTCCCCAAGGGCAAATTTCCTTACACTAGTAGCAAATGAGACAACTTTCAATAGTCAAAAACTGTCTGCCACTCAAATTAAGGAAGTTAAAATGCGATTATCTGGCTAATCTATAGTCAATACAATTTGGATCGACCGTACGATTAGTCGATAAGCCCCACTGTGTAGAGCCGCAGTGGGGGTAACTCCAGCCAGAAATGAGCCGCAGTGGGGGTAACTCCAGGAGCCAGAAATGAGCAGTCCTGGCTCGTGCGGGCTCCCAAGCCACCTGTGCTGCAGCTCTGCATTGTAAATGTACTGAGAGCTGCTAGGCTCTTACTTCATTTAAAATGCAGTGGCGCAGCGACCAGCACTAGCTGGGACTGCTAGGTCCCGGATCGCACTGAATCCAGCAGCCGCCGTTCGCAGCAGACAGCCCTGGCCACCGCGAAAAGGGGCTGCTTGGTGGCAACAGCCCCTGTAAGCAGGGGGGCCCAGCTCACCACTGGGACCCCTGTGGACGGAGGCTGCTTCACAGCAGCATCCCCTATTCCCCTCCTCCCCCCCGAGAGGCAGCAGGGAGTGACAGGTGGCACCCTGGAGACTGTGCTGGGGGGGGAAAACCAGCTTTTATGCCAGCTTCCCCCAGCACCGGTTCCTGTCCCCCCCCTTACTGCCTCTCATGGCAGCAGCAAGGGGGGGGCACGGCCGAGAGCACAGGACGAGCGGAGACTCAAGCAACCCCTGCTCATCCCGTGTTCCCTGCGGCACTTCTGCTTTTGACATGTACAAGAGCTTCAGAGCAGAAGCGCCCACAGTGGGAACACATTTCCCCACTATGCCTCCACGTCCCCTGCCCCGCACGATGAGGGTGCTGGGGGGAACCTGGCTCCTGCTCCCCCCATTGCTGCTTCTCTCTGATAGAGGCAGCAAGGGGAGAGGGGGGGAAGCAACTAGTTGAGTTGCCACTCGACTATCCAATAAGCATTTAGTTAAGTCACTAACATCCCTAACTCAAATATAGTTCTGTAATCTGGGATAGAATAATCATATTGCCAATTAATCTCCATCACCAAATGTGTTCTTTATTTGGTAAAATTACAGCATTTGAATGAAATAGTATGGTATTTACATATTGGCTCATGAGCCACTGAAATACTTTTCAAGACAATAAAGAGTAAGTTATGGTTGCACCGCAACAAGGGAACAGGACTGTTCCCACGAAAATAATGCAAAAATGGTTTTATTGTTCTTATTCTACAAGCATTTATGATTAGGGTTTGCTTTCAGATGCTTCACAGTACATTTCATTTACCCAATAGGCAAATCTACAGTCCTAAATCAGAGACAGTACTTCCGGAAGAGTACTCAATGTGGAAAAAGTGTTCTGAACGTTTAAGGAGAAGAATACTCAAAGCTTAACTGAAAGATCACATAGTAAACTGAAAAATTTTGTTATATCACAAATATTCTATTTAGAACATCTGGAGAACTTACTAAGTGTGGAACTGTATATGGAGCTGAGGAATATAGGAATGATGCCACTATTCATTGATGTTTTAATCAAATTACTGACACCCCAGTCCAAAAAATTAAATTAAATAAAAATAAATGGCCTGGGAAATAAAAGTGATATTTTGCTTAGGTTTTATAGATAGAGAGGAGAGAAACTTCAGGACAGTATAATACAACCCCCTCAGCAGCTCTTGGAAAAGTATTGCAGCTGATTGGCATACTATTTATGACAAAAAATGGGAAAAAAAGCTTGAAGAACTAAAATTTGGCTCCTGATGACTGACATTTTAAATTTTTCAAAAATGATAACGCAACATTTAAACACTGACAGGATAACAGAGTCCAGTCCAACATTTGTTATTTTTTTCAAATATGTTCATTTTTTGAAGGAGGTAATAAAACAGAAGATCTTAGACTTGGTATGTGGAGCACTTCCTGGTGATCCACACACAGCTGGCTGGTCACGTAATGCTAATTTCTCTTTGATTCCAGATGCTCAATAATCCACATATTACATATAGCTAAAATACTCTCCTAATATTAGTTTACCATGTAAGCAATTGCTGTAGTTGCCTTAGGAATATTATATGTCTGCAGATGAACCTGGAAGTGGCATGTGCAGTTGTGACTAGGGTGTTCAGTAGTCAATGAAGTCAATGCATGCTATAAAGACATCTGAGAACATCTGTAATCCAACACATATGGATTATGGTTTAACCTAATGGAAAACTGAAAAATGACTGCCCTGGGTTAAAATAAACTAGAGTAGGTGACAATATATTTATCTGGAAATATCAGCCTTTTTAATCTAACTGGTGGACACTTTTTTCCAATATAGTGTTATTAATCTTCCACACTATGTAATACCATTACTCAAAATCTCCAGTCCACATGTGATCTCTCTCTCACACACACAATTATATAACACTACTTGCTTTACAAATACTTTTGATATCTAAGGGAATGTTTACACTACAGGGGAGATCGAAGCTGCCGCTGTCAATCTTCCAGGGTTTGAATTAGCAGGTCTAGTGAAGACCTGCTAATTCGAACTGAGAGGGGCACTCTGTCCAACGTTGGCAGTTCTGCCTCCAAGAGGAGTAAGGGAAATCAAACAAAGAGTGTGCTCTCTTCAACTTCCTGCAGTGTGGACAGCGCCAAAAGTCAAGTTAAGATACGCAGCTTCAGCTACGTTAATTGCATAGTTGAAGTATCTTAATTTGGACTTGTCCCATAGTGTAGAGATACCCTAAAAGAACAATAAGAGAGTTAACTGTTATAACAAACACCCAATATTTAGGGATCTGACATATCAGATTGTAAGGGATACAAAGAGACACAATATTTCGAAAGTGACAGTAATTAAAGCTGCAATTAGGAATCCAACTTCTCACCACCTTTTCCTTTCTTAGGTTTTCACTGACTGCTTATTTTTTCCAGTTCCCTCTTAACAGCAGCCAGTATAGCCGTACAGCACTGAGTGCAGGTTGCAGTGGAAGCAGCTACTAAAATAGATGATACAGAACAAATATTTCCAGTGTCTTATGTTGATTTAAAAATCAAGGAACGCTTTTCTGGGTACCCATTCTGCAAACTGATCTACACGTGTATCTGGATCTGCCTGCACATGGTACAAACTGCAGGAAAAGATCAGTTGATATGATGAACAGTACACAAGCACAGGATTTGGAATTTACCTGTGTTATACGGCTGTTCTTTTTATGTGTACTCATATATGTGCTATTCATGCATCACGAGGTCATCCCAATGTCAAAAAAATTTCCATAGCATCCATACATATATATATATATATATATATATATATATATATATATATATATATTCCCTTTATGGGAAAAAACATAAAATCAACCAGAATCTTAAATAAACCCAGAATCTTAAATAAATAAATCACAAGTTAGGGGGTTCAGTTTCACCCAATATCTCCATATTGGTCCTGCTTTCAATGAAGCTAAATTATCAATTACAATTCTGTGGTATTTTCTTGCAAAGTTACACACCTTTATGTTTTACATATTAGAAAGGTATGATCACCTAGTTTACATATCAATGTACTTATGTTTAATTTGTAATTTATGCAACATTAATACAGAATGACAGCTCCAATTTTCTTACTGGTTGCAATCTAGAAGAAAACTTCAATTCTCTACCAACTCCATTACATCATCCCAGAAACCAAAACATTTTCTTTCTTTAAATAATTCCCATCTTTTCCACCTCGCCCTCCCACCAATGCACAATTACCGTCCCTAAAAAACTACACTTCCTCAGATATTAAAGGCTCTAAAGACACAATTTCCAGGAGCATTGCTGCATGGATGCCTCCATCACACTGACCTTCGCTTTTTCATTCAGACTGTTACATAACCTAGTGCTTGCGTGCAGTATGTGTGTGTTTCAACGCCCCCCTCCCCAATCCCTTATTTAATGCTACACAAGGGAGAGGAGGGACATATGGGTCAGCAGGTTAGCGGTATCAGAGCCTAAACGGTTCAAGATCACAAACGGAGCACCCCCATCGTTAGACACACTGCCTTCTCCCCTTTTTATAAGTTCCTAGCAGTCTCCTGTTACATAATTTGTAAGGTCTAAAAGTTACAACATTGCAAGACTATGCTGAAGGCTGCCATCCCGAATAATCCCCGTGTGCCAGCAATGGCAATTAAAGCAGATTGAAGCCTATAGACTGGAAGCAATTGGGGAAGGGGGGGAGCAGCTTGTGTAACAGCCACAAACTACTGCAGCTTTGAAAACATTCAGAGAACTCTACCGCATTTATTAAGGAAAATTTCTCCAGTGTTTCTGATTAACCTCGTTACATAACCGGCTTGCATTCCAAATCCACTGTCTCAAGCTCGCTAAATATACATTTTTTTTTTTGCAGCCAAAAGCTTGCTGCACACAAAAACCTTCCCTATCCTCCCGTCTCCTCCAGAGCCCGCTCTTCCTCGCCTCCCCCCTTTCCCCGTTGCATTTGCATAACTGCGCGGTCATTATTCGGAAATTGCCTCTAATTAAATGTTTCAGCGTGTGTCATCTCGCTGGCTTTTACTGTACTCGGATTCTCTGAGTGGGAAGCTGCCTGGGAAGGGGGCGTGGCCAAAATGGGAAAAATACTGTAAAACACAAGCCAACACATGATCAGCCATATTCCAAACAACAACAACAGCACACACTCCCGGAGAAATCGTTGTGCCCCGCACCCCCTGAAAATGTTCCCCGAGTCCCTGCAATCCGCTGGCCCAGGACTCCGGAGCCCGCGAGGGCTGCGCGCGCCAGGTTGGCTGTCATTGCTGTAACAGATCAGTATGTGTATTTATTTGATTCCCACCCATCCCTTAGCGAGCCTACCGAGTGGGTTTCCCTTGAATGATCACAGCGATTTATTCATTGCCAGCGGGAATTAAAGCTACAACTTTGCCCCTCTCGCTTTCTTTTTTTTTTCCCCCGCAAATCCTAAAAATATTTTAAACCCACCGACTTTAACCGCTCGCCGCTCCTATGCAATGGCGGGGGGGGGGGGGGAGGATGTTTCTCCCTCTCTCCAGTATCAAACAGCCAGCGCTAAAACGCTGTCGATACTTTCAATAAAAGTGGGCTGGAGATGCTATAAACAATGCCCAATTTAAATTGGCCAGCACGTTTCCCGCTGACCCGTACTACTAAACACGCGGTGTGCAGCATGAGAGTGCTTAAGTCATCATTAAACCAGCAATTAAAGGCTTTTGTGTGTTTCTTTGCAATATGTTGTCACTGGAGGGAGGGAGGAAAGGAAAATCCACGCGAGACTCGCAAGAGCCCCTCTCTGGAAAGTTGTGCACCTTCACGAAAACCCCAGGAGATCATCAACTTTGGGGACGGATATTTTTTTTAACCACACCGCAGACCACAGCTGTCAAAAGAGCGGAGAAGTCAATCGCAAATCAGCAACCGCCTCATTAATCAGAGCGATCCTATCCAACTCCCCCATTCCCCATCACAACCCTCTGCATATCAGAGCAGAAACTGTCAAAAGAAGGAGAGAGAAAAGAAGGGGGGAGGAGAGAGGAGGTCACTGCAGCTTTAAAAGTTTGTTTCCTTGCCTTCTAATGACCGTACTCTTGGGCTGGTTTGTTGTTAATTATGTAATTTCAGGGGCATCGTTGCCAGCTGAGTTTTGCAGGCGAGAAAAGGGAAAGCACTGAGCCGCGCTCGCTCGCTCACTCTCAATATTTTCCCTCCCGTCTGTAGCAATGAGAAGAAGCTGGAAAGTTTACCGGATTGGAGACAGCAGGGAGTTGCTTTTCTGCGCCCGACTCCCAGCAAACCCCCCCGAGGTGGTGCCCGGGGCTCCACTGCTGCATTTCGCCCTTCTCTCCTGCCCCCTCGCTCTGTGCCCACCTCCCTACCCAGCGCGCCCCCTTGCCCGCCTCTCCCTACCTCTGCCGCCGCCGCTGCTGGAGTAGCTCTGCCTGCGGGCTGCAGCCGGCGCTTCGCTTTTCCGGGCCGGCTCCAGGGTGCCCGCGGTGTCCCTGGCGCCGGCGGCCGGCTCGGAGACGCTGCTGCCCGGCTCGGGGGCGGCGGGATCGGGGGCTGCCGGAGCGGACTCCATGTTTTTCCCGCTGTAGCTGGCTCCGCGATGGCGAGCTCCTGCACTCCCTCTATCTTCTGCTTGCAGCGCGACTCTATGGTCGGCGGCGGCGGCGGCGGCGGCGGCTGCAGCGGGGAGAGCGCGAGCCGGGGCCGGCTGGGAGCGAGCGCGCCGGGCTGTGACCACAGGCAGCGCTAGCGAGAGCCCCGCCGCCTCCCTCCGCCCTCGCAGCCACGCGCCGCGCGGGCTGCCCAGCCCCGACACCGGCAGCGCGGGGGGGGGGGGGGGCTCTGGCTGCACAGCCGGCGGGGACACGCCCAGGCAAACCCGCCTGCCCATGGCCCGGGGGAACACGCGCCTCCCGCCTCCACCAAAGCCCGCCTGGGGGTCAGGCCCTCCCCCCCCCCCTTGCTGGCGGGCAGGTGCCAGGCTGAGGAGCAGTGGGGTTGAGTCAGGGAGACAAGGGACTTAGGAGCCCCTCTCCCTGCCAACAGGGCATGGCCCAGGATGCAAGAGCTGTCTCCGCAGAGAAGGGGGCAGAAGTCCCATCACTGCACCCCTGGACCCAGACTGCCCACCTAAGGAGGGTCCCCCAAACTATTATGCCCTCCCCTTTCCAGCCAGAGTCTTTGGAGGAGGAAAAGCTCCCCCCTTTCCCCCAAGCAACAGAGACTTCCTTGCCCAATAGGTGCTGAAGCAGCAGCAAGACATGCCAGATGGGCCAGGTGTTGCACAACTCATGTGAGACTCACCCATTTAGCAGATCTGTCACACATCTGCACAACAGGCAAAATCTCTCTCAGTCCCTATCCCCTTCTCTCACACACAGGCTACGTCTAGACTGGCATGATTTTGCACAAATACTTTTAACGGAAAAGTTTTTCCGTTAAAAGTATTTGCGCAAAAGCGCGTCTAGATTGGCACGGATGCTTTTGCGGAAAAGCGTCCGTGCCAATCTAGACGCGCTTTTGCACAAGAAAGCCCCGATCGCCATTTTAGCCATCGGGGCTTTTTAGCGCAAAACAAATCTGAGCTGTCTACACTGGCCCTTTTGCGCAAAAGGTTTTGCTTAAAAGGACTTTTGCCTGAACGGGAGCGTCAAAGTATTTGCGCAAGAAGCACTGATTTCTTACATCAGAACGTCAGTGCTCTTGCGCAAATTCAAGCGGCAGTGTAGACAGCTGGCTAGTTTTTGCGCAAAAGCAGCCGCTTTTGCACAAAAACTGGCCAGTATAGACACAGCCCAGAAGGTCAGGACTTTATCTAATAACCTCACTTTTCGTTGCCCCCAAAGGCTACAAAGCTTTTCCATTTGCATCATCACTCTGAGGCCCGCCCGGCTTAGTAGGGGTCAGATGTTGTTCCCATCTAATGAATGTTGGTGGTCCCTCTATGGTGCAAGTTTAGTGGGTTAAAATTTCAGCTTCATCAATTTTTTTTTTTTTACTATCTGTCTGACTCAAACGAAAAAACAAGAATTGCAAAAGCCACAGAAATTACTCGAACAACCTGTTACCCCTAACAAAAGTTTCTCCCATCTTCCAGATACAAGTTGAGGCAAGGTGACAAGGCCTTGAGTGTTGGGAAGCTTGCTTTGTTCATAAAAAGAGGACTTCAGTCCTGAAATCTGTCAAACCAATGCCTTTCATCAGCACTGGGAACAATGGGACTATATGTCAGAGAAAGAATTACACAAATGTTTACTGGACATGATGCTTTTAGAATACCGCAAACTTTAAATAATCAGGAGATTTTGTTTGTTGATTTTATATATATATATATGCAGAGATTAAGTACATCCACCCTATTTATGGATAAATATTTTTCATGTAGGCTTTTGTTTTTTTCTGTTGGCAAAACTAAGTAAATTAAATTTGCAAATTAATTAGCAAATTAATTTTCCTAAGGGAGACAAAGGAAGAGACTGAAGCTTTGAAAGCTGTGGTATGACAATGTACACTAGGGTTTAGTTGTTGGAAAGTGAGGTTTCTTCAAAAACTAAAAATAAGGGAAAATAGACAATGAGAAAGTGCTAATGTTCCTAACAGAGATTTGAATCGACACACAAGAGAGAGTCTCTCTCAACAGCACTTCTCTATAACTCACGAGGAGCAAGAATCAGCCAAAGCAGAGCTAGCGCCTAAATTAATACAGCTCAAAAGGCAATATCTCTTCATTGGAGTGCTTCAGTAACATTCACACAAGAAATGGACAAAGCGGCCCTGTCGTTCAGTAAAAACAGAAGACAAAGCCTCTGGAGAACTTAAATTCAGTGTCAGAGAAACAATAGCAGCAGGAGCTTCCTCACATTTTATATAATTGGGGAGAAACAACCATTGCTGCAGTCTGACTATGGGGCATAATGTCAGAGGTACTGGAAAAGATTATTGCTCAAATTAGCTCCTTAACTAGGCAGCTATCAAGCAGCCCTTGCTGATTTTGCAAGCTCAAGCATGGAACAAAACAGCAAGCAGCTGAGCCCACTTCACTGCCACATACACAAGGTCAGTGGGAGGCCACAGACACATACACCATCCTTCATCCCCAGCAGCCCTCTTAGACACCATGTCTGTGCCTCTCTGACCAATTTTGTGACTACTCAAGTGAAGCTGGCGGCTGCAACTTTCATTATTCTCTAGGGAAAGTTTGAGATACAGCCAAATATCCTTAAGTGAAAGAAGGAAGGAAGGATGGATGGATGGAGGGCTATATTTTGGGCTAATATTACCCTGGCAGCATTGGATTTTCAGTGACCAAAAGGAAAGAAGTAAAGATGGCAATGAGGAAAGAAAAGAACTTAGTCTGACGAGGGAGAAGAGCATTATTCTAATAAACATTGGCACTGCAACATTCCCTCTCATTGTCACTCCCTAAGGTCAAGTGTCCAGCTGAATATACATATAGGCATGAAAAAAGCTAGTCAAAATTTTTCTAAGAAAACAATGGTTGGTTTGCTTTTTCAGAAAGTGCCGATTTGCTGAAACAAAATCTTTGGCCAAATCTATTACAGATTTCATGAAACTTGAGTAAGAACATAAATAGGTTTCCACTGCCAACCCCAGATTCCCGACTATTGCCACAGATTTCCTTTTGGGAACACCATGTTTGACTGTTTCCAAAACAAAATTTTCAAGGTTTTCAAATCACAAGAAATTGTCTGTCAATTGTCTTTCATCCTGATTCCGAACAAAAGCAAATTACTAAGGTTTTTTGTAAACCAAAATTCCTGAGTTCAGACAGGAGTACTACAGATAGGGTGACCATATGTACAGTTCTGTTCAGGCCAGTCCCTTTTGAAACCCTGTCCGAGACGTCCTGACTTTTTGGCAAAAATGGGCAAATGGAGGCACAGAGGAACATTTAGGGAGGCCAATAGCACACAAGGCATTGGGCATTGAGGCTTAGGAAGTCAGCACAGGCCAGAGTGAGGCTGAGACAGTCAGGCATAGTTCTGATGGCATAGGTTTGGGCAAGCAGCCACTCCAGGTGGCTTAGGACAACAGGGGAGTTCTTTAGGGAGATGCTGGAGGGTAGCCCTCCCCCCAAGTTTGAACCCCTGAATTTCATACTTAAAACACATACTCAACCATGGAACAACAAAGCAAGCAGCTGAGGTAGCTCTTAACTGCAAAGGAAATAGCCCTGCTCCCAGCTTTACCAATGGGGCAGTGCATTTGTTTATAAACAGAGGAAGGAAGGGTGATTAAGATAACAAAAGGCTTGTTGTTCAAGTAATCGAAAGATCCTTAGGTGACATGGAAAACATTGCCAGCTACTCCATTTAAAAATGGGGAAAAACAGGAAAAAAAAGTAGGCATAAATAGTGATGTGCTGCATGGATCTGTATTGAGATCAGGGCTGTTCAATTTATTCATAAATGATCAAAATTACTGGAAATAGTTAAGTCCAAAGCTGACTTAAAGAGTTACAAAGGAAACACAAAACTGGGTGACTGGTCAGCCTGAGATCAGATGGAATTCAGTGTTGATAGTTACTTACTCCTCCACTAACATAACACCAGGTCACCCAATTACATTTATAGGCTGCAGATTTAAAACAAACAAAAGTTATTATTTCTTTGCAGTCAACCTGTGGAACTTTTTGCCAAGGGATGATGGAAATGCCCCAACTATCCCAGAATTCCAATAAGAACAGAGTAAGTTCAAGGAGGGTAGGTCCATCAATGGCTACTAGCTAGGATGGGCAAGGATGGTGTCCCTAGTCTTTTGCCAGAAGCTGGGAATGGACAACAGAGGACAGATCACTTAATGATTGCCTCTTCTGTTCATTCCTTCTGAAGCACTTGGCATTGGCCACTGTTGGAAGACATGATACTGGGCTAGATGGACCATTGGTCTGATCCAGTGTGGCCATTCTTATGTTCTTATATATAACCCAGATGTATCTGCACCCTGCGGTAACCCACTAGACCCCACTGCCCTCCCAGAACTGAGATAGAGCCGAGGAGTCCTGACTGTGTTTCTCTCTTTCTCCACAGAGGTATTAACAATGTAAAAATATACATTAAAATGTTAAGCCTAACCAGTGCCCTTTCCATGAGATAACGGAATATGTTAGTTTTAGAGCTGAGTGGATCTAATATTGATTTAATTTTCTTTCTTTTGTATAGGGGTCAGCTGACAGGAGCCCTGTATCTAACTGCTGAGTTGTCTGCCAGAAAACTAGAGTTTTCAAGTGCCTTGGTAGCTCCTGGAAAGAGGTGATGTGTGGGGGGAGAGGGAAGACAGGAGGGCAGACAGAATCAATCCTCCCCTCCTCTCCGATTGGCTGCTTGGCTTGTACTGAGCATGCTCAGTAACACTGCTAAAGCTGCTGTCCTCAGTCTGTCCCACCATGCCCACACTCTTCCCTCCTATCATGACATGCACAGGTTGACCCCACCCACCAAAACCTGAAACCCTCTCCCCCCCAACAGCCTGTGCAGGGGAAAGGGAGTTCAGGTGAGCACCGATTCCAGACAGCTCAGGCCAGTTCTACCAGTGTCCCTATTTTAATTTTTGTAAATATGGTCACACTACTTGTAAAGCCCTATGTAATCCTCCTCACCATAGAACACACTATGTGCTATGCCCCAAGCCAACTCCAGTTCTCTATCCAAAGTCCTTTCAGATACTTGTGGAAATGAGCCATGGCAGAAAAATCAATTCCCTGAATGATCTCTCTCCTGCTTTGTACTGAAAGTTAAATTCTTCTTCCATTTGTGGTTGTCAGGACCATGTAGGAAGGGGATCCTTCTCTATGGTTCATTGAACTTCTTTAAACAGGTGAAATGGTGTTGCTGGAGTATGCAAGTATACAAAGGAAGGTGGGGAGAAATGTTTGGTTGGAGGAGAAAGTGCAACATGAGTTCCTGAAGAGATTATTTCCCTGTGGCCCCACAAAATCCAAGACCAGCTCTGACTAGCCCTCATAACAAGATATGTAACAAATAAAATGGCCTGGATTTTGGTGCTGATTCTGCAGATGCTGTGTCAGACAAGTTGGGACCTTTGCATAAACTATTGTCCTTTTTTAGAAGAAATTGTGTAATCTAAGTATCATTGCACACTAATTACTGGAACAGTGTCTTCAGAACACAGAAATGAATCCACAGGTGCTGGAGCAATACACATCCACAATGTGGAATAATGTAGGTGGACTGTCAAGTTGGTGCAATAGTAGCATAAGTAACAGTTAAGGAATAATACATGTAGCCACCAAAGACGATAGATGGCATGTATTACAAGAGTCTCACATTCCCAGCCCATAAACCATCACTGTCCAGTGCTGTTGCGCAATCAGGCCCAGGAGTCCCAGTGGACTGAGGGGTATCATATCTGTTCCCATCCCCCCAAGTCCTGCTCCTTTCTGCCACTTCTCTGCCCTTTCCCCCCATGGCACCCTATCCTTCCTCAGAGATTGCCAGAGGTTTGGGGCGGGGGAAGGGGGGATGTTGGTGCAGGGTGGCAGCAGCAAACAGAAAAATGGGAAAGGTCTCAAAGATGTGCCATGGATTGCAGGAAAGGAGTTAGATGCTGGAGATAATGGGGGAGAGTAATAGATATTCAGGAGAAGCTTATTTCAGTCATTGATGGAGAGGGCCCTTTGATGGGTCTTCAGATGCATCATTTCATATGGAGCTAACAGTATACATTTTTCTAGGCAATATTAAGGATATACTCACTTTTACATAATTCCCTCTTAAAATAAGCACTTACATTGTATGCAGCCATTCTTTGCTGCATATCCTCAGCTGTGAATTGTAATGATTTATATAACTTAATTGAAATTTGTTTTGCTGATTAAAGTTGGCATTGAAATTAAAATAACAGATATGGCTTCCATTTGAAATATCTGCTACCTGTCTGTACCTGAAAACAACTTTAAGTAATTACCCAACCCACTAAGCTCTAGCAAAAAATACTGGTTCCATGTTTGGAACCTGAGCATTTGGCAGTAATTCAATCAAACATTTATTCAGAATTTTAAACATCTGCTCTAGGATAAAGGAGAAGAAACAAGAAAATGAAAGAAGAGCAATGTGAAGGGTAAGGAGAAGCATTATGACTAAATTATTAAAGCCTCTTCATTCATATTTGTAATTATATGTGCACACACACAGAGGTAACATAATTTATATAAGGATAGGTGCTCTTCCCTCAGCCCTTAAATGAAGCAGAAGTGTGGGCTGCTGGCCTCACATACAGTTCAGCAGAAGTCACTGGTTAGACTCTTTTGTGAAACAGTTTACTCTATGCCCTGCAAAGTTACAGTGCCTAGTCCACAAGCTCATTGTTTGATGAGCTACTACTTTCACTTCCTTCTCCTGAAGTTTGGAGTTGGATTCTTACTGGATCCCTTACTTATTTCTGAAAAGGGCTGAAATGAAGATTGTGTAAATCAAATTAATTCTTTACCACTCATCTATACGCTAGTGACCATATTCACAGTCAGTATCTCCTGATGTAAAGGGTGAATAGTAACAGCACAAACATGTTTCTAACTGAGCAACAGAAGTAAGGCAAATGACATAGTGATTTCAGTCTCCCGCAGTTGGCTTTCTTAATAGCTTTTCTTTCGCTGCTGTTTTCCTACAATTTGTTAATAAAATTATTGAATATCTTCCTGTAGGAATCTGAGCAGCTTTATGAGGTCCCACACCATTGGAGACAAGCCTCTTTCTCCCACAAAACTGAATTAATTGAATTTTGAAGAACTTTTGTCAAACCTACTCAAAGTATCTGGTGAACCAAGGGAGACCTGGATGAGAAAGTCTCCTAAGGATAGAATTTTTCTTCCTAGAAGAGAGGGAAATTAGGTATTTTAACGAAGAGCAGAAAAAGAGATGCCATTTCTAAAAGGGTTCAGAGATTAGTCTTTGTTCAAGTTTTATTGTTTGTTTTAATTAAATCCCATTCATATGTGTTAATTTTAACACAGTTTCCTTAACTAGCCACTTCCACAAATGCAACGTTGTTATGTAATTCAAATAGTTAGCCTACACATTAAGTCTGAATGATAATTAGTACCATTTGTACAAGATTTTTTCAAAATATAATTGGGCTAGCAAACTTTTGAGGGGATTTAAAGCAACATAGGAAAAGTAGCTGCAGAAAACAAAGTCCTTAATATTACATATATGGCTATTGCTCAAATTGAAATAGGCCTGGTCTATACTAGACCAGGAAGATCGGCTTAAAATGCACAACTCCAGCTATGCAAAATGCATAGCTGGACTCGGTATACCATAAGCTGAGCCTTGGCAGTGTCCATATAGCAGGAGGCCAATGGGAGCAAATGCTCCCATCAGCTTCCCTTACTCCTTGCAAAAGTAGGAGTACTGGTCGTCAGTGGGGACTGGCCTCAGCATTCGATTTACGGGTTTATACTAGGTCCACTAAATTGAACACCAGAAGATTGACCTCTGGAGCACTGATCTTCTGAGAAATATAGATGTGTCCTGAGTGCCTGTCATGCTCCCATTGAACTTTGCCAGTGATAAAACTCCTATATATCTCAGCAGAGAGTCAGTAAGTTCCAAGTTACTTTTGTTTTTGAGGGAGATTTTGAAAACTCAGATAGTTCAAACTCACTTAAAAAGTTCATTTCTATTCAAAATCAGAAAAGATTCACGCTGACAAACCAACAGTATGTAAAAGTAGAAAGATTAGTCTACATCTCCATCAGTATTCCTAGTCCTTCATATAATGTAAGGCTGTAAAAATGGTACTTCATATTGTATTGCTAAAGAACCAGCACATATATATGTAATCAAGGCAATAATTTCATAGCCACTGTTGTAATGCATACACCCAAGGAGGGAGAGTGAAGACAAAATGCTTAGTGGTAGCTTTGGTATTTCCTGAATCTAGTGATTAATATTCTCTACAGAATGTATTTGAAATTTCCTAGAAAAGAAAAACTATTAAACTATTAAAAAGAAAAACTATTAAAAAACCAACAACTTCACTTTTTAACCTACCTGAAAGTCTTAACCCTGTAGAGCTCCTACTGGGGAGGGGAATGATGTAGAGGATGCAAGCATGCCTTCACCCCACTAAGTCCTCTCCATTAACAGTATGTTGTCTTTCAGCCACCCTAAAACTTTAGATATTGCATCCCTAATGTCCGATTTAAAAAAAACAAAAACAACCCCCCTGCCCCACACACACACACTCCCGTCAGTCTCTTCAGCCCAAGCATAAAACTGAGGTGTTGGGGTTTAGATTAGCATTAAAATTGAATTACATCACAGAGATGACAGCTGCAATTTTAATTTTAATTAATTATTCATCTTTTACATAATGTTGGGCTTAATTTAATTAACATAGCAGCTAGTAAAATATTTTTATTTGGAAATTAGAAGATTTGCCTGGTGTTGCTTGGGTCCTAAACTCAATTAATTTTTGGTTTTTGGAAAATACAATGAAAATGTACGTGCTTCATTTGAATCATTGCTCTGGGCTGGGGCTGAGGATGAGGGGTTCAGTATGCAGGCTGCCCCAGGTAGAGAAGACAACCTCAGCCCTTTCTCACCACAGCAGGTAGGGGCCAGGTGAGAAGTGCCTTTCCATAGCTGCTGCAGGTCCAGCAGGCACAACTGGGGGAGGAGCGCATGTCCCCCAGCTGGGGCAGGTCCAGGTTAGGCTAGGTGGGAGCATCAGAAGGACCACTTGTCCCCCAGCAATGGCAGCTCTGGGTGGAGTACCATGGCTGGTAGAGGAGGTACCTCCTCCACTGGCCCCAGCATGGAGCAGACATGGGTGGGGGGGCAGGCACCCTCTCCCATAGCCACTACATAGAGTTCCCACAGATGAGGGGGAGGCACAGACCCCTGCTGGCCCAGAATGGAGCTGCGGTGGCAGCTCTGCCCTGACGCTGGTGGGCAGACATGGAACTCTACTTGTCCACCCTCAGCCCCTGCCCTCCCTAAGCCCATCCTGAACCCTCTTTCCACATTTGCTCAGTTATGTCAATTTTGAGGACTGTACTTGATTTGGCCTTTTTTCTGTTTGGTTTTATGAGAAGCAATCCCGTTCCAGGCATGTTCTGTTTTCCTGGCACAACCAAACCTTTCCATTGCTTTAAGTTATAATAAGATGAAGCTACATACCAAATTTGGTGGTTCTAGTTCTTACCAGTTAGGAGGAGTTCTTGAGCAAACAGATACACAGACACATAGGGTGTGGCTACACTACAGGGTTTTGTTGACAAAAGTGGCCTTTTGTCAAGAAAACTATACCTGCGTCTACACTACCGCCACGTTCTGTCAACAGTAAGTCGACAGAATGCAGCAGTTTTGTCAACAGCGGTAAACCTCCTTTTACGAGGAAGAACGCCTTTGTCGACAGAGATCTGTCGACAAAAGGGTGTGTGTGGACGTAGGGAGCCAGTTCTGTCGGAAAAAAAAGGCCTCCAGGAAGAAGCCCTGGTGGACAGTCCCATCTGCAGGCCTGGACAGCATCTTTTAAAGGGATAGTCACCCTGCCAGCCATTAGAGGCAGGAAACCAGCCACAGCACACGGCCATTCCTGTCCCACAGGATCCCATGCATGTCCCAGCCCCAAGACCATCCTGGCCCTTCCAGGGACCCTTCTGAGTACCCACCCAGGGGCTCCAAATGCCGGGTACCGGCATGGTCTGGGACAGAAATAAAGAGCCTCCTCGAGGTGTGGTCCGAGGAGGAATCCTTACAAGCCCTCCACACACGCTGCAGGAATGCGAAAATTTATAGCCGCATGGGCCATGGACTGGCCAGGAGAGGGCACCATCCCCGCACCCTGGAGCAAGTGCGGGCCAAAGTTAAAGAGTTGCACCAAGGGTATGCGAAGGCCCAAGATGAGAGCTCCCGCTCTGGGGCAGCCCCACACTACTGCCCATACTACGCAGAGCTGGCACACATTCTTGGCGGTGGGGAAGCCCGGACACCACTGCATCTCGTGCAGTCTGGGTTATCGGAGCCTGTGGTGGATGAACCAGAGCAGGAGCATAATCAGTCTAGGGAATCTGGAGAGCGAGACCTGTTGCTGGAGGAGGAGGAGGAGGACGACGACAACACCGTGACCCTCACCCTGGAGCTGGTCACCCAGACCCCAGAGGCCTCCCAGGTGTTTTCGGACGTCGGGGAAGAACCAGCAGGTGAGCGCTGTGAGGTTGTGCCACATGCAGGGTGGGGGAGGTGGGTGCACAGTGGGTGATGCACAAGGGAAACGTGTCATGCTCAGCCTGGACAGCATGCAGCTGGCCGTGCATGTGCAAGCACGTGCAGCGGTAGTGTGTGACACGAGGGTGTGTGCCACGTGGTGCCAGGAGCCATTTCCACAACACACACGGGTGGGTTGGCAGTGTGAGGGGGCATATGGTACCATTCGCACTTTGGGGCCCCTGTGATGCTCAGGCTGATGCCCAGCTCACACATGGTGTTACTTTCAGAACCTCTGAGTCCCCTGTCTGAAGGAGAGTCCCTTATAGCGAGGGCATGCCCTTGTGCACAGCTGTTGCACGCATGACTGATTATCTCTTCCTCTTTTCCTCCACTGCTGAACCACCTGTGCAAGAGGGCCGCAGCACCCCAATCCCACCTCCATCTCGGGGACACGGTAGCCGCAGGCACTGGCGTGCTTATACAGAGGTTCTGAAGATGCATATGGCAGCCCCGCAGGATCTCAACAAGACCCTGAAAGAGAGGACGGAGGCAGAGGCTCTGTGGCATGATCACCTGCTGGAAGAGCTTGTACAGCAGTGCACTTCCATTTGTGCCACAATCCGTGAGGCCTGTGGCTTGCCTGCTCCTGTCCCTGGTACCGCTCCTCCGGCCTGCCATGACCCTGCCCCACCAAATCCCCTTTCCCCACCACCACCCCCTTCTCCCCTTGCACCTCCCTCTCCCCCAGCTTCCCCATCTCCCAGCCCCCCCTTTCTCCCTGGCCCTCCTCTCCCCCTGGCCCTCCCAGACCCAAGTGCATCTCCCCTCTCCTGTTCAGCACTCTGTCAGTTGCCCCACCCGACACCGAGGCCATGGTGGTCCCCGCATGCGAGGGGGCAGGAGCTTGTGAGCAGGGAAGCACCGTCCCACCTGAACCCCCTCCTCCCTCCAGGTTCTTAGCCCCCTCCCCCCTCCAGGTTTTAAGCACCCCCCACCACCCCAGTTACAGACAATGTTGGTTATTTAAGAAAATGTTTATTTTTGAATCAGAAATTATGGTATGAGAGAAAACTATGTACAATGAACAAAAGATTTTATATTTTAGTAACATTTCTAGATGCTTTCAGTTAATTATATTGATAACAATAAAACAAAACTTATTATTTTCAAACAAAACCTGTGGTTTATTATTTCTAGAAAGAGGGTCAGGGTGAGGGTTATGGAGGGAAGGTTGTATTGGGCCAGGGCCAAGCCCCCATAGAGGAGACCCTCGGGAGACTCAGTGGGCTCCTTCAGAGAATCGCTTCCTAAGGGCCTCCCGGATGTGAACACCAGACTGGTGAGCCTGGAGGATGGCAGCTATCCAGGGCTGCTCAAATTGCCTCTCTGCGCCATCAGCACCTGTACCCCACCCTGAAAGGAAAGCCTCCTCTTTTCTCTCCATGAGGTTATGGAGAATGCAACATGCGGCCACCACCTCAGGGATGTTGCGTTCCCCCATTTCTAGGCATGTGAGCAAGCAACGGAATCTCCCTTTTAAACGTCCGAATGCGCATTCCACCTGGATGTGAGCTTGGCTAAGATGAGCATTAAACTGCTTCTTGCTCGCATCCAAGTGGCCGGTGTAGGGCTTCATCAGCCATGGCATCAGGGGGTAGGTGGCATCAGCTACAATGCACACCGGCATGTGCACGTCCCCAAGGGCAAGGTGCCGATGCAGGAAAAATGTTCCTGCCTGCAGCCTCCGGTAGAGTAGGAGTTCCTGAAGTTGCGGGCAACATGTGCCCGCCCTGACTACCCAACACAAATGTCAGTAAATTGTCCCCGGTGGTCGACCAGGGCCTGGAGCACCATTGAAAAGTAGCCCTTCCTATTAATGAATTGGGCTGCTCAATGGGGCGGTGCACGGATTGGGATGTGTGTCCCATCGAGCGGTCCTCCACAGTCTGGGGAGCCAAGGGCAGCAAAGCCAGCCGTGATGGTGTCCAGGTCTCCCAGACGGAGGAGCCTGTTCAGCAGCTCGGAATTGATGGCCCTCACCACCTGCAGAAAGAGACAAATAGACAGACAAGAAAAATGTTAGACAGGGTGCTTGAGCCCTTGGGAGGAGAACACCCCCAACCCGCCCCCCCCCCAAACACCCCGGGAATCCCCTCCTCAGGACTCCCCCCCCAGGAGCAGTGCCGGGTGAGTGGAGGAGCTCCCTCCCACTCTCACTCCACCCCATCCCCCACTCCTCCTTGCCCTTTCCTGACAGTCCACCTCTTTCACCCCCCAGCAGTGACTGTCCCCCTAGAATGACTTACCTCCATCAAGACGGCTCCGACAGTAGACCTGCCCACTCCAAACTGGTGTCCCATGGAGCAGTAGCTGTTGGACATTGCGAGCTTCCAGAGGGCAATAGCAACCCTCTTTTCCAGGGGGATGGTGGGGCTCAGGTGCATGTCCTGTTGTTGGAGAGCAGGGGCGAGCCAGGCACACAGCTCCTGGAACGTGTCCTTCTGCATCTGGAAGTTGCGGAGCCACTGCTGGTCGTCCCACAACTCCATAACGAGCCAGTCCCACCAGTCGGAGCTGGTGTCAAGCCTCCAAAAACGCCTCTCCAGGAAGAAGTTTGGAGGCAAGGGCATTGATCCTGCATCCCGGGCGAAGCTTTCAAATCTCTGGTCTGGATCCAGATGGGGAAGGAGCATCATGACTGTGTCATGCAGATGCAGCAGAACTTGCAGAATGCTGGTGTGGGGCCATCTCCTGCCCAGGGGCAGCTCTGGCTCCATGGCAAAAAAAGGGATCAAAATCAGAAAAACCTCAAAAAAAACCCCAAACTGTTGTGGTGTCCCAGGAAGCAGGGCACTCACAGCAAGCACTGCAAAACCTTTGCTGTCCCTCTCGGAGGTAAGCAAGGCAGCTGCAGGAGCAGAGCAACAGCTGTTCAGGGGGCTCCCTTTAAGCACGCGTCTCTGCAAAGGGCAGGCAGCAGCACCAGGAATAAATGGTGCCCCCATGCCCTGCCAGAAGCGGTTCTGGGTGCCTTCTTTTGTCTACAGAGTGTCCGCCAGTCTGGACGCTCTTTGTCGACAGAGGATTTGTTGACAGTATCTGTCGACAAAGCCTCTGTTGGCAAAAGCCTATAGTCTAGACGTGCCCATGGAAAAATTATCTCAAATATATAGTAGGTAAAAAAAGGAAGTTATCCACTCTGTGCAAAGGTCATCCAGCAAGGCAAAAGTTATTAAAAATATATGTTCTTTGTTTTGTGTAACTCTTAGAGAATTCAGCATCCCACAATATAAAACCAGAGTTAGGACACAAGGTTAGAGCCAAGGAAACAGCACATAGGAAGACTGCATCTGAAATCTAAAATGGAAAATCTATTTAGTGATTACATTTGCATTGGAGATAAACACATATTACTTAGTAAGATGCCAAACTCAAGCAATCAGGCTTCGTTATCTGAGCGATCATCTGATTATTTTTTGTTCTTGTTTTACACAGTCAACACTAGCTACAGTAAACAGTCAGGTCACCAGGCTTTCAGGTAGTTAAAAACTTTTGCAAGGGTGGGGATAGAGAAGAGGATCTGAACAGAGAGTTCTTCATGTACTGACAATTTCACAGATCTGCAGGCAGTGTATTACTTATATAAGATACTATTGATGGCATGATTCCTTGTGTTGTTACATTTAGAAGATAAATATATTGCACCCATGTTCTGAATCTGAAGTATCAGTTAGTGCACGCATGTATGCACACACACACACACACACACACACACACACAAGTGCACTTGCAAGGAAGAAGAATCACTCATAGTAGATATAATAATTCTGGTGTGTCAAAGATTTACAAGGCAGAAAAGTAAAGTTATTTTCTTTTTACAGAAATAAGAGAGAGGAGAGGAGAGAAAAGAAGCTACTGACCATACATAAACATGACATTTATAATAGTAAGAAAATCTGTGATTTGTTTTCACTGTGATGTTTTCTACATGCCTAGAGTGTAATGAAGTAGCTAATGGCTACTTGGTAGTTTACATACAAAGAGTTGGTGACTTTGGTCCAATTCCCAGTGGACATGTCCATATCATGAAAACCAAGCCTCTGTCAACTCTGATCAAATGCATCTCTTGCACCAGAGGCCACCCTAGGAAACACTTCAACAAGTGGACCAGCTGAGCCAACTTTAGGGATAGAGTGGGACGAAGGACCTACCCATATCATTGAATAAACAACCAATTTGTTTGTTTTGCTTCCTGTGGCTCCACTTGGCTGTCAATGGCGAACTGCAGCCAATGGGAGCTGCAAGACTCCATGGCCAAGGAGCCTTTTGATAAACTAAATGAAGCAGCCCATTAGCAGCTCTCTCAAAGTAAGCCTGCAGCCCACTGTGGCTACGTCTACACCGTTGCGCTATTTCAGGATACCAGAAGTACCCCGAAATAGCTATTCTGTGTCTTTTGAGCGTGCCCGTTATTTCAAAATATAACAGGCTCGCTATTTCGATGTCCCCTGTAAACCTCATTCCATGAGGGTTAAGGGATGTTTCAGAATAGTGCTTTATTTCAAAATTTGGTACAGTGTAGACAGCACTAAATTTCAAAATATGCTATTTCAAAATTACCTTAAGCTACACAATTTGCCACACCCTTTGAGAAACACTAATCTAGGAGCATGAAGACAATGCCTATCACAACAAATGAAAAAATAACCAAATAAATAATATATTCCAGAATAATTTTGACATTTGAGAAGCCCCCATGCCTTATGAGAATTGGCTTGTGAATATGAACATGCATAACTCAAAGATGCTTTATGCAAGCAGGTTATGTAACTTATCAATTGTACAGTTATAATCTGTTGGATCTGTACGTCTTATTTTAACACATGTATCATTCTTGTATGTGAAGTTCGAAATAGGAAGTGTGAGTCTGTTTATAGTTTTAAATGAGAGCCATTACTGGTGCCCAGGAAGCCTAATGGTTTGGTGGTCAACACAATGACTTATAAATGGCCTTGTTTGTCCTGTAAGTTCAGAAGGTGGTTCATCTAGGGAGACATATGACCATAACATGTGGTATTGGAATCCATTTTGAACCTGGTGTTTTTCTATGGGAGGGGGGATGCTACACAAAAAGATTCCTGCCCTGGGGGAAAGTCTATTTAAGCTATGGAAAGCTATTAGCTCTTGCCTTCAGCTGACTTTTGAAAGTGCCTGGCACACTCTCGGGAGAAACAAAGAAATTTAAAGAGATGGAAACCTAAGTCAGAATAAAAGACTGACTCTGATTTAAAACTAAGACCTGAATTAAGAACAGCTTTTTTAGAGTAACAATTTGCATATGACAAGTTTCTTAGCGAATGAGAACTAGCTATGCATTTTCTATTCACTTTAATCTATCTGTTTTTACTTGAAACCACTTAAATCCTACTTTTCATACTTAATAAAATACACTTTTGTTTATTACCAAACCCATTGTAAATGATCATGATCAGCACACTGGGCAACAATCCAAAGGGGCCGTCTGTGACCACACCATCTCACAACAGTAAACTATATAAATTGAAGACAAAGACAGAAAACAGAGGGCAGCATATCGAGAAATATAACAAAGGCCTTAAGTTTAGTTTTAGATAATTTCTACTTTTTTTTAGAATCACATAATAACTTTAATTTCAAGTAGCAGGAGAAGTTTGGTAACAAAATAACCATCTTGATCTGACACAGGACTCTTGTTGCATCTTGAATTATGAAAATTAAATGTAAAAATCACTCACTGTTTTCGTAAATCTTCATAACTCTGACTCAACGAACACTGAGTTCTCTTAAAATATCTCAGTGTAAGTCCCGCCCCCTAATAAAATAATCCAGTTATATATAGTAGAAAAATCTTTTCAGATAACACAGTGCCAATGCAATTAAATAGAAAAGTTACGTTTCTTCTTTTAAATTGTTTTCTTTTTTTAATCAGAGGGAATAATCATTTTTTTTACAAATAAAGCCATTATGTAAAAGTAAAAACAAACTATGCAGAAAACTCTTAACACTGTTCAGATATTCACATTTAAAAATATAATTGGCTTTCAGCTTTTATATGCAGAATAAAAATCCCTTTCTTACGCATTAGTTTTAGCTTATGTTTGATGATTGTGTCAGAGACATTTTAAAGTTACTTATACAGTTGAACTGAATTTGCAAAGGAAAAGAAAGAACCTTCAAGATACTCTTCCATTTGAACATGTACCAGATTGTATTATATGTTTTTTGCTATCTTATCTTCCATAGTGCATGAGATACTTTCTGAGTGGGACTTCTAAATTCACGTTGCTTCTTCAATGAAGAAATTTCCCATATTCCATTTATTTATATTGTAGAAATTTAATCCCAAAGGAACTGCAAAGTAAGCAGCTCCAGGAAAACCCTTAAAGATAAAAATGCAAAAAAATCTACTAAAATGGCAACTCAATAGGTGAATTAAAGTCAACTCATTAGCTTTATCAATAGATATAAAGCCATATCTATTGATAAAGCTAAATTAGCCCATAGCTATATTATAATAAAACAGCCATAGATTCCCCCACCCACATTTTGCCACTGCTCACAAATTCAATGTGAACTTCTCAATACTCACTCAAAGAAGTAAAACTTTCATTGGCAGCATTATACTATTGATCTTACCTTAGAATATATGCCAGCATTTGCCTTCACCTTCAAATATCCAATACTCTCAACAAATGGTTAAGAAAATACAACAGTTGTTAAGCCATTCACTTTACACCGACACCATTTTGACTTCTCTCCTATTATATATCACCTGTAGATTTGCATTACCATTTTTCTAGTACTTTTACCATTGGGGCCTTCCCTTCAGCTTTTCCTGAGACCTGATTTATAGCTTCATAAGCCCTTCATGTTGATATTAAATATTCAGGTGAATGATGAATTATAGCATAGTCATGAAAATGTAGGAAAATGCATTTTGCATGTGTTCAAATAATTTTCAAAGAAAAAGAAATGTTGGCTTACGTTAAGGGCTAATTCCATGTAAGGCTCTGTTGCTTCCAATTAAATTTGGGTGCAATCAATATTTTTCATACTTAATAAAATAACGCTTTTGTTTACCAACAATAGACAACATAGATCTAGAGAGAGGATCTCAATAGTTGCATGTTAGAACATTAAGCTAAATCACAGGGTTTTTTTATTTTATTCATTTTCAAATGGTATTGGTGAAGCTCTGCGGAGCTGGAAGCGTTTGAAACCTTGATATGTGAATGTGATACAGAAAAAATTGCTGCCAGTGATTTTCCAAACCTAAACATTTGTATTTCTTTGGAATCAGATTATTTTAATTTTGAAAGTATTTGCATTTCCAACAGGAAAAGTACCATCAAACAAGTGTCTTATGAAATGTGACTATTTTGTCTGCCAGTTTAAAAAGTTTCTATTTTCAATCCCCACACCTCCAAAATAAGACAAAACGTAGTGAAGCTTTGGCAAAATAACCCCATTTTCAATATGCCAAAACACTCAGATTAAGTAATATGCCTTTTGTTGTGAGTTTTTCTTCTCCCTCTAATTACAGTGGAGAAGAGGGAGGGGTAAAAAGTATGATGGTCTCCTGAAATTAATTGTATGAGCTAATAAATTATTCCAAGTTAACAAGCAAGACAAAGGGGAGTCATTTTGTGCTTGTCATTTTTCTACTTGAAATTGTTTTAGGATATTCAGGAACCTTGTCTTCCTGTATGAGGCCTCCCAATCCTGAACGTGGCTTTGAGGCTCACCACAATATATATTAACTAGCACATTTACCCAGCGTTGTTTGGGTCCTTAAAGAGGGTTCTCAGGACAGGGGGTTAGGGGCATGTGAGGTGCAGGATCAGGGTTGAGGAGGTGAGGAGGGGCTCTGGGCAGGTGTGTGTGTGTAGGGGGGAGGACAGAGGACCAAAGTCCTCCCCCCCCCCCCCCAAGATTCGTGCCTGCTCTTCCCCTTTCTGTCCCTGTCAGGGAACTAGGGCAAAATTCATAGCTTGTCTGCCCCCTGCACTCCCCAGCCAGAGTGAGGAATGCAGCAAACTGCACTTTCCCCTCATTCCCTGATGAAGGGGAGCAGCCAGCAATTTCCCTGTATGAATCTGGGAGGGGGAGCTTCAGCTCCTTTGCCATCCCTAAAGCAGGGGGTGGGAGACTCAAGGCTTCAGCCCCCCCCACCCACCTGGGGGGTTGGAGGCTCGAGGCTGGGACAGTCCTGGATGGCAGGGGGTGGCATGCTGCCCCAGACAGCCCTTTCCACCTGCCTGGTGATTCTGTTTCTTTTCTGTATGGTTTTATGATTTCCAGGCACATGCCATTTTCTTGGCACAACCAAACCCTTACGATGTTTTAAGTTATGGTAAGAGGAAGCTGTATACCGAGTTTGATGGTCCTAGGTTTAGGAGTTCTTGAACAAACAGACAAATTCTCTCAAATATATAGTAAACTAGAAGATTTACCCAGCATTGCTCAGATCCTTAACTCAAATAAGTTTTGTTTTTCTCCATCATTGTTCTTTGGGAGAGGAGGCTGAGGATGAGGGGTTCAGTATGCAGGCTGCCCTGGGAAGAGAGGACAACCCCTGACCTCTCTCACCACAGCAGCTTGGTGCCAGGTGAGAAACACCTATCCATAGATGCTGCAGTTGCGGTGGGGTCTAACCAGCTGGGGGACAGATATATACACACACACACACTGCAATATATAGTAGATAGCTGTCCCTTTCTCTACCTCTACCCCCTGCTAGCCCAAGGGGTTATAGCTGTCCCAGTTCCAATGTCTGGCCTCTTGCTACTCCCTCCACCCCAGTCATCCTACAGTATAACTGCCCCTCTTATCAGATGCCTCCCTTCATGAGAAACAATTAAATTCTAGGCACACCCCATTGCCCTGGAACAACCAAATCCTGACATTGCTATAAGTTAGGATAAGGGAAAGCTGCATACTAAATTTGGCTGTCCTAGCTCATATCACTTAGGAGGAGTTCTTGAAGAAACAGTCTTACAGACAGACGGACAGACAGATGTACATTTCTAAAATATATAGTAAGATAAAGATAATAACCACTGAAACCCCAAACAGTCTCTTGCTATGCACTGCTGCTCAAAATGTCAGCCTTGTGTAATACAAAGTTTATAGTCCTTCTGATCTGCTCTCATATCCCTCCCCTTCCTTAGGGAATAGACTCTTGGCCTGGGATATTGGAATTAAAAATTCCTTATTAATTCATTTTCAGCTGGCACAAACCTCATGCTTTTTAGGTTCAGTAAGAACTGCAAGTCTATTCTCCCTGTTTAACCACTTATAATTAAAGATAAATGAATAGCTCAGCTCTGTTTTTGACCCAAATGAATCTGCTGATTAACCTAATAGTTTTTATTTCCATTGAACTATGGAATTAGAATGAAAATATCTTTTATGAAGAGATCCTATTCTAGAAAACCTTATTCCCACAAGGAAAGATACAGTGGGATAGATCCTAAATTGGTTATAATATCTTTCAGAAAAATCTATGTTTGGAAAGCATATGTAGGATGATTAGTGAATCTTTAATTTTTTTAAAGAATGGTTGAAAATTGGACATTTTTAGAACAATGATCACTGAACATTTGCTTATGTTACGCTTAACATTTTATGTTTCCAAATGAAGGCCCTTCTCTCAATCTGGACTCTATACTTTTAAGCCCCAAACTAAGTGCCCTAGGTTTTGCACATCCAGAAACTTGGATTTGTTCATGAAAAGGCATTTCTCTCCCAAATCAGGCAGACAGATGTTTGTATGCCTCATTTAGCCATAAACAATTAATATTTGTGTGCGCACACACATCTGATTTTGAGGGCATGCACTAAGTTCCCAAATGTTTGAGGTCAATAGAATTATGGTGATTTACAAAGGTGTAGGAGCAAGACTTCGCTGTATGTTGAATGCATGCAATAAGAACCTCATAAGTGACTTATCTAAAAGGTTTACATTGGTTTGTGGCTTAAAAGATTTCAATCTTGCCCTGCTTACTGACTGAAAGAAAAAGAGTTTTGTCTAAATGAGTGAAATTCCGGACTCAGTTTGGGTTAAGAGTTTGTCTTTAGGGAAACATTTTGACCAATCTTGAGAAGATTCAGTCTTGAACATTTTACCAGTCATTTTAGAATGCTATAGCCATGTTCTTCTGCTGAGGATTTGAACAAAATGTTTGCTATATACTGAAGTAGAAAATCATACAAAATATTTGAATCCTTATTGAGCAGGATTCTAAACATGTATTATGCTTCCAGTATGTATACGTTGGTTTAGTTTAATAGCAGTGCTATTAGGAAACAACCAAAAGCAACCTAGTTAAGCAATCTCTGGGTAAAGACACAGAGAGTCAGCAAAGGTTGATGTCTGAGCTATTGGCTGTGAAGACACTATTTCCATGCCCCAGACAAGTTACAAGACTTGGATGGTCAATGCTGGAAGCAAACAGATCAAAGGCCACCAACAGGTAAAACAGGCTTTTTCAGTGTCTTTGGAATCATGCCCTAGCTTAGCATTTTAATAAAATTTCTTGGACCCCTCTTCTTCCTTCCCAAGTCATGACAAAGGGCCTGGGCAAGGCTGCCATTTCAGATTTCACTGGAGGAGGGCAACTTTCAGCAGGAGTCACTCAGGCCCCAACAGCTCTTTGTTACTTCAATTTTAACCTTAAAATCCAACCCGTTTTAGGAGCACATGTTGTTATTGTTCCTACGCCATCTACTCCTGCACCCCTTTTCCCAGCTCTCCCAATTGACCTGACTGGGCCCTTACGCCCAGCAGTGCCCCAACTCCTTAAACTCCCTCTGATCAGTTGGCAGCACCACCCTCCACCCCCATACTGCCCAACCTACCTGGCAGTGCCCCTGCTGCAAATGACCTGGCTGTGCCCCCAACAGGTAGCTCTCTTTCCCCTCGATCATCCGTCCATGGGCCCTGCCTCTAGGGACAATGGAGCAGTCAGAGACTGGCTGAGGAAGGGGAGGCCATGGAGAGTGAGTTCTTCTGGGAGGAGATAGTTTTCCTGTTCTACCACCCACCCCCTCCAGAAATCCCTCTCCCTCACTCACCTGGGTCAGCACTCCCTGTCAGAGGCACTTGGGGAGCTCCCTCAAACCCAGAGCTGTGGTGATTGACAACACTGCAGGCTATGCTGGCTTTCATCTGAGGGCTGAGCTCTGTGGAACAACCCTGGGGTCCACTCAGAGCACAAACTGCAGCCTTTCCTCAATCCTCAGACTAATAGGCAAGTTGGCCTAGCTTGCTACACCACCCTAGAAAGTCTGATGTACTTCCCTAGTTGAGCACCTATGAATTAAAAAGTCTCTTTCTATGCAGACATCAGGGAGCTGTCTTTGGAGAACACAGTGACTGACAGACAAATAGACAGATAGAGACGCCCACCTGGGGTTCTAGAGAAGTTAAATCTTCCTAAGTTTCCAAGGGACTGGTAAGCTTTAGGTAAGAGACATGCAGTGTTGTTCTTTCTCTTATGTTTTGCTCTGTTCTTAATGTTAAGATTCAGCCATAGAATCACAGAGTTGGAAGAGACCTCAGGAGGTCATCGAGTCCAACCCTCTGCCCAAAGCAGGACCAATCCCAATTAATTCATCCCAGCCAGGGCTTTGTCAAACTGGGACTTAATAACCCCAAGGGATGGAGATTCCACCACCTCCCTAGGCAACCTATTCCAGTGCTTCACCAAACTTCTAGTAAAGTAGTTTTTCCTACTAGACCTCCCTCACTGCAACTTGAGACTATTGCTCCTCATTCTGTCATCTGTCACCACTGAGAACAGCCCCTCTCCATCCTCTTTGGAACTTTCCTTCAGGTAGTTAAAGGCTGCTGTAAAAAGTAGTTAATAGGCTGCTACTTTTGTGTGGAGGAAGGTATTTACTTGACTCTACTTTCTGAAAGTGCTTTCTCCACAAATATAGAAATTCAGTAACTGGCTTTCAAGGTATTTGTTAAACTTCTAAAGGAAATAAATAGTGGGTTTTTCCCACAAAAGTCCATGATTCTATACATATATTTTAGTCTCTAAGGTGCCTCTGGACTACTCATTAGAACCTACTTTAAAACTACCTATAATCCCTTTTTGGTGAATCTGACCCAGGGTTTCCTCTTTCACTGGGGGTGGGGAGCAGAAATCTGACAGAATAACTGTAAGAAAATTTACAGAATGAAATAAGTTTTACAATCTCACAACATTTGTCAAAACTCTAGACATACTTCACTTAAAAATGTCTTTCGTAGCATGCCAGTGTTGACCCTAAACAGATGCCTGAACAGTATGCAGATGTGGAGTAGGTCTTTTTGACTTGGCTGCCTAATTACTAAGTCAGTTCCATATGGACTCTGAATGGAGATAAAGAAAGTGGTGGGGCTCCAGTTAAGAACCTCTCTGCTCACCATTGTAGGACATTAATCCTGACTCATCAATTCCATGGTTGCTTTGTGGTTGCAGAGAATTTCTTTTTCTTTGTTCTTTATTTTATTTCTAATCTGAACAGAAGGAGTGATTCCCTAGCTCATCATTATTCAAAGAGGTGGGGAAGACTACTGTGTCAACATTTCTAATGTACCACATTTAACATTCCTATTTTAGCTAGACTAATTATGGAGAAGCTGTGAATTTTTATATTGGTCACTGACTGTATCACCACCACAGCGGGTCTTTGTCAGAAATCACAACCACGTTTTAGCAAGATCCTAATACAGATAGTTCACAAGGTGGTTGGTGTACCTGTTTCCATAAGGCATGAGCATGAAACAGTTTTCAATCCATACTGTTATGTGTCTATCCACACTAGCACCTGTTGACAAGGTGGTAAATATTCAAATATCTAGTCACTGAAGAAAAAACATTCTAGAGCTCAGAATAGCTGGGGTACACAAAGGAAAGTACACACTGAAGTTAGAAGAAACCTACAAAAATATTAAGACACATAAAAAGCACTGAAAAGATGAAGCTAGTGAACAAAATTCTGGAGTGGCCCAAGCAGTTATACATGCAAATTACTAGACAAGTGCAAAGTAAAGTTGTAATCATTCAGAGCTGTGCATTTATATGAGTTCAGTTTACCATAGCATTTGTCATGACACCAAGCTGGTCTGTTAGAAAAGATCAAGAGAAAAATTACAATTAGCCAGGCAAACTTTCACTGGCCTCTTCGTGCTCTATGGCAGGAACAGTAATTTTAAGAAAGTGTGCATACACATATAGGATCCTTAACAAGGTAGCTGATGCTGCTCCCTCTGCCATTTTCCACTAGTGTCTTTCGACTGACGGTGGGCTGAAAGACCCAACTTTTAGCTGCACGCACCAGAAGAATTATTTTCCTTAGATTCACCAAAAATGCTAAAGAGGACACTTATCCATGACATTACTTAATAACACAGAAAAAACTGAGGTACTGCAGCAAAATGCAGTATGGCCCCTAACTATCAAACCAGGCCATTTCACAGCTTATGTTGCTCAGAGACTGTTCTCAAATACCCAGGTGGGAGAGGAGGCTGGAAGGGGAAAGTCTCTGGTTTGGGAATATTACAAACCAAAGTCTGTGTGGAGAGGGAATTTCAAAGGTGGGATGCCCTCTTAGAGTATGCACTCAAAGCAGCCCTTCTCACATATCCAGTGAAGCTAGGTGCCCCCAGAGGGAGTGATCAGAACAGGCAATCATCAAGCGATCCTTCTCCTGTCACCCATTCCCAACCTCGGACAAACAGAGGCTAAGGACACCATTCCTACCCACCCTGGCTAATAGCTATTGATGGACCTAGCCTCCAAAAAATTATCTAGCTCTTTTTTGCTTTATCTAACAACATTCTTTATCTAGAATTTATCTAGCTTTTACAGGGGGACCCCAATTGCCCTTCCAGTCCCATGTTTCCCCCAAATCTGTCTACCCCCAAGTTCTTTGCTATCAGACACTTGCACTGTCCCTCTATGGTTTGTGATCCCCAGAGGTGTGAAAACAGACCCCGATTATAATTTCCCCTTTGCAGGGACACTTCACAGAGTTTGCACACCAGAGTACTGCCTGGGGTAAAAATAAGCGAAAGGTTTAGCAGTCGAACATCCTTCGCACCTTCCCCCTTGGCCGGTTTTCACCTTGCCTAATTGCCTTATTGCCCGGCTGTGAATGGAGCCGAATGTTGCAGCACAGCTCTAAACATGCACAAATATGTACATGTAGGACTGTAGTTATAACTATAATCTCAGAATTCATAAAAAGACCAGATTTGGCATATTTTTATACACAGTACGGATGTATACAACCAGTTGATTCAATTGCTTACTCTTTGGTGCTCAGCCCCTGTTCTCCCTTGGATGTGTCTGGACCCTGATTCTCACACTAATGTTTCAAAAAATATGTATAGTGACTATGGTCAGCCTCACATTACCATGCCCTAAGCATTGAATTAAGGAGATGATGCCTTCTTTTTGGTACTGTCCAGCCAGGATAACTTTTGAGAAACATATTGATTTATCAAGCTGAAGATGCTAAAGAGCAAGAACTGGTGAATCTGCTGCCTGCCCAATTGATGTTTCTTTGGGGATTTGTGCTAATGAGATAGGCTGTGTCTGAGTTGCTGTTTGACAAGTTTTCTGCTACTGAAGCACTCTGAGGGGCAAAGTGGAACTGCTGAGCTAGGATGTTACCCAATTGATCTGCTGCAACCCCCTTTTATGTTTCTGCTTAGAAGGATACTCCAGCTGAAGACTTTCAAGGGTAATTTTGAATCACTCTTGGTCTTTAAGAAGTTCTAAGAAAGTACAGAACTACAGGGATATGGGCTGGGGGATGCTTTAGTGATTAACATATTGCTTTCCATTTTATTTTACTCTATGCATATGCTTTTAAAAGCACTGAATTTAATTATAATTCAAAAGCTCAAAGGTAGTTCTTTTTCCATACTTTAATTTAGAGTGGGTGTTTCGGATGCTTTCTGCTTCTTTTTGTTAAGATGTCTCTGAAATGATGCCCTAAAAATAAAAAAAAAGCTGAAGTAATGGAGAATTTTTCTCTGTTGAATATTCACAGGAGGAAAAATCCACTTCTGCTCAGAAGGCTCACACAAGTTCTATGCACCATTTAGGTCCCCAGAAATGGCAGGTGAGATGAGGAATCTTAAAAACATGGAGAGAAAATGGCGGATTTTGGTGCTCACAAAGGAGAAGTTGTCATCATCAAAATAGAGAAAAGAGAAAATAGTTTTGGAAGATCATCAAGTATTACAGTTCCCTAAGAGGAATAACGGAAATGTTCTCTGTAAGCCTGCACTCTTTTGTGGCAATCTCCTTTCTGCAGAAATTGTTCTCTGTCTTTGCAGATTTCAAGGGGAATGTCTACACTACGGAAAAGATCGACCCTCCGGAGTTGATCTTCTAGCATTTGATTTAGCGAGTCTAGTCTACTCAAAATCAACCGCTGAGGACAGCCCCCGCTGGCGTCCAGTGCTCCTCATTCTGTGAGGAGTATGGGAAGTCGGCAGGACCATGTGCTCCTGTTGGCCTCCTGCAGTGTAGACGCTGCAGCAGCTCAACTTAAGGTAAACCAAATCCAGCTACACATTTTGCATAGCTGGATGGCATACCTTAAGCTGACCTGCCTGGTCTAGTATAGACCGGGACACAGATATTTATGCTTCTCTTTAACTTTGCATCTTTCTCAGCAGAACCAGTAATTATGTTCTCAGTCCCACTTGCTTAAATCAGGAGTAAATACTGTCAAATCATTGTTCTTATGCCTGTTGGGGTAAATGACAACAGGGTAAGCCACAGTGTGTCAACAAAGCCATATCTTGCTGTTTACTTTGGTCAGAGTACAGACCACATTAAAAGTAAAAAGTCTGAGATTCTCAGGAAATTAGTTTGAATCCTGAGGAGAAAATGCTTATTTTCCATATATTACTCAAGCTGCCTAGGCTCAAAGAAAAAGTAGCTCAACAATTCTTGTTTCTTTGGGGATTGATACTAATATTTTACTTCCTACCAAATTTTGACCTTTTAAAATCAGAAGAGGTTTTTCTCTTGTCCCATCTTGATAATTCTAGACTGAATTGGGATAGCCCTTCGGAACTAGAAGATCAGGGTAAAGAATGGTCATGCAATTCATATAAAGTTATATTATTTGTGTTACTCTTGTTAGGAATGAAATCTCTAAATTCATTTTTGGGTGAGGATGGTAATTGTGGTTGTTTGCAAACCATGGATTAACATTTCCAGAAGTGTCCAAGTCCCATTTCAATAAAGGCTCCAAAGTCATTTTTTGAAAACAGGAAACAAACAAAATTAAATACAGAGTGAGTTCAAACTGTACAGCAGAAGACTGTATGTGAAATAGTTTCACTTTTTTGCTTGCTGGAATTTTGTTTTCCACTAATTTAATACCAGTTTTATTTTGTAATTTTTTCATTTCCATTCATTTCTGATTTGCTTTGGTGGAAATCACTTTATATGCATTCATTTTTATTATTTATATGTGTAAATAATATATGTGTAACATTTTTTATTAAATATACTGGTTGAGGAAGAGGCTTATGTACTTTAAAATTCTGTTGCAGAGCAAAGGAAAGAATCACAGTATGCTGAAAAGGAAAGAGGGAGAGTCATGTTGCATTCTGGGGATACAGGAAACCTTCTCCAATTAAGTCGAAGTACAAGCAAACCATCCATGACTCTCTCTCAATTCAGATTAAACAGAGTACTAGCTACATTCATTCATGCTAATAATCTATCACTAGAGACCAGGTCTTAGCTACACATGCAAAATCAGAGAGAGCTTCTCCATAATAAAAATCAATCAATCAATAATATAGACTTCATTAGGCACTGACCTTGCTAAAGCAGCATGAATTGCAATTCAGGGTCACCATCAGATGACATTCTGCATCCCTGAGAGATGATACTGGACACAGCAGCTGGCAAATTTATGGCAAGTCTAACACAGGGCAGGTGCCTAAAGCTTAATTTGGGCAAGTAAATGTGGGATTTGAGGTGCTGGGGAAGGAAACCAGAAGCAACATCAGAGATGTCAGTATCTGCAGCGTAGATGAGCAGGGTACTGCTGCCAACTTGGCTTGAAAACTAGGAGAACTTTGCATTCAAGAAGCTCTGGATTTCCAAGGAGCACCAGTGGCAAAGAATATTTTTAATCACTGGTGATTTGAACAAGATTGCAACCTTATCTTCTGGATATGCTCCTTGATACAGTTATTCAATATTTTTGTCACTGGGGCTATGTCTAGACTGCAGGCTTCTTTCAGAAGAAACTTTTCCAGAAGAAATCTTCCAGAAAAACTTCCAAAAGAGCGTGTCTACACTGTAAAAGTGCATCGAAAAAGCGATCTGCTTTTTCAAAAGATAGTGTCCATTCAGTGTGGACACTATCTCACATTTAAGCTGTGATTAATATGGACAGAGTGGCCACCAGGGCACCTGTGCTTTTTCCTCTTCTTTCAAAAGAACTCCCTTTTACCTGTCTACGTACGCCTTTTTCCGAAAGAGCTCTTTTTGGAAAAAGGCTTCTTCCTTGTAGAATGAAGTTTACCAATGTCGGAAAAACCCCTCTGTTCTTTTCATTTTCTTTCGAAAGAACACAATTGCAGTGTGGACATAAATCAAGTTTTTTCAGAAAAACGACCATTTTTTTGAAAAAACTGTAGTGTAGACATACCCGTGGAAGAGAGGCTTATTGCATTTCCAAGTACGTGGGGCTACATCATAAAAGTACTAGGAAATTGCAGCTACTGCAAAAATATAGTGGGAAAAGCTTAATTTATTTAATACAACAAAAGCTCCCTAAATAAAAACAAAACCTGACATAAAAACTCTTGCCTGTGTTGTTCTTCAAATGGTAGAGGTGACAAAGTGATTGCCACTCCTTGTATGGAGTTCTTTATACCAGTCACTAGAGTAAGTCTACACAGCAGTGGTATTTTGGAATAACGGCCGTTATTCTGAAATAACAATGTGAGCATCTACACAGCAATTATATTATTTCAAAATAAATTTGAAATAACTGATAGCTTATTCCAATTTCTGTAAGCCTCATTCCATGAGGAATAACACCTATTCCAAAACAGTAGTAGTGTGGACATTTCACTGTTGCTATTTCGAAATAGCTCCTCCCCAGGGCCATTCAAAGTAATTACTCCCCAGTGCCTCCTGGGGCTCGAAATCGAGGTAGCACGTGCACATTAGGGAAGCCTGCCTTGGACTAATTTTGAGGCTTCCCTGGATTGTAGATGTGCTATTTTGAAATAAGCTATTTTGGTGTATTTCTTCTGAAATAACTTATTCTGAAATCAGTGTGCAGTGTAGACATATTCTAAGATACCAAGTTCTACCGAGTAGAGTGGAGCCTTCAAATTTTAAATATTAATTCTATTTTGCTCATGTGCCATATTGACTTTACTGGAAGCTAAACAGTTTTCCATGAAAATTAAGCAGAATTTGCATGTTCCTATCGCCAACAATTAAAAAGATGAGTCACTGTTTTTGGTTTTTAGTGTCTGATGATGGTCATAAGACCTATACATTCTAAAACCAGAAGGGCCTATTGCGATCATCGTCTTACCTCCTCTATAACTCAAGTTCTAGAATTTCTCCAAAGTAATTTCTGTTTGAACTAGTGCAGATCTTTTAGAAAAATTTCCAGCCTGTGAAGGAGAATCCCCTCTCCCCTCTCAGTAAAGCGTTAAAAATCATGGTTAAAAATCTGTACCTTATTTCCAGGTGAATTTGTCTAGTTTCAGCTTCCAGCCATTTGTCCTTATTGTACCTTTGTCCACTAGCTTGAAGAGCCCAGATAAGATTCCTGTTCCCCAGGTATTTACTTATAAATGGTGATCAAGTCACCCCTTTCACTACACTTTCTTTCTTGAGTCTAGTATGGGCATGTGTTCCAATCCTTTAATCATATTGGGAGCTATTCTCTGGATCCTTCCCACTATATCAACATGAGATGAAAGTTTAAGTTCTCATTGTCTGAGATCATCAGCAATCTGCAGGTCCATTTCACAAGCATAGAATGGGGAGTGTCTAGGCATTAAGGACATTTATAGTGCATTCCTTGTGGAATCCAAACATACCTTTTCAGGCATTTGAGTTCCAAGGTTCTAACTAAATTCTGATTGGGTAAATTATTCACTCACCCAATATTTTCCTTCAGGGGAAAGCACTGTTCTGTGTCCCGAAGTATTATATATTATTGGTGCATATTGATCAAAGAGCCTGGGGCTGCTGCATTTCAGTGACGGGTGAAGTAGTTGCTCAAAGTCAATGTCTCTCAATCTCTCCTGACCACTGTACTCCTTTCAGGTACATCTACACTGCACGGATATTTCGGGATACCAGAGGTATCCCGAAATAGCTACCCCGCGTCTTCACAAGCCATCTGTTATTTCAAAATATGTTTTGAAATAACAGGCGTGCTATTTCAACATCCCGGTAACCCTTGTTCCACGAGGGTTAAGGGATGTCTCAAAATAGTGCATTATTTCAAAATTTGGCACTGTCTAGATGCACCAAATTTCAAAACAACCTATTTCAAAATTCAGTCAAAATTGCATATCTTATTTCAAGTTTAGGATGCAGTGCAGATGCACCCTGCTTGTTTACAAATCAGACTGAAAATACAAAAGTGTCACAGCACACAATTACTGAAAAATGCTTACTTTCTCACTTATACCATATAATTACAAAATAAATCAATTGGAATATAAATATAAATTTTAGTGAATAATATATAGGGCAGTATGAACAAGTTGGCATTTGTATGAAATTTTAGTCTGTACTGACGTTGCAGGTGCTTTTTATGTAGCCTATTGTAAAACCAGGCAAATATCTAGATAAGCTGATATACTCCAGATGGAAGATCTCTGCATACTCCCAGGCTGCGTGTCGTCCTGGTTGAGAACCACTGCTCTATATAATTTGAAATCAGTTTCTGTAGTTGTAGGGGTGCTTCGGAGTGGACTCTCATATGAAACATGCTATCGACAGTGAAACCTTTGTTATCCAGCACTCTGTTAACCAGAAAACTTTGTTAACCAGCATTGCCCCGAGCCACAATATTGTCACATCTTCAGGTGCTCAGGCCTGGCTTGGTTTACCATGATTGGCTTAACAATTTTTTATTGAAGATGTACTGATCATCTTTAACTCAGAATAGAAATGTGAGACCAACTGCCTCACACTACAAAACTACCAATATTAAAAACTTGAGTTTTACTAGTATTGTCCATTGGTTTTCCCTAGGTTGATGGGACCCTGAGATAACTGGAACTTTTAGATAACCAGTATGCCCGAATCCCTCAGCATGCCGGATAACACAGGTTTTACTGTAATTTACAATTACTGGCTGATAACAGGCCAAATGAACTCTTCTTTGCAGGAGAGGCTGTGGTTTGAGGCAGGGGTTGGGCATGGGAGGGAGCTCAGCCCATCTGGTGTGGGCTCTGGTGTGGGGCAGAAGGCTCCAGCCTGGGGCCAAGGAATTTGGCGTGCACGAGTGGGCTTTGGGTAGGAGGCTGGAGTGTGGATGAAGGGTTTTGGCAGGAGTTAGGGTGCTGGAGTGAGTTCACAGCTGGGGTTCAGAGTCTGGGAGGTATTTGGGGGTTGGGAGGGGACTAATGACTGGGGCAGAGGCAGGAGTTGGGGTGCAGATGTTTACCTGGGGCAGCTTCTGTTTCATGGAGGAGGGAACAGGCGGCTTTTCTTCCCAATGCTCGCCTGTAGACACTGCCCCCCACAGCTTCCATTGGCCATGATTCCTGGCCAATGGGAGCTGTGGGGACAGACCCTCCAGGCCAGGACAAACCTGGGGACAGAGCATCCGAGTGCTCACAGTGATGTGGCTTCAGCCGGGGTTGGGGGGAAAATGGCAGTGCTCAGAGCCACCTTCTCACCCACACCAGGAAGGGTTGCTCTGGAACACAGGCGCTTTAAGGTCTACAGGCCAGAGCCCCAGATTAAGGGAGTCCCCTTTAGCCTGAGGCCCTGGTCGGCAGTCTCTAAAGCTCCGGTCTGCAGTCTCTAAAGCCCCTTCCTTAATCATGCCCTGGACAATAATATAATTAACAGTGAGCCATTATACCACTTGAAAACAAACAATTTTTCCCAAAATAAGCAAAAGAAATGTAGGAGCTTGGCTTGGTCCTGGACAATAAGACACTCGCATATAGCCTCCAAAACCAAAACCAAAACCAAAAACCAGCCCGTGAGAATATTCATAATAAATCTCCAATCCAGAAACTGATGGACTGAGTTCAACATTCCACCTTGTACAGATTTCTGCTCACATTGCATTCTTCTCCATCATTAGTATATATAAATGTTTATGATTTATGTTGCAATAGCACCTGGAAGCCCCCTACACTGTGCTAGCTATCAAACATACATGAAACCAAGGTACAGTCCCTACCCCCATAAATATTTAAAACAGTCTTACTCGTTGCAGTTGGGCTGGGTTATTTTTTTAGTCTTTCCATCAGTCGACCACTCTACATTGACTCCACAGCTACCAAATGGTTACTAACTATTGTGTTAGTTACGGCAGAACCTCTGAGCATATATAACAAAGTCCGCAACCATGACTGTAATGGCAATGGATCTTGCAGAGTTTAGGCACAGAGTTACAGGGCACTCTTACCTCAGAATGCCCTTGCTTTTTTTCTGGTTTATTTTGCCTTATTTTTTGCATTGACAAATGGTTCTCTTCATAATAATTTATCTGAGAATGTATAAAAAGTGTAAAGTGGTTCATTAAAAAAACCTCAATATTTATCACTTATAACAAGCCGTAAAGTATAAAGTTAATTTAATTAACATTTTAAAGAAGTCATGTCTAGCTCCACATTTTTAATCGTATAAAATATGTTATGCAAGTATGTACTTGCTTTAAGTTATCCAGTTAATTTGACTGGCATTCAAGGGATTTTTCACACCTCTGTTTTTTACATATATATATATATATATATATATATACACACACAAGAAATAATTTATGCATGTCTGCTGTTTAAAACTGCTTTGAGGCTGGGAGGCTCTGTCTAGTAGAGAAGGTAACAAGGACAAACCTGTTCAGAGGGTAAAAGAAGAGAAAAATTAATAATGCAGTTACACTCAATTAGGAATACATTTTATAAATACAGCTGTGTGTAAGTCGTATATCAAAACCAGAAGGCAGCACTGTGGTGTATCTTCTAGTATCAACTATTGTCCTTCATGACTGAAGATGCTGCAGATGATGATATCAGAAAGTATGACTGTAGCTAAAAAAAAATCTTGCAGGAGTGGCTGTCCTTACTTGATTGAGCACGTATGTAGCTCAGGATTGAGAAGAGGTAACTGACTGTGCCCACTGCCACTGTTTACAAGTTGGCCTCTGTGCCTCAAGAGCCATCCAGAGATTAATCTCAAAGGCCATGAGAAACACTAGGCAATTATTTCCAATTTACTAAATTTGGCTGGTGCGCATGACCTATGAGGAGAGGCTGAGGGATTTGGGTTTGTTTAGTCTGCAGAAGAGAAGAGTGAGGGGGGGATTTGATAGCAGCCTTCAACTTCCTGAAGGGAGGTTCCAAAGAGGATGGAGAAAGGCTGTTCACACTAGTGATGGATGGCAGAACAAGGAGCAATGGTCTTAAGTTACAGTGGGAGAGGTCTAGGTTGAATATTAGGAAAAACTATTTCACTAGGAGGGTGGTGAAGCACTGGAATGGGTTACCTAGGGAGGTGGTGGAATCTCCATCCCTAGATGTTTTTAAGTCTCGGCTTGACAAAGCCCTGGCTGGGTTGATTTAGTCGGGATTGGTCCTGCCTTGGACAGGGGGCCAGACTTGATGACCTCCTGAGGTCTCTTCCTGCTCTGTGATTCTATGACTTCTGGGCACCAAATGTAGTTATTAAAAGGGTCCTTCTGAACCACTCCTGTGAACTAAAGCCACCAGATTTGGCACATCTTCACATGGGACCATGATGCATTACAAAGCTCTTACTTTATGACTGTAAGCTGGTCAGCTCTGGGAGGGGTGCCTCCCCTTCGGGGTCAATGGGTGGCCACTCCAACCCACTATGCCCGGTTTAGTCTCTGGGGAGGGATTAGTCGTGGCCAAACAACCAGTCTGGAGTCCCCACTCTTACCTCAGGGTGGGGGTGACAAAATAAACAACAAGAAAGGCTGCCTGGGTTTGGGGCCGGCCAACAAACTGTCCATCAGAGGCCCGGCCTTAGTTCAGGGCTGGACAGCCAAGCCCACAGACCAAAGCCCCTGCCTTGGCTCCGGGCAGGGTGGCAGGCAAACAGTCTCAGAAGGCCTCAGTCCTAGTTCAGGGCAGGCCAGCAAGCAATCAGTTTATAAGCCCAGCCCTCAGTTAGGGCAGGGCAGCAGGTAACAGTTTATAAAAGCCCGGCCCTAGCTCAGGGCGGGGCAGCTGGTAACAGTCTATAAGCTCAGCCCTTGGTCAGGGCAGGCAGCAGGAAAACAGTTTGTAACAACTTACACCGTTGGGGTCTCCTTGCTCAGGAGGGGTACAGGCAGCTCGCCCTCAGTGGTGGAGAGGGGGAGACTACCACCCAAGCAGTGGGTGGCAGGGGGGGCACAGGCCTGCCCACTCCACTGTGCCCCAGCCCAGGGCCCTAGAAGCAGCTGTATAGACTGCTGCTGGGTCAGTGGGGCTCCAGCCTGAAACATGCTGACCTGGGCATTTATGTGTCAGTGCTATTCCCTGGGCCACTTCCCTTCTCTCCCTCAATGCATACCTGGATGTCCGGTAGGTGTCTCCGGGAGTCAAGGGGGTCCAGGTCCAGCTGCCACTCCTCAATGTCTTGCAGGGTATCTGGGAAGTCCGGTATTGTCAGCCATTCTTCCGGGTCGCTATTCAGCAGGGGGCCCGGTGGCCCACACCAATTCTTCACCTCTCCAGGCCTTAGCTCCTCTCCTCAGTGCGCGGGGTAAACTTCTGGCTCCTTCAGTGGCCGGGCCCTCACAGGTCTTGCTGGCAGGCTTTGTATCTCTCTGGCCAGGTGGCTCATTAGGGCCAGGCACAGCCCACCAAGGCTCTGGGAGGGACGCCTCCCCTTTGGGGTCAGTGGGTGGACACTCCAGAGAAGGAGAAGAGGCAGCAGGGTGCAGGGGCTGCTCTTCCTTCTCCCTCCCCTTGCTCCTGCTCCTGCTCCTGCTCCAGCACCAGCTGGGGCCCTCCCTGCTCCACCCAGCCACCACCTGAGGCCTCCGTGCTGCTGGACCTGCTCCCCCTGGACACAGCCGCTTCTCACCACCACCGGCTACTGCTGCTGCTGCTGCTGCCTGAGGGGAGAGGGGGGGCCTGCCGGCTGCCCCCCCTCTCCCCTCCTCCACTCCAGAGGAAGAGGACCCCACCAGCACCCACCACCCAGAGGCCTTCCCCCGCTGACTGCTGCCTGCCCACTGCCACTGCTGCTGCTGCGCCCCGCCAAGGAGGAAAGAGGAGAACCACCATCCAGAACTGTGGAGGGGGTTTGTTCATTAGACTGAGCTTTGTTTTTCCACCTGCTCCAGGGGTGGTGGTGAACTGAGCTACTAAGAAGGGGGGCAGGGGGAGGGGCCCAGAGCCCTCCCCCCAAGTCCAGCTGCCCCCCCCCCTTTTTTTGCTGCCACCACCCCCAACACCCCCCTCCACTGCCCCTTACCATCTGGACTGGCTCCTCTCCCCTTGGTGGGGTTTGCTGCCCCGCCCTCCATCTGGGACTTTGCTGCAGTGGTGGGCGAGGTTGAGCCCTCACAGCGCTCGTGGGTGTGCTCCCTCCCCACCCCCTTGGACTTGGCCCCCCCTCCTCAGCTACATTTGGTTGGGGGGCCTTCCTCACCTCTGGTCACTCACCCTACCCCAGCAGCTTGTTCCTTTCCCCACTGTCTGCCCTCCCCTGCTAGCCTAGGTTGCTTCTCCCTCCCTCCCCAAAGCTACTCACCCGTCACATTTACTCCCAAAGTTTACCTGCCATGCCCCTGCCCCAGCTAGCCTAGTTGTGCGCCCCGCCCCTCTCAGCTGCTGTTTTGTCTCCTCTTCACCCCTCCCCCCAGCCGCCCGCTAGCGCTTGAGGACTACCCCGTTTGCCTTGTGCCCCTCTCGAGCACCTGTGTCCTACCCTCCCCCCTTTTAGTTAGTTCTCATGTACACTGTACCCCCCCCCCCCAATGATCCCATAGCCCCCCTTTTATACCCCAGTGCAGCCGGAGGAGCCGGCCCTTGTCCTGTACCCGTTGCTTTGTCCCTTGCCCATCGTGCCAGCACCCTCCTCCTCTGTTTCCAGCCTTACAGGGAGGAGTGGTTGCTGGCCTCTCGGTTCCCCTCATTTCCATCCTGCCCTTCCTGATTCCCTCCCTCCCTGCAGTCAGTCGGTGGGAGGGAGTGGTTGTCTCTCCCCTTCCCCCTCCTTCCCCAATCGCGCACCCTTTTCCTCACGTTCCTCCCCTCCGCAATAGCGCCCTCCTCCTCTGCCACAGCCTCAGCAGGGAGGAGAGGCTGCACCCCCCCCCTTTTTTTCAGTTGCCCCTCTCCAAAACCAGTGCCTTCCCTCCTCCCTGCCCTCTCCCTCACGGACACCCTCCTCCCCTGCCTGCTGTTTGGTGGGGAGGAGCGGTTAACCCTTGCCCTCCCTTCCTGCCATTTGTGCCTCCCTCCTCCTTCTCCACATGATGGAGGAAAACCCCCCTTCCCTTGTCGATCCCACGGTCTCCCCGTTGCCACCGGGCCCAAAGAATGCCGCGGCTGACCTCCCGACCCCAGGCCCGAGCTCCGCCGCTGCCACGACCGATGCTTCCTTAAATCCGGGAGCAGCTTCCACCTCGGCCAGAAAAAAGGGCCGGGGGGGGAAGAAAGGCAAGGGCCCGGCCCCGAAGGCCAAACCCCCCACGGCTGAGGCTGCCCCGCCCGCTGTGGCTCCAACGTCCGCCACAGCCCCTCCTTCCCCTGCTGTTCCCTCCACCAGCTCTGGGGGAAATCCACCCACGGCCCCCAGAGCGTACGCCCAGGTGGCCGCTGCCGCCCCCCCACGTGCCGGGTTATCTGCCCATACCGCCGCCTCCAGCGCCATCCCTGGTGGCCGAGGTCCCTTTCCCACTCTGACCAGGAGGCACGGTGTTCGCTGCCTCCTGGTCGCCGCCTCGCCCCACGTCGAAACTTACGTGCGGGCGTTGGCGAGGGTGGTGGGGGCCTCGGCCGTGGTGGCGGCCTCCAAGATGTACGGCAAGGTGGTGTTCTTCCTTGCCTCGGAGGCCGCCGCCCAGGAGGCGGTCGAGCGGGGCCTGGCCGTGGGGGGCGTGCACGTGCCCCTCGAGCCATTGGAGGACCTGGGCGTACGGGTGGTTCTCACTTCCGTCCCGCCCTTCCTCCCCAATGCCGCCCTGTTGCCTTCCCTCTCCACTCTGGGGAAGCCAATTTCTGTGATCAGCCCTCTCCCGTTGGGCTGTAAGGACCCCGCCCTCCGCCACGTTTTGTCATTCCGCCGGCAGGTGCAACTGCAAATGCCGCCGGCGGTGCGTGGCGGGGTGGCGCTCGAGGGGTCCTTTATGGTGCCCTACCAGGGGGCCCTCTACCGGGTCCACTATTCTTCAGGGGAGGCCCGGTGCTTCCTCTGCCGGGCGGTGGGGCACGTCCGGAGGGACTGTCCCTTGGCCCGGTCGGAGGGGGCGCCCGGGACCCCCGGGGCCCAGGAGGACGCCGGCCTTACCACCGCCGGCCCCCCTGGAAGTCCGGCCTCCGTGGCTGCCCCTCCTCCAACCGACGGCTCTGCTCGGCAGCCGAAGGCATCCCCTCCGGCGTGCCTGAGCGAGCAGGCGGGCCCTGACTCCATTCGATCTGTTTCTGCAGGGCCCGAGGAGGAGAGGGTGGCGCGGTTGCCGCCGGGCGAGGGAGAGGGCTCCCCCCAGGTGGAGGTCACCCTACCCTCCTCTTTCCCTCCCTTGCCTCAACGCCCCCCCCCGAAAACAAACTGCGCCCCCCGTCCTTGCCCCTGCTGACCAGCCCTCCACCTCCACCTCGGAGGGCTGGACGCTCGTTCGGGGGAAGCGCAAAGCCCGCCCTTCGCGGGCTCAATCCCCCCCCTCCGATGGGGAGGGCGGGAAGGCCCCCCTCCGAAAGATCTCGAGGGGGGCCAGCGCTGCCGAGAGCGCCCCCGACGAGCTTCAGCAGGAGGCGCCGGACGAGGTGGCCGTGGCAGCGAGGGGGGACGATGTCGCCCCCCCTGTGGAGCCCTTCCAAGAGGAGGCCTCGGGTGGAGCCCCCCCGGCCCCGGCTCCAGCTGAGCCCTCCCCCGCTCCGGCTGAGGTAATTGTCGCCTTGGCGGCCGCGGGGGGGGGCTCCGGGGCCGAGGGGATGGAACTTAGCTCCATCTTCGAGGAGATCGAGGCCCTGGGTCTGACCCCGCTCGCTCAGGGGGAGGACGACCCTCCGCCAGCGGGCCTCGGTCTGGGTGGCGACTCTACGGCGCCGCCCCCTCCTCCACCCAACCCCAACTCCGCGTCCCAGGTGGCCGACCCCGTCATCACACTTGGGGCGCCCCTGATATTGCCCGCCAGCCCGGCCGACTCGAGCGCCAGAGCCAATGCCGCCGAGCCCTTAGGGGCGACCGCTGGTGCCGAGTGGCCGGGTCTTGGATCTGGGGGCGCCCCCTTTCCCGCAACCGAGGCGGGGCGGTCATCTCCCCTTCCCGCTGGGGGCCCAGCAGAAGACACCGTTCTGGCCGACGCCGAGGTATTAATTCCAACCTCGTTACCTGAACCCGGCGTCGGCATGGGCCCCCTTCCCGTTCCTGCTCCCGATTCCCAGGTCCCCATTCGGGAGGTGCCGCGGCCCGGTGGGACAGCCACGGGAGACCCCTACCCAGACCCTGCCCGGGATTCCGATCCCCTCCCGTGTCCCGATCCTCTCCCCACCCCTGTTTCCGCCCTTTATGAACCCATCTCAAGCCCCGAGTCCTCCCCTGTTCCTGACTCCCGTCCAACCCCCACCTCTTCCCTGCTTCCCAACCCCGACCCACCGTCCGGCTCAGAGCCCATTCCTTCTCCCGCCCCAACTGCAAAGAACATTCCCCCGCTGCCGTCCCCCCGTCCCTTTCCCACCCCGGCCCCTGCCGTAATACCTGACCCATCCCCACCGCCCCCCCAAATGTCCGCTAGTGCCGCCCCCACGGGGGCCGTCTCGTTCCCGCTAGTCGTGGGCGGCCCTCAAGGGGCGGTATTTGTATCCCTGGTCCCCAACCCGTTAGGGGCTGCCTTGTTCCCTCCGCCGCCCCCTCCCTTGCCGGAGTCGGGGACGGGCAGCGCGGCGCCATCGGTGTCGGTGCCGCGCTGGGGATCGGATCCCTGTCTGCCCGTCTCTGTGGCCCGTGAGCTCCACCCGGGGGCCCGGACGGAGAAGAATCCTGGTTCCCCCCTAGCGCTGAGGGGCGAGCTGCGCCAATTCCTCGCGGATAACCGCGGGGTAAAGGGGAAGGTGCGGCTCGCCCTCCAGCGCTGGGGGGACTTCTATCCCATCCTCCAGGCCACTAGAGCCCTGTTGCAGGAGGGGAGAGGGACCGATAGGCAGGGCGACGCGGCCTACCGCCGGACCCGCAGATTTCGAGACGCGCTCCTGACCTTCGGGGTGGAGTGCGGTCTGCTGCGGGACCTGCGGGGGGCCGACGATCGTCCTGCCCGCGAGGATCCACCCCAGCCCTCTCAATGAAGTACATCACTATCGCGACGTTGAATGCCCGGGGCTGTAGGGCAGGTCTCCGCAGGAGCCGGGTGCTCTCCTTCCTTCGGTGGCCTTCCTGCAGGAGACCCACACGACTCCGGCCGTCGAGGCTGGCTGGCGGCTGGAGTGGGGGGACGGGGTATATTTTAGCCACCTCGGCACCCGCTCGGCCGGGGTGGCCACCCTGTTCTCCCCTGCCCTATGGCCCGAGGTGCTGGGGACGGCCGAGGTTGTCCCGGGCCGCCTGCTGCACGTCCGGGCCCGCGTGGAGGGGCTGACGTTGAACCTGGTCAACGTCTACGCCCCGAACGCGGGCCCGGACCAGGTCACCTTTTATCGGCAGGCGGCCACCTTCCTCGGCACTCTGGATCCTCGCGAGTGTCTGGTCCTGGGCGGGGATTTCAACACCACCCTCGATGACCGGGACCGTGTAGGACTCGCGAACCGCCAGGCCGCAGCAGGCGTCCTCAGGGAGATCGTGGACCACCACTCCCTGGTGAACGTCTGGCGAGACCACCACCCGGACGACAGCACCACCTTCACCTACGTCCGGGTGGGGGACCACCGGTCGAGCCACTCCCGGTTGGATCGCATTTACCTCTCCCGTTTCCATCTGGCACGAGCCCACTCCTCCAGCATCCGGCCGGCCCCGTTCACGGACCACCATTTGGTGGCCGTGAAAGCCTCTCTGAATTCGGAGAGGCTGGGGCCGGCCTATTGGCACTTTAATAACAGCTTGCTGGAGGACGTGGGCTTCGTGGCGTCCTTCCAGTTCTGGCTGGCCTGGCGGGGGCAGCGGCCCGCCTTTCCCTCGGCGCGGCGATGGTGGGACGTGGGGAAGGTGCGCGCCCGGCTCTTCTGCCGCGACTACTCCCGGGGCGCCAGCCGGCGGAGGGATGCGGCGATAGAGCAGCTGGAACGGGAGGTCTTGAAGCTTGAGAGGCGTCTGGCATCCGCCCCCGAGGATCCACTCCTCCGCGAGGCGTACCGGGAGAGGCGGGAGGAGCTCCGGGCCCTGGAAGATCACAGGGCCCGGGGCGCCTTCGTTCGATCTCGCATCCAGGTCCTTCGGGAGATGGATCGCGGCTCCCGCTTCTTCTACGCCCTGGAGAAAAGGAGGGGGGCCAAAAAGCACGTCACTTGCCTTTTGGCGGAGGACGGCACCCCCCTCACGGAGCCGGCGGAGATGCGTGGAAGGGCCAGGGCCTTCTACGCCAGTTTGTTCTCCCCGGACCCGACCGAAGCCGACGCCTGCAAGGTGCTCTGGACCGAGCTCCCGACGGTCAGCGAGGGCGACCGAGACCGGCTGGAGATGCCTCTCACTCTGGCCGAGTTCTCGGAAGCCCTCCGTCTCATGCCCAACAATAAAAGCCCGGGCATGGACGGGCTGACCGTGGAGTTTTACCGCGTGTTCTGGGACGTCCTCGGCCCGGACCTCGTCACCGTCTGGGCCGAGTCCTTGGAGAGCGGGGTCCTCCCTCTGTCGTGCAGGCGAGCCGTGCTCGCCTTGCTGCCGAAGAAGGGGGACCTCCGCGACCTTCGGAATTGGCGTCCCGTCTCGCTCCTCAGCACGGACTACAAGGTCGTAGCAAAAGCCATCTCGCTGCGACTGCGGTCCGTGCTGGCGGACGTCATCCATCCCGACCAGACCTACACCGTCCCGGGCCGTAGCATTTTTGATAATTTGTATTTGGTCCGGGAACTCTTGGAGCTCGGGTGTAGGGACGGCTTGTCGTTCGCCCTCCTGTCCCTGGACCAGGAGAAGGCGTTCAACAGGATGGATCACGGGTATCTCCTGGGCACCCTGCAGGCCTTCGGCTTCGGGCCCCGTTTTGTGGGTTTTCTCCGGGTGCTGTATGCTCTCGCGGAGTGTTTGGTCAGACTCAACTGGACCCTGACCGAGCCGGTCAGCTTCGGGCGGGGGGTACGTCAGGGGTGTCCGCTGTCGGGCCAGCTGTACGCTCTGGCGATCGAGCCCTTCCTCCGTCTCCTCCGTCGGAGGTTGACGGGGTTGGTGCTCCGAGAGCCGGAGCTGCGGCTGGTCCTGTCGGCGTACGCCGATGACGTGCTCCTCGTGGTCCAGGACCCGGGCGATCTGGCGCGGGTGGAGGCCTGCCAAGCCGTCTACTCGGCAGCCTCCTCCGCCCGGGTCAACTGGGTCAAGAGCTCTGGCCTGGTGGTCAGGGACGGGTGGCGGGCCGGCTCCCTCCCGCCCGCGCTTCAGGCCATCAGGTGGAGCGCGGGTCCGCTGCTCTATCTGGGCATTTATTTATCTGCCACGCATCCTTCTCCGCCGGAAAACTGGCAAGGTTTGGACGCCAGGGTGGGTGAGCGGTTGCGGAGATGGGCAGGACTGCTCCGGTGTCTCTCCCTTCGAGGGAGGGCACTGGTGCTGAATCAGCTGGTCCTGTCCATGCTCTGGCACCGGCTCAACACCCTGCGCCCGGCCCCGGAGGTCCTGGCCAAGCTCCAGAGGACAGCTTTGGAGTTTTTTTGGCCAGGACTGCACTGGGTCTCTGCAGGGGTCTTGTCTCTCCCCTTGGAGGAGGGGGGCCAGGGCCTGGTCTGCGTGCGCAGCCAGGTCCGGACCTTCCGCCTCCAGGCCCTGCAGAGACTCCTCTTTAGTGCAGGTAGTCCGGCATGGAGCACTTTGGCGTGCGCCTTCCTCCGCCGCCTCCGAGGGCTCCGATACGACCGGCAGCTCTTTTTTATCCACCCGAGGGGTCTTCCGCGAGACCTCTCCGAGCTGCCGGAATTCTACCAGGACCTCCTCCAGACCTGGAAGCTGTTTTCGGCGACCAGGTCTGTTGTGGCCGCCGAGGGAGGAGACCTCCTCGCGGAGCCCCTGCTCCACAATCCAGCCTTGTGCGTGCAGGTGGCGGAGTCTCCCTCGGTGCGCCGGAGGCTGATCCTGGCAGAAACCACCATGATCGGAGACCTCCTGGACTACGACAGAGGGGACTGGGTGGATCCCCAAGCGCTCGCTCGGCGCATGGGGCTCTCCACCCCCCGAACCCCTCTGCGCCTACTCCAGGAGGTGAAGGCGGCTCTGCCGCGGCCCGCTCTCGACTTCCTGCAGCAGTCCGTGCGAGAGGGTATCCCCCGCCCCTCCCTTCCTGCAAACCCTCCGTCCCTTTTTATCGGGCCCCTGTTCCGTGGGCCCCCCCGGCCTCCCCACCCTTGGACCCCCAGCCGGCTGCAAAAGTTGCAGCCGGTTTGCTTTCGAACCGCGCCTCGAGAACATCTGTACACGCTCGTGCTCCACACCTTGCATTTCCCCACCCTCGTGTCCCGCCCCGATACCAAATGGCGGGACTACTTAATACCCGTTGAGGGTGGGGAACCCCGATGGGCCAGCCTATATTCCACCTTAATCCCGCGGCCCGTCGGGGATATCAGTTGGCGGCTCCTTCACGGAGCCGTGAGCACGGGCGTGTACCTGGCGCGGTTCACCCCCATCCCGGACACCTGCCCTTTTTGCGGCGTGAGGGAAAACCTGGCGCACGTCTACCTCGAATGCGCCAGGTTGCAGCCCCTATTCCGGCTCCTCCAGAACCTCTTACTGAGGTTCTGGCTGCACTTTTCCCCACACCTTTTCCTTTATGCACACCCAATCCGTGGCCCCACAAAGTCGCGGGACCTCCTCGTCAACCTCCTCCTGGCTCTAGCCAAAGCCGCCATTTATAACACCAGGGAGAGGATGCTAGGCGAGGGGGTTCCCTGCGACTGTGGGGCCTATTTTCGTTCATTCCTAGCGTCACGTATCCGGGCAGAGTTCCTCTGGGCGGCGTCCACTGGCTCCATGGACAGTTTCGAGGAGCAGTGGGCGCTGTCCGGGGTTCTCTGCTCGGTGTCCCCATCCGGTCTCCTAGTTATAAACCTTTAACCTGCACTCCTTGCCCCTTTTGTCATTTTTTGTCCCCAGTAATTAGTTGGGCACGGGTCCAGTCGTCCCTCCCGCAAGGCTGGGGGAGGGGCTTTTAGAAGTGGGCAGCCTTTGCCTGCCCACTCTCCCGTGTTCCAAATAGAGAGAAGGAGAAGGAGAAGGAGCAGGGTGCAGATGCTGCTCTCCTCCTCCTGTTCCTGCTGCCTGCACCAGCTGGAGCTCTCCCCGCCCTACCCAGCCACCACCCGCCTGCTGAGGCCCCACCTGCTGGACCTGCTCCCCCTGGACACTACTGCTGCTCCTGCTCACCACCACCACCACCAGCAGTTGCTGCCTGGCGGGGGGGCTTGCCGGCCTGCGTCTCTCCCCGCTCCAGAGGAAGAGGACCCCACCAGCACCCACCACCCAGAGGCCTTCCCCGGCTGTCTGCCACCCGCCCACTGCTGCTGCTGCTGTACCACCTGCACCCCGCTGAGGAGGAAAAGAAGAGGACCACCATTTGGACTGTGGAGAGGGTTTGTTTTTTGGACTGAGCTTTTTCACCTGCTCCTGGGGTGGTGGTGGACTGAGTTGTTAAAGACGGGGGTAGGGAGAGAGGCGCAGAGCCCTCCCTCCAGTCCAGCTGCCCCCCCCATACCACCACCCTCACGACCCCCTCCACCAACTCCCTTGCACCACTTGGACTCACCCCTCAGCGGGGCTAGCCACTCTCCCCTCCCTTTACCATTTGGGACTGTTCTGCTGCATCAGTGGGCAAGAACTGAGCCCCCACAAGCACTTGTGGGTGTGATCTTCCCCCCCATCCCCCCCTTGCACCTGGCCCCCCTCCCTCAGCAGTGTTTGGCAGGAGGGCTCCTTCACCCTTGTTTTCCCTACCTTACCCTCCACTACAGTAGCTTCCTTACCCCGCCCTGTTAACCAGTTCTGTTTCTCCCTCCCTCCCTGAGTTTGCTGACCTGCCCCGCCCAGCCCCAGTTTGTTTGCCGCTTGCCCCACCCAGGCTTAGCCTGCCTCCCAGCCCTTGCTTTGCCTCACTCCACCTTGCTGACCCAACGCTATCCCATCCCCCAGCCTCCCAGGAGTCCTCTATTTCCGCCCAGAGCACCCGCCCGAGCACTTTTAGTTAACCCTCCCTGCACATTGCACCCCCCCTTGATGGCCCCATAGTTCCCCCCTTGTACCCCAGTGCAGCCAGAGGAGCCAGCCCCTGCCCTGCACCTGTTACTTTGTCCCCTGCCCACCCTGCCAGTGCCCTCCTCTTCTGCTTCCAGCCTTACAGAGAGGAGTGGTTGCTGGCTCCAGATCCCCTCAGTTCCCCACTTGTGTCCAGTCCCTGTTAGCACCCTCCCTCCCTGCAAACAGTCTAAAGGAGGGAGTGGCTGCTTTCCCCCTCTCCCTCCCTCCCTAATCGCGACTCCTCCACCCTCATGTCCTTACCCTTCCCTCTAGCGCCCCCCACCCCTGCAGTATCTTACGGGGAGGAGTGGTTGCTAGTTTCCCTTCCTCAGTTTCCCCACAAGCACCCTTTCTCTGCCAACTCCCTCCCTCCCTGCCAACGACTGAGCGGGAGGGAGTGGTCACCCTGTCCTCCCCTGCCCTACGACCTGAGGTGCTGGGGACCACTGAGGTTGTCCTGGGCCACCTGCTGCACATCTGGGCCTGCATGAGGGGCTGACATTAAACCTAGTCAATGTTTATGCCCCAAACTGGGCCCGGACCAGGTCACCTTTTATCGGAAGGTGGCCACCTTCCTTGGCACCCTGGATCCTCACGAGTGTCTGGTCCTGGGCGGGGATTTTAACACCACCCTTGAGGACCGGGACCATGTAGGACTCGAGAACTGCCAGACCACAGCAGACGTCCTCAGGGAGATCATGGACCATCACTCCCAGGTAGATGCCTGGCAAGACCACCACCTGGACAACACCACCACCTTCACCTATGTCTGAGTGGGGAACGATCGGTCAAGCCACTCCCAGTTGGACCGCATTTACTTGTCACGTTTCCATCTGGTGCGGGCCCACTCCTCCAACATCCAGCCGGCCCCATTCACGGACCACCATTTGGTGGCCATGAAAGCCTCTCTGAGCTCGGAGAGTCTGGGGCTGGCCTACTGGCATTTTAACAATAGCTTGCTGGAGGATGTGGGCTTCGTGGTGTCCTTCCGGGAGTTCTGGCTGGCCTGGTGGGGGCAGCGGCCCGCCTTTCTCTTGGTGCGGTGATGGTGGGGAAGGTGTGCGCCCGGCTCTTCTGCCGCGACTACTCCCGGGGCCCAGCCAGCAGAGGGATGAGGTGATAGAGCAGTTGGAGTAGGATGTTTTGAAGCTTGAGGGGTGCCTGGCATCCAATCCCAAGGATCCACCCCTCTGCAAGGTGTACTAGGAGAAGTGGGAGGCACTCAGGGCCCTTGAGGACCACCGGGCCCGGGGCGCCTTTGTTCAATCCCACATCCATCTCCTTCGGGAGATGGATTGCGGCTCCCGCTTCTTCTACACCCTGGAGAAAAAGAGGGAGGTTAAAAAGCATGTCACCTGCCTTTTGGCAGAGGACAACACCCCCTCACGGATCTGGAGGAGATGCGTGGAAGGGCCAGGGCCTTCTATGCCAGTTTGTTCTTCCCGGATCTGACTGAAGCCGATACCTGCAAGGTGCTCTGGACCGAGCTCCCGACAGTCAGCATGGGCGACAGGGACCAGGTAGAGCTGCCTCTCACTCTGGCCAAGTTCTCAGAAGCCCTCCATCTCATGCCCAACAATAAAACCCTGGGCCTGGATGGGCTGACCGTGGAGTTCTACCACGTATTCTGGGACGTCCTCAGCCCAGACCTCGTCACCGTCTGGGCCAAGTCCTTGGAGAGCGGGCGCCTCCCTCTGTCATGTAGGCGAGCTGTACTCGGCTTCTTGCCAAAGAAGGGGGACCTCTGCGACCTTCAGAACTGGCGTCCGTCTTGCTCCTCAGCACAGACTTTAAGGTCATAGCAAAAACCATCTCGCTGCGACTGCAGTCCATGCTGGTAGATGTGATCCACCCCGACCAGAGCTACACCGTCCCAGGCCGTAGCATCTTTGATGATTTGTACCTGGTCCAGGATCTCTTGGAGCTTGGGTGTAGGGACGGTCTGTTGTTCACGCTCCTGTCTCTGGATCAGGAGAAGACATTCAACAGGATGGACCACGGGTATCTCCTGGGCATTCTGCAGGCCTTTGGCTTCGGGCCCCGTTTTGTGGGTTTTCTCGGGGTGCTCTATGCCCTCGTGGAGTGTTTGGTCAGGCTCAACTGGACCCTAACCGAGCTGGTCAGCTTCGGGTGGGGAGTATGTCGGGGTCTCCGCTGTCGGGCCAGCTGTACGCTCTGGCGATCAAGCCCTTCCTTTGTCTCCTCTGTAGGAGGATGATGGGGTTGGTGCTCCCAGAGCTAGAGCTAAGGCTGGTTCTGTCGGCATATGCCAATGATGTGCTCCTCGTGGTCCAGGACCTGGGTGACATGGTGTGGGTGGAGGCCTGCCAAGCCGTCTACTCAGTGGCCTCCTCCGCCCTGGTCAACTGGGTCAAGAGCTCTGGCCTGGTGGTCGGGGATGGGTGGCAGGCAAGCTCCCTCCCACCCGTGTTTCAGGGCATCAGGTGGAGCGTGGGTCCGCTGCTCTATCTGGGCGTTCATTTATCCACCACACATCCTTCTCCACCGGAGAACTGGCAAGGTTTGGAGGCCAGGGTGGGTGAGCAGCTGCGGAGATGGAAAGGACTGCTCCTGTGTCTCTCCCTTCGCGGGAGGGCACTGGTGTTAAATCAGCTGGTCCTGTCCATGGTCTGGCACTGGCTCAACACCCCGAGCCCAGCCCCAGAGGTCCTGGCCAAGCTCCAGAGGACAACTCTGGAGTTCTTTTGGCCAGGACTGCACTGGGTCTCTGCAAGGGTTTTGTCTCTCCCTCTAGAGGAGGAGGGCCAGGGCCTGATCTGTGTGCACAGTCAGGTCCGCACCTTCCACCTCCAAGCCCTGCAGAGACTCCTCTTTAGTGCAGGTAGTCCGGCATGGAGCACTTTGGCATCCACCTTCCTTCGCCACCTCCGGGGGGCTCCGATATGACCAGCAGCTCTATTTTATTCACCCGGGGGGCCTTCCGCGAGACCTCTCAGAGCTGCCGGAATTCTACCAGGAATTACTCCAGACCTGGAATCTGTTCTTGGCAACCAGGTCCATTGTGGCCACCGAAGGAGTGGACCTCCTTGTGGAGCCCCTGCTCCACAATCCAGCCTTGTGCGTGCAGGTGGTGGAGTCTCCCTCGGTGTGCCGGAGGCTGATCCTGGCAGAAACCACCAAGGATGGAGACCTCCTGGACTATGACAGGGGGGATTGGGTGGATCCCCGAGCGCTCGCTCAGCTCATGGGGCTCTCCACCTCCCGAACACCCTAACGCCTACTCCAGGAGGTGAAGGCAGCTTTGCCACAGCCCGCTCTTGATATCCTGCAGAGAGCCCCACGAGAGGGTATGCCCTGCCCCTCCCTTCCTGCAAACCCTCCGTCCATTGTTATCGGGCCAGCCGGCTGCAGGATTTGCAGACGGTCTGTTTCCAAACTGCACCAAGAGAACACCTGTACATGCTCGTGCTCCACACTCTGCATTTCCTCACCCTCGTGTTCCACCCAGACACCAAGTGGCAGGACTACTTAAGACCAATAGAGGGTGAGGAATCCCGATGGGCCAGCGTATATTCCACCTTAATCCTGTGGCCCATCGGGGACATCAGTTGGCAGCTCCTGCGTGGAGCTGTGAGCACAGGCGTGCTCACAGCTCCACGCAGGTTCACCCCTATCCTAGACACCTGCCCCTTCTGCGGCGTGAGGAACAACCTGGCGCATGCATATCTAGAATGCACCAGGTTGCAGCCCCTATTCGGATCCTCCAGAACCTCTTATTGAGATTCTGGCTGCACTTTTCCCCACCCCTTTTCATTTATGCACCCCCTATCCATGGCCCCACAGAGTCACGAGCCCTCCTCATCAACCTCCTCCTGGCCTTAGCAAAAGTTGCCATCTACAATACCAGGAGGAGGATGCTGGACAAGGGCATTCTCTGCAACTGTGGGGCCTATTTTCGTTCCTTTCTGGTTTCACGTATCTGGGCAGAGTTCCTCTGAGCGGCGTCCACTGGCTCCATCAGTAGCTTTGAGGAAGAGTGGGCACTGTCCAGGGTTCTCTGCTCAGTGTCCCCATCCAGTTCCCTCGTTTTAAACCTGTGACCCGCATCCTCTGACCCTTTAGTCATTATTTGTCCCCCCGTGATCAGATGGACATCGGACCAGTCATCCCTCCCACAAGACTGGGGGAACGGCTTTTAGAATGTGCCCTCCTTCCCATGCTTTCAAATAGAACCCACTACAATGACCTAAGATGGCAGTGCATTGGTTATTGTCACTACACAACTTACTAGTACCCTGTTTTCCCTGTCACCCCTTTCAAAGACTTTTTAGTTTCTCAAGGCCTTGTGTAGCCCACAGGACTACACAATCAAGTATAGCTGTCTAGTTTCTTTACAAAACCAATATGAAACCATCAATGTCCAACTCTTAAAAACATGCAGTCAACCAGGAACAGCAACAAAACATTCATTTAAAGAGATCTCACTTATTTTATTATCCAAGTTACCCATGATCACCACAATGTGTCATTCTCCAAGAGTAGAAAATTATATCTGTAAAACAATAATAAAACTGACATTATATGTGGCTATTTACATTAGGGAAGGAATAATGGTATTTTACATTTTCTATATTTCTATATATATATATATTGTTTCTTGATTTTTGGATCTGCAGCTCACATCTGGGTCTTTGCAGATAGACAAGGATGGCTTTAAGTTGTGCCAAACATTTGCAAGACCTGGTTGGATTCCTCCCACCTCCATCTACAAACCAGGTGGTTTTTGGGTATTTCTGCAAAAGGATCATATAGCTCCAGTTACATATATGGGGGTATTAGGGAAGTCCCCCCCAATGGATCACTACCTTGTTGCGGCTGGGGGGCTTGTGTGTCTCAGTGACCCCTAGAGCTATGTCGGCGGGAGCCTAGTGCTCCTGGTAGGATCATCCATGCCGGACAGGTCAAAGGGTAGAGACCAGACTAAGTGTGATTCACTGGTCCTCCAGGTTAGGGGTTTGGCTCCGGGCTAACAACCCTGACCTAGAAAAAATTATGTTACGTTAACAGCAACGAAGAATTCTCCTACAACTTTGAAAATGGAGAACCTTCGTTACTGCCCTACATGCCAGTGGGTGTAATAAGCATTAACTAACTTAACTATTAGGGAAGTCAAATAATTCATATTTTTAAGTTGTCCATGAGCAGATTTCAATTTTCCAAAATGCATTAATTATTTTGAAATATTTATTCTACACTCCCAACAAACAAGTATTGGTCTAAGTGAATTGTTTATGAATAAAAGACTATTTGCTGTTTGAGCTGTGTTGGTGGTAGACGTTTTCTGATACAAAATCTGATGTTGTGCATTCAGAGTTTGATTTTCACATATAGTCTTCAATTCATGTGTTTTTGTATATTCCAGCCAGAAAACCCATTTACAGAAAATGTATAAAATGAACGAATCTGAAATTTAGAAATTTAAACCGTTTTTGATTCCTTAATTTGCACCATATTCAAGCCATGTTTAATATTAGATTTTGCTAAACCATTGTACATGTTTTTAATTTAATTTGTTGCCAGTATATATATGATCAGTCTTTGCATATTGTGAATAAAACTGGTTCTTCTTCTTAGGATACATCTTTTGTGGGACTGGTTTAAGTTCTTTTGAAATCAATGGGAGCTCTGCAGTTAACTTTAATGGGAATACAACTAGACCCAAAAATTAAGTAATGTATTTTCCTTTTTGTATCTTACCCATTTGCTACTAGCCCTATATAATAAAGAATTTTTAGAGGAGCATGATTCTAAAATATTTCCAGATGGAAAATACAAAAAAATGCAACACATTGTATATACAGTTAGTGGTCTGCAAATTCCTAACACCTTACAGTGGAAACATTTCATGAGAAATTCAACTTTGTCCCTTGCAATTGGTCTTGACCTTGCTGCTTTTCTTCTTGTTGCTGACGCTGCCTGCTGTATTTTTTCTTAATTCATTCCTGCCTGATACAGTTTCCTTGGAGAGAATTACTTCTGGGAGTGCTTAATACATTAATATACAACATTTTTTGAAGGAGTCACAGTCAAAGTGCAAATGGATAAGGAATTGCACAAATATATCCGACATCACTGTACATGGCTTAAATTACCTCATTTACATTCAATCCAAATTTAGAAAGAGAGATTGGGGTCAATCTTGCAGTTGAACACTCAATCCTTCTGAATTAATAGGAGTAAAACTTTACAAAATTGGGGTATGTCTACACTCCATCCCTATTTCTGGATACCAGAAATATCCTGAAAAAAGCTGCCTTGCTTCTTCCCAAGCCACCCGGTATTTTGAAATATTTTTTTAAATAACAGGTGTGCTACTTTGGCATCCCGGTAACCCTCATTCCACGAGGGTTAAGGGATGTCTTGAAATAGCACATTATTTCAAAATTTGGTGCTGTTTAGTTACACCAAATTTCAAAATAGCTTATTCTGAAATTTAATCAAAATAAGATACACAATTTGAGCTATGCAAATTGCATATCTTAATTTGAGTTTAGGGTGCTGTGTAGATGCACCCTTGGACACCACTTTTTTTAATAGCACAAATATTGAACTCATGAAGCATCAAAAAACACATAACACAAAAGCCAATACCTAAATACCTAATACAAAACACACTAAACTGCCTAGTCCTGACCCATACTTCAACATCCAAGTTAAATTTTGTGTTCTTTTCAAACTTAAGATAAATATCCAGACTAGTTCAGATAGTTCATTCCTATCCCTAATGGTGTGAAACAAAGCCTTTAAACATCCCTCCCCCCTCCCTTTTTGGATCTGAATTTTCCCTAACTTCCTGATTCAAGTCTACCTCCTTTAAACACACCATGCCAATGAATCCATTTCCCATTCTTTTTAAAAAGTTCAAGATTATGAAAAACTTGTATAAAATACTCTTCAAAGAACTATAGAAAAACCAGTACACCTTGCATTTACCTCTGAGGGGCTTGTGGTTTTGTTTCTTTTTTTCCTCGTGTGGGTTGTTAGCCTACTTTGTATTTCCAAGAATTGTAAAACATATTATCCTTTTCATATGGCTTCAATTTGGTAGGGCAAGCACTACTTTGCATGCTTCTGTTTTAGAGCGCTGTATGCACATGCAGGTGGCTAGAATCTTCTATATTGCATAGCAGTCTCCCCACAGCTTCATCTCACTCCATTTTATGTTAGAGAAGCAAGTTGCTCATGTGACATTTACAGTCCTTTATATGGATAACTAATTTTTATAAAGTACACTGTAAGGTATTCCTGTTTTCAGGAGAAAATAAATATCAAAAGTAAAATTTCACTTAAATCTCATGCTGAAGTCCTCAGTCAGCTAATGTAACATGAAATCTGGATGTTAGTTGACTTGCAGTGTCCCCACCTGATATTATTTCTGAAGAAAGCTTCTTCATCTGCCAGATTTAATAAAAGTTTGAGTACACCTCATGAACAAGTTCAGAAATGGTCAAGGATCTTGAAAGATGAAGGATGGTAATATGTCTTCTGAAATCAGAGAGGAACAGAATTTTTTTAAAGGTATTAAAACACTAAATATGAATTTATGTTTAACCACATATCTTCACTTCTGAGTGCCACCCAGAAGCACTGATTTACTGTAAGAAAGATTCTTTTCTCTGTATTATCAACCCAACCAAAAGCAAGAAATACCATAAGTTCAATAGCACTTCATTTTGTTAGTTGTAATGCATTAAAATACTCAGTATACAAAACAGGGGCATAAATCCTTGCTCAGAGGAGGTTGTCCTGTTAAGACTAAAAAGGGCTCTAGAGGCGATCCGGGCAATTACAGACCGGTAAGTCTAACTTCAGTACCGGGCAAATTAGTCGAAACAATAGTAAAGAATAAAATTGTGAAGCATGTAGAAGAACATAATTTGTTGGACAAAAGTCAACTTGGTTTCTGTAAAGGGAAATCCTGTCTTACTAATCTGTTAGAGTTCTTTGAAGGGGTTAACAAACATGTGAACAGGGGGGATCCAGTAGATATAGTATACTTAGATTTTCAGAAAGCCTTTGACAAGGTCCCTCACCAAAGGCTCTTGTGTAAATTACATGGCCATGGGATAAGAGGGAAGGTCCTTTCTTGGATTGAGAACTGGTTAAAAGACAGGAAACAAAGGGTAGGAATAAATGGTAAATTTTCAGAATGGAGAGGGGTAACTAGTGGTGTCCCCCAAGGGTCGGTCCTAGGACCAATCCTGTTCAACTTACTCATAAATGATCTGGAGAAAGGGGTAAGCAGTGAGGTGGTAAAGTTTGCAGATGATACCAAACTGTTTAGGATAGTCAAGACAGAAGCAGACTGTGAGGGACTCCAAGAAGATCTCACCAAACTGAGTGATTGGGCAACAAAATGGCAAATGAAATTTAATGTGGATAAGTGTAAAGTAATGCACATCGGGAAAAATAACCCCAACTATACATACAGTATGATGGGGGCTAATTTGGCTACGACAAATCAGGAAAGAGATCTTGGAGTTATCGTGGACAGTTCTCTGAAAACTTCCACACAGTGTGCAGCGGCGGTCAAAAAGGCAAATAGGATGCTAGGAATTATTAAGAAAGGGATAGAAAATAAGACCCAGAATAGCTTACTGCCCCTGTATAAAACTATGGTACGCCCACATCTTGAATACTGTGTACAGATGTGGTCTCCTCACCTCAAAAAAGATATTTTGGCCTTGAAAAGGGTTCAGAAAAGGGCAACTGAAATGATGAGGGGTTTGGAACGGGTCCCATATGAGGAGAGGTTAAAGCGACTGGGACTTTTCAGTTTAGAAAAGAGGAGACTGAGGGGAGATATGATAGAGGTATATAAAATCATGAGTGGTGTGCAGAGGGCCGAAAAGAAAAGTTATTTATTAGTTCCCATAATAGAAGAACTAGAGGACACCAAATGAAATTAATGGGTAGCAGGTTTAAAACTAATAAAATAAAGTTCTTCTTCACACAGCGTGTAGTCAGCCTGTGGAACTCCTTGCCACAGGAGGCTGTGAAGGCTAGGACTATAACAGAGGTTAAAGAGAAGCTAGAGAATTTCATGGAGGTTAGGTCCATAAAAGGCTATTAGCCAGGGGATAAAATGGTGTCCTTGGCCTCTGTTTGTCAGAGGCTGGAGAGGGATGGCAGGAGACAAATCACTTGATCATTGTCTTCGGTGCATCCTCTCTGGGGCACCTGGTGCTGGCCACTGTCGGCAGACAGGATACTGGGCTAGATGGACCTTTGGTCTGACCCAGTACGGCCATTCTTATGTTCTTATGTTCTTATGCCTACTCACACTAATGGCGGTTTACAGAGTCGGCCTCACCTAATGTGAATTAAGGGCTCCAGTCATGCACTGGAATCCCCACATGAGTGGATCTTAGTACCTGCTCCATGAAGCATGGAAGACTTTTAAAATCAACTTTACTTTTCACTCTTTATTCTATTTGGTCATCTTGGACATTTTGGCACAGTTTTTATACCATTGTCATGTCAGGGAGTGGCGTGATTTTTTATTGTACTGTAAAAAGCTAAACATATCACGATAACTGTGTCCACTCTAAAGGGTCTGTACTGCTTTACTAGACTAATACAGAAAAGTATTAGAACTTTTGTGTTTAGATAGGCCCTTGCTCAAAGATGCAAGTATGGTTATTGTTAATTGTCAAAGTTCTTAGTAGTGTCATGTCTGGGTTGCAAACACTGTAGAAAATTTTTTAAACTGGTATTTCAATAGGAATTTTGAAAGGAATTATGCATTTTATGTTTTATAAAAGTTTGCTGTAGCAAAAAAAAAATCATAGTTTGGGGCCAATTTTTTATTTACATGTGCTACATCGATGCAGCTGCACCAGAGAGTTCTCCTGTTGGCATAATGAATCTACCTCCATAAGAGGCAATAGCTATGTTGGTGGTAGAAGCTCTCAAAGAGGATATGCTGTGAGGATTTTATACTATTCCATGAAAGACAGCATTGGAAACGAAGATTTGAATTTTAACTTCAGGTTGAAATAATGCCTTGTCACGGGGTCCCCTCATCCTCCTCGCTCCGGGGATTAGCTCTGACCAGGCATTGCACCCTCCTCTAGCAGTGTCTCTGCCATTGTATCTCGCCCTGTGGACCCCTTTGACTCCAAGAACTGCAACCTTCTTTTCATACTTAGCCCTCCAGCCAGATCTCTACTTGGTTCCTCTTTCTGTGGGGGAGGAGCAGCAGTTAAATTCTTTCCAGAACAAACCCTTTCAGGCAGTCCAGTGCCCTCTGCCTGATTTGTGCCATATCTGCAGTGACTGGTAAGGGGACCCAGGTACATACTCTACTCTGGGTTCCACCTCAGGGGCCTTCTAAGTTTTTGGAGAATGTTGGGGATAACTTCCTGGTACAAGTGCTGAAGGAACTGACCATGTGCAGCTCACAAACAGGTAGGAGCTAGAAGGGGAAGTAGATGTGAGTGGCAACCTGGGCAGCAGTGATCATGAGATGGTTGATTTCAGGATCCTGATGAAAGGAAGAAAGAAGAACAGCAAAATACACACCCTGGTCTTCAGAAAAGCAGACTCTGAGTCCTTCAGAGAACTGAACACAGAATCATAGAATCATAGAGCTGGAAGAGACCTTAGAAGGTCATCAAGTCCACCCAGCTGCCCAACGCAGGACCAATTCCAATTAAATCAACCCAGCCAGGATTGGGCAGGATCCCCTGGGATGCTTACATGAAAAGGAAAGGAGTCCAGGAGAACTGGCTGTATTTACAGAAGCCTTACTGAAGGCACAGGAACAAACCATCCTGATGCACAATAAGAAAATAAAAAATATGACAGGTGACCAGGGTGGCTTACCAGGGAAATCCTTGGCAAGCTTAAACACAAAACGGAAGCTTATGAGAAGTGGAAACTTGGACAGATGACTAGGGAGGAGTATAAATATGTTGCTTGAGAATGCAGGGAAGTAATCAGGAAGGCAAAAGCGCAGTTGGAATTGCGGCTGGCAAGGGATATGAAGGGTAACAAGAAAGGCTTTGACAGGCATCTTAGCAATAAGAGGGTGATCAGAGAGCGTGTGGGGCCCTTATTGGATGAGGGAGGTAACCCAGTGACAGATGATGTGGGAAAAGCAGAAATACTCAATGCTTTTTTTGCCTCTGTCTTCACAGACAAGATCAGCTCCCAGACTACTGCACTAGACAATGAAGTATGGGAAAGAGGTGGGCAGCCCTCCGTGGAGAAAGAACAGGTTAAGAACTATTTAGAAAATATGGACATACACAAATCCATGGGTCTGGATTTAATGCATTGAGGGTACTGATGGATAGGGCAAATGTCATTGCAGAGCCTTCAGCCATTATCTTTGAAAACTCATGGAGATCGGGAGAGGTTCCAGATGATTGGGAAAAGGCAAATATAGTGCCCATCTGTAAAAAAGGGAAGAAGGACAATCCAGAAAACTACAGACGACCAGGGTCACCTCAGTCCCCAGAAAAATCATGGAGGGGATCCTTAAGGAATCCATTTTGAGACACTTGGAAGAGGGGAAATTGATCAGGAATAGTCAACATGGATTCACCAAGGGCAAGTCATTCCTGACCAACCTGATTAGCTTCTATGATGAGGTAACTGGCTCTGTGGACATGGGGAAGTCAGTGGATGTGATATATCTTGATTTTAGCAAAGCTTTTGATATGGTCTCCCACAATATTCTTTCCAGCAAGTTAAGGAAATATGGATTGGATAAATGGACTGTAAGGTGGATAGAAAGCTGGCTAGATTGACGGGCCCAACGGGTAGTGGTCAATGGCTTGATGTCAGGTTGGCGGTCAGTTTCAAGCAGAGTGGCCCAAGGTTCTAGGGCTGGTTTTGTTCAATATCTTTATTAATGACCTGGATGAGGGGATGGATTGCACCCTCAGCAAGTTTGTGAAAGACACTAAGCTAAGGGGAGAGGTAGATACATTGGAGGGCAGGGATAGGGTCCAGAGTGACCTAGAGGAATTGAAGGATTGGGCCAAAATAAATCTGATGAGGTTCAACAAGGACAAGTGTAGAGTCCTGCACTTAGGATGGAAGAATCTCAAGCATTGTTACAGGCTGGGGACAGAGTGGCTAAGCAGCAGTTTGGCAGAAAAGGAGCTGGGGATTACAGTGGATGAGAAGCTGAATATGAGTCAACAGTGTGCCCTTATAGCCAAGAAGGCTCATGGCATATTAGGGTGCATTAGAAGGAGCATTGCCAGCAGACCTTCAGAAGTTATTATTCTCCTTTATTCGGCACTGGTGAAGCCACATCTGGAGTATTGCGTCTGGTTCTGGGCCCCCCACTACAGAAAGGATGGGGATGCACTGGAGAGGGTCTAGTGGAGGGCAACCAAAATGATTAGTGAACTGGAGCACATGACCTATAAGGAGAGGCTGAGGGATCTGGGCTTATTTAGTCTGCAGAAGAGAAGAGCGAGGGGGGATTTGATAGCAGCCTTCAGCTTCCTGAAGGGAGGCTCCAAACAGGATGGAGAGAGGCTGTTCTCAGTAGTGCTGGATGGCAGAACAAGGAACAATGGTCTCAAATTACAGTGGGGGAGGTCTAGGTTGTATATTAGGAGGGTGGTGAACCACTGGAATGGGTTACCTAGGGAGGTGGTGGAATCTCCATCCCTAGAGGTTTTTAAGTCTTGGCTTGACAAAGCCCTAGCTGGGTTGATTTAGTTGGGATTGGTCCAGCCTTGGGCAGGGGGCTGAACTCAATGACCTCCTGAGGTCTCTTCCAGGCCTAGGATTCTAAGGATTCTATTATTCTAATCAGCAGCTAAGGACTCTAATTCCTTGCTGCTTTTCTCTGAACCTTCTTCTACCTTCCTTGCTCTCTCCTTTGGGTTTGCCAGCCTCCCAACTCCTTCTGTACTGGGAGTAACTGTGGACTATCCTCTATAGTCCCAACACTACTTCCTAGCATCCCCTTCAGTTGCTAGCTATTTGGCTTTATACAGGCCCCTCCGATTTCTGTACAGCTGAGCCTCATGTCTGGTAAATCAATACCTGCTCACTGACTCCTCCTCCAGGTGCCATCTATGGCTTAATTGGGAGTAATTAACCTTCTTCCAGAATGCTGGAATGCATAAAATTAAAAAGCAAGTAGAATTGTAAGTGTATTTATATATTATATAAAATGGACATCTTGACTTATTGCTTAATTCCAGCTCTAACATCCATCCTTCTCAGTTATTCACTTCCCAAGTCATTATGCATTACCTCAGATATAACTCCGGTCATCTGAAGAAGTGGGCTGTGCCCACAAAAGCTCATGATACCATCTACATGTTTTGTTAGTCTTTAAAGTGCTACCAGACCATTTGCTTGCTGTTTTTTTCTCAGATATAGACCCATTCTTAGCTCTTCGAGATCTCACAGGATTCTAGAACCCAGGAATCTGTTTAAAAATGCAGGCGTGAGCTTACTGCTACCAAACATGCACAGGCCCTCCACTCCTTATCTCCTTGCCTCTTCTCTCCGCTACCCCCATCTCTGCAAACACACCTGTCTTCAGAGTTTGAGCTTCGTTGCTCATGTTACTTGGAACACCCTCTCTTCCTAGCCCTGGGGAAAAGCATGCAGGGAAGCTCCACCCATACCAGGGCATGAGAATGATGCAAACTGACAAGCAGTAAAAGAGCTCTCACAAACGCAAAGTAAGCAAACTGAGAGTGGCAATCATTTCTAAAAATTCTCTCATCTATTTCTGTTGCCCTAATCTTAGGAGCTGCTGGGAACAACTGCAGTTATAAAATGGTTTCAATTGGAAATTTGATTTACAAGCTCTTTTTAAGTATGAAAGACTCTACATTTACACAGATATCCTTAAAATTACATTGAAACACAGTCGTTGTTTGAGTCAAAGCTAGTCCTCAGAAGTTGTTTATTCATCATTTTCAGACAATTAATTATGCTGAGTGAATAACTGTGGTGGAGTTACCATAGGATCAGTTTGCCCCTTATCCAGCATAGAACAAGTCTCTTGCCAATTTCAGATTGATTTTGCTGAAATAATTTCTACATTATACATCAGTTACTACAAATTTTGTTGAGTAATATTTACATCATTAGAGAATGACTCCGAGAATAATCTTCAGTGGGGTTTTTAGTGACCTCTGGATGTTTGCCTTACTGGTTGTACCAAATAATTATTTAGTGCTGCTGCCTATTCCTCATACATTCAGATGAAACACACATGTAAAATTTTAATAATTATTATTCGAATAATGATAATGACCATTGCGTTAGGTGAAACTTATACTCTTAAAACACTTTTATTCTCGTTCAGGATGAAAAATCATGTTACAAACAACAAAAAATTGAAGGGAAAAAATGAAAGAGGAGATATTATCTGTATCATCTAGATAATAAGGATAATAAACTGCCCAAATGTTCAGCCCAAAAGCCTGCACAGAACAGAGCCAACAGACGTGGTATATTATTTCTTGGCCGTGTAGTTGCTGATACAAAAGTGAATCCTGAGAGGAACTTACTTTCTCACCCCAAAACAGTAGTTCAGTGATGAATGCTTTACACTAAAGACAGGAAATTCAGGTCATATGCCATATTCCTAAGCAGTCAGTGCACAGAGTTTGCCTGTCTCTAATTCTTACGTATAATTCTTATAAACGTACAGATCATATAACCTGAGTGTTAGCATCATACTTGGTGGATGGCCTCAGATCTTCAAACCTTATCTGGGCAAGACAGATGTGCTGCTTGTCAACTGTGTAGTTCATAGAAGCTTTTTTCTTCGCTAAACAATTCTTCAGTTTTCAACAAGTTATTTTCGCAGTAGTAGATTCATGTTGGATCTTTGAGAAGTCTGTTATCTCCACAGCAAGATCATCTTACTACCATTTGAAATGGCCATTGCCAAGCAGTTGTCATTTCCATCTCAGGAACCTCTGAAAAGGCAATTTACACTTTCGTCTCTTCCTTCAGGATTAGGTTACTGTAATTCTTTATTGGCTGTTTTGCACAACAGGGCTCTCTCTGCAAAGCCCCCAGCTGGTGCAGGCTGCTGCTGCGTTACTGTTGAAGAAGTAATGATCTGAGCATATTTCATTGATTGTAAAATCTTTCCATCAATTCCAACAAAATCAATTAATAGTTTAAAAAGTCACCCTGTTTACCTGTAGCACAAATTGGAGACACTCAGTCATGGTCTCGCACATTTTGCCAATATTTTAAAGTATTCCTGTTTCTGGTTGTATTCTATTCTATGCAGAATCACTTCTTCCTGTCTAAGAGTTTGCCTGAAAGATACATGAAGCAAAAGCCTTTAGCTGCCATATTTTAAGTGTTAAACAGCTCCATCTTGAAGGCTCCATGTGCTGCTTAAACTGTATCTTCTTAAAATTAAGGCTGAATCATAGAACACTGGAACTGGAAGGGACCTCGAGAGGTCATTGAGTCCAGTCCCCTGCCCTCATGGCAGGACCCAGTACCATCTAGAGTCTAGACCATCCCTGACAGATTACTTTCCTCCAGTACTGATTTTTCTATCATAAAATCAATTTTCGCAACATAAGCTTCTAAGAAGAGAGATTTCATTTATCTAGTTTTATTTGCTGTATTTTTAATGGTTTGCTTAATCAGTTTTTAGCTCCCCAGACTTTCATTATTTACTGTTCTTTCTATTTTAACCAGGATAGACAGTTGCCTTTAAGATACAGGCTTGTTCATCCAACCTCTTGTAAATTTGAACTATCACCTCATGGGCCTCACATTCTTTAGCAATCCAGCTAAAGATTTTACTTCTATTTATTTCTATAAGACTCTGAACTAAGTTAGCTAAATTTATGGTGTATTTGTTTGCCTTCCTAATCTTAAATTGCTGCCAACCAATGTTACTGTCCCCAAACAGATGTTTTAAATCTTCTGGTTATCAGATTGAGCGATTTTCATTATTGCTTATTCTGTTAAGTGAAATAAGACTCTCCAGGATTATATGTGACTAATGAAAAGCTACATCTACTGGACCCACATGCAATAACATCCAAGATTTACAGATTTATATTGGACTAACAGAAGAGAATAGAGCCCATTCTCTAAAATACAGTTGTAGCCATGTGCTCAGTCATCAAATTCTCTGACTAGGCTCTTCACAGAATGTTACCAACCTTTCCCCAGTACTGGTCTCTATTCCTGCAATAGCTTCCTTCCTCTTTCCTGTGTGCCAGGCTGCCTAGTGGCCTCCTTAAATTGCACCTAGAATATATATATATATATATATTTATTTTCTTTTTTCTCTGGGACTAACAGTCTCCTCCTACTCTCCTGCCTTCAATACCAGATATAATTATGTATTATAAAGTATTATTAGAGATATCCTTGAGGTACAACATATGACAAATATCATCAAGGTGTGTCAAATACCTGAAATATGTCACCTCTCACCTCTCCTTAGTTTGTTTTTGTCTCATTTAGATTTTAAGTAGGTTCCTTCTCTTTGTCATATAAATGAGGACCCATACACGGCAGTGGAGAAACATAATTGCGCTTCGAATTGTTTCTTGTGATGTTCATAGTGGGACTTCTCTGCAGTGTAATATTCTTTGCGTCATTTACTTCCCATCTACTGTCATAGTGTTACTTTAATACCTGTCAAGTTGATTAGTCACAGATTACTTCTTTGGAGCTGCCTTGTTAGTACAATCATATTTGTTCCTAACCACACCTAGAATTTTGGACTGTAGTAAAAAGGCATGTATTAGAGACCTGAAAGATTTCTTTGGAACAAATTCTAAGGTAGTTTAATCTTGTTAATCTCAAATTAACCCAAACATTAATAGCCATTTGATATGTTTCCTCCCAATTTTTTAATTTCTGCATTGCTGTCCCTACTTGCATTTTGCTGCCTTTTTTGTGGCACCTTTGGTTAATGCTTAATTCTCCTTTGAAATATAGGGATGTTACTATACTTTGTTTCAGAAGTCTTATTTGAAACTAAATGTGACTGAGGAGCAACACTATATTTGACCATCTCTTCCTCTCCTTTCTATGAAGCACATCTGAATTATACTGCAATAGCATCATTAAGCTTATATATCCCTGAACCAGAAGAATACCCAAAATGCCAAGGAGACGAGAGAGATGCTTTCCCTTGCTACCTCTAAAGAGGAGATTCTGTATCAGCAGCTCTATATAATGCAGCAAGTCAAAAATGCATTCTCCCAAAGAAATTTAAAAAGGAATTTTTCTGTAGATAGAATGTTACTTGCTGCCCATGATAGATTCTGATTATGCTGGAAGTGTGCAAAAAATTAATGAGGAAAATGTGAAACCAGCTAAAATGGAAGATTTTTTTCCTTATGCAAAATTTGACTCACTTCTGCAGAAACGACATCTAATAGATCCCTTTTTCAGAATGAAGATAGTTTTCGCATCATTTGTATAACATGTATTCATGATTTTGATGTGCAGGTAACACCCCAAAATTGCAAATAAAGCAGAAGTTAAAGAGTTGCAAAAGTTATATGAAAAGAAAGCACTGAATACCACAACAAATCTAACAAACCCAACATTTAAAATTTACAAAACTCTAATGAACACCTGCTCCTGTACTTGAGTTTAAAAGACCAAAGCCACTTTGTGAAGTTCATCACAAAGATTCAGATCCCAAAAAAGTAGCAGGAATGTTATAAGTAGTAAAGCTTGTAAGGACTTACCCAAGCTTCACAACTGGGTTGCCTTACCTTCTGGATATCCCTTTTTCGGTAGAGAAAGGGGAATTTTCTACAAGCTTAATTTATATGTTTTCAGTCTGTTCTCATACATTTGGGAGACATTTTAAAAAGAGAGATCAATGGAGGACTTTAAACAGAAGATCACCTCATTTGAAGGTGAAGTAGAAACTGGGCTGGTGTCCAAATGTTAAACAAAAATCAGCTAATACTACTGGAGTTCGCAAGAGTCTTTCAAATGAAAAAGTAAATTTGGGACACCTACCTAGGACACTTGATAAAGAATATTAGCTATTTAGAAAATTAAATAGAAAAATGTAAAGAATTTGATGCTTAAAAAATAATTACCTTAATATCTTTAAAACCCAAGAAGACTATTAAAAGAGATGATGGGACAGATTCTTTCATGCACCAGAACTCCACTCAATGGGTGGGTAAATAGGACAAGGATTGGGGCATTCAATCTCTTGTTATATCTTCCTGTGTCTGAAACTTGTCTGTGTTGGCCCAAGATAGAGTTAGAGCATGTGGGGCTACTCTAATTTATGCTACCAGCATAAGTTAGAGCACCCTTGTGGCTGCTCTACATTTATGCTATAGCACAGGACTGGGCAAAACACCCTCTATGGGATGGATCTGGCCCACCAAGACATTGAATCTGGCCCATGGATGCAGCAGGGAGCCTCAGGCAGATTCCCCTCAGAAAAGTGGCTGCTGGGCCGTTTGTGTTTCACAAACTGAGCAGGAGGGAGTGGTGCTGCTCCCGCCCCCAGCACGATCCCATTGGCTGGTTTCTGGCCAGTGGGAGTTGTCTGTTTCAAGAACAGGGAGCAAGCGAAGCACCATTCCCCCATCCCCTCAGGCTCTTATTCACAGAGCACATGGCCCTGCAGCCTGTGCAGGGGAAGTGCAGGCTTCTGCCTGAGAAATGTGCTGGGCTGCTGGCTGGGAGTTTCACACTCTCACTCTTCCGGCCAGATCCTGCCTCTGGCACCCCAGCTCTTTCCCCCCCTTCCCACATAACCCAAACCCTCTGCCCCCACTCCTGAGCCCAGACCCCCTTCCAAACCCTGCACCCCTATCCTCTGCCCCAGATCACAATCCCCTCCTGTCCTAGGTCACGACCCAAACCCCTGCACCCCAATCCCAAGCCCCAGGTCACAACTGCCTCCTTCACCCAAACTCCCTTACAGGCCCTCCTGCATCTGAATCCCTTACCCCTGCTCCCTTCTGCACTCAACCTCCATCCCAGACCCTACACCTCTTCCATTAATATTATGGAAGAGTGTGGCCCTTAACCACTTTTCAAAGTCTTGAAATGGCCCCCCCAGCAAAAACTATAGCCCACCCCTGCTACAGAGTAAGATGGCAGAAGAACCATATGTCAGTTGAGGATCAGTAAAGTGGAATTGAGGTCCATCCACTTACGCCTCCTCCTTTCCCTGACTAACCCTCCTATGCTAACGCAATGCTTAGATGTGCTTATGCTGAGGCCATGCTTAGCCCCTGTGCACCACTCAGGTAGCACAAAGTGCCAGATTCTGGGAGAGAATCTGGCCCATTCTATAGATTTATCCCCCAAACCAGTGATTTCATATTATTGTACAAGAGTGATTTTCTATTATTATTGCAAAACATTTAAACACTGTATTTGTGTGTTTAAGTGTGGCACAATCTCAGCCCTGAAAAAACTTACTATCTAAAGAAAAGGTAAGATAGGAGAACAGTTTGGAGGAAGCATGGCATGAGGACTGTTAAGGTACGTCTAGACTGCTGTGCTATTTTGGGATACCAGAGGTATATCTGGGGGACCAGTGACACTCTCCTCTGGGCTGCCCCACTAGGGGCTTCCTCTTCACCCCTCACTGCCTTTCCTCCAGTAACCCCTCCCTTCCCCGGTGACAAAATAAACCACACATTTGTTTTTGAAAAACTAAAAACTCTGTATTTTTTATTTGGGATCAAAAAAACTGGGGAGAGAACCTGGGAGAGGGGAGCGGAGAGGAAGGGGTGTGTGGCAAGGGCCTCTCTTATCCAGGCCACTGCTTGGGCCGGCCTCTTGTCCCCTGTGATGGGCCCAGTGAGGCCCGCACTGATCTGAGGGAGGTCTCGCCCCTCCCCCAGCCCGGAGGACGGGACAGTGCCGCGGCAGGTCTGGGCAGCCCCGATGCCTGGCTTGCCGGGGCTGGAGCTGAGGGTGGTGGGATGTGTACGGCCCCACCGTGGAGAAGGAGGGGCTGAGCCACTTTGACGCACGCCGGCCAGGCGCCGATGGAGCGGCGCAGCAGGCTCACCCCGGGGAACCCTCAAGGCGGGACTCCCGGCATATGGCCCAACGACATCGGGTGTGGGCACGCCAGGGAGGCGGAGCCTCCTGACATCAGGCCCATTCCCGGGCCATTTGAAAAGCAGCCCGGACGGAGGCAAGAGGGGGGCTCAGGGGAAAGGAGCCACCAATCCTGCCCTAGGCAGGAGGGCATTCCCCCGCGCTAGGGGACTTGACAGGAGGACACCAGTACACCCTGGTGCCGGAATGAATGCAAGGACAGCTGCAGACGGGTAAGCCCCCGGGATCCACTGGCAGGGCCGGAGGACAGGGAGGGGGAGAGGAAGCAGCCCGGGGAAGAGTGCTTCTGGCACCCGTGGGCAGGCGCGTTTCGGGCTCACACCCTGCCTGTCATACAGGGAGTGTGTTAAACCCTGCACTTAGGGCACCAGGCTGGGACCCGGTGGAGAGGGCGGGCCCAGGTCCCCCTTCCTCCCCCCCCTTGCCGCGACCGCAGTTGTACGGCAGGGAGCACAGGTGCCAGCTGACACCAGGACCTCAGGAAATTAAAACACTGCCCCTAAGGGGCAAAGACCTCACAACCCTAATTTGGGCATGGCGGTGGGTCTGCTGAGCCCCCCTGCTCGGCCAAGAGAGGGCGCTCACACCCTTAAAACCCGTCACAAGGGCTCAGGACCCTATAACCCTAACTTAGACACGGCGGTGGGTTCACTGAGCTCCCCTTCTCATCTGAAAGGGGGCACTCATACCCGTAAAACCCATCACATCCCCCCTTTCCCAGGGGTCAGGGCTTGCAACTGGTTTCTGTTACGGAGCCCAGCCACTCCTCCTGGGACTCCCTCCCCTGCTGTTTCTGTGCTAAAGCTGTACTAGTTTACTGACAGACCATTTCCATTTCTGCCTCTGCCCATCAGCTTCCAGCTGTGGAGGCTTTTAAAGGCCACCAGCCAGCCAGCAGTGCAGTCAGCTGGCCCCAATCTGCCTGAGCCAGCTCCCTCCCAGCTGCTTCTAATTGTCCTGCCACGCCCTACTTCTATTTAGCAGGTCTTTTGCCCTTTTTAGGATGCCTTTGTCCCATTCTGCAGTAGTTCTCTGGCCTGACCCTGCCACGGAGGGGGAGGGAAACGGGAACGGGAACGGGAACGGGAACGAGAATGAGAATGAGAATGAGAACCTTGGTGGAGGAAGGAGGGAGATGGAAGGGGGAGGAAGGGAGAAGAGAAGCTCAGGGCTGGGGCTGGGGCTGGGGCTGGGGCTGTGAGTGGCACCTGACTGCTGAGCCCACTGCCATGGGTGTGGGGGCCTAGGCGTCCACAGGGAGATGGGAAGGGAGTTGGAGGGAGAGCAAGAGGGAGAGTGAGAGAAGGAGCTACAGGGAGGGGTTCTGGCTCCAGGAATAGCTGGGTGCTGATGCTGGCCTCTTTGGCTCCTGCTCCTCCTCCACCTCCTTGTCTCTCTACCCTGAGAGGATGACGATGGCTGTCTTGAGCCCAGCATCTACAATGGGTGGGGAGGGGAGAAGGGACTGCCTTGCACCCTCAGCATGCAGTCTAGAGCTTTAAAATAAGGGCAGGTGTGGAGCTCTGCCCTGGAGCGGGAGTTGCCCTCCCTGGCCCTGGCATATGCCTGCGGTGCTCCTTAACCTTCATTCGCACCTGTGCTTGAGTGTGGATTTGCTCCTTGTTGGCCAGGCAGTTGGCCATCCGGCCATAGATGTCCACATTCCCGCATCTGGTGTGGAGAGCCTGGAGGTTGGTCTCATCTCCCCAAACCTCAATAAGGTCCAGGATCTCCACATCAGATCAGGAAGGAGCATGTCTTTTTTGGCCCCTGGGGGCTGTGGAGTGCTAGGTGGGAGCAGCAGACTGGCTCATGGGGGAGGGAGCGAGACAGGTGCAGATGCAGGGTTGCTCTGGGCTGTCAGGCCTCCTGCTAGCCACATACTCTTTCTGCAGAGGCTGCATCTTTAAAGGCATCTTTAAGGGGCAGGGAGGGTAGAGTTTGGCTGAGTGTAGACAGAGCAGCCAGCAGGGCACCCTCGGAAGGGCTGGAGGTCCCCTATTTCAAAATACCAGCTTTTATCCTGTCTATACAGCCCCTATTCTGAAATATCTATTTCGGAATAGACATTATTCTTCATAGAATGAGGTTTACAGAAGCCAGAATAAACCGTCCGCTATTTTGAAATGTCAAAATAACAGAATTGCTGTGACACTTGTATAGTTATTTTGGAATAATGGCCATTATTCTGAAATAACTTTGCTCTGTAGATACACCCTTAGGTACAGCTAGACTATGGTCTTCTTTCAAAAGGAGATATGCAAATTAGCATATCTTCTGCCGATTGCTTTTTCAAAAGGGTTTTTTTCAAAAAAAAAAAAAAAGCAGTTTAGACGTGGTTCTTTCAAGAAAAAAACCCTTTTTTGAAAGAACCCTGCACACCTCATTTTTTGAGGAAGAAGGATTCTTTCGAAAAATGTTTTTTTCTCAAAAGAACCGTGTCTACACTGCTTTCTTTTTTGAAAAAAAACGCTTTCGAAAAAGTGATCAGAAGATATGCAAATTAGCACATAATTTGCATATTTCCTTTCAAGAGAAGACTGTAGTTTAGATGTACCGTTAGTGATTGGAAGGGAGGAAGGATTGTTTGCAGAAATTCCCAGGAGGAAAGAGGAGGCCACCTGAAGACTGGGAGGCTAGTGGGTTCCAGGCCTGGTGGGCAGCATGGTAGGAAACAAAGACAAATCTTTTATCACAAAGAGATAAGAGCATGACTGTGTGTTTTCTTTCTAGGATTCTCCATAGCCACCTATTTTTATTGCACTTCCACAGCATTGTCAAGCACTGTGTCACATGCTGAACTTGAAGTACCCATTCAAGATAAGGACTAGGGTTCTCAAAAGAGCCTAAGAAAGTTAGTTACCCATGAACTATGAGTAATATGAGTTAAGATACTGAATTCAACCTACATCTTGTTGAATTACTTGTTTCCAATAAGTTTTTTATTAATTTAACTTTTTTTTCTGTTCACAAACTGATCCTGTTTACCTCAAAATATATTAGTTATTCCTAACTTTTTACCAAAGATTTTGAATATATTGTACAGTTTTACAGGTTATTCTTTGGGCATTCATGGTGACTGTATTGCACATGTTTGACAACTGGGTCACAAACCATTGTTTCTCCTCTGTGACTGGATCACTGAAGCTATTTAAATACAAAAATAAGAAATGATAAACAACAAATGGCAAACTCTCTCTCTCATGCACAGTTTTGTTTATGTCCAAATACAGCCATTCATGCAAAGTACAGTCGTTTCCCACATAGTCAGATAAACACAAACCTGTTCTCACAAGAGTCCATAAACAAAGAGTCACATACACAGTCTGAACAGCTAACACTGGTTCAGAATACAAACATCATTTGTGCAGTAATGGATAAGTTCTTTTAAGGGTTTCAAGCATAATACATCTTCAGAAATGGCTTCTTTTAAACACCCATCAGCAGCAAGGTGACTTACATTAATGGATATCTCAAATCAATTTGCAGCATAAAGAAATTCACCATGTCAATCACCAGTACTACAGAAAAAGCTAATCATTGCCACAATACTTTGACTGCTTTAGTGTCATTATGATGTTTTTGCCAGTCCTCATTATGGATTAATTGTAATGCTGATACATAGACTGGAATTCATATAAACAATGCAAAAAGTTGTTACTGCACCTGGACTCCATTTAAAGTTATGAAATTCAGTTTACATTTTTAATACAGAACTCAATTATTGTGTATTGTACATTAAACACTGACATCCAAAATGTAATCCTGCTAACTCCACCCCAGAGATTACTGAAGAATGTTTGGAAGTATTAAGCATTTAGAAAGGCATCTTCTCTTGCATTCAGAGTGGTTCTAGCTGCATACATGAAGAGAGAAAGGGTAGTCTTGTGCCTAAGGTACTGGGGCTGGAATTCTGGAGATGTAGGTCCAGTTCTCAGGTCTGACAAAGAACTCTTGTGTGCCTCCATTTGCCAGCTGGGAGAATAAAGATAATGTTTCTCCTACCCTTTGTCAGTCTTGTTTATTTAGACTTTAAGACCTATCTCTTGCCTTGTGTTTGTACACTGCCTTGCATCCGGGGGCCCCCCCAATCTCTAGATGATACTGTAATAAATAATAAAATGCCTTAATTAGAATTTCTACTTAATCTAAAAGACTAAGTCTAAAAGTCATTATTTACTGAAGCCTGTGGAGGATGCACTGTAAATGAGCAACCAGATGTCTTGATAAGTCATTGTAAAATTGTGTGTGTGCAAGCATGCGCACTCACACGCAACGTCAGCAGGTGGAACTGAACCTGCAGAACTTAGTGCATGAGCCTCAACTGCTTGAGCTAAACGCTAGCTGGCTCTCAGCATAAGCTCTAGAGGAAACTGATTTTGTTTCTCTGTAAGGGCATGTCTACACAGCAGGGCTAAACTTGAAATAAGCTACGCAACTTGAGCTACGCTACTTGCGTAGCTTAAGTCAAAACAGCTTATATTGACTTTTGGTGCTGTCTCCACAACAGTTATTTCAAAGTAGAGCATTCCTCCCCTGACTTTCCTTACTCCTCATACAATGAGGGTTACAGTAAGAAGCCTCACGTTATTCTGAAATAACGCGGCTGTGTAGACGCAGTCTAAGTGGTCTAAGTGCCACTAGATAGGACAGTGAACCATGCCCAGGTATATGAGTCACATACACGTGCACACGCATACATGCACGCACACACACACACTTTGCAGTCATGGAGTCTTCCTCTACGTCATCCCAGGGAGTGCTGCTGTGGAGATGAGAGGCCAGGCATTGCTATTTGCATAAGGCTTTAAAGGTAGTTTCTGTGTCCTCCACCCTCTATGAAAGTCTTTCAGCATGAGTTTTGGCTAATTGGGTTAGTTAAACTATCTCTCTGCAACTCTTCCAGCATGAGTCTGTGGTTGAGTCTGTCCTCTCTCTTCCATTCTGTCAACAGAGAGCAATGCTGAGTCTAATATTGTTGGCTGTTTTGAATTTGGTAGCTCTGGACATCTGCTGTAGCAATGTCCCAGCACATGAAGTATCCCTGAAAATCCTCATAGTATGTAGCTTGAAGCTTAGCAAGCACACTTCATTCTAAGGCACTTCTCGCAGATACCAGAGGTACTTACCAACAGGTAAGAACCCACAAGGCGAAAGATAGAGGATGTAATAAGCAGAAGTTGACAGCTGTCAGATCTTCAGTGCACCTCTTGCAAATGCTGATTGGATTTTCTGTAGTGGGTTAATCAAGCTAGTAAGTTAGAATGACTATTTATGTGACTGGTAGAAAAATCCTTTCAGGTTTTGCAGAGTCACTTTCTGTTGTTTTGAAATACATGCTGTGGTAGAGGATTATTACACTGGAATTGTGTTCTTCATCGCCTTTGGCTTGACCAGTCAATTCAGGCTGGCACTCTTGCTCTTCATGTCCAAGCATTCTTGTCAAGAGTGTCTTCCAAACTGACATCCATCTTCATAGTCTCCTTCAGCATCTTGAACCACCTTTTTCTAGGTTTTCTTTGTTGTCTTTGTCCTATGACCATATTAGGTTTTGTTCTTTCTGGCCAACATTTCCTAAACTCACCATCTCAGTTACTGATACTTTTTCAGCTTTTCAGTGATAGGAGCTACCTGTGGCATGGCTCATATTTCATTCTGAAGCCTTGCCTTACCCAGCATTCACCAGAGTATTCTCATTTTGGAAGTATGAATTAGTTGTTTTCCCCTCTTCCTTGCTGGTTAGCATTGTGACCCATACATCACAGCTAGCTCAAACCTAATCTTATACACTTGGATCTTTAGTTTAGTTGGCAAATGATTTCCAGTCAACTCCCTCCTTTTACATTAAGCACTCATCATTTGGCTCCTATCACCCACACTCTCTTTTCCACCATAGTTCAATACTGAAATGAGCTATTTAAATTATAGCATAGATTTTAACTCTGCAGTGTAGTTTTACTAGCTTCCTATTGTAACCCCCTTTTTTCCTCCCTGGGTTACTCGGGAGCAGGTCACACTCACATGTGTGCCTGGGCACCTGATGTTTTTAACATAAAAGGAGATCCTGAGTACCCCAGTGGCATTGTTTAGTTGGGGATTCCCTATTCACCCCGACTGTGGTAAATAATACAAGAAGACAGTTTACGGATTGTTGTTTAGCTAAATTGCCAAAGCATATAATAAAACTTGAGACATGGGGATAAAGTTTAGATTTTTATCAAAAAGCCTTTTTTTCTGCTTCTTGAATATTATCAAAGCTAAAATCATTTGAGTGTAAGTGTGTAAAGTTGGCCTATTGCCTTGGGGTCACTTCACTTAAGATGCAAGAGAGTCTAGGTTAACATCCCAGTAAAATCTCACAGGGACCATATTTCTAATTTAGGCTTTTTTCTATGAGATGCTGTGACTCTTGGAGTGCTGGTGCTATATTCTGAACTCTTCGTCTTTTGATATGACTGCAAAGTGAAAAGCACATCTGAAGAAATAAATACATTCAATTACAGTAAAATATTAAATAGTATTTAAAATGATTGAGATTAAGGATTCCTGACAATTGGTAATATGTGGTACAAGTGCTATTTCCTATTCTGCAGCTCTTTTCTCAAGAGAGGTTTGACCAAGTTTTCCCATTCTATTCCCCAAGCAGTGACTGAAATGTTGACAGAATTCAATCTGTGGAGATGTAAAAAGGGCTTTAGTTTTTGTATTTTAGCTTCCCTGGAAAACTGTACTCAGGATTAAGAATATCCATTGAGTTCAACTATCATTTACAATCTGTTCAAAACTTGTGTCCTTGAAAATGAGAGTTTTTACCATGCTACTGTCAACACTGAACTAGATGAATTGATAAAAGATACTTCAGGATATTTAGATGGGCATTTGCCCCATGCATAATCTCTAAGTGTATGTGCTGTTATGGGATAGTTGGCCTCTCTTCTGTGCATCCTTTCAATATGCATCTCAATATGCAGTATGCATTCAATATACTGGGGCATAGTGGGACTGTTCAGCAATATGACTCTCCATAAGTCTACCTACAGTTCTACCTTTATCAGTTACCGGGTAACAGTCAGATTGACGGAGCTTTTCTTGGGTTACATTTGGAATGTTGGCATAAACTACAGTCTTTTATTTCCTGACCACCTCTTCTGCTCTGATGCCTTAAATTAGGCCATCTAATATTGCCATGTTTGTCTGACTATATCAAAACACAAGTCTTGGACCGATGTTTAGCAATATCTTTCTGTGGTTCCCTGCACAGAAATGTTCCTTTGTTAATTCTAAGCAAAAGTCATTAATTTTCCTTTCTGCTTTCAGTCATTAGTTTGACACCCCGGGAAATATATAGTATTAAATTATTGTATCTCTGGAAACATCAAAGCTTAGTAGATTGAGGAGCAAGATCAAGTGGTTTGTCCAAAGTCATATAGTCGGAAACTTAGCCCAATTATTTTTCCTACTTTATTGGATCAATTTGGTTCCAAAAAATAGCCAGTGAAGTTGATTATGACATTCTGCCAAACATTTCCATTCCCAGGACAAAATTTCCCAAACACCTCCCCACAAACTTCCCTCACTGTAGCAAGCGTGAGGAAGACAGATAAAGGGGAAAATAAGAACCTGAAGGATGATTTTTGGTGAAGGACAGAAAACAGTGAAGACAAAACTGTGATGAAATTTCCTCATTACCTCCAGGTCTGGCAAAATGCTTTTTCTCTGACTTGTGTAGAAAGTCATGAAAAATCTGGCAGACTTGCAGATTTCATTTAGAGAGAGTCAATTAAGACACTTTAAAAGGTTAATTGATATATGTGAGTTACATTGTATGTGCTTTGTCTTCAAGGTTACAGCCTGTTTACCAGAACCCTGCCAAATTCTAGTCATCTGAAGGGAATCAGAAATCATTTCTGTTGATGACAGACCTGTGAGCAGATGGTAAGTAAATCACGGTCTTGATGTGAAATGTTAAAGCTTTTTTTCAGGAAGACACTGTTAAAGTGTTATCCAGGTTACATCAGATACTGTGTAGTCCTGGTTTATTAATAGTCAGGCATGAAGACTTCCACTAAGGATGCCTGCAAAGCTTTACAGTCATTGGGATTGAGTAGGCGGTTAGTAGATGCACCCATATGTGATGGGATGTATCAACCCCACACTGGACCACTGGGGCAGACCAATCATTGTGGGCCCAGGAGGCCACACCCCATCTTCCCTGCTGCACATGTTCCAAGTGCAGAGTTCATATAAAAGAAGGCAGCCCAGCTCAGTCGTGGCAGGCACCACCGGAGGAAGAGTGAAACCTGCTGGTTCCTGTGATGATGCTGACAGCAGAGCCTGAAGATCTGGACTATGCTGTAGGTGAATCACTCACTGTAGGGGCTGCTGAGGAAGCCAGGCCATCACCGGCCAAAGAACTGCTGCTGCCTGTTCTATGTCCCAGCCTGAGAGGGAGTAAGGCCTAAAGATGGTTAGTTTGCTTTGCCCCACCACCCAGGGCCCACAGATAGAATGATATTTTGCTCTGCTCAATTCCCCCAGTAAAATTGCTTGACCCAATCTGGAGACCGCACAGCCATGGACTGTTTGGCTTGCTCTGTTCGGGGGCTGCAGCTTGATTACGGTTAAGAACTCATGCTGCCCCAGTCAGCAGGCTTCTGGGCCCCAGACTGTTTGATTGCCATGTAGAGCCCACAGACCATCTGTGACTGGTTGCATATGGGACTGATGGAGGACTCCAGCTCAACTCGCAAAGCCCCAGTAAACCTTATCTTCACATATGGGGGGTAAGTAACATGACTGAGGATAGTTTCTCCTTTAAAATATAATTTCTATTCTTGTAGTTGATTTAGAACCATCCTGTATCACTCACATGGAAAGATTTCATGGATAACCCTCACTTAAAACCCCTATTTAGATAGACCAGGGTGAGTGTTTACAGTACAGAGAGATTTTATGGAGAAGATAGCCCTAAAATGTGAATACTCATTTTAAGATTTCCAGAGTATAACAGCTGAAAAGGATTTAGTACACTACAACACATAGGTAAATAGCACCTTCTGTTCTGAGATAGTGGTATAGATGGCAATCTCATAGCAAGCACTGGACTTGTGTGAGAAGACTGGAAAAAAGGTGAGCAAGTAGTTTTGTAATACTAAGAATGAGGCTTAAAACCAAAGTCATTGAACAGAATAAGAAAAGGTCATAATCCTTCCCCAGCTGATGGTGCTTCTAGCATGTTGACAGCTAAAATTATAGATAGAAGTGTTTGGCACAGTATCACAGCATCTACACTTACACAACAATGGTATGTAGATTTGGTAACACTGTATAATTTTTGGTGAGGGTGTATCATTTTTAAAACATTTTCTCTAAAGCCAAAACAGAATATAAGTAATATAAAAGCATTTCATGCTTGAAAAAACATACAGCAAACTTTAGAAGGCCGTATTTTGGCATGTGACCTTAATTATATATCTAATTCTTTTGTAGTGTGGAATGATTAGTTAATATTTTCTACAACATTAGCATTCTTCATATCATCAATATTTCAGGATGATTTCTCAGGGGGCAATACTGACTGTAAAATGTTCTGGGGCTGCAGAGTAATTTAATTAGTTATAGGAAAACTTGTTGATTTTTCTTCTTGAATTTTTCAGTAATTTTCCAGGGACAAAGAGAAAGATTTGGATTTTAATTAGTTATGTACAAAAACTGAATTCAATATTCAACACACACAGTCTCCATGCCATTCCGTTAGGAGACTGATGTCAGTATAGCAGCCAACTCAGTCTAGGATCCCTGATTTTTTTCTACATCTGCCCTACTTGCCGGAGGAGATGCAAGTGTCACATCAAACTGTTGTAGTGGTAGGGGAGGTCATTCATTTCATACTCTACAGCCATAGATATATTGACCATGAATTCCTAGATCCAAGTCCCCTTAGGGTCTGCCATAGAAACTACAAAGATCAGGCAAAGGATCCACAAATATGGTCTGAACTCTGCCAAAAGACGTACCTGCCTAATATTTCAGTAGGTGGACTCCTTTTCTCTGTAATGGATAGGGATAGTGAAGGAAAAATGGGTCACTTCCAGTGTTCCTCTAATTTTTATGTGCATGTGCGGAAGGACATTTGTTATATTCACTATTATAGAGGTGAGGTATCGCCTCCATACTGATGCACATAATAAAGGTCGTTCCACACATGGGCGATGGGGGGGCGTGGATTGGGTTTGGGGGTTAGAGTGCAGAAGGGGCTCAGAGCTGGGCAGAAGGTTGGTCAGGGCTCTGGCTAAAGACACAGGCTCTGGGGTGGGGCCAGGGATGAGGGGTTTGGAGTGCAGGAAAGGGCTCAAGGCTGGGATAGAAGGTTGGAGAGCAGGATGCAGGCTCTGGGATGGATCGGAGGATGAAGGATTTGGGGTGCAGGCTGACTGAACCTGAACCCTGACTGAACCTGCCAGCTTCAGGTGAGGGGTGCATGAAAGCTGTCTGCTGTCAGGCCAAATGTACATTCTGGCCACTGAGCCTTCCTCAGTCTCCTTTACAGGAGGTTGATGGGGTTGGTGCTCCGTGAGGCAGAGCTGTAGGTGTTCCTGTTGGCGTATGCCAGTGACGTGCGCCTCATTGTCTGGGAGCTCGTGCATACTCCAAGCAGTGAGGGCAGCCTTACTGCCTGCCTCTCGAGTTTTCCTTGAGCGAGTCCTATGCAAGGGGGTGCACCCTATCCGCCTCTCACCCCTGGCCTTCTGTATATAATCAGGATCCTCCCTGATACCAAGTGGTGGAATCTCCTACCACCTGTGGAAAGTGAGGAACTCTGCTAGGCCAGTCTGTGTTCCACCTAGTTCCCACAGCCCACTGGGAATATTAGCTGATGGCTCCTTCATGGAGCCATGAGCTACATGTACCTGAAGCTGTTTACCCCACTTCCTCAATTGTTTCCCCTTCTGCAGCATAAGGGAGACCCTGGAACACATCTACCTAGAGTGTGTCAGGTTACAGCTCCTCTTCTGGATCCTCCAGAACCTTTTCCTTAGGTTCTGGCTTGACTTTTCCCTACCCCTTTGGATTCATTCACACCCAATCTAAGGCCCTACAAAGTCATGAGACCTTCTCATCAGCCTCATCCTGGCACTGGAAAAGATGTCTGTCCACCAGTAGGAGGATGCTGGACAAAGAGATGCTCTGTGACTGCAGGGCCAATTTCCTCTCCTCCCTTCGTTCATGTATCCAGGTAGAATTCCTCTGGGCCACCTCTGCTGGCTTCCTGGGTGCCTTTGAGGAGCAGAGGGCACCATCTTGGGTTCTCTGCTTGGCGGTCCCTTCTGTGTCCATGATTTTGAACCTGTGACTCTCATTCCTGTTCCTGTTTTTCATTGGTTGTCCCCCTCTTCCAACTGAGAGCTGGTTTCAGAGGCTCCTCCCTTTAGGCTGGGAGAGGGGCCTTTAGATGAAGGCAGGCTTGCACCCACCCTTCCCCAGTTTCTCCTTACACGCTGTCCAGCATTCTTTCAGGATCTTCCCTGTCTCATGGTCAATCTGGAAACCACCTAACCCTTACTAGGGCAATTAGGGAAGTTCTGAGCAAGTTCATTTCCAGAAGAAGGGGGACCACTGAAGAGCAGCTGTGCTAGTAGGGTGATACTAGGAGGGTGGTACAGTCTGGTACACTGTGCCAGCAAGATATTTATAGCTGGTATGGCAGATCGGAAAGAGGAGCAGCAGAACATGAGCTGCTGGGTGGCACAGCTCCCACCATTGCAGCTGAACTGCCCCAAGCCCTTCCATGCGGGGCCTCCTCTGGAGTCTGGCTCTGTCTGTACAGCATCCAGCCCTATGGAAGGACAGGGCTGGGTTCAGGGCTCTCTTGAAACTGAAAAAGGGAAAGAAACAGAACCCCTGCCCCTGCCCCCACCCTACCCTTCCAAGCCACTGTGTCTCCTCCAGCACCCAGCAGCATCCCTACCAGAGGACAGGGCTGGGGGCAATACAGCTTCTGGAGGAGTTGCTGGCATTCAGTTCCATTCCCTGCTGTGGTTCCCAGGAGAGCCCTGTGGTTCAGGGATTTCCCAGGAATTGCAGCAGGGAAAGGAGGGGAAACAGAGTTGCCAGACAGATCCATCCCAGCTGTACCATGCCAGCTCTGTCCCCTGGTGTGGGGCTCGCTGCTGTCCAGACTGAGGAGACCCTGCACAGAAGGACTGGGATGGTAGAGCTCCAGTCGTGGGGTCCAGTGAGAGGAGAATAGAGCACCTCCCCCCCCGGTAAGCATGGGTGAATCATGGGAAGGAAGGGGACAGGAAGAGCATGAATGGCACCAGGCTGGGTGGAGGAGGAGTCATGTGTAGGGTAAATGAGGTCACATGCCCCCTGTACTGGAAAAGCATGGATTCCACTTGCACCACTGCTGAAAAGTTACATGGGCAGGGGGCAATGGCCTAGTCTTTGCATGGCATTTAAAGAGGAAAGACCCTTCAGAATACCAAGCAGCAACTTTTCTTGCCTAGGGGACCACCACCTACCACATGCTCATAATAGATTAAAACAGCTCCTGCTATTTCTCTACCTGTAGTGCCGTGTATAGACAGGATAGGAATCATAGAGCTGGAAGAGACCTCAGGAGGTCATCAAGTCCAGCCCTCTGCCCAAGGCAGGACCAATCCCAACTAAATCAACCCAGCCAGGGCTTCGTCAAGCCGAGACTTAAAAACCTCTAGGGATGCAGATTCCACCACCTCCCTAGGTAACCCATTCCAGTGCTTCACCACCCTAAAGCTAAACTGTGAAGCTGGGATTTTCCAAAGGAGCCTGGGGAGGTAGGCATCCATATCCCATTGAACTCCTAAGTGCCTTGAAACTCTCAGCCTCTGAAATTCAGCTGTGTGCATTCAATGAGAAGTGTGCCCGTACATTTCTATTAACCTCCATTCTTGGCTAACTGCCCGGTTCAGTGGCCATCCCTTGGAACTACACAAAGTCAGATGAGGGATCACAACTGTGCAGCACATAGAGAGCTGCACAGCATGGTTCAACAATAGAACAGTAGCAGAGTGTGCATCACAAGGTAGCTAGCCCCTATAAATGAAGGAGGTCCAGTGCCCCTGTGCCAGAAGCAGCAGTGCTCCTACTTGGCCAGTTAAGAGGGCTGGGTCTATAAAAGGATAAGGGAGAATCAGAGAAGGGGAAGGCCACAGCAAAAGGAAGGAGACCAGGTGATCAGAGTTACCTGAGTGAGAAGCAGAAAGAGCGAAGGAGAGTTTCTAGAGCCAGAAAGTGTTTACTGGGGGAATGCTGAAGGCAAGGAGAGCAGGAAGAGGGGTGCAGGCTAAAATCTCCAAAGCCGGAGACCTTGGTCTGGAGACAGGAGCAGCTGAGGGAGGTGCCTGCTGGCTCTAAGCCAGAGAGCTGAAGCAGAGACTGCAGAGGGCTAAAGTCAGGGGAGCAGTGGTGGGGCTTACTGACAGACTTCTCCATGCCCAGCAAGACCCAGGGGAACAGTGAGGGATGATCCATAGATGAGCTCGCAGCAGAAAGGCTGTAAAGTTCCTGCAGGGAAATGGCAGTTTTATCTCAGCTGGAAGCACTGGTATGGTTGTCCTGGCAGAGGGACAAAAGAGGACCAACAAAGAATCAAGGTGTGGCAGAAGACAATGGAACATAATACGGAAGGACTCCCTGTGGAGAGCTGGTTGGGATGCCTACTGAAAAGAATGGGGTTTTGAGGACTATTTCCTCTGGATGTGGGAAACAGACTATGTCTGGGTATTTTGTTGGGGATTCAGTGAGCTGTTTGGTAATAAACAAGCCTCATGGAAGTGTGTTGTGTGGTTACTGGAAAGAATTTGTGTGAGTTTAGGGGGTTGCCTATAGATGAGGACTTTGCTGTCCCGCAAGGCCTATGACAGTGAGGGGTCATTTTCCAGGACAGGTTGCAGATGGTTAATAATGTGCTGGAGGAGTTTAAGTTGTGGGTTGTAGGTGATGACAAGAGGTGTTCTATTGTTCTATTGTTTTCTTTTCTTGGCCGGTCTTGCATTAGTTCATGTCTGGGTACTCTTCTGGCGCTGTTGATCTGTTTTTTTCACTTCTTCAGGTGGGTATTTCAGTTTTAAGAATGCTCTATATCAGTGTTTTCCAAATGGTGCCCTGCGGAACCCCGGGGTTCCGCGAAGTGAAAATAAGTGTTCCGTGAGAAATTCCATTACAATAACATTTTATGATTAAAAAAAATTGTACACCTTAAATGTGATTTTTGTTTTTAAATAAGTGCAATTAAATTAAATGTAGATCTCATGACCTTGTTTAGCATTTGTTTATTATTATCCTTACTTATTTGTGGTCTACTTTTTCAGCTCCATATATAAGACTGTTATTAGGGGTTCCGCAAAATTCTTTAGAGTTTAAAAGGGTTCCATGGCCAAATAAAATTGGGAAACACTGCTCTGTATAGATCCTATAGGTGTTTGTCTCTGTCTGTGGGATTGGGGCAAATCCAGTTGTATCTTAGGGCTTAGCTTTAAACAATAGATTAAGAAATTATTCTTGGATGGAAGCTAGAGGCATGAAGGTAAGTGTAACGGTTGGTAGGTTTCCGGTATGAGTTGGTAGAAATGTGTCCGTCATGTAATTGTATGGTAGTGTCAAGGAAGTGGAGCTCCCGTGTGAATTGGTTCTTTCCAGTAACCACACAACACACCTCCATTATAATGATCCAGGAACCCACCCCTCCGATCAACCCCGATGCCAACTCTGTCCACACATCTATATAAGCGATATCATCACAGGACCTGACCACATAAACCACCATATCAGAGGCTCATTTAACTGCACATCAACTAATGTGATCTATCCCATCAAATGCCAGCAATGCCCCTCTGCCATGTATATTGGCCAAACTGGACAGTCTCTACAGGAAAGAATTAATGGACACAAATCAGATATCTGAAAAGGCAACACACAGAAACCTGTTGGGGAACATTTTAACTTCCCCGGGCACTCATTCAAACACTCTTGAACTCTATAGAAGCACCCAGTTCCTCAAATGATTTATCCAAACTCCTAAGCCATTGTTACCAAAAATTCAAAGAGTCATCTTTGAATTCATGACCTTAGACTATCCCATGCTTTTCAGCACACTGGGTTGCCCACATTTTCCATGCTTGCTTTATCAGTTGCCATGTGACCTAAGTCCTCCCATTTCAAACTACTTTTTTCTATGTCATTGATAATCATACACTTCCAAGTCACCCTAGGTCTACCCCTCTTGTTGGATTTTCTGGCTTCCAACTGAGAGCCATAATCGGTAATTGGTTATGATCCATTCATAACACATGCTCAAGCCATTGATGTCTGATCTTACAAATTATTTCCAATAGAGACCTCACATTAGCCATTTTTCTGACTTGATAGTTCGTTTTTCTTTCCTTGTAGCTTACTCCTGATATTCTCCGCAAATACTTATAATGAAGTGCATCTAGCTTCTGAGCATCTGTTTTCTTAAGTTACCAGGTTTCACTGCCATAGGTTGCTATGGCTACTACGATGGCTGAGTAGACACTTAGTTTTTTATGTAAGGATACGGTATTAAATGTCCAAATGTTCCTAAATTTACCGAAGGCTGAGCTCGCTTTGCCAATCCTTATTCTTATTCCTCAGAGCATGTACCATCTTGGCTTGTTGTGCTTCCAAGAGATTAGCATCAATCTACCCTCTCTAGCTCTTTACTATCAATTTGGATGAATAAATCCATATAGCCAATTACCATGGTTTTACATTTCTTTACAATGAACCGCAGTCCTACCTTCTCTATCATTTCTTTAACTTCGTTTGTGCATGCTTGAAGTCCTTCAGCATTTCCATGTAGAAGAGTGATGTCATCAGTGAAATCTAGATCAAAGAATCTCAAATGAGTTTCACCAAATTTCCCTTTCACTAGGACTCTTTTGGAATAAACCCATGCCTTGCTAGCTGTTTCAAGGCAGCATAGACAGTTTTAGTGTCATTTCTTTGTTTTGCATCTTCAGCTTCCTTGGCCTTGCTTTCTGTAAGAACATAAGAACAGCCATACTGGGTCAGACCATAGGTCCATCTAACCCAGTATCCTGTCTTCCTGCAGTGGCCGCTGCCAGATTCCCCAGAGGAAGTGAACAGAACAGGTAATCATCAAGTGATCAATCTCTTGTCACCAATTTCCAGCCTCTGACAAACAGAGGCTAGGGACACCATTCCTACCCATCCTGGCTAACAGCCATAGATGACCTAACCTCCATAAATTTATCCAGTTCTTTTCTGAACCCTATTAAAGTCCTGGTCTTCACAATATCCTTTGTCAAGGAGTTCCACAGGTTGACTGTGCACTGTGTGAAGAAAAACTTCCTTTTGTTTTAAACCTGCTATCTATTAATTTCATTTGATGACCCCTACTTCTTATGTTATGGGAACAAATAAATAACTTTTCCCTATTCACTTTTTCCACACCAGTCATGATTTTATAGACCTCTATCATATCCCCCCTTAGTCTCCTCTTTTTTAAGATGAAAAGTCCCAGTCTTTTTTCTCTTCATATGGGGCCAGTTCCAAACCCCTTTTCTGAATCTTTTCCAATGCCCATATATCTTTTTTGAGATGAGCCAACCACATCTGTACGCAGTATTCAAGATGTGGGTGTACCATGGATTCATACAGAGGCAGTAAGATATTATCTATCTTATTCTCTATTCCTTTTTTAATAATTGCTAACATTCAGTTTGCTTTTTTGACTGCTGCTGCACACTGAGGGTGTGTCTAGACTACAGGGTTTTGTCGACAAAAGTGAACTTTTGTCGACAAAACTATACCTGTATTTACACTGCCACTGAGTTCTGTTGACATAACGTCGACAGAACTCAGCAGTTTTGTCGACAGCTGTAAATCTCATTCTACAAGGAATAACGCCTTTTGTCGACAGAGTTCTGTTGACAGAAGGTGTTATTGTATCTACACTGTCCTTTGCGTCTACACTGTCATGTCGACAAAGCAGCTTGCTTTGTCGACAGAACTGGATGTAGTCTAGACGCTCTTTGTCAACAGAAGCTTTGTCAACAGTATCTGTCGACAAAAGCCTGTACTCTAGACGTACCCTGAGTGTATATACAGACCACGGGTCTGATGGGGGGGCCACTCCAAGATTTTGGAAAGTGGTTGAGGGCCGCACTCTTCCATGATGTTAATGCAGGCACTGTGGGATCTGGGATGCAGGTTGAGTGCAGAATGGAGCTTGGAGTAAGCGACTGGAGTGCATAAGAGGGTGTGAGGTCTGGGAGAGAGTTTAGGTGAAGGAGGAAATTGTGACCTGGGGCATTGGACTGGGGTGCAGAGGTTTGGTTTGTGACATAGGGCAGGAGGGTGTTGTGACCTGGGGCAGGGGATTGTGGTGCAAAAGGTGGTGCAGGGATTTGGGTTGTGACCTGGGGATTGGGGAGCTGGAGGGCATGCTGGGATTTGGGTTGTGACCTTGGGCAGAAGATTGGAGTGCAGGGTCTGGGGCAGGGTGTGGGATCAGGAGGGGGAAAGAGTGTTTGGCTTATGGGGGGTAAGGCACAGGAGTGGGGGGCAGAGGGTTGGGAGTAGGGTGGGGCTGGGGTTCCAGAGGCAGGCTCTGGCCAGGAGACTTACCTGTGTAACTCCTAGCCAGCAGCCCAGGACATTTCTCTGGGAACCTCCACTAAGGGCCTGAGGGGAGGGAGGTTGCTTCACATGCTGCCTATTCTTCAAAATAGGCAGCTCCCATTGGCCAGAAATTGGCCAATGGGATTGTGCTGGGGGCAAGAGCAGTGCATGAAGCACCACTCCTCCCTCCTCTGGGCTCACAGCTGAGAAAGAATAATGGCCCAGCAGCTGCTTTTCTGAGTGGTGGCGGGGGGTGGAGGAGGGATGGTCAGGGAAATCAGGGAATCTTTCTGTGGCTCCCCCTGCATCCGCGGGCCAGATCTGGTGACTTCGTGGGCTGGATCCAGCCCCTGGTCCGTATTTTGCCCAAGCCTGGTATAGACAGTGTTAGTGTTAGTTGTTTTGCATCTTCAGCTTCCTTGGCCTTGCTTTCTATACAATTTGTTTATCCTTTTTACAGCATCTCTTTACTACTTTGTCAAGATTTCTATATATTTGCTTTGTTTCCTTGTCTTTAGTTTGAAGCACTTTAGTTTTCTGTTTTTTCCTCTGTTCAATGAATTCCCATGTTTGTACTGAGATCCATTGCTCCTTGACAGTTCCTCTTTTCTCTACCAATTGTCTTTTCTGTTGCTTCAATGACAGCTGTTTTAAAATGGTCCCAGCATTTCTCTGTGTTGTTGACTTCATAGTCTCAGATAGCTTCAAATCTGTTTTTAAGCTCAATGCAGTACTCATTCTGTAGTTCAGAATCTTGCAGCTTTTTTATGTCAAATGGGGTGGGTCTGTCAAATTTTTCCAGCTTTAATCTAATACTTGCCTTCAGTAAATAGTGGTCACTATCTATGTCTTCTCCTCTAAAAACTCTGTCATTTATGTTTTACATTTTAGACTGATACATTATTGTCTATTTCATTCTGTATTCAATCATCTGGTGATACCGAGCTCTTTCTGAATGCGTTTGTCCTGAAAGTATGAGTTGCGAATACTAAGATTGTTTTCCACACAAAATTTTAGAACTCTAGTACCATTACTTGACAATGTTCCAGTTGTGTGAGAACCTATAACTGTTTCCCAGACTCTCTTAGCCTTCCCAATTCGGGTACTGAAGAATCTCATAACGAGCACTAAGTCAAGGCTCAGTATTCACTGCTCCAGGCTGAGGACTGACTGGCTAAGCAGCAGTTTGGCAGAAAAAGACCTGGGGATTGCAGTGGATGAGATGCTGGATATATGTCAACAGTGTGCCCTTGTAGCCAAGAAGGCTAACGGCATGTTAGGGTGCATTAGGAAGAGCATTGCCAGCACTAGAGAAGTGATTAAGCTTCTTTATTTGTCACTGGTGAGGCCACATCTGGAGTATTGCATCCAGTTTTGGCCCCCATTATTAAAAGGTTGTGGATGCATTGGAGAAAGTTCAGCAGAGGGCAACAAAAATAATTAGGGGGCTGGAGCACATGACATACAAGGCTGAGGGATTTGGGTTTATTTCGTCTACAGAAGAGAAGAGTGAGGGGGGATTTGATAGCAGCCTTCAACTACCCGAAGGAGGTTTCCAAACAGGTGCAGCGGGGCGGAGGGAATAGACAGGTGAGCAGAGGCACAGTGGGGAACCTGCTCCAGTCCCTGCTTGCACTGGGTTCTCCACTATGCCTCTTCCTTTGAAATGTAATAAGAGCCATTTCAAAGGCAGAGGCACAGCAGGGACTAATTGACTAATCAAGTACTTGATTAGCTGATTAATCGAAATTTAACATCCCTACTAGGAGGGTGGTGCAGCCATGGAATGGGTTACATAGGCAGGTGGTGGAATCTCCATTTGTAATGGTTTTTAAGTCCTGGCTTGACAAAGCCCTGGCTGGAATGATTTAGTTGGGGTTGGTCCTGCTTTGGGCAGGGAGCTGGACTCAATGACTCCTGAGGTCTCTTCCAACCCTATCATTCTATTCCTTTCACCCCCTTTCTTAGTTCTGTATAGAAGCTGTGTTTATCAGCATCATTTGTGAGTGCATATAGTTGTACTACAGTAAACTTCATATGTCTGGATTTAAATCTTGCTGTAAGTATTCTGTCTGATTCTGGCTGCCAGGCCATTAATGACTGTTTTGCAGCTATATTCATTGTAATTCCAACTCCTCGCTTGTGTTTACTTCCACCTGAATAAATAACTGTTTTGTCCCCTGATATTAAGAAGCCTTTATCTTTTCATCGTATAGCCCTAGGATATCGATTTTATAGTTATCCATTTCACTGGTTACTTGTTCTAGCTTTCTGAATTCACGAACTTGACTATTAATGGTGAAACTGGATTCTAACCAATGTTCTTTTAGACAAGTTATGTAAATAATATGTGACATCCATGTCCAGTCAAAACTAGCCCATACAGTTTCCAGGGTAGCAATGATTTTCCATGAGATCTTCTGCTCCCTGTTGCTTTGGTGCTTTTGAAAATATCATCCTAAATTGCTAACTTTGGAGGATCAAAAGGAAATGCTCACAAGCCATCTGCAATCTAAGTATTACTGACATAATCAGATAATTTTAATTAATTAATAATTTCAAGAAAATTATAAGATGCTGGAAGGCAATGTTTGAACTGTAATAACAAAATTAGTGGATTATTATTTACTATGAATATTATTTGCCCCAATCTAGAAACCACATAGCACACTCCCTGAAAGAGCACAGAAAGCTCTGTCACTGAATTATACTGTTGTTGGCTCATTATCCAGTAGGAAGCGGTAGCTCAGCGGTGCATTTAAACTGCCATGCCCTGCTGCCAGGAGCAGGCCTCCTCCCCCACCATAAACATGAAGATCCATAATCCCGGTGCTAATGCTTTCATTGTCTCTAACTTCTGGAGCCATTTCCAGCTTATGCTCCAAAGAAGGGGGGCAGGGGCTGAAAGAGTACAATTTCACAAAGACCCTAAGTGATGAATACGGCTTTAAGGGAAAGAGATTTGCCCCCTAACCCTTTAGTCTTTTCATTCACTCTCCAAATGCATTGAGATTAATAATGCCCCTGGGCCATTGTATGCAAACCTCCACTGTGCATGCACAGAAAAGATTATAATTGAATACCCTATTATGATGGGAAAAACACAGACAGACAAGGCTCAAAGGCTGAATTGGCCTGGTTTGACTTTGAGCCCACAGCACCTACAATTATTCTGCAATGATTTTTATTTGTCTATTTAGTGTTCCCATTAGGCAGGGAAAGAATCTAGTCATAATTTAGAGCTCATGATTAGGCAGAGAGCTCTAAATTGAAAAACGTATTTAGATGGCTGTAATATGGTTAGACCCCTAATGTCCCACGCAGAATGCGAATACCAGAAGTCATAGGCCTTTACAAATGGTTTACAGTTTGTTAATGTTGAGTTTACAGGAGGATTTTGCTAAGTTTTATAAAATACAACACATCTGCAGGAGCAATATTAGACCTTTATACTTACAAGGATGATCAATTGCTAAGAGTTACTGAGCATTCCTCTGGCGGATATAAAAAGTAGGGGTTAAAAGATAACCTTGAATGAGCAAAATGAAATCTATAGAGGGAAACAGTATGAAGCCTCCAGAGCTATTTCTTCATGACACTTGCACCATAGCTACTGTTAATATCAAAAGCTTAGGTATATATATAATTTTATTTCATGTGTTTCATATCAGCTGGTACCAATGAGGAAAACAGCACATATCAAAGCAATACAGGGTAACAGACTATGTTGTAAGTCAAAGCCTCAAAGAATCTGCCCCTATTAGCATGCAAAAATGTAGACTCAATACTGTGCTTTGTGTAGCCTATATAATGGGTGTTCCATGCAGAAGAATTGAGAGACTGGACCAAGTTCATTTAACCTACATTAAACCACGAAAAATCCTGAGTATTTCCATCAAAAGTTGAAGTCTAGCCCTTCCTTTGAATTAAGACTGGCTTCCTGTGTTGTGTTATTTGAAACCAAGATCTTATGATTTGTACTGAAGTAAGTTAAATTAGTGCTACAAATAACTTTTGAGAAAATAGGCAATGTTGTTGTCTTAATTTTAATTATTTTATAAAGCTTTCCCAGTAAAAAATACATTGAAAAAATTATTGGAACGCAACATGAACAAATTCAAAGTGACAGTAGTGTGGAATCTATAGTAGAATATGTTTTAAATATTAAAGCAAACCATCTTAATATTAACAATTAAATGCACGAGGGAGGGGTTGTTGCTCAATGGAAGTACAATTTGAAGTCTAAAATAAATGCAAGCTTAACTTACATGGAAGGCTAACACTGTACTCCAGAACAAAATCAATTTATTATCTTATCTACATAATCATTGCTTTTTCACAAAGAGACTAACTCCCACCATTGCTTAGCATAGTACAATTTATATTTAAGACTCTGGAAAGCAAATAACACAAAATATGGATTAAAATGATAAAATAATTCCAGACATGATTAGATTCACTCGCACAGCAGGTGGGGAATCCTCGAAGAAGAATTAGGGGAAGGTTTAGGGAAAGCAGATTAATGGGGAAAAGATTAAATGTGTTTCAAAAGCAGGACAAAACATATTTTTAAAATGACAATCCCCCAAACAGCAATGTTAAGGGATACTCCTGGATGCAAAACACATGAGCTCCATTTAAATAATAGAAGTACAAATGTGTCCTGCCAATGAAAATATTGAGTGCACTATTGTACTTTAAATCATATGATGGAGAAGTATTTCATATTAAGTGGTGCTAGTGACCAGACTTAATAGCTTCATATTTGGATGAATTAGATAAGAATCTGTTCTCTCCTTCATATACACATGCAATATTACATAGTATTTCAACTTCTGTTACAAAGGCCTTCACTTTGCGAGAAGGATCAACCCAGTAGCATGTTACAGTAGAAAACTAAAATGTGGTATGCAAGCTCCTAGAAAAATTTATCAGTACATATCAATAATGGCCTACATACTTTACAAAGCCTTTAAAGGCAGCAGTGTATCTAATCTAACATAGAACCAAACCATGGTGGCAAAGGATTGATTCTGTAAACTAGAGAACTCAATGAGCACTCTTCAGGTACAGAATGTAGCCTGTATTGATATCAAAAGGCACTTGAAGTATCTGTTGGTGCCAAAGGTACAACATACTGCAAAAGTGCAAACAGCAAAAATTGAATCCAAATGAGGTGCTCTTGTTGTATTGCATATGACAATCCACCAACATCCAAAAGGACTATTGCCAGCCCTAAGCATTAAAAATCTTGAGATTAAAAAACAAACAAACACATGTTTCTATTTTTGTTTCTTTTTATTTATCTTCTGTTTTGTGATTTTTTGTGATACCTTTGGGCCATATTTTCCTTGCTTTTCTCTGGAACCTTAAAGTCTAAAGTTTATTTTTAAAAATGCAAATTGAGATCATGCAACTCATTAAAAACGGAAGGAATACACCAAATATCATGAGGCTCAGGAAAAAAAATCACAGAGCTGTCAACACTGGGATTCTGCTTGCAGAGGAGAGATTACAGATGCTTCCACAGGCCTTATGTTTAACTGATCTCATCACAAGACAACATATTTCTTCTATGCGAGGTAACTCCGAGTAATCTAGAAAAGGAACATAATTTACAGGGTAATTTTCCAACTCCAAGGCTCCAGAACACCGAGGATACCAGAGGTAGGTCTGAACTAGAGGGAAGACAAGGACAAGATTGCACTTAGCAGCCTCCCCGTCCCCATTCAGGGGCAGCAGCTCCTGCCAAAGTCAGCATTTGGAGGGGGTGAACTTTGGGGAAGTCTGAATCCACAGAGCTCTTTCACTAAAGCTGCTAGCACTAGCTGCAATGTTACATGGGATAAATCAGGGAATTCCAGCTCTACCCAGATTCAGAGTGACTTTCAGAACCTCCAGATATCATAGTCACTCAACTTTAAACCTGGGACTCTGGACTTTTGGGTGGAGGGGGTGTCATTTACTCTGCTGTCATTGGTGGATGATCTTCCTTCATCCTACAACTTACTTTTCTATCACTGTGGCCCCTCAACTGCCCAACCTCAGTACGTCTCAGTCTCTCACCCATCTCCTAATTCTTTTTAATTTAACTAAGGCCACAATAGCTAAAAATCACCCTCTCATCAAACAAAATTCAGAGTTTGAGCACACAGCTTGAGCAGTGAGATGTGTACATCATTTTCAAATCAACCAAGTGATGTTGTAACCCATGTACTACTTTCACTCAACCCGCTTTGTTTTCTTGCATCCATTTCTTTTGTTATGTATTTATAGGTTATAATCTCTTCCAGCAAGCATAACTTGTGTCTGTTCTGTGTCTGCACAGCCTTTCCAGACTGGGTAGCAGCAATAAGATGACCTCTCAGTTTCCTCATTTGTAAACTAGCAGTGCTAATACAGTACTTAATTACCTCACAGGGGAGCTGGCAAACCAAATTTGTTAATGATTGTCAGGCTTGTGCAGGTCCTCTTACAGAGAGCTCTACCAAAGTGAAAAGCATTGTTTCAGGTAAAAAAAGAATCAAGCTAGCTTCCCTTAACTATGGAGAGACTAGTGTATCTCCATAATTAAAGAGAGGCTCTACTGAACAGTAAAAGCATTATTTATAGTTTTAGCATGTTAACTTGGAAGTACCAAAGGGAGGCACTTACTGTGCACCCTGGGATCATGCAAAGAGATGAACAGAAAATAATGTTTCCTTCTCCTTTCTACAGCACTAAAAGGGGGCCTGTCAGGATGTAAAGTAAATAGCAACCACTGAAAACCAGGTTTCTAATTTAATGTTCACAATATGAAATCTAATATTTTTACTTTCTGCCTCCCTAAAAAATTCCAACCAACTGCACAGTACTTTAGGCATGTAGAAAGGAATGTTGTTATTGTATTGTAAAAGATTTTTCAGTTAGCTGCCCTCTGATTTTATTGGAGGTTTTTTGTAATTAAATTTGAAAGTGCTCAACGTGGTATTTCCTTAAATTTTTCATAAGAATGTTGGAAATGTTTGGAGTATATCCAAACTGACTTCAAACTCATTGCCTCAGTGCCCCTTGGTAGTAACTCTCGAAACACATTCATGGTAAATGCAGGCTCCTATATTTCTCTTTCCAATGCTGATTTTATTATTTGCAAATATTATAACTTTACAAGAAAGAAGTAAATCAAATCAACTTCATCATCATTTCTGTTACTTCAAATTTTAATTGGCAAAGAGTCTGCTAAGAGGGAGCATGCGGTTTTCAAGTATCCTATAGCATTTGCACATAAAAAATTCATTCTGGGTTGGAGAGGTCACAAGCTTGCAAAGGATTCTTTATACTTATAATGGGGAATACTAGTATATTTGGTAATATCTCTGGAACCAGAATGAACATTTTAAGCGTTCTCACTGGAAACCTCATTTTCTCACTCTATAGAACACAGTATTATTTTTGTTGTCTGGTGCCTGTTTCAAAATACAATACACAGAGCTCAAGCTGGGGGTAGACAACCAGAGCCTTCCTTTACCTCTTTAAACAGTACTGTATGAATACAGTTAAGCTGTAGCATAACCCATACATCAAGATTCACAAGACTACAACATACGTTGAGGGCTGACACCTGTTCTTTGCTACACTGACATGCAAAGGGTAAAGGAGCTGTAGCTGATCCCCTCCTCCGCCCCAGAAGTAGGCAGGAAGAATTCCTCTAGGATAAAAACACATACTGTTTTTTGCACTAGGATGAACCACACCTGGCTAATTGACCAAGGAACAGGATGCAACCCCAAAAGAAAAGCAATTCATTGAAGAAAGGATGTATACCCCTGTTACTTGCCAAACTTTGTTCCATCAAACTATACAACACACATGGTATTTTATAGGATTATTTCCATCATCTACAATACCTAGAAACAAATATTCAGCCCATAAGAGAAACTCACAAGATGTATACATTAAATAATCCTATGTGATGTAATCCTCATAGTTTCTATACTCCACAGATTGCTTGCCCTGCTTTGCTATTTTATGTACTGCTTGCGTAGTCTGTGAGTTTTTTGGGTGAAATACCACCACTTGGCTATCTGCAGGGATTTTGCACCTGCTCAGAGGACAAGCAAACCAGGCATCACAGAGCATCACACGTTGGTTCACTGTGAGGATTCGTGTTTTTAATCAGGATTCCTTTTGTAGAAAATGCATCATTCGCCATGGGTGGGATTTAGCAAGCTTGCTGTTAGTAAATAGTTACTAATCCAAATGACTCAGCAAAAGTGCTATTGCTTAGAACTCAACCCGAGATCAGCTATTCCATGTCTGTGACTGATTTTGACAAGCCAGGTGACAATCAGTGTCTCTAATACTTGTGTTTGCCTCTCCCTATTTGTTCTCATTTGAATTTGCCACTTCTCTGGGTCAACTGTCATCAGGTTGTTGAACGGAGTCTTCTTGAAATGTCAGTGAAGAGCCACATAGAGTAATATGAAAAGCCACTTCATTCTAAGCATCTATAGCACCTTTGGTTTTCAACATGCCTACAAGCTCATTAGCATGACTCTCTAGTACACATTTTTTTGCTGTTTCACTTAGGATGGTTTCACACTTCCAAAATGGAATTTTGCTGTGAAGTTTCAGACCGAGGCTCATTCTCGGTCACTCACACTTGTGGAGAAAAAGGAGACAGTTTTTCCTTGAAACATGTTCACAGATATTGGAACAGCTGGCACATTATATGCAAAATTATTATATGCAAAATTATATTTTGCTGGCACAAGGCAGGGTACCCAGCATTCTGCACCATAGCCAGCCAAGTGGCCTTTTAGGGAAGAAACCCTGTGGCCTCTTAGAGAGGAAAGCTGAGCACATACTCATGGATCCTCTGCCCAAACTGTGCAAATCATTGCCACACAGTATGTGGCATGCTGACATTTCCTATGCACTGCTTGACATTCTGCCCTGGAGTACTAATCCTCCTCCTCTTCTCTCTTAGAATTTCCTCCTTCAGAAATGACCCAGTGGGTGCTCTCACATATGGGGACAATACTTCAAATACTTTGTGCACCTGTCCCTTGTGACTTTCAAGAGAGATTTAACATTCCCCACACATCTGCACAACAGTGAAAGCTATTGCTAGAGCTGAACATAAAAAAGCAAAGATTTTGCAAGAAGTTTTCCAAACATACTGTTCTTTTTTGGTTAAATAACTTGAAAATCAGCCAGCTCAACTGCTTGCTCCTTCCTGCCATTGCTAACTGTTCTGTAACAGTGTGCTTATGTAACAGTACGTAACAATACTTCCAGACATAGCGACACATTAGAAGAACCCTAATTTGGAAACAGCAGTCACCTCATATTCCCAGTTGCAACTTGTACCACAGTCTCTTGTTCAGGCAAGTAAATTTCTGGTTTAACTACAACCAATTAATTTTGGATTCTTGAGCAGCACCTCTTTGCCTGCAAACCAAACTACTTGTTTGGGAAGTGGCCAGCAATATGTGGGTCCTATCAGACCGGGGGCCAGGAGCGCCATTTGGCCCAGGCCTCAGGAAACAAAGGGACCTCAAATTTTGACTTTTTTTCTGCCAAGTCATTTCCATTCATTATACACCTTGCAGTTATAACCAAGACAACAAAAGATGCTCTACTTAGCCGCAAAAATTGATTTAAATCATTGTGGGACCTCGGGCCTTTGCCAATTTTTCGGTCACATCCTAGTTTTCGTCTGCGTGACTGGAGACTGGAGTACCTTCTGTGTTCAGTGATTCTACATTATGAAATGTTGTTTACAGTCTTTGTATAGTTTAGAGAATTTGAAAGTCGTGATTTTCCTTGGTCTGAGGGTGAGTTTAACCTTTTAATTAGATGTTTATCTCTGCATAGGAGATTTTCGTATTCCTGTTTTTCTTTTGTGTCTTCATATACAATAACCGTATCAGGCTCAACTGTAAGCTACCTCTTCATCCAGTTTTAGATTCACCTTTAAAGGCTTTTTTCTGTGATAATAAACTTTTAATTCTAGTTGTTTAATAAACTTTATATCTAATTGGGCAATTGCCCCATGTTCATATTCATAATAATGCACCAGTTATTAGAGGAATTTAACAATGGGAACATGTTGTCAGATGAAATTTCAAGACTTTGAAATAAGGCTATAAAGGGCCGTAGTAAATAACACCCCCAAACCATTATGTAATATTCATTGCACAGTATATACAATTAACATTTTGTATAACCAATAGCCTTTAGCGAATTAATGTATTGTGTGTTATTGTGTTTTATAAGAACCCCTATATAAAAATGAATCAAAGATATGAAAGTGGTGCAAGTAAGAGATGGAGAAAAGCAACAGAGTGAGGCAGCAGTTAATAGTTTAAAGCCAATAACATAATTTCTCATAGAAAAGACGCCTCAGCCATTAGACGGTGACCATACTGTCAGTGACACTTCCAGTTCTGATGATGAAAACTTTGTAGTCACAAATGACATTTCAATGCCACTGCCTCAAAATGAGGAGGTCATTAATGAAGACACAGACATGCCAACAGTTGCGATAGATGCAGAATCTGTGCTCTATTTAGAGACTATGAAGGCAGAAGATGAGGACCTCGGAGATGCTGCACAGCAAGAGCAAGAACTTATGATTAGCACAGGACACCGTGTAACAACAATGGCATCAGAACCTGATATTGCTCAAATGCAGTCATTTCTCAGGTAGTTGTTTTCAGATTTCAAGTAACATACTGAAAGGTGCTGAAAACCATGCTTTTCCCACTTGTCTGCTGACAAAAACTCTTCCAAATGGAGAAATTGGGAGACATTGAGAGAAACAAAAGACTGGCTCTGCTGGAGCATGGAAAAGCAGGCTCTGTATTGTGTACCTTGTTTCATATTTAACAGTAATACTTCATCAATACTGTTTGATCCATCCAGTTGGAGCATCAGTAGAGGTTGGAGGAAGTTGAAAGACTGAATACCTGCACATGAAACTTCAGTATTGCATAAAGATAAGTACTTTACATGGAAATCAGCTAGTAAGAGCAGCACTAGCTGACAGTTCAATTGAAAGCTTGCTCCTGAGTGAAATAAACACAGAAACTGATAACTGGAAAAAACTCCTTCAGAGCATATTGAGTATGACCGAGTTATCAGACCATGTTAAGTGTGTTCATGAATCATAAGATTGGAAAATGCACACAAGTCCATTATCTGTCTACCAGAATACAAAATTAGTTTATTGAGCTGTGTGGGACATTTGTGCAAACAACAATTCTTGAAGAGATATGATATGTGAAATACTTTTCAATTATTATTGATGTAATTCCAGAATGTTCTCAAAGAACAGACAACCTTGGTTGTTCAACATGTTAAAATTGCAGGAAGTTCAAAGATTTCAACTGAAGAACAATTCATTTTTTTCAATAATTTCATAAAAAACTGGAAAAGAAATTGCCGCTCGTGTATTAGAAATTCTGGAAGGCTTCACATTTTCAAGTTTGCATTGGCCAAGCCTATGACAATGGATCCAATATGGCTGGGAAGTACAACAGAATACAAGTAGTCCTTCTTGAGTAAAATCCAAACTGTATTTTCTCCAGTTGTGGCAATGACACACTAAATCTCATCAGTGTTGATTGCTTCCCTGCGTGATTCAGAGCAACCACATACTTTGGAACAATCCAGCAATTGTACAACCTCTTCAGGAGCAGTCCTTGAAAGTGGGAAATTCTGAAGCAGCATCTGCCTGTTTCCCTTCATGGCATATCGACAATGAGATGGTCAACACAAATTGATGGCGTTAAATCAGTTACACAGCATTTGGACTCTGTGAGAGAGGCTTTAGGTGAGCTTGATTCTCTTACTCTTGAGTTCAGTGTGAGCCTGTGCTGTAAGTCAATTTAGAAGTATACATACAAATTTAAATGCATTTTAATGTCGTCCATGTGGATGAAACAGCTAAAAATGATCCAAGAAACTAATCTTGTAACTGAAGCACGCAATGCTACATTATATGTTGAGAGGGATAACATTGAATGACTTCTTAAAGATATTCAAAAGATTCCTAATCAATGGAATGCAATCCTTTCCAAGTCCAAATCAGTAGCACAGGGTACTGACAGTTCATCTGAGTTTTCCACCAGTCATAGCCTGACATGTTAATCTGATGCAGACAGGCGCTATTGGGTCAGATTTTTTTGTTATTATTGACTTCATCAAATCTGGTTTTACACATTGATTTGAGTCACTGTGACAAATTAGTACCCTTTTTGGATTCCTTTGGGAGTTCAGAGAACTATGTGATGAAGATTTATTTTCAGCGGCTGAACAGTTTCAACAAAGGTACAACAAGAAAATTTCAAGAGATCTCTTTGACGAGATTGTCTTCCTGAAATGTATACATTCCACCAACTTTAAATCGGAGTGCAAACCCAAAGAACTGCTTCAAGAAATATTTTCTCTCAGCCTGTTGACTGTAATTCCTAATATCACAATTGCATTATGTATTTTTGTCATTCTCCCTGCGTCAGTGGCTTCAGGTGAATGCGCATTCAAGGTGTTAAAACAAGTAAAGAACTATCATCTACAATGGGACAAGAACATTTGAATGGGCTCACATTGCTTAACATTAACAGTGGTGTTGCACATAAATTAGATTTTTCTTCAATTATAAATGAGTTTGCACACAACAAAGCCAGAAAAGCATTCCTAAAATGAAGAGTTTTGCTTGCAGTGGAAACTCACAACTAAAGTTGTGTTTTTAATATACATGCTGTTGGTATAATGACTTATTTGTTAATAAATAAATGTCTCTAGTGTGCTTTTTCATATATTCTTTTGGTTTTAGTATGAGCCTGTTGATGAGAAGTTAGATTTGTCAGGAGCCTGAGCCTGGGTTGGGGTCTCTAAACTCAAAATGGTTCAGGCCTCTGTCATTCCCTGAGAGGGCCTGGCAATATGCAGTCCCAATGATGGTACCTAGATAATGGTGATGCTCTGAGAGAAAAGATTTAGGTGAGACAAAGGCTATGTCTACACTACAGAGTTTTTGCGGAAAAACGGCCGTTTTTCCGCAAAAACTCGCAGAGCGTCCACACCTCAAGTATGTTTTTGCACAAGAGAATTGAAAGAACAGAGGGGGTTTTGCGCAATTAGTATTCCTCTTTCTACAAGGAAGAACGCCTTTTTGCAAAAGAGTTCTTTCACAAAAAGGCATGTGTGGACAGGGAAGAGGGGGGTTTTGCGCGGAAAGAAGGAAAAGCACAGGTGCCCTGGTGGCCATTCTGTACATGCCAGTCAGTGCTTACTTTCGAGAGAATGTCCATGCAGTCTGGATGCTCTTCTTTGCAAAAGTGCATTGCTTTTTCGGTGCACTTTTGCAGTGTGGACGCTCTCTTGCGTCCACAGTTTTTGCAGAAGATCTCTTCTGACAAAAGCTTTTTGCACAAAAAGCCTGCAGTCTAGATGTAGCCAAAGCGTGGGAATATACAGCTATTGCTGTTCTATTCACCTTCTTCATTTTGAGAGTCTCCCCCTGGCATTTCTCAGGGAGCTGTATTCAAATGTCATGGTGATAATAAGAAGCAACACATTTACTTTTAGAATCTAATACTAAAAAGGAAACTCTATAAGTAGAGGAAGCCAAAAAGCAGTTCCTGGTTTAAAATCAATGAGTTTAAACCAGGGCAATAAACTTCATTCAATTAGTTCCCTCAACTCAGTAGGGAATAAGCAAGACTTTGGCCAGTCAGGCCTCAGTTTTGCTCTGTTACAGACATGCAAAAGGACCAGGTTCACTCTTCCTCGCATAAATGCCAATCAAAATGTAATACCTCCTTTCCTCCCTGGGTTACTCTGGACCAGGCAACACTCACCTTTTGCTGGGCACCAGATGTTAATATTAAAGGAAATCCTGAGTATCCCAGTGGTGATGTTGGATAGGTTGGAATCTTCTATCCATCCCTCTGCTTCAGTCCCTTATTTCAAAAGGAGCTTACAACTGGTGGTGCCTCCACCTGAGTGGCCTCTGTGGAGTGTGCCTTGGGAACTTCCAGGAATAAACCCATTCTAATAATAATCTGGGACATGGAATGAACTCAGAATTAATTATCAATCAAGTACAGGTAATGTACTTAAATTAGATTTAACATACCTCTTTACTTAACAATGCAAAGAAACAGGGTTTAACAGATTAAGATTAAATCTCACTCTTAATTTGGACCCACAGTGTGCAGGTGAGTAGAATCAATTAACTAATACAGGATTCAGTAATAAATGCAATGTACGTAACTGGCATTTACACTGCCACCATTTATCCTACCCCAGCGTGTGTGCTCCTCTGGATTTCAGAGTCCCAGATGCTTGTGCAGGTGCACTTGAAGATCTGTAGCTGGAGTGGAGACAGCACTTTGCAGGTTCTGTGTGTCAGTCCAGCCAAGGCCAAATGCTACATAACCCCTCTGAAGCTAGAGCTGATCCCACCAAATTCCAGAAGCTCTGGGTCCTGATTCACTGGGCAGATCACTCTGCCTTTCCTCAGACTTAGTCCCTTTGCTGTGCTCCTTCCCTTGAAAGCACTTTCCCAAACAACAGTCCTAGTTACTCACAGTTCCTTCCCTACAGCCCCTTCTCAGTCAGCTCCAGGCACAGCCAGAGTCTCTCTCCGACAGGGAAAACCACCAACAGCCTCTGAAGCTCCCAGCTTGATCAAAGCCCCAGCAGGCTATAGCTTCCATCAGCAGCTCCTGAACTGGACAGATCTCCACCCCAGCAATCTGGCTCCTCTCTCTAAAACTCACCACCAGATCTCTCTGCACCCAGCGCTCCTAGAAGAGAGCAGTTTTCCTCCCTTTCACCAAGGAATCATAAGAACATAAGAACATAAGAATGGCCGTACTGGGTCAGACCACAGGTCCATCTCGCCCAGTATCCTGTCTGCCGACAGCGGCCAGCACCAGGTGCCCCAGAGAGGGTGCACCGAAGACAATGATCAAGCGATTTGTCTCCTGCCATCCCTCTCCAGCCTCTGACAAACAGAGGCCAAGGACACCATTTTATCCCCTGGCTAATAGCCTTTTATGGACCTAACCTCCATGAAATTCTCTAGCTTCTCTTTAAACTCTATTATAGTCCTAGCCTTCACAGCCTCCTCTGGCAAGGAGTTCCACAGGCTGACTACACACTGTGTGAAGAAGAACTTTCTTTTATTAGTTTTAAACCTGCTACCCATTAATTTCATTTGATGTCCTCTAGTTCTTCTATTTAGGGAACTAATGAATAACTTTTCTTTATCGGCCCTCTCCACACCACTCATGATTTTATATACCTCTATCATATCCCCCCTCAGTCTCCTCTTTTCTAAACTGAAAAGTCCCAGTCGCTTTAACCTCTCCTCATATGGGACCTGTTCCAAACCCCTCATCATTTTAGTTGCCCTTTTCTGAACCCTTTTCAAGGCCAAAATATCTTTTTTGAGGTGAGGAGACCACATCTGTACACAGTATTCAAGATGTGGACGTACCATAGTTTTATACAGGGGCAGTAAGCTATTCTGGGTCTTATTTTCTATCCCTTTCTTAATAATTCCTAGCATCCTATTTGCCTTTTTGACCGCCGCTGCACACTGCGTGGAAGTTTTCAGAGAACTGTCCACGATAACTCCAAGATCTCTTTCCTGATTTGTCGTAGCCAAATTAGCCCCCATCATACTGTACGTATAGTTGGGGTTATTTTTCCCGATGTGCATTACTTTACACTTATCCACATTAAATTTCATTTGCCATTTTGTTGCCCAATCACTCAGTTTGGTGAGATCTTCTTGGAGTCCCTCACAGTCTGCTTCTGTCTTGACTATCCTAAACAGTTTGGTATCATCTGCAAACTTTACCACCTCACTGCTTACCCCTTTCTCCAGATCATTTATGAATAAGTTGAACAGGATTGGTCCTAGGACCGACCCTTGGGGGACACCACTAGTTACCCCTCTCCCTTCTGAAAATTTACCATTTATTCCTACGCTTTGTTTCCTGTCTTTTAACCAGTTCTCAATCCAAGAAAGGACCTTCCCTCTTATCCCATGGCCATGTAATTTACACAAGAGCCTTTGGTGAGGGACCTTGTCAAAGGCTTTCTGAAAATCTAAGTATACTATATCTACTGGATCCCCCTTGTCCGCATGTTTGTTAACCCCTTCAAAGAACTCTAATAGATTAGTAAGACAGGATTTCCCTTTACAGAAACCATGTTGACTTTTGTCCAACAAATTATGTTCTTCTACATGCTTCACAATTTTATTCTTTACTATTGTTTCGACTAATTTGCCCGGTACTGAAGTTAGACTTACTGGTCTGTAATTGCCCGGATCGCCTCTAGAGCCCTTTTGAAATATTGGTGTCACGTTGGCTACCTTCCAGTCATTAGGTACGGAAGCCGATTTAAGGGATAGGTTACAAGCCACAGATAATAGTTCAGCAATTTCCCATTTGAGTTCTTTTAGAACCTTTGGATGAATGCCATCCGGTCCCGGAGATTTGTTAACATTAAGTTTTTCTATTTGTTCCAAAACCTCCTCTAATGACACTTCTATCCGGGACAGTTCTTCAGATTCATCACCCACAAAGGACGGTGCAGATTTGGGAATCTCCCCAACGTCCTCAGCCGTGAAGACTGAAGCAAAGAAATCATTTAGTTTCTCCGCAATGGCTTTATCGTCCTTGATTGTGCCTTTTATAGTTCGATCGTCTCGAGGACCCACAGGTTTTTTAGCAGGCTTCCTGCTTCTAATGTACTTAAAAAACATTTTGTTATTTCTTTTTGAGTTTTTGGCTAGCTGTTCCTCAAAATCTTTTTTTGCTTTTCTTATTACATTTTTACACTTGATTTGACAGTGTTTATGTTCCTTTCTATTTATCTCACTAGGATTGGACTTCCACTTCTTAAAAGATGCCTTTTTGTCCCTCACTGCTTCTTTTACATGGTGGTTAAGCCACGGTGACACTTTTTTAGGTCTCTTGCTATGTTTTTTAATTTGGGGTATACATTTAAGTTGGGCCTCTATTATGGTGTCTTTAAAAAGTTTCCATGCAGCTTGCAGGGATTTGGCTTTAGTCACTGTGCCTTTTAATTTCTGTTTAACTAGCCTCCTCATTTTTGTGTAATTCCCCTTTTTGAAATTAAATGCCAGGGTGCTGGACTGCTGAGGTGTTCTACCCACCACAGGAATGTTGAATGTTATCATATTATGGTCACTATTCCCAAGCGGTCCTGTAACGGTTATTTCCTGGACCTGATCCTGCGCTTCACTCAGGACTAAATCGAGAATTGCCTCTCCCCTTGAATCATGGGAGGTGTAGTCTCTAAGGTTAGATTTCAGCACACAGGATCTTCCCAATAAAGGGCAGAGGCTCGTAAAGGGGGCCTGTATTCTCCTCCCCCCACCTGAAAAAACATTATTGTCCCCATTAAGGAACCATAACAAAGAAGAAAACAGATTAATTTACAATATAATATATATGTTGTTGCTAGTTGGGGTAACATTCAATGGAGAGGAAAGTATAGGTCCACTGCAATACACAAAGTTTAAGCATCTAGCCTGAGGTGAGTACCACCATGAAAACACTTAAGTTCATCCTCACAGGATACATATCCTGGTTTGGACTTCACAGGTGTTTTAAAATCTTTCAGCACAACCATCCCACAGCACACTGGGGGGAAGAATACCTCACTGCTGACTCCAGCCACATCACACGTTAATAGCGGAGGGGGCCTGAATTCTTGCTGGGACTTCCTTAAGGGCTGTGCCATCCCGTCTTCCTCCTCTATGGGAAGTGTTAATAAAACCCCTTCAGATTTGGAATCCATTACCAAGTTACCCTTTGCAGAAGGATCAACATCTGTGACAACCTCTTTTCCTACACTTGAAGACCCAGGGGACTTATGACACACATCTATGTTCTCCGTAGGGACTTCTCTCACAGGAAAGAATGGAAGAGGGGGAGTTCTAGTTACACTTTCAGGTTGATCTGGCTCAAGTGATGATACAATAGACCCGGGAGACATATCTAAGGGTTATATAGTCCTGGTGGGTAAACTTTCTCGAAATCAGTTTATGGTGGGGGACCAATTATGTCCATCATGGTAGCAGAGTCTGACACTGCCATCATGGTAGCAGGGTGCACTTATGGAGTTGGGGGAAGAACTCTCAGATGTCAGGGCTTTCCTTTGGCTAGATGATCTGGGTATTAGGGTAGGCTCAATATCTGATAGAACATCTCCGAGGAAGTAAGTGATTTCAATGAAAGCCACCATTCTTTTCAGGCTTTAGTTGATATAGTGGTAGCCTGGGCATTTGATTCTCCACAATATAGGGCTAAAAATTCAAATGGTTTGCAAGCTTGTGTTTCTCAGGGAGCCAAGGTGCCTGATAAGAACATGATCACCAGGTGGCAGATCATGTTATCAGAGCTTCTGATCATTTTATCAGATGCCCTGGTTCATTTTATCAGATGCTGCCTGAACAAATTGATAAGCAGTACACAAGTCTTTTTTTTTTAAACAACAAATGGTCTGGTAGCACTTTATAGACTAACAAACCATGTAGATGGCATCATGAGCTTTGTTAGTCTATAAAGTGCAACCAGACCATTTATTTTTTTTCTGTAACAGACTAACTCCGCTACCCCCTGAAGCTTTTTTTTTTAAAGTAAGCCATATACTGGAAGTAAGACTGAGAGCACAAAACCGATTTCTACTTGTAATTGGGCTTCATGTCCAAACATTAGGAAATATGGAGAAAACATGGTGGCCTCATTTTGGGTACAATTGTAAGCATGCACAAGATGGTTAACATGCTGCCTCCATTTAGATTTCTGTTTGGTATTCAAGGTTCCCAACATATTAAGTGAGTCCTATTAAAACATTCAGGCCAGGGATTCCCCTGTGGATGATAAGGTGTTGTTCTAAATTTTTTTAAGACTAGCACAGTCAGAAATTCCTGATTTAATTGACTCTCAAAGTCCCATCCTTAATCGGAGTGCATTTGCTTGGGCAGCCCATCATGCACAAAGTACTTTTGCCAAAGAGTTTTAGCAATAGTTAGAAGCTTTTCAATCTTTAGTGGGGAAGGCCTGTGCATGTCTAGTAAAATGATCAGTCATGACTAGCACATTGCAAGAATTTCTTCTGCCAGGTTCAGTAGTGAGAAAATCCATACAGATCACATCCATAGGGCCTTCCATTGAGAAGATGAAACATTGGAGTAGCTCTCACAGGGAGATGGTTCTGCCTTGCTCCCCTGGTTTTATTGCTTGCCAGACAAGAAATTGTTCCAATTTTGTGCTATAACAGCTTCCCCAGGAGGATTTCCTACTTTGGAGGCCCATCACCTGGATCTGTTGTGATTTTTGTGGGCAAATCTGCCCCCAAAGCCTGCATGAGTAGTACACGCAGAACAGCTCAGTCATCTAGGTTAACACCTTTTACTCCAAGTGGGTGAATATATAATAGACAAAATGCTTTTTAAACGCTAGGGCTAGGATTTCCAAGTGGGTAGGGAGTTGGGCAGTGAAAATGGGAATTGGATGCATGTGAAAATACATTGTGGGATTTTGGAAGTTTTGCAAACCCAAGAGAGGAATATTTATTAGGTTTTCAGTTTTGTTGGAAATATTTCACTGTACTCTGCAAGCAGAAGCATTCACTAGCCAACAACCTTGGAATATGTAGTTAGGGAGAAAACATAGCTTCTTTCTTGCCTTCTTTAATGTAAATGTCAATTAAGCATTGGGTTTTTTCTGCAACAACTCAGACATTTCTCTCTCTCTCTCGGCCATTGTGCTACACAAAACCAAGGACAGAGAATGAGAATCAGAAATAATCATGTTTCTTCCCTTTTATTCTTCACATCATAGCTCTTTCTGCTGGAAGATCTGCATTAATACAGCAGCCTTCTATTTGCCACTCAAGTACCTAAGCAATCCTTTTGTATTGGATTCAGTAGTTTTCCAGTAGTCTTCTTTTCGTTCCAATTACATGTCTGCAAACAGTCTCTTCAGTCATTTATAAAAAGGAGTTGATATTCAGAAACTGAATATAGGTCTCATTAGTATATAATACTTTTCTAATGTGAAAAAGTGCCATTTCCCAAGCTCTTGCTTCTCCTAAGAACAAGTCTCTTCAGATATTACAAATATGTCAGTCCCCGAGACTGTATTTGAAATCTGGTCTAAACTTTTGGGACAAGTTTGCAGAGACTTCATTAATGTATTGGTGATCTCAATGGTCCATCCAGGCCTTGGAATTGATGAATCTCCCTAAATGTTTTTGTTGGCATCCCTCTGAGGCATCAGAACCCCCCGAGCCACAGCTATGCAGTGTGAAGAAGGGGTCATCCTCTCTGGAGCCTGAGTCAGACCCCTGAACTAGTTCTTGCAGCCTGTTACTCTTCATGCTTCTGCTCTAGGCAGAGCATTATATTACTGATGCCATCCCTCAAGACTTGTAAATGATATTGTACTACTTTCACTTAATTCAAATTCTATGTAAACAGGGCCATATTGCAGTTATGCAAACAAATACACGTTCAAAAATGAAATAGTAGTTACGTATGACACACGTTACTCTGACAAAAAGAATAATGTCAAAAGAGCAAAATCAATTTGTTTCCCTATTTGAGGATTCCCCATAGTTTATCAACCAATCCAACATCCTTGATAATATCCATCTGTTGTAACCATTCAAAATCTCATCCCCACGATCTTTATGTAGGTTCAGCAGGGACTAATATCCCTGAATTTGAGTTGCTAACATAATAGGACTATGCCCTAATATCGTCACAGGGATATCAATATGCTTTACTTGTCTTCTTGTCAGGGCTGGCCCGAGCCATTTGTGCGCCCTGTGCCCTGGGAGCGCAGCACCACCCCCTGGAGTGTGACGCATGCGCGGCTCTGCCCCCGGGTGCACAGTGCCCCCCGCCCCCAGGCACCCAGCGCATGTGCGGCCCCACCCCCAGGCACGCAGCGCATGCATGGCCCACCCCCAGGTGCCCAGTGCATGCGTGGCACCACCCTGGGCACGCGGAGCATGTGCGGTGCCGCCCTCGCCCGGCCCGGCAACCCCGCGCGGTGCCCCTTACAATGGGGCGCCCCGGGCGATAGCCCAGTTGGCCCGTACCTTGGGCAGGCTCTGCTTGTTGTAACAGATGCACAAGATGCTCACTGCTCAAAAGACACATTCTAAACCGGAGGAGGGGAACCTCAGGCCCAGGGACTGGATGTGGCCCCCGAGGCACATCACTGGGGAGCTCGTGCTGGCGCTCCAGCCCCCCAGTCCCAGGGCTGGAGCACACAAACTCTACCAGCCTTTATTTTGATTCACATTTCCCAGAAAACTGCAATTTCCAAAGTTCGTGCAAAATTCTTTGCTGTTCTGTACACTTCGGTTGGTTAATACTCAAATGCTTCTCCTGTAAAATTTCAGTTACTGTCTCGAAAGACTATAACTAGTTTCAATTTCAAAAGTATAAAACATATGGGAGTTGGATTATTTCTGTCATCCACTGCCAAAAAAATATTTTGCTTATGGAATTAAATTTCAGGGACTTTCCCAAATCCACAGAATGTTCTTGGGCACTTAGGTCATTTACATGAGCACATACATGTGTTAAAGACACATCTTGGCAGCCAGCTCCTATTGGTTACTCATCCACAGCTGCTCCAGATCATTACTCCACCTAAAGCTAGGATTAATGTACACTCCTGAAACAGACTTCAGTTACTGTAAGAGATTTTCTTCAGCTAAGTGACTTTTCCCAGCTATTCTTAATATCAGGACTGCAAATATCTCTGCAGGGACCACCTGCAACGACTAGCAATGTATTCCTGATTCTTCCTCCCTCTACCGTGCACCCCATGACAGAATTACTACACTATGCTCTACATTCACTGACTCTGAAAATCCTGAAATTTCAGCTGGCACAGAATGTCCACCTGCTTAGTGGAGTGGGCCACAAGCAGGACCTTGTGTTTTTCATAATGAAAGAACCCACTCTTTGCCACAGAGTGTGCACCAGAATGAGTGTGCACAAATGTGCATATGCACACACACAAAATACTAGGTCTATATTAGGAGCACATCACAGATGTGGAGAATGTAGAGATGTTTGCAATATCTTATAAACAAGCCAAGTGGCACAGCCTGCCCCCTCATTGCCACTCACTGAGTGTGAAGGGATTTTTTTTTCCTCTGCATCCATACCAGGCACAGCTTTCTACATGCTTCCAAAACCATCTCCTATTCCCTGTGTCCCAAATACATCATCAAGAACTGAAGGGAGTCAACTTACGTGAACGGAGCATCCTCGAGAAACAATGGAAGACTTGAATGTGATGGGTTGGATCATAGAGATCCTCTTGAGACTGTCACTGGATGGCTGATCATACCATTGAACCTGCCTACCTGCTGTCTGGGGTGCCCCACCACCCTGTCCGGCTGGGCCAAAAGCTCTGGGTTGCCCCAGCAAAGGCACAGAGTTGGGGGTAACAGTCCTCCAGAAGAGAAATACAGACACTGATAACAGCTGAGCTCTGGGACTTGATAATAGCCAGGAACACAGCCCCAATAAGACCAAAATTCCAAATAAATCCATCATATTCTGTATAAAAGTTTTACACAGAAAAAGCTCCAAAGTTTGCTGCTCCCTTTAACAGTAAAAGAGAGAGGGATGCACAGCTGCATCTCCCCTCATTAAAGTTCTTTTATTTCCAGGTCCTTTCACATATCCTCTTGAGATGGGGAGCAGTCTGTGAAGTCAGTTGAAGACAATCATTGTTTGCTTCCCATCCCTTAAATAGAATACTCCTAGGCTATGTCTACACTGGCAGGTTCTTGCACCAGAAATATGCAAATGAGGCTAAGCGTGGAATATCGCTGAGCCTCATTTGCATACCTAATGAGCCACCATTTTTGCAGAAGAGGCTCTTGCACCAGAAGGAGCTGTCTACACTGCCCCTTCTTGCACAAGAAAAACCCTCTTGCACAATGCCACTACGCTGATTATTTTCAGGAATAACAGCATTGCGCAAGAGGGTTTTTCTTGTGCAAGAAGGGGAAGTGTAGACGCTCCTTCTGGCGCAAGAGCCTCTTCTGCAAAAATGGTGGCTCATTAGGTATGCAAATGAGACTCGGCGATATTCCACGCTTAGCCTCATTTGCATATTTCTGACACAAGAACATGCCAGTGTAGACATAGCCCTAGAGTGGGAAGTCTTTTGTCCCATTCCTCTGTGGAAAAATACTGTATTCAAGATGGATTCCAGTACCAGGTGGTACTGTCACACTTCATTGTAAAACCAACCATAGTTTGGGCGTATCGGAAAAACAAGATTATTCACAGATCATTGTTTTGAGCAGTGGGCCATTAAGTTCCTTAAGTACCACTAATAGCTTTCACTAGAAGACCTAGATGAATAAACAGGTTTATACTTTGTATTTCTAACTTCATATGCAAAAAAGAAACATGCACACAAATGGACTATACACATTCAGTTAATTACAAGCTCTTGAATGATAGGTTACCTGCTCCATTTTGCATAGAGCATATCTGAGTTATGCATATCCATATTAAAAAACCCATTTCCATAAAAATATGGGGGCACAATATCACACCAAAGACTAGACATTGACTTTTAATGACCATCAGCCGAAGAAAGTATATCCCCTCCCCACTCAGGTAATATAAGCTATACTTGAAAATGCACTGTTTTTCTGGTATAAACTGTGTCTGCAGTAGGGGCATTTGCCATCACAATTATGTCAATCAGAAATAATCCCTCATTCAACAACCCCAATCAATATAGGCATACTGGCAAAAATGTGTTGTGTGGACTGTTCCTAGTTGTAAAGATAACCTTAAATACATTCACTAGGTGGAGACCAGTGGTATGGTTTCTTCCAAGTCTGTAGACTGCCTGAAACAATAACATGGATCAGTATGAACTAGCCATATATTTCAGTGGGATATTAACAATGAAACCTACATTGTTAACTATTTCAGAAACATCCAGCTAATGCACTTGTATCAGAATCCCAAATTACTCTCTACACTAGGACAAGTGCTAGTAAGTCCCAAATTTTCTCTGCTCAGCTGCCAGAACTTATCATTTCCTCATGGTACTTTCTACAGCATAGTGATCCGTCCATTGTGGATGCTAATCTGTGTCATATAAAAAACTGAGACCAAAAGGTCCATGTAAAATAAAAGTAATGTACTATCCAAATAAGAGACCTGGGCTACTGCTTTACCTGGCTGTTCACTTACATACTTTATTTTAAAATCTTCCCATTGTTTAATTTAAAGCAAGCTACTGAAAAAAATTCGAATCTGCTGCAAACTCATGGCCAGAGAGGGAATTTTGTACCAATACACATGGATTACACTTGCTTCCTATTTGGTCATTGGTACAATACATATTTATCTATAAGAGGAATATGGCTTTTGGCTTTGTCACTGCTGCTGATGCACTGTCAACTCACCATTGTCAGATCTGAATGAACGTTCTTGCTGCACTGTGCTGATGGAGTCAGAAATGGTTGATCCTCTGAGGTGGCATTTGGGGAGCACAGCAACCCCACTCACTCACCCCATTTTAGAGATAAACTGGTTTTGGTCAGTGGGCTACAGAGATCTGTGTGGTCCACCTCGGAGCCGTCCAGCACACAACCCTCAGAATAGGCAGCAGGTTTAAAATGAACAAAAGGAAGTATTTCTTCAGATAATGCACGGTCAGCCTATGGAACTCTTTGCCAGAGTATGCTGTGAAGGCCAAGACTATAATAGCGTTCAAAAAGAGAAGCAGATAAGTTCATGGCAGATTGTCATTGATGGACCTATTAGTCAAGATGGGCAGGGCAGAGGCTGGGAAAGGGTGACAGGGGATGGATCACTTGATGACTCCCTGTTGTGTTCATTCCCTTCCAGGCACTGGGCATTGGCTGCTGTTGGAAGACACGTTACTAAACAAGATGGACTTTTAGTCTGACCCAGTCTGGCTGTTCTCATGTCCTAATTCCTATTCCAACAGATCACAGATAAGATCACTCCCCTATTCCGTTAACTTGCTTGTCCTTTCCCACAATTGAACATGCATTTTTCTTTGTCCCACTCACTTGCTATGTTCAAAACTAAAGTCAGATTGCAGGCTGTCAGGCAGACCAAACTGTACTGGGTCTGTAAAGCAATGATTGATTTTAAATAAACCAAAATGTCCAGCAAGGACTCTGACTATTGGAAAGGGAGATCACCTTCAACTTTGCCTTGGATCAATGTGGGCAACCAGTAGTTCAAGGGGTCTCTGGCTGAGCAAACTGTTGGCCTCCTAGCTTTGATGGGGGGTTGACAAGTGTAGGCTTCTTGCCTCAGAGAGGGGAGACTGCCACCCATGGGTTGAGGTGGCAGGGGAGATGCCCAACAGTTCCACTGCAGCCCAGTACAGGGTCCTGGCAGTGGCAGAGTAACATGCCACTGAGTCTGTAGAGATCTGGCCAGCAACACACCAATGTACTCACCAGCAGCATTGTAGCTAGACAGGAAGTGGCCCAAGAGCAGCCGACCACTATCTCCCCATTGGGGTACCTGGCTCTGCCCAAGGTCATCTTGGTTTTCAGAGAGGAAGGCTTCTATCAGGGCTGCCGGCTCCTCCGTGCTCAGGTCGACGAAAGGGCCTGCCAGTTCTGGCCAGTCCTCAGCCCTCTCAGGATCTGCAGCAGCCTCCAAACTTGGGATCTCACAGGAGATATCTGGACCCTCCAGTGGCTGGGCTCCGACAGAATTTCTGGGCCCACTTTTTGTACTTCCTGTACTGCCCACTGACTTCTGGCAGGATGTTGGCGCATAGTGTGGTTCCGCTCATAAGGATTCAATGAGAGGCTCCATTCCTTCCAGGTCTGAGGGGGTCCATTCTGCTTCACTACAGGGAGGTAATTATAAAATTGAGTTTTGCAACAGTTAGGGAGGCATCACCAGCCACACTATTTATTGTCCCTTTCTGGAGTGCCAGCCTCTGAATTACACAACACACTCCAATAGAGAATTCAGAGAGATTTGGAAAAGTCTAGCAGAATTTTTCAGATGAGATTGGTTATTTGAGTAAGGCCAGAAAGATTTGGGCCCTCTAAATTAAATGTTTTGGGCTTTCATAAAAAAGTTTGCTTTTATTCCCTCTCAGGAATAAACCGCCGCATGTCTGAAGGTACATTTGGTCTCAGAGCATTTGCCAAATAAATCAGTATTGAAATTCAGTTCCATCAATAGGTTTCTCCTTTTTTGTCTGAACTCACACATTCTCTCATCCTCCCTCTCAATGTTCCCTTTGTAGGGAGTATAAGCGCTGCTACTTGAGTGGATGTTGATTCAGACCATGACATTGCCTTATATCGTGTAAAATTCATCCGCTTGCAGCCTGACCTCCTGTTGCACTCAACAGTGTTTTAGTTAGCAAAAACTTTTAATGCCCTACAGAATCCATTTTCCTGAAACAAGTACAAAACGCATTCCCACAGACACTCAAGTCAGCATCTAGTTAAACAAGAGTCCAATTTCAGCCTGACAATAACAGGCCATGTTTTCAAAATCATAAGCACAAAACTGCATGTGTTCACGCTTGATTTAGGCCAATCTTTATATTTAATCTCATTCCTCATGCATCTATAGATACGTGTGGACACAAGCAGTGTTCCCTGTAAGCTGTACACTTGTGTGGCCAATCAAGAGAGATTCAAATGTTGCCCAGCTGATTAGCAGAGTGCTCACAGCTAGGTTGTTTGTTTCTAATGGTGATGCAGATTTGCACATGCCTCGGTGCACATAAATAAATTATTCTGCATGTGGAGGGAAAAGATTAGCGGGATCATTGGACTAACCATTTAGTTTGCAGAAAAACCATTAGGTACACATATGCCTTTGTGAGGTGCACAAATTTGTAAATTTATTCCAGCGTATTTCTTCTCACCAAACCCAAAAAAGTCTTAAATTCTTAATCAATATCCTCTGTTCGCTTGTTTTAAATAAATTGGATTTTAATTGAACAAGTAAATCTGATTAATTGCTGTTAGTCTCCTTAGGGTACATAGTTTCTCCCCACACTTTCTGGATAGCACTCTCAAACCCTGAATGTCATGCTGCAGCAGACATTTTAGCAGTAAGTATCTTTCTCGTTGGCAGACTCCTCAAGCAGCTTTTGACGAATCTGTCACATGATTATTTTGCTGATGGGCTTTTCCTGGATACCATTTTCTATTGCATGTGTCCCTCAAAAATCTGAGATAAGCCATTTGTAACAATCTGGAAATTTACCCCTTAGAAAACTTGTATGTAAAGTTCCTGTGTAGCTATTTCACCTACAAGTACTGTACCCATGTTTATTCTACATGTTATGCTTTTTTGTATTCTGTTAGGTTGGGAACTTGTTATACAAGTTTTATCAGAGTTTAACACCTTAGTAACACAATAGCTAGGCCTTTAAACCATCAAAGCTGCGATAAAGGTTACATTTGTCTTTGCTCCCTTATGTGCTGTAAACAATACACTTGTCTTGCATTTTTTTTGTTCCTGATCATTCATATTTGATGTGAGGGATATTTGACCTTTTAACTCATATTAATTCTTTATTCTGCATCATAAACACATTCTCCAACATCCTTCTTTCTAAGGACTCATTACTAGCTGAATTGATTGAACTTTGCCATTTATTAATAAGGCTTTCCGATCTGTACATGTAATCTGCTGTATTGTTTTGTAAATTATTCAGTGCTACTGTGCATCCGTCTCTGGCTGACTCTGTTCCTCTCTTTCTGATGAGTTCTTGATGTACGAGTTGATTTGTCAGTTATTTGATCTTGTGTGTCACACTTTAAAATTAAGTTAATAAATAATGTGGATTTTGTTTAATATGCTCCTTTATGGACAAAAAGTTGTTATGCTCAAGTTTTTTTCCCCAAGCTTTCATATAGTCACATAATTTTCTGTAAGGACTGGGAGGTTATCAAATACTATATATTTTACCACTTATAACCTTATGATGTACAGCTAGCCAAGTAAATTGTACATAGCAGAAAACAAGCACCCAAGCCTGCTGCCTAGCAGTAATTTTCTGGGGTTGATGCAGTTAAACATAATAGCAGAATGTTACTAATAATTCGTATGAAGATCCAAATGATCTTTTGCAGCATTGAAATACATTTTCACTTATGAAATTAAAATTATATTAATGTAACTGCCTAGGTATATGAAATTAAAATTATATTAACTACTTGGATGACTGACAAATACTGTTTGTGAAAATATTTTGTGAATTTATGTATACTCAGAAATATTCACCGCCACCACCGCTATGAAAGTGCGCGTCTTTGATCCCACAAATGGTCATAGCACATATGAGGGCTTGTGTCCCGTTACCCCAAGGTTGACACTGCAGAGATCAATCACCCAGGATTTGATTTTGTGGGTCTACTAAGGACCTACTAACTCAACCACTGATGTTGACTCCAGTACACCACCAGGTTGCAAGCAGTAAGCGAAGTCAATGGGATGCCACGGAAATGTCAACTCCAGCTACGCTGTTCTCCTGTCTGGAGTTGACATACCTTATATCGACTTTCTCCCCTAGTATAGACCTGGCCTGAATCTGCTCTACCAACTAAGGGACTTAGTGCTATGGCTCAAGTAGAAATATATGCCTTTAGCCCTCTGGGTTTAAGGTTCAAAATCAACCATGAGCACAAGTGGGGCTGGGTATACAAAGCAGCAGTAGAACCGCTGTTTGATGGATGAGATTAAAAGGGACAAGAGAAGTCATTCTACCTGCTGACATAAGTATGTGTGCAAACATTGATTTCAGCAGAAAGACAAGGTGAGGAAGGTAATATCTTTTATTGGACCAATTTCTGTTGGTGAGAGAGACAAGCTTTTGGCCTTATACAGAGAATTTCAGCTGTATAAGCTCAAAAGTGTGTGTCTCACAAACAGAAGAATACAAGTCAAAAGTACAGGGTGTCAATAATTATGTCTTGCATAAAACTTTAGGGGAGCAAGGGAAGGGCATGCTGAACCTTACGTTTTATTTCCCAAAGCAACTACACTGACAATATTATCTCTGTGTGTTTCATCTGTAGCTGCTGCCATTGCAGCCTTCAGGAACACCCCTCCCCACATCCTTGAAATACCTGTATCAGATAAGTAGGAGAAAACTGAGGATCTGGGATGACATTCAGTGGGATCCTACAAGCCAGTGCTACATGACACCATGATCAAAGGAGTTAGAGCAGGGCCACTCAACATGTGGCCTGTGAGCCGCATGCAGCCTGCGGCCCATTTGTTTGCGGCCCATGGTGCGGTTTGGGTTTACACGGGGTTCAATACGTGGCCCACAGGTGGGATCCTTTGAACACAGCCTCCACTGGGAACACGCTCTACAACAGTGAGACATCTCCCAGGCAGGGTGAGCATTGAAAGATGCAAGCGGATGGGCTGGCTGGAACAGACAGGTACAGGGTGTCAGCATTTCTAGCCGCCAGGGAGGAGGTGCCGGGAACGTTGGGGCATTGTATGAAAGAAGTTGTTTGCATATATTTGCATGTATATGCAACCACACTAAGTTGCGGCCCTTGGCATGTGCTAAGAGTATCATTGTGGCCCCCGGGGCTTCCAAAGTTGAGTAGCCCTGACCTAAAGGGTAAATGTTGAAGCCTACACAGAGAAAGAAAGAGCACATATATTTTAATGGAACAGAATTTAAGAAGTGGAAGGAAAATTCACGTCCATTTTAGCTACATGTACAGCAATGGTGTACTTCACAGCTTCATTTGTGTGACTCTGTGGTTGCCTTTACCATTGCGGAGTGGTTGGGAAAGGAATGTGGCCTCTGAGGCCATAAAGAATGCTGAAAGGACAGGGCTGTATGAAGGTGCTGTAATGGAGCTGTCCATGGACTGAAAATGGAGGCGAGTCCATGCTAGTTGAACATGTAGGGCCATAAGAGTCTGCTGCATCTGTGCTTGCTGCTGGATAAGCCCCATTGTGTCCTGGGGCACCTCCCTCTCCTTTTTCTACTGTACAGGACTTCTGTTCCATTAAAATATACAGTTTTGTATGTTCTTGCTCTTAAATTGCACAGATTTTTTGCACTGGCTTGGTTATTGAATAAAATTATATTTGGAAAATAATTCATCTTTATAATTCCCAACACATGCTGCAGAATGCTTAGCGGTTCTGAAAGCACTCACTTACTTGTTACTGTACAGTGTGAGTCTACTCAGGGGATCAGTGACAAACAGTGTAATAATAATAAAAGTACAGCAAGCACTGCAAAATTAATGGTGCATTAACTGTTTTATATTCATAGATGTACACCAAGCACCACACAATTCCTAACAGAGCTCAAAACAGCAGGGCCAGATAGAACACAATACACCACAATGCATCGCTGTGGCTCACTGTTAAAGTGCTCTACCATATTGAGCTCTTTTAATAGCCTGCTATTCAAACCATTGATCAAACTCAGAGAGCCATTCCATCTCTGCCCTCCACCATGTCAGCAACTTTTCCCTCTGCTTCATGAATGTTATGCAGGATGCAGCAGGCAGCTACAACCATGTGTAGCCATGTAGCTAAAATGTAGCCTTATGCAATGTAACATGCCTCGGTGTACCCTGCCAGCCACTTTTTCTGACTAGCAGAAAGAAATGGCCTAGTGCTGTTGTTAAAAATGCATCAGACAGGGTATTTCTGTCTGTCACTCATGATAAGGCAGGAACAGACCAGAAGGGTCCTTGTGACTCACTATAATCACACTTTTACTCTTAGAACTGCTTTCTTTTTAAAAAAGAATGTTTGTATTATGAGAGAATTTGTAATAAAGTAGTTATTTTAATCTTAGAATATTTTGTAATCGATTTGTTTTTACAAAAGCAACTATGTAATCCTTATTTGTTTGAAGCACCTATGTAATTTTTGTTTATGTTAGTGAAGAATGTAAGTGATTGAAAAGATATTTGTTTGAAGGCCAGCCCAGCATCCAGATGGTCATGTTGGTACCAATGACATAGGGAAGGGTAGAAGAGATGTTCTGGAGGCCAAATTTAGGTTACTAGGAAAGAGACTGAAATCCAGAACATCTTTGGTGGCATTCTCTGAAATGCTTCCAGTTCCACGCGCAGGGCCAGATAGACAGGCAGAACTTCAGAGTCTCAATGCGTGGATGAGACGATGGTGCAGGGAAGAGGGGTTTAGATTTATTAGGAACTGGGGACACTTTTGGGGTAGGGGGAGCCTATACAGGAATGATGGGCTCCACCTAAATCAAGGTGGATCCAGATTACTGGCATTAAACATTAAAAAGGTCGTAGAGCAGTTTTTAAACTAAGAGGTGGGGGAAAGCCGATTGGTGTGGGGGAGCACCTGGATCGGACGGAGACTTCTCTTACACGAGGCTCCATAGATAGGGATTCCCTAGAAGTTAGTCAGATAGGGAACGTGGGAAATAATATATGGGCAAGATCAGATGTGAAACAATCGTGCATAAAAAAATCCAATGTGTCTGTGAAAGGCGGACATATAAATAGTGGTAGTTTTCTAACATGCTTTTACACTAATGCTAGGAGTCTGTCTAATAAGATGGGTGAACTGGAGTACCTCATATCAAAGGAGGAAGTTGACATAATAGGCATCTCAGAAACATGGTGGAATGAGGACAATCAGTGGGACACTATCATACCGGGATATAAATTATATCGGAAAGACAGAACAGGTCGTGCGGGTGGCGGAGTGGTACTATATGTGAAGGATAATATAGAATCAAATGAAGTAAAAATCCTAAAGGAATCAAAATGTTCCATAGAATCATTATGGATAACAATTCATTCCTCTAATATGAATATGGCATTAGGAATATATTACCGACCACCTAACCAGGACAGTGATAGTGATGCTGAAATGATAAGGGAGATTAGAGAGGCTACCAAAATAAAAAACACAGTAATAATAGGAGATTTCAATTATCCCCATATTGATTGGGTGCATGTCACCTCAGGACGGGATTCAGAGATTAAATTTCTTGATGCCTTAAATGACTGCTTCTTGGAGCAGCTAGTACAGGAACCCACAAGGGGAGAGTTGATTCTCGACCTAGTCTTGACTGGAACGCAGGATCTGGTCCAAGAGGTAACTGTTACTGGACCGCTTGGAAATAGTGACCACAATATAATAACTTTTAATATTCCTGTGTTGGGAAGAACACCGCAGCGGTCAAACACTCTGGCATTTAATTTCAAAAAGGGGAATTACACTAAAATGAGGAAGCTAGTTAAACAGAAACTAAAAGGGCGAGTAATTAAACTAAAATCCCTGGAAGCTGCATGGGAACTGTTTAAAGACACCATACTAGAGGCCCAACTTAAATGTATACCCCAAATAAAAAAACACAGTAAGAGACCTAACAAAGAACCACCATGGCTAAACAGCCATGTTAAAAAGGCAGTGAGAGAGAAAAGGGCAGCTTTTAAAAAGTGGAAGTCAAATCCTAGTGAGGAAAATAGAAAGGAACATAAACACTCCCAAATTAAGTGTCATAATGTAGTAAGAAAAGCCAAAAAAGAGTTTGAGGAACAGCTAGCCAAAAATTCAAAAAATGATAGTAAAATGTTTTTTAAATACATTAGAAGCAGGAAGCCCGCTAAAAAAGCAGTGGGGCCCTTGGATGATAAAGATATAAAAGGAGCGATCAAGGAAGACAGTGCCATTGCGGAGCGATTAAATGATTTCTTTGCTTCAGTCTTCACGGCTGAGGATGTTACAGAGGTTCCTAAATCTGAGCCAGCCTTTTTAGGTGACAAATCTGAGGAACTCACTCAGATTGAAGTGACATTAGAGGAGGTTATGGAATTAATTGATAAGCTGAATAGTAACAAGTCTCCGGGACCAGACGGCATTCACCCAAGGGTTCTGAAAGAACTCAAATGTGAAATTGCGGAGTTATTAACAGTGGTTTGTAACCTATCCTTTAAATCCACTTTGGTACCAAATGACTGGAAGATGGCCAATATAACACCAATATTTAAAAAAGGCTCTAGAGGAGATCCTGGCAATTATAGACCGATAAGTTTAACATCAGTACCAGGCAAATTAGTAGAAACACTAGTAAAGAGTAAAATTGCAAGGCACATAGAAGAGCACGAATTGTTGGGCAAAAGTCAGCATGGTTTCTGCAGAGGGAAGTCGTGTCTAACTAATCTGTTAGAATTCTTTGAAGGGGTTAATAAACATGCGGACAAGGGGCACCCAGTGGATATAATATACCTAGATTTCCAGAAAGTCTTTGACACGGTCCCACACCAAAGGCTTTTACGTAAATTAGGTGGTCATGGGATAGGAGGAAAGGTCCTTTCATGGATCAAGAATTGGTTAAAAGACAGAAAACAAAGGGTGGGAATAAATGGTAAATTTTCACAATGGAGGAGGGTAACTAGTGGTATTCCCCAGGGGTCAGTACTGGGACCAATCCTGTTCAACTTGTTCATCAATGATCTAGAAAATGAGGTAAGCAGTGAGGTGGCCAAGTTTGCAGATGACACAAAGTTGTTCAGGACAGTCAAAAGCAAAAGGGATTGTGAAGAACTACAAAAAGATCTCAGCAAACTGAGTGATTGGGCAGCAAAATGGCAAATGAAATTTAATGTGGGTAAGTGTAAGGTAATGCATGTTGGAAAAAATAACCCAAATTACACGTACTACATGATGGGGTCAAATTTAGCTACGACAGATCAGGAAAGGGATCTTGGAGTTATAGTGGATAGTTCTATGAAGACATCCACGCAGTGTGCAGCGGCAGTTAGTAAGGCAAATAGGATGTTAGGAATTATTAAAAAAGGGATAGATAATAAGACAAAAGATATCATACTTCCCCTATATAAAACTATGGTACGCCCACATCTCGAGTACTGCGTGCAGATGTGGTCTCCTCACCTCAAAAAAGATATATTGGCATTAGAAAAGGTTCAGAAAAGGGCGACTAAGATGATTAGGGGCTTGGAAAGGGTCCCATATGGGGAGAGGCTAGAGAGACTGGGACTTTTCAGTTTGGAAAAAAGGCGATTGAGGGGCGATATGATAGAGGTATATAAAATCATGAATGGTGTGGAGAAAGTGATTATAGAAAAATTATTTACCTTTTCCCATAATACAAGAACTAGGGGACACCAAATGAAATTGATGGGTAGTAGGTTCAAAACTAATAAAAGGAAATTTTTCTTCACACAGCGCACAGTCAACCTGTGGAACTCCTTGCCTGAGGAGGCTGTGAAGGCCAGGACTCTATTAGGGTTTAAAAAAGAGCTTGATAAATTTTTGCAGGTTAGGTCCATAAATGGCTATTAGCCAGGGATAAAGTATGGTGCCCTAGCCTTCATAACAAGGGCAGGAGATGGATGGCAGGAGATAAATCACTTGATCATTGTCTTCTGTTCTCCTTCTCTGGGGCACCTGGCATTGGCCACCGTCGGCAGATGGGATGCTGGGCTCGATGGACCTTTGGTCTGACCCAGTATGGCCATTCTTATGTTCTTATGTTCTTATGGTCAGAGGATGGGCCAGAGACTTGGGGGCACAAAGGAACTATCAAATGTGCCCAAATATTTATGTGATGAAATAATTTAAAAGTTTTCTTTCCAGAAATATTCTTTCAAACAAAATCTCACTCATACAATTGATTATGTGAAGAGAATAGCATATGTTGTGATTATCACCACACTTCCCCCCACCACAACTTATTTGAACAAATAGTCACAAATGCTTTTTTCCAGTTGTGACCCACCATTAATAATAGCTTCACTATGCACTATATAGACCTTTAAAATCCTCTTTATTCTAATATGCTTCTTGAAAGCACAGGACAAAACGAAACATGTTCCTTTATATTTACACTGTGTAGACAGTTTTATTTCCATCATAAAATAAAATACAACCATGACCTGAGAGGATCCTAATGACAATTTGAAATACATTTTAAATCAGCTGTTTAATACATGAAAACTCTTATAGTAGATTTGCCGCAAAGCCCTTTAATAGCACCTTCACTCCAATGACATATTACCTCTATGGCACCAGAAGTCAGGACTCCCTCACTGAAGCTGATGAATGACTACTGCTATGATCCTGAAAAATTGGTTTCCTTTGGAGATGCTACAGTTCAGGTACCCCTCAGTACTTTCTCCAAGGGAATGATCAGGAAGGCCAGGAAAATAAGAGATTCCCCTTCATGAGGGAAAAACTCCTAATTTTTTCTAAGAATGAGTTTTATTTTCTATACTGTGAAAAACAAATAAACCCCCAATCCCCACAACCCACTAGTCTTTGAAATGTGAGGCAGTGAAAAAAATGGGAAAGAAGCAGCCAGGCATGTGGCAGAGAATTAAAAATTAATTAATTAATTAATTAAAGCAGTTAAATTTCTTAGCACCTACTTACTGGGCATCCCTTATCCTGCCTTCCAAATGCTAGGGCCAGCTCCAGCCCTGGGGCAGCCTGTGTTAGCTAGTCAGCTGTTCCCAGGGTGGGGAAGCAGGGGAACAACCTTAAACCCACCACCCAGGGTCCCCCAGGCAAATACCCTATCCCCTAGGCCACTCCAAACCCACCACAGCTACTTATCTACTGGGTGTCCCTTATCCTGCATGCTTGAATCACAACATTTTCACGCTTCTTTGCCTGGCTATTACATTTATTAATTCCAAAATGTTATGTTTAATGCTGTCATTTGAGAGATATTTTTTTGTTATTTCAAGGGATCCACTCAGACAGCTTCTCCAACTTTACTCTTTTATTTGTTGTGGAATTAAGGACAATGATTTGTATTATGGCAACTATCCCATTATGTTAGGCACTGTAACAGGTAGTCACTCCTTTGAAAAGGTTAAACTCTAAATAAAGAAATGGCAGGGAGAGGAGGGCTGACCAGAGGCATACAGAGCCAACCATAGAAGCATGCTGTCCCAAGCTCTAATCCAGGGATGCACATTTCCTCCCCTGGGGTATGTCTAGACTACATGGCTCCGTTGATGGAGCCATGTAAACTAGTTTAACCGGCATAGGCAAAGAAGTGGGGATTTAAATAATCCCTGCTTCATTAAAATAAACATGGCTGCCGCGCTGTGCCGATGATCAGCTGATCCGGCACAGCACGGCAGTCTAGACACGGATCTGTCGCCTGGGGAAGCCTTTGCTGACCGATCCTGTAAACCTCGTTTCACAAGGCATAAAGGATCGGTCGGCAAAGGCTTCCCCAGCTGACAGATCCGCATCTAGACTGCCATGCTGTGCCGGATCAGCTGATTGTCGGCACAGCGTGGAGACCATGTTTATTTTAATGAAGTGGGGATTATTTAAATCCCTGCTTCTTTGCCTATGCCGGGTAAACTAGTTTACATGGCTCCGTCGACAGAGCCATGTAGTCTAGACATACCCCTGGAGTATGGACTTTAGAATAAGAAAGTTGGAAAATGTTAAGCTTTTGATTGGCTGAAGCACACAGTGGCTTCATATCAACCTTGTAAAGTTGTCATGAGAATTCAACATCTCAGACACTTTACTCAGACTCATCTTGTCATGTTGACGATGAAAACATTTAGTGGCATTTCACTTGCTAATTAAAAAAAATTACTCATCCAGGTGAATGATTAATTACAATTTTGCAAAGCAGATTTAAATATTTATCCCAAAATATTCAATCATTTGCAACCTGGTCCAAAAACAATGGAAAACTTCCACTGTACCTTTTAAAACAAACCCCCAACCTGCAAACAAGTACCCGCTACACTGATCTACTTACACCTTATTGTAGGTCTCAGCACCTTCAAGTGACAAGGCACCTGCTCATTTTCCACCAAACATTGTGAGGTGGTGATGAAAAAGTTAATTTTTAAGGCAGTTTTTCCAGAAGCTTCTGGGACAGGTATATTCACCCAGATGCTTAGGGCCAGATTCACAAGGCTTGACATGTACTCTTTGAACTACACCTCAAAAAATGGCCTGCAGAAATTGCCCCTGTCCAAGGATAACTCCCTGCTTCTTCCCTTCTAAGGCCATCAGTGTGACTTACAAGTCTTAAGCAGGAAAACTGCTCTGGGCAAAGCATTTCTGCCTGCACCTTCTCTCCACTGATAGAGATCACAACTCCAATGGTATTATACTCTGGGTTGTGCATGCACTACACCAGCCTATTCTAAAAACACATGCAATACATGTAAGTATCAACATAAATCAAAATACTTAACGAGGGGGAATTCTCATGTTTCAACCATTTTTTCTGATATAGAGAAAAAATAACAAACCAAACGAAACTAAAATAATCCAGCAAACAGCAAAAGAAAATATTTACTAGGGAGAAAATTGCACAAAATCTGATCTGACACATTTATCGCTTTTTCCTGAACTGATGGGTAGAAATCAGATGACCTTCCCTTGACAGCATTTGCCAGGCAATAAAAAAAGGAGAAAGTGTCAGATTTTTTTCATGACTCTGCCAGACAGTTATGATAGCGAAATTGATCATGTTCCTTCCCCATTCTGTGTTTATAAAACTCAGTCAAGACTTAAGATAACACTGACATCTAGTCTTCTATTGTGTAACTGTGGCGGTCTGACTCTGAACACTAGAAATTGGAACTAGGCTTCCAAGAGACATAGATAATGACTGGCAAGGCAGATATTTGGGAAAGACACATATTTCAGTGTGACGCACATTCCAGACAAGCCCCACTTGTGCACCATACTCTGTTGCCCTGTTGCTGTGCTTCAGTCTAATTGGAAAAAGCTAGTCCCTCAGAGCAGGGATCTTATCTCTGTACATGTTTCAAAAGCATGATAAAACAAAAGGAAAAACTATGTAGCACTTTAAAGACTAACAAGATGGTTTAAGAGGTGATGAGCTTTCGTGGGCCAGACCCACTTCCTCAGATCATATTCTGGAAGAGAATTGGCATGACCATATATACCAAAGGAATACAATGAAAAAAGTGAACACATTATTAAACTGACAAATCAGATTTAGTACAGAAGGTGGGGTGAGGGAGAGGGAGGGAGGGAATAACTATTTATGAGTCAATATATTGTATATATGTATACGCACAGTATTTAGTTCACAGGACCTATCTGAATATTGCTTTACATTACAGAACAGTAAAGTTTGAAACAGACATGAATGCATTTCATCTTTCTCCTACCTTTACAGCAAATCTAAAATAAGATCACAATTTAGAACACCTTTCATAAGCTGAGGCCTTCCTGATTCCATTGGGAGTAGCAAAAATTTCAGTTCATAACAGATGACTTTGTTGAAGCCATACAGACTGTATTTCTTTTCATTCTACTTTCCAAAGTTAGTTCTTTGTAAGTAAAGTATCCCATGACTCATTACCCCTTCTTAAGTATTTTGGAGTTTAAGCCTTACCATTCTCACTTCTGAGTTTCTGTCTTTGAAAGACTGCTCTGAGTACTCAGTCCTTAGGCTCTGGGGCCGGGGAGAAGGACTATGTTGTACAAGCTGGGAGAAGTGGTGGCCCTATGATCACTCTGTGGTTTCCCTGCCATGTTGTTCAACTAGCAGCAGAAAAGTAACAAGTAACCAGCAGCTGGCTGTCCAACACAGCACCACAGAAACCTCAGACATAATGAGTACACTGAATTACTTCCATATTGCCCCTGTTAACCATGCACATAGTAAAATGGAGAACAGTAGGGAAACAGTGCAGAAACGGGGGAGCAAGGTGAGGAAAAAAACAAATATCTAGGAGCTAAGGCCATTCCTAGTGTTCCATTCATTGCTGGATTTTCTATTTATTTATTTATTTAAATATTTTTACCCAGCCTCTCTATTTAAAATATTCGAGGCAGCTTACAAAAAATGTTTAAACACTATACAAATATATATAACAATTTAAAATACGAGACCCCAGAGGGTTATAAAACCTGCTAAAAACATATAGAGAAGAGGAACACACACACACAGACTCAAACATTAATAAAAGCACGAGTAAAAAGGGTGGCTTTAGCCTGACGCTGAAACAATGCTAGCATTGGTGCCATGCGAATATTCAGAGGAAGAGAATTCCACAGCCTGGGAGCAAAAGCTGAGAAGGCCCTGTTCCATGTAGATGTTAATCTTATCTCCACAAGTGGGGGAACACGAAGCAAAGCCTCCCCAGCTGACCTCAATCCCTGGGCAGGTTCATATCGGAGAAGACGGTCCTTCAGATACCCCAGACCCAACCCATTTAAGGCTTTATAGGTCATAACTAAAACCTTAAATTGTGCCTGGAAACATACCAGAAGCCAGTGCAGTGGCCAAAGCACTGGCATAATGAGTATTAATGAAGGCTTGAGCAGCCGCATTCTGGACCAGTTGAAGTTTCCAAAGGCTCTTTAGAGGCAGCCCCACATAAAGTGCATTACAGTCATCCAGTCGGGATGTAACAAGAGCATGGATCACTCTGGCCAAGTCATGCTTGTTCAGGAAGGATCACAGCTGGCGGATCAAATGAAGCTGCCCAAAAGCACTCCTGGCCACCAAAGGAACCTGATTCTCAAATGTTATAAAAGGATCCAGGAGGACTCCCAAGCTGCGTACCTGTTCTTTCAAGGGGAGAGTAACCCCATCTAGAACAGGTGCCACGCCACATTCCCGAACAGATGGCCTCCTGATCCACAGGACGTCAGTCTTATCTGGATTCAACTTCAGCTTGTTTGTCTTCATCCAAACCATCACCGCCTCCAGACACCGATTTAGATCAATCACCGCCACACCTGGTTCTGATGTCACAGGGAAATAGAGTTGGGTGTCATCTGCATATTGATGGCACCATCCTCCAAAACTCCCTATGACCTCTCCCAGCGGCTTCATGTAGATATTAAACAGAATAGGGGACAAGATGGAACCTTGCGGGACCCCATAGCACAATCGTCACTGGGTCGAATAGCAGCCCCCTAGCTCCACCTTCTGAAAGCGTCCTGACAGGTAGAACCAGAACTACTGCAAAACAGTGCCTCCAATACCCAACTCCGCGAGGCGTCCCAGAAGGATATCATGGTCGATGGTATCAAAAGCCGCTGAGAGGTCTAAGAGAATCATTCCCCCTGTCTATTTCCCAGCATAAGTCATTTACCAGGGCAACCAAGACAGTTTCAGTTCCAAAACCAGGCCTAAAGCTGGACTGAAATGGATCTAAGTAGTCTGTTTTTTCCAAGAAAGCTTGGAGTTGCAACGCCACAGCCCGCTCGAGTACCTTGTCCAAGAAGGGAATATTAGCAATTGGGCAATAGTTATTTAAATCATGTGGGTCCAGGGAAGTCTTCTTGAGTAACGGTTTTATCACTGCCTCGTTCAAGGCATCTGGAACCATACCAGATCTAAAAGATGCATTAATAATCCCCTGGACCCAGCCAGTCATCCCTTCCCGGCTAGATTTAATAAGCCATGAAGGGCAGGGGTCAAGTGAGCACATGATCGGTTGCACTCCTCCAAGCACCTTGTCCACATCCTCAGTCTGCAATAGCTGAAATTGATCCAGAGACAAATGACTGGGTGGTGCGCTCAACACATTCTGTGCCCCACTTACATAGCAACCAGAGTCCATATCCAACCAGATGCCAGTGATCTTATCTGCAAAGTGCTTTGCAAATAGATCACAGTGGGGGGCCAAGAGCTCCTCCATTTTATCACGAGTGCCAGACTGCAACAGGCCCCGCACTCCTTGAAACAGTCCCGCTAGATGGCATTGTGCGGATGCAATACGGGTAGAGAAGTAGTTTTTCTTCGCTGTCAGCACCGCCACAGAGTAAGCTCGCAATTCAGCTCTAACCCTCAATTGATTGGACTCAGCTTTAGTTCTCCTCCAGCGGCGTTCTGGCCATCGCATAGACTGTTTTGCCGCCATCAGCTCCCCAGAAAATCAGGGAGCAAACTTGGCTCCAATAGCCCAAAGAGAGTGCTTAGGAGCAATCATATCAACTGCCCGGGCTACTTTGATGTTCCATGTATCAACTAGGGCAGACTTACCCTGTGTTGCCCAGGTCCTTCAGGATGGGGCCTTGGGGATCTAGGAGGTAGTGGTGCAGGAGGCTGGGGGCCAAGGATATGTTCTATCCTCCCTCCCTCTCCCCCCCCCAGCCCGCCAGGAGCCTATTCTCTCCTCCCTTAGACCTCCCCACCCACCAGGAGCCTTTATTCTCCGCTCCCCCTGGAACTGCGGCCAAAGACCGGGAGGGGGGGAAAGGGTTGGGGCAGGGGGCTACTTGCTGGTGTACTGGTAGGCAAGATGGTAGAGCCTGCAATCCTGTTAGTCCCTCCATTGGTGGTACAGCTGCCCCCCCAGTGGATACTCTGCAGGATAAGTCTCCCCTATGGGCTTGCTGCCCCAGGTGGCCATTCTTATATTGCATTCCTCTAAACAGCAGCCCCTCCCTTTGCATGTTATGGAAAACAGTCCTTTTCCCAGAGCTTCCGGTTATCCTGGCACAAACAAACCCTGACCTCGTCTTAAGTTAGGAGAAGAGGAAGTTGCCTACCAAATTTGATGGCCCTAGCTCTTACCATTTAGGAGGAGTTCTTGAACAAATGGACTTGCAAACTGACAGACAGACACACACACTCTACAATTTATATATAACATCAATATCCTGCCATCATTCACTATGCAGTAATGAAAGCATAGCATTTCATTTCCAAGATGTACCCTTGTTCTCATGAGTTCCTTTCCTCTCCATATACCAGCTATACACCTTGAGATACAACTCTTCCTCACATTCCTCATTAGCCTGTAAGTTTCTCTCTCTGGGTTTTATGGTTATGATCTGCCACATCTTCATCCACATGACCCCCTCTCCATATAACAGATTTTTAACATGGGGGGAGGGAAGAGAATAAAAATCCACCCCTCCAGCATATAGTGAAATTTTGTGACTTTCTGCTCCAGTAAAGTTTCCTCTGCATCTTGGTTGAAAACTATATCCTTTTTCACTGGTGGTTTTCTTAAGAATTTATAAGAGCCATTCCAGAGAGGGTAATTTATATTTCTGAGTGCTAACACACAGCAGAAATATGCAACTGCATTTCAAATGTGGATTACAAATCTATGTCTGATGACCTATAAATGCCATTTGTTCTACAAATAAACACTCTGAGTGGTTGCACAAAGCAATAGAGTTGTTTCATGTCTACAAAGTTGCTTATACTATGAAGAAATAAACAATGCATGCATTTCTAAAGTTATTTAATTTAAACATAATATATCTCACCAAGATTTCAGGGTAGAATTAACTTTATAGACAACCCCTTTCCCCCCGCTCGGGATTTTTGTTCCAAAGAGTTTGCAATTTAAATGGACACATACAAAAATGCAAGACATTGTGTGGAAAAGTTTAAAAGAACTGTGCTTTAGCAGCAAGGCTGAGCACATAACGTAGTAACTCCAGTGTCTCCATCTTCTCCTCTTCCCCACAGTTTATCATAGGGTTACTTAAGAGCTGCAGGATCAGATCTATGAAGTTCACTAATATAACATCTTGGAGAATAATTCACCATGCATAGAATATCAATGTTCACAATATATACTGTTTTACAAGGACTTTGATGACTGAACCTTGAAGACAAAGTTCTTGACCGAATGATTCTACAAAAACATTTTGCAGAGTTTAGATAATAGCATAAAATTGATACTCCCAATATTATGAATCCTAGTAATTTCAAGTGTTATTTGAATCTTTATGAAAAATAAGGTGTCTGTGTATTATCAGCATTTTATTTTTTAGAAATCAAAAAGTCTTCTCTCGGGAATTGCAGCTACAAAATTTCTTTCATTTTAAAAATCTAATCATTTGCAATGAATATAAACTAGAAATAATTAGAGTGAAATTGGCAGTCAGCAGAATTCTAAACTTTACTCTGAAGAATTATTTTATAAATCAAGTAATAACTTTAGATTTTGTAGTACAAAATTGTGCTATAGGTTAGGTACAGGTATCAATTGGGTATTATTTATCTATGTATCTAAATGTGTATTTATGCACCAAGCTAAACTAGCATCTTGTTTAGTAACTGCAAATGAAATGGAACAAATAGTGGCTAGAGGCACACTGTGCTCTGCATAATGCTCTTTTGTCTATTGTTTTGTTTATATACATTTCCATCTTGAATCTAGTTAGCTAATAATTAAAGCTCTGCCACATTCACATTTTTGTTTCAGAGATGAGCTGCATTAGCCACCAATATGTCACATGCTTTCACTTTACCAAAATTATGCTTTATTTCCCATTACTATCAAATGGATAGTTCATAATGTGCTTTTGCATTTTAAGTGTTCAGACATGTTTTTACGATTTTCATATGTATTTGGTGCAAAAGACATTTATTCTTGAAACACGGGCTCATTTTTACCTCCAGAGTTGGCCAATTTACCAAATATTAGCATTATACAAAAATTCCCAAATTGAATAATTTGTGAATTAATGTGAAAACCTTTGAATTCTGAGTAGAATTTTGTTATGAATAGTTCACACCACTCCACCGAGCTTGCAATTAGACTGACATTTCTCTAACTTCTTTATATATGCTCATTCATCCTAAACATAAACCAAGAATGTTTTGTTGTTTTTCCTAAGGGTTAGCTAGTTAATGATACTGCTACATTGATTTTATAATTTTAATTCCAAACATGTGAATTCATTACGTTTTAATGGTAAGAAAAGTCCCTGTGTCTTTTAAAAATCAACATTTAAATTAAATAAAAATCAACTGGAACTTATAGCTCCAAAGTAAAAATAAATGTTGAATTGTACATAATGAGAACAAGAGAAAATTAAGATCCACACCTTTAAAACTAGAGGGGTAAAAAAAAGAGGAGGGTGGTGGTTTTCCAAGATCAGTTGAAATACAGCTGTGTAAAGTATTGATGGAAAATAAAATTGAAGAGCTACGTTTCACAGAAAGGCAAAACCTGCCTGAGTTTTTCAGCCTTTAAGCAGCATGCATAGTTGCTTAATGCTGTGAGGATGGGAGCTAAATGTCAAAGGACAAGTTCTGCTTGTGTGATGTACTTTTTGATTGCAGCCATGACTAGAAAGAGAAAGTGCTAAGAAGATACAAGGAGAAAAAGGTGGTTTTTTTTTAAGAAGGACAGGAAGCACTGAAAATAACTCAGAAAGCCAACTCTGATGTGATTTTATATTGCAGTTTTACAGGCTTAAATATGTTGAATAATTAGATTAAGTATTATATTGAACCCTATGAGTGCTCAAACCAAACTTGTCTCCCAGCCTTTGGAAGTTCCCATCCCTAGTGATCAGCACAAGCTTGAAAAGGGTTTCAAGCTAAATTTGTTTCTCTGGCTCATTTTCTTCCCAGACTTTGGTACAGAGTGAAGTTTCATTTCAGATTTTTATTTGGTGAAACATCAGGAATTTTTCCATTTCATGCATAGTTTTCACAAACAAAACAAAACACAAAGATTTCACCCTGCCAGCTTATGAGCACCTTTCCTCTTTCTACTCCAAATTTAAAATGTCAACCAATCACAGGCTAAAGCATTATCACTGAAGTCTGGGTTCAGAACCACAGCTGGGCTTCAGGGCCACCTGCCAAATTTTTAAGTGGCATTATGTAAGCAGAATTTTCACAGTGAATTAACACTTGCAAATACATTGTGTGTGAAGCCATGGAAAGTAAAACTGACATTATTCCATTTAGGGAACGGCTACACAATTCAAATAAAGAGCCCCACGCTTCCTCCCAATACCCAAACTGAGCATTATTAAAGGTGATACATTTAATTTTTTGCAGTTTTTTTACTAGTTTCTGCACTTCTGAGTTCCATCAGTATAAGTGCGAGAAAGGCTTCACATAGTAAGAGGACCAAAAAAGTGCTACCACAGCTAAACTAAGTACAAGAAATGGTTAGAAGGAGGAAAAAAATCCATCCTTCAAAAATTGGAAATGAAATCGTACCAAGGAAAATTAAAAAGAGCATAAACTCTGGCAAGTCAAGTGTAACAATATAATTAGGTAGGCAAAGAAAGAATTCTAAGAGCAACTTGCCAAAGATTCAAAAACTAACAGCAAAAATCATCCTATCTAAGGCTTTGTCAAGCTGGGACTTAAAAACCTCTAGGGATGGAGATTCCACCACATCCTTAGGTAACCCATTCCAGTGTTTCACCACCCTGCGAGTGAAACAGTTTTTCTTAATATCCAACCTAGATCTCCCCCACTGCAATTTGAGACCATTGCTCCTCCCTCAGCCTCTCCTCGTAAGTCATGTGCTCCAGCCCCCTAATAATTTTTGTTGCCCTCCACTAAACTCTCCTCAGTGCATCCACATCTTTTCTTTAATGGGGATCCCAGAATTGGATGCACTATTCCGGATGTGGCCTCACTAGTCCCGAACAAAGGGGAATGATCACTTCCCTAGGTCTGCTGCCAATGCTCCTCGTAATGCACCCCAATATACAAGGGCACAATGTTGACTCATATCCAGCTTCTCATCCACTGTAATCCCCAGCTTCTTTTCGGCAGTTAGGGACCCCAACTCAGCAAAGCCCTGCACTATGTCCTCCACGTTTCCAAGAGTCACTACTAAGGTTTCATAGAATCATAGGGCAGGAAGAGACCTCAGGAACTCATCAAGTCCAGCCCCCTGCCCAAAGCAGGACCAATCCCAATTAAATCAACCCAGCCAGGGATTTGTCAAGCTGAGACTTAAACACCTCTAGGGATGGAGATTCCACCACCTACCTAGGTAATCCATCCCAGTGCTTCACCACACTCCTAGTGAAATAGTTTTTCCTAATGTCCAACCTAGACCTCCCCCACTGTAACTTGGGGAAGGTCTTGTTTCCTTTTAGCTACATGGCAGCACAGCCCCGCAGCTGCCTAATCAGCCCCACCCAGTCAGGAAGCTCTGTGCATGGAGCCCTGAGCTCCTGGCTGGATGGGGCTGGTTAAGCAGGTGTGGGGCTATGCTGCTGTGTAGTTTAGAGGGAACCTTGGTCTCTACCCTCGATTGCCTTGGCCACTTGGATCAAGAAAGCCCCACTGTAGATTTCCCCACTCCGAATTGATTCTCAACTGACCAGTAGCTGTCTGGATTTGCAAGCTTACAGAGGGCAATTGCCATGTGCTTCTCTACTATTAGAGCAGGTCTCATTCTGGTTTTCTTGTGCTTCAGGGCAGGGAAATGCAATTTGCAAAGTTCCATGAAGGTGGACTTGCACATATGCCACTGCTGATCATTCCATATCTACATTACCATGCAGTCTCATCAGTCTATGCTTGTTTGATGGCACCAGAACTGGCGTTCCCGTGTGTCCAGAGGATCGAATGCCAGCATCATTCACAAGTCACTCAACTCAAGTGCTTCACATAGGAGCATATTCATGGTCCCCCGTGATTCGTCCTCGTTCTGGCAGGCCCTTGATACGCTCTGGATATACTCCGGCATAAGGTACACGATGCTGCCATCATTATCACAATGCCTTGCTCTGCAGGATGCTCCACTGTGGGATCAATGCTCATGTATGGCATCTGCATGGGTATGCAGGTAAAGAAATGGTGTGATAACAATGAAAATAAAGCAGGGGTGGAATGAGTAGACAAGGGCATTACAGATGCTGACAACATGAACCCAGAACCACCTGCTGTGCGTTTTTGGTGCCAGCATCCACTAAGAGCTTAACCCAGAATGCAAAGGGGCACAGGCACTATGGGATAGCTTCCCACAATGCATCACTCTTAAAGTCAACGGTAGCATCCCAGCCAGGAAATGCTACTTCAACTTACCTTGAATAGCATTGAATTCTCTTGCACAGCGAATTCAGTGGGGACATACACCTTCAACTTAACAATATCAGGTGGTAAGACATCAACCTTAATAAATGTGATCTAATCTTCTATAATAGATGTGGCCTAAGCCTTTATTTTTAGCTGAAAAATCCAAAGCACTACCTCAGATTGAGGTGTCAGTAGAGCAAGTTTGGGAAAAAATTGATAAACAGTAATAAATACCAGAACCAGATATTATTCACCCATGAATTCTGAATGAACTGAAATATGAAATTACAGAACTACTAACTGTTGCATATAATCTATCATTTAAATTAGCTTCTGTACCAAATGACTGGAGGATAGCTAATGTATCACAATTTTTTTAAATAAAAGGCTACAGAGGCAATGCAAGATACAAAATTACTCAAGATAGTTAAGTCTGAAGCAGATTGAAAAATATTAAAAAGGGACCTCACAAAACTGAGTTACTTGGCAATAAAATGGCAGATTAAAATCAATATTGAAAGATGCATCAACATTGAAAAAAATCTTAACTAGACATACAAAATCATGGGGTCTAATTTAGCTGTAACCACTCAAGGAAAAAATCTTGAAGTCATTCTGGATAATTCTCCAAAAACATCCACCCAATATACAATGGCAGTCAAAAAAGCTAACAATGTTAGGAGTCATTAGAAAAAGGGATAGATAGTAAAACATTATCATAATGTCACTGTATAAATCCATGGTATGCCTACACCTTGAATACTGCATGGATTTTTAGTCACCCCATCTCAAAAAGAGATAATAGAAATGGTAGAGAAAAAGGCAACAAAATGATTAATAATAATGCACGGCTTCCACGTGAGAACAGACTAAAGGAAGATCGGGACTTTCCAGATTGGAAGAGAGAGGCTAGGAAGGGATATAATGAAATTCTATAAAATCAAGAATGGTGTGGTTAAAATAAATAAGAAAGGCCCTCACATAACTCAAGAATCAAGGGTCACCCAATTGATTTAATATGCAGCAGGTTTTAAAAATAAAAAGAGGTACTTATTCACACAACACACAGTCAACCTCTGGAACTCATTACCAGGGAATGTTGTGGAGGCCAAAACTATTATGAGGTTCAAAAAAGAATTAGATGCATTCGTGGAGGATAGGTCCATCAGCAGCTATTAGCCACAGTAGTCAGGCATGCAACCCTATGATGTGGATGTCCATAGTCTCTGATTGCCAGAAGCTGGGAATGGATGACAGGGGATGGATCACCTGTTCTGTTCATTCCCTTTGGGACACCTGCCATTGGCTATTGTCAGAAGACAGAATACTGGGATAGATGGACCTTTGGTCTGACTTTTATGACTGCTCTTATGTTATCTGGAAAAACTTAAAAAACAACCTACTTCAGTTGTACCCACAAAAGCTCATGGTACCATCTACATGTTTTGTTAGTCTTTGAAGTGCTTCTAGACTACTCATTGCTTTTTAAGTTTTTCCAGTTACAGACTAACTCGGTTACCCCTCTGAAGCTTGTTATCTGTAATTTCTGATTTAACCACAAGGAGGGCGTAGTGGAAACCATCTTCCTAACATCTCATCAAACATAATGGGAATAACTGCAAGTAGTTGTCAAAATGACTTTATTCTCACATGAGAGAGAGAGAGAGAATAAATATATGCTCATCCAGAGTGAATATATTTGGTGAGCCAGACAAGTGTCTGAGCTTACTCAAACCTTTTCTTCAGATCACATGAAGAAAGATCCGAAAGAGAACTTGTAAGCCTAAAAACTTCTCTCCCTCATCAACAGAAATTAACACAATAAAATGTATTACCTCACCTGCTGTGTCTCTCTAATATAGTGGGACTGAAAGGCTAAAACAACATTACATATATTTGGTGTATCATACATGTTTTCTTGGTATTTATTTGGGAACAAGGGAAAATCATGAATTATGCATGACGTATATTTCCAGCATTACTTTGGAGTTTGCCACAGTGTTTGGACTGATGTCTATCCTTCTGTATGGACTGGTCTGAAAAGTATTCCTTTGTGCCTGAGAAGATTTGCTGTAAATATTTTCAGGGACTCTGCTACATCTTTCCCCACTGGGTTGCAAGTTAGGGAGCCTACCTCAAGATTCCCTTTAGCTGGTGCCCTCTACTCTTTATCATCCCCTTCCACAGTTCTTTTCAGAACTTTCTGAATTTCATTTGGCTCATCCTGGCTTGCATTAAAAGGTGATGACTTTCATGAAATCACATCAAATAAATTGACTTTTGCAAATTTAGTCCCCTTACTAAAGGTGCCTCTGCTTAGTCTCTGGGAAGATCCTGTGTGCTGCAATCTAGCCCCAGAGACTACAATTCCCATGAGCCCTGGAGGAAACCAGGAAGGAAGTGACTTTGTTTTTTTGGGATCTGAGTCTTTCCATGTATGTGAGGAGAGGCCTAGCAGTCTGTGGACTCTTCCCTCTGTTTTTGGAGCAGAAAGGGATCCAGGCTTCTGTGGAGGAGTTTGATCCAGTCCAGGAGCTGTTAGGATGCAGCTACAGACTTGGACTAAGAGCCTTTGGGACTGGAATCCAGCAGGTTGCTTCTGATTGCCCTTTAGCTGTACCTGTGGCTAGAAGCTACTCTGCATCCAGCACACAGAAGGAGACTAGAACCATCCACTCCAGCTGCAAAATCTTTAAGCGCGCCCACGCAAACAAGTGTATGGTACTGTGAGTTCTGAGGAGTGGGGTAAATAGTGGCAGTGCACATGCCAGATAGATAAGTTTCCTATTATTACTGTGTACTTTGTTAATGTTATTCATTGTTTATCTGTTGAACCCTGTTTCTTTAAGTTGTTAAGTAAAGGTGGTTCATTCTAATGTAATCTATCAGATGTATATTATTTATGATTTGTAATTGTTGTTCTGGAGTTAGATCCAGATTATTGCTGGAATAATTTTATTCCTGGAGGCTCCCAAGGCACACCATTAAGTGTGTACAGGGCCAGCCAGGTGGAGGCACTGCCATTGTATGTTCTTTATGAGCAAGGGACAGCAGCAAGAGGGTAGATAGGGTTTTCCCCAATTAAACATCATCACCACTGGGGTACTCAGGATCTCCTTTTATATTAAAACCATCAGGCGCCCAGGCACACCTGTGAGTGTGACCTATTCCCAAGTAATCCAGGGAGGAAAAAGGGGGTTACACAAAAAACTGACACTTCAGGATAATACCAAGTTTTAGAATATTGACACAGAGCAAAAAGGTGGTAGGCTACCTGGGACAGTCTCACCTCATGTCCAAGCTTCATATTGCATTAAAATGACTATGATACTGAGGGGGAAAATGTGCATTATTTGTTGGACAAAATCAATTATCGGTTAGCATAAGCAACACAAAAAGAGTTAAAAAGGAAGAGTTAATTATTATTGGCCCTACGATACTACAGACATTTGTGATGTAGGGACATGGATAACTGCCATAAAATAAATAAATGTGGTATACATTAAATCTGAAATATATTTGTCCAGTGTAGCCCATTAATGAAAACCTGATAGCATCACACCCACTGTTACAGCTCTGCAAAAGTAGGTGGTGTTGGTGATAATGGATGGCAATATAACACTAAATATTATAATAATGCTCCCAAAATTGTAGTACTTGAGAAGTGTAGTTCACACTAAGAATATCTTGTTAAGTTTTCAGGCGTAGGCATGACAAATATTGAAATTCAAAACTTTACTTTGCAAAAGAAAAGAACTGAATAGCAGTAGAATCACTGTAAGAATAGTTTTTAATAATTGTGAGAATGTTACATAAACAAGATGATATACCACACTGGTAAACATAAACAAGTCAACTGACCATTATAGTACAGTTATATGTCTGATATTATGGTATGTCCCAATATTAATAATAGAGAATACTCTAGTATTTAGTGGACAATTGGTGGCTAAGGCTGACTTGTTGTGGGAACCAATGTAATGTAGTATTAGGAACTCAATGGATAGATTTTCAAAGGAGCTGAGTTCCCACTTAAACAATTAAAAGCATTCCATTAAGCAATTAAATCAAGCCAGATTTACAGAAGTGCTCAGTAGGTTTCACTGTAAACAACAGAAGCTGTTGGGTGCTGAGAGCTTCTGAAAATCTGGCCCTCTCTTTTTCAGTCTACAACCGTTTAACCTTACCACTTGCTATTTTGAAGAAGGGACTGAAAGTTTGGGGATGCAGATGCAAAGGTTGTAGTATCTTCCATTTACAATCTCTGCTGCTGATGCTCAGAGTTGCTGTTACTCAAATAGCTCAAGCAAAGTAGATGTTTATGCAGTTGATCATCTTGAGAACTAGTTATACTGAGAAGAGTCTGAAAAACTGTGCACATAGTCAAATTGTGCAGAACTGAGGTTCCAGAAATTCTGTAAATATTCCATGGTACACCTTTCCTAACTAAATCACACAAAATCCACTATACCAACTAATTTCCACATACAGTTTTTTTTCTGTGAAATCCATTCTTGTATTGCTTATGGACAGATTTATCAACCTCTGACTTCCAAATCAATCTCAGATTCTACCTGACCAGTTAAGAATGTAATAATAAATTTAGTATGCATTAAAACCACTCAACAAAGCCAACACACATAACCATATTCACTCAAACTTTCCAAAACTTCTGTGCTGACACCACGAGACAGCATGGAAAATTTAAAGATAGAACGATTAACATTATAAGCACCTGAAAAGGGCGACAGATAATGAAAAAAAAATTAGGCAACCCTAACAAGAGGCAATGCTACCAACTTGAACCATAATAAACAGATAACTGTGAACGGTGTAGTAGGAAAATAAAGCATTTAAACAATGACATTCAGCAACATTTTCTCCTCATACGTTCTAGTTCAATAGGAAAGTAAATTAAGTTAACAATTGGAAATTAAACAAGAAAAAATGTCCAACTTTGAGTTCAGACCCTACTTGGGACCTCTGGGTGTGGACCCCACCTTTCAACACACTTTCGTTATGTCTCCCAAACAGCTATTCTTACTATCTTTCACCTAAGTGATTGCAAAGGAGAATGAAGAAACAGAGTTCAAATTAAGCCCTAGAGATTCCTAGAGAAATCTGTTGCTGTAACTTCACTTCAGAGGCATAAGGCATACCTGCAGGTGAAATTATCACTGTCATATTTTTTGTCAACACCATATCACCAACTTAGAGAGAGTCAGGAGAAACTTGGGAGGATAAGAAGAACAAAGGGATAGTCAGAACAACATTAAATTCAAACTCTTAGGGTACTTCTAGATTACATGCCTCTGCCGACAGAGGCATGTAAAATAGGCTACCCAACATAGTCAATGAAGCGGGGATTTAGATATCCCCGGCTTCATTGAAATAAAAATGGCCGCCGCGCTGTGCCAGCTCAGATGATCGTCAGCACAGCATGCAAGTCAAGACGCAGATCAGTCAACAGGGAGCGCCTTTGTTGACCGCTCCTGTAAACCTCATTTCATTCCGCATTCCCTGTTGACCGATCCGCATCTTGACTCGCGCGCTGTGCCGCCGAGCAGCTGAGCCGGCACAGCGCGGTGGCCATTTTTATTTTAATGAAGCTGGGGATATTTAAATGCCCGCTTCATTGACGATGTTGGGTAGCCTATTTTACATGTCTCTGTCGGCAGAGGCATGTAGTCTAGACATACCCTTACATTCAATAACTGTATTTCAAAAGGAGTCATGTAAATAACTGGTGCTGTCTGAGTCCCACAGAACAGGAATGCTTACAGTACATTTAGTAATTTGTAAAGCAACAAACAATTGCTACAGTAACAGTTCTCCCAGCAGGGATAATGGGACAAAGCAAAAGTTACTTATGGGCTCTAAGTAGACCTCTTGAAAAGTTCTGTTGCCTATTATCATGACACCCAGGGAAGCAAGTTTATAGTAGTAAAAGGTGAATCTCAAATGTAGAGATGGATCTGGTTTTCCAGTTCAAATGCAAGTCCCTAAGATCTAAGGAAGGTTAAGTCTGAATTCAAATAATTTGGCTCAGGCCCATCTCTGTGAGGGAAAGCCTAACAAGAATTTACAACTCCACTGAACTTTGCATACATTGAGATTTGCATCCCAACTCCTCTGATTTGGGATGGTTTCATGAGTTGACCTTAGCAATTCTGGGTGAGCTACGTTATTTTTTTCTCCAGGCAGCACTTTTCCTCTCCCCACGCCCTAAAAGCAGCTAGAATACCAACATGTAACATGATCAGCACACAGCCAATAATACTGTAACTGCTTTTCTGAAACCCCCTGGTTCTTGTTTCGCCAAAAATGACCTCAACATATAGTCAGTGGGTAAACAAACAAACCAACATTTCCCAATGAATTCTTTGTATTTTCCCCAGTACCTGCAGCTTCTTTCTTGATATTCTGACATTTTGAAGTGCCCAAAACCAAATAATCTCCCTCGCCCAGAAAATCCACAGAACAAACACAATTTTCAACCCTAAAAACTATGGTTGGGATTTCAAGAGGTTTTCCTTACTCCTAATTCAGATCTAAAAGTATTTGGCTTTAGAAATATCTGTGTATAACAGGGTCCACCTGCTTGTGAGCACCCCTCTGTGGCAAAGGGGCGCCATGTAAGGTCTTTGCCTGGCCATCTGGTACTTTCCTTGCTCCCTGGGTCACTTCCCCCAGATGCTGCCTTGTTTGATCATCTTCAAGGTTCTGAGGCTAGGATCTGACTAGCCCTGTCCACAGAGCTATCAGTTCGTGTATTAGGTTTGTGGCCAGTCTGGCCCTTACCCAGGTCTAAGTTCAGCTTGCACTTGGAGCTGTCCATAGTGCTGCTGGTCTCCCAGTCCGTATATAGATCTGCCTGGGTCAAGCTCCTGTGAGGAACTGCCAGGTCTGCTGGGTCCTGATTGGCTGCCTCAGAGACATCCACTCTCTCCTTCCTGGAGGACCGCTTTTCTGCTCCTTTCAGTGGGATGGGGTTTGGCAAGGCCTCTGGCCTCCTGTAGGGGGCATTGGGGCCTAGTCCTCCCCATCACACCATGTTCATGCATTTATTATCTACCTGGGTTCTTAGGCCACCTGTCACCATGGAAAACCAAACAGATTATTATATACATAATTTAGTTAGGGTTGGCCTTGCTTTGGGCAGAGGATTAGACTTGATGACCTCCTGAGGTCTCTTCCAGCCCTCTGATTCTATGATACATACACACACACCCATTCAGAATGATATACACATTCACAGTGATCATCTCCAGTTCTTTAATCAGAATTTTGATGTAAACTCTAAGCTAAGGAGCAAAATGAACAAGCTGCCAAAGAGAAAACTGGGTTGCAAATGAAAGTGTGACAGACACCATCATAGGGATGAGGAGGAAGATTGTATGCCACAAAAGGAAAGACAGAGTAATGAAACGAAAGAAATGTGGATAACTGGAATAGTTTCATTTGCTAACATTGCATAAAGTGTCATTAGTTCAGTAACAGGGAAGGGGGCTTCACAAGTAATTATAAAGCTAAATGTCAGTTACATAGTCTCTCATATTACTTACAGCCATTTAATTGTCAGTTTGGTAGGGTAGTAGCTCAGTACAAAGGCCTCATTTTCCTGTTTTTTCCCCTTTCCCTTTCTTTACCAGTGAAGCTTGTCCCCTTCTCTAGTTTTTGGATGTGTCAGGTCAAAAGCATGTAATATGTCCAAGTTCAACAGTGAAATCATCAGGATAGACAGACATCTAAATATCTTCCTAAAGCTCCCTTTCTGTAACCAAAATTTCTGCCTTGTCCACGCTGTCAGTGCCATCTGCCAGCAGCCTCCTCAGCTCCCAATACCATCTGCCAACCACTGACCTATAGTTTCGTCTGCTCTTAATGCCATGCCTGCCTAAGCTTTTGCATTCCCAGATCTCTCTCAGTACGCCTGTCCCACTTACATACACCAACCCCCAGAGTTTCAGACAAGTAGCACTAAGCCAACAAGAATGGAAAGCATTCACTACTCTCCTCTGTTAAAAAATAAAATTAAAAATCACCCCTTTTTTCTAGTCATTTCCTAGGAAGAATAGATTCATGTTTATGGATTATGAACTTTTGGTTGCTCTGCAGTAGTAAATGACAACACTTTTAGAATAATTGACTATTCCAAATAATCATAATCAGAGATGATTTAAATACACTATTTCTCCTTATTGACAAACATAAAATAAATTAAGAAAATGGAAAGTTTTGTATAGCATTACACAACATTGTATTTCTTTAAAAGTTATCCACACATATGATAAACCCTAACCTGACAGAATTTTAATTTCTTTCAAGTAAGAGTCAGTGAAAATAAACGTGATTTTATTTTACCGTATTACCTTTCATTCTGAATTATCACAAAGCACTAGAGAAAATACTATCTGTGTATCCATACAGAAGTATTAAAATAGAGCCATCTTGGGGTTGGAATTCAACCCAAATGGACTGAAGTGAAATTTTGTCCCATGAAAAGTGGTCAAATCTAGATGCATATTAAAATCTTCCCTATCCATGCAGAGCAGACAGGATTTCATGATTTAAACTCTTAACTATGTGACTTCCCACTCATAAGACAAAATCCCTGGGATTCAATACATTTTCTATGATATGAAATCTCTGCCCTTTGCCCTTTCAAGACAAAAAACATCTGATGTTAAGACCCTTTCTTTATGTCCCTCCCCATTACATGCCAATGTCTCGTGTCCTGGGCATCACCACTGCATACCCTCCCATACCAACACAGCCACCTCTCAGGTGTGTCTGACCTGGCCCTTACTTTGGCTGCTGTTCTTCTCCCCTACAGCAAAGTAGCTCTAGCAGAGTTTCCCAAACCTCTGTCTCTAGGATCAGAGCAGCTCTGCCTGAATGTTCCACAGAACATGTTGTCCCAAGCTTTGTCCCCCCCCCCCCATGTCATTAGTATCACAGGATCTTTACAGCAGCCTTTGACACTTACCTATGTTAGGTACACATTTCCCAGAATTTGTTTCTTTAAAAAACATTGGTGCAAGTTCCTCCTGCTCCCCCAAATGTAAAATGATTCATGTTAATTGTTGCCCCGTGTTTCTTTGTAGGAAGTATCAGCACGTCATTCTGGTAAGCTTTTTGCCTCTGTTTGAAATGCTGCTGTTTTTTTCTGTAGAGACCCTCTCCCCTCCTCCTCCCCTCCGCCCCAGATTTAAGGCAGACACGGATCTACAAACAGCAACTGCAAAACCGAAAAAAGAGAATGGACTGAGCGAACGATGTATGTCAGTGATGAGGACAGAATCTCATTCACAATGCGGAAAACAAGATCTCCAATACAACTGGTTTGCATATAGTTACTACCAAGCATAGGGAGGAATAGAGTTGAGACTCACTGTTCAACAAGTTTATAACCACCACCTACTCCAAACACATGTTGAACAACAAAAATCTGGGCAGCTTTCATAGAAACATGGAATCTGCTGTGCAGCGTTGTCACTTTTATTTTTCGATGAATCAGAACTACAGTCTTGACGTTGCTTTTGGCCATAGTGCAGGAAGTGTCTCAGGTACCTGATCCACAGTCAACTCAGGCTATGTCTACACTGCAAGGTTTTTCTGGAATACCAGAAGTATCCCGGAAGAACTCCGCCATGTCCAGGGAAAGCATCTGCTCTTCCGCTTTTTTTTGTGGAAGAGAGGATGTGCTCTTTCAGAAGCCCTGTCTTCCTCCTCCCATGAGGAAGAAGGGATCTTCTGGAAGAGGAGGTTTCCGAAATTTGGCCAGTGTAGGCAATGTCTACACTACAGTCCTCTTTCAAAAGAGGAATGTAAATTAGGCAAATCGAAAGTGCAAATGAAGCGCGGATTTAAATATCGCACGCTTCATTTGCATATTTGCGTCCAAGAGCTTTTTTGAAAAAGGGTTTTTCGAAAGTGAAAGCACAGTCTAGACGCCATTCTTTCAACCCCCTCCCACCTCCCTTTTTCAAAGAACCCATACTCCTGAAAAAAATGAGTTCGGGTTCTTTCGAAAAAGGTGGTTTTTTTTAAAGAACCACAACTAGACTGCGCTTTCACTTTAGAAAAACCCTTTTTCGAAAAAGTGCTCAGATGCAAATATGCAAATGAAGCATGGGATATTTAAATCCACGCTTCATTTGCACTTTTGATTTGCCTCATTTACATTCCTCTTTCGAAAGAGGAATGTAGTTTAGATGTGTCTGTAGATGGGCCAAATTTCGGAAAAGCCTCTTCTGAAAAAGGTACACAAATTGATCAGTGTAGAGTAGACATAGCCTCAGATAATGAAGCTGGGATGCTGAAAAGGCATGAAAACCCCCAATTATACAAACACATTGCAATGAACAAATCACAATTTCATTGAGCACAGTTCCACTGACAGTTACTGTTTTTCTGTGTGTGGGGATTTCCTGAGAAGAGCTTCCCATGCGAAATATTTTTCTATAAAAATAGGGAATAATTAGAGCAATGAAGTGGGTTTAAGAGCCTTTGAGTCTAGTCTTATCTCTACTACTGGCCTGCTGAGTGACCCTGGGCAAGTCACTTTGTTTCTCTGTGCCTTGGTTTCCCCATCAGTGAAATAAGGGAAAGGTACTAATCTGCTTGGTAACGTGCTTTGATGAAAAATGCTATGTGAGAGTTAGGTATGATACATGAGATACTTTACATGAGGTGATTTAAAGTCCCTGGATAATAAGTATTTCCATAGACAATTAATACTTTCCTTTCTCTGCTTGTTTTAAATCACTAATACCAGGTGTGAATGGTAATGATATTTCATACTCTTTTTTGGAATTTATTTTTAAGATATTTTACTTTTGGCTATATGAAGTTTTTCCCCCCAAAGAGCACTAGAAAGGCTCTTCTTTCAAAATATATCCACAAAAGTTTGCCTGCATAACATCCCATAGGTTTTGGTTTTTAATTTTTTAAAAATAATAAATCCTAAAGGAGAAAATTGCAAAAGCAACCCTGGGTATCCTTGTCTAATCACTTAATGCAGGAACTCTCCCCTGTCCTGCTCCTGAAAACCACTTAGCATCACAGAGATTCTCTTGTGGAACCCATCTCTGCCCTGTCCACTGCTGTTAATTTAGTTCACCAAATGTAGCATTATGTGGATTATTATACATCCGGCTCCACAGTGCTGTAAGGGTATATCTACACTGCAATTCAAAACCTGCTGATTCAGGCTCGAGGGGCATGTGCTAATAGGCTGCTTAATTGCAGTATAGACATTCAGGCTTAGCCTGAACAGTAGGGGTATGTCTAGACTATATGCCTCTGCCGACAGAGGCATGTAAACTAGGCTACCCAACATAGTCAAAGAAGCCGGGATTTAAATATCCCCGGCTTCATTAAAATAAACATGGCCGCCGTGCTGTACCGGCTCAGCTGATCGTCAGCACAACGCACGAGTCAAGACACGGATCGGTCGACAGGGGAAGCCTTTGTTGACCGCTCCCTTATGCCTCGTGAAATGAGGTTTACAGGAGCGGTCAACAAAGGCTTCCCCTGTCGACCGATCCACATCTTGACTCGCACGCTGTGCCGATGATCCGCTGAGCTGGCACAGACGGCGACCATGTTTATTTTAATGAAGCCGGGGATATTTACATTCCGGCTTCTTTGACCATGTCGGGTAGCCTAGTTTACATGCCTCTGTCAGCAGAGACATGTAGTCTAGACATACCCTAGGACTCTGCAAGGTGGGAGGGCCCCAGAACCCTTGAGCCCAACATCTACATCACAATGAAACAAGTCTCGAGGATAGGACAAGAGGCAATGGGCTTAAACTGCAGCAAGGGAGGTTTAAGTTGGACATTAGGAAAAACTTCCCAACTGTCAGGGTGGTTAAACACCGGAAGAAATTGCCTAGGGAAGTTGTGGAATCTCCATGTCTGGAGATATTTAAGTGCAGGTTGGATAGACATCTGTCAGGGATGATCTAGACCAGTGGTTCCCAACCTGTGGTCCAGGATCCCTGAGGGTCCGTGATAGTACTGTAGGGGGTCCGCAGAAAGTTTAGGAAAGGAAAGGAAAAGAAAAGTAAGGATTGGGCCCACCGAGGGACTGGGACTTTTTGCCAGGCAATTCTCTCCTAGGGCTCGTTGTTCACAACCAGCTGCACGCACGCTGCCTCCCACCCTCAGGATGGGATCTTGATACCACAGGGGGCACCATCCGACCTCCCTTTGACAGCTGCACTGCCATTTATACTCCAGCCCTCTCCCCCCACCACTCTCACCTTTTCTTTTCCTTTTCCATTTTTTATCCCGTCAGGGCTCTGTGCCCGGCCAAGGGCGGAGTGCCAGGGCAGGAGCTGCCTTTGGCCACGAGAGCCCCCTGGCCGTATTGTCCATGGCTGGGCAGGGGATGGAAGGGGTGGGAGCTGAGGAAGCAGCGTGGGCCAAGGGGCCTGCTGACCGCCGCTTCCCACCATTCCCCTTGGGGGGGTCCAAAACAGATTAAAAAGGGGTCCGTATACTCAAAAAGGTGGGGAACCACTGATTTAGACAGTGCTTGGTCCTGCCAGGAGGGCAGGGGACTGGACTCAGCCTCTCGAGGTCTCTTCCAGTTCTAGTGTTCTATGATTCTGTGATTCTATGACTCTAAGTCCCTTGAGCCTCAGGCCTGCCGCAGGTGTCCAGTAGCAGTATATCCATACTCTCCAGCTACGATTCTTAGAAGCTCTGGCTCATTGGCTTCCTTTGTCCGTTGCCATTTGGAACTTGTTGCTCAGCACACTCCTCAGGGTTCACTGTGAACTTACAAAGCAGCATTTTTGTGTTGGAATTTTCAAAAATAACTGTTCAATGAATTCTGTTTCGTGTTTTCTTTTGGTTTGTTCTTCATGGCCCACATGACCTTTCTTGCCCCATCTCCCTGGGTGTGACACTGAGCTCCAGTAACTGGCATCACTGTGTAGCAAGTTAAATTCCATCGTTAACCTGTGCCTCTTTCACTGTTGCATTTTCTACTATTTTAAATGAAAAAAATAAACCATCATCACTACCATCAACAATGAAAGTATTTGCCTGAGGCAAGGTTGACCCAAATGAAAGGTGGAAAAACTGCTTGGAAATGAAAATGACAGAAAAGCAAATTGCACCTATTTTGCTATATATATTTAACTATTCCTTCCTTGAAATATTTTCTAGTATACATGGCAGAAACCTTTATATAATAAGAACATAAGAACGGCCGTACTGGGTCAGAGCAAAGGTCCAGTAGCCTGTCTTCTGAGGCTATGTCTACATTGCATCCCTCTTGCGCGAAAGCCTACACAAATGAAACGTGGCTTAGCATATCGCCACGCTTCATTTGCATAATTAATTAGGGGCAGTTTTTGCGCAAGAGGCTATTGCGCAAAAAGGAGCCATCTACACAGCTCCTTTTTGTGCAAAAACACCCTCTTGCGCAAGAGCCATTCTTTCTGAAAAAATGAGGAAGAACAGCTCTTGCACAAGAGGGTGCTTTGGTACAAAAAGGAGCTGTGTAGAAGGCTCCTTTTTGCGCAAAAGCTTCTTGCGCAAAAACGGCCCCTAATTAATTATGCAAATGAAGCGTGGCGATATGCTAATCTGCACTTCATTTGCATGGGCTTTTGTGCAAGAGGGATGCAGTGTATATGTAGCCTGGCAGTGGTCAATACCAGATGCTCCAGAGGGAGTGAACAGAACAGGTAATCATCAAGTGATCCCTCTCCTGTCACTCATTTCCAGCCTCTCACAAACAGACTAGTGACTCCATTCCTATCCATCCTGACTAATAAGTATTGATGGACCTAACCTCCATGGATTTGTCTAGTTCTTTTTCAAACCCTGTTACAGTCCTCGTCTTCAGAACATCCTCTGGCAAGGAGTTCCACAGGTTGACTATGTGCTGTAGGAAGAAAAACTTCCTTTTGTTTGTTTTAAATTTGCTACCTATTAATTTTGTTTGGTGACCCCAAGTTTGTATGTTATGGAAACAAGTAAATAACTTTCACATAATAGGTATAGAGTAAAATTAAATAGACCTGAGGGAATAATATGATAAATTTGGCCTCTCTTTGCAAAAACAACCGCAAGCAAATCATGATTTCCTTCATGTTTTTAATTATTGAAATTGTTTCAATGATTTTTTGGTTTATTTTTCCAAATCTGGATTATATAGGTGTTAGTATTACATACTCCTCAGCAATCAGTGTTGATTAGTTACTATTTAGGAATGGAATCCCAGGAATTTGATTTGTGACCTGATTCAATGAATGTAAGTACTTCTAGTGCCAACCCTTGCACGTGTGGATGTAATAGTCAGTTACCCACATACTTGTCAACATGAATTTAAAATTCTCCCCAGCAAAAACTTTCATTTCAAGTAAGATGAACATAAGAAATATAGAAGCATTGGTGAATTTATTTCTGGCTGGACAGCTACAAAGAAGATGAAGGGTGACTTGGACAAAAGAAGCTTATGTTCTAATTGGCTACAATTAGCATGATCCAACGGTGTAATGGCTTTATTTCTCAGAGGTGTCTGAAACCCAACCAAACCCATAAGCCAACAAATAGCAACAGAACATCAGCAGAGATGCTTTGGTTCAGAGGCAGCTATGCATGTAAGGCTACGTCTACAATGTGGAGCTATTTCGGGATACCGGCAGTATCCTGAAACAGCTATTTTGCGTCTTTTGAGCAAGCCTGTTATTTTGAAATATAACGGGTTTGCTATTCTGACGTCCCTCTAAACCTCGTTCCATGAGGAGTAAGGGACGTTTTGGAATAGCAGGTTATTTTGAAATTAATCAAAATAAGCTACACAATTTGCGTAGCTTATTTTGAGCTCCAGGTGCAGAGTAGACGCACCTAAGAGTGCAGTTACTGTTTACTGGGGTGATAATTTCTCCTCTTTGACTGGTGGAGGCACTTTACTTTAAAGGGGCTATTACAGTGATATACGAAGACACAACATTTTAGGGAAGATTTTTAAAATTACTTCCATAACAAGTCAGCTAAAATTTATCTTCTTTAGTATTGAAAGTGCTGCAGTTGCATTTCCCAATATGTGGAAAACATAAAGGTGTTTCCAGTCTCATGTAGCATACCAGTGGACATTGGAATATGACTAGAGTATTAAGTTCACATGCAAGAAGATATTCCCCCAACTCCACAGGAGCATGAACAAAGTGGCATCTTGTGCTCTCAAGAACTATATATTCTAAAACAACATGACTCCCAAAGACCATCACAGAAGCACATGAAATAGCTCATCTACAAGTCACACATATGAAGGCTTTGTATGAGCAACACACAAAGAATAATGTTCTCTTAAATATGAGAATAGTGATGTTGGAAAGAACATTTTTGGTGAATCTTCTGCCTGTTTCTACTCCCATCATATGATCCCAGAGCTGTAAAAGAATGAAAATGCCCCAGTATCTCAAAGAGCTGACTAGTATAGTTGGCAAAAGGGGAAAATCAATATGAGCAGATGGTGAAAACTGTAGGTGCCTTAGGAAAGACAGATTACCAGGATTTTATGATATGGTAATTCAGTTTCTCTGAGTCATAGCAATGATTCTACATTTTTAGACTGAACGCTCATTCTGTGTCTTATGCTCAAAATACATCAGGTTAAACACTCAGTACCTTTACATTGAAAGCCATTGCCCGACAAAACTGATTTAAGAACCTGAGGGACACACACAAAAAAAAGTTGTCAAATTGTGTTGTCAAAAAAAAAATCCCTCTCTTCTTCAGACATGACATTTAAATCTATATTTAAATATTGTCATTTAGCACCAACCTTGCCTGAAAACATTTTTAACAAAAAATGGATATTTATCTGGATTTAAAAGAAAAAAACCAGAACATTAAAGAAGTGATGTGAAAATTTGTGTAAAATAATGACTTCAGAAATTTGTCTACCAAAAGATGCACGCATGAGTCTATGACATAGAGGAGTGTGGCCTAGTGGATAGAATACTGGCCTGGGACTGTCAAAACATGGGTTTTATTTCATGCTCTGCCGCTGGCTGTGACTTTAAGCAAGACATTTCTATACCCTGTGTCTCAGTTTCCAATGTGTAGGAGCATTGTGAGATTTGCTCGTGAAAATGATATATAAGAGCAGGGTATTTTTATGTCTTTAAAAACAAAAAAGTACACAGAGATGCAGAATGCACAGCATGTGAAAGTGAAGAGATGGATAGTTAAAACAGAAACTATCTTTCTGGTCCATTTGCTCTACTATCCTGTTTTGGTAGTGGCCACTGGCTCGGGCAAGCTCTTCTGCAATCACAAGCCAGTTAGGCAGTGCTCTACAGAAGGAGCAGGATTCTTACATAAACTATGAAAGTCATCATCTGATGCCCTGAAGCATTATAGCTCTTAAAATACCACCTTCTTTCTCATCTTAGCTTGCATAGCAACAAAACTTTCCTATCACTATGCTCCTGTATCTGAATTCTGCAACTGGAAAAGCTAGTTTACTTCAGTAGCTAAGAGGAATTTAGTAATTATGTTATGTCAATCTTTCTGGCAGTGGGTCTCTGGCTTATATCATGCAGTCAGTGGTACCACATAGAACCTAGATGTATGGGGAGTTGATCTGAAGGAATCTGCCTTTTTGTCTTCCAGTAAAACAATTGGAAAAAATGCTACCCACACCATCCAGATGCTGCAATGTAATTAAAGCTGAAATTTGTTCCTATTTAAGTCAATGGCAAAACTCCCATTGACTTCAATAGGATCAGGATTTCCCCTTAGAGATTTTTTTTCTCCTCATTAGTGCATTACTGGAAGAAATATTTGGTCAAAGAATCTAATACAGATACATTCAAACCAGATGCTTTCAAAATTCCACTCATCCAAGAATTTAGTGCTGCTTTTTAAAGACTCAACATTGTTTTCTGGGCTGAGCTAGTAATTCACAGCAAGTAACTTACTCATTAAATTCAGTCTCTTGCACATCATAGACTACCAATGGAAAGATAATTATTTCCTCTAATATACTCCCTATCCCAATGATGAACATCTTATCACATATTTTTGTGGATCCTGAATAATCTAACTCTTAGGTGTTACTTGGCTGTGATTTGTCAGATAAGTCAAATGGTATTTACTGTTTGATCAGGTGAGTGTGCATACACTTTCAAATACAATAGAAAGCTTTAAAAGGTGCCACAATAATTTGTGACATTCAAGCTGATAACTCAGATGAGCGAGGAAAATGACAATCAAAACGGTGCCAGTTCCAAAGTGAATCAATTTCAAAACTGAAATATTCAATCATGATTTTGCCCACTACTTGCCCAGCTGTAAAAGTTATAAGTAATATTTGACCACTGTTTCTGAGATCTTGTTTTTGTCTCAATAGATGTTGAAAAAAGATGTTCCAATATAACAGTGTTTATCAAAGTGGTCCATGGATCCACTCTGAGAATCTTGCTAACTAGCCACTGAGCCTCGTGGATCTCATTGGCTCCGGTTCACCTTTTGCAGCCAAGGGGAGCAGTGGGAAGCAGTGGCCTGGCCCACACTGCTTGCCACAGCTCCCCTTGGCTGCAAAAGGTGAACCAGAGCCAATGGGAGCTGTGAGGCTCCATGGCTGCAGAGCTAGTAAATAAACATACCTGAGTGGCAAGTTAGCAGGTTTCTCAGAGTGGATCCGTGGACCACTTTGAGAAATATCAATACTAATTCAGAAGTTAGAGAGTGTTTTCCAAAGAGACAACAGGTTAAGTTAGGTACCTAACTGCGCCTTTTAAAATTTCCCCCTTACTAATGCCTGTATTTCTGTCAACATTTGATACGTTTTAGGAGTTAGCCATAATTAATCTGATCTAACATATTTAGATTCAGATACTCTAAAAACCCAGGCCAGAGCCCATAAAATAGTTATGTTTTGTGAACCATTTAGTAAACAACTATTCTTACAGATTTTTAAAAACTGGAAGTTTAAATCCTAGTGAGGAAAACAGAAGGGAGCATATATTCAATCAAACCCAGTAAACATTTAAATTAGGAAGCTGTGAGGAAGTGGGGATTGTATTTGTTCTGTTATGTTGCATGTAATTTCTACGGTCCTGTGGTAATCCTGTGTGTACACGCCTCAGTTTCCCTGGGCAATGCACCAATTCCTATATGGGCATGAGAATTTCATGTGTGACTCTCATTGAGGGACACTCCCCTAGTCCCAGCATGTACGCAATGGTTGAGGCTTTCTGGAACTTAATCCTGGGAGAGGGGGTGCAACCTGGTGACTCTTTTGCCTGGGAAGCAGGACAAAGGAGGAGGCAGGACTGGAACCAGTTGCTGAGTGAGTGAGTTAGTCTTGGTGGGTTTAGGATACAGGGAGGGGGCCCAGGGCGCTGGCTCTGCCCCTTTCCCCCCCCAAGATGGATAGTACTGACTGCTCCTGGTTCTTCTCCTTCAAGTCTGTTCTATGCTATGGCCTTGTGGACTAATAAACCTTCTGTTTAGCTGCAAGCTGAGAGTCCGACCTGGCTGTGGATGGGGGTGCAGGGCCCGGTGACACCCCACACCTCGAGGACAGAAGGCAAAAAGGAATTTGAAGAATAGCTATCCAAAAACTCAAAAAGTAATAGCAATTTTTTTAAGTACAGCAGAAGCAGGAAGCCTGCTAAACAACCAGTGGGGCAACTGAATGACTGAGATGCTAAAGGAACACTCAAAGACGATAAGGTCATTGTGGAGAAATAAATTAATTCTTTGCATTGGTCTTCATGGCTGAGAATGTGAGGGTGCTTTGCAAACCTGAGCCATTCTTTGTAGGTAAGAAGTCTGAGGTGTCATTAGAAGCGGTTTTGGACCAAACTGATAAACTAAATAGTCATAAGTCAGGGCCAGATGTCATTCACCCAAAAGTTTGGAAGGCACTCAAATGTGAAACTGAGGAACTATTAACTGTGGTTTATAACCTATCCTTTAAATCATCTTTTGTACCAAATGACTGGAGGATAGCTAATATGATGCCAATTTATTATTGCCAGGATCTAGAGCTGATCCTGACAATAATAGGCTGGTAAATCTAATGTCAGTACCGGGCAAATTGATTGTAACTATAGCAAAGAACAGAATTGTCAGACACATAGATGAACATAATTTGTTGGGGAAAAGTCAACATGGTTTCTGTAAAGGGAAATCATGCCTCATTAATCTACTAGAATTTTTTGAGGGGATCAACAAACATGTGGACAAGGGGGATCCAGTGGACATAGTGTACTGAGATGTCTTTGACAACGTCCCTCTCCAAAGGCTCTTAAGTAAAATAAGCTGTCATGGGATAAGAGGGAAGGTCCTCTCATTTTCTGAAAACTAGTTAAAAGATCGGAAGCAGAGGGTAGGAATAAATGGCCAGTTTTCAGAATGGAGAAAGTTAACTAGTGGTGTCCTGCAGGGGTCCGTACTGGCACCAGTCTTATTCAGCATATTCATAAATAATCTGGAGAAAGAGGAAAACAGTGAGATGGCAACATTTGCAGACATCACAAAACTGCTCAGGATGGTTAAGTCCCAAGCAGACCGTGAAGAGCTTCAAAATGATCTCACAAAACTGAGTGAGTTGGCAACAAAATGGCATATTAATTTTCATGTTGATAAATGCAAAGTAATGCATAATGGAAAACATAATCCCAACTATACGTGTAAAATGATGGGGACTAAATTAACTGTTACCACGCAAGAGAAAGATCTTGGAGACATTGTGGATAGTTCTCTGAAAACATCTACTATATGAGTGCAGCAGCAGTCAAAAAAGCAAGCAGAATGTTAGGAGTATTTTTAAAAGAGATAGCGTATGTCTACACTTGTACCCTAGTTTGAACTAGGGATGCAAATGTACGCATTCGAAATAGTCAGTGAAGCAGGATTTAAATATCCTGCGCTTCATTCGCATGATCTCGCCGGCGTGTTACTCTGATCAACAGCTGTTTTGAAAGTGAAAAATGAGGAGTAACGTTAGTTCGAACCAAGGGGTTTGGTTTGAACTAATGCGTCCCGGTGCACACTTTCACTTTCGAAACAGCTGTTGATCGGAGTAACGCACCGGCGAGATCATGTTAATGAAGCGCGGGATATTTAAATCCCCACTTCACTGACTATTTTGAATGCCTACATTTGCATCCCTAGTTCGAACTAGGGTGCAAGTGTAGACATACCCATAGAGAATAAGACAGAGAATATCTTGTGGGCTCTGTATAAATCCATGGTACGCCCACATGTTAAATACTGTGTACAGACGTGGTCATGTTATCTCAAAGAAGATATCTTGGCATTGGAAAAAGTTCAGAAAAGATCAACTCATATAATAAGGGGTATGGAATGGCTGTCATCTGAGGAGAGACTGGGACTTTTCAACTTGGAAAAGAAATGACTAAGGGGGGATATGATAGGGGTCTGTAAAATCATGACAGGTGTGGAAAAAGGAAGTTATTTACTTGTTCCCATAACACAAGAACTAGGGGTCACCGAATGAAATTAATAGGCAGCAGGTTTGAAACAAACCAAAGGAAGCATTTCTTCACACAATGCATAGTCAACTTGTGGAGCTCCTTGCCAGAAGATGCTGTGAGGACTAGGCCTTTAAAAGGATTCAAAAAAGAACTAGATAAATTCAAAGAAGATAGGTTCATCAATGGCTATTACCAGGACGGGCAGGAATGGTGTCTCTAGCCACTGTTTGTCAGAAGCTGGGATTTAGTGACAGATGGTGGATCACTTGATGATTACCTGTTCTTTTCATTCCCACCTGGCTTTGACCACTGTCAGAAAACAGGGTACTGGGCTAGATGGACCTTTGGTCTGACCCAATATGGCTGTTCGTATGTTCTAAAGAAGGAATTCACACTCTACCCTCTGGCACCAGCCACCCAAACTGTAAATTCAAAACTAGCCATAGTCATAAACACTGTCCTTATTATTATACATGTGACATTTTTAATCAAAAGGAAGAACAGGTGTGTTTTAATTATAGCTATACACAGGTAAGATTTTATTTTCTCTGACAGCAAATTTATAACTTGAGTGGGAAGTTACTGAGTGGAATCCTCAATTCCATACCTGTGGCTAATGAAATAAATTTCCTATAGAGTATATCAAAGTCTGAGTTGAGAGACTGAGACATTTTGATAATAATTCAATACTTGTCTCAAAACATCCTGCTGCTTTTAAGTAATTGATGGTAAGAGATAAGCTATTAATGTTGAATTTATTTGAAAGAACTGCCCCCCTCGGTATCTCTCCAAATATTGTTGGCAAGACACCGTACATTTACATCAGTGACTGGAGCCAAGACCTGGGTACAAAACTATTAGAATAATTCAATGTGCTACCTCAGTAGATCAGAGTAGATGAAGTCCGAGAAACATGTGCAGCTCCAGTACTGGCTATGAAGACGGAAATACCCTCCTTCTCTTTTGAACCAGCGGTTACCTCTTAAAGCACAGAAGCTCAAAAGCACCCACTGTTCTGTGTCCTCTTCTGGGTCCCTCATTTTGAATGTATGACCTGTATTGCAATCTCTGTTTGTGCCTTTTCTCTCCCCCTCTAATCAGTTGATCTTGTTCTTTCACAATTTCGTTTTATTTAGATATGGAGTCTATCCATTCCTAGAGGGATCAAAAAAGCTGGCTTCTTTGAATAATGTTAGTTATATGAGAAGCTAAAATCAGAGAGGAACAAATAATTTAAAAGCACTTTCAGAAGATTAAGACTGAATAAAAGTCATTCCTAAGATGACAATAGATCTTTGTAATAAGAATCAACAACTGGAGGAAGACTAGGACAGGGGAAAGCACTGAAACTATATGAAGGAAGTGTAGTATCCCATACGATTTCTGATTCCTTTCTCTCATCTGCTTCTGGTATTTAAAAAAAAAAAAAGCTTTGCTGAAACCGAAAAGATCCGTATTCTTAAAGAGTGAAAGAACACTCCAATGTGGAGCGAGGAGGATTTTTCTCCTAGGTCAGGTCTACACTAAAGGGGAAAGTCAACTTAAGATACACAACTCCAGCTATGTTAATTACGTAGCTGGTCGAAGTATCTTAAATCGCAGCACACGCTCCCATCGACTTCCCTTACTCCATGTGAGCAACAGAACTATCGGTGCTGATGGGAGCGCTCTCTCAGTTTAAATTAGAGTGTCTTCACTAGACCCACTAATTCAAACCCCGGAAAATCGACTGTGCCAGATTCGATCTTCTCTGTAGTGTAGACAAGCCCCTACTGATTCACTGAAATATATTTCCCATAATAGCGATGTTCAGACTATGTTACCTACATCTGATCACAACTCCATCCATCTGGTCACAATTACTTGGGCAGCATAATTAATGATAGGCTGTAAATCAGATTTGTTGCCAACAATGCAATCAAAGGAATTATGAAATACATAGGATATTATAGCTTATGGAAAGCATAAATTTATGTTATAATACGTAAGGAAGTTGAGCAGTTGGGGTTGCCATTGTAAGAAGATGAATTGTTTGTTTAAAGAATTCACTGATGTTTTCTGCTGTTGCTGTGGATCTTACACTGCACAATCACAACCCTTGTGTTTCCTGAGTTAGCTCCCAAAACACCCAAACGAGGTACAGTGAGGATGCAGTCAGAGTCCTGCTCTTTATCCTCGCTGTCCTTGACTATTAGAACTGAGCTCACAGCAGGAGGGAGCATGGTTTCACTGGGTGCTTCTTTAGAAACTCAAGAGGGATTCTGGCGGACTTATTCAGGCTCTGGAAACAAGTTTCGAGGAACTTTGCTGCTCCTCACTTGTTGAAGCATGCTCCCAAGCTTAGTACATGTACATTATATTATGATGTCCTGGTCCTCTGCAATTAAAATTTTGGCTTTGTGCAGTATAAAATCAGTGATGGCGAAAGATCCTTTTGCCTTCTCCTCTCACGCTACAGCACAGGGACAAGTCACTGATTAGCGAGTCCCAACACATATACTTACACTTTGCCAGGCAGCACAGTTCACACAACTGGTCCATCAAGTATGTAGCAGGGGTAACCCAGACCCACTCAGTGCACTGCTTTGTTGCACTCTAGTTGGGCCACTGGCCGAGGCTGATGAGTTTGCTACAGTTTTGGCTAGTTACACAGCCAGCTTGTGTACAAACAACAGAAGATTTGCTCAAGTAGCCCCTACCTCACAAACAATTATAAAGAGGATGAGGAAAATCGCAGAAAGTCAAAGACAAACAGCCCATGTGAGGGTGTGTCTAGACTACAGGGTTTTTTTCAAAAAAAGTGGCCTTTTTTCAAAAAAACTTCTCCTACATCTAGACTGCTGCTGCAGTCTTTCGAAAGTAAATCGAAAGAACGCGGCAGTTTTTTTGTCAGTGGAAAACCTTATTTTACGAGGCAGAATGAGTTTTTTCAAAAGTGCTCTTTCGAAAAAAGGTGCTATGTAATGTAAACGGTGCTTTTTCAAAAGAGAGCATCCAGACTGCCTGTGTGCTCTCTTTCGAAAAAGCGGCTTGCTTTTTTGAAAGTACTAACATAAGAACATAAGAACATAAGAATGGCCATACTGGGTCAGACCAAAGGTCCGTCGAGCCCAGCATCCCATCTGCCGACGGTGGCCAATGCCAGGTGCCCCAGAGAAGGAGAACAGAAGACAATGATCAAGTGATTTATCTCCTGCCATCCATCTCCTGCCCTTGTTATGAAGGCTAGGGCACCATACTTTATCCCTGGCTAATAGCCATTTATGGACCTAACCTGCAAAAATTTATCAAGCTCTTTTTTAAACCCTAATAGAGTCCTGGCCTTCACAGCCTCCTCGGGCAAGGAGTTCCACAGGTTGACTGTGTGCTGTGTGAAGAAAAATTTCCTTTTATTAGTTTTGAACCTACTACCCATCAATTTCATTTGGTGTCCCCTAGTTCTTGTATTATGGGAAAAGGTAAATAATTTTTCTATAATCACTTTCTCCACACCATTCATGATTTTATATACCTCTATCATATCGCCCCTCAATCGCCTTTTTTCCAAACTGAAAAGTCCCAGTCTCTCTAGCCTCTCCCCATATGGGACCCTTTCCAAGCCCCTAATCATCTTAGTCGCCCTTTTCTGAACCTTTTCTAATGCCAATATATCTTTTTTGAGGTGAAGAGACCACATCTGCACGCAGTACTCGAGATGAGGGCGTACCATAGTTTTATATAGGGGAAGTATGATATCTTTTGTCTTATTATCTATCCCTTTTTTAATAATTCCTAACATCCTATTTGCCTTACTAACTGCCGCTGCACACTGCGTGGATGTCTTCATAGAACTATCCACTATAACTCCAAGATCCCTTTCCTGATCTGTCGTAGCTAAATTTGACCCCATCATGTAGTACGTGTAATTTGGGTTATTTTTTCCAACATGCATTACCTTACACTTACCCACATTAAATTTCATTTGCCATTTTGCTGCCCAATCACTCAGTTTGCTGAGATCTTTTTGTAGTTCTTCACAATCCCTTTTGCTTTTGACTGTCCTGAACAACTTTGTGTCATCTGCAAACTTGGCCACCTCACTGCTTACCTCATTTTCTAGATCATTGATGAACAAGTTGAACAGGATTGGTCCCAGTACTGACCCCTGGGGAACACCACTAGTTACCCTCCTCCATTGTGAAAATTTACCATTTATTCCCACCCTTTGTTTTCTGTCTTTTAACCAATTCTTGATCCATGAAAGGACCTTTCCTCCTATCCCATGACCACCTAATTTACGTAAAAGCCTTTGGTGTGGGACCGTGTCAAAGGCTTTCTGGAAATCTAGGTATATTATATCCACTGGGTGCCCCTTGTCCGCATGTTTATTAACCCCTTCAAAGAATTCTAACAGATTAGTTAGACACGACTTCCCTCTGCAGAAACCATGCTGACTTTTGCCCAACAATTCGTGCTCTTCTATGTGCCTTGCAATTTTACTCTTTACTAGTGTTTCTACTAATTTGCCTGGTACTGATGTTAAACTTATCGGTCTATAATTGCCAGGATCTCCTCTAGAGCCTTTTTTAAATATTGGTGTTATATTGGCCATCTTCCAGTCATTTGGTACCAAAGTGGATTTAAAGGATAGGTTACAAACCACTGTTAATAACTCCGCAATTTCACATTTGAGTTCTTTCAGAACCCTTGGGTGAATGCCGTCTGGTCCCGGAGACTTGTTACTATTCAGCTTATCAATTAATTCCATAACCTCCTCTAATGTCACTTCAATCTGAGTGAGTTCCTCAGATTTGTCACCTAAAAAGGCTGGCTCAGATTTAGGAACCTCTGTAACATCCTCAGCCGTGAAGACTGAAGCAAAGAAATCATTTAATCGCTCCGCAATGGCACTGTCTTCCTTGATCGCTCCTTTTATATCTTTATCATCCAAGGGCCCCACTGCTTTTTTAGCGGGCTTTCTGCTTCTAATGTATTTAAAAAACATTTTACTATCATTTTTTGAATTTTTGGCTAGCTGTTCCTCAAACTCTTTTTTGGCTTTTCTTACTACATTATGACACTTAATTTGGGAGTGTTTATGTTCCTTTCTATTTTCCTCACTAGGATTTGACTTCCACTTTTTAAAAGCTGCCCTTTTCTCTCTCACTGCCTTTTTAACATGGCTGTTTAGCCATGGTGGTTCTTTGTTAGGTCTCTTACTGGCCATGGTGGTTCTTTGTTAGGTCTCTTACTGGCCATACTGGTTGTAGTCTAGACACTTTTTTTTGAAAGAGGCTTTTTTGAAAGTATCTTTTGTAAAAGCCTCTTTAGAAAGAGGCTTGCAGTCTAGACGTAGCCTCATAGTAAAGGTCTCATATTAGTTAAATCTCAAATTCTGCACTAGCAGCTGCTAGTGTCCCAGCTATAGACACCTTCAGCCATTTGCTGGGTGTGAAAAACTCAAGCTCAAGTAACACTTCATACTGAGAGACACCTGTGCAACTCCTTTGTCACTGGCTGGCTGTGATATGAAAAGAACAATAGGTATTATTTTAAAAAACTGAGTTTCATGAAAACAACAGCAACAAAAGACCTGCTGCAAAATGTATTTCTACAAGCACAAAATCAAACTCTGCACTAGGTTTTTCTGTTCCTGGATCTGAAACTGAACAGTACAAGTGACACAGCTTATGCAAGTGGAATCATCACAGTTCTTTAAAGGACAAAGCATTGCCATATTCACTGGGTCTCCATGAGAGCTGTTCAGAAAATAGAAATCCCTTGTCATGAAAAATTTCACATTTTTGAAAAGACGTTGTCCTAAACCAGGCTAAAAAAAAAAAGTCAAAATCGCAAAAATGTTTTGCAGGAAGGGATTTCAAGAAAATTCCATCTTGGTAGTCCCAGAAATGGAACACTTTGGTTTCCCAGATACCAGCTGCTGGATAAACAGAGAGCTGGGATGCTCAGCCTCTTCCACCTCAGAGCTGGAGGCAGGGAAGGAGGGAGGAGGAGCCAACCTGTTTCTCTCTCTTTCTCCAGTCCCTGAGAACCCTGGTGGCAAAGAGTCAGTGGGGCTAGCCCTTGGAAGCCCTCCCTGAAGACTTCTATCCACCTCCCTTTCTGGCTGTAAACAGGAAGTGAAATTGACAAGACCTTTTTCTAGCCGAGCAACTGAGGAACCCATCATTTGATTTTCCCAATAACTGAAATATTTTGACATGGAAATTTCTCCTTTTGCCAAAAGAACATTTTCTCTCAGAAAAAATCATTCTGATGAAAATTTCCTGACCAGTTTTAGGCCTCTATGACCCTGGAGTTAAGTTTAGATAGCCATGGTGCACATTAGTAATTACTATGGGACTAATTGGTAATTATTACCAATAAACATGGGGCTACCTGATAATTAAATCAAGACAAGACAAAAAGAGGCAATAATTATTTGTAAGCACCTAAGAGGAAGAAATATTGTTCAAGAAAGTGACTTGCCCAAGATTAGTGGCAGAGCCAGTGACAGAACTTAGGATTTCTGACTTCCAATCCAGCACCAGAAAATGCTCACAAGGCAAAGCTCCCATTGACCTCAATATGAGTAAAGTAAACCCTGCATCTTCTAATACTGCCTTTTCTAACTCACTGAAGTCAAAGAGGCTGTTTCAAGTATTTCCTTTTGAACTCCCATCCCCTTAAAGCTAAGACTCATGCTTTAACTGTGCTTTGGATTTTGTTACTTTAAAAAAGAGTTTAGGTAGCTATTTTCTTTACCCTTCAAAACATGCATCTGCAAAAGTGTTAAATGTAGGTGAGATACACAGTGATATTCTCGATCACCAGCAGGCAAAGCTTAAAATGATCTGGTTTAGATAAGCATCCAACAGGTCAGATACTTATTCCAACTAAACACATTTTTAGAGATTACCAAATTGGGCTGTAAATCATAGGCGAGCAGGCTCCTTCTTTACATCCAGAAACTGGAAGCAAAAATATTCCCTTCAAACTTGACTAAATCTTTAAAACAGTTGAAGTTTGATGTTAGAAATGGGTGAAGGTTCAGCATCTGATCAGTGTACGGAGAGATGGGGGATGGTTTATGGTAGAGAGGTAGTGTAGGTAAACACGTACTTGTTTTTGAAGAACTATTCTGGTATGAGCAGTGTGGTTCTGAACTAAATTGCATGTTTCACAAAAATAATCCCTTTTCTGGAAAAAAAAAAGGGAAATTTTCATCAAAAAGCTAACAATTCCCAAATTGAAAATTGTTTGTTTTTCTTATCAAATGCAATAACCTTTCACTCAAAACCAAAAATTTCCCTTCCGAAATGCCACAGGCATTGGCAGAAATTCCTAAATAGCATTTTCTTTTCATTTTAACTTAGTGACTTTGATCTGTCTGTTTTCACTAATAGACATTTAAAGCCTACTTGGTGGGGAGCCCCAGAGAGTAAGAAGGCAGGCATCAGTGGCATGATCACACTGGGGAACAATCTTAAGAGGACTTCTGTGACCACACCCTGTCACAACCACATACTATGATGCTGACAGTAACAACACAGTCATATATTTTTTATTATTAGGCTCATAAACCTTCTTCTACCTCACTCAGCTTCCTTATTAGTGCATGAATGAACTGAGCATTGTCTGGAATTATATTGTAAGGGTTCTGCAGCTGGGACCATGCCTTCCAGCATATGAGCACAGTGGGGCCTTTAGCCATTAACATCATCCAAGCAAAAACCAACATCAGTCCAACCATCCTTACAAGCAGCTTTTGCATTTCAAAGACTCTAACCCTGGATAACTTAACTGGATCACCTACACAAACCCACACGATAACCCTAGTTTTATCTACATTCCTTACATTCCAGTCTGCTCAGATCCACAGAGCTTTACTCTCCTTTTTTCCATGCATATATGCATTTCAGGAGAGCCGTTACACCAACTGTTTGGATAGGTTTGGCAAATTCAACCTTATGGCGTGCCAAATTCTGTGCACAGATGTATGTGCCTGGCTGTCACTGAAACAGAAATCAGTGGCTTTGACTTCTCCCTTTTTCATTTCTCCCCGGTATGGAGGACAGTCCATCAATCATAACCAAACTGAAAATGATTTATACATATTCCCCACACCCCATGGCTTTATACACAAAAAGAAAACTGGGCCATTTGCATTTAGAAGTGCTTTTATGAAGTGGGCATTTAGGAACTGCATTTTCAGCTGGTGCTTGGGAGATGTTTTCAGGAATGGCATCCATAGGACTGAATACAACACTGGCAACTAAACAAAGGCTTGCAGCAGCAGGCGCCTCATTCTGCATATGGGTGGTATTAGCTTTTGGGCCAATTCGCCACACCATGGGGACTGGACACTGCTATCCCTCCCCCATTATAGTTTCAAATTTGGCTTCTTTAACATGCTCAAGGGGTTCTGTGCAGCATGGCACAGAAAAGGAGAAAGAGAAAAGCAGCACTAGACAAGGAACACAATACAAAAATTAATGCTCTTCTATTCTTCCCTCCCCCACAGCAGAGCTGAAGAGAGGGGCTTTTAGGCATTCAGTTGTGGGCTTTAGCCAAGCTTTCATTCTTGGCTGCCTTCTCTGCCTTTTTTACCCCCCTGACAGCCATGATGTGGCCAACATCAATATACCTCACAACATCTGCAATCAGATGGAACACCCCCATTATTTCACAAACTCAGTGCCTCTCAAAGGATCAGAAGAAAAGCAGTACCAACAGCATACTACGTGCCAGGATGGGTTATCTATACCATACACCTAGTATCCACTACAAGAATGAGCGTCTTATGGTTGCTCCTGGCCACATGGCAACCTAGAGAACAGCTATTGTGACAGAACTTCTCCTCAGGCACAACCTTCTCTCTCCCCAATAAAGGATGTTAGCTTCACTTGGCTTAAAAACCAAATACATTTGTGAGGAATTTATCTGTTACATGTACAATGCCACCACACTGCATTGGTGGAACATTTTCTATTGAGTGTCATTTTGGAGGCTGACCCTGCAATTCCATGTTCAATAGCCCCTAGAGAAGTTTTGGGAAAGCCAGAAAAAACGCAGGAATAAGCATGCACAACATTGAATCACTATTACTGTTTCTTTATAAAGATTAGTGTAGAATTGTGGTTTTATTGTGTGCAGTTGAGGAAGGAACAGGCATGCTTTGTTGCGTAAGTTATTTAAGTACAATTTTAAAGTTGGCTATTTTATATCTGATAATCTAAAATGAGCCTTAGAACTATAGCCAAAATGCCCAGGATATATCTTTAAATCATTATGATGTTGTGAGGAGGGTGCAAAAGGATCTAAATATGGTTTTCATCATATATAATTTCATGTGTATTTAAAAAAGATTAAAATTTTATGGTCTTCACTTTCATCCAAAATAATTTTGTGTATAACATTTCAGCATTTCCTTAGCTTGTTTACATCTAACTAGGTTATGTCTGCTTTTTAAACAAAGAAATAATATTGTTTTTAAATATATTACACAATGCCACAATAATATGAACACACTTCTGAGATCTCCTGTATTCATTTCAAGGGCATGAGGCTCAATATTCTCTTACTCTTTTCACTGTGCTGGTCTTTAATAAATCACACACATTTTCTTGCTCCAGAAATGCCAAATACAGTTGAAAGTACTCCTTGATATCATGTTTTTGTTAAAAACTATTTATATTAATAGATTCCTGACGTACAGTCTCTCTATTTAGTGTGCTATTTCTAATTTATTTTTTGAAAGCCTTATTTTTGGTTTCTAATTTAGAAAACAAGCGCTCTAATCAGAAAATGATCTATAACTACATAAAATACTTATTTTGTGTACACAATTGCATTTAAATGGCCATGTATCTTTTAAAAAGAACAAAATATATAATAGAATAAGCTGCAAATTTTGACCTATTTCAGTTTTATACTTTGCTGCGTCAAGCGGTGTGAATCAGCTTATTATCTTTGAGTATGAAATGGGAAGGAAGATTTGCTGTTTGCGTACAGCCAATGCTTAACATTGAAGAATGTTTCCTGAAGACTGGAAGTATATAATGATAGAGAAAATAATCCTGAGCTTCAGAAAGACCAAGAACTATATTTACTATTCCTTCTCATGATCATCATTGCTGGAGATTAAGAATGTGACAAACAGCTAGTGAAAAAAGTTATATAAATTAAACCATTGAAGCTGGTGGTGAAAACAAAGCCAATTATGACATAGACCAAAAGTTGAAGACATAAAATCTGCAGTTTACGCTCCATTTGCTCGCATCTGTTTTAGTGATATGTAAAATAATGCATAAACATTCAGGATCATGCATGCTTAAATGCCATGTGAATTGGAATTAGAATAATTATTAATGTTATGATAATACATCTGTATTCAGTAACACATCCCATAGTCTTCTGTTAAAAATTTTGAGTTTTCATAAGAATATTAAATGCTACACATTTTAGGGCCTCTGTGAAAAATATATTAATGTAGCAGCCAATGGTCTTTTCCAGGAATATTAAATACACAAAAATACTAATGCTTGTTTTGTCTGATAAATGTACTTTGGGCTAATTCTCTGCTTTGTGGTATATAGGGAGGGAGTCCATCAGGCCTGCTGTTGGCTGGAGCTCCAAGCCCTTTAAATTGTCGCCAGACTGCTGGTCCTCATGCTCTGTGTGACTCTGAGGGTGGGGTGTGTGTGGCTGCGCTCCAGGTGGCACGAAGGGCTGGCTGCCCCAGCCCCACCCCTTCTGTCCGAGGCCCCATCCCCACCCTCTCCCCCTCACTTTGCCCAGGGACCCACGCAGCTGTCGGCTCGCCTGGAGTACATTGCTGATGCTTATCTTTCCTAATCATTTACAGTTAAAACGTAGTATTTAGCCCATTCCCTTGCTTCATCTTTCTTGTATGTGCGGGTCTCACCTAATATTGGGCTGTAAGGATTATCATTTTCATACTGATGTAAATATTATCTAAATTATATGTTTGTGTGTAACTATAATATATCACATTCAAATTGCTAGTCCATTAGCTACTGGAGTTACTAATTCATTTCCAGTGAAAAGCCCTGGATTCTATTCCTGTTAAAGTATGTACACAATGCATTGTTTCCTTGCCCATTCATCTAACGATAGTGATGGCCCAAAAGGTAGCAATGTAAAACAGACACCATCTCATTCAGCCTTCACTTTACTGAGTCAATAATTCTTTGCATTATAAATGGTACTTACCCTCTTTTCAAAGCACTGTGACATGTAGTCATGAAAACTGCTATAAAAGAGCCAAAACAAAAGACAGGACTATGCAGCACTTTAAAGACTAACAAGATGGTTTATTAGGTGATGAGCTTTCGTGGGCCAGACCCACTTCCTCAGATCAAATTGTGGAAGAAAATTGGCATCGCCGTATATACCAAAGGAATACAATAAAAAAAAGTGAACACATATAAAAAGGACAAATCAAATTTCAGAACAGAAGGGGGGTGAGGGGGGGAGGTTAATGTCTGTAAGCTAATGATATTCGAGATGATAATTGGGGAAGCTATCTTTGTAATGGGTAAGATAATTAGCATCTTTGTTAAGCCCCAGTCGTAAAGTGTCAAATTTAAGCATGAATGACAGTTCAGAGGTTTCTCTTTGAAGTCTTGTGTTAAAATGTCTTTGAAGCAGGATGCAGGTAGTCAAGTCATTGAGACAATGCCCTTTCTGGTTGAAATGGCAAGAAACTGTTTTTTCTTTGTGAAACTGTCTGATATCTGTTTTGTGTGCATTGATTCTTTGGCGAAGTGTCTGAGACGTTTGTCCAACGTACATAGCAGACGGACACTGTCAGCACATGATGGCATAAATTATATTTCTGGATGAGCAGGAATATGTGTTCTTGATCTTATAACTGAATTGGTTAGGTCCAATGATGGTGTCAGCAGAGTAAATACGTGGACAAAGCTGGCACCGGGGTTTGTTGCAAGGGAAAGTTCCAGGGTTGGTATTAGTGTGGTATGTCCTATGGTTGTTGGTAAGAATCATCCTGAGGTTAGGTGGTTGTCTATAGGAGACGATGGGTCTGTCTCCCAGAGCCTCTCGGAGTGTAGTATCCTGTTCCAGTATAGGTTGTAGTTTATTGATAATGTGTTGGACGGGTTTAAGTTGGGGGCTATAGGTGATGACAAGTGGTGTTCTATTGTTGGTTTTCTTGGGTCTGTCTTGAAGTAGATGGTTTCTGGGTATTCGTCTGGCTCTTTCAATTTGTTTTTTTATTTCTCTGGGTGGGTAATTGAGGTTTATAAATGCTTGGTAGAGATCCTGACGTTTTCACTTTTTTTGATTGTATCCTTTTGGTATATATGGTCATGCCAATTTTCTTCCACAATTTGATCTGAGGAAGTGGGTCTGGCCCACGAAAGCTCATCACCTAATAAACCATCTTGTTAGTCTTTAAAGTGCTGCATAGTCCTGTCTTTTGTTTCAGCTAGACCAGACTAACACGGCCACATCTCTATTACTATAAAAGAGCCAAGCATCATAATTATTGCAGAACCACTCCAGCTTGATAAGAGCAGAACCACTTTGGCAACAGTAACATAATTGTCCACTGAAATCTGAAGGAAAGATCAGTAATACTAAAGACGCAGATGTGTCATGGATTGATGATCAGTCCTGGGTCCAGTTTGCTAAGCTTCTGTATGAGCCCCCAATTGTTTGCACATATGCCCTTACCTCATTTAAATATTTTACTTGAGTTCTGTGATTATTATTCTTTTAATTGCAGTAGTACATAGGGCCAATGCAGTCCAGGTCCCACTGGGCTACTAATGGAATGAGAAACTGCGTCTGTGACAAAGATTTTAGAATCTAGACATCTAAGATTTACGCTAGCAGATTCAATGACTTGCCCAAGGTTTTGCCCAAGGAGCTGGTTCAAGTCAGAAACTGAACTCAGATCTCATGACTCCAAGTGCAGTCTTGTAACCACAAGACTATGCTTCCCAGCATTTTCTTTCTTCCCCTTTCTCATTAAAGCTATAAGCCTGGCTTTCTACATTCACTGGTGAATGCAATCTATATCAAAGTAAGAATCTTAGCCAACGTATCTAGCACATGATGCTGAATCACATTTGAAATTAGTAAGTGAAACAAAGAGCTTCCCAAGTACACACAGCTAATTTTGTCACATACCCTGGACACACACACACACACATACACCAGAGTCACCAGTGAGGATCAAACACAGGAACTTCTGCAGCAAGAACATAGGCTTCTAATATGGGAGTTAGTTAACTCCTTTGTCTACGAGCTACAGTAGCACTAAATTATGTAGTCACTGGAGTCAGCCAGCAGGAGGAAAAAGTTATTATACGATTTGTAAAGTGAACAAAAATGACAAAGTCATTAAGGGAAAATAAGTATGGAACCTCACAATGCTTTATTTTAAGTCACTTTTCAGAGGATAACTGTACTTCAATTGGCTTTCCAGCCTTTGTAATACTTTTTGCTGCTGCCACCATGCTTAGCAGCCTGATTTAGTTGAAATATTAGCTGGACCAGGTAGGACACTCATATTGTAGAACATGACTATGAAGGGACTCCAGCAGAGTCAAATCAAAATCTCAAGAAAAAAAAAACCAAGCTAAATGCAGGAGTTCACAAAGGGAAGTTCCTGAACCAATAACAAACTAAGTCCAATGAAGAAGAAAAGTACAGAGAACATTAGCTTTTGAAATAAAATGAAAATGAAAAAGAAGGAGAACTGAAGTGGTGAAAGAGAGTTCAATTGTTTAATGAGAGAACAGATGGAAATAATACACAGAGAATGAAGAAATAAGGCAAGTATGAGATTAGGATGTCATATAGAGACATCAAGAACAAACATGGCTCATGAGTTACCTGGACCATCTCCACTCAAGTCCCAGTTCTTTCTAAGTCAGAGACTGACAGGCAAGGGAAGCGTTAACTCTTAGTCCTGAGTTCTATTATTTAACCATTATATAATTTTCAGAAGGTAGCCGAGTTAGTCTGTTACAGAAAAAAACAACAAATGATCTCCCCTTCCCCTCTCCTATTTATTTTGGGTATACACATCCCAAACTCATAACTCCGGTCATCTGAAGAAGTGAGCTGTGGACTGAAGTGAAGCTGACGGGTCTGTACTTCCACAGATCTTCTTTCTCCCATTTTTAAAAGATGGACACTATATTTGTCTTTTCCCCAATCATTGGGCACCTCCCCCGAGTGCCAGAAGTTTTCACAGATAATGGCCAATGGCAACTACATCAGCCAACTCCCTCAGCACCCTTGGATGCATTGGATCCAGCCACATGGACTTGTGCATGTCTAGCTTTTCTAAATTGCCCTTACCTTGTTTTTCCACCAGTGAGGGCTGCTCACCTCCTCCTCATACTGCGCTGCCTATTACAGCAGTATGTGAGCTGACCTTGCCGGTGAAGAAAATAATCTATAGAGCAGGCTATAACATTAAATACATACAGCCCTGTTATATGCAGTATTACTGTAAATTGTGCTCTTTTAGACAATTACAGCAGAACACAGTGATTATTTGGATTCTTCCTCAAGGGTTCTGCAGTCTGGAGATGAGCTGCTCAGACTACATCAAATTAGAGTTCAGAGTGTTAACCCTTTTAAGTGAGATTTCAAAGGATAATGGATGCAGTGAATCAAATAAGTAAGGTAGAATAGGACACTTACAGGTATTAACAAATGTGCAGACACTGAACTAAATCACAGTATAGATTGCAAAGTAACTCATCTATAACTTCATTATTAGAGAGAATACTTTTTATTTGAAGCTCTGTATCTCTCGCTCCATTCTTGTCATCTGAAGAAGTGGGTTGTGCCCACGAAAGCTCATAATACTATCTATATATATTTTTTGTTAGTCTACAAGGTGCTACAGGACCATTGTTGTTTAAAAATACTTAGGGTTCTGCTACTGAAAACGTGCTTACATCTGTATTCCTGCCACATCCATATCCGCAAACATGAGGACATATTTTTGCTAATAAAAATATAAAGTCTATTGCAAAGACTTTTTGGCAAAATCAAATTGTTACAGGTTTGCACGATGAAATGAGAGTTACGCTCCAATATGGAAATACATGCTCATTTCTGGGTAATGCCAGTATTTACTCAATAGTATGCTGAGAGAGGCCATATAAGAACCTATCTCATCAGAGCTGAATGCTATTTACTTCTCCATGACATAAAATCATTCCAAGAGGCACCACATTCTAGAAAAGCAGATGATTTAGAATGCTTCAGCTCAGAAGTCAGCAGACAAATGTGTGAAAGAAATAGGAACTGCACTGTGAATCAAGGATTGGCCCACATAATCAGACTTTCTGCAGATAAAAGACTACTACTAGCAGACAAAAGAAATTTGTTTCCCATGTTAGCTGTAGAAATATCTGTGTCAGACAGACAGACAGACATTAAAATATTTGCTTTATTTCTTATTCGTGGTTATTCTTATACACAGCAGTCATAATTTTTAGGGAATGTAAAATTCATCCTATTCGGATACTTTGAAATTGTTATCTGATAACCAATTACAGAACTTTTTCAGAATAATCTGAAAATATGTTCTTTCCACTCTTTGTAAAGAGTGGCCAAACTCTACCTGTGCCCATGTAGTCCCAATGAGGTCAACTGTTTTCTTAATGTAATAAAGTCCTGATCCTCTTAGTGCTGTGTATCTATAATTAAAGCCCTGCATGTATATACATTTTTTTATCTGCATCTGTATATGCAAAAATGAGCTACAGCTATCCTGTGATGAGCTGCGGATATTCAAATTTGCATACACATGTGTGTCCACAAAAATGAGCCATGGAAACCTGCAGATATAAAGAGGATATGCGGATTCACAAGGATCTACCAATAATTCTCATTCCTCATTCAGAGCTGGAAGTAATCATCAACCTCTCGATCAGGCCTTTGGTCCTCTACCACCTGCTATTTCTCAGGAAATTCACTAGGGGACTCTGGGGTTTTTACAATGGTCCTGTACGTGATATGTGACTATATTATACAAGAAGAAAGAAAGTTTCAGTAGCAGATATTTCACTGGTCAGTTAGGGTGATGTGTATGATGATAAGAACTAAAACAAAATACTCATCCATAAAGCAATAAAATGTCAAAAGGAAAGGCAGAGAACAAATTGTCTAAAATGTGAGGCTACTCTGACCAATCCAATTCCAGAAAATCCAATCATTCCTCCCTAAACAAATCTCTGTGACCTTTTCATGGATCATGTGCTTTTTGTACTTGCCAGTACAAATATATATTTAGGAACTCACTGAAAGATTTACATTTATTACATTGACACACAATAGAAATGAAACATTTTAAGTCGCATTTTCTGATTATGTTATAAAACAAATGTCCAGATCTGTCTGAATTCCTGTTTTACCATATTCTTCCTTCAATCCCTCCCCTCTTCTCCTTTTTGAGACACTTCCCCTCCCTACCCATACACAATTACTAGCTGGAAGCTTGTGTATGTTTTTCCAACTGAATTCAGAAGGATATAAACCTGGTAGTTTTGCAACTTGCCATTTATTCCATTAAATTGAGATACTGTTCCCATAACATGGTAGGATGGTACAGTGGCAATCTTCTCAGATAATGTCAGCTGAATCAATCATTTTTAAATACCGGCCAGTGTGAAGCATAAAAGTGCTCAGATATGGAGTATCTAAGATGCTTCAGATGCTTGAGGTATAATTCATCACACACCTTACCCATGGTACCAGCAGTATTAATTTTGCCCTTGTACTTACAGCAACATTAGTGTATCACATTCTATGCATACATTGACAATGCTGTATTTAACATGCAGGTTTCTGAACACTTACTCCCTGCATTAAAAAAAAAATTAAATTAAAAAAGAGGCAAAATACCAGGCAGTCTCATTTCTTTACAATCAAACAACAAAGGCCAAGAAGCTTTACATTCTTCATTTAATATTTCATTCAGAAGAAATTAATCAAGGACTTAATAGTCATCAGTTACTCCAAAAGCATGGTACAAGAGGTACTGCACCTATATACCCTGTTCTTTCAATGTTATGCCCAGGTCTGTAGACAAGTATCGGTCATATAATGATGTGATACATCCTTTAATATATGGTCAGCTGTCTTTTTGTTAATATCAATTGGAAAAGAACATTCAGCTTTTCAACAGTATATTGTGTTGGATATTCTATTCTAAAATAGTGCACAATAAAAAGAATACACTGTACGAGTCACACAGAAGTCCTATAATCCTATCACAGTCAGTTGTCAACCTATTGCTGTGCATCAGAGGCTAAAAATGGCATAGCTTTGTTATAAAAGGCTGACCTTTGGAACCTGACCACCTGATGTCAGGAACAACCCTCCACTGGAGGGATGTTATGAGCATCAGGTTCTTAACAGTTCCTATTTTCTTTAACCAGCACTCACGTCAGACTCATAGTGCAACTGAATGGAAAACAGACAACTTGAATGTCAGAGCAGCAAGCACAAGAGACAGACAACTGTCAGACTACAGTTTCTTTTGGCCATGATGAACTGAGGCCTACGAAAGTAAAATCCTGAGCATTCAGAAAGCCCATACATGAAGAAGTGGGTTTTGCCCATGAAAACTCATGATACCATCTACATGTTTTGTCTTTAAGGTGCTACTAGACTATTTGTTGTTTTTTAAGTTTTTCCTGTTACAGACTAACTCCGCTACCCCTCTGAAGCTTATGAATTAAATGTTATCCTGAAGACCTACCTCCAGAGTGAGACAGAATCTCAACTTGCACTAAAAAGAAGAAGTTTTACAGCCACTCTCATTGAGAAGATGGAGAACATTTCTTTTTGCATCCACAGTAGAACAGTCTTTACATAGAGTAGTGCATTGGCCTTCCATTTTCCCTTTTAGCATGTCAGCTTTGAGGCCTATATATAAACCACGTCAAAGCCAAAATTATTAACCACTTCACTGCTAGCCACCGTCATCAATCTAATCTTCTTGCCCAGGACAGTGGTTCTCAATCTTTCCAGACAACTTTACATTTTTCAGGAGTTTGGTTTGTCATTTGTACCCCCAGGTTTCACCTCACTTAAAAACTACTTGCCTGTTGTACCAAATCAGACATAAAAACTGAAAAATTGCTTACTTTCTCATTTTTACCATATATTATAAAATAAATCAATTGGAATATAAATGTTGTACTTACATTTTGCAGTATAGTAATCAATCAGAGCAGTAGATAAAAAAGTCATTGTATGAAATTTTAGTTTGTATTCATTTCACTAGTGTTTTCATCTAGGCAAATATCTAGATGCATTCATATACTCTCTAGAGCTTTGTGTACCCCTAGGGACATGTATCCCTCTGATTGAGAACCATTGGCCCATAGCAGCTGAGTAACCCTGTTATTTCATTTATTAGAAAGGACACTCTGTAGGAAATATATCTTTGTCTTTGCCTTGGAATTGCAATGTAATGTCTGCTTGTTTCTTTGCTTTAGGCCATTTCCAGTGGCATGATAACTCTTTTTCCTAATCATTACAATATATTTCCATAAAGACTATTAACTTTAATTACGATGGGGAGGAAAAATTACATTTGTAAGCAAGTAAAAAAAAAACACCCCCAAAGTTCCCAGTCTCCAAATTTGGATCCATTTGCTTTTGTTGCATCCCATGCAACATCCCATTATCAAACATTTTCTGGCCAATAAATGTTTTTTAATTTGTTCACCAGAAGTGTAGAAACTTTCCATGGAAAGTTTGGAAAGTTTCAATTTGTCATGGAAAACTGAATGCCCAACAACTAATGTTCTGATTTGGAAATTCCACACGATGCCTCATAGGAGTTGTGGTTTGGTTACCTCATGTCCCTCATGTCTCTTTGTAGGTCAAATTTCCCAGTTGGACTGCTTATCCCATGATACACTGCTTCCTCTTACCAATATGAGAGACCATCATGCATCTTGGAAGTGGCAGAAGTGCTTAATGACTTCTTTGTTTCAGTTTTCACCAAGAAATTTGATGGTGACAAGATGCCTAACATAGTGAATGCTAGAGGAAATGGGGTAGGTTTAGAAGTTAAAATAAAAAAAAACAAGTTAAAAATTACTTAGAAAAGGTAGATGTCTTCAAGTCAGCAGGGCCTGATGAAATGCATCCTAGAATACTCAAGGAGCTGATAGAGGAGGTATTTGAGCCTTTAGCTATCTTCTTTGAAAAATCATGGAAGTTGGGAGAGATTCCAGAAGACTGGAAAAGGGCAAATCTAGTGCTCATTTATAAAAAGGGAAATAAGAACAACCCAGAAAACTACAGACCAGTCAATTTAACTTCTGTGCCAGGAAAGATAATGGAGCAGGTAATTAAGGAATTCATCTGCAAACATCTGGAAGATAATAAGGTAATAGGTAACAGCCAGCATGGATTTGTAAAGAAGAGGTGGATATGGTATATCCAGACTTCAGTAAGGTATTTGATATCATCTCACATGGCCTTCTTATCAATAAACTAGGGAAATACAACCTAGATGGGGCTTCTATAAAGTGGGTGCATAATTGGCTGGATAACCATTCTCAGAGAGTAGTTATTAATGGTTCACAGTCATGCTGGAAGGGCATAACAAGTGGGGTTCCACAGGTGTCTGTTTGGGGACTAGTTCTGTTCAATAGCTTAATCAACGATTTAGATGATGGCATAGACAATACGATTATTAAGTTTGCAGATTATACCAAGCTGGGAGGGGTTGTAAGTGCTTTGGAGGACAGGGTCAAAATTCAAAATGATCTAGACAAACTAGAGAAATGGTCTGAGGTAAGTAGGATGAAGATTAATGAGGACAAATGCAAAGTACTCTGTTTAGGAAGGAACAATCAGTTTCACACATACAGAATGGGAAGTGATTGTCTAGGAAGGAGTACAGCAAAAAGGGATTTAGGGGTTTTAGTGGACCACAAGCTCAAAATATGAGTCAACGGTGTGATAATGTTGCAAAAAAAGCAAACATGATTCTGGGATGCATTAACAGGAGTATTGTGAGCAAGACACAAGAAATCATTCTTCTGCTCTACTCTGCACTTATTAAGCCTCAATTAGAGTATTGTGTCCAGTTCTGAGCACCACATTTCAAGAAAAATGTGGAGAAATTGGAGAGGGTCCAAACAACAAAATGATTAAAGGTCTAGAAAACATGACCTATGAGGGAATACAGAAAGAACTGGGCTTGTTTAGTTTAGAAAAGAGAAGTCAGATAGGGGACGTGATAGTGTTTTTCAAGTATCTAAAAAGGGTGTTACAAGAGGAGGGAGAAAACTTGTTCTCCTTGGCCTCTAATGACAGGGCAAGAAGCAATGGGCTTAAATTGCAGAAAGTGAGGTTTATGTTGGACATTAGGAAAAACTTCTTAATGGTCAGGATGGTTAAACACTAGAATAAATTGCCTAGGGAGGTTGTGGAATCTCCATCACTGGAGATATTTAAGAGCAGGTTAGATACACATCTAACAGGGATGATCTAAACAATGCTTGGTCCTGCCATGAGGGCAGGGGACTGGACTCGACCACTTGAGGTCCCTTCCAGTTCTAGTGTTCTATGATTCTATGATCTTGGGAGATGTAGACCGATCAAAAAGCCCAGCATGTACAAGAAAAGGGGAATATGACGTGCCTCAAGTACAGTTCCCATGAGACACTGCAACAAGCATTTTCAAATTGAACTATTTTGGCTCTTGGCTGAAATATTACAGTTTACAGCCAAAGCACTTCTATTTTTGCCAAAAAGATCACATTTTCGCAAGAAAAAAGATCTTATCAGTTCTCATCCCATGTTCATGGTCAGTTTAGCTTATAAACTCCTTACAACAGTGACCTTGCCTTTCTGTTTGCTTTTAGGATGCTCTTTGCACACCGGGCAATAAATACATAACAAAACAAAGCTGCAGCTTTAGACTATTCAAACATGCAACAAGTTTTTCAGTGTTTCTACTGAGCCTTTCCTGATATTTACCATCTTATTAGAAATCTTAACTTTCTTCTTATCCGTCTTTTCAATGCAACTTTAAAAAACCCATGAAACCCTATTTTGAATATATACATGAAATTTAATAAATACACAGGCCTTGAGTGTGCACCTTCCACTCAAAGGTGAATTTTACCCTACAAGTGTATTTGGTGTCACTATTTATAATGACCTTCAGGGTTTTGATAGTTTTGTTCAGTTACAGATGCCAACACTGCAATTAAACACCCATGAGTGACCTGTGTCAGCTGACTTGGGCTTGTAGGATTTGGGCTACAGGGATGTTTAATTTCAGTGTGGACATTTGGACTGGACTGGAGCCTGGGGTCTAGAACCCCACTCTGGGGGAAGTCTCAGAGTCTGAACATCTACACAGCAATGTTTAGACACATGGTCTGAGCCCCCTGAGTCCAAGTCAGCTGGCCCAGGCCAAGGAAGCTGTGTTGTGGGTTGCTCATTCCTGTGTAGCTGTTTCATCTGTCTGTCTGCTTTCTTCTTATCCAAGCACACTCCAAACAGCAGTGAAGAGACTGGTTTTCTGTACAGTGCTTCTCTTTTATATTGATCAACTAAAACTAATTATACGTATATTGGGATTGTGTGATGTCACTATTTCAGGGCTGGCAGATCTATTATGAAGATATATTGGAATGTTTAGAAACATAGGTTTAGCTTTATGTTAGAATAAAAACTTTACTTAGTAACTGTGGCGGGATGCCGCAACCCCGCACTCAGCAAGGTCCGGGACGGCCCTAGGAGAAGGGGCTATGGGGCAAGGCGGCCTGTGGAGAAGCTTCAGGCGCAGCCACAGAGGGGCCATGGGAAAGGGACGCCCAAGCCCGACCAGACCCCGGCGCCGAGCCAGCCGGCGCGGGCAGATAACTTCACAGCCGCATGACCTGATATCGGGGTGCCGGTTAAAGATGTCAGGGCCAAGCACGACGGCCCGACGGCGCCGGGCAATGATGTCATCCACCGGGACAGCGGGGGCATTGAAATAGAGGCCCGAAGAAGGACCTGGAGAGGGGAGGACGGGGACTCGAAGGAGAGGAGGCCCGACCCCGTGTGAGGTAACTCGGACCCCGAGGTTGTCAGGAAGGGGGGAACAAAGGTGGCAGGGTAGGAAGTGGCCCAGGGTGGGGCCGTGGAACCTGAGAGCGGGTGAGTTTAGGGGTTACTACCCCACCCGCTGGACAGGGAGCGGTCTCCCTGCCTTAGGGCCCTGGGTCGGGACTCGGGAGAGTGGGCGGGCCCGAGTCCCCCTACCCCACACCCCTAGTGCTTGAGACATGACCAGCCAGTGTGAGAAGGACAGGAATGGATTTTGGGACGGGTCACGCCGTGGGGACTCAATGGAATCTGGGTGAGGGTGGCGGTACACAATAAAAACGCCTCTAGAGGGACGATTGTGGAGCATTGACTTTGTACAGTAACTTTATGAGCAGTTTATTTTAATATTACATACATATATACTGCCCTCAAAAGTATTATTGGAATTTGTTAACCAAGGGTACATCTATACAGCAATGTTATTTCAAAATAATTAGCATTATTTCGAAATAATTTAGCCCACATCTACACAGCAGGCAGTTATTTTGAAATAATGGTGAAATACTGTCAAGCTGGAGGACTTCTTATTCTGACTCCTGTAACCCTCTTTGTACAAGGAGTAAGGGAAGTTGGAGGAAGAGTGCTCTATTTCGAAATAAGTACAACCTGATACATGTACAGTATTATTAAAGTATGTGCTCCATGAAGACAAACATTGAAAGGCTTTTTCTATCTGCTTTCTGTGTATGATTTTTTAATTGAGTAATAAATCTGCATGTTTCTCAGTCGGACATATGAGTAAAAACATGCACATTTTAATGTGAAGAATATAACTGTCTTCAGAGTTAGTTCTTTTCCTCATTAGTTTTCGTGCTTTCAAGTTCCTTTTCTCATTAGTTAATTACAAATGATGTATGTAATTATTAAGTATGTTAATCATGCTTGTAACCAATAGCATTCCTATGACAGTTTGCCATTTGCAGTTCATTCTGAAAGCAATTAAAATACAGGCCCTGATTCAGGGCTGCATTCTGAGCTCTTTATGCCTCTCCTCTTGGAAGGCAGGAACCAAGAACTCTCCCAGTGCAGACAGATTTTTCTGGTGCAGGACTACAGTAATAGTCCTGAAAAAACAACAAATAGTCTGGTAGCACTTTATAGACTAATAAAACATGTAGATGGTATCATGAGCTTTCGTGGGCACAGCCCACTTCTTCAAATGACCAGAGTATTGGATGTCTAGGACCAAAATAAATAGGAGAGATGGGGGGAGGAGGAAGGGAAAATTGAGAGTTTGGGGGGACAAAAGGCAGTGGGTAAAAAATATATCAAGGGAAAGCTGAGTCTATAAGCACCTAAAGACTAGATAGTCAAAGAGGGCAGATAAGAACCATTAATTAGCAAACAACAAAGAGTCGGGAAACACTTAAAGACTGATGAAACATCGAGATGGTATCATGAGATTCTTCAAAGACAAAGAACCATTGTCGCCCTCATTGTTTGATAGTTAGGTAATGACCTAACCATCCAGTATCTTTGTTTAATCCAAAGGTGTGAGAATTGAACTTGCCAATGAGCTGAAGCTCCAGTCCTTCCCTGTGTATTTGGCTCCTGTAATTGGTTTGTAACAAAACAGCCACTTGAAGATCTGTTAATGCATGCCCAGAGAGATTAAAGTGTGCTCCCACAGGCTTTTGTATGTTCCCTTTACGGATATCTGATTTGTGTCCATTAATTCTTTCACGTAGGTCTGTGGTTCTCACCTGGTGGTCCATAGACTACTAGTGGTCCATGGTGACTTTTTCAGTGGCCCACAGGAACATTGTCCTCAGTCACACGGCGTGAGCAGGCACCACCGTTAGGCTGTTTCACGCCATGTTCACAAGCATGTGGTGTGTCATCCATAGCGTCACCTAGGATGCAACTGCATTGTGTTGCCAGTAACTTCCATCTGAGGCTCTGAGCATCAGTGTAGCTGCCGCCATCGTGCTGAGCAGTTGCTATGTCGTTCGTCCTGTGCTACACGTGCTGGAGGTGGTCCATGAAAATTTTTTGATTGGCCTGGTGGTCCGTGGACTGAAACGAGTTGAGAACCATGGACGTAGGGACTGTCCAGTCTGGCCAATATATATTACAGTGGGACATTGCTGGCATTTGATGGCATAGATTAAATTACTAGATGTGCAGTTGAATGAGCCTCTGAATTGGTGGCTTATGTGGTTGGCTCCAGTAATGAATTTGCTTGCATAGACCACAGCTCGGAGGAGGGAAGGGCATGTGACTGGAGTTGTCCTCGACTACTGGATTAGCCACTGGGGACTGTTGTAGTCTGGGGCCAAGTTGTACAGCTGTATAACCATTGCAACTTGAGAACCTGGGAGGTGCAGAGCTCAGATTAAGCAATTTTGGCCCTGCCTTCCTGACCTATACAATTGAGTAGGGATCATCGAATACTAGCACTTTCCCCCCATAAAACCACAGTTTAGTACCTACTGAGCCAAAACCTGTTAAATTTGGCTGAATAAAATTAAGCCTGCTGTTTTTAGAGGGGGGGAAAACCCAGAAGCCCTGTTTGGATTGCTTTATGAAAGCTTAAACATGAATATTTAATTCAGAAGATTGTCTAAATTCACTTACAAAAACAGCATTGAGAGCTTTATCTCAAAGGGAATAAGACTACAAATACAAAACCTCTTTCTATTCATTCTAATCAACTGCACCAAAATCAACTATTTTTTTTTTTTAAAATGTAAAAAAATATAATGTGTGGGACGATTTTTCAATTGTAAAGATTTAAATGAAAAGTAAAAGAGAACCCGCATAAATGATACTTTCTGGTGGATTAAATAAATTGATGCATTTTGTGCCCAATACTTTTGGAATATCCAATACTATCTATCCACTCATTTTGGTATAGTAACAAAATATCCAACAAGGGGTAGAAGCTATTCACCCTAAAACTTCACTGTAGATCATTTTACTAAGGTAGCATTGAGATAAACATAGTAAGTTGTATCACAGCTATATGAAACTGAACAGCACGATAGAGGAGAAAAAAGCATGCCAAAGTTTCAAGCAACTTTGCTTCCTGTTACCGGCATTCAAAACAGTCCCAAAATGCCAACTTTACCACACTGTACAGCTACAAAACAAGGACAACTCCTATGAGACTCAGTAATGCTATCAGTAACTTATTTCTGGAGTGACACTACAAATATGTAAGTGAATTACTCGGCTAAGAGTCTATTGAGTGACATGGATGTCACGATCTTCTCCCTTTTGTCACATCCAATCCTTTTTCCCATGCCTCAAAACACAGTCTGGGTGATTTAACAGGATATGTTGACCGGTGGCACCCTTAGACCAATGCAGCTGTATAGGCCACTTGTCTATGCTGGGTGCCAATCACTCCCATCTTCAGCTGATATTTCCAGCTAACCTTCTGAACTTTGAAAACACCATCGCTTGGCTTCCCCTTCACCAGAGACCCAAAAGCCACAGACAGCTGAGTTGTGGCAAATTCCCCCATGCATTAGAGTGGTTCCAAGCAGGGAACAGAAGGCTAGAGGAATTTAAAGTTTGTAGAGATAGGGGAAAACTAGTGATATGCGACAAAAGCATATATTGAGCATATATGCTTATGTTTTTTGTAGGATCAAAAAGCCTACAGCCATTCCCAATACTAACCTGACCTGCTTTCTAGCACTTTTCTCTGGGCATGACACAGCTATCCAAAATCCCTTAAAAACCTGACAAAATCCTACTAGCAACTTCTGCCTATCAATTCATGATGCTTTATAACTATGTGCACAGAGGTAAGCCCTAAAATTCTTTGCCTGAAGCTAGATTTGCATATTGGGCAAGATAAGTATAAGTTGCACCAGTGCCATCTGTTGGTAGCTCAGAATGCTTGTACTGCATATATTTATTGAAAATACATTACAACTATATTAACCGAAAAGTTTCACACTGTGTCAGTATGATGCATGCTCTAATCAAATACTTCTTCACTGGGTAAAAATCATCTATAGACATAATTCAACATTTTGTAACTACTTCAGTTTGGATTAAATGACAGAATTAAAGATATGTCATCATTGTTTTATACTTGTTAAAGGCCCCCTACAAGAAAGCCGGGTCAGTTCAGAAGTTTTCAGACACCATAGTGATGAGCCAAGTATAGCTAGAAGAATGCAGGTGATCACAAAAAATTGCTCTTAGTTTGTGATAAACCATGTAGAAGGGGTGTGTATGAATGCTCACTGAAAAGGAGTACAGAATTGAGCATTCAATTCATTTGCCTTAACATTAAAGGAAAAAATATTTAGCTTGGCTCATTCACAACCCCTGTTCTGAAGATCTTTATAACTTTAAGTTTTCGGAATCTGACGCTGGATCCAAAGTTGATGGCTTTTAAAGCTTATCAAAACCATTACCATTTGCTGGAAATGTTTCGATGCTTAGTTCCATAGTGCTTAAGCATGATTCTGGAAATTTAGGAGAGACGTTTTACAAATATCTGATTCTTGATCAAACTTATTTATTTATTTATTTAAAATATTTTTACCCCACCTCTCTATTTAAAATATTTGAGGTGGTTTACAAAACTTTTAAAAAACACAATACAAATATATATAAGAAATTAAAATACAAGACCCCAGGGGGGGCATAAAACCTGCTAACACATCTCAAGAGCAGGGACACACACACACAGACTCAAACACCAGTAAAAGCACGAGTAAAAAGGGTGGCTTTAGCCTGACATGGAAACAATGCTAACATTGGCACCATACGAATATCCTGAGGGAGAGAAGTCCACAGTCTGGGACCAAAAGCTGAGAAGGCCCTGCTCCGCATAGATGTTAATCTTATCTCCACAAGGAGAAGAACACAGAGCAGCCCTCCCCCCGCCCTTCCTCCCCCCCTCCCCCCCCCCACACACACATAGCTGACCTCAATCCCTGGGCAGATTCATAGGGGAGAAGACAGTCCTTCAGATACCCCGGACCCAACCCGTTTAGGGCTTTATAGTCATAGCCATGACCTTATATTGGGCCTGGAAACATACCAGAAGCAAGTGCAGCTGCAGGAGCACTGGCATAATGTGCTCTGTATAATGAGTATTAGTTAAAACTTGAGCAGCCACATTCTGGACCAGCTGAAGTTTCCGAAGGCTCTTCAGAGACAGCCCCGGATAAAGCGCATTACAATAATCCAGTCGGGATGTAACAAGAGCTTGGATTACTGTGGCCAAGTCATGCCTATTCAGGAAGGGTCGCAGCGGGTGGATCAGCTAAAGCTGCCCAAAAGCACTCCTGGCCACCGAAGAAATTTGGCGCTGAAATATTTTAAAAAGGTCCAGGAGGACTCCCAAGCTGCGTACCAGTTCTTTCAGGGGGAGTGTAACCCCGTCTAGAACAGGTACCACACCACATTCCTGAACAGATGGCCTCCTGATCCAGAAGACCTCAGTCTTATCTGGGCTCAGTTTGAGCTTTTTTGACTTCATCCAGTCCATCACTGCCTCCAGACATCGGTTTAAATCAGTCGCTGCCACATCTGGTTCTGATGTCACAGGGAAATAGAGTTGGGTGTCATCTGCATATTGATGGCACCATCCTCCAAAACTCTTTATGGCCTCTCCCAGCAGCTTCATATAGGTGTTAAACAGCATAGGGGACAAGATGGAACCTTGCGAGACCCCATATCATAATCACCACAGGATCGAGGTAGCAGCTCCCTAGCTCCACCTTCTGAAAGCGTCCCAACAGTTAAGATCAGAAACACCGCAAAACAGCGCCTCCGATACCCAACACAGCCAGGCAGTCCAGAAGGATACCGTGGTTGATGGTATCAAAAGCCACTGAGACGTCCAAGAGAATCAATAGGGATGCACTCCCCTTGTCTATCTCCCGGTGTTGGTTGTCTACCAGGGCGACCAAGGCGATTTCATGCATTCCATCAACCAAAAATTATACTTAACTATTGTAAGAGATTCAGAGCTAAGTTTGCTTTGGCAGGGCGGATTTAAGAATATCTGGTCAGAATGATCCCATCAGAGACCAGGAAATTATCTCCAAACACCTTTAAGTTACATGGCAAAGATTTAATAACAAAGCATCAAAATGACATGTCAGAATTGCTAACTCTAAACCACCTAAACATTCCAATTAATTAGGCTAATAAACCAAGTTTTTTTTCACTACAATCCTCAAATTTTCTTCAAATTGCAGGTCAGAAGCTTTCCTTCATTCGAGTTCCATCTCTTATGAGTCTGAATGTAACTGATCACATCAGTTAGAGACAGCATTATACTTCTGCTGCTCCTCACTACTCCACTCTTACTTTGAAGTCCTTTTGTTATGCAGGTGCTCTGTTCCATTACTGTGAAACTTGAAACCACTCTGTATTTTTTACAAAAGTCATTGTGAAAGGTCTGTTTCTTCTACTTGGTACATGTGAGCTCAAATTTAAAAAGCCCAGCTTCCCTTCCGGAACTTGCGTTTGCCTAAGTAAATATTGATATCTGAGCCTGTATTTCATAGCGCAAACTCAAGAAATGCTAATTTGTGCCTGTAAAATGGCAGTCACCAACAGTGAGGCTAGGATTCCAACCAGGATGGAAATCGAGTACAAAATGCTTTATGTGGCTCTAAGGATATTTTGTGCTGTTGTAACGTTAAGGCGAGTGCGAGTTCAAATTGCCCAGGAAGATTTTTTTAAAGGTAATTAAATATATGGACAAGTTTTATGTGCTCCTTTATTCCAAACATTAGGGGTCAAAGTGCAATCCACACCTTAGTGATTTCAGACTCTCTATCTCCCCTCCCATTCCCTGCTGCATTTCTTGGACATCACTGGTGGACATCACAAAGGACCATCTTTAAGTCATTAACTTGTACAGTACACAATACAAAGTGTGTTATGAAAGTGTGTTCATTGTGTCCCAAAATTCTGCTCTGAGGGGTATGTAGCCTTACCACAGCACGGTACTTATCTACGGTGGAAAGGGACAGATCAAGGCATTTTCTTTTATTTTGTTTTTCAAATATATGGCACAGGTGTACATTTGCCTTCTATCATTTCATACCCCACCACCAAGAAGTTTCACAGCAGAAGGGTAGTGAACTATCTGTATCTAGGGAACCAGAAGTCATATCTTGCTGCTTCTTGCTCCATAATATTTGTAGGATTGTCCTTTTCACTTTGTTGAACACTAAGGGTGTGTCTAGACTACAGGGTTTTGTCAACAAAAGTCCACTTTTGTCGACAAAACTATATCTGTGTCTACACTGCCACTGAGTTCTGTCGACATAACGTCGACAGAACTCAGCAGTTTTGTTGACGGCTGTAAACCTCATTCTATAAGAAATAACGCCTTTTGTCAACAGAGTTCTATCGACAGAAGGCGTTATTGCATCTACACTGTCCTTTGCGTCTACACTGTCATGTCAACAAAGTGGCTTGCTTTGTCAACAGAACTGGATGTAGTCTAGATGCTCTTCGTCGACAGAAGCTTTGTCGACAGAATCTGTCGACAAAAGCCTGTAGTCTAGATGTACCCTAAAGCTCCCAGCCCAGCCCTGGAAGACTCCAGTCCATTCTTTTCTCTTCCTTCAAAAAATCCTTCAAGAACTACTTCTCCTACCAGGAGTAAAATAAGTCAGTCATCAGATGGTGATTAAGGTAAGATACACAGGGCTTCCTGATTTATTATTGAAGAAAAAACAAAAAGAAACAGAAATTGGGCACATTTGTATAAATACTAAGTTTGGCTGCACCCACCCACATCCTTTGTATGCCACTTGTTTATTTATGGCCCAATCTTGCCACGAGCTTTTCTTCTGGTCCGTTTATACAACCACAAAGGACCACCTTTAAGTCATTAACTTGTACAGTACACTATACAAAGTGTGTTATGAAAGCCTTGCTGTACTTATATATAGCATCCTTGATTACACATGGTATTTTACTAGTAATATTAGCATGTTATTGTGGCACATATCATAGAATTCAAAACATCAACAGTGTACTGAATTTGACAATTTTAGGCAGTTTTTCCAGATTCCCTTGCAACTTTGTTTTCCTAGATTACTCCTCCACAAGTCAAACAGATAGGTCATGCCCCTTGTAGTAACGTGACTTGAATTGTGCTGATGTGTAGCAGAGGGCAGGATGCCAGAGGCTTAAAACGTGATTTAGTGAGGGCTGCTAAAACAAGGTTTTATCCCTGGCTGGTATAGACTTTGCCACCAGAAAGAACTTTCCTCATACCTTCAGGAAGTGGGCATGGACAGAGTAGGAACATACAGAGTAGATGTAACATATCAATGGCTGCCAGGTATAGCTTAAGAGAATTACAAGACAGCCCCCAGGATTTTAAGAGAAAGAAGTAGTTAAGTATATCTGGAATTTTTGCACATAAAAAGGAGAAAGCCCTCATTGATCACATTGAAACAAGTCTTTTCCACAATTTTTCTCAGGATAACCTGGCCAGCAGCTGAACAGAACTTCTCTCTCTCTGACATCCATCCAAATACCATATCCTCAGGTGACATGTGACTGGATTGGGGTGGCAAGTCCATCCTTCATCCTGGGTTAATAATTGAGGTATCGAGGGAAGGCAGAGGGGAGGTCGGTTGCAGATGCAAGCATGCCAGAACTGTTGGGCCCAACCGAGTGCTAGAAGGATAATTTGCTCTTTGTCTTCTTATTTTCCTCAATAGTTGATGTAATAGTGGAGTTTGGGGAAATGGGTGTCACCAAGATCCTGACCATTGTGTGACAAACTCATCACCCAGAGAGTCTGAGTTGCAACTCCCCCCAGAGTAAAACTCCTTGCGCTTGTTCACACGGGCTGTGGAGAGTTGGATTGCAGAGCACACACGTGTGGTTTTTTTAAGAAATGTCCATTAGATAATCTACCAGGCTGTTGTGGACCCCTGGCAAAAGTCAGAGTAATCTACATGGGAATGTATTGGTTCCAAAGTACTACAGCCTCTACATAGAGCTCTGAAGAGTGTGCTCTATACTTGTAGATATAATAGATCCCACACAATGGCATCTGGTAACACCTGCATTGACTGACTGCAGATGCAAGAGAGTCTGACTGCTTTTAGCTCCAACACATTGATGTGAAGCATAGACTTGGGGGGAGACCACTTTCTTTGGTCAACCCGTCCCTCCCTGTGGCTTCTCACCTTAGGAGGGGTGCATCTGTGGTTATAGTCTTTGTTGGAACTGGGAAGTTGAACGCTGCCCCCATACATAGCCTCCTTTACTTGAGGGGAGAACAGAGGACAGTTAAGATCTTTTGGGAACTCTGACAAGGTGTGCATACTCCCACACTAGGCTGGAAGCGGGAAACACCACACTGTAGAGGGCATGGATGGGGAGCCTTCTTTCTTGTCCTTATGAGAATACTGTATTTGCTCTGTTTCTGTTCTCTAAACCAGTAGCAATGGTGGAAGTAAAGATACTGAGTCATCCAGGACCAAACAAGGGCTACTCCCACTTTCTTCATACAGGGGTGAATTCCCAGCCTTTGTGACGTTCTCCAGGAGGAAATTTTACATCCCAAATTTTCCTGCACTGCTTAGCCCTAACTCAGGAAAACATGAAGATACTGGACCTAGAAGGGAGGAGGGTTTCCTCCAGGGAGTGCAAGTAGGCTTCATGGAAGTCTATGAGCAGGAAAGGTTTGGGTCCCTTCATGTAATTTTTGAAGCTGAAGATGGTTGGCATACTTTCCTGCAATCAGATGAAGGGAGTTAACAGCAGAACTCCCTGGCCTGGAGAGAGAGTTTCCAGAAGCAGGGAATCAAATCCCTACAACTATCTCCTAATTTGCTCTACCATGAAACTAGCTGACTTTATGATTTAAAAAAAAAAGTATTTACAGAGAAAGGCTGAAGAAGTCACCACGAACACCCCATCCTACATCTGTAAAAAAGAACTGAGATGGTGGGGTCTCCTTTATTCTCTATATGCAGAGCATGAGGTGAAGGTGTGCATGTGCAGATCAAAGAAACAGACACTGTTGCAAGCGGTAAATCTCTGGTCCTGAGTACATGGAACACGTGTATAAACTAAAGCTCACTACATGTTGTGACTGACTCTCAGCAGAACTAAAAGTTGTTCTATTTTGTTTATTTTAAGTACATTCACAGTCCTTCTGGAATAAGACTGGATCCAAATACTTTATCAGCTAACCCCACAACTACCGTTTTAGCAGGGTTTTATATTCTTCCTTTTCAAGAGGAGTGAAGCCCAGAAGTAGTTTTTTTTAGCAAATGAAAGATTTATTTGTTTTATTTGAAAGCTAACAAGTACGTCCAACTGTTCAAACCAGAACTGCACAAATCTGGTGGTAAGTATTATTGTGCTGATCTATGAAAATATCATTTACCCACATTGTACTGGTGGGGAAATATTAAAGTTTGGTCCCCCTAGAACAGTCAGCTGCTACTGGGATACACTGAGTACTGTTTTCAGTATCTTATTTAAGATCTAATTGTTCCCTACTGAATTGACTGAAAATTTCCATCATCTTCAATAACAACAGGGCTCCTTTGGCTTTTTATCAATTCCCTTAAGAAATAACATTTCTCATCTTTCCCAGAAAGCACAACTTTTCTATCTTAATTCTGCAGCAAACTGTACTTCTGAAAACATTTATTTGTTGTAGGCATTCATAGTTTATATGCTGAGTTGTGAATGCTTTGAGTAAAACAAAGAGCTTTCCTTTTGCAGGTGAACAGGATTCATAACTAGATACTCCAAGCAGGTAAGTTCCATTTGGACATTAAGTGCACAAAGTGTATCACACAAGCACACTATTTTGTGTATTGATGAATACTCATACGTAACCTAAATTTTCAAAGTGACTAGTGATGTTAGGTGTTCAAGGTCTTAAAAGGGCTTGATGTCTAGAGGTCAAATGGTTCAGCATTTCTGGAAAAGCAAGCCCCTTGAAGACGTCTCAACTTGAACTCCCAAAATCACTTACCACTTTGGGTACCATCTACACAGTAGGGCAAAACTCAAATTAAGTCAATTGGGTAGCTGAAGTCAAAATAGCATCAAAAGCTGAATTAAGCTATCTACAAGCAGGAAGTTGAAGGAAGAACACTCTTCCGTCGCCTTCCCTTACTCCTAGTAAAATGAGGGTTACAGGAATCAGAGTAAGAAGTCCTTGAACTTGCCATTATTTTGAAATAATAGCTTGGGATGTGGATGCACATTATGTTATTTTGGAATAACGCTGCTGTGTACACATAGGCTTTGAGAGTCTGGGCCATATGATCTGAAATGTGTATTTGGCCCTATGCTACTACAAGTGCTTGCTATTAAAAAAGTGGGCAAATACCACACGGTAGCCAGACTGTGGTTGGCAAGTAGGTGGATGTAAAAGGTAAGCAGGAAATGCAAGAAGTGTCCTCCAACAATAAATCACAGACCATCCACCTCTCTAAGCACCGGAAGCACCCATTGTGAGTGCCCTGGGTCATGAAGAAGGTAAAATCCCTTTGTAGTACTCCTGCTGATATGGCACAGGTCCACTCTTAGCTAAAGCCATGGCTAAGAGTCACAATACTGTCCTATATTTAAAATTCCTATAACAATAAGATACTTAAACCAGCCACTGTTGATCAAGAGTATGATGGAGAAGATTGGTTTATTACACACACTAGCTGAGCCAGTTTGCTATATTAAATGTACATTTACAACATGAAACATGTATTAACAACTAGCAGATTTACTTGGCACTGCCCAGCTTCTTCAGGGTAGGGAGCTGGCATTGTGTGTGTTGGGGGGTTGCATGTGTGCAGGATTCGGGACAGGGACTTAGGAATGTGGGGGGAGGTGCAGGAGGCTAGGGATGGGAGGGTAAGGAGGGTCCCATTCTGCATGGGGGTCCCATTCGGCATGGGCCTTTTCTCTCCCCCTCCCAGCTCCCACTGGTCACCAGGGTTTTTTTCCTTTCCCCCCAGTCCACTCCAGCCACCAAGGGCATTTCTCCCATCCCCCCACAGGTTTCCTAGCCATGAAGGGTTTCTCTCTCCCAGCACCTGCTGGATACAAGGGGTTTTCTCTCCCCCAAGCCCTCCCCCCTGGCTGCCGGGGTGTTTTCTCTTCCCCCATTCCCCTCCTGGGCACCAGGGTCATTTCATCTTCCACTAGCCCCACTGGCTACCAGGGGCATTTTCTCCCCCCCTTCTGGTGCTGTGGCCAAGGGCGGGGGGGGGGGGGCGTGGAAGTGTTTGAGGTCCAGGGGCTACTTACCAGTGTGCTGGCAGGCAAGATAATGGAGCCCCAGCCCTACTGGCCACTCCCTTGGTTGTGTGGGTGCCCCCAGCGAACATGCTGCAAGATAGCATTCCCCTGCAGGCTCGCTGCCCTCAGTAACCACTCTGATATCACATCCCTCCAAACAGCAGCCCCTCCCTTTGCATGCTATAGAAAAGTCTCCTTTCCCCAAGCTTCTGGTTATCCAGGCACACTGGGTCCCTGAACTTGCTTTAAGTTAGGAGAAGAAGCAGCTGCATACCAAATTTGGTGGCCCTAGCTCTTACTGTTGAGGAGGAGTTCTTGAACAAATGGACTCGCAGACAGACACGCTCATATAAATAACTTGAATAATATTTAATTAGACTACATGTTTGTCTACATGGAACAGTTTCACCAGTTATAATACTGGTAAGAGTACGAGTGTGGATGTTCTTATTCTAGAGAAAAAGTGGCTTTTGGCAGCTTAATTTAAATTGCTTCCAAAAAGTGACAAACTGCATTAATTCTGTGTGTTGAACTGACACAAATGACTTTTTTTCTTTTTTCCAGTTTAGGTTAGCCATGGTGATTTTAAGTTAACACTTTACCTTTTGAGATAACATTTTCATGTGGAAAAGCCCTGATTCACAATGTTAAAAAAACCACACACACACACACACACACACACACACACAACTAACAACCTGCATGACTTATATCATGGCATTCATTACATTCACGCCAGGAAAATGTGGGTTACTACATACAACAAGCTCTATTGTTTCTCCAAAAACTGGGATCACATCTGTGCTGAATGGCAGTTAGGCACAGCCATCTGTCACTTTGGGGTTGGCACAGAAAGATGAGGTTCTGTAACCAGGTAGGGATCAAGGGATGCTGATAACAGCCTCAAGGCTTCAGTTCCCTACAACCTCATATTGTGCTGCTTTTGTAAATCTGTTTCTGGAAACCACATTGAGTGCAATTCTCTGATGCTCATGTTTCATAGTTGCAGTTTTTAAAACAGAATATTATGTGAAAATGGGAAGCTTTTGTTCTATCAGTGAGAAGAGGCAAAAAAATGGAATTGCATTGTTCAATATTTGTGAATTTGGCCCAAATATCATCATAATTTAATTACCTTTGATAATACCTTTATTCCCAGGCAGGGATCTAGGGTTATAGCCTTTATGTTGTTCATTTTGTCCTCCGTGTGCATGTCTTTGCCTTTTGTGGCTTTCCTTGCCATTCCAATGAATTATTCCAATATAGTGAAAATGGCCTTGTGGACCCTGCTTCAGCACACTGCAAGTTCAGCTGTGTGCTTGGATGTTCGTCTATTGGAATGATTAGTGCACTGTTGTAGGATCTACATATCCAATTAGGGTGGAGCAAGCTATAGAGTCACACCCCGGTTTACCATGCACTAATTTGCAGTGTAGACAAGCCTCTCTACACTGTAAGGGTATGTCTACACTACAAAGTAAATTCAAAATAACAGCAGTTATTTCAAATTAACTTTAATAGTGTCTACACAGCCAAACCGCTATTTCGAAATAAATTCGAAATAGTGGAGCAGTTATTGTGAATTTGGTACACATCATTCTACGAGGAATAACACCAAATTGGAAATAGCTAATTCGAAATAAGTGCTGTGTAGACACTTATTTCAAATTAGGGGGCCTCCAGCCCTTCCCAGGGAGCCCTGGTGGCCACTCTGGGCACAACCAGGAAAACTTGTCTGCTCCCCCCCCCCAGCCCCGGAGCCTTTAAAGGGGCAGGCTCTGGCCACAGTGCCTGTGCCAGTTGCAAGCCTGCCAGCACACAGCCAGCAGACCATGCATCTGGCACAGCATGAGCCAGCAACCCGCTGCCACCCAGCCCTCCAGCACTCCCCAGGACCAGGCTGGGGGCTCCCAGCAGCCTGCCAGGGGACACAAAAGGTGGGCACCTTCCTTGTCTAATGCGGAGATTGTGGACCTCATCAAGGTTTGGGGGGAGGCCTCCAATGCCCATGATCTCTGCACTAGGCACAGGAATGCGGCCGTCTACAGCCACATGGCTGCCAGCCTGGCCACCAGAGGCCACATGCGCAGCCAGGAGCAGGTGCGCAGTAAAATTAAAGAACTGCGGCAGGCCTATGCCAGGGCCTCCCAACCAGGGGCTGACCCGGAGGCCTGCCCGCATACGAGGCCCTGGACCGCATCCTGGGAGGTCAGACAGTCCGTGCCTCCCTGGTCAGGAGCCAGGAGCCTGCAGGGTGCGTGCCCTGCACCCAGGACCCCCGAGCCGAACCGGAGAGCCCGTCAGCAGCCTCATCCGAGGCTGGGGAGGCCTCCACATGTGAGTGACATCACGGTCCCCTTATGAGGGGCGGGGGGGGGGGGAGCGGGAGCCCAGGGACTGTGCACGTGGGCCTTGGCGACCACAGAACAGGCGGCAACCTGTGCATTTGCCGTGCCATCCAGGACATGTAGCCCCAGCTGGGTTCCCCACATGTAGCCCTGGCCTGTTCCCCACACGCGTCTACGCGTGAAGGCACATGACAGGCTCCTGACCCCGGGGAGAGACACTGCACACTGCCCTCCCTCCAGACGCCCCCTCTACACAGAGGCAAGGCACATCTCCCCTCCCCCCTACACCACACCACACTATAGGCAGCACAGGGGCTGGGGTGCAGTCCTGTGCCAGCTCACGCTCCTGGGGATAGCAGGACGTGATGGTGCGGAGACCTGCTGTCCTCGCCTTGCAGAGGGGGGGGCTGGGTTTCACCCACTGTGTCCCCAGGGAGAACTGACCACTTCTCTTGTTTCACCACAGGCGCACCACCTGTGAGTGCAGGACGCACCACCCCACCTGGAACATCCACCCGCACCTGGGCCAGCAGGTGCACCCTCAACCAGGAGGAGTTCCAGAGGCAGCAGCTGCGGTTGCAGGGACTGCATGTCCACAGCCAGGAGCAGTGGGTGCAAGAGGACCTGCACCTGCGGCGGGAGAGCTTGCGGGAGCTGCAGGAGCAGGGCTGTGCCCTCCGCGAGCACCTGCAGGCCCTGGCGGACCAATTGCTGCCTCCTCCTGCTCCAGCCCCTGCGGCCGCCCCAACTATCGCTCCTCCTCCCACCCCTGCTACCCCTCCTGCTTCTTCCACCCCCCTGTCCCTCCTGCCCCACCCTCCATACCCACTCCCCCCCCGGGAATGCCGAGGCCCCTGCACCCGCAGTGCTGCTCGACGGGAGGGCCGGCAAGACCCCCAACCCTGAGCTTCCCCTCCCCCTTCCTCTCCTTGCCTCCCCCTTCCAGCTCCCTCCTCCCAGATTTCCCCCCTCCCCTCTCCCGCCCTCATTTCCTCCCTACCCCCACCCCAGTTATGTTAAATAAAGAGTTTTTTGTGGCAACACAGGTGTTTTTATTGTACATCAGGAAGGGGGGTTAGGGAGGGGAAAGAGGAAGGAGGTGGGGGTGGAATGTAAGGCACAAGGCCCCAGTGGGGCACGCCAGAGGAACTTCAGTCCTCGTCCACCTGGAAGCTCTCCCGCAGGGCTTCCCGGATGCGGACAGCCCCCCCGAAGGGCCTCCCAGCTGGCAGCCATGCGGGGCTGTGTGTACTGGCCAGACAGGCAGGCAGCCTCTGCCATCCAGGCTGGCAGGAAAGCCTCCCCATTCCTCTCACATAAATTGTGGAGCACACAGCACGCTGCCACCACGTGTAGAATATTGTGCTGGGAGAGCTCGAGGTGGGTGAGGAGGCATCTAAATCGTGCTTTCAGTCAGCCGAAGGCCCCCTCGACCACAATGCGGGCCCTGCTGAGCCTGGCATTGAAGGCCTGCCGGGAGGGGTTGAGGTGTCCCGTGTAGGGCTTCATCAGCCAGGGCTGTAGGGGGTAGGCCCCATCCTGCAGCAGGCACACTGGCATGTCCATGTCCCCGACCCTGATGTGGCGGTCGGGGAAGAAAGTCCTGGCGTGCAGCCTCTGGCACACAAAGGAGTTGCAGTACACCCGCACGTCGTGTGCCTTGCCGGACCAGCTCACACTGATGTCCGTGAACTGGCCCCGGTGGTCAGACACGGCCTGCAGGATCACTGAGAAGTATCCCTTCCGGTTGATGTAGACAGAGGCCTGGTGGTCTGGGGCACGGATGGGGATGTGCGTCCCGTCGATTACCTCCCCGCAGTTGAGGAAGCCCAGGGCGCCAAACCCCTGGATGACCACGTCCAGGTCGGTGAGGTGGATGACTCCGCGGAGCAGCACCCTGTTGATGGCCTTGACCACCTGCAGAGAGACACACAAAACCGAGGGTCACTGGGGTGCCCGGGTGGCTGGGAGTGTTTGTGCCCCGCCACTGCCCCGCGCCCCACTGCCAGGAGCAACCCCCCACTGCAATCCTGGCCACCGCGGGCGGTCTGTAGCACGGCTGGGACAGACCGAACCCTCCCGGGGAGGGCACTTATACCACCTCCCCCCTGTTTTCCCTGGGGCAGCCCATGTCCTCCTTGCAGCCCCCCCCCTCCTGGCCCAGTGGCCGGTGAGAGCCGAACCTGCATGAGCACCGCTCCGACAGTGGATCTCCCCACGCCGAACTGGTTCCCCACGGATCGGTAGCTATCTGGTGTGGAGAGCTTCCAGAGGGCGATGGCCACTCGCTTGTGGAGGGGAATGGTGGGCCTCATGCATGTGTCCCGTCGCCGCAGAGCAGGGGTGAGCCACTCGCAGAGCTCGAGGAAGGTGTCCTTCTTCATTCTGAAGTTCTGGGTCCACTGTTGATCTCCCCAGTGCTCCAGGACAATGTGGTCCCACCAGTCGCTGCTGGTGTCCAGACGCCAGATGTGGCTGGGCACGCTGGCATCTGGGCGCCGCTCCTCCAGGGCCCCCGAGGGGGCAGGGGGAGGGCCAGGGGGCTGGCCTGCAGCAGAAGGTGCCAGGCAGCCTCCAGCAATTGCTGCCAGGCTTGCAGCAGGATGTTCAACATGAGCACCAGAGTGCCCACGGGCGGCTCTGTCTCCATGGTGCTGTGGTGTCCCAAATGAGAGCGACCAAAGCAAGCAGGGAGGAAAACGCTTTGCTGTCCCTCAGCGAGGTAGGCAAGCAAGCGGGAAAGCTGAGAACCGGCTGTGCAGGGGGGTCCCTTTAAGCACGAGCCTCAGATAGCCTCAGACAGCAGCCACACAAAGCCACTACTGACCTGATGCCCTGCTGGAACCGGATTCAGCTGCTCTTAAATGCGATCCAGCGTCCAATCAGTGTGGACGCGCTATTTTGAAAGAGCAAAACACTATTTCAAATTAAATTTTGTGTCTAGATGCGTTATATCGAATTAGCTTAATTCGAATTAACTAATTCGAAATAAGTTAATTTGAAATAGCGCTGTAGTGTAGACATACCCTAAGAGGCTCAGCCTCTAACTGACAAGTCTCTCATTGTAAGTTGTTTTCCCCAGATACAGTTTGTGCATCTTCTTTGCACCTGCTCCAATTTTTTTATATAAAACTTTAAAAGTGTCGCCATCACAACTGGGTGCAGCGTTCTAGAACTGTCTCATCAATGCCTACTATAGAGGTAATAGTCACCTCTCTACATCCAAGAGTTGCATTAGTCTTTGTGCCACAGCATCACACTAGAGCGCACATTCAATTATTTCTGTGATGCAGCCCCTAAAGCCATTTCAGAGCTGCAGCTATCCAGGATATAATCCTCCTTTCCATAGGTTTGTCCTGCATTCCTTGTTCCTAGATGTTTCAGCTTCAAATCAAATGTGTTTTAATACATACAGCTGAAAATAGACCGAACTTACTGAGTGAGCCAGATCTGCTTTTCTCTTCATTATTTACCACTCATTTAATTTGTGTGGGTATGTCTACACAGCAAAGTTATTTTGAAATAACAGTCGTTATTTCGAAATAACTTTACCAGCGTCTACACAGCCAAACTGCTATTTCGAAATTAAATCAAAATAGCGGAGGGCTTATTTCAAAATTGGTAAACATAATTCCGTGAGGAATAGTGCCAATTTTTAAATTGCTATTTCAAAATAAGCGCTGTGTAGATGCTTATTTTGAAATAGGGGGCCTCCAGCCCTTCCCAGGGTGCCCTGGTGGCCACTCTGGGCACAACCAAGAAAACTCCTCTCCCTTCCCCCCTCCCTGGAGCCCTTAAAAGGGTAGACTCTGGCCACAGTGCCTGTGCCAGCTCCAAGCCTGCCAGCCCAGAGCCAGCAGTCACTGCACCTAACACAGTGGCCCCAGCATGAGCCAGGCAGCCAGTGCCAGCCAGTCCTCCACCGCTCCCCAGGAGCAGTCTGCCAGCTCCCAGGAGCCTGCCAGGGACCGGAAAAGGCGGGCGCCTGCCTGGTCCAGTGTGGAGATCAGAGACCTAATTCAGGTTTGGGGAGATGCCTCCAACGTCCATGATCTCTACATTAAATGGAGGAACGCTACCGTCTACAGGCGGATGGCTGCCAGCCTGGCCACCAAAGGCCACATGCGAACCCAGGAGCAGGTTCGCATGAAAATAAAGGAGCTACGGCACATGTATGCCAGGGCCACAGGGGGCAGCTCCCAACCAGGGGCAGACCCAGACCCTGCCCCTATTTTGATGCCCTGGACCTCACCCTGGGAGGCAGGATGGTCCGTGCCCCCCAGGTGGTCATCGACCCTGGGGCAGAGCTTGCTGCCTCCTGCTGCTCAGCCCTGCTGCCTCCCCAGCTACTGCTCCTCCTCCCACTCCTTCTCCCCCTCCCGCTTCTTCCTCCACACCCTCCCCACATCCCCAGGGACACTGAGGCCCCCGCATCCGCGGTGCTGGGAGACAGTTGGGCTGGCGAGACCCCCAACCCTGAGTCCTGAGCTTCTTCTCCCCCTTCCTCCCCTTGCCTCCCCCTGCCAGCCCTCCCAGGTTTCCCCCTCCCCTCTCCCACCCTCCCTCCTCCCCCCTCCCACCTTCTTTCCCCAGTCCCACCTCAGTTTCATTCCTCCCCCACACCCTAGTTTTGTTCAATAAAGAGGCTTTGTTGTGTCTTTATTGTACAGCAGGAAGGGGGGTTAGGGTGGGGTAAGTGGAAGGACGTGAGGGAGGAATGAGGCATAAGCCCCCAGTGGGGCACACCAGGGAGACTGTTACTGCCTGCAGAATGTGCTGCCAGGCTCGCAGCAACATGTCCAGAAGAAGTACCAGAGTGCCCAGGGGTGGCTCCGGCTCCATGCTGCAGAGTGCTGTGGTGTCCTGAGTGAGGGCAACCAGAGCATGCCGAAAAGAAAATGCTTTGCTGTCCCTCAGCAAGGTAGGCAAGCAAGCAGGGAAACCTTAGAACCAGCTGTCCGGGGGGCGGGGGTCCCTTTAAGCACAGGTCTCAGATAGCCTCAGGCAGCAGCCACACAAGGTAACTCCTGACCCGATGCCCTGCCAGAACCAGTTCCGGCCGGCCTTAAATGCGATTCAGTGTCCTATCAGTATGGACATGCTATTTCGAAATAGCAAAACACTGTTTTGAAATGCATTTTGTGTCTAGATGCATTATTTCAAAATAAGGTATTTCGAAATAAGATATTTCGAAATAACACTGTAGTGTAGACATACCCTGTGTGGGTGGCATCAGCAGGTTTATCAGCATTGATTTTATACTTCCTTCCAGATCATTGATAAAAATGCTCAATAACTTCAGGCCTTTTAGGCTACATCTACACTGAAGTACTATTTTGGGATACCAGAGGTATTCCGAAATAACTATCCCATGTCTTAACAGCGAGCCTGTTATTTCAAAATATAATGGGCTTCCTACTCCAACGTCCCCATAAATCTCAAGGAGTAAGGGATGTTTTGGAATAGCAGGTTGTTTTGAAGTAAGTGCTGTGTAGACAGTGCCAAATTACGAAATCAGCTATTTTGTGTAGCTCAGATTGCGTATCTTATTTCGACCTATGGTGCAGTGTAGATGCACCCTTACTGATCCCAGCAGAACCCCACTAGAAGTATCACCAATGATGATTCCCCACTGACATCTACCTTTAAAGATTTATCAACCCAGTTTTAATATGTGCTCTGAAAACTGGCACTCAGCAATATTAATAATCAGAATGTCATGCAGTATTAACACCTCACATACATCTAAGTATATTATATTTCCACCTTTATCATCAATAAAACACAATCTTGTCCAAGAATGAAATCAGGTCAGAGAAGATCTGTTTTCTATAAACCATGACGGCTGGCTTCAGTTTCAATCCATATAAGGTTTTCCATTATTTTGCCCAGGATTGATGTCAGGTTAACCAGTGTAGGACAACTCTGGTCACCCTCCTTGTCCTTTCAGAATATTGGCACAATATTAGCACTCTTCCAGTTCTCTGAAATTTCCCAGATATTCTAAGATTTATTGCAAAATTAACATCAGCAGGCCAGTGTGATGGATTGGATCACAGAGATCCTCTTGAGACTATCATAAAGCAGTGGGCAAGCGACCAAGGAGCTTGCGAACAGGTGAGTGCTAACAGGGAGTTTAGAGAGGGAGTTCTCCAGGTAAAGGAGAAGCAGATACAGGACTCTTGAGGGAAGTGTGTGTTGTTATTGGGGCTTTCTTACTGTGTGCTGAGCTAGTGTTTGTGAGTGAGGGTTGGTGTGTGGTGGTATATGGGTTTGTTGTTCTTTTTTTTTTCTGTGTTTGTGAGTGAGGCTTTAGAGAGGGAGTTCTCCAGGTAGAGGAGAAGCAGATACAGGACTCTGAGGGAAGTGTGTGTTGTGTTTGGGGCTTTCTTGCTGTGCTGAGCTTGTGTTTGTGAGTGAGGGTTGGTGTGTGGGGTTTTTTTTCCCCATGGCTGTGTCTAGACTGGCAAGTTTTTCCGCAAAAGCGGCCGCTTTTGTGGAAAAACTTGCCAGCTGTCTAGACTGGCTGCTTGAATTTGCGCAAGAACACTGACGATCTAATGTATGATCGTCAGTGTTCTTGCGCAAATACAATGACTCTCCCGTTCGGGAAAAAGCCCTCTTGTGCAAATGCTTTTGCGCAAGAGGGCCAGTGTAGACAGCTGAGAACCATTTTGTGCAAAAAAGCCCTGATGGCGAAAATGGCGATCGGGGCTTTCTTGCGCAAAACCGCATCTAGAGTGGCACGGACGCTTTTCCGCAAAAAGTGCTTTTGCGCAAAAGCATCCGTGCCAATCTAGACACTCTTTTCCGCAAATGCTTTCAACGGAAAAACTTTTCCGTTAAAAGCATTTGTGGAAAATCATGCCAGTCTAGACGCAGCCCCTGTCTTTGTAAGTGAGGCTTTTTTTTTTCTTTCCCCTCCCCCTCTCCTTCATGGAGTGTGTGCTGTGAGTGGCAGGTGGAAACTGTTGGCTTCTAATTAAAGTTTGAATTCTAGAAACCTCTGCTGATTGGCTGAGCCTTGGTAGGGGGAGGGACTTTCAGGCAGTCCAGGGCTTTATAAAGCAGTGGGCAAGCAACCAAGGAGCTTGCGAACAGGTGAGTGCTAACAGGGAGTTTAGAGAGGGAGTTGGGAAGGGCGCGAGGTTCTCTTGCTTTTCTTTTTAAATCCTTTCTCCAGGACAGCAGGGATGGATGGTGATAGGTCTGCTTGTGCCATGTTTGTCTTCCTCCCGGAAGAATGAACAGATTTCATCTGCACAAAGTGCAATCTGGTCGCCATTTTGGAAGAAAAAATTAGAGGACTGGAGGCCCAAGTGTCAACCCTACGCTCGATCAGAGAGGATGAAGATTTCCTCGATAGAAGTCAGCGTTTAATCTTGCAAGCATGGCAGGCGGAAGAGCCGGAGAGGGCAGGAAGAGAACTGGCAGCACGTAACTTCTAGAAGGGGAAAAAGGCCAGCACAGGAATCCCCCAATGCTATAGAGGTAAGTAATCACTTTCAGGCTCTCTCCACAGGCTCTGCAGTGGTGAATGCTTTGGAAGGGACCACACAAGGAAGAAACCGCAAGGGAACACCGTCTACTGGAAGGCATGGGATGCGTAGTCCTAGGGATGGGGGTTCCACAACCACCACCCCCAAAAGAAGACGACGGGTGGTGGTGGTCGGGGACTCCCTCCTAAGAGGGACTGAGCCATCCATCTGCCGTCCGGACCTGGACTCTCGAGAGGTGTGCTTCTTACCGGGAGCTCGAATTCATGATGTGACTGAGAGGCTTACCAAGCTGATCAAACCTTCGGATCACTACCCCTTCCTGCTTCTCCATGTGGGAACTAACAATACGGCCAAGAATGACCTTGAGTGGGTTACTGCGGATTATGTAGTGCTGGGAAGAACGATCCAAGAATCTGGAGCACAAGTGGTGTTCTTGTCCATCCTCCCTGTTGAAGGGAAAGGACTGGGCAGGGATCGTCAAATTGAGGAAGTAAATGCGTGGTTGCGCAGGTGGTGTCACAGAGAGGGCTTTGGTTTCTTCGACCATGGGACTCTGTTCCGGGCACAAGGATTGTTAGGAAGAGATGGGATCCACCTAACCAAGGGTATGTCTACACTACCACCCTAGTTCGAACTAGGGTGGTTAATGTAGGCATTCGAAGTTGCAAATGAAGCCCGGGATTTAAATATCCCGGGCTTCATTTGCATCTTGCTGGGCGGGCGCCATTTTTAAATCCCCTTAGGTCGAACTCCGTGCCCGCGGCTACAGGCGGCACAGAGTAGGTAGTTCGAATTAGGATCTCTAATTCGAACTACCGTTACTCCTCATGGAACGTCTTCACGTCGTCTTCTTTTGGGGGTGGTGGTTGTGGAACCCCCATCCCTAGGACTACGCATCCCATGCCTTCCAGTAGATGGTGTTCCCTTGCGGTTTCTTCCTTGTGTGGTCCCTTCCAAAGCATTCACCACTGCAGAGCCTGTGGAGAGAGCCTGAAAGCGATTACTTACCTCTATAGCATTGGGGGATTCCTGTGCTGGCCTTTTTCCCCTTCTAGAAGTTACGTGCTGCCAGTTCTCTTCCTGCCCTCTCCGGCTCTTCCGCCTGCCATGCTTGCAAGATTAAACGCTGACTTCTATCGAGGAAATCTTCATCCTCTCTGATCGAGCGTAGGGTTGACACTTGGGCCTCCAGTCCTCTAATTTTTTCTTCCAAAATGGCGACCAGATTGCACTTTGTGCAGATGAAATCTGTTCATTCTTCCGGGAGGAAGACAAACATGGCACAAGCAGACCTATCACCATCCATCCCTGCTGTCCCAGAGAAAGGATTTAAAAAGAAAGGCAAGAGAACCTCGCGCCCTTCCCAACTCCCTCTCTAAACTCCCTGTTAGCACCTCGTGGAACGAGCTGTACCGGTAGTTCGAATTAGAGATCCTAATTCGAACTACCTACTCCGAGCCGCATGTAGCCGCGGGCACAGAGTTCGACCTAAGGGGATTTAAAAATGGCGCCCGCCCGGCAAGATGCAAATGAAGCCCGGGATATTTAAATCCCGGGCTTCATTTGCAACTTCGAATGCCTATATTAACCACCCTAGTTCGAACTAGGGTGGTAGTGTAGACATACCCCAAGAGAGGAAGAAACATCTTCGCAGGCAGGCTTGCAAACCTAGTGAGGAGGGCTTTAAACTAGGTTCGTTGGGGGACGGTGACCAAAACCCTGAGGGGAGTGGGAAAGTTGGCTATCGGGAAGAAATGCAAAGAGGAACGAGCAAGAAAGGAGGACCCCTGATTCGAATGGAGAAGATAGGGTGATCAACTGGTTATCTGAGGTGTTTGTACACTAATGCGAGAAGCCTGGGCAACATACAGGAAGAACTGGAGGCCCTGGCCCAGTCCAAGAAATATGATTTAATTGGGATAACAGAGACTTGGTGGGATGACTCGCATGACTTGAGCACAGTCATGGAAGGGTATAAATTGTTCAGGAAGAACAGGCAGGGGAGAAAAGGAGGAGGAGTTGCACTATATGTAAGAGAGCACTATGATTGCTCAGAACTCCAGTATATAGAGGGAGAAAAACCTGTTGAGAGTCTATGGGTTAAGGTTAGAGGTGCAAACAACAGCAGTGATGTTGTGGTTGGTGTCTACTACAGGCCACCAAATCAGGTGGATGAGGTAGATGAGGCTTTCTTCGGACAACTGAGAGAAGCTTCCAGATTGCAGGCCCTGGTTCTCGTGGGGGACTTTAATCACCCTGACATCTGTTGGGAAACCAATACGGCAGTACACAGGCAATCCAGGAAGTTTTTGGAGAATGTTGGGGATAACTTCTTGGTACAAGTGCTGAAGGATCCGACCAGGGGCCGTGCGCAGCTTGACCTTCTGCTCACAAAACAGGGAGGAACTAATAGGGGAAGTAGAGGTGGGTGACAACCTGGGAAGCAGTGATCATGAGATGCTAGATTTCAGGATCCTGACCAAAGGAAGAAAAGAGAGTAGTAAAATACACAGCTTGGACTTCAGAAAAGCAGATTTTGACTCCCTCAGAGACCTGATGGGCAGAATCCCCTGGGATACTAACATGAAAGGGAAAGGAGTCCAGGACAGCTGGCAGCATTTTAAAGAAGCCTTACTGAAGGCACAAAAAGATATCATCCCAATGCATAGCAAGAGAGGCAAACATGGTTGGAGACCAGATTGGCTTACTGGGGAAATCCTTGGTGGACTTAAGCACAAAAAGGAAGCTTACAAAAAGTGGAAACGTGGACAAATGTCAGGGAGGGGTTTAAATGTACAGCTTGAGAATGCCGGGGGGTTATCAGGAAGGCGAAAGCGCAAGTGGAATTGCGACTGGCAAAGGATGTGAAGGATAACAAGAAAGGTTTCGACAGGCATGTTAACAAGAAGAAGGTGATCAGAGAGGGTGTGCGGCCCCTACTGGATGAAGGAGGTAACCTAGTGACAGATGATGTGGGGAAAGCTGAAGTACTCAATGCTTTCTTTGCTTCTGTATTCACAGACAAGGTCGGCTCCTGGACTAATGCGCTAAGTGACACAAGATGGGATGAAGATCGACAGCCCTTGGTGGGTAAGGAACAGGTTAGGAACTATTTAGAAAAGCTAAACGTACACAAATCCATGGGTTCGGACTTAATGCATCCGAGGGTACTGAGGGAGTTGGCAAATGTCATTGAGGAGCCTTTGGCCATTATCTTTGAAAAGTCGTGGAGATCGGGAAAGATCCCGGATGATTGGAAAAAGGCAAATGTAGTGCCCATCTTCAAAAAAGGCAAGAAGGACGATCCAGGGAACTGTAGGCCGGTCAGTCTTACCTCGGTTCCTGGAAAAATCATGGAAGGGATCCTTAAGGAATCCATTTTGAGGCACTTGGAAGAGAGGAAAGTGATTAGGAATAGTCACATGGATTCACGAAGGGCAAGCCGTGCCTGACCAATCTGATTAGCTTCTATGATGAGGTAACTGACTCTGTGGACATGGGAAAGTCAGTGGATGTGATATACCTTGACTTTAGCAAGGCTTTTGATACGGTCTCCCACAGTATTCTTGACAGCAAGTTAAGGGAATGTGGATTGGATAAATGGACGGTAAGATGGATAGGAAGCTGGCTAGAAGGCCGGGCCCAGCGGGTAGTGATCAACGGCTCGATGTCAGGATGGTGGTCGGTTTCTAGCAGAGTGCCCCAAGGTTCAGGTCTAGGACCAGTTTTGTTCAATATTTTTATTAATGACCTGGATGAGGGGATGGTCTGCACCCTCAGCAAGTTTGCAGATGACACTAAGCTCGGGGGAGAGGTAGATACGCTTGAGGGCAGGAATAGAGTCCAGAGTGACTTAGACAAATTGGAGGATTGGGCCACAAGAAATCTGATGAGGTTCAAAAAGGACAAGTGCAGAGTCCTGCACTTGGGACGGACGAATCCTAAGCATTGTTACAGGCTGGGGACCAACCAGCTAAATAGTAGTTCTGCAGAAAAGGACCTGGGCAACCAAAATGATTAGGGGGCTGGAGCATATGACCTATGAGGAGAGGCTGAGGGAGTTGGGTCTGTTTAGTCTGCAGAAGAGAAGAGTGAGGGGGGGATTTGATAGCAGCCTTCAACTTCCTGAAGGGAGGTTCCAAAGAGGATTGAGAAAGGCTGTTCTTAGTGGTGACAGATGGCACAACAAGGAGCAATGGTCTCAAGTTGCGGTGGGAGAGGTCCAGGTTGGATATTAGGAAAAACTATTTCACTTGGAGAGTGGTGAAGCACTGGAATGGGTTACCTAGGGAAGTAGTGGAGTCTCCATCCCTAGAAGTGTTTAAGTCTCAGCTTGACAAAGCCTTGGCTGGGTTGATTTAGTTGGGATTGGTCCTGCCTAGAGCAGGGGGCTGGACTTGATGACCTTGCAAGGTCTTTTCCAGTTCTATGGTTCTATGATTCTATGATCTGATGTATTCGTCATATCACTGATCCTGCCTACCAGCTCTCTGGGGCACACCACCTTGTTTTGCTAGGCCAGATGCTCTGATCCCGCCCAGAAAAAGGTAGAGAGTTGGAGTAACAGCCCCCAGCAGAGTAACACAGATGCTGATAACATCTCAGATCTGAGGTTACATCTACACTACAAGCTTTTTGCGCAAAAACCAGCGGAGCATCTACACCTCAAGTGCACTTTTGCGCAAGTAAATCGGCAGAAGAGAAGGCTTTTGGCAGTACAGTTATTCCTCTCCCCATGAGGAATAACTCCTTTTTGCGCAAGAGTTCTTGCGCAAAAAGGCAAGTGTGGACGCTCCACAGTTTTCTTGTCAAGAAACCCCTATCTGAAAAAGCACAGGTGCTCTGATGGCTATTCTGTGAATGGGAATCAGAGCTTTCTTGCATAAGAGTGCCCATACAGAGTGGATGCTCTCTTGCACAAGAGTATATCACTTTTGCAATGCGCTTTGAGGTCTTGACGCGCTTTTGCGAAATAATTTTTTGCTGAAGAACTCTTCCGCAAAAGGCTTCTTGCGCAAAACCCCTGTAGTGTAGGCTAAGCCTGAGAGGGCTCATTTTTTAACATCTGACAGAACCCAGGAACAGTCTCCCAAAGTGACCAAACCCCCAAATGAAGCCATCTTACTCTGTATAAAAGTTTTACATACAGAGAAAGAGATAAATGTACAGATGTTGTTCCCCTGCCCTCCCCCCCCCAGGTAACAATTATTTACATTGGATTTGATAATAAACAGAAGTAGAATTTAAATGGCTGTATGTGATGTTACAAATAATAATTTCTCATCCTAGTCCTTATTTCTGGTAAAGTTATTTAGCCCAGAGCTGAATTTTTTCAGATGTGGGCCCAGCTTTTTCTCCATTCCCCCACCTCCTTAGAGTTCTCTGATTCTAGCTCTCTTTTGTGATGGGAGGCCATCTATTAAGTCAGCTGATGACCCTCGTTGTTTACTCTCCATCCCTTAAATAGAATTTCCCCAGGGCAGGAATCCTTAGTTCAGTTCTTCCCTCCCAGAAGAGTACAAAATTCAAGATGGATTCCAGCTCCAGGTGCCATGGTCACCTGACGTTGTAGGACCAACCCCAACCCACCTTTCCTGGGGAAACAAGACTATTCACAGATCATTGTCTTGAGCACCAGGCCATTAAGTTCCTGAACTATCACTAATGGCTTTCACTAGAAGACCTGGATTAATAAACAGGTTTGTGCTTCATATTTCTAATTTCATATACAAGAAAGATACAAGCACACAAATAGAATATACACATTCAACGGATGGCAAGGTTTTCCATGAATGATTACATCCTGCATTTTGCATAAAGCATATTCAAGTTAGGCACATTCACATTCAAACACATTTCCATAAAAATATGGGGCATAGTTTTACATTGAGATCTTCTCAGACAACTCTTGGTGCAAGCTTTCTGGGCCTGCTGATTTTAAAATGTTTAGCCTTATATATATGTGGTCTATCATCCTTTTTGGTTACTAATGGGCTGTGAAGTACTTAATCTACCTCATAATTTTAGTACATCATCTGGTTTCCTTCCAAATACTGATAATCATTAGTACAATTTTTATCATCTCCATCTAGGAATGGGTCTATACCATTGCTAGGATACTTTAAAAAAAATTTATTGACCCTTCCCCTGCCAGTCAGGGATCTTCCCCAGATGTCCTTAACTTCCCTTATAAATTGGAAGTTATGAAATTTATTGAAAATTGATATCAATTGCTCTTTCCCATACCTCCTTTTGTTCCTCCGTTATATTGCTGTTTGTTAGAATCATCACTTCCTTTCTTTCGTCAAAAACAGCACCATTATGTATTGGTGGCTTAGGGGTTGGAACTTTGCAGAAAATTATAACTATAAAACAGGACCCAAACCATACCAAATTCAGAATCCAAATATAAATCCAGATACAAATGTCATAACTGGCTGTGTATTTCTATAGGATCTAATCTTACAGGGTGTTGAGTGCCTTTGTCTCTCATCAACTTCTATGGGAATCAACTATGTTCAGAATTTGACAGGATTAGGCCTATAATGAACCAACCAAAATATCTTACCTGAAGATCTTCAACTCTGCCGGGCTGTTCAAAATCTGTATCTTTCATTAGTGTATTAACCAATCACACCCGCAAGTGTTTTCTCTGTTCTATTCAAGTTGATTTCTATCCAAGGCAGAACAGTTCTCAATATTAGCAATATAGGATCTTATATAAACCTGGCTAGTAGATAAGAAAAACTTTCTTATTCAAGAATCCACATTCCTAAGATTAAAGAGAACCACGTGAAAAACAACTAAGAAAAAAAAATTGTAAGGCAAGAGCAAATATTACCATTGATATTAAGTCTTTATGCCTGCAACATTTCAAATCTATTTTCTTTTAAAAATGTCTTTAGATCTGTTTCTTTGTAGCTTTATCAGCTACTTTTGCAATTGATAACACTTATAAGAAAACAATGCCCTGACTTTTCATTTAAAAATATCAACATTGGTGGGAGATGTGCTGCTGCCTCATTTCAACTCTCATTGTTGTGTTCTTCAACTACAGAATCATTTCATTCAATTCACATTGAGAAAGCACTGGCAGCTAGTTCTTCAATCCCTTCCCACAGCCCCCAGTCTAGAACACTTTGAGAACATGGTGCCTTTCCTTGGAAAATAGAGAAGCAGCTTCAAGAATTGTGAAGTTTGTATTGCAAACTCCTTTCAGTAATGAAATAACTATAAAGGCAGATCTGATCTGTCAAAGCCAACTAATTCTTACACAGCTATTCCCATTGGCTTCACAGGAGATGACTTACATGAATAAGAGACACAGGTTAAGGCACATTGCCCTCATCTTCAGCTGGACTAGTGTCACTCCATCAGCTTCAGTGCAGAGTTGATGCACCCTGTCATAGGAGGACTTCTTTAATAAGTCTCTCAGAAATTACAAGATGTGAAAGCCCTTAGCACAATTTCATTAATAGTTAGAAAAAAAACCACCCGAGGAAATAAGTCCACCAGTTCCCAACTCCGATCCTAGAAGCAGTCCAGTTCAGGGGTATGAGTAGTAACAAAGTACCAGTGTTACTTCTCCATACTATCTGCTTGCCTGTTGACATCAGAATGATCATACTGGGCCGGACCAAAGAGCCCATATAGCCCAGTATCTTGTCTTCTGTCAATGGCCAATGCCAGGTGCCCTGTGTACTCTGAATGCATTTACTGCAGGCCCCTTATCAGCACCAGGGTATGTTTCAGTGCAGTTGTCAGTTTCTACTGTTCCTGGGCTCCTTGATCTGCTGGCTGGAAGTTGACTATCGGCGGGGAGCGGAGGAAGGCTGCTGCAGCTGCAGCCCCTGTCTGCAGCCAGCCCAGGCTGCCACAAACAGTGGCTCAGGCTGGCTGTGGACAGGGGCTGCTCCAGTAGCAGCCCCTCTTTGCAGCCATGCCCGGCTCCTGTGAACAAAGGTTGCTCTGGCCTCTTGCTTCTATGTGCAAGAAGCACAGTCCTTGCACATAGAAGCACAAGGCATTTCTGTTGCTTCTAAACCCCTTTTGAGAGCTGTGGTATCTGAACTCTGCTCTCTAAGCCCGGTCTACACTCGATCTGGAAGGTCGGCTTAAGACACACAACTCCAGCTACACAAAATGCAGGAGCAAACACTCCCATCAGCTTCCTTTACTCCTCACAAAACAGAGTATCAGACACCAACAGGAGCTGCCCTTAGCATTTCATTTACATTACAGGTCTATACTAACCCCTCTAAATTGAACTCTAGAAGATCGACCTCTGGAGTGTTGATCTTGCAGTAAGTACATATGCATGCCTTCACAGCATAGCATGTCTTCTGGCCTTTGACATTATGAATAGAACAATGCAACAAAGACAGATAACCAAACTACAAAAAAAAATTGAGAATGGAGAATGTTTAAAAGTAGATGCCATGAATCAGTTTAGCTTATCTGTAACCCAGCCTGCACTGTCAATCTATTGAAGTTACCCAAAGAAGATAGCACAGTATCAGAAAATAAAGTTTTTCTTCCTTTGACCCTGGTAGAACAGGAGCACACATCACCAGCTGAGCTTTTCTTTGAGATTTAAATATTTTTTCCAATCAAAAAGCTGCATTGTTCATAAAATTTAATGCTTTAACTTTGTCCAGTTTCCAGTTTCTGGAGGTAAATCCTAAAAGGCTCACCGTGGCATTTTAAAAAAAACTGCCACCACAAATCTTGGGAATTTTGTATCTAACCTTGCTTTTAAGTGCTTGCATGACTAATAAAGTGTGACATTGCTGAGATTTGCTAGCCTTCTTTTCTGTAACATAAGTTCCAGCTGACAAAATATGGCTAAATTTAGATACCTGCAGCAAACAGGAACCTTCAAAACAAAAAGTGGCTTACGGATAAAAATGAGCTGTGACATGTTTGTGCTCCAACATACGTAAGTTCATATAACCCCTTGTCTGCTGTCCCATTCGCAATTATGGGTTGGCTATGAAAAATAGGTTGCTGAAATCTACCTATTCTGATTTGCTGTTCCATTGGTGGCAGATGGATCTCAGAGGGGCTTTTGTCTAAAAATAAAATGCTGTTTCCCTAAAATAATGGAAAAAATATTCACTCTGTAGATACAATAATTGATAGAAGAGACAATCTCAGAAATACCGGGGAAATACCATACAGCAGAATCTCCATGTTATAAATACATGCCATTAACATACTGTATTTTTCTTCTCCTCAATTCACTGCATGTCTTTAAAATAAGAGAATGTGGTCTTAAAAGGCCAAGTCACCACCACAATATTAGTAATAAATGTGAGTCATCTGATGTTTCCTATATAAAGATGATTTACAAGGGGAGTAAAGCATGGTAAAATGACATAAAATAGGAATGTGGACATTTAAATTTTCTGGCTTAGTCTTAAGTTTCCAGATCTCAGATTTGTTTTGTTTTTGCATTGCACCAAATGGATGCCATAAAAACTGCATAAAGATGATTTAAAAACCCACAAGTGTGCTGGCCTTACAATACTCTCACTGACAGATTTAGTCCCCATATTTAAAAGAAAGTTCATCTTGAAGTACTTGCAAAAAAAATTTTCTTAAGAAAAACTGAAGTACCAGTGAAAATTCAATTTTCAAGCTATTAACTTTACCTGACTAATCCAGTTAGAGTGCTGAACGGCTGCTAAATGTTCTTTTAACAATATCACTTCCTCTAGTTCAGACATTTTATTGCACTTTCAACAGACAAAACTTAAATATACTCCGCAAATAATACATTTTCAGTAAGAGAAAATTGATTTTTTTCTTCAATATTCTTAACAAGGAGTGGTGAATTTATGCCATCCAGGAGATAATATGGCATGATCACTCTCCAAACCCCAAAGAGCATTAGGATTGAGGATATATATGTTTTTTCTGCAAATTTGTAAAGTCAATATAGAGAATACTAAATGGCTCAAATGCATTTCTGAGCCTTCTTACCAATGAGAAAGATGACAAGACTTTAATCAGAGAATCTAGCAACAAATGCTAGGAGTCTGACTAATAAGATGGGTGAACTAGAGTACCTAGTATTAAATGAGGAGATTGACATAATAGGCATCACTGAAACCTAGTGGAATGAGGAAAATCTGTGGGACACAATCATACCAGGATATAAAATATATCGAAAGGATAGAGCAGGCCGGGTGAGTGGTGGAGTGGCACTGTATGTGAAAGATAATGTAGAATCAAATGAAATAAAAATATTAAGTGAATCAACATGTTCAATAGAATCACTATGGATAGTAATTCCATGCTCCAATAATAAGAAATTAGCAGTAGGGATATATTACCGACCACCTGACCAGGACAATGATACTGACATTGAAATGCTGAGGGAGATTAGAGAGGCTACCAGAATAAAGAACTCTATAATAATGGGGGATTTTAATTATCCCCATATTGACTGGGTACATGTCACCTCAGGAAGAGAAGCAGAGATAAAAATTCTCAATGGCCTAAATGACTGCTTCCTGGAGCAGCTGGTGCAGGAACCCACAAGGGGAGAGGCAATTCTCGATTTAGTCCTGAGTGGAGTGCAGGATCAGATCCAGGAAATAACCGTTACAGGACCACTTGGGAATAGTGACCATAATATAATAACATTCAACATTCCTGTGGTGGGTAGAACACCTCAGCAGTCCAGCACCCTTGCATTTAATTTCAAAAAGGGGAATTACACAAAAATGAGGAGGCTAGTTAAACAGAAATTAAAAGGCACAGTGACTAGAGCCAAATTCCTGCAAGCTGCATGGAAACTTTTTAAAGACACCATAATAGAGGCCCAACTTAAATGTATACCCCAAATTAAAAAACATAGCAAGAGACCTAAAAAAGAGTCACCGTGGCTTAACCACCATGTAAAAGAAGCAGTGAGGGACAAAAAGGCATCTTTTAAGAAGTGGAAGTCCAATCCTAGTGAGATAAATAGAAAGGAACATAAACACTGTCAAATCAAGTGTAAAAATGTAATAAGAAAAGCAAAAAAAGATTTTGAGGAACAGCTAGCCAAAAACTCAAAAAGAAATAACAAAATGTTTTTTAAGTACATTAGAAGCAGGAAGCCTGCTAAAAAACCTGTGGGTCCCCTAGACGATCGAACTATAAAAGGCGCAATCAAGGACGATAAAGCCATTGCGGAGAAACGAAATGATTTCTTTGCTTCAGTCTTCACGGCTGAGGACGTTGGGGAGATTCCCAAATCTGCACCGTCCTTTGTGGGTGATGAATCTGAGGAACTGTCCCGGATTGAAGTGTCATTAGAGGAGGTTTTGGAACAAATAGAAAAACTTAATGTTAACAAATCTCCAGGACCGGATGGCATTCTTCCAAGGGTTCTAAAAGAACTCAAATGGGAAATTGCTGAACTATTATCTGTGGTTTGTAACCTATCCCTTAAATCGGCTTCCGTACCTAATGACTGGAAGGTAGCCAACATGACACCAATATTTAAAAAGGGCTCTAGAGGCGATCCGGGCAATTACAGACCGGTAAGTCTAACTTCAGTACCGGGCAAATTAGTCAAAACAATAGTAAAGAATAAAATTGTGAAGCATGTAGAAGAACATAATTTGTTGGACAAAAGTCAACATGGTTTCTGTAAAGGGAAATCCTGTCTTACTAACCTATTAGAGTTCTTTGAAGGGGTTAACAAACATGCGGACAAGGGGGATCCAGTAGATATAGTATACTTAGATTTTCAGAAAGCCTTTGACAAGGTCCCTCACCAAAGGCTCTTGTGTAAATTACATGGCCATGGGATAAGAGGGAAGGTCCTTTCTTGGATTGAGAATTGGTTAAAAGACAGGAAACAAAGGGTAGGAATAAATGGTAAATTTTCAGAATGGAGAGGGGTAACTAGTGGTGTCCCCCAAGGGTCGGTCCTAGGACCAATCCTGTTCAACTTATTCATAAATGATCTGGAGAAAGGGGTAAGCAGTGAGGTGGTAAAGTTTGCAGATGATACCAAACTGTTTAGAATAGTCAAGACAGAAGCAGACTGTGAGGGACTCCAAGAAGATCTCACCAAACTGAGTGATTGGGCAACAAAATGGCAAATGAAATTTAATGTGGATAAGTGTAAAGTAATGCACATCGGGAAAAATAACCCCAACTATACGTACTATATGATGGGGGCTAATTTGGCTACGACAAATCAGGAAAGAGATCTTGGAGTTATCGTGGACAGTTCTCTGAAAACTTCCACGCAGTGTGCAGCGGCGGTCAAAAAGGCAAATAGGATGCTAGGAATTATTAAGAAAGGGATAGAAAATAAGACCCAGAATATCTTACTGCCCCTGTATAAAACTATGGTACGCCCACATCTTGAATACTGTGTACAGATGTGGTCTCCTCACCTCAAAAAAGATATTTTGGCCTTGGAAAGGGTTCAGAAAAGGGCAACTAAAATGATGAGGGGTTTGGAACGGGTCCCATATGAGGAGAGGCTAAAGAGACTGGGACTTTTCAGTTTAGAAAAGAGGAGACTGAGGGGGGATATGATAGAGGTATATAAAATCATGAGTGGTGTGGAGAAGGCCGATAAAAAGAAGTTATTTATTAGTTCCCTAAATAGAAGAACTAGAGGACACCAAATGAAATTAATGGGTAGCAGGTTTAAAACTAATAAAAGAAAGTTCTTCTTCACACAGCGTGTAGTCAGCCTGTGGAACTCCTTGCCAGAGGAGGCTGTGAAGGCTAGGACTATAATAGAGTTTAAAGAGAAGCTAGAGAATTTCATGGAGGTTAGGTCCATAAAAGGCTATTAGCCAGGGGATAAAATGGTGTCCTTGGCCTCTGTTTGTCAGAGGCTGGAGAGGGATGGCAGGAGACAAATCACTTGATCATTGTCTTCGGTCCACCCTCTCTGGGGCACCTGGTGCTGGCCACTGTCGGCAGACAGGATACTAGGCTAGATGGACCTTTGGTCTGACCCAGTACGGCCATTCTTATGTTCTTATGTTCTAACAATTTTAGCCCCTGGTTCTGCTATGAACAGCATGTGCAGCTAAACTCATGGAAGGTTTTAGGGCTTTACAATACAGTTAGATTGTTCACAAAGGCTATGTCTAGACTACATGGCTCCGTTGACGGAACCATGTAAAATAGTTTATTCAGCATAGGCAAAGAAGCGGGGATTTAAATAATCCCCGCTTCACTAAAATAAAAATGGCCGCCGCGCTGTGCCAACGATCAGCTGATCCAGCACAGCGAGTCAGTCTAGACGCGCCAAGGTTGACAAGGGAAGCCTTTTTCAACAGTTCCGGTAAACCTCGTTTCACGAGGCATACCAGAGTGGTTGACAAAGGCTTCCCTTGTCGACCGCGGCACATCTAGACTGCCTTGCTGTGCCGGATCAGCTGATCGTTGGCACAGCGCGGCGGCCATTTTTATTTTAATGAAGCGGGGAATATTTAAATCCCCGCTTCTTTGCCTATGCCGAATAAACTGTTTTACATGGCTCCGTCGACGGAGCCATGTAATCTAGACATAGCCAAAGTTGCTGGAGCAATTTCATACTGGGGTAAATTCACTGAAGTCAGGGGAGTTACTCTGGGGATTAAATTGGTTTTCAAAATTCAAAGTTAACAATAATCAATTTCCAACAGTATTTTATAATAGAAAAATTATCTTTCAATATGCAGAAGAATCAAATAATTTTCACAACAAGCAGCATTAAAAACCCACATACCTATTGTATCATCTTTGTACAATTTTGTTGCTCTAACTGGTTTTCATATTTAATTCACTATGAATTATTTGTCTTTAAGTGATGATTCAGCATCTCATTAACTTGTGCTATATCTTAGGATAAATAAAAGCGAAGCTTATTTTAAGCAACAGCCGGTTTCCCTATGAAACATGCACTAGAAACAAGAACAAAATAGCTTTTACCATTAATGGATCGGAACAATACAAGATAACATTAGAATGACCACAAGACTTTAGACACTCCAGCATGAGAGAAAGCTCACCATATTGGTACTGGAAAATATCTTATAACAGGACATAATCCTCATCACGTTTTTCTTTTTGAAGATCTATTATTCGGTTACTAAATCTCTCAATATTGTCTATGTGCCTATTCTGTAGTGGTTTCAGATGAACTAAGTGACATTAACCCTGCTGATTAAGATCAATTTACGTGATTCTGGAATTAATCTGTCACTCCTTTGTGAGATCCACACCACCCAATTACCTGGAGTGTCTCAGGTATGACTTCTGACCCCTTTATCAGGATGACTACAGTATTTACAGTGCTGCCACATGAACTGCTTTAGCTCGCAACCTTTAACAGCAGTGGAAGATCACTCCACTGCTGCCATCTTTACTGTGCACTGGGGCTACATTTAAGCAACCAAAAAGGGATTAGCAGAGGCAACAGCAGGTCAGAGTCTGAGATGCCAAGTGGGAATGTGGCCCTGGGCAATATAGGCTGCTATGAGCTGACATTAACTCTCCCCCCATTCACCTCTCCTTTTGTAGCATGAAAACCCACAAAGCATGACACCTACTGAGTAATCATGCCTCTCAAAACAACTCAGAATTTGCTGCAGCCCCTATGATATCCATAAGAGACTTCTGGCCGTATGGTACCTGGAGCTTGAATACCAGTAAAACTCATCTTCGTGCCTCAAGGACCAATAAAGGGCAGTGGAAAACAGGAGTGTCAGAGACAGAAACTTTGTCCTATGATGCAACCCCACCTGGGAGGAACAGAAAGACATAAGAGGAGAAGTAACGCTAAAAATATCAGAGGAGGGCAGAGGTGCCACACACAGCTCAGAGATAATGATACCACAATATTATACTTTCAGCTAATTTCAACAAGAGTGCGTTGAAACATGTTAAATATGTTGTGCTAATACCTTCCCTCTCTCCCCAGAGTTTTCCATTAATATTTTCTGGTTTGGAAGATTTCTCTGTCCTTCTCTTCAGTCTCTACACCTGTTTTCATGTTCTGCTTTGCCCCTTGAAAAAGGAGTGTGGGGGGCATGAAAAGAAAGGCAGGGGAGATCCCTTTAACACTCATTTTTCTCATTATAACACAAACATTTGAAATAAACATTTCCATTTATTTAAAAATTTTGATATATGGCGGGGGGAGGGGGAGAAAGCCATTTTTTGTCAAAAATCCTGGTGATGAAAAGTTTCATTTAGCTGTAACTGTAATAAACAGCGACAAAATACTGTAAAGCCATCAATCTGATCTATTATTCTGTTTTAAGTTCTAAATGTATGAGTATCATGACAGACTACAAGTAGTGCAAAGAACTTCTTTGTGCCACAAAACATCATCTGGTGCAACCACAAGGAACAAGCCCCCCACAATAGAGCAGGAAACCTAACTCAGCCCCTTGATGAAATAAGGGAACAACAAGGCTAATTGGGATTTAATTGGGATTGGTCCTGCCTTGGGCAGGGGGCTGGATGTGATGGCCTTCTAAGGTCTCTTCCAGCTCTATGGTTCTATGATTCTATGAAAGCTATTTAAAGTGCAATCTTCGGCTGCAGGAATTGGGAACAGATCATAAACCTTCAGACTTTGATTCAGACACTGAAATCAGTCAGGGTATGTCTACACTACAGCGTTATTTCAATATATCTAATTTCGAAATAGTTATTTCGAAATAGCTTATTTTGAAATAACGCGTCTACACACAAAATGCATTTCGAAATAGCTTTTTGCTATTTCGAAATATCGCGTCCACACCGAGTGGATGCTGAATCGCATTTAAGGCCGGCCGGAACCAGGTCCAGCAGGGCATCAGGTTAGGAGCTACTTTGTGAGGCCTGTGCTTAAAGGGACCCCACCTGGACAGCCGGTTCTCAGCTTTCCCTGCTTGCTTGCCTACCTTGATGAGGGACAGCAAAGCATTTTGTCTCTGCGTGCTCTGGTTGCCCTCACTCGGGACACCACAGCACTCTGCAACATGGAGCCAGAGCTGCCCCTGGGCACTCTGGTGCTTCTCTTGGACATGTTGCTGCGAGCCTGGCTGCACTTTCTGCAGGCTGCCATCTGGGAGGTCCATCGGGGGGCTGTCAGTATCCAGGAGGCCCTGCAGGAGAGCTTCCACCCTGAGGAGCACTAAAAGCCTCCCTGGTCTGCCCCACTGGGGACTTGTGCCTCTTTCCTCCCTCACGTCCTTCCACTTACCCCTCCCTAACCCCCCTTCCTGATGTCAAATAAAATACATGTATTTTCATGAACACAAACTCTCTTTATTTAACAAAACTGGGGCGGGGGGAATAAAACTCAGGTGAGACTGGGGAAAGGAGGCGGGAGAGGGGAAGAGAGAGGGTGGGAGAGGGGAGGGGAAACCTGGGAGGAGAGAGCTGGAAGGGGGAAGCAAGGGGAAGAAGGGGGAGGGGAAGCTCAGGGCTCAGGGTTGGGGGTCTCGCCAGATCACCTTGATTTTCATGCAAACCTGCTCCTGGGTTTGCATGTGGCCTTTGGTGGCCAGGCTGGCAGCTATCCTGCCATAGATGGCCGCGTTCCTCCATTTAGTGCAGTGATCATGGTCATTGGGGGCATCCCCCCCAAACCTGAATAATGTCCATGTTCTCCACCTTGGACCAGGAAGGCACCCACCTTCTACGGGCCCTGGCAGGCTCCTGGGAGCTGGCAGACTGCTCCTGGGGAGCGGTGGAGGGCTGGCTGCCAGTGGTTTGCTGGCTCACGTTTTGGGGCCAGTGGGTCAGGGGCAGTGACTGCTGCTTCTGTGCTGGCAGGCTTGGAGCTGGCACAGGCACTGTGGGCCAGAGTCTACCCCTTTAAGGGCTCTGGGGAGTGGGGGAGGGAGAGGAGTGTTCTTGGTTGTGGCCAGAGTGTCCACCAGGGCACCCTGTGAAGGCTGGAGGCCCCCTATTTCAAAATAAGTGTCTACACAGCACTTATTTCAAAGTAGAAATTTTGAAATTGGAGATATTCCTTGTGGAATGAGGTTTACCAATTTCAAAATAAGCCCTCCGCTATTTCGATTTAATTTTGAAATAATGGAATGGCTGTGTAGATGCTAGGATAGTTATTTCAAAATAACAGTTATTTCAAAATAACTTTGCTGTGTAGGCATACCCTCAGGCTAAAATTGGGTTTAGAGCAAACAGAAGTGAAGTGCAAGGTAATGAGAAGCAACTTTCACATTAACAAAGATTTTTAAAAATTACTCATCAAATTACTGCTTCTGGGGGTGAGGGAACTTCTGCAAAGATACATTCAAACTCTTAAACTTTGGATATTCCATCTGAAAACCTACAAACAGAAAGAAAAGATGGGTAAGGTAACATCTTTTATTTGACCAGATTGTAAAAGATAAGAATCTGTTCCACCTTATTTTTCGCTGTGACTGAGTATCTTTCACAAACCCAACGAGGGGCTCTGTGGAGCATGAAAGTTTTAAGAATGGGACAACTGAGCCCCATATCTATGGGTAACTTATCACCCAATCACTCCTCCCATCCATAAGAGGGCACCCCCAGCAGCATAGTGCCCCCTATAGGAGTGACTTGGAATGACATTGACTCATCAACACCATTTCTTTGTGCTGGGAGACTCCAACCCAAATGTTGGCTGGGCAGGGCCCTCTTTAGTCTGCCAAGAAAGGGGTAGGGGCAGCAGTGACATCATAAAGGCCTGTTGCAGGCCCTCAGTCTATTAGGGGACAGTGATGGTGGTGACTTCAGAGAGAGCCTGACATCAGCTAGTCAGGACAGAGGTGCAAAGCAGGACAACCTCAGAGACTCCTGTGGCTTTGCAGCAGCTAGGCTCCTTTGGGACTGAGAGAGAATTAAGATTAATGTACAGGAGCATGAGGAGGAATCCTTCACCAGCTGCCCAGCCCCTGTCCTCCCTCGCCATCCCTTCTCGCCCACCACTGCCCTTCTCCCCGGCTCTTCCCCCATTCGGGCCCAGCCCTCCTCCTCCAAGAGCTAGGATGTTGCCATGGGGAGGTGCCCCAAGTAAGCCCGGCGTTCCACCCCATCCATTGAAGGGGAGGATACCCTCCTCATTCCTCTAGGGGTGGATGTAGGAGCCATCCCTCCCTCTGAGCCCCTGGATGCTTCACAGCGCCGTGTGGCAGCTAAGGTGACCACAACGGTTGCGGGGGGGGGGAGTAAACACCTCCCTCCCAGAGTCCCTGCATGGAGTCCACGGAGGATGCTCCCACCATCCCCACCTCTGCTGTGAGGGCAACTGCTGACCCTGCGCCAACGAGGGCGACCACATGGCGGCGGGCAGTGGATTCGCCTTCCTCTCTCAAGAGATGGAGTCTTTAGTGTTGACCCCGGCTGGCTCAGAGGGGGATCATCATGCCCTGGAAGGACAACAGTTGGCCTCTCCTTCCCCTTCTGACCCGCGACTCTCCCTTCTCCCTGCCTCTGAGTTCCCTCAGGGTGTGACCATCTGCCTGGCCATCGGCAGTACTTTGACCATGGCCACCAAACCCCTGGGTGCTCCTAGCAGGCAGGAGTTCCCATCATTACCCATCACCCCTGGTGCTGGGGCCTCCAGTGCTGCACTCCCAGTGGTGCCGGAGTCTGGCACTGGGAAGATACAAACTTCCCCCACCACTGCCACCGATCCCCTGCCCTGTGAGGAGTAACTCCTGACCAGTAACTTTTGACCGGATGGACCACGGGTACCTCCTGGGCACTCTGTGGGTCTTCGGCTTTGGGATTTGGGCCCCGCTTTGTGGGGTTTCTCCAGGTACTGTACACTTCCGCAGAGTGTTTGATCAAGCTCAACTGGACCCTGACCACACTGGTCAGCTTCGGGTGGGGAGTACATCAAGGCTGCCCACTTGGGCCAGCTGTATAATCTGGCCATTGAGCCCTTTCTCCATGTCCTTTGCAAGAGGTTGACAGGATTGGTGCTCCATGAGACGGAGATACGGCATGGAGCACACTTGTGCATGCTTTCCTTCGCCACTTCCAAGGGATCCGATATGACCGGCAGCTCCTTTATTTGAGAGGTCTTCTGTGAGACCTCTCCAAGCTGCCGGACTTCTACTAGGACCTCCTCCAGTCCTGGAAGCTGCTTGCAGTGACCAGGTCCTTGGGAGCCACTGTGGGGGCAGACCTCCTCATTCTACAAAGAGGAACAGTTAATCCGAACTAAGGACTTAGTTCGGATTAACTTTAAACTGCCGCGTGTAGCCGCGGGCAGTTAGTTTGGACTAAGGGGGATTTAAAAATGGCGGCCGGATGGGAACATGCAAATAAAGCCCAGGATATTTAAATCCCGGGCTTCATTTGCAACCCCAGTTCCCTGATTTGCCTACCTAGCTCGAACTAACGAGCTAGTGTAGACATACCCAAAGAGTGCTCAGAGACTGATCCCTTCTGATAGTGACCTTGGCTGACCACTCCACCTCCCAGTGCTCAGTCTCGATGCTGATTGGCCAAGCAGGTGGCTATTTTCCGGGAATACTTAGGTTCCGCGCGGGGCAGAAGGCAGTTTAGGGAGCTAATGCCTGTTCTCAGGCTGAGAAAGTTATGTCTGGCAGAGAGCTAACAAGTGCAGGCGTTTTGCCCGAAACAGGGAATCTGCCACACAAGGAGTGGGTGGCAGGGGGATGCAGGCCCACCCACTCCACTGTGGCCCAGTCCAGGGCCCTAACAGTGGCAGCTCTGGCTGTCCCTGGATCAGCAGGGATCCTGGCTGCAGCACACTGTCCAGTTCACTTCCATCTCCTCAGCCAGACATGGGTCAGCTACACCAGGACTACTTCCCAGTTCCCCCTGTGGGCCTACCTGGCTTGGTCCCTGCTCCTCTGGGTCTGCAGAGAACAAAGACTCTGGCAGGGTTTCCATCGGCTCAGGCTCTGGGATTATCCGTGGTCCTGGCTAGTCTGCCGTGCTTGCCAGTTGTCCTGGCTGTCCTAGCCAGTCTTCCCCTTCCCAGCAGTGTGGCTGAGCCTCCCACTTCAAGACATTGGTCAAGGCATGGGGCTTCCTCAGGGGCTAGGTTCCCACTGAGCTCTTAGCTCCAGCCTTTATACTTCCAGCCCTGCTCCTCTGTTTCCTGGGGGGCAAGACTGTGTTACTCAGGCCCTGCCCACCAGGGTGTCTTGGGAAGTTCTTCCCCTTCAGGATCAGAGGGAGGCAAAGTTAACTCATTAAGGTCCTTTTGTTTTCTTTAAGGAAGAACAAAATGAGTCACAAGCAATCATGTATTTGATTGATTGTACTGCTCCTCTGCAGTTATTGTCTCTGCACTGTTCCTGATTCTCTCTAATGTGCTTGTTCTGCTCAAATATCTGCTGAATAATGACCATCAACAATTGTTGGTCTGTAGCTCATTTTAGAGCACTTTATTCTGATCAGTCAATGAGTCCCAAGGGGCTGGTTAGGGGCAGGACATCAGCTTTGCATGGGAGGGGGTGAGTGTGGCAGTGACATCACAAAGGCCTGTTGTAGGACTTCAGTCTATTGGGTAAAGGTAGTGGGGTGGTGGTGACCTCACAGAGAGACCCTAACATCATCCAAGCTGGACAGAGGTGAAAGGCTAGGGATGCAGACTAGGAGGACAGAAGGAAACGTGGCTTTCAAGTATCCCCTTTACAGTTCTCCCCCACACTGAGGTAAAATTGCTCCCTCCCCCTCCTGACCATACTCACCTGCAAAATGTATTAGAGCCTGTCTGAGTTTTGGGACTTTCAACAGGTTCCCCAGCATGGCCTGCTCATTTGGTCTATTGAGCCTGACCTTCCTCCTTCCCCCACTTCTGCATCAGGTCCAGAGTGTCCCAGCAGAGAGCCAAGGCTACAAGGAGCAGCAAAGCCCTATTCTGATTCACCCTTCCTCTCCCTGAATGTGATGTCACCACCCCCCTCCCTAAATTTGACGTAAGAGACCTCTGAGCTAGGCTTCCTGATGCCAGATGTAAGCAGGCTGGCTCTGATGGGCTGTAATGCCTGCAGCTGTAGTGGCTGTGCATTGGGAGTGTGCCCTCTGGGAAGGCAGAGTCAGAGCAGAGAATGAGAGAGACTGGAATCAAGTTCATCTTCTGGTTCAGTGGTGATCCTGGGACATTAAGAGGACCATGTTCCAACTTCTGCTCAAGCCAGGATCATGGCTATCCTTGGGTCCTTTCTTGTCTTCCTGGGGAAGCTGTGGGTTTAAGTCTTCATGGAGGGCTCTGTTCACATCCCTTTGCTTCAGGATCCCTCAGGTGCATAAGGAGCTGAGAGTCTACATCTTGGGGACCCTCTGGAGTGGTGGAGAGTCAGCTGGAGGCATAAATTATCGGAGCAAGAGGGAATATTTCCAGGGAGTGCATGGAACTATTCTAACTTAGCAGCTTTGGATTTTGGTTTCTGCCATGGCTCAGGGTCATCTTCAGACTCCTTAGGGGACAGTCCTCAGCCACATCCATCAAGTAGAAGTACAGAGTAATGTACTCCTCTTCTTCCAGGTCTCCCAGGGCTTCTCTGGGACTTTCTCCAAGGCGCTGGTTGCCTCCTCCTCCTGCACCTCAAAGATGTCCCACCATATGAGGAGGCCAGCAGGTCACAAGTCATTTCAGGCTTAGTACTAACATCCCTTGATAGTACTCGGTCAAGTGATAGCACTAGATCCCCTGCTGGAGCGATTAGTAGAGTCATTCATCCTCCAGAACAGCATCCTGCGGTGCTCCCAGCACTGGAATGGTGTCTGGTGAGTGCCTGCCTCTTCCACCTTCCATGCAATCTCCTGGTATGGGGATATGTTCCTGCTGGTATGTGCGAAGTCATGGATGATAGTGTTCACAGCCAGGAGGCAGCTCTTGGAACGTGATCCATGTTTGCTGATGCTCATCAATACAATTCAAGAAAGAATAGATCTTCAGAGCTCAATGCAGGTCTCTGATACCACTGGCAATGGTGTGTGTATGTGAAAGACTTTATAACTTGGATAGGGGTCAGGCAGTAGAGAGTTCAATGCATTATGGGGATGGCCCTGGAGAACTATTGATACTTGTAACCCAATACACACCCCTTGTTCCATTCCACATTGCACTATAAAAGAGATGTGGGGGTCACGTACATACTCATACCCTTCATGCATGCTAGCTTTCCCACACTACACTGTCCTTCAGGGCTACAGAAATGGACAATAGCAATATTATGGGACTACACCACACATACAGCTGTATACAGCAGGCCTAGGCAAACTATAGCTCACAGGCCAGATCCGGCCCACCAGGCCACTGGATCCGTCCCACAGGTGCAGTGGGGAGCCCCAGGCAGGCTTCCTGCTTGCGTCACTCACACACCATTCAGAAAAGCAGCTGCTGGGCTGTTTCTCTTTCAAAACTGTGAGCCCAGAGGGGAGGGAGAAAAGGCTTCAGGCACTGCCCTTGGCCCTAGCACAGTCCCATTGGCCAGTTTCTGGCCAGAAACTGGCCAGTGGAAGCTGCCTGTTTGAATAACAGGCAGCCACGAAGAACCATGCCCCCTCGCCTCCATCTTGGAGTTATTCACACATGCACATGACCCTGAAACCTGTGTGGGGGTGGGGCAGGCAGGGAGGCTGCTTCAGAAATGTGTTGGGTTGCTGGCTGGGAGTCACCCAGATAAATCTTCTGCCCCCCCCCCCATCAAAAATTATTGTCCACCGATGGTGTACAGTCACAAGTATAGACATAACTTGAGTGTGTCAGAGACTGAAAGCTAAGATGTGTAGTGACCCTGATAGAAAGCAGAGACACAAAATTTCTGCAGTACACAGTTCATTGGAAGGGCAGATGAGGGGATTTTTGAGCCAGGACATTGTCTGCTTCTATTTGTTTCCACTGTGTTCAGACAAACAGGACTTTATGTACATTTTTAAAATAAACAAGATGATATTGAGAATAGTCCTGGCCCACATAACTGAGTTTTCATCCTAATGGAAATATCGCATCAAGGGCCTGAATTCTGGCTAACTGCTGCACGCAAAATGAGCTTAGGTTTAATCCTGACTGTCAACCAAAGGCTTGGGCACCAAAGTCTTTATTCACAGGACCAGTCTTACTGACTCCAGTAAGTAAAGATTGCTCACGAGTGAATAAAGACTTCAAGATCATGTTCTGAGCGATGTGACAAAACTTAAAAACACTCATTCTGCTGGGAAAAGATGATGTGTTTCATCTATTTGACAAAATTCATACCATTGTTCAGAAGACCACCTGCCAGCTTATTCTTATCTTAGGCATACTGCTTCTAATTTATAAATTATGTCATCTAAAAAAAAAGAACCAACTGTCAGTTCTGCCAGTCATATTATGTCTTTGTTTTTTAATTACCACCATCAAAGAGAAGAGACTTTAATACCAAGTAAAATGTGCACAATTTTCCACCACAAAGAAATTCATCAATGTACAGCACAATAACATGTAATTAATAGTTTCACTTAATAAGTCAAGCTAAGCTCATAGTAGTTGTTTGCCAATACATATACAGAATGTAATTTACCCATTGTTTTTGTTTGTTACTCATCTGGGTGAATCTGCAAATACAGATCAAAGAGATAGGGTGGTGTGACCAGAAACAATTGGATACTCTAGACTGTTTCTATTATGAATGTTCACATCACAGGAGAGTTACAGGGAAAGATTGAAAAAACAAAAACTCCAGTGGCCCAGAGTGCTCAGCATTTATTGCATAGCTGCCAGCCTCATTTTCTCTTAATTCAGAACAATGAATTTGTGTTCAGAACTCATGCTTGTTCCTCAGGTACTGATTATAGCTCCTCTGATCCCTTATTTTCAAATTGCTTTTCACTGCCAGCCTCTTATTTTTACAGCCCTACAAATCTGCAGATATCCACTTTATATATGCAGGTATTCGCATCCGCAGATATGGATGCAGATATTTGCGGCTTATTTTTGCAGATAGAGTGTGGAAACTGATACAAATTTAGTATGCAGAACCTTAAAAATTTGCAGATATCCACCGGTATCCGTATCTGTGGCTGTGGCTGTGGCTGTGGATATTCATGAATCATTTTTGCAAACGCAGATGCAAATATTAATTTAGTATCCGCGCAGGGCTCTACTTATCTTAAAATACTGAGTTCAGATTTTCAAACTGGATTCCTAAAATTTAGCACCTGATTAATTAAAGTTGTTAAGCACCCACAACTCACTCTAACTTTAAGAGGAAGTTACAGATGCTCATTTCCTGTGGAAACCAGGCCCGGTATTCAGGTGTCTAAATATGGATCTGTGTTTGACTTTAAGAATCCATAGCGAAAATGCTGATCTTTGATTAAAGTAATAGCCTTAGACATGCACGGTTTTAATGGAGTTGTGATATAAAATCATCTAAAGCACAGGACTTGGTGGTGATGGGCAGTGTTCCTTCTAAGCTGTACGGCAGGTGATTAATCAGCCCCGCCCAGTCAGAAGCTCAGGTCTCCATGCATGAAGCTGACTGATCGGGCAGGGCTGATTAAGCACCTGTGAAGCTGTGCAGACTCGCAGTTTAGAGGGAACACTGGTGATGGGGGACTTCAGGGCACAGATTATCCAACAAATTCTTGGACTGCATTGGGGACAATTTTTTTTATTTCAGAAGATTGAGAAAGTTACAAGGGAGGAAACTGTTCTAGATTTGATTGTAACAAATAGGGAGGAATTGGTTGAGAATTTGAAAGTGGAATGCAGCTTGGGTGAAAGTGATCAAGAAATCATAGCGTTCATGATTCTAAAGAATGGTAGAAAGGAGAACAGCACAATAAAGACAATGGATTTCAGGAAGGCAGACATTAGTAAACTCAGAGAGCTGGTAAATAAGGTCCTATGGGAAGCAAGACTAAGAGGAAAAACAATTGAAGACAGTTGGCAGTTTTTCAACGAGACATTGTTAAGGGCCCAAGAGCAAACTATTCCACTGTGTAGGAAAGATAGGAAGCATGGCAAGAGACTACATTGGCTTACCCAGGAGATCTTAAATAATCTGAAAATCAAAACGGAGTCATATAAAAAGTGGAATCTAGGTCAAATTAGAAAGGATGAATATAAGCAAATAACACAAATATGTAGGGGCAAGATTAGAAAGGCAAAGGCACAAAACAAGCTCAATCTAGCTAGAGACATAAAAGGTAACAAGAAAACATTCTACAAATACATTAGAAGCAAGAGGAAGACCAAGGATATTGTAGGTCATTGCTCAGTGAAGAGGGAGAAACAATAACAGAAAATGTGGAAATGGCAGAGGTGCGTAATGACTTCTTTGTTTCGGTTTTTACCAAGATGGTTGGTGGTGTCTGGGGTCTGGTCTTCACTACAGGAGAAGGTTAAAATAAGCTAGTCAATTTATCTTAAATCCCTGTCCACACTTCCCTTGCTTCTTGTGAGGAGTAGGAGTACTGGCACCTATGGGGTCACCTTTTGAGTTCAGTCTGGAGGGTTTGGACTCGATGACCTCTCAAGGTCCCTTCCAGTTCTAGTATTTTATGATTCTATGATAAGATATCAGATTTCTGTCCTGCTTCAGTATAAACTTATTGTGACAATGAGCAGAATCACACTGGAAGCTGAGCATAAATAAATAGCACACAAACAACTAAATAAATGGATATTGCAGCTCTGAGAACTGCAAGCAGAGGGGTTTATGTCTTTCAAGGTGCGATAAAAGCCCAGGTAAATTTTTAGATACTGTATTTATATGGGCATCATTATTTGCATTCACTTCTTTAATTATTCTGCAGAGATAAAGGTTCAAGTCAGAGTTTCTCTAAGGCCTCTGAGAGCACAAATCTTGGGCATTACTTACGATCAGTATACCTAATGATTTTGCCCGGAGGAACTATTTTAGATCAATATAAGCTTATAACAAGCTAGTAGTGTTCATCTGAAATACCCTGGCCGTTAGCTGTTGTTGAATCAGTCAGGGAAAGTGTTAAGTGGGTTCTGTTGACATACAAGCATAGCTGGCTTTCTGACTTAGTGGGAGAAAATCCTTCATAGAGATAAACAACTAGGGTTTGAAACAAGCAGATCTTGGGGGAACAAGCCATAGAAACTTGCACAACCTGGAGAGAAAGCTTAGGCTGAGCTTCCAGTAGTATTTTGGGATTCATATTTTTATTAATGAATCAAAACCCAGAAAGCATGACTTCCTTTGGTTTGATGAGTGGGTAGTTTGGAATTGGGGTAGGCACTTCAGTGATTACAAAGCTACTAGCTCAGGACATAGAAGAACCTTAAGTCAATGGTTAAAGTCAGGCTTAGCTTTTATCTTGTGACCCCATCTGTCTGTATCCACTTGCTTTCTTATGCTAACGTTGTAAGCTTTTTAGGGCAGGGACCAACATTTCATCCTGTATTTGTACAGTTCCTAACACAAGGAATCCAGGTCCCCATTAGGTGCTACTGCAATAAATCTCTGACGCACTGACACAACACTAGAGTCAATAACCAGTGGTTTCTCTCTTAGCCAGAGAAGTCAAGCGATCTCTTTCACTTTCAGGAGGATGAGGCTCTTCTGCTAGGCTTCTCCAGCTGGATGCTAGGCTACTGCTATGAATTTTCATTGGAGAAGAAGATGGAAGTCATCTTGGAGGACTGGCCAGCTGACTTATTTTGGGAAGCATGTCCAGTTGTGTGACTGACTGAATTCAAGTAGCCATGTTGAGACTGAACCATTCTGATGGTGAGAAGTGAAGAGGGTGGTTTTGATTTCAGCTGCTAGCCTCTCAGTGTAGAAAGCATTAACCCAACAACTCTGTGAAGGGAAAAGCAGATACAGAAGCAAAGGAAGGTGGGGTTCCAAATGCGCCACCATTCACTTCAATCTTTCCTGCTCAGATCTGAAGTTACTATGCAGACCAGAGTGACAGTGTTATCACAATGCTCCCTGCCAGTACTGCCTTCCAAGGGGAGAACACTGGCTATAGCAAGAGGGGAGGAGAAAGTAGGGAACAGTGACCCTCTGACTAAGCTGCTTCTTCCTGGATGTTGAGAAAGTCTCCCACACCCATGCTCTGTAAAATTCCACTTTAATATCCAAAGGGAACATGGTAAGGGGAGGGGGGGGTGCCTATACTCCCTATCTCTTTTTCCCTACAATGAGCAAGCTATTCCCTTGGAGGCCTGCTGCCCTGAGGGAAGATGGTGGATGTACTTAAAAGCCTGGGTTCCTTCCTATTTTCTCTTAAGGCAACTATCACATCAGATGGTAGCAGTAAGATATTTCAGTGGACTGGCTGCATCTCAGTTTGTGCTCAGATGCTAGTGATCAAGCTGGTGTATGCAGTGCTGAGAGGGAAGAACGGTCCCTCTAGCTTTCACAAATGATGAGACGTAGACATGGGAAATATTTCCAAACCATATTGCAATCTTGATGGCATTTGATAGTGTGAGGAAGGGTACAGCAGAGGTGTCTAAAGACCTTCCTTCAACACTAGTAACAGTAGGAAAAGGAGGCTACACATGACAAATGTTTTTTTTCTCCTCTTAGTTAACACAATGGCATTGCCAGACTTAGGGCAAGGCTATTCTTAAAATGCTGCAACAGCACAGCTGCGCTGCTGTAGTGTGTAAGTGAAGACACTCATATGCCAAGGGGACAGAACTCTCCCATCAGTGTGGATAATCTACCTCTGTGAGCGATGGTGTAGCACTCTCTACACCAGTGGTCTCCAACCTTTTGAACCACAAGATCATTTTTTTCAATATAAGTGCAATGTAAGATCTACCTCAAATCCAAATACCCTTGTTCCAATTCCTTCCCGCCCCTTCTTTGAGGTCCCACCCATGCTCCACCCCTTGTCCAAGGATTCACTCTGCTCACTCCATCCCCCTTCCTTCCCCAGCCTCACTCACTTTTACCAGGCTGGGGCAGGGGTTGGGGCACAGATTCTGGTCTTGGGCCAAGGAGTTTAGAGCGTGGGAGGAGCTCTGGGATTAGCCCAGGGTGGGAGACTGAGGTCTAAGAGGGGTTTCAGGGTGCAAGCTCTGGGAAGGAGTTTGTGTGCAGGCGGACAGGAGGTTGGGTGTAGGACGAGGTTCAGGGCTAGGACAGGGGTTTAGGAAGCAGGCTCTGGCTGGGCACTGTATAACTGAGACAACTTCCAGGTGGTGTGGAGCAGTGAGTTTAAGGCAGGCTTACTCCTGCCTTGGTCCTGCACCACTCCTGAAAGCAGCTGGCATGTACAGCAATGGCTCCATGGTGCCATCTATAGGCACTGAGCCCACAGCTTCTACTGGCCTCCGATCCCCATTACTGATCAATGGGAGCTGCAGGAGTGGTGTCTACCAGCAAAGATGGCATGCAGAGTTCCCCTCCTCTGCCTTTCTTGGGGCTGCGGGGACATGCCAGCCACTTCCAGGAGCAGCAATTGCCACAGGGATAATTACTCCAGCCATGACAGGTTCGGCATTTTAGAACTCATTACTCAAAGAATTACATTTAAGTGTGAGAGAGAAATGAAAATTATGAAATGCACAGACCAGTCAGAAACCCCAAATACAACACTTTGCAAGCAGTAAAAGAAATAACAACAACCCCCATGTAGGTATTGGGTCGGGAGAGGCGTGTGAAGGACAGTGTGTGTGTGTGTGTGTGTGTGTGTGTGTGTGTGTGAGAATGACAGAGACACACACAGTGAGTGAGAGAGATTTGCATTGCCAAGCTCCCTCCATCCCCTTCTCTCTGTGTGGAGACAGGGTACAGGAGTGGGGGGAGGAGAGACACCCTGACATCAGCATCCCTCCCCTTTCTCCCACACCCTGCACAGCAACCAGGCGGCTCCCAAGCGGGAAGCTCCAAGGCTGAGGGCAGGAGCAGCATGACAGTGGATGGAGGGGCAGCTGAAGTGCCAGCGCTTGATAGCTTCCCGGCCAAACCAGTCAGGCTCACCGATTAGAGGCTCCAAGATCTACTGGCAGATCCTGAGCTACTGGTTAGTGACCATTCATCTACATGGAGGGTAAGATTGGTGTAACTATATTGCTGATGGGTGTGGATTTGGCTCATCTATCTGGAACACTTCCTAGTGGGAGAGCATCCTCTCCAATCCCGCCAAATGCACATCACCACGTTTTGAAGAGAACCAGCAAAGAGACTAGTTTAGCAATAGTGAAGACACAAAAATCCCAGCCTGCTGGACATACCTACTGCATCTCATCCTTAGCCTTTCCTTCTTATGGGTCAATAGGGGATGAGGGCACCATTTATAGCCTTATGAGACTCACAGTTAGACTTGACCTTATGTTTTCTTTTAGAAAACCTACCCCACACTCTATTTTGGATTCAACCCTCCCCCTTATTTTAATAAAGCATTTGTTTATCAGAGGAAGTTATACGATAATAAATTATTAAAAGTCACTTGTCATGCTTAGTGCTGATTGTTTGCTATTTACATTTCACTCTGCTTCAAACAGCAAAATAGGTAAGTGAGTTTGGCATGCAGGAAAAAGTTTAAATGCAAAAATATACCACTTCAACTTTTCCCCCCTGCAATTATGCAAACTCTTTAAATACAAAACCTAGGTACATTCTGCTCTCCCATATTTACACTTAGGTAACTGACCAGAGCTCAGTCTTCTCACTTCAAGTCAAAGCTAACTGACAGTTTTCCTTAAATATAGGGAAGTCTATACAGAAATTATACAGTCAAGTAAGTACGTTCGTTGGCAGGTGTCAGTGTGACAAACAATTCAGAGAGCTCTGTAGAGATGAACATTCTGCATCCAAAGTCCATATATAGAAACTGGTATCTTGTGTGTAGGGCTGATCTAGAATTATATATGCACCTACACGCAGACGGAGCAGGGCTGTTGTGCTTCTTTCAGGTTCTTGAAAGGTGGCAGATGTAGCCAAAGCAGAATGTGTGAGCGTGTGACTATGCACCCCTACATTATGATGCATGTGTGTAACTAACAGTTATTATTTATTTATAATTTGGTTTTAGATGAACTCTGCAACCAACAGGAACACTCTGGCACCTTCCATGTATATTTAGAAACACAAGAGCACAGGAAATGCATCATTTTGCTAGGAGGGCTGTGACCAAAACTATTTCAGTTCCCCTGTTGTACTTGCCCACTAGACAAAACTCCTATGTTCAGCTACCACTGCCTATGCCTGCCCAGTTAGATCCATTGCTTACAACTCGATAGTGCACAGGTTAATATGTACACTCAGGTACAGCAAATATGCATTTCTGCAGGTTCGTTTTTCTTTTATGGAGATAGCTGAGGAGGTTGATATTGAATAGGATGGTTATTCTCTGCCGTCTGCAACTTGCTTTGCGCCACGACAGAGTTGAGACGCCATAAAACCTCCACTGAGGCTTCATGATATGATTTCTCATTCATGAGTGTAAAAATTAAATATTCTGACTACATTATTGGATGCTCCTTTTGGGAGACACACATCTGTTTCAGTGCCAATGGCTTTCTATGCATCTCTGTCAGAGAGAACATGTGTGCACCCCCTCATGTTCGGGGTGTTGGTGTTTCGGGAGTGGGGGGGGTCTACAAATACTTCTAAACATAATGGTCTTTTTCACATTTTTTACTGTATCCTTTTAGGGTTTGATCCTGTGAGGTATTTAGCTCCCTTGATTCCCAATTACTTTAATAGAAGAAGTGGCTCAGCACCGTACATGACTGGACCACTAGGGCCGAATGCTCAGAGGCACTGAATGTTCCCACATCCAAGTGCATTCCTGGGGGAGATGAAGATGCTCAGCCTCTCAGAACTAGGTTCAAAGCCTTAAAATATTAATTTCGCTTTCCATACTCAACCCTGATCCTACATTCTAGAGTAGGCAAATTACTGCTCTAAAAGAAACAAACAATTCAAGGGACAGAATGTGTCCTGAGCTGATTTTCAGAGGTACTGAGTATCTGGACCAAGGGTCAGACACCTTTTCAAACCAAAGAGCCAAACTACATCAAAATTCAGAACAAGTGGTCAGCAAAGAGCCGCGTAAGAATGCAGGAGTCAGGGCAGGAGTTTGAGGGGCTCAGGGCGGAGGGTAGGGAGTGCCAGAGTTGGGACAGGGGGTGGGCTTAGGGCAAGGGGTTGGATGTGTGATGGGCTCAGGGCAGGGGGTGGAGGCTGCAGGAGTCAGGCCAGCACTTGGGGGCCAAGGCAGGGGATGGGGGTGCAGGAGCCAGGGAAGTGGCTGGCAGGGCTCGCAGCAGGGAATGTAGGAGTGAGAGCAGGGAGTGGGAAGTGTGGGGGGCTGAGGGCAGGAGGTGTGGTGTGCAGGGTAGGGGGTGGGGCTTAGTGCAGAGGGGGTGTAGAAATCAGGGCAAGGGGTGGAAGGTAAAGGGTGGGGGATTAGGGCAGGGAGCTGGGAGGTCTGGGCCTTTCCAGGGTTGCCTGCAGCAATGAAGATGGTACTGCTCTGGGGGGAGGGGAGATGACACAGCATCTCCTCCAGGAGAGGGGAGCAGACAGTGGTTTCCGGGCCCCCTGGGCATCTCCTCTGGGGCGCAGTGGTTTTGGGCTCTTCCCCAGCATGTCCTGGGGTGGGAGGATGCTGAGCTGTGGTTCCCAATTGACCTCCCCCCATGTCACCTGGGGTGGGGAGGGGCCCACTGCACTCTCCCTCCCCCTGTGTCTCTGCAGTACATGGCACCCCAGTTTGTCCTGGAACAGCTGCATCACGGCCCGGCTCCAGCTTTGACCCATGGGGCAGCCACTTGCTCCATGGCTCTGCCAGGCTGTGTGGCAGCTGCCAGAGCTGGAGCCTGGGCTGCGGTGTGGCTGCTCCTGGGGCTGGGGCAGGGCACATCCTGGCCTTGACTCCCAGAGCAGCCGCATGTCAGCCCGGCTTCAGCTCCGGCAGCTGCCTGCCACGTGGTCTGCCCCTGGGGCAGCCAGGCAACTACTACATGGCCCTGGCCCCCCACTCTCCCACCAAGCCTGCCACCAGCAGCAGCTTACCTTCCACATGCAAGGAAGGTGAGTGCTGCTGTGCAAGGAGGTGGGTGGGATAAGGCACACACTGGCTGAGAGGTGAACTCCCAGCAGCTCCCAAAAGAGCCATATTTGGTTCCCTCACGAGCCATAGGTTGCTGACTCCTTATCTACACCACCAGTTGAGGTCCATGGGAGTCAGCACCAGTGCAAGCTATGCTCTCATGCAGTTAGGCTCGGTACAGGACTAAGTAGTGCGGAGAAATAGTTAGCATTTCCCCAAGAGACTGGCCAGAACTAGTGCAGTTTCTAAAGTGAACTCAACTTTTCGGAGGCTGTTTAAACACAACGTGTATTACAGTGTTTCTTAAACTGTGTTCTGTGGCATATTTGGATATTAGGAAAAACTATTTCACTAGGAGGGTGGTGAAGCACTGCAATGGGTTACCTAGGGAGGTGGTGGAATCTCCATCCCTAGAGGTGTTTAAGTCTTGGCTTGACAAAGCCCTGGCTGGGTTGATTTAGTTGGGATTGGTCCTGCCATGGGCAGGGGGCTGGACTTGATGACCTCCTGAGGTCTCTTGCAGCTCTACGATTCTATGATAACAACGGAATTCAAAATGGCCGCCCTTAAAGGTGCAGGTGACCTTTTTTTTTTGGTCAGTAACTTCCCTCTGACTTTTTTTTTCTCAACAAAAAATCCTTGGTGTTCCTCATTAAAAAAATATATTGTTTGGTGTTCCTCGGTCTTAAAAAGTTTAGGAAACACTGGTGTATTATGTACTCACTAGGTCAGAATCCAGTCACATATGAACCATACACGAGATTCCTCAGGTGGGAAAAATCAGCTTAGTTTCACTGAAGTCACCAGTTGAGGATCTTTGAACAACTCAGTACACAAAGTACTCCATCTTACTGAACTGCTAGACCAGTCTGTTTATTCAGGACATGTTTTCTTTAGAAAAGTCCTTAATAAAATGTGTATTACACTTAGAGTTGCCTTCAAACACCAAAGGTTACCATGATACACTGCTGCAGTATGGTTTTTATGGTGTTGTGCAACCAGGTCAATGTTACAGATGGTGTTTTATATGACCATGGCAAAGACAGTTGGCACAAGTCAATGGGAAAAAAGAGCTTTCAGGACCTTTCATTGCCCGAGAGTCAGTGATTTGTACCACACGATAGCAGAATTTTACACCAATAGGTAAATTACTGTATTGCTAGCTTGCGAAATTTAACTTTTTACAGTGAAATAACTCAGTATGCAAATGTCAAAATAAAGTTTAAACGTTATCCATTTATAATGGGGCTGAACCTGCAGCATACTGGTATTAGTCATGGTGAGATGGTGGGACCCTTCTCCAGTAGCTGGGTCTTGGCAGCGGGGTAGGACCAAAATCAGAATTCCAAAGCCGGATTGCAGCTCACAAAGCACCTACCTGCAAGGTATGCAGCCATCGAAACAATGGGAGCTTTAATTTGATAGTTTCTGATTTCCTGGATTATAAACAGGCTTATTACATGACAAGAATGAGCCTGAACCAAAACTCCAGATTGGAACAAATCTGAGCTTTGGGTCTGAATTTGAATCTGCTACCCGGGCAGCTTGGTGGTCATACTCCCAGCCCCGAGGCCTCCCCCCCCACACACGCAATCTGCTGCCCTGAGCAACTCCATACACACCCTCAACCCCCTGCCCTGACTCCTTCACCCCCAACACTTCTGGCCTCAGCCTCCCACCCCTTGCCCTGACTCCTGCACCCCCACAGCCTGCTGAGGTGAGAGTGGGCTAAGATAGTCCCCTCTCCAAGGCAGCCTGCATACTGAACCCCTCATCCCCAGCCCCAGCCCCGAGCAATGATTTAAATGAAGAAAAAAAATTAATTGAGGTAAGGAACACTGGGTAAATCTGCTTGTGGTTCATATTCAAATACAAGATGTGAAACACTTGCATTCATATGCCCGGCCTTGCAGCTAAGGTCCATGGGCCAGATTTTCAGAAGGATCTTCTTAGCTGCACTGGCAACATATGCAATAAATGTCTGACTCCCCATATTCATATTCACAAAATGAAGTGAGCACTGGTCTACTTAAGTGCATGTAAAATTACCTGGATTTTCCTATCTAAGGCAGCTCTTTGAAAATATGGCTGCATGTAGCAGCACTAAGACTACCATAAAAAAACAGATTTGTAGCCACTCACCATCTCTGAGGGTAAATGTCCCCAAAAGAAATCCCTTAGGTGAAAAAGAGTGCAAATGAAAGATTAGGGCATTTTTTAAAAGTTCTAATGCCTACCACTTAGTAAAATGATCTACAAATGCAAAGCAAGTTGTACTGCTAGTGGGAATTGTATGAGGAGAGGGAACATTTCCTAAGACATCTGGAGGGAATATTTTACAAATTGAAGTATGTTTTTCCTTAGGGGACTATTTCATCATTTCATTTGATTATCCATGATGTTTTAAAGCTTTTTCATAAAAGTGAAATTTTGACTCAAGCGGCTATGAAATCCCAAAGGGGGAAATGTTTTACTTAGGTAGCCAACCATGAGATACAGGAATTAAAATGGAAGTGGGGAAGATAAATCAGTCTATGCAAAGATTAAACAGACTAAAAAAGAGGTAAGGAAAATAATGCTAGAAAATAAATCAGTCATTTGGGGTTATTTTGTTTCACTGAGATGCATTTAGAGTGACTTATATTAAGCAAAACAAAACAAAAACAATAATGGCAAGAAACATTGAAAAATAATTCTGCACATACTCCAAGTACGATTGTGCTCTCAGGCACAGGAGTGTCAATGCACTGCAACTGGTCTGGGGTAATCTGAAATGTCTGCTGTTGTTTTCTGTGGTTATCATTAGAGGTGGATGTTGGCCAATAGTAAATGCACGGAAATATACATTTTGGGGGCACAAGTATCATTTGAGAATTTGGGTCAAATCTGGTAAATAATTTTGTCCCAAAAGCCCCAAAACAAAATAAAAACAAAAAACTCCTAACTCTGGAAATAATTTTAGAAAAATGTCAGATCAGTCCACATTGAAAATATAAAGTCAAATTCACATTCAAAATATGTTGTTTGACCCAAACAAGTTGTTTCTTTAATTTTTTTGTTTTGTAAATGTAGACATTCAGTTTTCATTTGAAAAACTGCTGAATAGAAAAAAAAATAATTTGCTCAGTTCTAGTAATTGCCTACAATTTGTGAGTGGTACAATAAATCAAAGAGTCTTGTTTCAGTTTCTTAAACTGGTGTAAGTTAGAAATAATTCACAGTACATGGAATTACAATGTTCTAAAACTAGTGTAAAAGATCAGAGCTGTAGCCATGTTAGTCTGTAATTTTAAAAATAGTCTTGTGGCCCCCTAGGGTGTGTCAACACAGCAAAGTTATTTTGGAATAATGGCTGTTATTCCGAAATAACTATGCAAGCGTCTACACAGCAATTCTGTTATTCTGAAATAATTTTGAAATCACGGATGGCTCATTTCGACTTCTGTAAACCTCATTCTATGAAGAATAATGCCTATTCCAAAATAGCTATTTCAAAATAAGGCGTATGTAGACGCTCCACTTCTGCTATTTTGAAATAGCCCCTCACTAGGGCCATTCTAAGTTATTCCTCTTGGGGGCTCTAAATAGAGATAACACATCTACATTAGGGAAGCCTGCCTCGGACTAATTTTGAGGCTTCCCTGCAGTGTAAATCTGCTATTTTGAAATAAGCTATTTTAGAATAACTATTCCGGAATAGCTTATTCCAAAATAAATGTGAAGTGTAGACGTAGCCTTTGAGACTAACAAATATATTATATCATGAGCTTTCATTGGGTGAGTTGGAGAGGAAATTATAGAACCCAGAGTATATAAAACAGCAAAAACAATTACGTGACAATGGTAGGGCCAGTATTAATTATGTTAATTGAGTCATAGCTTCTGATGTATAAATGCAAATATTAAAGGCCACAAAGGAATTTTATCATCCAATTACAGAGGAAGATTGCGAAACTGGAATTACAAGTTCAACACTATCAAGCTGGGCTTGAACAAAGATATTAACTGGTTAACACACTACAAAGGCAATTAACCCTTTCCCCTGCTGCTCAAGAAGCAATTTACATAGTTGTACTACTGGAGACATGATCATAGAAATGTAGGGGTATGTCTACACTACAGCGCTAATTTGAACTAATTCAAACTAAGCTAATTCGAACTAACGTATCTAGACCCAAAAACTAATTCGAATTAGCGTTTTGCATGTGTAGCGCCTATGAAAGTTAATTCGAACTAATGGCTGTCAGTTCGAATTAACTTTGTAGTGTAGACATACCCTTGGATTGGAAAGGATCTCAAGAGATAGTACTAAACAAATGGTAATGGAGATTGGTATTCAGCGCTTATCTAAAATCTATGATAGAAGATCCCCAACCCAGGGAAATGGACATATAGCATACGTTTTCTAAAACTAGTGGCAGCAATAAGTTGAGTTATTTACAGTGTAATTGGGAAGAGCTGTTCCAAACATCTGGATTTGGTTTCACTACTGAGTGAGGTCAATCCAGGAAAAGGTGGAGAGGAACCAATTCCCACTGAAATGAATACCAGCAAAGGATGTTCTGCATCTCAAATCCTGCCCACACCTACAAGGCAATCTAGAATGCTCTGCTCTGATTCCACAGTGCAAGAGGAATGGGCAGAATTTGGGCAGGGGAGGACTGCAGAAGCCCCTGACTGATCCTGAGTTTACCAAGCTTACCCCACATCTTTCCTAGGACCGTGTGATGAACCCTGAAATATGCAGTTATGGCTCTGTCCCCTGCAACTTGCCTACAGCAAGCAGAAACCATGACTAAATTATGCTGCATATGATTTCCATATTAACTACAAATGAAAGCACCTTTACTCAGTGACAGATGACCGACAGTTCACGTTGTGATAACTATCATTCAAAAACCTGCTCTGGCAGAAGCAGACATGAGGAGCAAAACAAATAGCCAGAAAATAAAAAGAAAATGGACTGAGCTGCAGAAAACTTGGATACAGAATTGTACAGCAAAAGCTTCACTAAATAACTCATGGAGGTCCAGATATTTTTATACTCCAAGCAACAGTAACTGAGAATACACACACAAAGGTAAAAGGTTCTTTTGCATGTATATAAAGGCTCACTTGAGGTCCTTTAACTCACAATTTAAGCAATTATTTACACACTAAAATGCATTTGGGAAAATACTGAAGGATTTATTAGCCTCTAATCATCACTGATGTCTGAGATACTGATGTCGCCAACCAATTCATGTTATTATTTTTATATTGGGGTTTTCTCTGGATAACTCTAAATTCACATATAAAATTATAGACATGAGTGACCAACCTAAGCCATTCTTGTCCCCTACATTAAAAAAATTGGTTAGATGTCACAGAAAGATGCAATATGCTTCTTTTGGTAAATGTACATTTTTTTATTCTTACTTCCCAGTTTCCCAAAAAGTAAGAAGAGTCTCGCTTTCATGATAGCTTAACTTCTCTACTTTTAGTTCAAAGCAACATGTAGGTGGAAGGTGGTAGCCATTCTACTAGAACTTGTTTAACTTCGAGATCTATTTATTCAGGCCACAATTCAGGAAAGCACTTCAAAACATGCTTAAGTCAATTGGCTTTAATATATCATTAAGCACCATGCTTCAGTCATTTGTTGAAATGGGGACTTGAAGCTGGATAATCCCCTCCATGAAGAAACCCACTGTAGCTCCTTTGGATCAGGAAAGCATTTCAGCAGAGAGACCAGGCAACTGTTGGCTGGAGTCAGAGCAGCCCAGCAATTGTCGATCAAGTGTGAGAGGTTCCAGATTGTGGAGTAAAGAAGGCGCACAACTTAGCACACCTGTGGTTCTCCAATTAACCCTTTCTCCTGCTGCTTGAGAAGCAATTGTGCCTTCCACCTTCCAGCCTCTCCTTACTGCAAGTATCACAGTCTCTGCTGATTTATCAGGTCACACAGTCTCCTCTCTGTGGAAGCTCTCAACAAGGCCCACGGAGGGAATCAGTTTATTAATGGCATGCTGCTCCCAGCAGTAACTCAGCCAGTCCAGGTCAGCAGAAACAGCCTGATATCCACACCCTTCAGTGAAAGTGTGGAAAAGTTGGCTATTGATTCTTGCCTTTGCTGATCAACATTTCCTGCTGGTCAACATTTCCTCTTTCTACCTGCCCCCCTATCTTTTTATGGCCAACAGCATGGGAACAAACAAGGGAATCAGGAGGTATAACAGTGGGCAGAGCAGCTCAGGAGTTGAAGGCTGCATTTTCATTTCAGCTGATGCAACCTGACAAGGGCAAATAAAATGACTATTTGCACAGCTGCACACTTGCTATGCAAAGAGCCCTGGTCCTAATAAATCATGTTTAAATGTGACAAATTGGGAGTTCATAATTACATGCATTTTCTTTTTACCCAGAGAAGGTGAAAATATCTCCATTCCGAAGAAAGCTACTCTATTCATGTGAGCAAATCCCAGTTTATGTAACTAGCAGTTGGGTTTTTACTGTGCAAAGTACTGTGTGTTTACATAGCACTTACCAGAGAATACTGACAATAGGATTGTGACACTCAGAACTCAACTAGCATGTTAAAACCAGTTTAAAGCAGAGGTCTCCCCTGAAATCTCGTCTGAGGCTGGCTCAGGTTCCTAGGATTCTTGTGGGAAATTCTGGTTCATGCCTGAACTTTGTTTCCCCACTTTCTAGGCTGAGTGTCCTGGAGGAGAGGGAGTGCCTGTGTCCTGTCAGATTCCAGTCCTTTCCACCTTTGGGAGATGCAGACCGCAATCTGATCACGGTTTGGCATGGGAGGGTTTAGGAAGGGGAATATGGGAAGAAACCTTCTTGGTTTCATTGAAGACTTATAGGAAAAACAGAGTGCAAACCCAATTGCATCAGACACCTGGTAAAATTACTTGCATTCAAGCAAGTTCAATGGCAATCAATCCGAACTATGCAGTACAAATTTTCAAATTAACATCAAGTTGACTGAGCCCCTGTTAAAAAGAAATAATGTGCAATTTAATTACCTTCTTATCTTTAAGGCTTTAGGGGTCACAAGGGGAGAGGTGACCCACACACATTCCTATACCCCTCTCTCACCCAGGGGAGGTGGCTAACCAACCCAACTCTCCCAGTTCAGTGCTCTCGTCCAGGCCTGGCTGGGCCACTGGGATGGATTCACCTCTGCTGGTGCCTGGTGTAACCCACATACCTAGGCTTTGTCTAGACTATGGAGTTTTATCACAAAAAGGTAAGCACATTACGCGGCATAATTTGCGTAACTTTTTCCGATAGATTTGTCAGAAGAGGCTTTTCCAAAATTTGGCCCATCTACAGTGGGCCAAATTTTGGAAAAACCTCCTCTTTCAGAAGAGCCTTTCTTCCTCATAAAACGAGGAAGACAGGGCTTCTGAAAGAGCATGTCCGCTCTTCCGCAAAAAAATATTGGAAGAGCAGACGCATTCCCTGGATGCAGTGGAGTTTTTCCAGGATACCAAAGGATATTCTGTAGTCTAGACATAGACCGAGTGTGTTTCACTGTCCCATGCAGTGGCACCTAGACTGCAGCAACAGATAAGATCAAGAGCCCTCTACAACCTAGCTGAGAGTCAGCTGGCTTTATAGCTCAAGCTGTAGAAGCTCCTACACTACACTCCAGAGGTCCCACATTCAAATCTGCCTGGTGGCAGCTATACTAGTACCACATCTTCCCAAGGCAATACATAGGAGGGTCATGCAGGATCACATGCCCTCCCTCAGATTCCTAGGAGGGTTCATTGCAGAGCATGATGGCCAGCAGCAGCCTTTCAGCACTGTGCAGGAGGGAAGGGATTGGAGCTCCTTCCAGCTGCATTGGTGGAAGGGGGGCAAGAGAAAGGATAACCCTGCCTGTGTCTTTGGAGAGCTCACCCTACCTAGTGTCAAAAGGCATCTAACATCCCTAGGTTGCTGCTGACCACCCAGCTGCCTCCTGTCCCCTCACCACAGCATGGGCAGGAAAGAATTAAGGAAGAAGCAGAGCCACAGACCAGGCTTACAAATAGGCAGGGGGGGTGGACATTAAGACGCAGTTGTTGTCTGAATTTCAGGTGCCATCTGCATATGGCTGGGTGTGAACAAAATGAAAATCACTCCCTCTGCCACCAATACTCCAAATCTTGGCAGAGAGGCTTCCCCATGCCAGCACATGCAGGACTCAGTCAATGCCATGGGGCAGAGGGTCTTGGGCTTACCAAGGGAAATGAGATAGCAGGGGGGGTCCTGCTGGCCAAGAGCTGGCACACAGTAGGGGCTGTGCTTATCAAGCAGCTGGCCTTGCACACCCCCCACCACCAGCTTTGCATGCCCATCCCCATTGTAGACCACTGGATCCCCTCGACCACGGGGGGAGCAGCAGGACTCCCCAGTACTCATGTGGGGAGATAGAAACTATGGAACAATTTCCCATTTTTAAGAAAAAAGTCAGGCCACCTGCAGAAGGGCTAAACTATGGAACTGTCCCTTGACAAACGGTACGGCTGGCCATCCTAGGACAGCCTATGTGATACTGTGAACAGAGAAACCTGATTCCAAAAAACACCCCAGGTTAGGTTCCCATCATCATGGCTCAAGTCCATGAAGAGTTAGAGCAGCCTCTTGCAACACACAGTTGGCTTTGTTGATTCTTCCCAAGGACAGTCAGGCCTTCTCCTCTGACTCAGCAAAGGAAATGAGTAATTATCTTTAAAATTTATAGCAGGGGGTGTGATGGAAACGGTATAATTTTTGGAAGCCGCTATGAGACACTTACATGGCTCACGATGCTGTTATTTCTCCCCCCAGAAAAGTGTTGAAATTGAGCAAAACCATTTTTTAAACTTGAAAACAGAAGAGTCACAATTGCAATTTTTAAAATTTCTTCAGTTGTATAAAAACATCTTTTGGCAGCTTATCTGCAGGCTATAGTACTTATGGAGTTAGAGCTGCTCCTGATTTAGGCAGTCTCTGCCCATGTTGCTCCTTTTTAATAAGAGTAACACAGTAAACATTCTATATCTCACATGGGAAGCAGGGCTAGGATGAGGTGGGACACTACTGGAACCTAAGACCTTCACAGAAAACCCAAGATGCTAGCGGTAGATGGCAACCTGCCTGTTGAGTCACTACTGAATCAACATCCAAGGAGAATAGTAAATCCAGCAGCCACTAACTTTTGGATGAAATGCAACTTAGATTTGCTAATTTTATTTTTCCACTCTGTCATGTGGAGTGCATGTTGGACAACCAGGATTTTATCTTTACTATAGGCTATGTATTCCATCCCCATATTGTTAAATAATCCTGCACATACACAGCAACTCCTACTAAAACCTCCCTATATTGGAGTCTATTGAGAATTTAGATTTCTAAACCATTTGTTTCAAATGTGGAACGGCTGTCAAACCAAACTTCAGTGGATGGTGAGTTTTGTCATTTTACACTGCAGTCTTGTTTGTTGTTTTCTTCTCACTGAAAATAAAAAGATGCTGGGCTTTTGTTTTGTTGTTGTTTTATTTAGAAGGAGGAAAGTGGTTTTAGGCTGAAAACGTACTGCTTTGTTTTACATCCCCTCTTCCCCCCTGGTAGCACTGATTTTTAGAATCTGCAAAACACAAAGTATGTGCTCCTGGGCTGAGGCCCTGTATATCTATTCAGCCTAGAGCATATTTTTCCCCACCCAAAATGACTACAGTTTCAAGCTTGTTTCAACTGAACACTGAACTTCTAATACTTTTGCTGTTGTTGTTGATGATGTAGGAATGGTGTCCCTAGCCTCTGTTTCTCTGGAGGTCGGTGACAGGGGAGGGATCATGTGAGGATTACCTGTTGTGATCCCTCCCTCTGGGGCATCTGGTTTTGGCCACTGTTGGCAGGCAGGATACTGGGCTAGATGGACCTTTGGTCTGAGCCAGTATGGCCATTCTTATGTTCTTATGTTTTCCAGTGATGTCTCGCCCTCCACTCAAAGTAATTCATTTTACAGAAAGAAAATTAAATTATTAGCTTGTGAATAAGACACTAAGAGTAAATAAGATCCAGCCTGTCAAAAATGTGTCTTAATAAGATAGACAATAGACTTTTTCTAGAACTGGCCTGGGTGCATCTATAGTGCACTGTAGCTCAAAATAAGAAAAGCAATTTGAGCTATGCAAATTGCATATCTTACTTCGATCTTAGTTCAAAATAGCTTGTTTCGTAATTTGGCGCTATGTATAGAGCGCCAAATTTTGAAACACCCGCTATTCTGAAATGTCCCTTACTCCTCATGGAATCATAGAACACTAGAACTGGAAGGGACCTTGAAAGGTCATTGAGTCCTGTTCCCTGCCCTCACGGCAGGACCAAGCACCGTCTAAACCATAAACTGTCTAAACCTTGTGGAATGAGATTTACAGGGATGTCGGAATAGTGAACCCATTATATTTCAAAATAACAGGCTTTCTGTGAAGATGCAGGATAGCTATTTCGGAATACTCTGGTATCCCGAAATAGCGTTGTAGTGTAGACATAGTCTCAAACAAAATGTCCTAGTATGGGAGGGAGGGGAAGGATTAAGTGAACTCAGGTATAGGATTTTAATAATAATATATCCTGCTTTCTGCATAAAGGTGGGGGAATGTAATTTTTTGGCATTTCTTCACTTTTTTGGAGGCCCATTTAATTTTTTGGCATTTCTTCACTTTTTTGGAGGCCCATTTCAAGTAATGGGCCTGATTTTGCTATTGTATGTGTATAAATGAGCAACTTCACTAAGAAAAAAATAGAGTAAGACAGGTTGGGAAGGGAGAATCAGGCTAAAAGCCTCAACTATGCTTAAAGAAAAATCTTCTTGTTAAATTATAGCCTGGAAGGAAGTACATGTGCAGGGTGAAAGCAACAATGTGTGCCGAGGTGATTCATAGGATAGTGGCACAAGGTTTTACTAGTGCCATGAAACCTTGGGTTCCAATCTTGGCTCAGACACTGAGCTGCTGTCTGTCATTGGATGAGTCACTTTACCTCTGTGTTTTGGACAGGGACTGTCCTATATATTTGTACAGCTCCTAGCACACTGGGACCTCTTATCTTATGGTTCCCTTAGCCTCTACTGTAGCATTAATCATGATGGGGTACCAAATGAGGATCCATAATGAAGGATAAGTTGTGTTCAGCACTAAAAGCAGGGATTCAACCTCTTTCCATAAGAATGCCACAGTGCAGCTAGCTCTAAATGTTAGTAATTAATATTTCAGCACTGAGTTTTCAAATAAAATCTCTTAATTTTGGACTTGAATTACAAATCAGACCTTGAAGAAATTGAGCATTCCATTGTCACATTTTTTTCCCTCAAATGATTTTAATAACAGAAAGTGTATTCTTCAAAATTTACCAAACAGATAAAGCTCACTGAACTCTTATGCATGAACTACCGTTTGTTTTAGGATTAATGATAATTTCCCTCCTTTATTCTTCAAAATTGAAAGTTTCTTTTTCAGCAGAGACTGAAGAGTAATGGTCGTCCATAGAGAATTCCACCCCTCTTTTAGAATGAGAGCCAGGAGTTTCAGCCTGCTGCCGTTGGGGCTTTGGTGAAAGCCTTTTTCTCATTGGGACCGTGTGGCCTAACAGTAGTTACCATCTTTACTAGCTTCACTCTTTAGGACCAATGGGAGATTGTGGTGACATTTAAGGGAGGGGCAATTCTTTGTGAGTTTCTCTTCTGGAAAAGATTTTATGCATTAGCCTCTGATGACAAAATTGTAGCAATGAATGTAGCAAAAACATTACCATTAATCCAAAGTATTTCTTTTCAAAAGCAATGTGGCGTCAAATCTATCAGAGGCCAATTAAGGGTAAAATACATTATAGGATGTTGGAATTATCCACACTCCCCCAAAGCCTTATGAACTCAAGGTGAAAGTTAAATTTTAAAAATGTAAATAAGTTATCATATAGAAATGAAGTTACTGAAACATAATAACACTGCCTTAAACTATCACCATAAAGGAAAAATGAAATAAATGTGCCTTTAAAAATCAGTTTAATCTAATCTGGGACCACAAGCACTGAAATGCCCAGGTTGTTATCACATTGCTATTGCAGGGCACCATTACCTGGTAAAGATAAAATTGTTTGGCTATCCTCACTGTGTATTTCCATATCCTAAAAGTTTTTTATTTCTTCTCTGTTAGCCCTGTTTTTTGGATAATCATAACTTTACTTTGTAACAAGAAAGAGATATTACTTAAGCATAACTAAAACTCCTGATTTACTTTTTGTTAACAATGAAAGACCTATTTTAGTAGGGTGCATCTAGACTGGCAAGATTTTGCACAAAAGCAGCTGCTTTTGCGCAAAAACTTGCCAGCTGTCTACACTGGCCGCTTGAATTTGCTCAAGAACACTGATGATCTAATGTAAGATTGTCAGTGTTCTTGTGCAAATACTATGATGCTCCCGCTCAGGGATAAGCCCTCTTGCGCAAGAATACTTGCGCAAGAGGGCCAGTGTAGACAGGGAAGAACTGTTTTGCGCAAAAAAGCCCCGATGGCGAAAATGGCAATCGGGGCTTTCTTGCGCAAAATCGCGTCTAGACTGGCCACGGATGCTTTTGTGCAAAAGCACTTTTTGTGCAAAGGCATCCGTGCCAATCTAGATGCTCTTTTGCAGAAATGCTTTTAACGGAAAAACTTTTCCGTTAAAAGCATTTCCGCAAAATCATGCCAGTCTAGACGCAGCTGTGTTGTATAGAGGGAACTAACCATGCAGTTCCCATGAGAGTCATGCAACTGAATCCTTGGGCCCCAATGCAAGAAAAATACAAACCTAAGCCTCCTATTCTTTTTTCACAAATGTAGTGACAGGCGCATCTCTAGAGACTTAGACATTTAGGCTGCGTCTAGACTGGCATGAATTTGCGCAAATGCAAAACGGAAAAGTTTTCCGTTAAAAGTATTTGCGCAAGAGAGCATCTAGATTGGCACGGACACTTTTGCGCAAAAGCACTTTTTGCGCAAAAGCATCTGTGGCCAATCTAGACACGCTTTTGTGCAAGAAAGCCCTGATCGCCATTTTAGCCATCGGGCCTTTTTTGCGCAAAACAAAACTGAGCTGTCTACACTGGCCCTTTTGCGCAAAAGGTTTTGCGCAAAAGGACTTTTGCCCAAACGGGAGCGTCAAAGTATTTACGCAAGAAGCACTGATTTCTTACATTAGAACGTCAGTGCTCTTGCGCAAATTCAAGCGGCCAGTGTAGACAGCTGGCAAGTTTTTGCGCAAAAGCAGCCGCTTTTGCAGAAAAACTGGCCAGTCTAGACACAGCCTTCGTGTAATGCAGTTCTGATGAGCACAAAATGTGGATTCTAACTTAGAGCTCTCAGGTGTCATTCTTCCTCCCTGAGGATTTGAACAGCTCCTGAGGTGTAGCCCAGAGGGTCTCAACCAGGGGTATGGTGCTCTCTAGGGGGCATAAGCAAGTTTTATGGGGGTCTCCCAAGCAAGGCCAGCATTAAATTTGCTGGGGCTCAGGGCAGAAAGCCAGAGCCCCATCTCATGGGGCTAAAGCCCCATCACCCATGGCTGAAGCCAAAGCCTGAGCAACCTTAGCCTTGTCTACACTATGTTGGGGATCAACACTGCAGCACTGGATCCTCCAGCCATTGATTTATCACATCCACTTAGATTCGATAAATTTATCTCTGCACACTCTCCCATCAATGCTGGCACTCCACCAGGATGAGACGAATAGCCAGCGTCCAGAGGAGAGCTGTCCAAGCTGACCTCAGTGCACACGAGATGCCGCGGTGAGTATGTCAATTTCAGCTGTGCTATTTGTGTAGCTTGAAGTGATGTAGATCAGATCAATGGCGTGTATTAGTGTAGTATAGCATCATAGGGTCCCTATCAAATGAGGCCCCAGGCAATTGTCCCTCCTTGTTTCCCCCTAACACTGGCCTTGGCTTTTATATGCAGAAAAACGGTTGTGGCAAAGCTGAGCCATGGAGTTTTTTAGCGTGGGCGGAAGCTGGGTGTGCCACAGAAAGTAAATGGTTGAGTACCTCTGGTGTTGCCCATAAGGCATTATTCGCATCCTCTGAGGAAAAACTCAACACTAGTCTGCAAATGTCTCAGGAAGAGAATTTCCTTGGCATACAGGCACTCAAAAAGCTTAGACCCTAACTAGCAATGAGCACAATATGTAATTTGAAAGAAATGCAGAGTCACAATACTGAAAAAATAAATAGAACACTGAGCTTTTTTCCATCTTGAACAAAGGTTTGGTTAGGTGGTGAGCAAAGAGTGATTTTTGGTCAATTCATCCTTACAGAAAATGTTAAATACTGCACTGTAGTTTCCCTTGATTGACTGCATTATGTCCGGGTGCAGGACATATGTAAGATGCTCCATTCCTCCAAACCCCCTTACAACAGTGATGGGCAATAAGACAGGGGTGGTTTGCCAGAGTTAGCCCTGAGTGGGCTGTCACTGCTTTATTTACCGGCACCTCCACCGGCATAGTTGCTTGCAGCTGATATGGGCCACAGATTGCTGATCCTGACAATGGGAGCTGCAGGAAGCACCATGGACCAGGACATTGAGACAGAGAAAGTATAACCCAACAGCCTTAGGCTCCCTAAGCTGCTGTCAGCATTGTCAATACTGATACGCACAGAACATTTACAGGCACTAAGAGAACAGCTCAGTCTCCCCTTTTACTTGGTTCTAGGCATCCTCACAATGCCAATTAGTGCAAATTCTAATGCCAGATTCTTGGATATGGACAATTGTCAATTGTATACGAAGACCTTCAAACGACAAAGAGTTTTGATCACTACTGACCTGGGCCTTATTGTAGACTTATAGTAGAAATGAATGGCTCTGTATTCCATTCCAAAGCCACTGGGAAAGACAGTTCCAGTTAAACAATTAAAATACAGAGGTTGACCTATCATAAAAATTTCAACTCAGAACGTCTTCTTTTAGCTGGTGTGAAATTACTGTCCTTTAAGAGTCTGAAACTTAGTACAGAGCTCTTTAGGCTGATACATAGTTTCCAGGAGACCGTGTTAGGGGAGAAAAATATTTGCTATTTACCAACAGCTTGGAAGCGTATGCATTTGTTAACTGAAGGAAATTTATAAACTTGGAATCTGGCAAGTGAAACTGGATACAAAAATAAAGAAAAGCTTCAAGTATAGCTATAGAATTGGGCATACTGAACCTGGGAGGAAAAAACCCTAAAGTCTAAAAATAACAAAAACAACAACAATGTTCTTAGCAAAAATCAAAGAACTTTTAGAAAAACTACGGAAAGTTGGCTGCTTTAAGAAATAAAATTTAAAGAGCAATTGACATTATCAGCTAGTGCCAATTGTAGGACTGGAAGGGACCTTGAGAGGTCTTATAGTCCATTCCCCTACAGTCATGGAAGGACCAAGATCCATCTACACCATACCTGACAGATAAAACCTCCAATGATGGAGATTTTATAAGCTCCTAAGGTAATTTATTTTATTGTGTAACCACCCTGATAGTAAAGACATTTTTCCGAATGTCCTACCTAAACCCATTACTTTTCCTATTCTCAGAAGTTAACAAGAACAATTCTTCTCCCTCTTCCTTCTAATAACCTTTTATTTATTTAAAATTGTTATAATACCCTTTCCCAGTCTTCTCTTCTCCAGACTAAATCAGCTTTTTCAGTCTTCCCTCATAGGTCATGCTTTCTAGGCCTTTAATCATTTTTTTGCTTTTCTCCGGACTTTCTCCAATTTGTCCATATCCTCCCTGAAATGGAGCACAATACTCCAGGTAAGGACTAATCAGTGCAGAGTAGAGTAGAAAGATAACTTCTCATGTCTTGCTTTATTTATCTTGTCATAGAGCTCAGAATGAAGTTTTCTTCTTTTTATGCAACGATGTTACACTGTTGACTCATATTTAGCTTTTGGTCCACTATGACCCTCCTCCCCCCGACCCTTTTCCACAGTACTGCTTCCTAGACAGTCATTTCCTGTTTGTATGTGAGTGTGCCTTCCTAACTGGGGTACTTTGCATTTGTCCTTCTTGAATTTAGTTTTATTTACTTTAGATCATTTCTCCAGTTAGTCCAGATGATTTTGAATTTTAATCCTCTCTTTCAAAGCACTTGCAGCGACTCCAACCTTATATCTTCCACAAATTTTGTAAGCATACTCTATGCTAGTATCCAAATCATTGATGAATGAATCTAGATCAACACAGAAATCAGAACCATCTGTGGTTTCAGGGTCTGAGTCTAGTGAAATGCAGCAGTGAACATTCAGTTAGGAACAGACAGCGCTGGAAAAGACAGCTTTTATTATAGTCCCACTGTGAAGGGATACAGTGAACTCATCCCCCCAGCATCCTCTCACAATGATGGGTCCCTTCCAAATCTTTGAACATTAAGCCCCTTTGTTTTCAAAGAACAGTGGTATGGACTCCTATTGGCTTTCATGGGAATTGTGTGGCTAACCCAACAATACAAATACTTGAAAGGATAGGGGTTAGAATATCAAAATCTAACGTATTAAAATGCATGTGAATTACATAGTTGTCTCACTCTCCTGCCCCTGGACAAAATATTCAAAGATGTTTAGGCACCTAAATCCTGTTGAAGCTGATGAAAGTTAGGTGCCTAATTATATTTGAGGAACAGGACCACAGGAACTAATGGTTCAGCTCTTTGGGTGCATCTACACAGCAGGGCTTAACTCAAAATCAGCTACAGAAATTGAGCTGCATCAATTGCAGAGCTTATTTCGAAATTGGGACCGTCTACACAGCACTTATTTTGAAATAGAGCACTTTTCCTCCCACTTCCCTTACTCCTCATACAATGAAGGGTTACAGGAATTGGAGTAAGAAGTCCTCCAGCTTGACAGTTTTTCGACATTATTTCTAAATAATTGCCTGCTGGGTAGACGCGGACTAAGTTATTTCAAAATAATGCTAGTAATTTTGAAATAATGTTGCTGTGTAGATGTACCTTTACTGAGGCAAAAGTTCCATTGATTTCATAGTTTGACAATGGTCTTAGCAGCCGGCCCATAGTGGTCAATTTGAGTTAGAGCAGACATAGCATGAATGTGGCCCAAGGGCCAAAATCAGTGCTTAAAGACTGAATATAGGATGTGGGAGCTTTTGAACCACTATAATGCAGCAGTAGCCACAGAAAGCCTATGTGAGTACTTCCTAAATCCCCAGCTCCAAGCTGAGGTGGGAATATCCAGTTCCCCTTGCCCAGTTATGGGCAAGGACCAACATTTGATCCTCATGGCTGTCCCCAAGCTCCTTCCAATACGGAACTGACTTGATTTTATTCCTTCAAACCAATTCTGAATCACAGATCAAGATTCTAGTGGTTTCATTTTGCATCCATCTAATTGCACCTGGGAGTTATGCTGTTTAGCCACCTTTGTAAAAGTGATGTCAGCTTTGCCCTATATAAATGAACACAACTAGTGGAGTACCACGTATCACCTCATATGGGGGCAGTGTCTTAGAAATGCCTCTCAGGGCCATAGTATGATGGTTGCTATTTACAGATGCAAGTTTCCCCCCTTTTTTTCTAGTAGTTATCCTCCAATGCCATTGGTTTGAAAACAAAGGTGTGGTGTTTTTTTTTTATTGTTGACACAACCACAGTACAGAGTTACTACAACTATGATGGCAACAACCCACTAACTTCAAACCTCTCATGTATTCTGGAGGGGAGAAAAAAAATTTCCTCAATAAAGTATTGTCTTTAATAAATATATCTGGACAGTTTACAAATTCCTCGGAGGCTGAACAGTTAGCTGGAACAAGTTCTACACCTGACACATATTTCTTCAGGGTAACTTGCTTCATTCTGAGTTTTAATGTTTAAATAAACTGCTGCCCAAATCAATATTCTACAAAATCATTCACTCTGGGAAAGTTCTTCAATCCTTTCTTCCTGTTTAACGTCGGTTTTTATGCTACACCATAGCTAACTCAGAATACATTTTACCACTTCCTCATTCAGTTTTCCAGCCACTGCTCTCTAGTGTTGGCTTTTGTATTTACAGCTAGGAAGCCCACAGTATTTCATTTTTCATCATCAAGCCTAGTACAGTTGAGAAGCTATTCTGTCCTGTTCAGGGATTTTAGGTCATGTCTATATTCTAACAGAGAGTGAAATGTTCGAGTCCAACAGTTGGGACACATCTCCTATTCTTTGCTCACTGACAGTGACTGAAGAGATACCGTGGCTGTTGGTTTTGTTGTGTCTGAAGTAAAGGGGAGGAGTACTGCACTGATCCCAAACTATATTTCATTTTCATTGCCAAGGAACTTAAAATGTGTATTAACTGTTTAGAAGGTATTTTCACATGGCTCTAAAAAACTCATCGTTTACCTCCTCAGAAGCCCATTTGGCTCAATAGGTTATAGGCCCAATTTAGCAAAGAACTTAAGCATGTGGCTTGAGCTAAGCATATGAGTTACTGTTACATTAACAGAAATGGGATTGCTCATGTACCACTGCAGTTCAAAATATGCTTTAAAGTTAAGAACGTGCATAGATATTTTGCTGAATGTGCAACACAACACGAGGCTACATTGTCTCTGGTTTCCAATTGTATTTCCATCATGTTCAGGCAGCATATAATGATACTTGGCACTTTTTCCAACTAGAGATGTCAAAGAACTTCAAAGGACGATGAGGAAACTGAGGCAGACAGGTTAAGTGACTTGCTCTTAGTCACAAAGCAAGTCAGTGGCTGAGCAAGAAGTAGACCCCAAGTCTAGCATCCTTCAATTTTCCATGCCCAAACCATTGCACCATGTCTCAATCTTTCAATAGATAATGTTATCCTTTACTTTTATGTTCACAATGAAGTGAGAAGGAACATATTCATTGACTGAGTCATTATTTTGAACCTTCGCTCCCACCTCCTCACAAAGAGAGAGAATAATTTGCCAACTACCTGGAAACAGACACTAGTTTCTTTAAAAAAAAAATGTGAGAAGAAAGGCTTTCATCTGAAAGGGTTTCCTTAATGCTCTCCACTGTCTCAAGACCTTATTGATTCAGCTGCAAGCCTAAATTGGTTGATACGAGCATTCAGAGGTAAGCAAGATCAATATCATGCCTTCATTCAAACATCCCTTATATTGTAAGAAGACACATAGCCATGAAAAATTAAGCTGGTGAGGAAGCCTGTTGGAGAAAATATGCCCCTCTGAAAAAGCAGACTGTTTCAAAAAATATAGAGTCAATTAAGAGACGTTATTTGAATATTTTAATATAGCATGTCGCAGCAGCAAATCTTTGAAGTGACGCTATCACTCCAACATTTGAATATATTTCCCGTGGAGAGATTTTATTTATTCTTGTCAGGAAAGTAATTTAAAAACTCCTTAAAGATAATTTAGGAAACCTGTGTTCATTTTTATACTTCAATGTCAAGACGTCATTTCCTCCATCTTACACCGACATTTTTAAAACTAGAGTCTCAAACACCACATTTAGTGACCCATATTAAACAAGTGGCCTCATTCACCAAACTGCCAAGCACCCACCCAGTTCTCTCTGATTTTTGCTGCATCCCAAATTCAGACTAGAACCTCAGGCCAATTATTAAAGAGCATAAACTTAGATTTAAGAACTTAATTATAGGCATCAGTTAATAAAAAAATTGGCCACAAAGCTTTATATTTTAGGGCTTATACAGTACAGTTAGCTGTAGTAACATAACTGATCTTGATGGAAACAGAAAACACAAACAACATTCAGCGTGGGAAAGTGAGAACATCTAAATCTATAACAGTAACATGCACTCTGATGATTATAGTACCCTGCCCCTGATGTTGAATTGCAAATTTATAAATTGATTGGCTGCAATATGGGTGAATAATGTGCAATAATCAGTTTTTTTGCCCATAATGTGATGAGTAGGGCAGGCTGTTTTAACTCAAGGAGAGGCTGAGGGCATGTCCACATTGCAATGTGTGTTCGGGGTTAGTAGAGCTCAAGTTAGCAGACTCAAGGGTTTGTTTACCCCGGGTTTGAACATCCATACTCATTTGTATCCTTTAATTAGGAATTGTTGAATTCTGGATCCCAACCTAGGGCTCCAGTGTCTACATGCATTAGACTGGCCCAAGTCCAATCACCCATATCCCACACTTCCTACCACCCTCCCAAAATCTGGCTGCTCTTGTTCTTTATTAATGGTGCAATGTGGAAAAACTTGACTGTCAGGGCACAAAGGTGGCCCCTAGGATACTTCTGGCAGACTTCCAAGTCTAGTGGCCTGCATCCACACTGCAAAACTATGGGGCTTAAACCTGAGCCCTAGATTGGCTCAGACTTGGACCCTTCATCCCTATGGGGTCTTGAGACCCTGGGTCTAAGCACTGTGTTACTGCAATTTATATAGAGATGAAAGTGGGTTTGGGTTGGAGCCAGAATTCAAACCCTGGGCTTACACAGCAAGCCATGAGAGTGCGTATCAAATTAGAACAGGTCTTTGTAGTTAATGACACAGGCCCAGGAATTGAATACATATCTGGAAATGCAACAACTTTGTGAAAAAACAAAACAAAAAGACTAAGTAACATAGGAAGTTCAGAAAAACAGCTCAGCTGTTGCTACACATTCATCAGAGACCACAAACAGGGAGAAATGGGAGGAGGAGGAGAGAGAAATCTGTAATACAAGCCAATTTTGCCCCAAGAAATCCTGCATTACTCTTGGTTTGTTTTTATTTCTTGCTTTGAAAGCATAAAGCACCCATGTTTATCTCTCTCTCTCTCCTCCCCTCTCCCCCACCCAGTTGTGTCACACTGTACCTTGGGATATATACTCCTTCCCAGGGCCCTGCAGGTTTTCTGATGAGAACCTGCAGTGGGGTACTTGTAGCATTTAGACCAACATGAATACAGCTAAATTCAGCACACAAAGCCAATCCAGGAAAGTGGATTTTCAGGAAAAATGTGTATAGTGGGGGAGAGGAGGGAAGAATAATTTTAGAACCAATACATCTTTTGAAATTTTTCTTTAAAAAGCACAGCAAAATTGTAAGACCCAATTCCCACTACACCTGTGGTCTCTACTTTGAGTATTTTTACTGACTGCAAATTACAACAGCTCTTCTATTTGAGTTTAAAGATTCTGTTCACATACCATATCACTCACTGAGCGGAGGAGGAATATAGAGACACAAGGACATCAGGAAACCCGAGAGCATATCTGAAAGTAGAAAGAGAGAACACACATGTGCATGAGATCCAAAGTCTCTAATACAGATTTTTCTGCTAAGCAAAATTAATAATTTTCACAGGCATTTAACAGACAAAACATTTCTTTATGGCTACGTCTACACTACATGTTTCTTGCACAAGAAGCCTTTTGCCCAAGAGTTTTTGCACAAAAACTTCTTGCGCAAGAGCACATCCACACCTCAAAGCACATCGCAAAAGCAATGTGCTTTTGTGCAAGAGAGCGTCCACACTGTATAGATGCTCTTGTGCAAGAAAGCTCTGTTGGCCATTCACAGAATGGCCATCAGAGCACCTGTGCTTTTTCCCATAGGGATTTCTTGCGCAAGAAACCCCTCTGGAGCATCCACACTTGCCTTCTTGCGCAATAACAGTAGCGCTAAAAGCAGTTATGCCTCAGAAGAGGAGGTTTACCTATGGTGGAAAAAGCCCTCTGTTCTGCCATTTAACTGCCGATTTGATTGCGCAAGAGCTCATTTGAGGTGTGGATGCTCCGTAGGTTTTTGCACAAAAACCTTGTAGTATAGACATAGCCTATATGTTTTTTAGCTTTGTTGGTGGGTAAAAACTATTTTTCACATTCAAAAATCCAGAGCACCATAGAGGAGGGTATTTGAAAATAAAACATATCAAAAGCAAAGCCAAATGATCTATTTATTTTGACATTTGAAACCTGATCTCTGATTTTATTAATATTAATGAAATATTGACTACCAGAACTACCAGGGCCTTTGGGGGACCAAAGTGCTCTTATTCCTCTTTATAGGTACTCAGGTGGGACTTCAGGTTGATCTAGACTACACAGAGTTACATAATGCAGGTCATGTCAATCTAATTAAGAGTGTCCAGACTACAGAATTCCTCTTGCTGCTGTAAGGCCATGTCTATGCTGCTGGCTAAATCGGCTCTGATGAGATTGCTACAGCACTCTCCCATCTATGTCTGTACTCCACTCCCTCAATAGGTGAAAGCTATGTCAATGGAAGAGCATCTCCCATTGATTTAGTGCAGTCCAAACACTGCTGTAAGTCGACCTAAGTTATGTTGACTTCAGTTACATAAATTATATAGCTGAACTTGTGTAACTTAGATCGACATACAGCATTTGTCTAGACCAGCCCCAAGTGCCCTACTACACAGACATAATAACTCCACCTCCATGAGAGACGTAAAGCGTTTGTCAGTATAGTTAGGACAACTCAGTGTCTCTGTAGACACTGTCCCTTCCATAGGCTGATGGCTGTCTTGTCAATTTCATGGCAGGAGCAACCATGAAATTGACAAGGAAGATTGGCAGCTAGAGCTCAGCTGTCTCTGCTCCTAGCTGGGAGCCAGGGTAAGAAGCCTGGACAGCAGCCTTCCCACTCCCCTGTCCCCACCAGGAGCTGGGCAGCCTCATCAACTTCATTGCTCCATGAGCCGGTGTGACGGGCCGCCAGTGGCCCGCACGGGAAACCGCCCGGACCACCAGAGGGTGGTGGGGGGGTGAAAACGCCCGGGGGGGTCCCCAACCCCGGACGCGGTGCGGAGGAGACAGAGCGGCGGGGCCGGATTCAGCCTCCGCGCCTATGCCACCAGGGTGCCACTGACCCCGCCCCCGGGGTAGCGCGAGGCGGGGCACAGCTGGAGACCGGCAGCCGGGCGGCTGCTGAGAACGCCGGCACGCCGCCGGAAGGGGGAGGGCCCCGAGTGGTGTCCGGCGTGGCGGGCCATTATAAAAAGGCCCGCCATCCGAGAGAAAGGGGGGCAGCCTCCTCGGACGGAGGGAGGAGAGCCCCGAGCCCAGGACGGACCCAGGGTAGGACCAAGGCCGGCGGACGGTCCGGCCTCGACCCCGGGAGCCGCGAGGTGACCGGCGCAGCGGGCGGCCAGCCAGTCCCGGCATTGACGGGGACTGGACCCGACCCCGCCGGACTTGGGGAGAGCGACCTGGCAAGGACTGGACCCGCCGGAAGGATCCGACCCGCAAGCTGTCGCCCGAGCGACCCCCAACCCGGACGGCTGAACCTGGGTAGGTTCCGGGGAGCAGGAGAGCGGCCCAAAGGGGCCCTCCCGGGGGGGAGGAAGCAGTCTGGGGCAGGGCCCTTTTGGCGTCCCTGGGTAGACGGGTTACGGAGGGAATTACCCCCGTCTACCACGTTGGGGCGCGAGTGAGCCCCGGCGCTTAGGGCCCCGGGCTGGGACCCGGAGAGAGGGTGGGACCGGGTCCCCCTCCCCATTCCCCTGGAGGAGTCAATTCCAGTCGATAGTAGCGCATGGGAGAAGCAGGAAAGGGGGACGGCCGGACAGTGGGCCGGCTCAGATAGTGGTCCAGGGAAGGACTGGACCATGGGTGCAGGCCCCCCTTCCCCCTCCGCAGAGACGGGCTACAGTCGCAGGGTCCGCAGAACCCCCCTCCCCAGCCCGGCCAGGAGAAGGTGATCGCACCCGATTGACAGGGCTTGCAACTGGGGACCCCAGGCAGGGCACCGTTAAAGGGGGGCGAAGGGGTTCACTGAGCCCCCTCCCCTTCCGGGAGGGGGTGATCGCACCCCGAGTCCTCTACACGTGGTGGAGAATGTGGGCAGCAACCCCTTAAGGCGGAACCGAAAGAGAAGGGTACTTTATACCTAGGGGAAGGACCCATAGTGATGGAACAATGGATCCGAAGCAGCTGTTGGACTGGGTGGGGGAAACCCAGCGACAACATCAACAACAGCAAGCCCAGATGCTGCAGCAACTAGCCGCACAATTTCAGGATCAACAACGATTGCTGATTCAAGAACTGGCCACGCAGCAGGAGAAGTGGCTGCAGGCGGCCCACCCGGGGAGCGGGGTGACAGGTCCTCGGTTGGAGCACACAAGGGTGAGCGGGATCTCAGCTCCCTACCGTTGCGACTGACCAAGATGGGGCCAGGAGACGACCCAGAAGCATACCTAACAACCTTTGAACGGGTGGCCACTGCGGCATGATGGCCAAGAAGCCATTGGGCCACCCTATTGGCCCCCTATCTAACGGGGCCTGCCCAATTGGCATACCGGGGATTGTCAGCCCAGGAGGCCTTGCAGTATGACAAAGTGAAAGAGGCTATCCTTGACCAGCTAGGAATCACAAGCGATACCTACCAGCAGCGATTCCGGAGAGAGCGGTTCAAACCAGGGGACCGGCCCCGCGCGGTCGCGCAGCGGCTACGCGAGTGGGCCTGGCGGTGGTTGGAGCCCGACCAGCGCACAGGGGCCGAGGTAGCCGAGGCGGTTATCCTCGAACAGTACATACACCTCCTGCCACGGGAAGCACAGAAGTGGGTCTGGAGGCACCAGCCCACAACGGTGGCCGAAGCCATCACGCTCACCGAAGCCCATCTGGACACCGAAGGAGGCGAAGGGGGTGAACGGCGTGAGGTCCTGCCCAACCCCTCCAGGGGGGAAGCCACACGGGAGCGGAGTAGTGGGCCGGCCGCCCTGAAGGTCACCCCAAAACCCACCCCCGTCGGGGGACGGCGGTTGGCTCTGGTGTGGCCCGGCAAACCGGGGGATAAACGCCGGGAGGTGGGAGGGGAGGTGGAAGAGACAGCGGGCGAGGGCCGAAGAATGGGGACCCGGAGCGTGTGCTATCAGTGTGGACAGGAGGGACATTTTAAACGAGACTGCCCCTTAATGGACTGCACCCTGAGCCAGGCGGCCCCAGGAGGGCCCCAACCGACTCCGCCCGAGCAGCCGCGGCCAACCGTGACCATGCGGCTGGGACAGAAGCTCCTGCGGGCCCTCGTGGACTCTGGCTCCGCAATCACCCTAATCCGAGAAGACCTCGTCCCTGACGCCCCAGCCACCGGGGAGACGATCTGGATGAAATGTGTGCACGGGGACGTGAGAGCCTACCCCACTGTGTGAGTGTACCTGGCAGACAGCCAGCTCGCAAAGATCTGGCGAGTTGGGAAAGCGCCTGTGCTACCGTGCCCGATAGTGCTGGGAAGGGATTGGCCCGGGTTCTCCAGGTTGCTGCACGAGGGTGCCGGGGCATCCAGGAGAGAGCAACCGATGGAGGGCACACCCGTGGCAGAAGGCTACGTCCATCCACGGACATCAGGCGAGCCCGGCGAGGGGCGGACAACCCCAGTGGGGAGGAGGCCAGAGGACGAGTTGACAGATGCCCCAGATTTTCTAGAGGAGCAGCGGGAAGATGAGACATTGAAATACGCTTGGGAGCAAGCGGCCGGCCCGGAGGAAACCGGAGGGGACCGGCAGGGACCACGTTTCCAGGTAATAGACGACCGACTGTATCGTCTGACAGGGGCCGGGGAAGGGGAGGAAGGGCAAAGGCAGCTGGTAGTCCCGCAGGGCCGACGCCGAGAAGTCCTTGACTTGGCCCACACGAACCCCTGGTCGGGGCACTTGGGATGGGAAAAAACGTTGGCCCGAGTCCTGCAGCGGTTTTATTGGCCTGGGGTCTATAGGGCAGTGCGGGACTTTTGTGCCTCCTGTCCCGACTGCCAGAAGGTCTCCACGAGCAGGGCGCCCTTGGCTCCCCTCATGCCCCTCCCCGTGGTAGGGGTGCCCTTTGAGAGGATAGCTATGGATTTGGTGGGGCCCCTAGAACCCTCTCGGTCGGGGTGTCGGTTCATCCTGGTCGTCATCGACTACGCCACTAGGTACCCCGAAGCAGTGCCCTTGCGCAATACTAAGGCCCCAACCTTAGCTTCCGAGCTACTCAAAATGTTCGCCAGAGTGGGGTTCCCTAAAGCCATCTTAACAGACCAGGGCACGAATGTAACCTCCCGGCTAATGAAAGAACTATGTGCCTTGCTGCGGATTAAAACCCTCCGAACGTCCGTATACCACCCCCAGTCAGACGGACTGGTGGAGCGGTTCAACCGCACCCTGAAGGCGATGTTAAGGCGGGTAGTACGAGAGGGCCCGCGGGACTGGGATCAGATGTTACCGGCTTTCCTCTTTGCTATCCGGGAAGTGCCTCAGGCCTCCACTGAATTCTCCCCGTTCGAGCTATTGTACGGACACCAACCGCGGGGAATTCTAGATATCCTGAAGGAGGACTGGGAAGCACAGAACACCCGTTGCCAGAGTACGGTGCAGTACATTCTGCAGCTTCGCGAGCAGCTGCACCGAGTTGGAGCATACGCCAAGCTGAACCTCTTGAAAGCCCAGACTAGACAGGCCCACTACTATAATCGGACAGCCGTGGCCCGCCACTTCGCGCCAGGGGATCGCGTGCTGTTGCTCTTACCCACCAAGGAATCCAAGCTCTTCGCGGAGTGGCAGGGACCGTATGAGGTGATCCGCAGGGTAGGAGACATAGACTACGAGATCCGCCTCTCGGGAAGACGGAGAGACACGCAAATCTTTCACGTTAACCTCCTCAAGAAGTGGGTGGCCCGAGAGGGGCTCCTGGTAGCCCCTGTGGGATCCGAGGAAAATTTAGGTCCGTCCCAGGAGGATTGCGCGTATGAGGGATCGGCATCCCTGGGACCAGAACTCTCAGAGGAGCAGCGGCGGCAGATAAGCGTGCTCCTACAGCGGTTCCACCTCGTCCTGATGGCAACCCCGGGAACAGCAAAGGTAGGAGTACATCGGATACGTACCGAGCCGGGGCAAGTAGTGTGGGAGGCCCACCGGCCCCTCCCTAGGAAGGTATGGGGGACGGTCCAACAAGAAGTGCAGGCCATGAAACAGTGGGGGGTGATCGAAGAATCACGGAGCGAATGGAGAAGTCCCATAGTACTGGTCCCCAAGAGCGATGGGACCGTGCGATTTTGTGTCGATTTCCGGCGGGTCAATGCTATATCGCAATTTGATGCGTACCCCACGCCCCGGGTGGAGGAATTGTTAGAATGCCTAGGGCGAGCGAGGTACATATCCACACTGGACCTATCAAAAGGATATTGGCAGATCCCGCTGGAGGCCCGTGGTAGGAAGAAAACCGCCTTCGCGACCCCGTTCGGACTTTTTCAATTCCGACGAATGCCGTTCGGGTTGCATGGAGCCGCGGCGACCTTCCAGCGGGTCATGGACCAGGTGTTAGATCCCCTTAGAGGGTATGCGGCCGCCTATATCGACGACATCGTGGTCTACAGTCTGTCCTGGCGAGAACACCTAGAACATCTGAAGGCAGTGATGCAAGCCCTGCAAGAGGCGGGGCTCACGGCCAACCCCAAGAAGTGTCACTTCGCCCAGAGGGAAGTGTCCTACCTGGGCTATACCGTGGGGAGAGGCCGGATAAAACCGCTGTTGGATAAAGTAGAAGCGTTGCGTAACTACCCGGCTCCAACAACCAAGAAGCAGGTACAAGGGTTTTTGGGGCTGGCTGGATACTACCGCAAATTCGTGCCCGACTTTGCCACAATCGCGACCCCATTGACAGAGCTAACTAAGAACGCGAACCCTAATAAGGTCCAGTAGACGACCCAAGCGGACCAGGCCTTTCGGGAATTGAAGCGCAGGTTAACTCAAAGCCCGATTTTAAGGCAACCCGATTTTGACAAACCATTTCTCTTATGTATAGACGCATCTGAGTGCGGACTAGGGGCCGTTCTAGCCCAGGAGCACGATGGCGAAGAGCATCCCGTCCTATACCTGAGCCGGAAGCTCCTACCCCGCCAAAAGAATTACACAACAGTCGAAAAGGAGGCCTTGGCCGTAAAATGGGCCATAGAAACGTTGAGGTATTACTTATGGGGAAATAAATTTAAGTTGGTCACGGACCACGCACCTTTGGTGTGGCTGAACTCTATGAAAAATTCTAACCCCCGCCTTATGCGATGGTATATGTCACTTCAGCCCTACCAATTTGAGGTGGTGTATAGAGCAGGGATAAAGCACCAAAACGCCCATTTCTTCTCGCGGGTATTCGAGCAACACGAGGAGGGGGGGCGATCCCACCGTAAGGGGGGGGGGGTGCGTGACGGGCTGCCAGCGGCCCGCACGGGAAACCGCCCGGACCACCAGAGGGTGGGGGGGGGTGAAAATGCCCGGGGGGTCCCCAACCCTGGACACGGTGCGGAGGAGACAGGGCGGCGGGGCTGGATTCAGCCTCCGCGCCTACGCCGCCAGGGTGCCACTGACCCCGTCCCCAGGGTAGCGCAAGGCGGGGCGCAGCTGGAGACCGGCAGCCGGGCGGCTGCTGAGAACGCCGGCACACCGCCGGAAGGGGGAGGGCCCCGAGTGGCGTCCGGCGTGGCAGGCCATTTTAAAAAGGCCCGCCATCCGAGAGGAAGGGGGGCAGCCTCCTTGGACGGAGGGAGGAGAGCCCCGAGCCCAGGACGGACCCAGGGCAGGACCGAGGCCGGCAGACGGTCCAGCCTCGACCCCGGGAGCCGCGAGGTGACCGGCGCAGCGGGCGGCCGGCCAGTCCCGGCGTCGACGGACCTGGGGAGAGCGACCTGGCAAGGACTGAACCCGCCAGAAGGATCCGACCCGCGAGCTGTCGCCCGAGTGACCCCCGACCCAGACGGCTGAACCTGGGTAGGTTCCGGGGAGCAGGAGAGCGGCCCGAAGGGGCCCTCCCGGGGGGGAGAAAGCAGTCCGGGGCAGGGCCCTTTTGGCGTCCCTGGGTAGACGGGTTACGGAGGGAATTACCCCCGTCTACCGTGTTGGGGCGCGAGTGAGCCCCGGCGCTTAGGGCCCCGGGCTGGGACCCGGAGAGAGGGTGGGACCGGGTCCCCCTCCCCATTCCCCTGGAGGAGTCAATTCCGGTCGATAGTAGTGCACGGGAGAAGCAGGAAAGGGGGACGGCCAGACAGTGGGCCGGCTCAGATAGTGGTCCAGGGAAGGACCGGACCGTGGGTGCAGGCCCTCCCCCTCCCCGCAGAGACGGGCTACTGTCGCAGGGTCCGCAGAACCCACCTCCCCGGCCCGGCCAGGAGGAGGTGATCGCACCCTACTGATGGGGCTTGCAACCGGGGACCCCAGGCGGGGCACCGTTAAAGGGGGGCGAAGGGGTTCGCTGAGCCCCCCCTCCCCTTCCGGGAGGGGGTGATCGCACCCCGAGTCCTCTACAGCCGGGAAATTGCCAAGATTGCCCTGTTCCTTGCAGAGGGCAGGGGATGGGAGGTAGAGGAGAAGAGAGGACAGAACCACTGAACTCTGCACCAGCAGCCCTCTGGGAGCCAAGAAGCCTTTGGGACAAGAGCTCCCAGCAGGGAGCTGCCAATGGAGATGAGAGGCCTGGTCCTCCACTCCCCTCACTGTCTCTCTTAGGTTGGTGCAAGGGCTCCTGATGAGGATACACATCACCAACCCAAGGAGAGGAGTGTGGACATGCACCACTGTAGTAACATAAGTTAACTTGCATTTCTAGTGTAGTCATACCCTTAGTAACTAAATACAGGACAAAATGTTACTCCCCACATAGCTCTTGCTAGTTCCTGAACTTCCTCTGCCATTTCCTTTTCACTCTGGGTACATCTAGACTACAAGCCTCTTTCGAAAGAGGCTTTTTCAAAAGAATCTTTCAAAAAAGTCTCTTTCGAAAGTGAGTGTCTAGACTGCAACCACTTCTTTCAAAAAAGCAAGCCGCTTTTTCAAAAGAGAGCACCCCAGCAGTCTGGATGCTCTCTTTCGAAAAAGCCCTGTTTGCATTCAAGAATGCCTTTTTTCAAAAGAGCACTTTAGAAAAAATTCATTCTTCCTCGTAAAATGAGGTTTAGTGCGGTCAAAAAAACCACCGCGTTCTTTCGATTAATTTCAAAAGAACACGGCGGCAGTCTAGATGCAGGGGAAGTTTTTTTGAAACCCTGTAGTCTAGACACACCCTCTGTGTAATAGCTAGGAACAGGGCACTATACCTTTAAAGAGTTTGCAAGTCTTCTAACGGGCTTCACTGTGTTCTAGGTTTTAGAAGCCGCCAGAAACCACTCAATGCAATAGTATGTACTCTAGGTCTTGCGTATTTGAGTGCAGTGAGTGAATAGTTATTTGGGAGAGACCTGTGTCCATATGGCTTCTCAGTATCACAGCTGTAAAGAGCAACTCTGCTAGTAAAACTACCATGGAAAGAAGGGCTCAGCCTCAGTACAAATCACCAATGGTAAATTAGACACCACGCTCTACAGAAAACCCACTGACTCATACAGTTACCTTCATGCCTCCAGCTCCCATCCAGAACACACCATACGATCCATCATCTATAGCCAAGCCCTTCGATACAACCGCATCTGCTCTAATCCCACTGACAGAGACCAGAAACTTCAGGATCTCTACCAAGCATTTATAAACCTCAATTACCCACCTGGAGAAATAAAAACACAAATTGAAAGAGCCAGACGAATACCCAGAAACCATCTACTTCAAGACAGACCCAAGAAAACCAACAATAGAACACCACTTGTCATCACCTATAGCCCCTAACTTAAACCCGTCCAACATATTATCAATAAACTACAACCTATACTAGAACAGGATACTACACTCCGAGAGGCTCTGGGAGACAGACCCATAGTCTCCTACAGACAACCACCTAACCTCAGGATGATTCTTACCAACAACCACAGGACATACCACACTAATACCAACCCTGGGACTTTTCCTTGCAACAAACCCCGTTGCCAACTTTGCCCACATATTTACTCTGCTGACACCATTATTGGATCTAACCAATTCAGTTATAAGATCAAGAACACATATTCCTGCTCATCCAGAAATATAATCTATATCATCATGTGCCGACAGTGTCCATCTGCTATGTACATTGGACAAACGTCTCAGACGCTTCGCCAAAGAATCAATGCACACAAAATGGATATCAGACAGTATCACAAAGAAAAAACAGTTTCTTGCCATTTCAACCAGAAAGGGCATTGTCTCAATGACTTGATTACCTGCATACTGCTTCAAAGACATTTTCACACCAGGCTTGAAAGAGAAACCTCTGAACTGTCATTCATGCTTAAATTTGACACTTTACGCCAGGGTCTCAACAAAGACTCTAATTATCTTACCCATTACAAAGATAGCTTCCCCAATTATCACCTCTAATATCATTAGCTCACAGACATTTACCTCCCCCCTCCCTTATCCCCCCTCTGTTCTGAAATTTGATTTGTCCTTTTTTATGTGTGTTCATTTTTTTTTATTGTATCCCTTTGGTATATATGGTCATGCCTATTTTCTTCCACAATTTGATCTGAGGAAGTGGGTCTGGCCCACGAAAGCTCATCACCTAATAAACCATCTTGTTTGTCTTTAAAGTGCTACATAGTCCTGTTTTTTGTTTCATCTGATGAAGTAGGTTTTACCCACAAAAGCTCATGATATAATATATGTGTTAGTCTCTAATTAGGGCATGTCTACACTAGGAAATTATTTTGAAATAACTAGCTTAATTTGATTTTAGCCCTACTGTGTAGACATGCCCCAATTGTGTGATAAAATTCCTTTGTAGAAGAATGGTTACTTTTAAATCCATTATTGAATGTACAGAGAGGTTAAAATGTTCCCCATTTAAAAAGTAGCCATTCTTCTACAAGGGATTTTTATCACCTGACCTGTAGTCTGAGCTATCCCTGGGTGAAAAACTCACTAGAGACAAGGCACCTAGATTAGATGAGGTCACCACTGATGGGGAGATAGCATGCTGACTTTGCTTCATTTTACCACCAGTTCAAGGTAAAGTGCCTTATCTTCTTTACTGTGTTTTTTAACCTGAGGATGGCTCATGCATGCTGGGTACCCACAGGTAAAAACCCTCCCCTTTTAAAAGCAATGATTAGAAGGATACTACGTGTGTCTCCAACACTTCTGTGATCATTTTGGGTACATCTACAACACATGATGGGTTAAAAACAAAAACAAACACTGAAAAAGACTGAAGAGCCAAGGTGAGAAAGGCGAGCCAATCTGCCACACACCCATCCTTCCAGTGTGGGGGCCGCCCTTAAGCAATGGGAGGCATAATGGGAATTACTGAGAAGGGGAGTTGTTTTGCTAACATGTTCACCTGGTTTGATAACTTCAATTACAGCTACTCACTGTTATAACACTCATACAAATAAAGGTTGGCAGCAGCCATGTGGGACTCAGGTTGTTATTTTTAAAAGGAGTGTTTAGTGCGTAGAGGTGGTGTTATGAAGTTTCCACACAGGAGGGAGCAGGAGAAACTTTGTCCTTCCTTTAATAAGCTGGTATCACCAAAAGCAGAAAAGCATGTCTCCTGAAAGGATGCTATGCCCCCCCTTCCAACCCATTCCCATTAGTGGTGGCTGATCACCTCTTGTACTTTCACTTGTCCCCGTTGTACCAAAAAAAAACGGGCATAGGGCTTTTCTCCTGGGCTACATCTAGACTACACCTCTCTGTCGACAGAGAGATGTAGATTGGGCACGTCGAAATTGCTAATGAAGCAGGGATTTAAATATCCTGTGCTTCATTAGCATAAACATGGCTGCTGCTTTTTTTCGAAACAGAGCTTTTTCAAAAAAAAAAAACAAAACAGCAATCTAGATGCAGATCTGTGGAAAATAAACCCTTTTTGGACAGATCCTGTATTCCTCAAAAAATGAGGTTTACAGGGTCTGTCAAAAAAGGGTTTATTTTCGAGAGATCCGCGTCTAGACTGCCAGGTTTTTTTGAATAAAGCTCCATTTCGAAAAAAAGCGGCGGCCATGTTTATGCTTATGAAGCGCGGGATATTTAAATCCCTGCTTCATTAGCAATTTCAACATGCCTAATCTACATCTCTCTGTTGACAGAGAGGTGTAGTCTAGACACAGCCCTGCAGTGCAACAGCTTCCTTTGCTTTCAGGAGACCTGCCTTTGTGCTCTTGGTGATACCAGCTAATTCCAGAACAAAGCCAGCTTATTAAAGCTCAGGAAGCTTAGGGTGATGCGTGTGCGCACACACACAGATTTAGCATCTGCCCTGCAAAAGCTTGGAGAAGACAGAAAGGGATGGTAAACAGAGGCCCAGAGGGGAGCAATGACTTACTCACAAAGCAATGGGAAAGATGGGAATGGACCCACTCTCCTGCCTCTCAATCCACTGCCATGTTCTTGTTCTCCCTTCCATCTGCTTTCTCTCGACCAAACAAAAAACAAATGATGGGGAGCACCATATGGCCACCCAGCTCTCCATAGATCACAATACCTCATACCCCACACTCACAGAACCTCTGCATCAATGTGAGGTAATGAGAAAATGCACCTGAAACCCGCTTAAAGGGAAAACTCTGTAAAGGAGAGTGTAGGCTTGGAAACCACTCTGCAGTAGCCTTTGAGTGTCATATTTTGAAATGTCTTTTGTTGAGACTGAAGAGAACTGTCAGGACTTTATAGTTATTTCTCAGGGCTCTCTAATTCATTGCACTTCTTAGTATGTTTTGAAGTTTAAGTACAAGAGTTAAGGACAGAGGATGACATTAGTTTAGTCTGCAGCTCATCTGTCTCATTTTGTATTAAAAATTCACAAGGAAAGGAAATTCAGAATGAAGATCAATAATCCAGGATGTGCTCATATTACATAAACAAATTAAATGCAAAAACGCTATCTTTGGTACTAACTTTGCCGTGGAATTTATTCCTAAGAAACCATAGGCCTGGGTTGTTTTTTATTTATATTCAAGCCATATTTGCATTAAGACTACAAGAAAGCCTCAATTCTCATTAATTTTTTTTCAACACTCAGACCACTTGCAGATTAGGAAACCAAGGGCCAATTTGTACCCTCTGATACATGCATTTGACTTGCATTGACTACAAAGGGAGGGATTGGATATTTGTGTGCCTGAGAGTATAATTTATAACCGCACTAGGCATATGGTTTATAAACCTGTCAATGCAGTAGGGAGGTAAACTTTACATAGTACATTTGATGACTGACTTCCAAAATATGGAAAACACCCTCTTTGTCAATTTTTCTGAAACCCAACTCTGATTGTGCCAGGGTGACCAGCCAGGACACAAGGGTCAGAAAAGTAAGACTATACAGGGATGCAATCCCAAATTGAAACTACTGAGGCTTGGCTATGATCTACATTTATCTAGAACATTTTCCATCATGGAGTACCCTCTCAGAGAATGCCTAGACCCTTGCCCTTATCAATTCAGCCTTGATGTCTGCAATGCAAAGTAACTTGCATAACTATTGTGAGTTGCAGATACCCAAAAAATAATCTCTCACTGCTGGCAGCCAGGGAAACGTGCAGAATGCTCATGTAACTTGCTTCTATTGGACCATAGCATTCTATATGCAGCTTCTGGATGTCCCTCAGGGAAGGCCAAGAAGAATGAAGAGCAGAAGTATATTCTGGATAATAGACATGGATGACTATAACTATGGATGGATTCTAGAGAAAAAGGAAGTATTTTCCTGGAGGGCAAATATGAACATCATTTCCAGCCATAGCTGTCAGGGATGAGCAGAAAGGGGTCTCAGAGGACCCCCAAGGTTGTATCCCACCTGGTGGGTAAACTTTTAACAAAAACTTCTGAGGGGTAGCTGAGTTAGTCTGTGACTGGAAAAACTTAAAAAACCAACAAATAGTCTAGCAGCACCTTAAAGATTAACAAAACATGTAGATGATATCATGAGCTTTCATTAATTATTTTTTTCTCTTTTTTTTCTTCCCCCTCCTTCTTTTTCCACACGCCTTCCCTTATTTATTCTTGGATTTGGACTTCAAATACTCCAGTCATCTGAAGAAGTAGGTTGTACCCACGAAGCTCATGATACCATCTACATGCTTTCTTAGTCTTTAAGGTGCTGCTAGACTATTCATTGTTTTTTATGTTTTTAACAAAAAGTTTGGGGTCCCTATCCAGCAGTTCCTCAAAATACCTGCCCATTATTGCTATTGCTATTATTATTTGCAACATGCCAACGGTCTTTTAGGTGCTTTCATATCCATCCAGGTACTCATACGGCTCACCTCACCATGACCTCCTAGCATCTCCCAGGTATACAGATAGAAATGGCTTCTGCCGAAGGAGCAGCATTTCTATCTTACCTGGCTTGAGTCTTAGCCAGCAAGTTGTCATCATGAAGTCCCTGCCACAGCCAGTCAATGAGAAAGAAGGAACACTTTCTCCAGCCAAGCTTGCTGAAAGAAAGACATAGTGCAGGATTCCACAAGCATACCAAGGGCATATCAGCCCTCTGTATCTGACATTTCCCACCTCTTTCACATCCCAGGGGCTGGGCCTCAGAGATACTGAGCAAGGGCTGTAATTAATTACACCTGTCATGGAATCTCTCCAAACAACGAATTAAGCCTTCTCAAAATGACTCCACTGATAATGAGTCAATGTAGGTGAGTGAGCTGCACCTTAAATCAACAGCTGCAAAGGCTGATATTAGATCCAGTATTACCAACAGGGACATCTGGGCCCAATTTTCAAAAGTGCATGTGTGTCTGCATGTGTGTGCAGTTTTAAGTGGGCACAAAAATGCCCCAATTCAAGTTGCAAGTAAGGGTGCCCAAATAGACACGAGCACACAGAACTCTGCCCCCAACCTTGCATGAGCATCATGCTCAATGTGTATGACCATGTACCCTATGCAAGTACACACCTGAAACAAATAGGTCTGAAGTCTCCGCTCATTGCCATGAACAAAGGCCAAATCTGTTCATTGCCATGAGCAAAAGGTTTCTACACGTCTGGAAAGTTGTTAGGCCATCAGTGCCAACAGTGCTTTTTTTGTAAGAAAAAAGGTGCCGGTACTCTGAGGCAAACTTGTTGAGAAAAGAAAACCCACACTGGGGGCTGAAATGCAGTCACAGACCCTTTAAGAGCCACAGTGCCATGCTGAGAGCAGGAAAAAAAAACTCACCACACGTCCCAAGCAGGCTTCCGTCAGGAGCCGAGACACCTCAGGAAAACAGGTGCTGGTATGTGCAAGGGAAATCCCATTCCCTTTCTTTGGGCTGGGAAAATAGGTGACGGTACACTGTTCCAGGCAGTACCATCACAAAAAAAGCACTGAGTGCCAATAGCAAAATCAATGTCTTTAAAATAACCTCTCTGATTTCTTATCAAACATTTTCTGTAGCTGATTTAAATGCCACTTTTACTTCTGTTTCTACACTGCTTGCATTTGACTATACTCAGTGGACTGAGACTGCTCATTTTCACTGTGGCTTATGTCCTTTTCCACTTGGTAGTTTACAAAAATTCGACTTGAGAGCTCTAACATCTACTTTATACTTTCCAGTGATTTGAGATTGCTCCATGAAGTCTAGTGCTTTAGACTGTCTTTGTTGGGAGGCAAAAGGATGCTCTCTCCTTCTGAGGCACAATTCTTGTCTGGTTAGATTTCCAACATTGCAGGCGACTGCTTAACTGCTTAAATCCCCCAAATCTCGGTGCTCATTTAAATTTAAAACAATTAATAAAAACATTGCTCTCCATATTCAATTTAGTTCCATTTGACAGAGACCTTTTAAAATCAAATTCCCCTCCCAAGTCGAGCAATCTTCTATATCAACATGCCTTCCCAGAATACATTTTGAAGATCTGGCCATAACCCCAATAAAAACGGCTTCAAAATGAAAGTGCTGACACAACAGTAACTACAACAGGTACTTCTATAATAACATCTTTTGATAACACCTAAAATGATTGGGTTTAAAGGATGGCGTTATAATGAGAGTGCAGGGTAGTTAGAGCTGCAGGTGGCATTGTTTCCAATCTAAGAGCACAACTGGGTGCAGAAAATGGTGTGTGCTTTGCCTTCCAAACAGTAAATGCTGCGATGCTTTATCTTGCCCTGTTTGGATATGGACAAAGGATAAATTGAGAAGCAGAGGCTGCATGATGATGAAGATGGGGTGGAGGCAGACTGACTTCATAATAAGAACCATGGAGGATTTCAGATGTTGCTGTTTTAAGACAAAACGTATAACATTAAATGCCATCTGCATTGCAATCTCTACATAGAATCATCTCCTTTGGTGTATGCTATGTCATGATGAAGGGGTCTCAAACACAGCTGGGTGGACTAACGTTGACCAAATTCTACCCTTTGTATTCTTACATACATGAAAAGGTATTTGCAGATCTTTACTGAGCAGGCAACATTTGGGCAAAACAATGGTTGTATATTAAAAAACTGTAGACAGATACCATGTCTGCATAGTAGAAAATGTTGAAGTCCAAGCGTTTTGCCCACAGAGAGGTAATCCTGTCTCCCTGTGATGCATGAGAGTACATTTGCTTGTTTCCCCTCCAGGCACCTTCTGATGCCCTGGAAGAGGGTGAGAGACAATTCCTGTCATTTCTGTCCCCTTTTTCCATGGGCAAGAGGCAGAAAGTGGGTAGAATCTGAGATGACAATGATTACAAAAGGAGCAACTCACACAAGGAGTAGGGAATGGGTTGTGAGATCCATGGATGGAGAGTGCTGGATCAATGAACAGAAGAGGGCAAACTATTGGCGTTTGCAAAGTTATTTCTTGGTTTAAAGGAAACAAGGAGAGGTTTTTTTGTATTGTTTGTAAATACACCGCAGCATAAGCAGAATAGATACCAATATGAATGGAACTAAACTCTCTACTTAGGTGTTTGGCTACAGCAGCCTGTTTGGAATCTACCTGGGTATGCACAAGTGACAATCTTCATGCACAGGGCACACTGTGTCTCATATGTGTATTACAACATTATAATAATAAAGTTGTTTTATGACTCCATGAAGGCCATTTATGGTCCTTGGAAATTGGGACTGGCTCCACATAAGAGTTCAGATAATCTATTTTAACCAAGGTCACAAAAGGCATCTCTGAAATGTGGGTGGAAGACGTCACTGTCAGCCTCCAGGTGCATGAGGAACTAACCAACACCCCGTACGTGATGAAAGTACCTACTGTTGAGGAAGTGCAAAAAGCTCCCAAAAAGCCAGGTAAATCACCAGAAAAATCTTGAAGGCCCCCAAATTATCAACTATCTGAAAAACTGAGAACATACCCCAGGATTGCAAAGACGCACCCATAGTTACACTATTTGAAAATAAAAGGCAACAAATCTGATGATGGCAGCTACTGGTGTAGCTCTCTGCTCTCTAGGTAATATAAACTGCACGCTTAGTTTAATCAATTGGCCCATCGACATAGTATCAGAGAGGCATCTACCAATGCCTCAAGGTGGATTTAGATCAGGTCAGAGCACCACGGCTGAAATTTTCATTTTGAGACAGATTCGGAAAAATGAACAGAAGAAGGCTTGAAACTACATGCTGTCTTCAATGATCTCGATAATATTTGCCACAAGGAGCAGAAAAGGCATCTGGAAAACTCTAGAAAAGTTTGGCTGCCCCACCAAATTTCTTAACATCATATGCCGATCTCACAAAGACATGATTGGCCAAGTGTTCTCTGATGGTGTCCTCTCTGAACCATTCCTCACATCCAATGGGGTTAAAAAAAAAAGGCTGTATGCTTGCAGCAGTCTGCTTTGGTCACTTCTTAGCAGCCATTGTGAACTAAGCAACTAAAAATCTTCTGAAGGGCACCTACATCAGGTAGAGAATTGATGGGAAACTTGAGTCTCCAAAGGATTACTGCAAAGACAAAAACAAATAGTCCTGTGAACTACTTGTAGTCTTCTAAGTAGACCTTAGAGACTAACATTATATATATTAGTATAATGAGCTTTTGTGGGCAAAACCCATCTCATCTGAAGAAGTGATCTTGAGACATCTAATGATCTTGACATCTTGATGATCCTGAAATCTGTATATAGGGATTTTATACACATGGCCATTGCCATATTATCTGAGTGCTTGGTCAGTGTTAGAGTTAAGAAATCAAGACTAATAGTAAGGCCATCTGGGGTCTGATTATGAGACCATGCTGTTCATGAAACCAGATCCAACTAAACTAACTGAACAGGAGGAAACCATAATCTCAAAACTTAAGGCACCATTGGCTTTGAACTACAGCTGTTCTTTCATATTTGGGAAGCTAGAACCTGAATTTCAGGCCCACTCATAACTACTCCATGAGTTAAATCGATATATTGTATGTGTATAACTTTATTCTCCTCTGAATGTTTAAGAGATTGCAAATAAAAAACTAGCCAATAAAACCAGTTCCATTAGCCCAAGCTTCTTATGCAGCATTGCACTTATCAACTATTCCACTATGCAAAGACCAAAGCTGCACTTGCATACATGCAAAATTTATTCAGGTGCCACTAGAGGGTCAAAAAGCAAACCTTATTTTCATGCCACAGGGACATGTTTTGCTTAAGGTTTTGTTTGCTAAGTTCTAGCAGTTCATTAGCCTTGTTTCTCCCTTGAAATGTAGGAAAAAACAAACTGAAAGCCAAAAATAGCGTATGAGAATTTGCAACATATCTAATTGTATTTTATTATTAGGATTTCCAAAACAGTGGCATTAATTTGTTCACACACCACATACTTCCTGCTCTGCAAGAAACAAAGCTGTTTCTAGATTAAGATCTACTTTAAGGCGGGAGGCTGGATCTTGCACCTTCAGTTATGATCTACTGCCACACAACCTTTACACAATATGCATACAGGCATATGGACTATCTGGCTGAAGTGATTTCCTCCTCCCATCTATATTACATAGATTTAAATATATGTTAGCGTTACATCTAGCTATTTATTCCAAACAAGTTCTCACTTTGAAAAGACTTGAATAAAATAAGAAATAACACATTGTAGGATTTATATTGTGCTTCGCAGCTTCAAAAAACTGTGCAGACATTCAATATTGAAGCCCCGATCCTGCAAGACCCTTGCTCCTCTGGAACCCACTGAATTCAGTGAAGTTCCAGCTAGCCTCAGGCATCTACCTGCACTCAGTTCATTGCATGATAATTCTTCACAGCCCTGATATGTAGGTGAAGAAGCATTACCATCCCCAATGTTATAAATGGGAAAATCGAGGCAGAAAGTCATGCATGACTTGTAACAAGGAGTTAGTGACAAAGCCTGGATTGGAATTGAAGGCTTCCTCTTTCCCAGCTGTTAGCTGATTCCTCTAGGGTGCTTCACTATCTAGCTGTATCTGCTTACAAAGTAAACTAGACAGGACCTTTTGGTTCAAAACTGCATCTTAAAAGGAAACATATTTAATGGCAGAATCATGGGCCTATTTCCATTTAGAGGAGGAGGAAGATTGAAATAAGAAGATTCCTAAACATCAAAAACATTTTGTCAGTTATTTAAAATTTTGTCTGTAGGTTTTACTATAGCATCACAGAAGGTTATATTTGCAGCAAATATTGTAAGTGATCACTGAACTATACTCCTAACTCATTAGTCCATTTTATTTTGTCCTTTGGAAAAAAGTCAGAAGACCATTGAAGGGGAAAATAAAAAGATGATCACGCTGCTGAATAAGAATGTTTCCTCATAAGATGGACAAATTAAATGTGCATCATCATTTAAAATAGGCACTTGCCACAGTAGCAATCACATTGGTACCTAACCCAAAAGAATGCTCTGTCCAGCATCAGCAGAGGCTCTTAACCTAGCAAAGATAAAACACTAGTCACTGAGAAAGGTGACTTTTTTTGGACAAACAAGGAAACTTAATGAATTCCCCACTCCACAGACGGCTGTGGTGTATGTTAGCGCACCTGCTGCAACTCACTTCATATCACATTGCGGTTATGAAAAATAGTGTGCTATTTTGGAACCCTCTGGCAGCCAGAGTGAATCACTGAGGGCCCAAAGCTCATTTATCTTGTGTCAGAACTGAAGCCAAATGAGCACCATCTTGTCCAGCAGCTGAAGAATGGGGGGGAAACTCTTTGCGAGTAAAAATAACCAAAGGAGCACATAAGTGCTGTAGAGACAATCTTCTCCTAGTAAGTAATATAAAGGTTTTCACAACTCACTCAAGCTTTTGAGAACATACTTCTCTGCCAAGGAAACTTTTTTGGGGGGTGGGAGGGGGGTAGGAGGAGAGGGAAGAGAAGAAAAAGTTTATTCTAGAATCATACACATCTGTGTAGCTGTAGGTAAAACATCTGGTTAATGCTTATTAGAAATATTTTTAAGAGCAAACTCTTCAATAGCAAGTAGTAGGCTGGCACTGAAATGGTGAGATTAGATTTGAGTGCACCAGCAATGCTGTGCATAGGTTGAGTGCACCTTCTCTCCCAATAGGGTTCCGACCTCTTCAGAAATGACCCTGCCGTGGCTCGAAAGACAAGGTGGGTGAGGTGATTTCTTTTATTGGATCAACTTCGTTTGGTGAGAGAGACAAGCTTCTGAGTTGCACAGAGCTCTTCTTGAAGGGTACTCAGTGTCACAGCAAAATGCAAGGTGAGACAGACAGTTTCACCATCACCAAATCCTACCCGCAGGCCAGTGGTCTATCCTGGAGGCAGTGGGTATGTGCAATGTCTCTCCAGCTGTGTTGGGAATAATCATGCCACTGGAGATTTTTGAAGGGGTCTTGTCCTCCCTTCAAGAGCCCTCATCTAATAGAGATCAATCCAAACTGAGTTGTCTGGCTGCCTGCACTCCTCCAATCAACAGGACACAGCAGGTATTTGTTTCAAAGGCTATGACCACACTACAAGGTTATTTCAAAATAATAACTCCCGAAATAACTATTTTGAAATAGTGCATCCACACTACAAATCCCCATCGAAACAGCATGTCCACACTGATTGGAGCCTGAATCACATTTAAAAGCCCCCCTCCGGAAGCCCTCCAGGCAGGGCGTCAGGACTGCAGTCACTCCCTGTAGTTGCTGCCTGAGGAGGAGGCTCATACTTAAAGGGGCACCCCTCTAAGACCCTTCTCCATTGCCTACCTCCTCGAGGGACAGCAAACACCACACCGTGTGCTCTGGTTGCCCTTGCAGACGCCACAGCACTCTTACCCTGGAGCCAGACCTGCTGCATAGCAGTGTCAGGCTCTTAGACCTACTGCACTTCCTGGCGCAGCTAATGCAGGTAGCCCTCATGGCACTGCAGGACCACGATGGCCAGCTCATACTGGAGAACCTCCTCACTCTGGCCTGGGCACTCCACCTACCTCACAGTCCACTCCATCCTCCCCAGCACACCATGCACCACCACTTCTAGTGTGGCACACCATTCCGACTGGTGGGACCAGATCATCTTGGAGAGGTGGGATGACCAGCAGTGGCTCCAAAACTTCCGCATGTGGAAGGAGACCTTCCTGGAGCTCTGCGAGTGGCTTGCCCCTGCCCTCTGGTGACGGGACACCCATGTGCAATCTGCCACACCCCTCTAGAAGTGAGTTGCCATCATCCTCTGGAAGCTCACCATGCCACACAGCTACCATTCTGTTGGGAACCAGTTTGGGGTGGGGAGATGGACCGTTGGGGCCGTGCTCATGCAAGTAAGACTCTCTTGCTGTTGTCCCAGGAGGTCAGTGAACTACTGCAATGGCTTCCCTAGGGAGAGGAGGTGGTGGAATCTCCGTCCCTACAGGTTTTGCAGTCCTGGCTTCACAAACCCCTGCTGGGGACAGGGTAGTTAGGGTTGTTCCTGCTGTGGGAAGGGGCTTGGGCTCAGGGACCTCCCAAGGGCTCCTGCAACCCTGTGAATCTTTGTTCTTATGATTTTACAGGTAGTGAGGGTCATTAATGCCATCCTGCTGTGGAGGGTCATCACCCTGGGCGGCGTGGACCCCATCATCACCGGCTTTGCCGCCATGGGCTTACCTAATTGGGAGGGGGGGGGGACATTGATGGCACCCACATCCCCATTTTGGCCCCTGACCACCAGGGCCTCTTCACAGACATTAACGTTGGGTGGCTGGAGAAGGCACTCGACACCTGTGTCTTTAGGAGCTCCTGCCTGTTCCAGAAGATGCACACCAGCATTTTTTCCCCAACTGCACCATCAGAGCTGGGGACGTGGACATGCCCATATGCATCGTGAGTGATGCAGCCTACCCCTTGCTCCCCTGGCTAATGAAGCCCTACCTGGGACACCTGGACCCCACCAAAAATGGTTCAATTCCAGGCTCAGCAGGTGCCACATTGTGGTGGAGGGTACCTTCAGCCACCTCAAAGGGAGATTCTAGTGTCTCCTCACCCACCTGGACCTCAGTGACAGGAACATCCCCCAGGTGGTGGTGGTCTGCTGTGTTCTCCACAACCTGTGCAAGAACAAGGGAGAGACTTTCTGCCAGGGTGGGAGATAGAGGCTGAGTAGCTCGCAAGGGCTTTGGAGCAGCCATGAACCACTGGCAAACCCATCGGGGGCTGGGCTCATCAGGGAGGCCCTGAGGGAGAGTTTCAGACAAGGCCAGTGGTGACACTTTCCCCCGGGCCTCCCCACAAGGGAAGGGAGGGGTGGGAGAAGGAAAGGCACACAGGGAAGTCCTCTGTGCACTTCTTGCTCCACTCATCTGAAGAGTCTATACCTAGACTTTAGCAAGGCATTTAATACGGTCTTGCATGATATTCTTATCAATAAACTAGGCAAATACAACTTAGATGGGGCTTCTATAAAGTGGGTGCATAACTGGCTGGATAACCGTTCTCAGAGAGTAGTTATTAATGGTTAACAATCTTGCTGGAAAGGCATAACAAGTGGGGTTCCGCAGGGGTCTGTTCTGGGACCAGTTCTGTTCAATATCTTCATCAACGATTTAGATATCGGCATAGAGAGTACGCTTATTAAGTTTTCAGATGATACTAATCTGGGAGGGGTTGCAACTACTTTGGAGGATAGGGTTATCATTCAAAATGGTCTGGACAAATTGGAGAAATGGTCTGAGGTAAACAGGATGAAGTTTAATAAGGACAAATGCAAAGTGCTCCACTTAGGAAGGAACAGTCAGTCTCACACATACAGAATGGGAAGCAACTGTCTAGGAAGGAGTACGGCAGAAAGGGATCTAGGGGTTATAGTGGACCACAAGCTAAATATGCGCCAACAGTGTGATGCTGTTGCAAAAAAAGGAAACATGATTCTAGGATGCATTAACAGATGTGTTGTGAGCAAGACACGAGAAGTCATTCTTCCACTCTACTATGCACTGGTTAGGCCTCAGTTGGAGCATTGTGTCCAGTTCTGGGCACCACATTTCAAGAAAGATGTGGAGAAGGTCCGGCGAAGAACAACAAGAATGATTAAAGGTCTAGAGAATATGACCTATGAAAAAAGACTGAAAGAATTGGGCTTGTTTAGTTTGGAAAAGAGAAGATTGAGAAGGGACACGATAGCGGTTTTCAGGTATCTAAAAGGGTGTCACAAGGAGGAGGAAGAAAAAATTTTCTTCCTGGCCTCTGAGGATAGGACAAGAAGCAATGGGCTTCAACTGCAGCAAGGAAGGTTTAGGTTGCACATTAGGAAAAAGTTCCTAACTGTCAGGGTGGTTAAACACTGGAATAAATTGCCTAGGGAGGTTGTGGAATCTCCATCTCTGGAGATATTTAAGAGTAGGTTAGATAAATGTCTATGAGGGATGGTCTAGACAGTACTGGGCAGGGGACTGGACTCAATGACCTCTCAAGGTTCCTTCCAGTCCTAACCAGCGAAGAGTAGAGCGGAAGAATGACTTCTTGTGTCTTGCTCACAACATACCTGTTAATGCATCCTAGAATCATGTTTGCTTTTTTTTCAACAGCGTCACACTGTTGACTCATATTTAGCTTGTGGTCCACTATAATCCCTAGATCCCTTTCTGCCGTACTCCTTCCTAGTCAGTTGCTTCCCATTCTGTATGTGTGAAACTGATTGTTCCTTCCTAAGTGGAGCACTTTGCATTTGTCCTTATTAAACTTCAGCCTGTTTACCTCAGACCATTTCTATGAAGTGGGTTGTACCCACGAAAGCTCAGGGTACTATATATATAGAGAGAGAGAGTTAATTTCTAAGGTGCTACAGGACTAGTCATTTTTTAAAAAGTTTTTTTTAAGTTACCGACTAATATGTCTACCCCTCCGAGACTGATCTAAACTTAGCATATTCTACACTCCTGTAGAAGGTTAACGTACGGTACGCAACTCTGTCTATGTGAATAATGAAGCTGGAACTGATGTACCTTAAGTTGAGTTACCGTGGGATATACACCATGGAGGTTCTATGGGAGAAACTCTCCCATCAACTTACCTTACACTTCTCCTCAACTGGGGTACAATATGGGGCTCGACTGCAGAGCGATCTTCAGTCAGTTTGGTGGTTCTTCACTAGGCTTGCTAGACTGCTGGTGGATCGATTTCAGAGAATGGACCTCTACTGTAATGTAGACATAGCTTTAGTCTGAATTATGCATAAATGTGTTTCAGTTTCTAGTTACTCTGCAAATGACACACAGGGCTATGGCTGTTCAGTGGAAATCAGCTGTGCATTTAAATACTTGAATGTTTTACTGCAACTTAACTTTTCCTTTTTTTAAACAATGTGAAAGATTTTTGTCTGGGAACATGTTAATATTTAGTTAGACATCTTCTAAGTATGTCAGGTGTCTATTTCTACAGCACGCCAGGTGTCTATTTCTATTGTTTGTGACCTTTCCTCTAGTTGTAATTACACTTTAATTGCTAAACAACCAACAGGGTCATTTTTGTGTGCCACTTTAACTGACTTTTCTCAAACTACTTTTTAATATTATAATATAATATGTTAATAATTAATAGAGTTTTGTAGATGTATTAAACTGGTTTAATATGTGATCCATGTAGGATAGTTACACCTATAAAGCACTTTCAGTAAAATCTGAGCATAGTTGTGATTTTTTTCCAGCCATCTTTCAACAAAAGTATTCTCCTTACAGTTTTTAGCAGTAGCTAGATTAAAATAAATCAGTCAGTGTCTTTGGCTTTAAGTACATCTAAGGGATCCAAAAGTATAAGGTCACCTTCAGTATCCATAATTCAGGATGCTTCCTGTACTAATGGTCATGCATCGAGTACAAGACAAGAAAAAATATGGAGTTTGTACCATGAAGTTGTTATACAAACAAAAAGTTAATACTTTCAAATCCATTGTGAATACAGTTTAAATCAAGGTATTGCTGGGACATAATTTTAACTGGATTCATCATTTAGCTTACAAACAAGTATTGACCTTCAATCAATACCTTTAGAGCCTCTCCAACTCCCACTGCAATGGATAGAAACACTGCCAATGCTTTCAAGTTTTTTTATTAGCTTTAATTATTCATTATTCATAGTTTTATACCACCAACATTAACCATTTGTCATACCAAACTCTGAAGTGATGATAGCTAGTAAGTTCAACAGTTTCTATCAATTCCAGTTCTATTATTTATACAATTTTATTGCACTAAAGGGAGGTCCACAAGCTTAAAGAAATGGTCTCAAAAGTACCAATGCAGTATCTATAGAACAAGTGCTGTAATGCCATAAATCATTGTTTACAAACAAAAAATAATGAAAACTGAGTTATGTCTTGGTAAGCACCACAGTAAATCCTAGCTTGATAACTCAGAGGATTTCTTTGATAGATTCTTGATTCACTGAATTGCTTTTGTGCAGTTGTCCTCCATGAAATCAAGGTGAGCGTGACATATTTGTATTTATGGCTGATGAACACGACAAGCTGTCTCAGGGCTCTCAACTCTCTTAGAAAATAAGGAGAAAAGCCATTCAGACAACTTTGGTGTCCACAAAGGCCTGCTTCCAGCAGTAGAAGGGCTGAATACTGAACTGGATTTGAAAAAAAGCAGTTATAAAATTGAAAGATCATGGGGACCCTTCTTCAACACAGTGATCAGATTGGAATGGGAGCATATACTCCCTTAGCCATGGAGATATCACTACAAATGCACAAGCCTGAGCCAACATCTGACTGATACCCATTCCCCAGTCTGGGTTCCTATCTGCTCAGGTATTTTCACTCTGCCCAGTCTACCCATCTGTCATCAAGCAGTGAAATAGGAAATCTGCAGACGACAAAATATCATTGTGGTTAGTCAAGACTGGAGAAGCGTGAGTAACTTTAGAGGAACCTACCCAAGCTAGGTGAATGGTGAATGTGGTCGCATGAAATTCAGTGTTGGCGTAATATGCAGAAAAAAAATGCATCTTGGAGTAATCGGAATTACTCAGGCACCTTACTGGGCTCTGAGTTAAGTGTAGTTCCTCAGGAAAAGAACTGGGCACAACTATGGACAGCTCAGTGAAGACCCCTGCTGATCCTGCAGCAGGGGTCAAAAAGGTAAACAAAGTTAATATACATAAGGAAGATGACAAAATATCTTGGAAAATATTCTAATGCCACCATATAAATCAAAGAGATGCCATCACCTGGAATATTGTTTTCAGTTCCAAAGGATTTACCCACTTAGCTGAGAGAAAGGAGAGCCAACAGTGAGAATGATCTATGATTAGAAAACTCAAACATGGGTTGGAAAGCAATGATGATTATGTGAGGGGATGTAGTAAAAGTACACAAAATAATAAATAGCATAGACAAAACATGGTAGGAACTTCTACTATATAAGAATGAAAAGAATGAGGAAATGTTCAATGAAAAGGAAAGTTGACAAATTCTAAACAGATATAAGGAAATACTTTCTTATATAACTCACAATTAAGCTATGGAATGCACTGCTAAAAAAATGGAGGTTGAGTTTAGCTCAATTCAAGGAGGGATAAAGAATATCCATATTGAAAATCAAGACTTTTGTACCTGATATAAACCTGCCTACTTCAATGTACACACCAACCTCTACTTGATGGGGCTAGGAAGTAACTTTCCTATTGAGCAGTACTCCGCAAATGTCTGAACAGTTTCTTGCATCATTCTGTGAAACTACTGTGCCATTTTGAGAGGCAATATATTGGTCTGATCCAAAAAGTGACACACACTGTGTGATGCAAGTTTTAATTCTTGTTCTGCCAGAAATTTCCTCTATTACTTGATTCTCTCTGAACCTCCAGTTTTGCAATCCCTACCTCACAGGGATGTACTAAGAATCATTTCAGCCATGTCTGTAAGATGCAGATCAGCAAAGTGCCACAGAGAAGCTTACAAATAAAATACAAAAGATGGGGTGCACCATGTGAGCAGTTCCAGATACGTAGGGCTGATATAGGCAGCATATCTGAATCTGGATGACAAGCAGTGGTGGCCCGTCAATACAGGTGAACTAGGTGGTTGCCTAGGGCACCAAGATAAACGGCCGTTGAGGGCTTTGGAGGTGGGGGCGCCAATTGCGCGCCGATCGCACGTTTTGCCTAGGGCGCCAGTTGCCAGCAGCACTTCTAGGGCCGCTCCTGATGACAAGTCCCTCCCAGTACAGCATGAAAGTGTAAACAGACCTGTAGCCTTAGAGGAGCACTTGTGCTAAAGGGGATTATTTATTTAGGCAGCATCTCAATGCTATTCAACATGATTTTTCCCCCCGCAGAGGAGTAAATCCCCTGGAAAACAAGAGGAATATTAAGTCACCAGGACTAGACCTGATAAATGTCTGTAGTCATTTATTTGATAATGCTGTACATGGAGGCAGAGCTCTGCTTTAGATGTAGTTCTCTCCACCGTAGGCTGTCCTTGAGCCAAATGTTCCAAATATCTTTGCATGTGGTTGCATGTGGATCAAGTGCAGACTATGTCACTCTGAGGTCAACATCTCTCTAATGCCAATGATTAATTATCTAGCAGCTGAAGATTAAATTCAAGTACCAAAATTACATCCCAACAGTACAGTGAAAGTGATTCTACTACACAATTTTAAAATAATTTGCAATTTTCTCTTCTTAACCTATCACACATAACAGACTTACAAACATTTTTCTTGGAAAAGGCCCAAATCAGTACATGTGTCTATTCCAATTTCTGACCTCCCATCCCCCTAATTTAAAAAAAGAGAATTTTCAATTCATGTAATTTTATTTTAACTACAACCTCACTTTCAGGCTAGAGAATAGGGATCACCTCTTATGTCAAAGTATCTTTGTACAAGAGCTTCATTGATTGAAAAAAAGGAGTCTCCTGGAATCATGTCTCAATTTGCTGCAGTACCAGCAGAGGGAGCACAAAACAAGACTTAAAACACTAATTCCTCAGTTATGAAGAGATCATTAGTTTTGAGTGAGCATTTTCATATTTCAGATGGTTGTTTTAACCCAGTAATTTTGACCCAGGTAGTATTAGAACTTAAAATCAGAGTCTTTTTAAATCTGTAATAATACAGTATGAGCTAAGCAAGCAAGTAGAATGCCACACAAATCTAGACGGGTTTGTGCATGAATGTTGCATTGCCCCCATTCTGAAACCACTGTAGGCAGGACAATCACAGTCTGAGGGCCACTTTAACTTGCACTGTCTGATACCAGCAGAAGGGTTCTGTGCAGCAAATGCTGGCAACATGGATCTAGGCTATGGAGAAGAAGTTGGTTCTATAGCAGTAGAGTATCTCAGTTTGGGGGAGGGTTATCTCCCTACAGACAGCGAAAAGTGGTGGTATGAACATCCTTTGATGGGTGTGGTGTAGGGAAGTCATACTGCACTGGACCTATGTTTTCAAATGTATTTTTTCTAGTATATTTGCATTTGGAAATTTATATTCCAATCAGGAAATGCAAAACAGTGATGGTTTCCCTACCTGGATTTATTAATACAGAGTTAACTTATATCTACTTAAATTCTCAGCTGAAATTAACTAAGACATGGCTATTATTATTATTATTTATTATTATTATTAGCATTGCAGTCACATCTAGGAGCCCTGGTCACAGGCCAGTACTCCATTGCATTAGGCATAGAACAAAAAGAAAAAAAACACACAGAACAAATACAGTCCATGATAAAGAACAGTCAAGAAACAATAGATGGAGACAGTCAGATAGGGACGTACAAGGAACTGAGACAACATTGGTCAGTGTGACAGACAGTGGTCTCAGCACACCAGGGGCCTAACAGCTGTCAAGTATCACACTTTAAGGCAGGATTTGCTGGAGGATAATGAAGTTACTTTGCAGAGATAGACAAGGAGTTTTTTTAGCATGCGTGGAAGCAAAATAAAAAGCACAAAGGACCATGTCTGAAAGTTGAACAAGTGGGAGGTGGAGGCTGGCATCATGGATGGATTGAAGGTAGGAGTTAGCCTTTTTAGTAGTGAATGAATAAGACAGGTATGGGTTATGAAGGACCTTGATAGTGAAAAGGTGTAGCTTAATGTGTCATGCTAAAGAGGAGGGTTGCAGGGTTGACCTGATGGGGAACAGGCTAGGAAAATGACCTTTGTGAATAGATGTAATAGTAATAATTCTGAATAGATGTAAGCTGGATAAGGTAGCATTTGTCAAGGGCTGACAAAATGCTGTTTGCACTAATCGCGATGTGAGGTCACAAGACTCTGGATGAGAGTTTTAGTTATGTGAGTACATAGGAGAGGATACATCTTAAAAATGTTATGCCAAGATAATCTGCAAGATTTAGACACAGCCTAAATGTGAGCATCTAGATAGAGGTCCACTGTGAAGACACCAGGTTACAGGCCTTAAAAAAAAAAAATTAGAGATGAGGAGAAGAGAACAGGAACTCTGCATTAGCTTGCTCTGACAGGCATCCACAAAAGAGATGTCAAAGATACAGTCTGAAAATCTGCTTTGGACAGAAGGAGACAACATAGGAGTAAAGAAGTAGATTTGTAGTTGTCAAAATAGAGATAGTAGTTGAATTTATATTTGCATTCAAGATTATGCAGAAATACGGTGCATTTGATAAGACCCAATAGGAGTATACTTCATGACCATTCCTGATATTCGTCAATTCATCCACTTAAATGTGGCCAACCAACATGCAGATATTTTGATAACAAACTTTACTAAATTATGCTTAAGGAATGTAGTGGAACTTTCACAATTACTAGACATTTTGGAGAGAATACTCAATATGCCTTTAGAAATAATCTGTCCACATGTTTCAAAATCATACAGAGGGGGAAAACCCACAAAGAATTTCCACAATCACACCTCTAGCAGAAGGCCTATTATCAATGGCATTGTCAAGCTCGCTCTATCTAGAGGTGATTATGCTACAGTAATTGATGTCTAATCTACCTCTTCAGAGTGCCATCATGTTTTCTTGGTGTCATTCTTAGCTGAACTGTGTGAAAAATGATGTTCTCACATGAAAATGTTTATCCTTTCCTTGTGGACCGTTTCACAGCCCTACAATTAAATGTGCACGAAATACCTATGAAGCAGGAATATTTCATATTGAAACAAACAAAACTGGGTTTGATGTCAGGTACAGCAAAAGACTTTCACTAGTCTCTATTATAGTCCCTTAATATCTACTCTTCAATCCAGAAAGCAGCTTTTATTTTTATTATTTAATATCCACAGCCCAAAAACTAATTCTGGGATAATCGGGCAAGCTTAATCTTTTAATTGTCAAACAAGATGCTCTCTATGGCTATGTCTACACTGGCGGGTTCTTGCACAATAACATCTTGAGCAAGAGTTCCCGCGCAAGAGCTCTTGTGCAAGAGAGCGTCCATACTGGCCAGAAGCGCAGCGCAAGAACGCTGAGTTCTTGCGCAAGAAAGCGTCCACGCTGGCAGGACGCCCTTACACAAGAACTTGGCCCCGGAACCACTTCGGCCATGTCAAGAGGTCACCAGCAGTGTCTGTGGGCATGCACCAGACCCCCACTGGGAAATGTGCTTCAAGGGACCCCTGGACGGCTGTTTCACTGCGGCTGCGTGCTCAGGCACCTCTTGGAGGGACTGAACCACAGCCATGCCTGCCACCTCAGCTCCTGGCAAGTGCCCCTGGGCACCCTCGCACCTCCCCCCCCGTTACAACCATGGAGCCGGAGGAGGACCCCGGCCAGCAGTGTCCCCTCATGGCCATCATCGAGGCCGTGGAGTAGCTGCACCAGGGAGCCACGCTGCTCCAGCGGGAGCTGAAGACTGGGCAGCACCTGCAGGCTCTCACCATTGATGCTGCAGCTGTGCTCGGGCACCCCACCCCACCACCGACAAGCGTCTGTGGAGGCACGTCACCAGCGGGGACTGGTGGGAGCGCCTGGTGCCGGGACAATGGGGCAACCAGCATGGAGTGCAGAACTCCTGGATGCGCAGGGGGACCTTCCACGAGCTCTGCACCTGGCTCACCTCTGCACTCCGGAGGCAGGACACCTGCCTGCGCCCCGCCATCCCTGTGGAAAAGAGGGTCGCCGTCGCCCTCTGGAAACTGGCCATCCCGGACAGCTACTGCTCCGTGGGGAACCAGTTCGGGGTGGGCAAGTACACTGTTGGTGCGGTCGTCTGGCAGGTAAGGCCCCCGGAGGACCACAGGCCCGCCCCAGGGGAGGGAAGGGGCCAGGCCGGGGGGAGCCTGTGGGGCCAGGGGAAAGCCCCGCACCCAGGGGATCACGCAATTCCTCCCTCACATAGCCCCATCGGCAGGGGCCCTGGCATGCATGGGGGGAGGGAGCATCAAAGGGGGGCAGGCACACCCCAAGGGCCCATGTACCCGCTATGTCTCATTCCGTGCATCCCCTGTGCTCCCATGTGCCCCTCTGCAGGTCGTCTGCACCATCAGTGATGTGCTACTCCAGAGGGTCATCTGCCCCCGTGACCTGGATGCCACCCTCACCGGCTTCGCCACCCTGGGGTTCCCGAACTGCAGGGGAGCCATGGATGGGACCCACATCCCCATCTGGGCGCCAGAGCACCAAGCGGCCCGGTTCATCAACCATTGCTCAGTGGTGCTCCAGGCTCTCGTGGACCACCAGGGCCGGTTCCAGGACATTTACGTGGGGTGGTCCGTCCGAGCCCATGACGCCCGCATCTTCCAGCACTCAGGCCTGTGCCACAAGCTGGAGGCGGGGACCTACTTCCCTCAGTGGGACTTCACCGTTGGGGCCGTCAGAATGATGGTCTGCATTGTGGGGGATGCGGCCTACCCCTGATGGCCTGGCTCATGCGGCCGTACACAGGCCGACTGGACCGCAGCCAGGCCGCCTTCAATGCCCGCAACCCCGTCAAGTGTGCCTGAGGGCGCCTGAGGGCACGCTTCAAGTGCCTCCTGACCCGCCTGGACATGGGGGTGCAGCACATCCCGGAGGTCATCGTAGCATGCTGTGTGCTGCACAATAATATTGAGGGGAAGGGGGAGACCTTCCTCCCGGGGTGGATGGCAGGTGAGGGCCAAGCCTACCAGCAGCCTCAGACGGCTGCCACCCGGCAGGCCAACCGCGATGGTGTGTGGATCCGGGAAGCCCTCCGGATGATGCTGGACCAGGCCCCACAATAGGCCGCACCTACACCTCTGACCACAGGGCTCCCCCGGTGCCCCCATTTCCCACTCCCATCACCACCCCTTCCCGCCACCCTTCCCTCACCTCCCAATAAATATCATGCACTGAGTTAACATAACACACTTTTATTTACAAGGGGAAGGGCGTGGACTGTGGGGAGGGTGGAGGAGGGGCCTCTTAACTGGGAGGGCCTTATAGGTGTGAGGGGAGGCCTCTCCCACCCCCATGGATGCGGGGGTGCCAGGGCCCCTCATGCCGGGTTGGGGCAGGCTGCACCAGCAGGTGCCGAGGTTGGGGGGTCCCCGGGATGGGGGCATGGGCACGGTAGGGGGGGAAGCAGGGGGAGGGCTGGGCACAGCAGGGAGGGCAGCAGAGGGGGACTGCCTGCACTGTGCTACGGCACAGGGCCCATGCACTCTGCAATTGTGCCCAGGAAGGTGCACACGCAGTTGCAGCACTCCACATACTGGCCCCACACCCGCTCCCGCCACTCCTGGTCTGCATGGATCTCCGCTGCAAGTGAGCACTCAATGCACTCAATTGCACAGCCATGGCGGCGGAGCAGGTGGTGGCGGTCCCAGAAGCACTGTGACAGGCCCTGGCTTCTCGGTGCCGGCAGGATGGGGCTGGAAGGTCCCTCGCCAGCAGGGGGTCCTGCTGCAGGGGAAGCAGATGACAGCAAGATGGTCAGTGAGCCCTGCCCCATGGTGTTCATGGTGTTCCTGCCCCATGCCCTCCTCCCAGGACCTCACGTGCCATGACGCCTAGGGACAGGTGTGGCCGGCGTGGGGAGATTTCCCTGGGGCCAGTGGGGGGAGGCCCGAGGTGGCCCGGGGGCCCCTGGGGGGGGCCGCATGTGTTGGGGGGGGCCTGTTGTGCCTTTCTCTGGGGCAGCTACTTTGTCCCATAGGTAGCCATGGATATGTGCTGTGTCCCCACCCTTTGGGCTGTGTGGGGTCAGGCCTGCGCCCTTGGAGCTGGGCTGCTCCCATCCGGACCCACTCCCCGCTCCCGGGCTGGGTGTGCGTGACTCCTGGGGTCCCAGGCGTGTGCTGGGGCTGGCTGCCACATCCATGTGCCATTCGGTCTGGCTGCACGAGGTTGCACATGCTGCATGCCGCTGCGCAGTGTGGAGCCAGGCTGTGCCATGTGCCGCTCCCTCTCCCCCACCCCGTGGTCCCCCTACCCCGTGCACACTTGCAAGTGGCAGCTGTGACACTCACCGGGCCGGGCTGGTGGGGTCTGGCTGCCATCCTACGCCTCCTGCTCCTTCTCCTCAGTGGACTGATCGCCCTCCTCCTCCTCCAGTTCCATCGGCCAGGAGGAGGGGTGGCCACCGCTGTGTCCACACTGGCCTACAGGGCCTCGGCCCCCGTGTCCCCCAGGATAGTGTGCAGGCATTGGTAGTGGGGGCAAGCAGGGCCTCCTCTGCCCCTAAGCTCGCTGGCCTGCACGTAGCTGAGCCGCAGGTCTTTCACCTTGGCCTGGACCTGTTACAGGGTCCAGGCTGGGTATCCCTCTGTGGCCAGCACCTGGGCCATCCAGGAGAAGATGTCCACATTGCACCTCCAGGACTTGGGATTCCAGAGGGCCTCCTCCTGGACCCAGAGGTCCAGGAGGGCCTTGACCTCAGCGGTGCCCCAGCATGGAGCCCGCCGCTTGGTGCCCTTGTGGGCCTGCTGGGTGCTCTGGGGTGACTCCTGGGTGGGGCCTGCAGGACGATGCGGTGGCTGGGCAGCTGCCATCTCTCCCCCTGGCTGCTACCTAGGCTACATGTGCCACACAGCTCCACTGGGTGCCTGTGCTTTTAAGGGGAGGCCGGCTAGGGGGAACCAGCGAGTGGCGATTGCATGTACAGAGTATCAGAGAGGCCACCTGTGTTTTTTCCCGGAGGCCAGTTCTTGCGCAAGAAGCCTTTGCCTCACGTCCACACTGCCCTCTTGCGCAAGAGCTCTTATGCAAGAGAGCTTACACTTGTTAGAAAAGAGCATAGCTCTTGCGCATGAAGCCCTGTCTTCCGACGCCGTACTGTAAATCTTCTTGCACAAGAGCGGGCGGGCATTGTGGATGTTCTGCGGAAGAACGGCTGTTCTTGAACAAGAACCCGCCAGTGTAGACATAGCCTATGTCTGCACTCAGAGGAATAAAGTCATTGCATTGGAAAGTATTGAGCCACATTTAAAGAGTAATCAGAGGTTATCAAGGCTCGACCTGTTAATATTTTCGTTTGACATGGAGCTCAGTCTAACGTAATATCTTAGCTATATTGCATGGGTTTTTGTAGCTTGCTGTTTGCACATTTGGTCAACACTCCAAAGAGGAAAAAAACAAAACATTTTGTTACTAACATACTCCAGCTCTTTCATATGCAAATATGTCAGGCAGCTGTAGCTGGCTCCCAACCTGTGGTCCATGACCCCTAGTGGTCCGCAATGGTACTGCAGGGGGTCTGTGGAACGTTTAAAAATGAGGATCAGGCTCAACACAGTGGGCCCAATCCTTACTTTTCTTTTCTTTTCCTTTTCTTTTTTTTTCCTCCACAAGGGAGGAGGGTCTGTGAAATTTTAATAGATTGAAAAGGGGTCCGTTTGCTCAAAGACATTGGGAACCACTGCCCTAGGGGACATACAGAACCAATGAAACAACATTGGAATGAGTTGGTCAGTAGAGTCATGCCTTGATCAAGAGAGAAAACTAAACTGTTTCAACTTTTATTTATGTATGTTTTAGGAATACCTATGTTACTTTATGCTCAGGTCATCTGTTCTGATTAGTTAGAGACTCTTTAGTGAGGCAAAGGCTATGCACTGTCCTCCTTTCACCACAGAACAGGAAATACTACGGCTGCTACAAGAATGCTCATCAGGCAAAGATGAATCTGCTAATGGTTCACAAGCACTATTCCTTCTCATCAGAGAATCCCAAATCACACTATAAAAACTATGAATTACGTTTTAACATCCCAGTGAGGTAAAACAAAATCCCACTTTGCAGGTAGGGAAACAGAGGCACAAATAAGTTACATGACTTCACATTGGGCATTTGTGATGGACCCAGGACAGCAACCTGAAATCCAAACTCCCAATTCCACACTTCAGTCAAAGGGATTCGACCAACATCTGACTGCTGTTCTCTATTGGTTTGTTAGTATTTGTGAGGCTGGGGTAGGAGAGGGTCAGGGAGCCTGTTGCGTGTTGTTTAGAAGTTTGCCTGCAATTGTCTCCTACAGGAAGGCTGGCTTTCCAACAGATTTTAATTCTAAACATCTGCTGGATGTACTTCTTCTGCCAAATAAATGTCACATCAGGAAGGTCACTTACATAGTGCTAACATCTTAATAAGTCATTCCTTTTCCATTTGGCTCAATGCTTTAATACTTGGAGACAGTTTGAAGTTTTCCACATTATTAGCAAGCAGCTTGCTCAAAAACTGTAGATGTGAAGGTTACATTGAATATGTCCTTATACTTTCCGATAGAGTTTATTTGCAGTATTCCAAAGCATTCTAAGGAAGCTCACTCCTCATTAATCTAAGTTTGGAGTCTGAAAAATCCCACATGAGAGGGCTTTTCTCCCTTGCTTATGCACAATTTCTCGCCCTCTACTTTCATTTTATCTTGGTGAGTTGTATTACTTAACTCTCTAACTACTTAATGTAGTGCATGTCTGCACAGCAAGCCCGTTATTTCAAAATAATTTTGAAATAATGGGCTTCTTATTCTGACTTCTGTAACACTCATTTCATGAGGAGTAAGGGAAGTGGAAGGAAGAGTGTTCTTCCTTCGACTTCCTGCAGCGTAGACAGTGCCAAAAGCCAATTTAAGGTATTTCGACTTCAGCTACGCAATTAACGTAGCTGAAGTTGCATATCTTAACTCGACTTCACCCGGCAGTGTAGACATACCCCTAAAGCATTTGAGGAGACAGACTGTGATAGGCCTTTTGGGATACAGATTTGGTAGTAAAGGAAATTATATTTCTGCTTCCAACTCATTTCTGGTCTTTTATAATGTACTTTCTAACATTAACTTCACTTTTAACATGCTGTACCAACAGAAATAGAACAAATATATGGTTCTGTGGCCATACACACTATCACACACACAGCCTCTGTTGAAATCTGATCTATGGATAGGCTGTATTCTCAATGGCAGGAAAATACTTCAGATAAATTACAACAGAGTGATCCATGACAAATGGAGTGAAGAATTTGGCAGTCAGCTTTGTCAGACTGGCTCTACCTAGATTTTGTAACCCTGCCCTGGTTGCTGCACAGGGTTTTATGAGAGCACAGACAAGAAATTTCAACAACTTCATGTGCCAAGTAAAATTGTGGAGTGGTGAGAATGTAAAGCAGTTACAGTACCCTGTCTGATGAGGTTGTACACAACTCCCTCTCTGTAGGTAACACTGGAAGAACTTAACTAAACTCCCATGCAGAGTAAAGCTGTGATAATTACTCAGTCAGCAATTCAAGGGAGAATCTGGGTGCTTGGGCTTAACTGTATCATGACAGTGTCATATTTCACTGAATAGACTATTAATCAGCTTAATACAGAAAAGCAATTTGATCCTTAAAAATGTACTGTTTGGGAAAATAAATTGATTAAAATGGCTCAGAGAATGTCTGAGTATTAGGGCCAGATATTAAAAGATATTTAGGCACTGCTGCACTCAGCTTCTCAATGCATAACTGATTTAGGAGCCTAAATCTCATTTTCAAAAAATGAGATTTAGACACTTGAGTCTAAATTCCGCTCAGTGGGATTTAGGCTCATAAGTGCCTAACTCTATTTTGAAAGTGGAATATAAGCTCCTAAATCAGTTAGATGCTGCAATACTAAGAGCATCAGCCTTAAAAATCAAATAGATTTAAAAACCTAGTCCTCAATCATTAAACAGGGTTTAGGACAATAGACAGATTTTTACAGAAAAATACAGGACACAGACCTGCCATCAGCTATGTGTACACAACTTGTTGACTTTGGAGTGAGTTCTACAAGTGTAGGAGACCAAAAGAAATAGTCTCTCTCCCACCTGTCTTCTGCCTTAACTACTCGGTATATCTTTACATTAAAACAAGACTATGAAGTAGAGTAAGTATATTGAGCACAGTATCACTTTGGGGCCACTAATGACAAATAGTGCAGTGTTTTGTTTGTTTTGTTTGAAGGACACTAAAATTCATGTCAATTCTCTTATTTACTTTCTCCTTGCTGCCTTAAAATGTATGTTGAGTCTAATTTTTTTAGCATAATCAATCTAAACAATGAACCATTGCACTTTGTAATTCATTACTTTGAAAAATGCTTTCTATTTTTATTTAGCTTTTTAAGGTTAAAATGATAGAATGCAAAGGCTATTGATAGTACAGGGACAAAGCAAAAGGTTAATTGCTGAAGATGCAGAAAGGGAAGGGAAGCAAAAACAAAAGTAAGCTTTCCAAAATGCATATGCGTGCAGTCCTTTGGAGAAAAAAAAGGATTTTTACTCCCGTAAATGTAATTAGAATATAAATGAAAAATGTGTAATATGTTTGCTATTATGTTAAGTACAAGGAATGCCAAGCTGGACTTAGACTGCTGGAAAGGTTTAATTCTTTGTTTAGGAAGAAGTGAAAAGAAAGATCAAATACATTGTTAATTTATTTTTATTTGTAAAATAAGCATTTTGTTCATTTCAATGTAATCAGCTAAGATGGATAACATGGCCAATGGCACTGAGGTATTAGCTATTCTGCTGGGGTTCTGGAAATTATGTTTAAGCTTCCAACCATGCTGCTTCTCAAAGACTTCCCCAAACAAAATGTGCAATTTTGGACAGTAAAATTCAGTTTAAGCTAATAAAAGTTTTTTCTGCGAGAATATGTGTTTGGGCTGAAACACAATAATCATTCCACCCAGCCTCCCAGTCAGGTACCAGTCCACATGATGTTTGTCTAGTGTAACTAAAGAAGGAGCTTATTTTAAAGCTGTTTGAAAGTAACATCTACTTTATCATTATTTAACCAATGCTCATTATTTAGGTGTCTAAAGCATCGATGGCCTGATTTACATTGTAATGAAGTCCAGCTCACCCTGGGGTCATCTCTTGTAATACCTGTTTAGTTTGTCCCTTTTGTAGCAAGTCTCTTTTTTACCGACCTCACTGGAGAACCGATTTAATACCTAGGAGCACTTTTGCTACAAATTGTCAGGCCATTTAATAATTTAAATAATTAAAAGTTAGTGGTTTGTGTGTGGGGGGGGGGGGTTAATTTCTCAGCCTGCCATCATGTCATGTCTTGGAATTATAGTGTAGATGTGTAAAAAAAAGTGTGTTGTAATAATATATATCCATTATGATGCAACTGGGTCATAGGCTAGTCTATTCACATGTGCATCATTGTGAAATCTGAGTTCATCCGCCCTGTATGCTAAACTCCTACTGAAGTTGCAGAGTTATGCATATACAATAAGGGTAAAAGACAGTACAAAAATAAAGTGGCAGCATCAACTGAAGTTCCCTGTTTTCCTGGGTTTGTCAAGGCTTTAATGTTATTTGACAGTTTTTCATACAATATTTATTATGGCTGCAATTTTTCCCATTAACATGTTTTTAGCTGAAAAATGTCACTTTTTCTGTATTAAATATACAAGCCTGTGACATTTTAAGTGAGCTTATCCTCAGTAGAGTGTTTTTGTTCTAACTTTTTGTTTTTCTAAGATGCTGCTCACATCCTCTTATGGTTTTCCTTTGATGTCTATATACTCCCTATATTTGGGGCAAATGTGGTGCAATGATTCTCCACACGGTAGAATTTACAGGTAGGACTCCAGTCAAACCACTGTTGTTCAAATTAAAAGTGAATAGAAAGAATTATTTAGTAACATCAAAGTTAGAACAAGTCACTTATCAAGAAATGGGCCAGAGCTTATATCTTTGGGCAGCCTAGATTCTCTTTGATGCATCAGCATTTTGAATTAGCAGGTGCAACATGTGCAGTGTATACAGCAAATTGGTTAATTTGCTGCTTGATAAGCTTAGGTATGTTAGCATTCAGTCACCTGCAGTTTATCAAGTGACTGGAGAGAACTCATCACTTACCAGGCTACATATGATCTATACTGAAAGCAGCAAAGGAAAAAAAAAGTCATGAGAAGTCTTTCTGAAGTCTCCAAAAGGCAATTTCCCCCAACTATTTTTTTCTTTCCTGTCACTTTTTTTTAAATAGTCAACTCATATAAACTGAAGTTTGTATCTGCTTATCTAGAGCTCCTGCCATGCATCAAAATTGAAAACATAATTTTCATGCCTTCTACATGAACTGAATTGTTGTTATTATCCAGTTTTCCAGATGTGAAAATCTGTCATCTCTGTCAAGTTCCATGCATCTAAATTTGTATTTCAGCAACCTGGCTTACAGGTCTGAAATCACGCTGTGCATCTAAAAGGAAAAGGTAATTTCTTTCCCTCCTACAATGAATGCCCAATTGTTATGATTCCCGTCTCCAATATGAATTTGTCACTATTATTTCTGAATAATACATGTAATGCATCTAATATGCTGAGTAGCCTAGAATTCCTTACTTAATCTTTACTCTTTGCCTAAATTAAAAGTACATGTTTTATATTATTTTAATCACTAGTGTAGCATGGGTGGATCATTCACAAAAAATTACATTTCCTCGTTAAAACATGTTTGTTTGTGAACGTTTGTAGAAAGGGAGGAAATTCTAATAAAATTTATAATACATTGACAATTTCACATGGAAATGTTTATAATTAATAAAATGACCATATTGCAGTGACACTTTATGGTTGCAAAACAGTCGTGCAAATATAAAAAGCCAACTTTAAAAATAGTTGAAGCTTCTGCTTCAACATATGAACACTTTTCAGAATAGAGTTGGGATTGTTGGTTTTTTTGGTAACCTGGTGTTCTAATGAGTTTATTGTGTACCCCTGAGCACTGTCATTAACATTTACTCTGAGCAAAGAAACAGCTTTACTCTACTAAGTTTGTGTACATCTATACAGCAACATTATTTCAAAATAACTTAGTCTGTGTCTACACAGCAGGCAGTTATTTCAACATGTCAAAATACTGTCAAGCTGGAGGACTTCTCACCCCAACTCCTGTAACTCTCATTGTACAAGGAGGAAGAGTGTTCTATTTCGAAATAAGTGCTGTGTAGATGCTCCCAATTTAAAAATAAGCTGCGCAATTGACGTAGCTCAATTTGCATAACTTATTTCAAGTTAAGCCCTGTTGTGTAGACTCACCCTTTCTCTAATTACTCTAAATATTGTTCATTACACAATGAACACCTACTCATGGATGCATTTTTCCCTTGTGAACAAAATACAAATTCTACTTAATACAACAATACATATTGATTAAACATTGTAGTGTGACAAATACCCAATTAATAATATGTAAATAGGGAAACTCCAAAGTGTCCCAAGCAGAAGTTCTTGGGAAAACATACAAAAAAGCAGAATGTGACTTTAAGGTCCAATGGTGTCTCATAAAGAGTAAGTTTGAGATATATGAACAGCTGTCTACAATCACACTCTGGATCACACCATACACTAAAAAGCCAAGTCACCTCCCAAATGGTTGCTTTCGTCTACAGCTTACCCCAGGCTTTTCCACTACTTTGAATTTCTGCTGATGAGAGAGCTCTCTATGTGTCTCTCTCACTAATAGATGTTGATTCAATAAAGCATATTACTTCACCTACCTTGTCTCTCATACCCTGGGACCACCAAAGCTTCAACAACAACACTGCATTCAAAGATATGAGGGGGCAAGTTGGGAAACAGGGATGTAATTTGTCACACATTAAATTGCCATGTCCTACTATTGCAAAATCTTGTTCAAATGTTATGCTGTAAACTAGTATGGCCTCTTAAATTAGCAATTAACTCTGAATATTTGCTGAAGGATTGTTATTCAATTCATAGGACTACAAAATATTTTTAAAGGAAGTGAAATTGCCCTTTGTTATTCAAAGAGACAGTTCCTTAAAAGATTAAAAAAAAGTGTTTTCCTTTTAAAAAGAATAGCATGTTGCTTCTTTTGAACATCTTACTCGTATAACTGAGGCTGCTGTCCTCTACTGATGGGACTGGTCTGAGAAGACCTGTATTCTATTCCCAGCAATCCCATTTGGTCACAACTCTTCTCCTTTATCTCCCCCTTCACCTGACTTGGCTATTTAGCCTGCAAGTTCTTTGTAAGAAAGGACTGTTTCTTCCTGTGTGTTAGTTCAGCGCCTAGTACAATCTTTGGGTATAACTGGAATACAAATAACAACAATGAAAATAAAGATAATATGGGAAGAAATGTATGTCTAATCTGGAGGAACACCCAATTTTATAAATAAGCTGTACATGAGACTACTAAGGAGGTTCTGGGAGGAAGAAGGATGAGGTGGTGTTCAGGACTTGATTTTTGCAAAGCGTTTGCATGGCTTTATTGGATTACTTTTTTGGTTCCCATATTTTATGTTACTATGTATAGTTTTGATTCATACAGTCTTTTAAGTTGCCTTGCAGAGATGCATAACTATTTTTGTTTAATAAAAGTTGAGTAAGTACATTTTACTGAAAGAAAAAATATTCCAAGTGCCCTTTCCTAGTACTTCATTATTTTGGCATATAAATAAATGCAGGGTCTGATTTTGCTATTCTGATTTAATGTTGATTAATCCTTCACTCCAGGAGCCAGCCTGATAAAATCAACCTTAGGGTGCTGAATACAAACCCTTATACAAGCTATATAAAGCCAGTATCACACCCTTACAAAGAAAAAAAAATGAAGTACTATGCCTGTTATGTTATGGTGGTAGTACTCAAAGACCAGAAATACAAGCATGCTCCATTGTGGAGAGGTATTATACAATCATACTACACAATCATACTAGCTTTAAGGTTAACTATTTGCGTAATACATGTCCAGTCAATGATTTTAAAGCAGGGCTCCTCAAAACTTGCGGACAGCGGCCTGTTTGTTTGGGGCCCATGGTGCAGTTTGGGTTTACACGGTGGGAGCCAAAACAAAAAAGTAGTCAATGTAATGGTCTTCTGTTGATATGCATTTTAGTAGTTAAATGCCTGGACTGTCATTGCTCATTAAAAGTGCTGTCATATGGGTGGATATCGGGTAAATATTGCATTTTATTAATATCGACAGAACTGACTTAAATGGGGGCCTGTGTGTTGTGTAGTCTTGCCTTAATTTTGGTATTCATGCCCGTCAGTGTGAAAGCAGCTATTTGTATATATTTGCATATATATTTGCATGTCTATGCAACCACACTTAAGTTGCAGCCCTCAGCATGTGCTGTGAGTTTCATTGTGGCCCCCGGAGCTTCCAAAGTTTAGTAGCCCTGTCTTAAAGAGTGCCATTAATTTCAGGATCATTTAATATAATTTTACATTACTCATTAGTATAGACAGGGACAGGTGACCAAAACCCAGAGGTAAGTCAAATATGTAAACCTGGGGGATCATAGAATACTAGAATTCTAGATTACATAGAATACGAGAAGGAGCCTTGAGAGGTCACCAAGTCCAGTCCCCTGCCCTCATGGTAGGACGAAGCACAAATCTAGATCAACCCTGACAGACGTCTATCTAGCCTGTTCTTAAATATCTCCAGTGATGGAGTTTCCACAATCTCCCTAGGCAATTTATTCCAGTGTTTAACCACCCTGACTATTAGGAAGTTTTTCCTAATGTCCAACCTAAACCTCCCTTGCTGCAATTAAAACCCATCGCTGCTTGTCCTATCCTCAGAGGCCAAAGAGAACAATTTTTCTCCTTCCTCCTTGTAATACCTTTTTAGAAAACTGCTATCATGTCCCCTTTCAGTCTTCTCTTTTCTAAACTAAACTAGCCCAATTCTTTCAGTCTTCCCTCATAGCTCATGTTTTCTAGACCTTTAATCATTTTTGTTGCTCTGCTCTGGACCTTCTCCAATTTCTCCACATCTTTCTTGAAATGTGGTGCCCAGAACTGGGCACAATACTACAATTGAGGCCTAATCAGCACAGAGAAGAATGGTTTCTCATGTCTTGCTCACAACACTCCTGTTAATGCATCCCAGAATCAAGTGTGCTTTGTTTGCAACAGTGTTACACTGTTAACTCATGTTTAACTTGTGGTCTGCTATGATCCCTAAATCCCTTTCCACAGTACTCCTTCCGAGACAATCACTTCCCATTCTGTATGTGTGAAACTGATTGTTCCTTCCTAAGTGGAGCACTTTGCATTTGTCCTTATTAAACTTCATCCTATTTACCTCAGACCATTTCTCTAGTTTGTCCAGATCATTTTGAATTTTGACCCTATCCTCCAAAGCACTCGTAAACCCTCCCAACTCGGTCTCATCTGCAAACTTAATAATCATACTCTCTATGCCGTCATCTTAATTGTTGATGAAGATATTGAACAGAACCGGTCTCAAATCAGACCCCTGCAAAACTCCATTTACTATGCTCTTCTGGCATGACAGTGAACCATTGATAACTACTCTCAGAGAATGGTTATCCAGACAGTTATGCATCCACCTTATAGTAGTCCCATCTAGGTTGTATTTCCCTAGTTTATTGATAAGAAGGTCATAGAATCATAGAACCATAGAGCTGAAAGAGACCTCAGGAGGTCATCAAGTCCAGCCCCCTGCTCTAGGCAGGACCAATCCCAATTAGATCAACCCAGTCAGGGCTTTGTCAAGCCGAGACTTAAATACCTCTAGGGATGGAGACTCCACTGCTTCCCGAGGTAACCCATTCCAGTGTTTCACCACTCTCCTAGTGAAATAGTTTTTCCTAATATCCAACCTGGACCTCTGCCACCACAACTTAAGACCATTGCTCCTTGTTCTGCCATCCGTCACTACTGAGAACAGCCTTCCTCCATCCTCTTTGGAACCTCCCTTCAGGAAGTTGAAGGCTGCTATCAAATCCCCCCTCACTCTTCGCTTCTGCAGACTAAACAGACCCAATTCCCTCAGCCTCTCCTCATAGGTTGTATGCTCCAGCCCCCTAATGATTTTGGTTGCCCTCCGCTGGACCCTCTCCAATGCGTCCACATCCTTTTTGTAGTGGGGGGCCCAGAACTGGACACAATACTCCAGATGTGGCCTCACCAGAGCCGAAGAAAGGGGAATAATCACTTCTCTGGATCTGCTGGCAATGCTCCTCTTAATGCAACCTAGTATGCCATTAGCCTTCTTGGCTACAAGGGCACACTGTTGACTCATATCCAGCTTCTCATCCACTGTAATCCCCAGGTCCTTTTTTTGCAGAACTACTACTTAGCTGGTTGGTCCCCAGCCTGTAACAATGCTTGGGATTCTTCCATCCCAAATGCAGGACTCTGCACTTGTCTTTGTTGAACCTCATCAGATTTCTTGTGGCCCAATCCTCCAATTTGTCTAAGTCACTCTGGACCCTATCTCTGCCCTCCAGCGTATCTACCTCTCCCTCTAGCTTAGTGTCATCTGCAAACTTGCTGAGGGTGCAATCCATCCCCTCATCCAGGTCATTAATAAAGATATTGAACAAAACCAGTCCCAGAACCGAACCTTGGGGCACTCCGCTAGAAACTGACCACCATCCTGACATCGAGCCGTTGATCACTACCCGCTGGGCCCGGCCTTCTAGCCAGCTTTCTATCCATCTTACCATCCATTTATCCAATCCACATTCCCTTAACTTGCTGTCAAGAATATTGTAGGAGACCGTACCAAAAGCTTTGCTAAAGTCAAGGTATATCACATCCACTGACTTTCCCATGTCCACAGAGTCAGTTACCTCATCATAGAAGCTAATCAGATTGGTCAGGCACGGCTTGCCCTTCGTGAATCCATGTGACTATTCCTAATCACTTTCCTCTCTTCCAAGTGCCTCAAAATGGATTCCTTAAGGATCCCTTCCATGATTTTTCCAGGAACCGAGGTAAGACTGACCGGCCTACAGTTCCCTGGATCGTCCTTCTTGCCTTTTTTGAAGATGGGCACTACATTTGCCTTTTTCCAATCATCCGGGATCTCTCCCGATCTCCACGACTTTTCAAAGATAATGGCCAAAGGCTCCTCAATGACATTTGCCAATTCCCTCAGTACCCTCGGATGCATTAAGTCTGGACCCATGGATTTGTGTACATTTAGCTTTTCTAAATAGTTCCTAACCTGTTCTTTACCCACCAAGGGCTGTCGATCTTCATCCCATCTTGCATCACTTAGCGCATTAGTCCGGGAGCCCACCTTGTCCGTGAATACAGAGACAAAGAAAGCATTGAGTACTTCAGCTTTCTCCACATCATCTGTCACTAGGTTACCTCCTTCATCCAGTAGGGGCCGCACACCCTCTCTGATCACCTTCTTCTTGTTAACATGCCTGTAGAAACCTTTCTTGTTATCCTTCACATCCTTTACCAGTCGCAATTCCATTTGTGCTTTCGCCTTCCTGATAACCCCCCGGCATTCTCGACCTATACATTTAAACCCCTCCCTGGTCATTTCTCCAAGTTTCCACTTTTTGTAAGCTTCCTTTTTGTGCTTAAGTTCACCAAGGATTTCCCCTGTAAGCCAATCCGGTCTCCTTCCATGTTTGCCTCTCTTGCTACGCATCGGGATGGTTTCTTTCTGTGCCTTCAATTAGGCTTCTTTAAAATACTGCCAGCTCTCCTGCGCACGGCCCCTGGTCGGATCCTTCAGCACTTGTACCAAGAAGTTATCCCCAACATTCTCCAAAAACTTCCTGGATTGCCTGTGTACTGCCGTATTGGTCTCCCAACAGATGTCAGGGTGATTAAAGTCCCCCACGAGAACCAGGGCCTGCGATCTGGAAGCTTCTCTCAGTTGTCTGAAGAAAGCCTCATCTACCTCATCCACCTGATTCGGTGGCCTATAGCAGACACCAATCACAACATCACTGCTGTTGTTTGCACCTCTAAACTTAACCCATAGACTCTCAACAGGTTTTTCTCCCTCTATATACTGGACTTCTGAGCAATCATAGTGCTCTCTTATGTATAGTGCAACTCCTCCTCCTTTTTTCCCCTGCCTGTTCTTTCTGAACAGTCTATACCCTTCCATGACAGCGCTCCAGTCATGCGAGTCATCCCACCAAGTCTCTGTTATCCCAATTAAATCATATTTCTTGGACTGGGCCAGGGCCTCCAGTTCTTCCTGTATGTTGCCCAGGCTTCTCGCATTAGTGTACAAACACCTCAGATAACCAGTTGATCATCCCATCTTCTCCATTCGAATCAGGGGTCCTCCTTTCTTGCTCGTTCCTCTTTGCATTCCTTCCCGGTATCCGACTTTCCCACTCCCCTCAGGGTGTTGGTCACCATCCCCCAACAAACCTAGTTTAAAGCCCTCCTCACTAGGTTTGCAAGCCTGCCTACGAAGATGCTCCTTCCTCTCTTGGTTAGGTGGATCCCATCTCTTCCTAACAATCCTTGTGCCCGGAACAGAGTCCCATGGTCAAAGAAACCAAAGCCCTCTCTGCGACACCACCTGCGCTACCACACATTTACTTCCTCAATTCGACGATCCCTGCCCAGTCCTTTCCCTTCAACAGGGAGGATGGATGAGAACACCACTTGTGCTCCGAATTCTTGGGTCCTTCTTCCCAGTGCTACATAATCCACAGTAACCCGCTCAAGGTCATTCTTGGCCGTATCGTTAGTTCCCACGTGGAGAAGCAGGAAGGGGTAGCGATCCAAAGGTTTGAGCAGCTTGGTAAGCCTCTCAGTCACATCCTGAATTTGAGCTCCTGGTAAGCAGCACACCTCTCGAGATTCCAGGTCCGGATGGCAGATGGATGGCTCAGTCCCTCTTAGGAGGGAGTCCCCGACTACCACCACCCGTCATCTTCTTTTGGGTGTGGTGGTCGTGGAACCTCCATCCCTAGGACTACGCATCCCATGCCTTCCAGTAGATGGTGTTCCCTTGCAGTTTCTTCCTTGTGAGGTCCCGTCCAAAGCATTCACCACCGCAGAGCCTGTGGAGAGAGCCTGAAAGCGATTACACTGGTCTACAATTTTTTAGAAGTCGTCTGCTTCAGAGATAAAATGTGCTATTTATTATGTATTTTGATGTGCTGAATTCAAATATGACAATTAAAACAACTGATTGGCTACTGTTTCCAAGATATTTAAGTTTTTACATTTTACGTCTATGTATATTATGTAGATAGTAGAGTTTTAATCATAAATTGTAAACCTAGGTCTTTTCATGTGTTTATGGTTGCTTTACATGATAATATTTCACCTGTCCTGTTTATGTAACACTTTAAAAATCAGCAAAAGGGTTATATAAATAAAATTTATTGTGAAACAAAAGGCAGAAAACTATTATGTACATAGTTTAGTCCTATTCAGTGTCTACTCGGCGCTTCTTGGCTTGTCTCTTGTATTCATTAAATGGAGCATCTCTTGTCACTGTCCAGCAATAGTCTGCAAGCATTGATGGGCTCCATTTGCCCTGATAGTGTTTCTCCATTGTTGCAATGTCCTGGTGAAATCGCTCGCCGTGCTCGTCGCTCACTGCTCCACAGTTCGGTGGAAAAAAAATCTAGATGAGAGTGCAAAAAAATGTATCTTTCGTGACATGTTGCAACCAAGGCTTTTGTATGCCTTGAGGAGGTTTTCCACCAACAACCTGTAGTTGTCTGCCTTGTTGTTTCCGAGAAAATTTATTGCCACTAACTGGAAGGCTTTCCATGCCGTCTTTTCCTTGCCACGCAGTGCATGGTCAAATGCATCATCTCGAAGAAGTTCACGAATCTGAGGACCAACAAAGACACCTTCCTTTATCTTAGCTTCACTTAACCTTGGAAATTTTCCACGGAGGTACTTGAAAGCTGCTTGTGTTTTGTCCATGGCCTTGACAAAGTTCTTCATCAGACCCAGCTTGATGTGTAAGGGTGGTAACAAAATCTTCCTTGATTCAACAAGTGGTGGATGCTGAACACTTTTCCTCCCAGGCTCCAATGACTATCGGAGTGGCCAATCTATCTTGATGTAGCGGGAATCTCTTGCACGACTATCCCATTCGCAGAGAAAACAGCAGTACTTTGTGTATCCAGTCTGCAGACCAAGCAAGAGAGCAACAACCTTCAAATCGCCACAAAGCTGCCACCGATGTTGGTCGTAGTTTATGCACCTCAAAAGTTGTTTCATGTTGTCATAGGTTTCCTTCATATGGACTGCATGACTAACTGGAATTGATGGCAAAACGTTGCCATTATGCAGCAAAATAGCTTTAAGACTCGTCTTCGATGAATCAATGAACAGTCTCCACTCATCTGGATCGTGAACGATGTTGAGGGCTGCCATCACACCATCGATGTTGTTGCAGGCTACAAGATCACCTTCCGTGAAGAAGAATGGGACAAGATCCTTTTGACGGTCACGGAACATGGAAACCCTAACATCACCTGCCAGGAGATTCCACTGCTGTAGTCTGGAGCCCAACAGCTCTGCCTTACTCTTGGGTAGTTCCAAATCCCTGACAAGGTCATTCAGTTCACCTTGTGTTATGAGGTGTGGTTCAGAGGAGGAGGATGGGAGAAAATGTGGGTCCTGTGACATTGATGGTTCAGGACCAGAAGTTTCATCCTCTTCCTCTTCCTCGTCTGACTCAAGTGAGAATGATTCTGGTGCATCAGGAACCGGCAGTCCTTCTCCGTGGGGTACTGGGCGTATAGCTGATGGAATGTTTGGATAATGCACAGTCCACTTTTTCTTCTTTGACACACCTTTCCCAACTGGAGGCACCATGCAGAAGTAACAATTGCTGGTATGATCTGTTGGCTCTCTCCAAATCATTGGCACTGCAAAAGGCATAGATTTCCTTTTCCTGTTCAACCACTGGTGAAGATTTGTTGCACAAGTGTTGCAGCATATGTGTGGGACCCACCTCTTGTCCTGATCTCCAATTTTGCAGCCAAAATAAAGGTGATAGGCTTTCTTAACCATAGTGGTTATACTGCGCTTTTGTGATGCAAAAGTCACTTCTCCACAAATATAGCAGAAGTTATCTGCACTGTTCACACAAGTACGAGGCATCTCTGCTCACTTTGGCTAAACAGAAATGTGTCCCTTTGCAAAATCAAACACTGACAAATAAGAGAGCACGACACTGTATGATTTCTAGAGCGGATATAGGGCAATCTGTTCAGCAGAGTGATGTAAGCTTCGTTATGATTGCATCATTCATGACATCTAGGAATAACATGATGCAATTCATATCATGTATGACGCAATACCAGCTTCAGATTGCATCATTCATTGTTTTGCCTAAAAAGCAAGTACTGTCCAAACCCAGTCATAGATTTATTCATAGATCCAGTCAAAGATGTATTTTAGTCATTTCTGGTTTAAATTGAGATCCCTTCCCTTTATAACTCACTTATCCTCCGCCATTCCCAAGTCAAGGGTCGTATATACTGACCCAATAGCATATCTTGAAAACTAGAGCCAATCAACAATTTTAAGCATCATTTTCGTTCTCAGTGACCCAGAATTAGTAAAGTTTGACTACATTTAATTCAGAAGCATTTTGGCTGTAGAGCAGTGTTACTTACCTCTATAGCATTGCGGGATTCCCGTGCTGGCCTTTTTCCCCTTCTAGAAGTTACATGCTGCCAGTGCTCTTCCTGGTCCCGTACTGCCCTCTCTGGCTCTTCCGCCTGCCGTGCTTGTAGGATTAACCGCTGCCGTCTATCGAGGAACTCTTCATCCTCTCTCATCGAGCGTAGGGTCGACACTTGGGCCTCCAGTCCTCTAATTTTTTCTTCCAAAATGGTGACCAGCTTGCACCTCGTGCAGATGAAATCCATTCTTTCTTCCGGGAGGAAGACAAACATGGCACACGCTGTGCAGGTAACAACAGCAGACCTATCACCATCCATCCCTGCTGTCCTGGAAAAAGGATTTAACAAACAAACAAACAAACAAACAAACAAACAAACAAAAAAGCAAGAGAACCTCGCGCCCTTCCCAACTCCCTCTCTAAACTCCCTGCTGGCACTCACCTGTTCGCAAGCTCCTTGGTCGCTTGCCCACTGCCTTATAAAGGCCTGGACTGCCTGAAAGTCCCTCCCCCTACCAAGGCTCAGCCAATCAGCAGAGGCTTCTAGAATTCAAACTTAATTAGAAGCCAACAGTTTCCACCTGACACTCACAGCACACACTCCATGAAGGACAGGGGAAGTGGAAAAAAAAAAAGCCTCACTCCCAAACACAGGGGAAAAACAAACAAACAATCAAACAAAAAACACACCAACCCTCACTCACAACAACAAGCTCATCACACAGCAAGAAAGCCCCAAACACAACACTCACTTCCCTCAAGAGTCCTCTATCTCCTTCTCCTCTACCTGGAGAACTCCCTCTCTAAAGCCTCACTCACAACAACAGAAAAAAAAAACCCACACACAACACAACACCAAACAAACCACCACATACCAACCCTCACTTACAAACACAAGCTCAGCACACAGTAAGAAAGCCCCAATAACAACACACACTTCCCTCAAGAGTCCTGTATCTGCTTCTCCTTTACCTGGAGAACTCCCTCTCTAAACTCCCTGTTAGCACTCACCTGTTCGAGACCATGTCAAATGCCTTACTAAAGTCTAGGTATACCACATCCACCACTTCTTCCTTATCCATAAGGCTTAATATCCTATCAAAGAAAGCTATCAGATTGGTTTGACATGATTTGTTCTTTACAAATCCATGCAGGCTGTTACCTATCACCTTATTATTTTCCAGATGTTTGCAGATGAATTCCTTAATTACCTGCTCCATTATCTTCCCTGGCTCAGAAGTTAAACTGACTGGTCTATAGTTTCATGGGTTGTTCTTATTTTCCTTTTTATAGATGGGCACTATATATGCCCTTTTCCAGTCTTCTGGAATCTCTCCTGACATCCATGATTTTTCAAAGATGAAAGGCTCAGATACCTCTTCTATCAATTCCTTGAGTATTCTAGGATGCATTTCATCAGGCCCTGCTGACTTGAAGACATGTAACTTTTATAAGTAATTTTTAACTTGTTCTTTTTTTTTAATTTTAACTTCTAAACTTACCCCATTCCCACTAGTATTCACTATGTTAGGCATTCCGTCACCATCAAACTTCATGATGAAAACCGAAACAAACTGCCATTTCCAAGTTTCAGATTGTAATTACTAATCATTTTATAACTGCCTCAAAAATGTCTAGGGACTGTCCTAAAGAAAAGTATACACAAAACCCACAAACACAATTGCTTGGTTTGTATTTATTTCTTGATTTCAGGAACCATTATAGAAAATCTATGAACACAAAACCTGTCCAGTTGCCATTCTGTATGTTGGCATGTTGCCAGAAGATGCAAAAAGGCAGGAACAAAATGCAGTTTGGAATGAGTAAGTGTCATCTTTACTGTCTGAAAACAGAGTTCATATTAGACAGAACCAGAACATCCTTCCCTTTAAGTGGCCAGTCCTGTAAATCGCTGAGCATCCTCAAGGCATGTTAGCTTTAGAGAGAGCAGAGGCGCATCAGAACCGATGTTCAACCCATGGCCAGATTTGGGCCAAGTGAACAGCTGTCATATGAAAACCTTAGATTTGTTCTGAGTAGATTTTATTTATTATCACTTGGAGAAAGAGATACAACTTTCAGTTTAAGCATATTTAAAAGAAAAAACATTTACTGAATTGCTCCCAAGCTTGGATGTAAACACAGCAGTAGATACAGTTAGGAAACATGAAATGGCACAGGCATGTCTAAAGAGAAAGCCATGTATATAGGGAAAAACCCAAAGAGTACATGGTTGTGCCTGTTGCATGGACGTACCTATCTATAACCCAGTGGTTTTCAAACTATGGATCGTGACCCAGTTCCTCATCACGGGACCTCAGGCACTGAGTCTCATTGCTGCAGGGTGACCAGTGGGGTGCTAAGGTGGCTTCCTGCCTCTCCTGACACCATAGACAGTGCTGCATCCCAGAAGCAGCCAGCAGCAGGTCCAGTTCCTAGGTGAGGGCAGGGGACAGAAGAGCGCACAGGGCTCTGTGCCCTGCTCCTCCCTGAGCACTAGCTCCCACATTCCCATTGGCTGGGAACCTGCTGCTGGCTGCTTCTGGGGCACAGCGTGGTCTGCATCATGAGGGGAGGCAGAAAGCTACCTTAGCACCTCTGCTGACCGCTGACCACTTGAGATAAGCCACTTGAGATAAGACCCTCCTGCCCCATCCCTGACCCACCTCCAAAGCTGGAGCTCTCATCCTTAGCCCTACCCCAGAGCCTACACTTTAATCAAATTATGTTGGGTCACAGGCATCAACAATTTTCTTCAACTGGGTCATGAGAAAAAAAGATTAAAAACCACTGGTGTAACCCACACTAGTTGTGAAGGACTCTTACTTCCCTCTTGAGGAGCTCAAAAGTTTATTCATCTGCTCTAGAGAAAGAAACTGCAGAACTTGCCTTCATATGCAAATTTGACGCATTTAACCAAGGTTTGAACAAAGACATGAACTGGATGGGCCGTTATTTTCAACACCCAAATGACATCAAAAGCTAAGTATGGGGCATTTACAGCCAACTCTATTAGCCTCATTTAGCATGGACACTTTAACTGACAATGTTTTTTTCCCCTTTCCCTTCCCATCTCCCCTCATTTTCTGCTGTTTATTTGTATCTCTGGACCCCTTGCTCCATTCACCTGAGGAAGTGGGTTGTGCCCACGAAAGTTCATGATACCATCTACATTTTCTGTTAGTCTCTAAGGCTACGTCTACACTGCCTCTTTTTTGCGGAAGAGGCAATGCAAATGAAGCACTCATTAGCAAAGCAATAATCTCTTCCGATGCTTTTTGTGCAAAAGGTTTTTGAGCCAAAACTAGATGGATCTGTTTTGCACAAAAAACTCCTTTTGAGCAAGATCTTTTTGCTTCAAAAAAGGAGGTATACAGATCTTGTGCAAAAGAGTTTTTGCACAAAACAGACCCATCTACACTGCTTGTTTTTGCGCAAAAACCTCTTGCACAAAAAGCCTCGAGCAGAGATTATGCAAATGAAGTGTGAGAAGTTTCTAATGAGCGCTTCATTAGCATACTCTCTGCCAGCAAAAGAGGCAGTGTAAACATAGCCTAAGGTGTTGCAGGGCCATTCATTGTTTTTTAAGTTTTAACAGACAGTGAGTTAATGGATCCGGTCTTTTAGCCAAGTAATTGAAACTAGTGCTTTCAGATCCAGAGGGCCTGGGTTAAATGACCCAAGATTGTTACATGTAGAAGAAGGCAGAACAAAAATAAAGCAGGTGGGATAAATGGAACCATGTTAATGGGCAGCAGAGTGAAAGAGACTGTGAAAAGCTGTAAAAATCCAACTATAAATAGGTAGATTTAATTGGCCCCAGCCACCATTAAAGCTTTTAGCCCTCATTCTCTATATTCTGCTGAACAGTGAGGTTAACTGTAATGCTGCCATCTGGTGCCTCCCGATAATACAACAGTCCATGCATGCATGCACAGTGTTGACATTTATTTGTTTTTGCTACAGTAATGCTCACAGTAAGCTAGATGTGACGCATACCTAGCATATAGTTCCAGGTCCCCAACAAGCTTACTTTGTTTTGGCCAATAAAGAAATAAACAAGGTTAACTGAAAAATAGGTTCAAGTACTTCCTCTCAATTTATTTACAATTTACAAATTTACAAAAAAAAGGAGAATTTACAAATACAGATTTTCCTGACAATTCCTTATCTCTGCAACTCCATATGGGCTCATAGTATCAAATTGCTACATCATCCTCCAAACAATTTATATTTGATATATATATTACACAAACAGATGCATGCATATGTTGAAACTTAAGAAATCTTTAAGTACCTGAACAGATCAATGGCCTCACCTATATTTCTCCCAGTTCTAACTCAAATTTTAAAAGCCTACTGTTTTTATAAATTTGAAGAGAATACAGTTTTTCTGGAGCTGCCTCCGTGTTAAACTTCTATTTTAATATTTTTATGACCCCTTCAATGTTCTCTTTGGCTCAAATGCTCTGTGAGGTCTCCATTCACAGGGGGATTTGAGGGTGGGGCCCATTGGCAATTGCACATTTCAGGCTAACTGATCGAGGTAATAGAGATTTTAAAATGGATGACATTTACCCTCTGCTAAAACTTATTTCAAAGCTTCTTTATTTGGAAATTTCTATTTGTCTAGAAATGTTTATTTGTCCAGGCTCATTAAGCTGAGTGGGTTTAATATTTGGATTGTTCGAAAGGTTAACCTCAAAACCTCCCATCACGTGGCTGGAGGTGCCCATTTCATCTGTGGTCTAGGGATGTTTTGCTATTTGGCAAAACTTCCACCAGGAGAGGTACAAAGCTGAATATCCCAAATACAGAGCCATATCATTACAGAGATGAGTAAGCGAGCAAGCCTAATTTGGGGCATGTCCAGTAAAAAGACTTTGCAGAGACACCTGGGTTTCTGAATAAGTGAAGCCATGGCCTGTGGTGTGTAAGATCTATCTTACAGAGTCCCAGGAGAACTGGCAGTATTTTAAAGAAGCCTTATTAAAGGCACAGGAAGAAACCATCCCGATGCACAGCAAGAAAAGCAAATATGGTAGGCGACCAGATTGGCTTACCGGGGACATCCATGGTGAGCTTAAACACAAAAAGGAAGTGTACAAGAAATGGAAACTTGGACTGATGACTAGGGAGGAGTATAAATATATTGCTCGAGAATGCAGGGGAGTTATCAGGAAGGCGAAAGTACAATTGGAATTGCAGCTGGCAAGTGACGTGAAGGGTAACAAGAAAGGTTTCTACGGGCATGTTAGCAATAAGAGGGTGATCAGAGAGGGTGTGGGGCCCTTACTGCATGAGGGAGGTAACCTAGTGACACATGATGTGGGAAAAGCTGAGTACTTACTCAATGCTTTCTTTGCCTCTGTCTTCATGGACAAGGTCAGCTCCGAGACAAATGCACTAGGCAACGCAGTATGGGAAGGAGGTGGACAGCCCTTGGTGGGGAAAGAACAAGTTAGGAACTATTTAAAAAAGCTAAAAATACACAAATCCATGGGTCTGGATTTAATGCATCCGAGGGTACTGAGGGAATTGGCAAATGTCATTGGTGGAGCCTTTGGCCATTATCTCTGAAAACTCGTGGAGATTGGAAGAGATCCCAGATGATTGGAAAAAGGCAAATGTAGTGCCCATCTTTAAAAAAGGGAAGAAGGACAATCCAGGGAACTACAGACCGGTCAGCCTTACCTCAGTCCCCGGAAAAATCATGGAGGGGATTCTCAAGGAATCCATTTTGAAGCACTTGGAAGAGGGGAAAGTGATCAGGAATAGTCAACATGGATTCACGAAGGGCAAGTCGTGCCTGACCGATCTGATTAGCTTCTATGAAGAGGTAACTGACTCTGCGGATATGGGAAAGTCAGTGGATGTGATGTACCTTGAATTTAGCAAAGCTTTTGATACGGTCTCCCACAATATTCCTGACAGCAAGTTAAGGGAATATGGATTGGATAAATGGATTGTAAGATGGATAGAAAGCTGGCTAGACTGTCGGGCCCAACGGGTATTGATCAACAGCTCGATGTCATTTTGGCAGTCGGTTTCTAGCGGAGTGCCCCAAGGATCAGTTCTTGGACCAGTTTTGTTCAACATCTTTATTAATGACCTGGATGAGGGGATGGATTGCACCCTTAGCAAGTTTGCAGATGACACTAAGCTAGGGGGAGAGGTAGATATGCTGGATGGCAGGGATAGGGTCCAGAGTGACCTGGACAGATTAGAGGATCGGGCCAAAAGAAATCTGATGAGGTTCAACAAGCACAAGTGCAGAGTCCTACACTTGGGACGGAAGAATCCCAAGCATTGTTACAGGCTGGGCATCGAATGGCTATGTAGCAGTTCAGCAGAAAAGGACCTGGGGATTACAGTGGATGAGAAGCTGGATATGAGTCAACAGTGTGCCCTTGTAGCCAAGAAGGCAAATGGCATATTAGGGTGCATTAGGAGGTGCATTGCCAGCAGATCCAGAGAAGTGATTATTCCCCTTTATTTGACTCTGGTGAGGCCACATCTGGAATATTGTGTCCAGTTCTGGGCCCCCCACTATAGAAAGGATGTGGACGCATTGGAGAGGGTCCAGCGGAGGGCAACCAAAATGATTAGGGGGCTGGAGCACATGACCTATGAGGAGAGACTGAGGGATTTGGGTTTGTTTATTCTGGAGAAGAGAAGAGTGAGGGGGGGCTTTGATAGCAGCCTTCAACTTCCTGAAGGGAGGTTCCAAAGAGGATGGAGAAAGGCTGTTCTCAGTAGTGACGGATGGCAGAACAAGGATCATTGTTCTCAAGTTACAGTGGGGGAGGTGTAGGTTGGATATTAGGAAAAGCTATTTCACTAGGAGGGTGGTGAAGCACTGGAATGGGTTACCTAGGGAGGTGGTGGAATCTCCATCCTTAGAGGTTTTTAAGTGTCGGCTTGACAAAACCCTGGCTGGGTTGATTTAATTGGGATTGGTCCTGCCTTGGGCAGGGGGCTGGACTTGATGACCTTCTGAGGTCTCTTCCAAGCTCTATGATTCTATCTTCGTTCAAGAGAGGTTGTTAGGGAACTTGGAAGGCTCCTTAAGACACTGTTAGAGGAATTATAAGCTTGATTATCTGCAGGGCTGAGAACCCTCATCCCTACTGACCTCAAAGGGTTGGGTCTTATGGCTTTACAACTGTATCCTTAGCCTAGATAGGCTAAAAGTGTGTTAATGTAGTTGCATTTTCAAGAATGCTCAGGAACCCAAACTCAGATGGGTTTGGAATTCCATGCAAGTTGTTAACTACCCCCAAATATCGCTCTGCTGTTCCCACTAGAGTGTTTCTTGCTTTTTTTACTTTAACTTCATTCAAATTTCATTTTTTCTCCCATTCTATAGGCTGGGATCTATTTTCATGGTGCATTTTAGCCACACACACACAAACATCCCATTCCAAATACTTTATTCGGTGTATTCACATGTGATCCAGATAAGTGGTTCTCAGCCTTTCCAGACTACTCTACCCCTTTCAGGAGGCTGATTTGTTTTGCATACCCCAAATTTCATCTCACTTAAACACTACTTGCTTACAACATATGAAACTGTCTCAGCATACTGCTACTGAAAAATTGTTTACTTTCTCATTTTACTATAACTATAAAAATTGTGATTTCATTTCAGAGTATTGAGCAGTATAAACAAATCATAATCTATATGAAATTTTAGTTTACACTGAGTTTGCTACTGCTTTTTCTGTAGCCTGTTGTAAAACTAGGCAAATAGTTAGATGAGATGATGAACCCCCTGGAAGACCTTTGCATACCCCCGGTAGTACATGAACATTCATTGAGAACCAGTGATCTCAACCAGTGTTTCTCAAAATGTTGGCCATGGACCACTCCTGCAGGTGAGCCACAGGCTTGGGGCTTGTCCGCCTCTACGGCTTGGAGCCTGCACTCTTACTCTAGCCCAGTGGCCTCCTCACGCCTCAAGCTTGGCTTCCTGCTGCAGGGGAAGAGGGTTGAACCTTGTGGGCCAGATCCGGCTTGCAGGGAAACATAACTCCCCCTCCCCCAGCTGGGGAAATGGCAATGCAGGAAGCCACTCGCCTTGAGGCTTTCCCTGCTGTTCCCATTGGCTGCAATCACAGCCAATGGGAGCAGCGGGGTCAGCACCTGGGAGTGGCAGACGTCATGGAGCTAGGTAAGTGCTCCCCATCCTCCTCATGCCCAGGCCCTGCACTCCCATCCTCCTTAGACACCTCATCCTGCTGAGACCCTACGCTCCACCCTGATCCTGTACCCCCTTCCTCCCAGAACCCCCACCTTCAGCCCACTCCTTTATCCTGCTTCCCACCCAGATGCCACACCCCCTCCCCCAGTCTGCTCCTGCACCCATTTTGTCATCATGGGTGGTTGGCTGATGGTCCGCGGAAAGGTTTGTGTTGAGCAGGATGGGACATGGGCGAAAAAAATTGAGACACTTATCTAAACTACCATTTATACAGTTAGGTGGCTGACTTCCTTCAACTGTTCTCAACAATGCTTCTTTTCACTTCTCTCTTACAGATCAAAATTGCAATTTTGTTTTCCTTCCTGGAGGATCATTTCAGTAATAAGCTCCCAAAACTGGGATAAAATATATACCTAGACTTTTTAATAAATACAGTACCTAGCTTCCAAAGCAGCTCATTGGGTCTTTTCAAGGGTATAGGTACTTCAGTGCCTTAGTCAGTGGCTAGCAATAACATATCCTGGGCAACACATTACACAACATACAACACATCATTGGGATAGCCTCCCTCTTTCACTCGGGATAGTACAAAACTACTCCAAAGAAAACATAGGATAAACAGCCCCACTATTAGAAGCTTTACAATGCTATTTTGAAATATATCTAAGAGCAGATGAAGCCTGGACCATAACAAGCTATGTGTATATAGCTCTATAAATATCACTAGTGTGCTGACAATTGCACAGTGTAGGAAAGTGATAAATAACTTTCAATAAAAACAAACCAACCAGACAGGATGTAATCAACATGAGAAATCACTGCCAATTTTATGTTGTTCCCATTGTGGAACTGCACCTGAAATTTAGTACAGGTCTAAGCTTCAGGTTTGAAATAGCTGGAACCACAAACGGCTATTCCAAGCAGAACTTTTTCATTTTTTCAAAGTAGATACGACAAGTTACAGAGTTTACTGTATGTGGGTGATTTAGATGTGATTTTACTACCCACCCAAAAGATTTTAATTTTAAACAACAAGTTTCTCAACAGGGCTGGGCAGTCATCCCTAGTGGCTGGAGTCAGCATTGAGCGAAGGGGTAGAGCCAGAGTAGGGAGATGAGCAAGAGTGAGCCTAGGATCAAAACTGGTGTTGGAACACAACAAAAAGACAGGGTTCCATATAGCAGCCATCCACACCTTCGCCCTGCTGTCCAGACTTCCTGTGCCTCTTTCTGGCTTCAACTGTGCTGCTGGACCCATCAGTGGGGGTGGGTGCTCCTCCAGTCATGTTCCTGTGGTCAGTGCCCCTAGAGGGGCCAGTTCTCCATTAGCTACTCAGCCTACTAATTGCTAGTAAGCTGCCAAATGGCAGGTGGGATGCAGCAGTTATCTAAGAACCCATAGACCCAGATTCAAAACTAGTAGATCTGGGTTCAAGACCCCTGGATCCTTCCACGTAACCCCAAGACTTATAGTTCATAATGCTAATGCTCAGAGCCAAGCATCTTCTTGAATAATTACAACATCCATGGGAGTTCCTCACTGCATCTAGAAATTTGCCTAGTTTACAACAGGCTACAGAAAAAGCACTAACAAAGTCAGCATAAACTAAAAGTTCAGCCCCTCAGGAAGTTTGAAATTTCAAGATGAAAATTGGGCTGCTGCTAGGAGGAATCTTAGAACAGGCAGCCTGTGATTATCCCTTCTGCAAGAAGGGGAGAGAGACTTTAAAAGCCATAGTTCTTAAGTCATTAGTTGCTGATCACCGGAACCGTGTATATAGCTTTTATTAATAATTGTATTTTAAATATTTATGATGGATGTAGTACGTGCCTGAAAATGATGCATGTACTGCTGCTTGTCATAAGCTTCTCCCCAGCACACTACTGAAAAAGAGACCATAATATTGGAACAGGTAATATTTCCTGGCAAAATATTGTAACAAGTTTTTAAAAACAAAAAAGTACTGTTTGGGTCTCTCATCCTCCCCCAGATAGTTAAAAGTTGATTCAAACAATGTTTTTTACAAACTAAAGCTTATATGCTATGACTCTCCAAGGTATATCAGTTATTCACAAGTATTCTGACAACTGTTGGGTATTCCGGAAAATAGTCTCATATCAGAAATCTCAATTAATATAGTCTTCCTCAGAGAGTTGGACTGGAAGTTCACAATTTGCTGTTCCCCTGGTCACTCTGGGGACAGTCACATAATATGCAAAAACGAATTTCAAAAAGAGTTGCAAGTGAATTGGTTGAGATCATGCATATGCAGGTTGGCAAAATTCACTTTTTTGGGTATTTTGACAGATGTCAGTGTTTATTTTTAATATTTTCTAAATTATCAGTTTAAATTTCAACATATAAAGAATTTTATGCAATCAGATGATTACTTAGTGATAGACAGATTCAAAAAGTTAAAGCTTTATAACCACTATAAGTTGTCAACAGCACATGTCAGCTGACCAAGGATGTGGCAGAGAAGTTCTCTCATTTTTGTGAGTGTTTCCTACCACCTCATTCTCCTGTTTGCAGGTGTCCTTTGCTCCTATCAGCCCTGGTTCCCTTCTCGGTGCCTCTGCCTGATATATGGGCAGAGGTAAGGGACCTGATGGGTCAGGGCCAGACTGGAGCCTCATAGCACAATCCAATAGGTATCTTCACACCCTATATTCATTCATAGGCTTAGTAAGTACCAGCAAACGCTCTACTTCATGGAGATGTAAGCTTCCCCAAGACACCAAGAGGTACTTGAGGTGGTCATATTTGACCAGGAAGACCCCACATAGATATACAGTTCTTGAATCATGGGATTTGAGGTATGTTAGTTATCCCATAAAGGAGATGATGTTCAGGTAAGTGGATGCCTTAAATGACAACGACTACAGACTATACTTAGTTAAAACTATTATTTCAAAACTATATATAGACAACAGTCAGAAGAACCTAACTAATGTGGCAAACAGTGAAAAGCTTGAATCTCAGACCATGGGCAGGAGAAAGGAACTGGAGAGGTGTTTGGTCCACACCACTCCTTATGACCTTGGTCAGAGTACAAGGAGGAGAGGGGTGCTTGCTAAGACCAAAGGACACTGATAGCAACAATCTTTAGGTCTCAGATCTAGGGAGTGCATCTGTACCCACAGTGTAACATACAGGCCATTATTTGAAGAAACATTCTGTCTTTAGTATCACATGGAAACTATATATTCCGCTAACTTTACTAGTGGAAGAATGTTACCAACTATGTTACTATGTACTAATGGTGTATAGCAAAAAGCTCTTTAATTGAAATGAAATTTTGAACTAGATTTTTTTTTAATTAATATTCTTATCAGGGCTGAAATAGTTTATGGTATCATTCAGCCTGGGGCAAGGTTTTAAAGCCAAGTTAGAATCTATTAAAATACTAATTCATAAAACAGGTTCTGACACAACCTGAAATACTATACAATTATAATCAGGTCATTTTCTCTGTTCATACTCATCACTGCTAATGTTCTCTGAGTCTGGGTATTCAAAGGATTCATTCAGATCCTGACACTTCAACAACAGCAAAAATAAGAACAACAACAACACACCACAAAGTTTCAAAAATTGCATCATGTACTTAGCAATATTCAGAACTTATTTCTCTGCATACAATAATAATTTTTAAATTAATGTATTCTCCCACTGTTCTGTATTGCAACTATTCATTTCTGCATAGTATTATGACTGAGAAATGTATATATATAGGTTTCACCCAAGAGAAAGATTCTTGTATAATTCAGTGCTACAATTAGAGAGCAAAAAACCTTAAGGCCACAATATGTAGGTAATATTCAGAATTAAGTCAGTTTATTATGCACCAACTGGTAGGTCAGATTCAGCTTTGTGTGCTATAATTTATAATACAGCTTTATGCCCAAAGCAACATAGAAACCCTGAAGCAACATGCTGAATTACTATAACTAAATCTTAACACTGCCTGCCAAAATATACACCATTTCCTATATTTCTATTGCATGCAGACTATAAACACAATTTCAAATCTCCCTAAGCTGCAAGGACAGCTAAATAAAATATCGGTCTCATGACCACTGTCAGCATTTAACAGCTTACTTCCTGTGGTCTTAGCAAGCCCAGCTTGCTTCAGATGATTCAACTAGTTAAGCAATTGTAATTTAAGGACCTTTATAAAATTTCGCAACAATTAACCTTTCCCTCAATGGAATTGCAAATAAAATTGTACAGCAGTTTTGACCGGTATTAAAATTCTGCTTAGCCTGAGATTTTAAAATGTAACATCAGGTAAGAAAAATCTGTGAAATCCTGATTAGGTATTTGAGCTAGTTTGCTGCGTGTTTCACTGTAATGCTGTGTTACTCTTCCGCCACTTTGTGCCTCAAAACTGCTCCGACAAAAAGCCGTAACAGCAGAGTCCCGTTATCTATGGCCAAAGCCACCTTCACCCCATTTTGCACTGACTACAGACTAGGATGGGAGAGCCTTAGGAATGAGATGAAGGAGATGGTTTCTTGAAGGAGCAGCACATTGGCCTTGGAGATGACCACACCTCTGAAGCTAAAGCAGGAATCACAAAGCAGCCAGTTACGCCAAATCTCCATAACTAATCAGTTGTGTTGAAATGGTTTTCATTTGTGTAAGCCGTTCTTACATTTTCAGCCTAAATATGTGCGCCCTCATCTATATTGCTAAACTTTCAAACAGTAGGATTATTAGTGAATTTGAGGTCAGAAAATGAGAGCTGTGGGTGGTACTCTTTTCTTTTAGTAATTAAGGAAGAATTTTAAACTGCAATTTAAAACTCTGAGTGTAAATCAGTGTATAGGCCTTTAAAAAAAAAGTAAAAATCCAGGAGAGGTGTGATTAGCAATGCGGACTAGGCACACTGAACTGATGAAAACCCCAACCAATTAGTACATCGATTTAGGTTTAGAACAACTTTTCAAGTTTTATAGACTCCCCTGCAAGGCTGCACCAGCCCAAAGTCTTTAAGCAGTCGACCACAGCAATAATATTCCCTGGTGATACTGCTGAGCAAACTCAAGACATACTAACATTGCTGAAATGTTTATTTAAAAGGTAGCACTTTAAAAAATTTTAGAGAGGGGAATTTGGGGTAGTTTGCTGAAAACTCACTGACAGATGAGCAAAAACAATGGTAAATAACTTTGCCATAGGAAGAAAGTGGCATCTAAAGCTTTTTAGGGTTTTTTTAATATTGGCAAAATTAAGGTTTCAGAATGATCAGACCATTAGAAAGGAAAAGACTTGACATTTTTAAGGAGAGTTACATGTCAGAACAGACAAGACAATTTCCTTTAATGAGTAAATTCCTACAGAACAGCTGCTAATGCAGTTTCATGTCATGTTTCCTATAGTTCCAAGTGACACAAATAATCCAGCAAAGTAACAGTGAAAGTGTCTAAGCTCACTTGTGCACAATGGGCTCCTGAAATCACACTTTTGAACTTCCTCTTGCCAAAACAGAGCCGCAGCATGCTGTTTGTAAACACTCTGATTAATTCAACCAAATGAGTTCAGATGGCTGCACTTTCAACAACAGATTTGTTCCCTTGACATGCTACAGACCTCCATACAAGATAGTTTCAAGGCACCATGGTAGGAAACAGCAGTTTGATACAATACTCCTCCTCAAGCTTGCAGTGGGCAGTGCAACTATCAACAACTGTGCAGACCTACAAATAAGAAGGTGATGTGTGTATTAAATGAGGACAGCAGTAATCACCTTTGCAAAATGCTCATTTAGTCCATGCTATTGCATATTTGTATGGAGGAGCCCAATGGGTACCAGATACCTGAGCTCAGAATTGGCAGTGGAAAGCTGCACAAAAAGAACTGATCTGGTGGAAAATGTTACGTTAATTCCAACAAACTTCATCCAAGACAATATAACAAAATATCATCCTTAAGTTACTGAGCTCTGAAATGCTGAGTCATGAAACTGATGTTGTAGAAAGCTAGTTACATATTAAGGAGTTGAATCCCCAACATTATTTGAAGCTTCTTGCAAGAATGGTCTCTACTGCAGGGTTTTTAATCACACATTTTAAAAGGCAGTGGTACACGTTTGAGTGCTCCAATATGTGTAACCATCTACTAAGCATCCACTTGTATTGCTATTAGTCAGCCACAGACCATTTTCTCAGAAACTCTTGTCTTTATGGCTGTCTACATTACACTAATGAGGCCTTACTGACAAAGCTACACTAGTACTGATCAAGTTTAGCTGTAAAAGTAGGAAAGTAAGAGCCCTGTTCCCCAGCACTGTTCCCAGAACCACTGTTAAATCATATTCCTGTGGGTTTTGGAGCCAGAGATAAGTTTGCATTTCCCTTCAGATGCAGCTAAATCAAGTTTAGAACTAGTGTGGCTGCAACCATTGTCTGCAAGAGGTATCTGTCTAGCACCAGGGAACTTAGGTTCTGAGTACGTACCCTGCTTGGGAGCGCTGCTATCAGGCCTGCTTTTAGTGAAGTCAGAGCTGGCTTATATTTACAGGCAGAAGTGGCCCCTTAAGGCAGGAAAAAAAGTGTGACAAGTAACAAAATATGGAGCATCAAGACTACGAGATGTTACTAGTATGCTGAGAGTAGCAAAATTATGGAATATCTTCATATCAGCTGTTTGGGTGCAGTAGCTTTCAGATAAAAGTCAAAGTCCCTGCAATACTCCCTCCTATAGAAACCTAGCAAATGGATCAACACCTAAAAATGCCTGCAGTTTCTAATCTACGGCCACTTAGGTTTTGGGGATATTTTTAACTTTTTTATTTCCCGAACTACATTCATTTAGCTTCAGAGGGGTAGCCGAGTTAGTCTGTAACAGGAAAAACTTAAAAAGCAACAAATAGTCTAGTAGCACTTTAAAGACTAACAAAACATGTAGATGGTATCATGAGCTTTCGTGGGCACAGCCCACTTCTTCAGCTGACCAGACTGTTGGCAGTCCAGATCCAAGAATTCATTTAGATGGTCTCTCCACACAGTGCCAGGACTGTCATTCTCATTTTGCTCATGAGAGCAAGCCTAACAGCTAGGACTCTAAATACCCTGCCTTGGCAAGGGTTATCTGTGTCTGTTGCTTGTGCCTTACTGTTACTTGGCATTATTGGCACATTGAAGATTGTGTTACTGGATCTTTCCCCATTTGGCTCATAGATTAGAGTTCATCTTGACTCATAGAACACTTAAAACAATCACTCTCAGATTGGACTCATCCAGTCTTTTCCAGAACATTGGTGGATGTTTTCTTTTACCCTACATAATTGCAGCCATCATTTCTCTCTCTCGTGTGTGTGTGTGTGTGTGTGTGTGTGTGTGTGTGCATATACACACACACACAACACAGAGAGAGAGACTGTTCATTGCAAAATGCACAACACTTAATATATATTTTTTCATACCCCATAGAATGTACGATGCAATAGGAATTGTGTAACAAGAATGCAGCAGCTATGAAAACTTGTGTGTTGCTTATTAATTAGTCAGGTCCCCTGCTGCCTAGCTCATCCAAGGCTGGCTGTTTGATATTTTTTTTCCAAGAGAAACTTGCACTATGCATCCAGTGTGCATTAAAAAGGATTTTATCTGTGTGTATTTTTACTTGTACCGCTCAGTATTCGATACCACTTATGCCAAAGGTGCCCCATGGAAAGTTTCAGAGAACTTGCTGGTCATATAGTGCTGACTGCTCCTCCTTTAGCACAGTTTTGAGCAAGAACAAAGTACAGATGAATAGATACATGTATTCCCTGATATAATTTATCTGCACAAGAAACTGCTGTTTCCACAGGGATACTATGGATATGAGAAGTAAGAAGGATGGTTCATATATTTATGAATTTCTAAGAGAATGGTCCATTGTTATATGACAATGTGGCTGACCCTCTATTATTTAAGACTCTACAATTTATTTGTATTACAGTCCCGCTTGGAGGTCCCAGTTGTCATCAGTCCAGTTGCTCTAGGCACTCCTCAAACAGATAGTAAGAGACAATCCCTCCCAAAAAGCTCACAGTCATCATCATCATCATACTAGCTCGTAGGGCGTGTCTACACAGCAGCTTTATTTCGGAATAACATAGTGCACATCTACACAGCAAGCCCGTTATTTCAGGCTTCTTTCTCCGCCTTCTGTAAACCTCATTGTACGAGGAGTAAGGGAAGCTGGGGGAAGAGGTCTCTGCTTCAAAGTAAATGCTATGTAGATATGCCCACAATTGAAATAAGCTATTTTGACTTGAGTTACGCAATTGACGTAGCTTAAGTTGAGTAGCTTATTTCGAGTTTTGCCCTGCTGTGTAGACATGCTCTTACACAGCTCAGCAGCAGTTCTCCAAGCACTTTACAAAGGAGGTCTTGTTGACTGGCAAAGAGTCCGAGTAGGGAAGAATTATTCCCATTCTACAGAGGGGGAAAGAAGGCAGAGGTGGGAAGTGATTTGCCCCCCAGTTGCACTAAGTCTGTAGCAGACACAGAAAGGAAATCCAGATCTCAGAGAGTCACTCTAGCACCTTAATCAGGAGACCACTGTTCCTCTTTGGCCTCATACAAGCCCATTGTTAACTATATTTATTGAGCTAGACACAATTATTAAACTTCAGTGCACACGTGCACTCAGTGGGGTTATGCACATACACTTAGTAGGGGCATTTGTACACATTATAGTTCTCGTAATAAGGATTTTCTTCCTGACCCAAATCAACACTCAGCTTTCTATAATGGTAATTGCAAGTCACCACTGACATTCACAGACTTCTTACTAACCTTTTACTTCTAATCAAAACCACACACACAATTTAGAAATTAATCTAAAATTTGAACGAGGCCCTTTGCTGAGCCATCTTTCTACAAAATCAAGGAAGCTTAATTTTTCTTCTTTTAAGACTGCCATTGATAAAGGTCTACCCAGCCTGCAAGGGTATCATTCTGAAATGCTTTTCAGTTGTTCGTCTTCTTTTACTAAATTTGTATTAAGGACAGTCTTGAGCCATCTGGTGCCTATTTAATTTTTAACCACCTCTCACTTGGAATATTTATTTCTTTATACTTATTTTGTCTTAACAAATTGGCCATAAGCTAAACCGCACCATCTGTGACTTCCAGTAAATACAACTGTTACTAATGAAATTACCCAGCTTCATCATTTTGATTTAAATGCTTTGCCTGCTTTTTCTATGACCTTTCATTGCTTGCCATCAAATAACAGCTTTCACCCATTTAGAGACATGCTCATGTAGGTCAGTTCTGCAGGAATAAATCTTATCTGTGAATCTGAAGAAGCTTGGCCAAGCTTGCACAGCAGGCTGGCATAAGACCACAGCCAGGGCCATGCTAAGAAATCATTATGGCATTTGTGCCCATCCAGCTCAGAGGCTGAACACTGTGTGTGTATCATGCTCCAAGGCAGATCCCCTGCCATGTGACCAATTGGTCACTGTTCCTTGCCTCCCATTTGTTACAGTGACTATATTAATGATGTTAGAAGTTGAAGGCCATTCTTTTGGCTCCCCGTTCTCACTTTCAATAAATTCAAAGGACTCATTTGACCAAACTGAACAACAGTAAAGTCACAATGAAGATTTGAACTCTTACATTTGGAAAAGTATACCATAGATATGGGATATACAGCAGGCAAGAAAGGTTTCATGACAGTTCAGTGCAAACTTTTGTGAACACTTCTTTAGTATGGCTCAAAGTTTCCAATGTGATTAATAGGTACATACAGGAATCAATTCATTCTCCCCTTGCAATACAGGCACCTCTGGAGTGGAAACCTTCCGCTGTTTAGCATTGCACCAAGAACTCTGCACTAAATTCCAAACAGAAAATGAAATCCAGTTACTCAGAATGCCAAGGCACTCAATTTAAATCCCTGTTTTCTGAGAGTGTGCTAGGATCTTCAGTGGTCTACATCTGAGTTGTACCTTTTCATCAAGAAGATGGAATTACAGTAGTATCATTATTATTGGTAGTGCCTCCATTCAAGAGCTACCTCTTTAAAACTCTGCTAGTGCTTGGACTAAATACTGATTCCAAGGGAAAAGTGCCATCTTGGGAAATCACCAGCTCCAACTGCTTCTGCTCTTTGGTCTTTCCTTATAGGTCTCGTATCCACGCACTGACCGCACTATCATAGACAGTGATCATCTTCTGACATTTTATGATATCACAGCCTGAGATGCCATAGCCACACATGAAGATTTAATTCAAGCTTCATCTCTGTGAATGCATACATCTAATAGTCAGCTACTGGAAACTGCTGTATGGCTGATGTAGCAAGCAGTGGCAACCACAACACACACTTACCAAAAAACCACACAATGATCCATGTGCAGCTGCTATAGAAATTGTTCAAGCTCCACACAGAAAGAACACTCAGACATGGCTTCCTGCTTGGACACCACGGGGCTAACAGGATGGAGGCTCTGCTCGTATAAATCTCGTGGATCCAGCAGAACTACTCAGATTTGCTGTTATTAAGGACTGATTCTCATTTGGTGTAAATCTGAGCATGCTGTAGAGCTCTGCAGTGGGGTTCACTCCCTGCTTGGGGTACCTCCTTGGGGGTGCATATGCGGATAAGCTCCTTTCAGGTCCCGTTTGCTTATGCCAGCCCCCCACCCCAACGTCACACTCCGAGACTCCCAGTGCTCTCTGTGAGGGAGCATTCCTGTCAGGCTGCTGGATACTCCTCTGCTTACACAGGCAATCCAAGTCCCTTTGGATTCCCTTTCCACAGGCCTTTTCACGTCCTGGGTCACTCTCCCAGCAGTAGGTAAGAGTGGGTGCCGACAGCCTCTGTGAGCCCCTGGCCCAGGGGTGTGTGTTGGGGGGGTGGCTTCATCCTGCCACAAGGGTGGGGACAGGGGCACCCAGCCCTTAGTATCCCCCTCAGCACTGCCCGGAGCATGCAAATCATGTGATTTAAAGGGCCAGGGGCTCTCACCACCGTCGTTGCTGTAGTAACAGTGACCGCAGCTGGGAGCCCTGAGTTCCTTTGAATCACCAGGCCCTGGAGCAACTGCCCCTTTTAACTCCCTCTCCCCACATTGGCAGGCTTAGGTAAGGGAACACAGGCCCACCCCTACTTCAGATTCCAGCCCCGTGACTCTATGTCCATTAAACTATAGTCTGCTCACATGCAGGTCCTGTTGTTATTCCCCTGGACTTCTTCCTTGTTCCCTTCTCTAGATTATAGGCCCTCATCTCTGTTTTTCCTAGTCCAAACATCCTCCTCACAGGGACTAACTGTAGACTAGCTTCCTCTCTGAGTTCCTGCCAGACACCATAGCCCCAAACAAATCTCCCAGTGAGTGACTGAAGATTACTGCCCTACAGCCCCTTTCTGGTCTCAGCTTCATCCCTTTATACAGGCTCAAACTGCCCTATCTTCAGTGAACTTCAGCTTGAACTAGGCTTTATTGAGCCCTGGCTGTCTTCCAGGTGCAGCATATATGGTCACTTGATCTAATTTCACTCACTCTGCCTTGTGAGGGTGCACACTTCATCTCAAGCTCATAAAACCAGAGGCACATGGAATAGGAAAATAAAATGAAGAGTTTATTCCGATGGCTCTTTCAGCTATGTGAGGAGAACTTACTGCTGCTCTGAACAGAGAGCAGGAGGGACCTGGCTGCCAGGGAAGCAGAGCAGTGCTGGGGAAGGAAGGCAGGGCTGGGGAAGCTCTGGCCAAGCTAGTTCCCAGGCTGCAGGGCCTGAAGCCAAGGCCTGAAACCACTAGAGCTTCAGAGAGGCAGCCATCGTAGGCAAGGGCAGCAGGTCCACACCTCATTACCTGTGATGAGTGGCCACTACAGACTGCAGTTTGCCCCTGAGACCGGGGCTAAATGAAGATTGGCAGTGGGTCACTGAGGCAAGGTGGGTACAGGGGAACTGGGTGTTCCCTGGGAGGAGAACTGGGAGCCCCTGGGGAGGGGAGGACTGTGGTGTGCAAAGCTTAATAAACACTTACCCCGGAAGGGGGCTCAGATACTGGAGTGGGCACTGCTAGAGGGCAGTGTCCTGAAGAGGATGCTGTGGTCCAAGAATGACATGGGTCTGGACTAGAGAGGGAAGCAAGAACACAGGGAGACACCAGCTAAGCAGGGTTTCCCAAACTCTGGGTCGGGACCCAAATATGGGTCACCATTACATTTCAGAAGGGTTGCCATGTGTCTCCCCAGGTGGCTCTGCTCTCCCTCATCCCCCCGCTTTTGACTTGCCTTGGGTCACCAAGTCTTCCTGAATTGTCAAAATGGGTCCCCATCTGGAAAAGGTTGGGAACTGCTGAGCTAGAGGAAGGCATCCAGTGAGTCGATGAGCTAATTCCCAGGGCTACCTGCAGGAGGCGCCACGGTAGTCTGTCTGCCCCATGACAAGCTACCTCAGATCAAGGCGTAGAACTAGGAAGTGCAGGTAAATCACTGCGTATCTTAATTCGAGGCGTAAGAATTTGAACAGATAAACATGGTAAATCAGCTCCTCTTCAACAGCAACAACTAAAACTTCTAGAAACTTGCAAGCTTCTGAAGAGCTTAAATAAAAAAAAGAACTGGGGAGCTGAAATTTGGCCACTTCCCCTGGAAGGTCTGTCAGAGCAGGCATAGAGATATTATATTGTAAAGTGAAAAGTCTTAAAAATTATCTTCTACTCTCATTAGCAGTTGTCATTTCTGATCATCACAGTGAGACAGAGGTTGAGACAATACTTCATTTTTATACATGCAAATTTGAATAAAAAAATTGGCCATGTCTGCTTAACTACAGTCTCTCGTCTATTCAGCCTGCCCTTCTTCTCATTGGATTCATTTAGGAATGTTACAGTCTGTTTACCTTGGGGTAGATCAAGCTGAGCTAAAGGGTTATGATGTCACAAACATGCAATTCTTGGTAATTTCACTAAATGTGTAAAGAATATGTCTGTTCGTTCTTCCCATTGGGGAAGGTAAATCACTGCTGTAACATTGCATTTGTCTCATTTAGATTTCCAAGAAGGCTGTGGATGCCAGCTCAGCTTCACTCATGACAGCACCATGCTCCCTTGCCAGTTTTCAGCAAAATATATGTTGTTAAACATGCTGTTCTCCAAACAGCAGCCCATGGGAGCTGCAGGTGCTCTTGAAACTTGTCTTAGACATGCTGTATTCATTTTCCTCACTAGCACTGCCAAAGTTCAGTACAGGTTGGACATCTCTTATCCGGCACCCTTGGGACCTGACTGCTCCTGAACCAGGGAATTTGCTGGACCAGAGAAGGTTCCCTGCCACAGCCCCTACCCACTGACTCTGTTAGCAGGGGGTGGGGACTACCTCCAACCCTGCCGGGCTGCCTACTGGGTTGCTGGTCCTGCTGGTGCGGCCTTGGCCAGACTCCCTGCCGGGCTCCAGCAGCCCACGCTGCTGTGGCCTGGCTATGGCCCTGGTCAGGCTATCAGGGGCTGACAAGTGCTCAGGCCCAGGCCCAGCCCCACAGCAGCCTGCGAGCTGTCCGGGGCTCCAGCCCCATGCTTCTGTGTGTTGCTGTGGATGCTGCCAACCCCAGTACCACAGCCATGGGCAGCCTAGAACTCATGCTCCTGCCCCATGGCAGCCTGCAGGCTTTGGCCCCACTTCCGTGGGCTGCCCGGGGTTCTGGCCCCAGCCCTGCACTGCCACAGGCTGTCACTGGCCTGATCCTGCACTGCTGGGGGCTGCTCTGACCCAGTCCCAGTGCTGCAGGCTGTCGGGAGCTGCTGCCAGCCCTCGCCCCTGCCCCGTCCTGCTGCTTCAACCTGGCCCATCCTGGATTGTCTTCATGCCAGTAGGCTACCAGGGTTCTCTGGTCCAGGGACATTCATGGTCCGGTTGCCAGAATGGAGAATTCTGGTTTGGGGAGGTGCAACCTGTACTTAATAAACAAAATATTTACAATCGTTACACTGAATCGAACAAGGTGTACCGGTAGTTCGAATTAGAGAACCTAATTCGAACTACCTACTCCATGCCGCGTGTAGCCGTAGGCATGGAGTTCGGACTAGGGGACTTTTAAAAATGGCGGCGCCCGGGAAGATGCAAATGAAGCCCAGGATATTTAAATCCCGGGCTTCATTTGTAACTTCGAATGCCTACATTAGCCACCCTAGTTCGAACTAGGGTGGTAGTGTAGACATACCCTAAGAGAACCAAAAAAGTGCCACTGTGGCTTAATAACCAACTAAAAGAAGCAGTGAGAGATAAAAAGACATCTTTTAAAAAGTGAAAGTCAAATCCTAATGAGGAAAATAGAAACGAGCATAAACTTTGTCAAATTAAGTGTAAAAATATAATAAGAAAAGCCAAAAAGGAGTTTGAAGAACAGCTACCCAAAAATTCAAAAAGTAATAGTAAAATGTTTTTTAAGTACATCAGAAGCAGGAAGCCCGCTAAACAACCAGTGGGGTCCTTGGATAACTGAGATGTTAAAGGCATTGTGGAGAAGCTAAAGGAATTCTTTGCTTCAATCTTCATGGCCGAGGATATTGGGGAGATTCCTATTCCTGAGCTATTCTTTTTGGTGACAAATCTGAGGAACTGTCCCAGATTGAGGTGTCATTAGAAGAGGTTTTGGAACAAATTGATAAATTTAACAGGAACATGTCGCCGGGATCAGATGACATTCACTAAAGAGTTCTGAAAGAACTCAAATGTGAAATTGCGGAACTATAAACTGTGGTTTGTAACCTATCCTTTAAATCAGCTTCCATGCCTAATGACTGGAAGCTAGCTTATGTGACGCCAATATTTAAAAAGGGCTCTAGAGGTGATCCTGGCAATTACAGACCGGTAAGTCTAACGTCAGTACCAGGCAAATTAGATGAAACTATAGTAAAGAATAAAATTGTAAGACACCTAGAAGAGCATAATTTGTTGGGCAAAACTCAACATGGTTTCTGTAAAGGGAAATCATGATTTACTAATCTACAGAAGTTCTTTGAGGGGGTCAATGAACAAGTGGACAAGGGGGATCCAGTGGCTATAGTATACTTAGATTTCCAGAAAGCCTTTGACAAGGTCCCTCACCAAAGGCTCTTAAGTAAAGTAAGTTGTCATGGAATAAGAGGGAAGGTCCTCTCATGGATTGATAACTGGTTAAAAGACAGGAAACAAAGGATAGGAATAAATGGTAAATTTTTAGACTGGAGGGAGGTAACTAGTGGGTAACTAGTCCCCAAAGGTCTGTCCTGGGACCAATCCTATTCAACTTATGTATAAATGATCTGGAGAAAGGGATAAACAGTGAAGTAGCAAAATTTGCAGATGATACCAAACTGCTCAAGATAGTTAAGAACAAAGCAGACTGTGAAGCACTTCAAAAATATCTCCAACTAAGTGATTGAACACCAAAATGGCAAATGAAATTTAATGTTGATAAATGTAAAGTAATGCACACTGGAAAAAATAATCCCAACTATATATACAGTATGATGGGTACTAATTTAATTACAACTACTCAAGAGAGAGATCTTGGAGTCATTGTGGATAGTTCTCTGAAAACATCTACCCAGTGGGCAGCAGCAGTCAAAAAAGCAAATAGAATGTTAGGATAATTAAAAAAGGGATAGAAAATAAGACAGAGAATATCTTATTGCAGCTATATAAAACCATGGTACGCTCACATCTTGAATACTGTGTACAGATGTGATCGCCGCATCTCAAAGAAGATATATTGGCATTGAAAAAGGTTCAGAAAAGGGCAACAAAAATTATTAGGGGTTTGGAACGGGTCCCAAATGAAGAAAAATTAAAAAGACTTGGACTTTTCATCTTAGAAAAGAGGAGACTAAGGAGGGATATGTTAGAGGTCTATAAAATCATGACTGGTGTAGAAAAAGTGAATAAGGAAAAGTTATTTACTTATTCCCACAATACAAGAACTATGGATCACCAAATGAAATCAATAGGCAGCAGGTTTAAAACAAACAAAAGGAAGTTTTTCTTCACTCAGCGCAGTCAATCTGTGGAACTCCTTACCAGAAGATGTAATGAAGACTAGGACTTTAACAGGGTTCAAAAAAGGAGCTAGTTAAGTTCATGGAGGGTAGGTCCATCAATGGTTATTAGCAAGGATGGGTAGGAATGATGTCCTTAGCCTCTGTTTGTCTGGACATAGATGACAGGAGAGGGATCACATGATGTTTACCTGTTATGTTCCCTCCCTTTGTGGCATCTGGTATTGGCCACTGTTGGGGTAGATACAGTATGGCTGTTGTTATGTTCTTATGTTCATACATATATTCACACCTACAATTGGGTGACTATCACCAAAAAAATCCATGTATTTCCTTCCATGGCACCCTTTTGTATTTGAGTTGAATATTCAACAGAAAATTGTACTTGTACAACTATTCATAAAAAGTGAATTTTAAGTTTACAGACTAAAACATTGTAATTGATAATGTATTTCATATTGGGTGGAAGGCAGTAAGAGGAAAAGGCCAAGATGGAGGTAATTAGATCTTTCAGAGCTAAGACTATGCAAGTTTTTTCCACAACTGTTTGTTAACAATTCTGGTTATAACAGAAAATTGCAATTCTATGTGGTATATTTTACTACATGGAACTCTGCTTCCCCTAAAAAGAGAGGGTCCCCTTAACATGCCCCCTGGTGGGGGGAGAGGTGTGCCCCTAGCCAGCACCTTTCACCTGGCTGGTGAGTCTGACGCTTTTCAATATGGTTTTATGAGAAGCAATCCCATTCTGGGCACATCCCATTTTCCTGGCACAACCAAACCCTTACATTGCTTTAAGTAATGATAAGGGGAAGCCGTACACCAATTTGGTGGTCCTAGCTCTTACCATGTAGGAGTTCTTGAACAAACAGATGGACACACAGACAAACTCTCTCAAGTGTATAGTAGTTCAGCTATCTATAGTAGATCTCCAAGAGTCTGACTGTTACACTGTTCTCTTCATTTTCTCCTGCTCTCTAACAGCTTTATGGATCCAATCAGCAAACAAACACCGTGGCACCAATCAGAGCTAACAAATATATCTTGAAATTTATATATCAAATGTACACAGAGAACTGTTTATAATGAACCCATGGTGGGAGGGAAGCTTTACAAAAACGGTTTTAAATAACTTTGAACAAGTGAGAAGAAATCAGATTCAGATAATCCATAAGCAGAAGAAAGGGGCTGAATTTTTTGAGAAAATGATTTGATAATCTTTATTATACAGCAGCTTTTGTCATGCTTTGGTCTGTCAAAGACTAGCCGTCTGTGGTGCCCTTCTTGGGGTTTCACATGATGAATCTGCGGAGAGCTGGACTGATCGGAGGGAAAGGGGGGGTCTAATGAGGTGACTTCTGTTATGAAACGGTCTGTTATGAAACCCATTCTGCAAGGCATGCAGTGTTCCATCATCAGTGAAAACCACAGCACCGCATCCCATCTAATTGAGTTCACATTACACAGTGCCCAGCCAGAACTGTTTTACAGTATGAACCCTGAGAGAGAGGGTTATATGGGCATCAAAAGCTTTTGAGGTGGAACAAAAAAGGGGTCACAAAGACATGTTTGTTTGTATGTGGCTCTAACAGCATGACTGGGTTCCTCCATTTACCCACCCTACTTGGAACCCTGCAGAGAAATGCTAGTCAGCTCCATTGATCCATTGTAGCAGGAGCTTCATATTAACTCCATCCTGCATATGAGATGGTAGGGGTGTGCGATCTGCTAGGCTCTTTCAGGCTTCCTGCTAGAGACCTCATAGTCCTCCCACACCAAAGCCTAGCAGAGGAGCAATGAAGGAGGGTCCTCCAGGCCTGCCTAGAAAGGGTGTAGTGAAGCAGCTAATCAGAGCATAGCAGATGCCAACAAAATGAGCTGTGGGACTTCAGTTTCTGACTGGCAGCTGCGTGGCAAGGAAGGGTGCCACAGGAGCCTGAGAGAACCAGAAGTTGAGTTCTGCCTGCATTTTGCTCTGTGCAAGGAGAGAGCAGGCCTGAGAGCTAAGCCTAAATTAATGGATGAAAGGACAGAGACCTCAGAGAAGCCCAGGGGAATCAACAGAAGTTAATTCAAGGAGTTGAAGTGTGACTGCTGGTCATAGGATCTCTGGGATAGCGGGCAGACCTGGGTTCCTCCACTGGCTAGAGAAGACCTTACTGAGGGCTGACCAGGCAGGGCTGAAGATCCAGGTGAGAGCTTACCATTCGTTACCCCTGAAGGAGTTCATCTATTATTCATTGTGTGACTTGGCCACAGGGCTGAGCCACAGAACACCTGCCCTGTGAGGGACATAACCTATAGGGGACTCCAGAACCATGAAAGTGGCTGCAGCATCACACCCAGCCCTCAAGAGGAACTGCTGAGAGGTGAGTGCAGTGTGTTTCAGTGGGTGGAAGATATTTGGTCCAAGACAAAGGTGACTGCAGAGAAAGTCTAAGCACAGCTAAGATTACAGAGGAAGTTCAGGTCAACAATAATATAGTTTTGTTATTTGAGGTACCAGTAAAAAAAATTCACAAAGAGGGTAGGTTTGGAATAAATACATATGTAGGATACTGAGGGTAAGAGATCCATCTACTTTAAATTCTAATCCTTTGTGCACAGACAAGTAAAAGGGCTTCTGTTATATTGGTGGTACTTGTTAAGGTAATAGAGTTTAGACAGATGTTGCATTTTATTTCAGCTTTTGTCTAAAATTTCTATTCCAGTTTACATATAGATGGGGTAATTCACCATTCTCCGTAGCTTGTTTGTTCCATGTTATTTAGGTTACCATCATTAAGTTCAACTAGCACTTCAGCTAGTACATGCCCCTTTCAACTTTTGCTCCCTGTTAACAGAACTAAATTAAGGTAATAGAAAGCTTCATAAGATACATTTCCAATGCTTAATGGAAGCTAGAAATGGTACAACCGTGGCTGAGCTGGCATTTAAGAGAGTAACTACCCTGACCTTAAATTCAAAGAGACTTGGAACCTGAATTTTTACATTAGCATCAATTATTTTTAATAACTTAGATTTTGTTAAAAATTCTTATCTTTCCAAAGTTTGGTTTCCTGGTTTTAGAACCCTCTGTCCCATTCTCATTAATATTCATTAAAAGTAGCTCAAAGTATCTGAAACTTCAATAACACCCTTAATTTAAGATTTTCTTATTCACATCCTGGGTTAATGTTATCATTATTAGTTTTTAGTGCATGGTTTCATATTTGTGTTTTAGTATTATATAGAGAAAGAAAAATTGTTTAAAAACTTTAAACTACTAAACCAAGCCACTAAAAGCAATCAATTTTTATTGAAATGTCAGGCTGACATTCTGTTTTTAACCTGTTCTCCCATCCACATTTTATGTTTGCTGGTCTTTCCATTATGCCTTCTACGATAAAACCATTGCGTGATGAAGTTTGCCACTGCATAACCACATAACTTCATGTTGTGATAACTTGTTGGCCTTTAAGCTACTTTGGGATGCTGTTAGTATCCAATAATAAGTTAGTTGGACAATAGACAACCCCCACTCCACCCCATGCTCCACCCCCCCACCCCATAGCACTGCTGCTCTGCCCCAACACCCCCCACACACACCACCCTGCCCCCAGCCTTGCTTCTGCTCCACCCTTGCCGCACCTCTTTCCACCCCTCTTCTGCCCTCTCCTACCCTGTGACAGCGTGTACCAACCCCACACAGGGACTACAAGGGTTAACCCTGGCTACCTGGCTAAGAAGGCCCTGCTCCCACAATGCTGCTGGGCATGCTCCAGCAGGAGGCCAGGTATAAAGGCCTGTGGTGCAGCTCAGTCTGGCCTGACTGCCGGCGAAGAAAGCAGTTCTGCCAGAGCGCCTGAGGAGGAACCACACGTGGACTAGGACACAGAGGCCAATCAGCAGGGAACTGCAGCAGAAGCCCTCCCAGTCCAGAGGGGACAGCTGGGGAGGACTTCTCTGGAGAGACTGGTAGAAAGTAGCTCAGGGCAGAGAGTTGTACCCCTGAGAGCTTGGTGTCTTTTAGTGGCATTCCCTGCTGAGCTAATGGTGGATCACTCCACTGCTCACAGGGCCCTGAGCGGGCATCTAGTGGGGAGGGTGGGCCTGTCATGGGGCCATAGCAGTGGATGGGCCCCTGTACTCACTTCGGGGGTGGGAGCTGGAGTGACTCATCAGCCCACTGCGCTCTGCTACCCTCCCTGTTCCACACACAGATTTCACTTCCACTGCCTCTCCAAAATTCAACTTATTAATCAACATAGGTAAACTTGTTTCTTTCAGCTTTCGTGTTCATATTCTGTATAATTTAATTTTCTGTTTTTGCCTGTCTCTCGTCCAAGGAGTTTGTCCATTGGAGCTTGAGACACACATTTATATTTTCTTTTACCTCTCCATTTGCTATACAGAGTTTCAGAAACACTTTTAGATGCCATAGTTAAATCATCTATACAAATTGTGTTTCTCTCCACAACACTAGATTGAGAAACATTATTTTTGCAATCAGGGCTGCCTCCCTATCTTATACTCACATCTCTTAATGTAAAAGAAGCAAAGATGTGCCCCCCCACACACACACATTTTGTGTATACATTAGATGATGCTGACTGCTTCTTCGAGACCTTTCTGGAAAGTTTTCTGTCCCTTGTTTCCCCATCCTGCCCTCTAGGTCTCAAGGTTGTCAGTATTCTGAATTTCTTGGGGGTTTATGTGCACACATACTTTTACCAGAGATACAAAATTAGGTTCAGTAAGGTAGCATATGTCTGGTGCAACCCAAATCACTGTAGATGCTGAAACATGACCAGGATCAAAATCAGAAGCAGATTTTTATTAACATTGTTGCTAATTATGTTTCCTTATTATTTATGTAGCACCAGTGGAGCTGCACAGCCTGATATTCAATGTGGGACTCCACTAAGCTGCCAGAAGAAATAAAATTATAATACTTCATCAGGCTCTTTTTTAGGATTGGTTTGTATCAACTATATCCTTAGTTGCATTTCAAGTTACATAAACAATTGCTGCCAGAGTTTGGAAGTGCATAATGGTAGAAGCCTGCTTCTAAAGCAAAGCATTTAATATCCCCCCCCCCAATAAAAAAAAAACAAACCCCACTGAGAGCTCACAACAAAACATAACCATAAGATCTAGGTAATGCCAATATCAACATGAGTGTCTGGGGCTCACTTGAGACCAGTGAATATATGTGCTAGGCACAGGGACAAAGAGCAGGCAAGTCTCTCCTGCATTCTCAGTTTGCCCCCAGCTGGTACTCCTGCAGTGTGGAAGAAGAGAAGCAGAAGGAGGCTGATTGGAAGGTGGATGGATAAAGAGCAGTTCCTCAAAGGGGGCATTCTGAGAGCAGGAATGGTAGGGGGAAAGAGGCTGGGCCTAGGACAGGCTGGAGGCACCAGGGCAGGAGTCAAGCTAAATTGGAGCTGCCAGACGGTGGCTCTGTAAGCATTAGCGCACACCTCATAGAACTGGGAACAGAATCCCAGATTTCTGTGTCTCCACAGCCTCTTACAGCAGCAAGAGCCACTAGCAAATGAGTGTTTCATCTTGCTTTACTAGCTAGCACACATAGATAACAACCTACTACTATTATGTTAGCTCAACACCTAAAGATTATTATAATCCTGATGACATGATAGCTTTTTTATTTGTACTTATAAAGAAATAATTATATATTAAGAACTACATTAAAAGAACTATTATATGATGTTGTACTATGTATGAAGGATGCAAAGTCAAACACTCAAAAATTAGGAAATGCCCATGCAACCGTAAGTAGGCCCCACTGTGAATATGCTTTCTAAGACAACCTTTAATTACATCATCACACATTTTTCCACAGGATCCAGGCTGCATTAGGAGAGAGAATGGGCATTGCCCAGAGAATTAATTAGGGTTCTGTAGAGAAGGAGGCTGTTGTCTGTAGGATACTTGTCTCATTTGTTGCTGAAGGGAAAAGTGGGTCTTAAAGGTGAAGCATTTGAATGTGACCTTGGAGAACTTGATTCTATCCTTTTCTCTGCTATTGAGCTCCTCTGTGATGCTGGACAAGTATTATAGAACTGGAAGAAATCTCAGGAGATCATCAAATCTAGCCACCTGCATGTATGAAGGTATGCCTATCTCATAGAGCTGGAAGGGACCTTGAGAGGTCATCAGGTTCAGTCCCCTGCCCTCACAGCAGGACCCAGTATCATTCCTAACAGATTTGCCCCAGATCCCTAAATGGCCCCCTCAAGGATTGAGCTAACAACCAACCCTGGGTTTAGTAGGCCAATGCTCAAACCACTGAGCTATGCCTCCCCCCAAGGAGGGTGGGGGGCGGGCGGTGGGCAGGGCTTTGTCAAGCTGAGACTTAAAAACCTCTAGGGATGGAGATTCCACCACCTCCCTAGGTAACCCATTCCAGTGCTTCACCACCCTCCTAGAGAAATAGTGTTTCCTAATACCCAACCTAGACCTCCTTCACTGTAACTTGAGACCATTGTCTCTTGTTCTGCCATCCGATAAGTCAACTGAACTTTTCACAAGTGGTCACTAATTGTGCATTCCTCATTTTGTGGCTGCCTGACTTGATACCTTAGGTCTCCTTTGCAGGCATGCTGAGCACTCACAGCACAACAGGTGCTGTACCTTGAACATGATAAAACATTAGAAATAATCTTAAATACTTTGGAAATACTTTGGAAAAGCGGCTCCTAAGTATATCAAATTGGGCACTCACAATTAACATTAGGCTTTTGACATTAGCATCTGTGTCTCCATTTTTCATCTCCAAAATGTGACTAATACCACCACCTTATCTCACAGATCTGTATGATAATAAATTAATATCTGTGGAGACTGCTGGTGCTACAATTGATAAGCACCGCCCCCCCAAAAAAAGCCCATGAGGAATTAAGTCTATATTCAGAACACGGTTTGACTAGCATACAGTGAATGAAGAATGGACCATGCATTTAAGAATGACAAAACACAAAACTGAAGGGCTGCTTATTCAATGAGCCCTGCACACTGAATGAGGCAGGGCCCTGTGGAAAAATGGTATGTGATCATGTAATTAAATGCATAATGCCAACACACTAGGGGCCAATTTAATCATGCACGAGCACCCTTAGTCTTGGCATTTCCTACCTAGAATGCAGCTTGATTTTAATCAATTGACAACAACTAAGGATCTGAAATAATGAGACCATATTAAAACTGAAACCATAAACTGGACACAATTAATGCGCCAATTCAGCAGTATGGGGAGAAAGTGTGGTTTAAAAAGCTGTAGCTTGTAAAGACAAGCAAATCTGGCAAAAGTTATATATTGCTCAAGGCACGCACAGGTGGATGGAACTGCAGGCCAGGTCAAAAAGAAAAAAAAAGATTTATGTTCTGTGCAAAGGAAAGGGCAGAAGAAAAATAGCCTATCTGGCTAAGTTGCACTGAAATGAATGAAACAGCTGTTCATACAGGGAAGGAATGGTCAGGTAAGACAGGTTGGAAATAATAATCATAGGGCCATCTGCTGACCTGGGATTGTATACCCTTAAGGTATGAAACAAATTTTGTCCTCTAGGTGCTAAGCAGTGGAGCGGCTATTAGCCTGTCGAGTAAACAAAACCTGAAGAAGGCATTAAAGTTCCATGAGTTTAATGCAAAAGTTGCTTCACTAGTTGAATTTGAAATATTAACTCAAGTGGAAACTCCTCAAGTTTAGTCTGCCTAGTCCAACCATGGCACTCTCAAATGCAAAGGTAGTTCATATAGTTCATCCCATCACTGCCATTTCCAACCTTTGCTTTACATCTGTTCTGGAAAGATAAGCCAGCAGTTTTGCCATCTCTTGTGATGGATTGTTGCAAATTACAGCAACACACCTATTTATTGCTTTTTGTAAAGACTGAGGTTAAGCATTTATGGTACTAACTGGAGTCCTCAATCCAAGTGTCATCTCTTTGACCTTGTAAGTTTGAAGATGTGCTCAGTGGAATGGTCAATGATTTCATTCACATGAAGGACATGGATGACACTGCAAGATGTCAAATCAAAGTTTTGCCATTGAACTTAATGAAGGGCAGGTTTTGACCTCACATGTTCCTATGGATTCTTTTGTGCGTGTCAACTGCCATTAACACCACTGATCATGCCCACATTGGTGGCAAGCCTGTAACCTGTCTTATGAAAGGAGACTCAAGGAGCTTGGCTTGTTTACCTTAACCAAAAGAAGGCTGAGGGGGGACATGATTGCATTCTTAAAATATATTAGAGGGATAAATACTAGGGAGGGAGAGGAATTATTTAAGCTTAATACCAGTGTGGACACAAGAACAAATGGATATAAGCTGGCTAGTAGGAAGTTTAGACTTGACATTAGACGAAGGTTTCTAACCATTAGAGGAGTGAGGTTCTGGAACGGCCTTCCAAGGGAAGTAGTGGGGACAAAAGATCTATCTGGCTTCAAGATTAAACTAGATGGGTTTATGAAGGGGATGGTTTGATGAGATAACATGATCTTGGTAACTAATTGACCATTCATTATCAGTGGTAAATAGGTCAATGGAGGGATGATAGGAGTTACTATAGAGAACTTCTGGGTGTCTGGCTGGTGAGTCTTGCCCACATGCTCAGGGTTTAGCTGATCGCCATATTTGGGGTCGGGAAGGAATTTTCCTCCAGCGTAGATTGGCAGAGGCCCTGGAGGTTTTTCGCCTTCCTCTGTAGCATGGGGTACAGATCACAGCTGGAGGATTCTCTGCATCTTGGGGTCTTCAGAGTTTTTGAAGGCTTCAATATCTGAGATATAGGTGAGAGGATTATTCTAGGGGGGGTGGGTGAGATTCTGTGGCCTGCATTGTGCAGGGGGTCAGACTAGATGATCATAATGGTCCCTTCTGACCTTAAAGTCTATGAGTCTATAATCCATTGCAGGGGAGTGGGGGGAAGCCTGCAAAAGTGGCTGCAATCTCTTCTTTCTGAGAGAGGCCTTCTGGCACATGTATTGAAAATTGCTCTTTGGCCCAGTGGGATTGCAGGAGCATATGGTCACCACTCCTGTGGCATGCACATGCCAGGAAGCCAGGAGGGCAATAAATGATGAGCTCAGAAGTTGGTGGCATTCAGCTCTGCCAGCATCTCTCTCGGGCAAACTGGAATGGTTGAGAGTCTCATTCAATATCTGGCAAATGGACAACTGAAGAAGAGCCAACGGGCTGAGGACTGACCCAGGTCAGACTGAGGTCAAGCTTGTAGGATGTCTAGATCAGTCTCTTTGATTGGGAAGTGCACCCTTCACTGATCACACAGGTGAACCAATGTTAAATGTCCCGGCTGCTGAGGCCAACAGTGGTTTTCTGCCTCTGATTACTGAGAAGAGTGCAGACTAGTCATGCAGATGCAGACCTCACTGCAGTTATCTGCACTGAAGTCACACTGAGATTACTCTGCTTTCATGTTCCACCTCCAGCCCTCTTGGAAAATCAAACTACTGTATAATGCAGCTGTTTGCTTGCTCAGTGGCACTTCAAGCAGAGCATATCACACCTGTGGTTCAAGGCCTGTCTCTACACTGCTTACTTGTTAGTTTACATGCTGTTAAAACTAGGAAGCCCCTCAGGACATGGGTCAGTGATGTCCCAGTGACTCCCTCCCTGCCTATGTGATGCTACCAGAGCTGTGTGCAGGAGCTACAAGCCCTGTCTTGGTAGCGAGGGTCGGCTGGTGGCATGG